>OW051470.1:6809518-8081272 GCA_932521025.1 Oscheius onirici | reverse complement strand
AAACTCAAAAACGAGTTTCTTCGCGAGAAACTATGTCGAGAAACTAGCCGAGCCATCGAACTGTCCTCTTCAACTGGTATTTCCGCCACTCTTTGAGTTCTCTGTTTCACATCATTTTTCGAATTGTACGAATCCTCCAATTTGGTAGTTTTGAGCTTTTCGGTCAATTTGTCCATTTTTGAGTCCTAAAAAGTAGGTAAATGAGTGGAGAAAAAAAACTGAAAAAGAGCTGAAGAAAAATATAGGTGTGGCGGGAAAGTAACGTCTAACGTAAGACTATTCTCAAAAAAGATACAATAATCCGGCTTCGTGGCCGGGATCACTTTTGGGTATGATTGTACTTCCTGGCTGGGTTCATCGATCGGATTAGTTTGTACTGCTTATCCTAAAAAATCGCGTTATCGTAACTTAGTAATATCATGACGGTGCCCATCAGAAAAAATAGGCCTCCAGATAAGTCTAAGTTTTAGGATAAGCGTGCACCAGTTCAATCCGTATGGTTTTTAGAAGCAGCCCGGGTTACTGTAACGCTAGTAGCTAATTTTTAAATGCCAAATGAATTGACTCTCAAAACTAATAAGCCGTATCGCTTTTTTATTAACAGACTGGTAAACCTTCCATAATATTCGTTTCTTTTCAGATCGACGCCTACTATGAAAACCTTCCCGTCGCGGACAATCTGACGATTCTTGACGCCAATACGATCAAGGAGGCCATAAATCAGTACGTGGACGAGGACGCCTCGGCCGTAAAAGCCAACAAGGACTTCCAGGATGTCATCCAAAAGAGTATGGATCAGGTGGCCGAAGCTCTGATGCAGCTACCAGTCCCGGTCATTACTTACGATGTAATTTCTTATTTTTAGCCCAAAAACTAAGAAATTTCAGGAAAACGGCGATGTAAAAGTGAACAATTTCATCAAGCTCGTGGAAGAAGACTTGAAGCAGTACAAGTTGGCCAAATATGCTCAGAATTCGCAGGAAGACGATCCAATGAATCAGAGCGACGATCTCATGGATGATTAGTTTTTTTGTTAAATTCGAAGTTGAGAGTAAATTTATTGCTTAAAAACTCTGTAATAATGCACATAATGGAATACTTGAAGGAAATTAGACCTTGGAGAGCTGTATTCGGCCGGAACTGTAGCAGGAGGAGCAGTGGAGACGACCCTCACGGACGCGGACATCGGCTCCGGTATTCCCAGAACCTGCATTTTTGATTTTGAGAGGGAAAGGGAATAAAAGTACCGAGAGGAGTCTTGCAGACGTAGCACTTGAAGCAGCTGAGATGGTAGTACAAATTCAGCGACTCGACTATCATGGCAGCTCCGCGGCCTGCAATGGAGGTCATTTACGTTACCAAAGAGTTCATAGTTGTTTACAATTTCTCTCGGAAATTTGAGCTTCCCCACTTCTGGAATTCGAGATAAGGAGAAACAGTTGCTGATATTTTTTCGATTAACTTGGGTAATATTGGGTGAAAAGTGCTTTTTTGCCGAATTATAGTCAGATGAGAGTGATTGCCGTCTTTTACTGAAGTTGTGAACAAAAAACCGAGCTACCAGACATTCTAGACCTGGCAAGGAAGTTGAATTGGGCGAGACGACGGGCTGAGATGGTCGAAAGCGACGACGGAAGGTGTTCCATTGGATCAACGTCCAGGGACGGCCCAACATGAGATGGGAGGATGATCTGAGGAGAGCACCGAGAAGATCGGAAGAGTCCCTGTGACCTGGATGCGACAGGCAAGAGGTTCGAACCATGGGAGCGGCCAGGACGGAACCCCTTGATACGTCAAATAAACTGAACAGGAAGCGAGAGACAGTGACCGTTACTCAAAGAAATAGCTCCACTATAAAAAGTTATTGAAAACTTCGAGCTTACTGTATGAGTAAGTTCTGAAATGGTTTGTTTTTTATCTACACATCTGCCAATTTTTTTTCCTAACTTAGTTTACTTTTTTTTCTGTTAGTCAGTTAGCCCCTCAACACTGGTAAACCCGATCAAATTCAAATTACCAAAGCTCTTTGTAGAATAAGGATACTGTAGGTGGGTAGTATTTGGTACGTAGAATAAAGTATACGGTATGTTGTAAAAAAGGTATACGGTATATGAGTTCAAATACAGGCAAAGAGCCTGAAGCGACACGGGCAGAGCCGTTTTTCCGAGGCTGCAAGGGGATTTTCCAGTTGTTTTTTCAATAAAAAATGGCTTGAAACTCACCCAGTTCCTCTCCACAATGAGCACACCGGTGCTTTCCACTGACTGAAACGACCTGATCCCGGGCATTTTCTGGCTCCCTGACTACGGCTTCCTTCTTCGGAACCTCCCGCTCAAAAATTTGAGTCTCTTTGGGAACATAGCCGTAATCCTGCTCGACCACCTGACTCTTGACTCTCGGCTCCGCAACAGTAGTCGAGAGACTCTTGAGGCCCTCATAAGTTGGGGTGTACTTCTAGAGATTTGGTGGGTAGAGTATGAGAAAGCCTACCTTTTCATAGAAAGAGTACTCACTCCTCTCATACATTTCCTTTGGCTCTTTTCGAGCGTACTGATACTCACTTCTGTCACTCACAAGTCGACGCTGTTCTTCTAGCTTCTTGTCAATGATTTCGGGCAGATTGCTGGAAATTATGGATTGATTTTAAAGTGGCTCTGTTCTGGATTCTATCAATTAAAACCCTTTTTCTACAGTCTTTTCCTATCACCTTGAGCAAACTACCTCCCTCTAGCTAAAACACTAGAGAAAAATATGACGACCATAAATATACTCACTTCATCCGTCACTGTCCAATCGACCAATCTTTGATTTAATCTCTTGGTACTGTTTTCTCTCTAAAATATATCTGTCAAAACGTTTTTACTTATGCCCAACGCTGTCAGTAGAATACCGATTACTGCATTACTGTTTTCAATCCACGTACCATGCATCAACTTTGTCTCCTTTTCCTTTCTCTGATATACCGAAGAACACTGCCATTTCAAGCTTCCTAAGTAGTCATCGACTTACTAAATGATTGACACTGTACTATGATCATTTCTCGGACAAGACCGTCATCGTCAGCCTACTGCTGTCACAGGAATTGGACCCGACTTTGACTGTCCGAAGAGCCGCTCTCGTTGAAGACTTGATAAAGCGAATAAATAAATAAAATTGGTAATTTCTGTCGTATATACTTTTAAAAAAAACTGTTGTGATACTCCTACCACAATTCTGTGGGTGCTAAGCTATGATGGCCAGCTTCGTTACTTCTTAACCCAAAAAATGCTAACCTCAACGACGACGTAGCCTCCTGAATCCTTCTCGTGTCTGCCGATCTTCCCGGAGCTGCTTGTCTCTGCTGATTGATAACGTCTCTCCAGTCTCTGGTCTCCTACAATTTACATTTACTCTCTCACCCTGACTCTCCCAATATCAGTCGGAACTAAAAGACTACCGTCTCTTCCTCCTGTCTACTGTATTCCCTCCTGATTGGAATGACTCTCTCCTCCGATCTGGCTCTCTCGACCCATCGCCCGTCCCGGTCGTAGAAGCGATGACTGACGTCGCTGATCTCCGTACCGTAGGTTCCTACAGTATGAAAATCCCTGCGACTTATCCTCTCTTCTTCCCGATCAATTTCATCCCTAGCGGCATAAATTGTTCTAGCCGGCTCCATGTAGTCTGTGAGATCTTCTTCAAAGTCGTGTGTTTTGATAACTTTTCGCAGATTTTTCCTCTAGAAATGGAAGAGTTTCTGGAGCTAGATAGGGATAGAACTGAGAGAGCATGCAGAGAAGAGAAAGAGAGTCAACCGAATCGGAAAGAAACTGAAAGTTAACAGAAGAGAGATGAGTTAGCCTGTTAAAAGAGAATTCACAGTCCTTTAAAGTTTGATCGTTGTGGGACTCATTGACATATATATGAAACGGAATATTGTCCGGAAAGAAAGAAATTTTAATAGTTTGCTCATTGTTCCGGCATGATTTGGAAGAAGACACGGCCCAGATGAAATCTATTCAGACCGATCGGGACAATTTTAGGATAAGCGCAGGTCCAATTTCAAGATTACTGTAACTTTTAGTTACTGTCGAGATTACGGTAGTTCGAACGCTTATCCTATAATTTAACCGTACCAGATAGTCTGGACACTAATTTCTGTCAGGATCTTTTTATACATAAAAATGAACGAACAAATTTGAATATATTATAGGTCTTTTAGAAGCCGACAAATAATTTGTCAATGCGTCCCACAACGGCCAAAAATATAGAACATGAAGTTCGTATGTCCAGTAGTGAACCATGCCATGCAAAAAAAAAGATCCTTTAACTGACCACGTAAGCCTTGCCAGGAAGAGTGTCATCGTCCTGTTCGATTTCTTCGACGTGCTGAAAATCACAACTTTTCGGGTAAAAGTGACCTCGCGTGGACGGGAGGAGATACAAAAGAGGAGGACGACACGTGTTCGCGACACGCTGAATGGACTGTTTGGAAGAGGAGAGGCGAAAGAGTCCCGGAACAAACAGATTCGCTTTTTCCTTGGGGAGAATTAGAAAATGATGCGGCGGCAAGCAAACGGATCAATTGGACGTCTGATTATTGGAAAACAGGCATGTGTTCGACTAGAATCTAGACTGTCCCTGCCCCTGTCCCTGTCCCTGTCCTGATATACTTACCGTAATGGTCATTCTGCCCCTGCGAAACGGCAGACAGCTCCACATGGTCGACTAATGAATATTTGGAAAGCTATGCGCCTATTAATCAGCCCACTCCCGAAAACAGGACCCACCTTCTGAATAGATGACTGATCGACTTGGGAAGAAGGACCGTTCGCTCCCAATAGTTCGTAGTTTCTGATTGTACGAGTCTCTTCGTAAGAAGTTCGGGAACCGAGTGTACTATAGCCGAAGCTGCGATCTCTCTCTACCTCCGGGACAAAGTCGTCAAGTTTTCCTGGCGGTTTTCTCTCATGGAGGGAGGAGACGCGGTAGTCGGAGCGACCTGAAGAAATAACACTTTTTAATTGACTAGGCATTCCGTAGAATTTTCTAAGAATACTCGCTTTGTAACTACACATTCCGCTATTCCAAACGCACGAAAAAGTTTCTTCATTGTCCCAAAGTAGTGATGTGCATTTTATTCTATTCGAGTATTCAAATTTTGGCGGGATTCTGCTGACTTTTGGCGCAACAAAAAATGAACAAATGATGGCTCATGACTACTTGAGAATACAACTCTTTGACTGCCTCTAGCAGTCTGATTCATTCCAGTCTGCAAAATTTAGGATAAGAGCCAAAAATACAGTATCCTTGAAACTAAATTGGAACCTGGACTGCCTAGTTCATTCTAAAATTTAACACGACTTTATCTTTGATCCAAACAGGTGAAAACTGTTGTTGGACTTACCATACTCGTTCCCAATATATCCAGCTGAAGACGACCGCGGCAAGCTGTTGTACTCTCTCGGAGATGGTCTTTCTCTGGCCGCTAAAAACTTTTGTATTATTCAAGTAAGTTCATCAACCTTTAGTATGTTTCCTCTTGAACTCGGCATAGGAATCGTTCTGTTTTTCCGAAAATACCGATCTGGCCTGATCAAATCTGTTGCCGACTGGAACCGCGAGGTTCGGGGTTGATCCATAGGCCGCTTTGTCTGAGTTTTTAATTTTAAGGGGGAATTTAAGAAATTACTGTGATTTCTCTCGACTCGGAGCACAACTTCGCCATTTCGGGCTGACTCATGGAGCAGACGATTGATAGCTGAGGGGTATTTGTCGTGGGTCGACTCGCCGTTGATGCTCTCAATTCTGTCACCGATCTGAACCATATTTTGTTCAGAAATTGGCGGGAAACTCACGAGAAGGCCCTGATGATCCGCTGGAGTCCCGACGATGACCGAGTCGACAAAACAACGACGTCTCTCGCAGGCTACGGTAAATCCGAAACCTTTGTGAATGGGCTGTCCGGCCATCTCGATGACGATTGTTATTAGGCCGTCCTGAAAAAGAGGAAATTGTGATGACGAAGAGGAAGTGCGGGAACTATTGTTTGAAAACACTAGATTGCAGTGCTATTATGGTTGTTACCGGCTGTAAAACAGAGACAAGACGTAAGAGTAGCGATTTTAAAAGAGTGACCAGCCGGCTTTTATACGAATTTTCCTATTTTCCGGCTATCCGATCTCTCTCTGAACTTATACAGATCAACCGGTCCCTTCTTATCCCCTAGCGGTTACCCTGACTCTATTTCCTAATCAAAACAATTTAGCAAAAATATTCGGCGAGGAGGGGAGTCGAACCCGGGTCGTCTGGGTAACAGCGGCGATTCTTAACAATACACCAAAATTTGAGGTCCCGGAGAAACAAACAAACACAGAGTCCACCACAGACACCATTGCGCTTTAGATAGTTTAGATCGAACAAAGGGAAAGAAACTAGATTCAGAGGTCAAAATGACAACGACAGTGACCAGGGACAAGAAGCCAAGATATTAGATTCCGACCAAGGAAACAAGAGTAATGAGAGAAACTGAACACAGATATAAATATGGGTGCTTTGGTATAGAGATCTGTGAACTGGGGGGATAGTAACAGAATGCAACTGCGATCAGTAAGAGATAGTGACAGCCTGACAGAGCAGGAATTAAAGGGGGAGCATTGAAAGACTCTATTGTCCCAAGAACAAAACCAGGAAATGCTTGATAAGATGGTTTAGAAGCCAACAAGGTTGAACTCAAGCTGTAACTCTAGTCTCAAAGGAGTCACTGTTATCTATCACACTCCACCTCATTTCCTCCAAAAAAAGATTGCCTACCTTGTCCCTTTTCGGAGGCTGATAGCTGGCAGCCGAGTCATCAAAAGGAATGTCGACTGCTCTATAGACGGGTCGCTGACTCGACGACACATTTGGAGTACTGGCACTGGTGGCAAGTCTGCCACCCTGAAGTGGTACTCCCGTCTCAAAACTGTGTCTGACGGTCGAGACGACCGACGCCTTCTTTTCTTCAAAGCTCCGAGGAGTGTAGGTGCTTCTAGCTGCCGCAGCTTCAGCTCCTCTATTCATTCCATACCTTCCGGGATACTTTGTGGCGGAAACGTGAGCTTTTTGTTCACGATTCAGTTCCACGGTTAGGTCTGCCGAAACTGAAAGAGATTTTGGAAAGAGTTCTGAAAGTTCTATACCTGTCTTTTCTCCGGGCTCCGAGTGTTCTCTCAGGGACTGAGCGACGAAAGGCTGAAATTTATTGGGTTTTATAGTCAGAACAGAACTCACCTCTAGACGCTGACGAGCCGGTGGAGCTGCAAAAGAAGCCGAAACTCTGGCTCTGTTGGTAGAGTAACCTTCCAGATCTTGCGTCTTGCGCAGATGGGCCGGAGGCAGAGGATAGTCCTCTTGATCCTCGCAGTTCTGTCGCTGTCGAGTAGCCACGACTGGAGCTGAGAGAGGAATCAGAACCTGGTCGAGAGGAGGAGGTGGAGGAGCGTAGGTGGGAGGTGAAACTTCCAGGCTTTTGGTGGGAGAGAGCAGCTCGACGCCTGGAAAATGATAGTCTGTCAGTCCCTCAAAAACAAAGTGTTTTGGTCAATTCTGGTCAAGTCCAATCCCTTACAAACTCTCGAATGTAATCCCATCAAAATTGAGCAAACTTTGTTCAAAACAGCTATAAGTATCTCTATTTTTTGCTATAAAAGCAACTCGAAAACTCCATGAGGCACATTCGACAACGACTCGTGATGCCTGCTCGCCGTTCCCGCTCCGCTGGCCGTGCCGTCAGCCGTTCCCGTAGCCGTAGCCGCTCGGGTAGCCGTCGTGCCGGAAAGAAGATTGCTGCCGCCAGGACCCGTAGCCGTAGCCGAGCGAGTAGCCGTAGCCGTTCGCGAAGCCCCGTTGCCGCTGCCCAGTCCTACCGCCGCTACAGCTACACCTGGCGCGACAGGAACGGACGTCTCCGCGACCGCAAGGGACGCTTCACCAAGGAGCGCTGAATAAATTGTGCACAGCACTGTTCTTGTTCTTCTTAGTTGGTCTTCGGGGGTGGTTCTACTGGGGGTCTCGTTCTTCTGATGTCTCGGCAACTCTTCTAGTCAACCCAATGGACAACTTCTCTTCTATTCGATTTCTAGTTTTCTCCCCGACTTCTGGATATCTTCTCTCACAACGCTGTCCACATTAGGGTTGTACGGCCTTCCAGTTCAAAGAATAGTTAGGAGTGAGAACAGGAAATCTAGTTGTTCTTTCTCTCAAAGAATACGCTTCTCTCTCTCTCTCTCTTACTCATTAAAGCCCTGTCTCTCCCAAAAAAACTCACTGCGTGGAGAAAAGTCGATAGATGTCGAGGGAGAGTGTGACAGAGTGCGGTTCTCGATTCCGGAGTCGTGACTATCTTCCGGCGATCTGATCGTCAAGATTTCTTCCCGAGTTCCGCCCTAAAAATATGGTTTTTGATGGTAAAAAAGAACTAAAACAGCAGGTTTCAGCCGCAGTCGAACCGTCGAGCTGTACGTGGCCATTGCCACAACTGTACAGACGCGGGAAGCTATTGAGAATTCTGACTCAGGTTTTTCGCGTAACTTTTTGTTTGAGACTGGGGAGAGAAAGAAAGACAATTCGTATATTGGTGGCAACACAACAGGACATGAAAAGAGTGCCGAGGTTTTGGCAAGCGAGCGTGACGCAACGTGGGGATTTATGCCTAGTAACTGGATCCGGTATCGTGCACGGGAACGAAGAGTTGAGCCTTTTTGGGAGATCCTGTTCGAGGTCTTTCAAAACGGAACAGCAACTTTTGGAGTTCACATTCAGAACAACTATGGACTGACGTCTATCTATTAAATCCAGTGAACTGATATGGTTTCTGGTATCTGTAGACTCGGTAGTTAGAGGCCGGAGCGAGATGGCGCAGTGGCAGGAGGCGCCAGCGTCAATCAAATGGTCCCAAGTTCAAACCCCGCTTCTGCCCAACCAAGGCATCCATCTTCCCAAGGTCGGTAAATTGGTAATAGCATGCTACGAAGTAAAGGCGTTCCGTGGAACAGGTTGGGCAACTTCGGAACGTAAACGCCTCACACGATCTTGGGAATAAAACTGGTGCGCATCAGCTCCAAAAAATTGTGGGAGACACAACCAAGTTTTACCTTTCTCGGCTTGACGACTGGTGCATTGATTTTGCAGTTAGAACCAATAAATCCAAAATATGAATATTTAGCCGACTTTTTCCCAGAACATTTTGTCTTGAAGGGGAAGACAAGGAAATGACGGAGACGAGGCCAGTCCCCGTCCATCGTCTCTCTGTCCCAAAATCTCTGTCCCCATCTCCCGCATTCTAATCTCGAACTGGTTAAGAGAGACAGTCAGGAAGTTAAATTTTGTTTGTTCGCGAGAGATGACGACCGGATCAGGGCAGAGTCAAAGGGCGCCACCCCGATGTGTCCCGTCAATATTGACTCTTTCGTTTGTTCGCCCTTCTCCTCTTACTAAGCCATTGGCACCTCGAGCGCCGTGTTCAGGAGCAGGATCTTTTTTATCTGCCCAATCCTATAAGGTCAAATCGAAGAGCTGTGCGCTTCTGTGAGAACATTCGAAGGGTTTCTCTGTGCCTAGGCTTACAAAGACTCGTAATCACACGCGCTGGTACACAACGGAATTAGAAAAAATATCTGTGTATCGATGGGCATGGAGTCGGTGTGCAATGAAGCAACATCTGGCAAGTTTTGGAATTTTTACGGTCAGGCTCTGTACAAGTGTAACTGAGCCTTTTTGGGCCTGCCAAGACTTTCTGATCAGCTGATCCAATTGGAAACAAACATTGCCATGAGAGACTTTTTCAACCTTGCTTGTGAACAATCAAATACTACTCGATCTGTAGTCTGCATCAAGAACTGTTCGAGAAACTGTTTTTGAAGGAGCTTTCTAACAAACTGGGTTGACTGGCTGTAACTGCTTAAGAAAGGAAAGTCTTCTGTCGGTGTTGACTAAAACTTTCGGACACAGGTACTTTTGTAAACTTACTTTACTCATTTTTTCAGACACACATGCGACTCTCTTTTGCAAAGCTTCTCAGATAAACAAGAAAATCGACGTACCGGTGAGATGTGAATACGAAGAACGGACAGTGGTCTTTTGCCAGGCGAATAAGGACAATCGGGACATGGACATTCGGAAGTGGGACTGAGGATTCGAAGAGGCGAAAGAGTCATTCCGCGCAGCGGAACACACGTGTGGATGAGAGGGAGAGGGAGGGAGTGTATGTTTGCCAATCCAGCAGGCAACTAGACAAGCTCACCTCACAAAAATGCGACTAATGTTGTTGAGACTGGGAGAGAGACACAAGGATAGTCGCATAAGTGACCCCTAGGGGGAAAGAGAGAGAGATCGTCACGATACGGTCTCTCTCAGTATCGCGCAGCATATTTGTCACTCTATTATCTAGTCATTACGGATAGAGAGACAATAAGATCTCAGGCGCTTTCTGAAAAACCCGGCCCGTCCAGCTCTTGCCCAAAATTAGGGTTTCTGAAAACCCTCTATTTTCATGTTCATGCGTGCATTTTTCAGATATGTGTTGTTCACAAAAGTTGTAGTACTTGATGAGTTCGACAACTTTGCAAAACATCATGGAGCTTGAAAATGCTTTGATCGCAACGAAATCTGGCTCCGAAGCCGCGAACTGCTGACCTCAAGCTTGAAGTTCAACACAATTACGCATGGATTTCACTGTGACCAAAATATTTTCGACCTCTGCGATGTTTTGCAAAGTTGTAGAGCTTGTCGAATGCTACAACTTTGCTGAACATCATATTTGTGGAAAATGTATGCGTGAGCTAGAAAAGTGATATTTCTTCTCAACGCTAAAGTTGACGAAACAGGACAGTTTGACAGAGAGAAACAGTCGAAACTCTTTCTCAAAAACCCACCTTTTGAATGACTCCATAGTCGACAGCCGATTCGTAATTTGTAGTCTGTGGAGAAGTGGGAGTTGTGACTGTGCTGCCACTCTCAGCCTTGGTTTTCCTCTTCCGACGCCAGGTGTCCAAATCGGCTTGCCAGTCGTTGTCATCCTCGACGAGACGACTTTGCGTCTTCTGGAAATCCAATTTTCGGCGTTCTTCTCTTTTTCAAAAACCTCGAGTCGCTCCTCTCTTTGACGTTTCTGCTGCTCGGTGGCTGTAACGAGCATTCTTGCTCTCTCGGCCATATTATCGCCGCTACGGGTTGAGACGAACTGCAGCGGGTCATTTGTGGTCTGAAATTTGGGATTTTTGGAAACTGCTTGAAAAGAACTTTCAATTTCTTGCCCAAAAGCAGCACCCCGTTTGAATCCAAAAGTAGAAGTACCCGATTAGGAAAATTTTCTTCTTAAAAATTTGCTTGTAGATAACATACAATAAAAAAGCAAACTTTTGCAATCCAGTTTGTTTTATTGGAGAACACTAATTGACAAACAATAGCTTTTGTTCAAAAGGCCATTTGGAAGCCACTCTGCGAGCGATGGAGGCGGATCTACAGCTGCAGTTGGGCCACATCAAGAGTCAGAAGGAACGAGTAGCTGCTCTGGCTGCCGACGTCGAGAGGGCCCAGGAGGAGAACGAGCGTCTTGAGCCGCGTCTGCTGGCAGCCCAAAAGAGGAAGGAAGCTCTGGAGAGGGATCTGCGTCGTCTACAGCAGATGGAACAGGCTCTCGGCTTTGAAGTCGATCTGAATATTCTGCGAGCGCTGGACAATCCGATGGAGACGGACATTCTGACGGCGGCGGAGTATCAGGAAAAGATGGAGAAACTGGTCCAGGTCATGAGTGAGCTTCTGCAGCGAACTGTCAACAACTATACGACTGCGCATGCGGTAGGTCACTGTGTCCCTGTCCCTGTCCCTGTCCCTGTCCCTGTCCCTGTCCCTGTCCCTGTCCCTGTCCCTGTCCCTGTCCCTGTCCCTGTCCCTGTCCCTGTCCCTGTCCCTGTCCCTGTCCCTGTCCCTGTCCCTGTCCCTGTCCCTGTCCCTGTCCCTGTCCCTGTCCCTGTCCCTGTCCCTGTCCCTGTCCCTGTCCCTGTCCCTGTCCCTGTCCCTGTCCCTGTCCCTGTCCCTGTCCCTGTCCCTGTCCCTGTCCCTGTCCCTGTCCCTGTCCCTGTCCCTGTCCCTGTCCCTGTCCCTGTCCCTGTCCCTGTCCCTGTCCCTGTCCCTGTCCCTGTCCCTGTCCCTGTCCCTGTCCCTGTCCCTGTCCCTGTCCCTGTCCCTGTCCCTGTCCCTGTCCCTGTCCCTGTCCCTGTCCCTATTAGTCTCTTTTCAGGAACAAGAAGACCAGGAGCGAGATTTTGAGCAGAGAGTCAGCGACGCCGTCCAGGCTCGAAACATGCTCACGGAGGAGCTGACCAAGCAGCAGAAAACAGTCGAATCGGGACAGCTGAAGCGTGTTCGCGAGTACGAGCTGATCCAGCAGCTGGAGAAGTACGTTGCGGCCACAGATTCCGAAATTTGGCTGAGTCGAGCCGACTCTCATCGTCTCTCCGACCAGCTGGCTCTCCTGACCGTCAAGCCGAAGACTCTTCCATGCAAGAGGGATCAGAAGACTGAGGATAAAAATGAGGACGAAGAAATGGGACAAAAGGGTCTGGACAGAGCCATGGCCGCCTACGACAAGATCATCAAGGGAACGGATCATCTTATGATCTCGGGATCGCGATCGACTGTCGTCCAGACGGTGGAGGAGGAAGTGAGGGAGGAACGGGTGATCGAGATGCCCTCAGAGAGCAGAGAGACGGAGAGCGTGACCGTCGAGGAGCTGCAGAAACTTCTGCCACAGATTATCAGCGCCGTGTCCAAGAAGCCGGCACCGCTGATCCCGTTTCCCCGTCGCTGCCCGGCCGACAATCCTTCCACGACCTCTACGCTGCCGCCGCCAAAAGTGATCGAGAAGAAGCCATTAAAGCCGTGCAGCAAGATTGATCTCAAGGAGATTATTCGTCAAAGCCTTCTGATGTTCGACGTCGAGGTGGAAGAGTAAGTTTTATCTTACTTGCACTCAAAATGAAAAAATACTGTGGGATTTGAACTGTTTTGTTGGCTTTTTTGAGAAGACTGTAACTAGAGCCTCACCTGTCCCGGTCCTCTGACCGTCTTCAATCCGACTCCTTCGCCATCGTCCCTCCTCAGATCGTCCAGATAGCGCTGTACCTGAAAAAAGGTTCTCTTCCTCTCAATGTCAGGTGAACCATAAAATTTCTTTCTACGAATGTCTATCTGCCACGCATTCTATTCTTATCAAGAACCCATTGTTAAAAGGAAGATGGCACCGTTTACGAGGCTACCGGGGAGGAAGCAGAGAAACAGGTCACAGTTTGGTTTGTGTAGAGATGAGCAAACTTCGAACTCCCTTTCGTATTCCCTTTCGAATTATGTCAGATACTTTGCCACGTACTTGTCGGAACAGTTATCGTTTATGGCATCCTATAGTGCCGAGCTACAAAATCTAGACCGTTCTTTCTGTTAATAAAGTTGTTCAAACTGGAAAGGGCCGGTACAAATTGTCTCTAACTACTGAATTGGTTCTGGATTGATAAAGCGTTTTTGGAGTCAGACTTGGCACCTGTCCAGATTATAGAACGTAAGCCTGATTTCTCTGGCTCCTCAGATTAGACCCGGACGCAATTGAGCTTGCTCTGGCGTTGATTACGGGGTAAACTTTATCTTTACTGAATTGGAAGGCTCAGTCACTGAATATACCGTATTTCTTCTAATATAAGCACAGTGCTTCTATTTTTCAACCTCCTCATTTCGGGGTGCTTATATTAGAGCAGTGCTTCTATTTTTTCAAAGCACCCGTTTTGGGGTGCTTCTAATAGAGTAGTGCTTATATTAGAAGAAATACGGTAGGCATTTCTGTTGCCTAGGTCCAGTGACTGGCATCAGGAGTTGGTGCGTTTGTGAAAACAGTCTGGATATCTTCAGCGGCAATTTTTTTGACCGGGTACAACCCAGTAAGAAGTTTCTGGAAGTCAAATTGAGTCTCGGGATAATCTTGTCGAGACCCGCAATGCTCGGTTTGGTAATTTCCAGTGTTCAAATACTTGACGGCACCGCTAGGAGCATTCAGTCCTTTAAAGTTCAGCAATTGTCAAACTGTGGGAACATGAATAGCTTCTGTTTTTTCTAGAGCAAAAATAGAGCGTCACAACTTTCCTACATCAGAAAATAGCTGAACTCTAATACTGGTTCAAATGTTGCCATACTGCTTCCAACTTTGAAGGTACGAGATCACAAAATTTGGAGTAAAAATAAGAATCTGGGGTTTTAGGCTCTTGTAGCACTCTTAATAGTTTTGTTAGTTCTCAATGCTTCAATAAATTTGTCTCTCAAAAAAACTGGGAAACTAACCTTGACGTTTGCATCCATCTTTGTGTGTGGGTTGATTAGCCGAAAAATGAGAATACCTCGCCTTATCAGTCACAATCACCTGGAAATGAAAAGAATCTTTTCTGCCAAAATGGGGAGAAAGTTCTGGGCAAAGAGAAGACGCGACCCCAAAAGTGTGGAAGAACAAACAATTACTCAGCCTGGAAATAGCCGATTGTGGTCTCTTCTTCGGGAATGCAAATGAGCGAAAGTGAGATGAGAGACACATCTCGGATAGTCGTAGCTTTGCATATCTCGGTCAAACGGCGACGCCAATTAAATCCACAGCTGATACGATAACTTGCAATCAGTTCGGAGAGGGGGGACTGACAAAGGGCGGCTTGTTTACTTCGGTGATGGGTGAGGGTGAAAGCAGGGGGACAGGGAGACTTTCGGGATTTAGGAACAACTCTAGGAGAGGCAGAAGAAGAAGGACAGTGATAGAGACTATGAGACAAAAGGACAGGAACAGAGCTGCAAATAACAGTCTGGGAACAGTGACAGAAACGAACTGAGTAAAGAAAGCCAGTGACAAGAACAAGTCTGGGGACAACCGTAATAGAGTCGGGAGCAGAAAGAAGAACAGGAAAGGAGTTTCAGAGAGACAAGAAGTGGGTTATGGACAGATCTCGAGACATTTGTCGGAAGAAAAAGAGTCTTGAAAAAGTGTCGGAAAGCTTGGAAAATATGCTCAAGAATGATGATAATCCGTCTTATCAGAAATGGGGGACAATGTGTCTCTCCCTCTCGAAAGCAGAAGTTTACTGATCAATGATAAGAAGAGCCTACCTCGAACACACTGTCATGGTTGAGCACTAGTTCAAAACCATCTGGGTCCCGAAAAAAAGCATGTTCGAGACTACAGCTGTTTTTGAAAAAGGGTTGGAACTGCTGAATATTGTAATTCGTCTGTTCTGTCTATTATTAAATCCGGCGTCGGTTTGATTCATGGTCGACTTTCAGAATAAAAAAGTCTGGAAGAAACGGTGAGTAAGGGCCATAAGAACACCCATTGTGATTCACAGGAAATTGTGAGTAATAAATGAAATGGCCAAAATGGAATTCATAGCGACGGAGGAGAAACAGAGGCAACATGCCAACACTTCAGAACTACCTTTTTCACGACAAAAAATGTTCAACAAAGTGATCTTGTCTAACAATTTTAGTACATTCCACAACCGCGAAACTGCTTTTCATTCTAAAAGGATTCCGAGTTTGATGGAAAGGTTATAACCATTGTGAAAAGTCTATAACGGACAAAAGAGGGACAAACATGCCCAGAATTTGCTGCGAAATTTTTTTTTCTTATCGTGCTTTTCGAAGCAGCACAAAAACGTTGCGAACTATCATTACTCGGGCGGCTTTGCAGCGCCTTGTCACGGCAAAATATTCGGAGACGGTTCAACATAAGCATAGGTGGGAAAATGAGAAAAGAAAATGAATCTGTATAAAAAAAAATAGCTGTAAAAAGCAGCCCTGATTCAGATAGAGAACAAAACGAAAAGACACCTGTCTTTCTCTCGTTGATAGGCCTGTCGACTGTCATGAACGACGAGAGAGAGCATGAAAAAGTGGCGATAAGTAGGGCGGACAATGGCAAGAGATCCCCTGATACAGAAAGAATATCTGGGATAATCCACTGATACTCTCGCTCACTCGGCGGACTTGAAGGCCACACCTGGCGGTAAACAAAGCCGCAGGGGGCTCTGTCTCTTTGGTCCAGAAAACTGCTCCTTGACACTCGAAACGGCTGCTGGGATTTATGACGATTCGAGGGGGTTTACGGCGACAAGTTCCTCTCTCTTGAAACAGCCCGAAAATTGGCCTAATGCCACTGTCCCGAGGCGCAAAAAAAACTGCCTCGTTCAGGATTTCTTTCATGATTCGGATGATACAGAACTATAAATTGGCTTAAAACTACAAAAATACAGCAAACTATAGATACAATAAACTATAATAACACCAAGGTGACCCGTCTTTGTCTATTCTTGCATCTTGCCGACCTCGAGATTCCGCTCCTCTTGCGATTCGAAGACGATAGTAGGGATGGTCGCGTTGAATGTTGAACCGTTGTCTCGCTCCATCCGGAAAGATCTGAATGTGGAGGTTTTCACTGGAAGAAAACAAGGAAAAAATAGGTCTCTAACTGTTGCATAGTGCCGACATTGTCTTCTACAGTTTGGTGCTTTTCTATGCCACACTATCGCAGTTTTGTTCAAAAACGTGACGATCTTTCAGGACCTGCTCAAATTTATTGGACAAGACAGGTTCAAGACTTTCTGTCCTTTTTTGTGAATCAAAGGCAAAGAAACTCACCCCCACATATGGCAGCCCTTAGCGTGTGGCAGCTCGATGGTGCTGGAGAATTGGAATGCTGGCGCGTTGATGTTCAGCTCGGGCTGCTAAATTTGTCTTTTTCAGTCCTAAAAAAGCTCCAAAATACCTTTCCGACGACTCCGTGCCCATTCGCCTGATTCATATTGTTCAGCGCATAGATTTTCAGCGAGCGCTCTCTCAAAATCACAGGCTTTTGCGGAATGTGGTTTTCGATCCTTGAATTTAGGCATTTTGGCGTAGAATTAGGAAAACGGACCTGATCGAGTACCTCCACATGTGTCGCTGCTGTCCGTTGAGGAGATTCACGCCGAGGTAGAATGTGATCACTGTGACTTCAATTCCTTCGGTCATTTCCCTAAAATTCGTTTCGTGACGGACGTATACAATTAAGCTTAAAAATCCTAAAACTTGCCTGTAAACGTCTCTTGGAGCCATCCAGGACCGCTGCGAGGCCATGTAGTTCTCCCTCAAATTGGGTCTCATCACCAGGCGACCTGCTAATTCAAATTCTCAAATTTTAAAAATCAGCTTACCAGAAGAATCGTCCTTGTCGCGCATGAAGATTTTGTCAAAAAGATCGTGCTCGATTGGCGCTAGCTCGTTGGAGACGAAGGGGAGGAGGTCAGTGTGGCTGATGCAGTCCATCCCGCTGGAAATTGGTCATTTTGGTACAAAAAAGATGGATTACTTGATGTAGGCAAAGTACTTTTCGCCGCGATTAGAGCCATCTTGAAGGTAGGAGGTCAGGTCGACGGGGAACTGCATGTGGGCCCAGTCGGGCTTGTGAATCAGAACCTGGTAGTAATCGCGCATTGAGACCACTTTGTCACTGAAAATGGGTAAATATTTCGAGAATTAAACTGGTAAGAATTAAACTTTAACAACTCTACAGCTTTACTTTGTGGTAACTTTCACTTTCTGATCATTTTTCTGCATCAACAGCGGAGAAAATACTAAAAAAAAGCCTACCTCGTCCCCTCTTTCCTTTCATGATGTCGGCAGTTGAAGGAGCAGAGTACAATCCCTCTGTAGGCGAATGTTCGATGGATGAAAAGCTAAAACTTGCTCTTCCTCCTCTAAAAAAGGTTAGAACCTGGCCAGTAGGATAGGTAGACTCGGGAAGGACGGGAGTGAGCTTGCCGATTTCTCTGATGACGGACGGTGTGCTATAACCGAATCTGTAAAGGGGCGGGGTTAAACTAGGCTACTCTAACTCCTTTGGATACTGTTCGAGAGAAGCTAGAAAGAGAGGGGAAAAGTTACCTGACTCGACGAACCGAAGTGGTGGCAAAGTGGCGTGGAAGGACGAGAAAATGACGGGAATGACCAGCTGCGGACATTTGCTGGAACTTGTGACGGTAATTCAGGGTTTAGGAAGAAGCATGAGGAAAAACAAGGCTCATGACGGCATTGTGGACGAGGAGCGTGGAAATGCTGGCAGTTTCTAGGCATTTTGTTTGGGATTCACTTCGTTGTATTAATTTTTTTAGAGCAGAAAAGACAACAAAGGTTACCAATGGTGGTCGACACAGATTTTAGATATTCGCCATATGATTCTCCTGAATTTCCGACCGATATTTATTTCAGCATCAAAGTGGCTCAAAAGTTGGCGAAACGACTCGAATGATTAGGGAAACCTAACATACAGAACTGAAAAACAACGACACAAGTTTTGAAGAGAAAAAAAACCACGAAAAATTGCTGTTATACTTTAATTAAATTGCAATACTTTGCGACAAATTATGTAGTTTTCAGTATTCTGAAGCAGTCCCCAGGATTTGAACATAATTAACGTCTGGCAGACCAAGTACAGAGCAAAAACTACTTAATTTTAACAGATAGAAGCAAGAAAATGGTCGAAAACCATGAGAAGGCACAAGAAAGTGAAAAATTTGTGCAAATTTATTAGACTTTTGGCTTGATTCCTTTGTGTATGGCGCAGACTCCAAACGTCAGATTCTCGTAGTTGACGCGTTCGAAGCTGGCTTCCCGTATCATTTTGGCAAAGTTTTCCTGTAAATATAGCGTTTTTAGTGCCAAAAAGACTAAACCTGGTCTGGGAACTTTCGAATACTCTCGACGAGGTACTTGTAGCTGGCATGGTCGCTGGCAAGCACTTCGCCCATGACTAAACCTCAATTAGTTTAAAATTGCTTAAAAATGGACCTGGAATGATGTTGAAGGAATAGAGATCGTAAAACGGCCTCAGGGCTGGATGGACCGCGCTAAATTCCAGCACAGTGAACAGGCCGCCAGGTTTTAGGACTCGAAAAGCTTCGGAAACTACCTGAAACCTTTTCTGTGACTAAATTAGCTAAAAACACATACCCTGTCGACATGAGTACAATTTCTGATGCCGAAGGAAATCGTATACGCGTCAAAGGTGTTCTTCTCAAAGGGCAGCTGCTCCGCATTGCCGCAGACCCATTCCATTCGCTTTATATCGACCTAAAAGTCATTTTAGGGCAAAAAAATAGGTTTAAAACAAACTCCAGGCTCAGTTTTAGCTCTCTCCATGCCGACATCGAGCATATTTTGGTTTATGTCGAAGACGGTGACATTTCCGGAGGTCAGTCTTCGCTGGAGGCGAAAAGCAATGTCGCCGGTGCCGCCGGCAACATCAAGGACCTGGAAAAGACTGTAAAAAAGACAACTTTTAAGCCAAAACCTTGGAATTTTTAGCCAGAGAAAGCCCGCCGACGTAGTAGTCCTTCCAGAGGCGATGGACTCCCATCGACATGGCGTCGTTCATCAAATCGTACTTTGCTGCCACGTTGGCGAAGACTTTGTGAACTAAAAATGGGTGATTTGTGGGAAAATGTATAAAACCTCGTTTTTCCTTCTCGGCCTCGTCGACTTGTTCATACCCGAAATGAGTTGCAGCTGTTCTGACAGCCTGTATTTGAAGTCTTCCCGTTGATATGTGTCGTAGAGCGAAAAATGATCTTGGAAACAGCGACATTCCTGTAAAAAACACGTTTTTAGAACGTAACTGAGTAAGTAATAAGTTTCTCTGACATGAAACGGTTGCGTGAGAGCGAAAACGACTGAAAATGCTTACCAACGTTGTGATACAGCGGTCAGCTGCGTGGACACTCTCATTTTTTGGAGAATTCTCTGAAATAATTATTTTTTTTTGAGAAAGTCAGGAAAAGAAAAAACGAAAACCTATTTTTCCTCGTTTGAAATCCCGCCCTTTTGACAGATAAGTTGGCGGGATTCCGAAAGTTCAAAATTAGCCAGCTTTTCCCGTTTTTTTTCTCTACTTTTGTCAATTTTCCTGGTATTTTCTCCTCAGTTCTAAAATTGCCAGTCATTTGTGATCAAGTAAAACGGAAAAATACTTTGTTTATTAAGTTGTTATCATTCAAACGCAAATTCAAAAACAAATAGAAAAATGCCAAAACTACCTTCTAAACCGGTTTCCCCAATATTTTGCACATTTCTTGACGGAAACCTGCTCAGTCTTAGCACGTCTTTTATCAGCAACAGATAAGCATGAAACGTGAAAAAAAATTTGGAATTCGATGTTTGCAGTTCGTTCCATGTTTCCTTGCATGTATTCCACCTCTTGTTATTCCTACGCCGTGTCCCAAGTCCCTACGCCGTGACCTCCGGCGATTGGTCATCGTCCGGTCTCTTGGCGCCTAAGCACTGTGCGGAGAGAGGCGAATATCGATCGGTCCCCCAGTTTGGGCGCCTTTTTCAGTCTTTGTTCCTCCATTTTTGTCATTCACTTGCTTTTCTATTTTTCGCCTGTTTTTGCTAGCAGAAAATTTAGTTATTTTCGATCATTTCTTCCTGAAAAAGCTCACTTTCGCTTCGAAAACGCCGGATGATTCATCGTTCTTTCGGCGACGGGATGATTCATGTTTTGTTTCAATTCATCTATCCACATTTTCTCCATCTTTCTGCCTACTTTCCGTATCGATTCTCGTCATATTCGTCATTTTCCCCTGGACGATATCAATATTCAATATCTTTGCGCCAGTGTCCTTGTGTCATTTCCTCACCTCGTTCGCCTGAATTCATGTGACACATGGCAAATTTTCAGTAGAAAATGGCCTCCAGAAAGACCGTCAACCGTCGTCAGCGTCCCCAGCGAGCCACCTCCAATGTCTTCGCCATGTTCGATCAGGCTCAAATCCAGGAATTCAAGGAGGCGTTCAATATGATCGACCAGAATAGGGACGGATTTATCGATCAGAGCGATTTACAAGAGATGTTCGCCTCTCTTGGTATGTTTTCTTAAGTTTTTTATCGCAAAAAGGATTTAGGAAAGGACGTGAAGGAGGATTTCCTCGATAACATGGTCAACGAGGCTCCCGGAGCCATCAACTTTACCATGTTCCTCACGCTTTTCGGAGAGAAACTTACAGGTAACATTTTAGCGTTCAAGTTTCAACAAGGTTTCCAAAGCTGCAAATACCGATTGACAGCTTGTTTTGACCACTTCTTACGTCTGAAACGGCAATATATTCAGGAACGGACCCTGAAGAAGTCATCCGTAACGCATTCCAATGCTTCGACGAGGATAATTCTGGAAAAATCAGCGAGGAGCGTCTCCGCGAACTTCTGACAACAATGGGTGACCGCTACTCTCACGATCAGGTACTTTTTCGCCCTTTCTGCTCAAAACTCCCAAATTTCCAGGTGGACGACCTGTTCCGCGACGCGCCAATCAAGAACGGAATGTTCGACTACGTAGAATTCACGCGCATGCTCAAGCACGGAACCAAGGACAAGGATGAGCAATAAACCCGAGAAAATCGTCACAAAATTACAAAGACGAGACATTCCTGCAATCTGCGAGCGACTTATAACGCCTTCAATTTCACTTTTACAATGTCTTTATTTATGTAATCCATTGTGTATTTACAATAAAAATGCTTTACAAAAAGCCTTTTAAAAGTTTGGGAAACAACCAGCTGAATGGCGTCGACAGTGGTAGCTTTTTGCTTCCTCTTCGTGGTAAAATCTACTTGTATTCAGTCGAAAAAATACAAGTTTTAGACGGTTTCGGCAGCTGGACAAGTCGACCAGCATACGGCATGGGAAAAGGTTGGAGACATATCTTGTTTTGGCTAAAATGAGTTGGAAAACTCGGTGTGAATAGGAAATTTGCTAGAAAGTTGTTTTTTTAGTTGAAAACAGAAAGTAAGATTGTTAGCCACGTTTTGTCCTACTGTAAATCAACTTTCGTCTATTTCTATGAATTTCAGGGGGGTTTGTTATGATTTAGGCCCATTTTGCGGGGCTGTCGCGAAAAAGTTCGATTTGAAAAGGTCACTTTGCAAAAATCTTGGCTGAGTATCAAATGTTTACACGTTATATGAATTTGGCTACATCACACAAACATTGGATACTCAGCCAAAATGTTTGCAAAGTGACCTTTTTCAAATCGAACTTTTTCGTTGCGAGACAGCCCCCATTTTGCAGTGTTTTGACGTCATGAAAACTAAAAAAGGAGTAAGAGTCGAAACAAACGATTAAAAATTAGAATAAAAGCAAAATTTCTAGGCACTGATAGTGCTGTGTGTGCTGCCGATTTTGGCCAGCTTCTACGCGACAATTGTCATCATGAAGACGGCCAGTGAGCTGAAGAAGATCAAGGAACTGACGGCCAGTCTGCTCAAGAGCACAGAAGCGATGGGAATTTCGGCAGCCAAGGCCTCACTCGGCCCATCGGTCAAGAATACCCTCCTCGAATATGCCAAAACCGTCCATGAACTCGACGCCCTCAAGAGATCCTAAGATCTTCCTAACCAAACCGGTGTGGAAAAATTCCATAATAATCTATCTCTAACGCGGTGTTTTCTGTACTGATGCTACTGTAGTCTGGTTCAGGTGCCAGATTCTTGGTAGTCTCTTGACCAACGGACGGTAACTGGATGTTGGAAACCTAGACTCTCTGTCTGGTCTAAACGTTTCTAATACTATGTCTGAACAATATCTGATTCAGTGCCCTGTCTCCTGTCTATCTGCTAGAACTATCGACTCTGTATCTCTCCGGAACTGGCTACCCTGTCCCTGACTCTGACTTCCACAGGAACTTTTCTCTTGATCATCAACTCTGGGCTCTTGGTAGTTGCTTGACTAGTAGACTGGTTCTAACACTTCCAGTCATCTATACTGTACTGGATCTATTTCTCTGCCTGTGTCTCACCATAGTCTCTCATGACTCGTCTGAAGACCTCGACTCACTGTCTGGATATGACTTTCTGACTCTCGGCTCTTGGCTGAACCTGGTTCTTCTCTTTATGGAACTGTCTCTCACAATCAGTTCTCCCGACTGTCTGTTGTTGGAAATCCAGTGGCTGACTACCCTTTAGATATCTTGAATTTTTTTGACTGGACTCTTGTGTTTCAAAATGAGTCTCTACTGTCCCAACTGTTCGCCATCCCCCCTCCTAACCTTGTGAGTCTCTTCTCTCTATTTGTCTGGAAGAGACTATGAGTCACACTGCTCCATAGACTGGCCTCTCCCATAGTATCCGGCTGGGATCTAATAGTTTCACTTATTCTCAGCCATGGTATTTTGAAAGGTTTCTAGAAGTGAAGTAGAAACAGAAGCTCCTAATACAATATGTTCAGACACTGCTACTGTAAAGTTTCGAAGGGTATGGGATACTGAAAATGTCTTCAAAAGTCTGTTCATCTACCGGCCACTTCGGTTCTCACGCTTTGTTTCTAAGACTCTTTCTTACCAGTTTTCTGACATTTTCAGTCTCCCATACCCTTCGAATTCCTCTCACTCTTTTCCAATCTGTCACTCCCTCCTTGTCCAGTTCCACAGCTTTTCTCATAGTCTAATTCCAGTTTGTCTCTCTTCCTGTCCACTATTTGTCCCTTGCTACTTGTACCCTTGACCTTCACTCTGTCAAGTTCCGAAGAATTTTCTGCTAGTCAGTCGAGTCAAGAGTCTGAGTCCCAAATCCACCACCCTCTACTTTCCTTCCACTCGTGTTGACCTATTCAAAAGAGGGAGAGAGCTCTTTCATGGATTCGCCGTAGTCGGCTGGCTATATGCCCATTTTCAGAGTCCTAATACTAGGTGGTCTCCCCGAGAGTCCTCTGCGTCTCTCGCCGTCCCCACCTGTCCAGAGAGTAAGAGTGAGAGAGTCTCTTTGCCCTCTCTTCCAAAGAAGACAAATTGCCCACTTGTTGTGGGCATCTCTTTTCTTCTTTTTCTCTTTTTTTCAAATTCTTTTCTTTCCCTCCACTAGTTTTCAAAAATAGCGCCAAAATCAATGACCTCACACGGCTTGGCAAAGTCTTAGCGCGGGCAGCCACGTTGTCCTTTTGAATAATCCACTGGACATTTTTCCTGACAGAAAACTAGTTTTTCCTTGTTTTCCTGGTCTTTTTAGGGGAAAAAGTGATCATTTTTAGCGAAAATAACCGTGGAGCCGGTTCGAGAATGGAGGAGCCGCTGGAAGAGCTGGAACATCCTTCAGGATCACCGATCCAAGTGGGAAATGGAAAACCGAAAAACTCAAGTAAGATTATGATAAAATGTGTTCATCTTTGAGGTTTTACTTTGAAATATCCAATTTCAATAGGAAAAACTAACGAAATTTGAAGAAAACCACAATTTAGACAGAACTTTTTGAGCGACAAAGAAGACTGTTAACTTTTTTTATTGAAAGTTAAAAAACTACCGTAACTGACTGTTTTAGACGAGGAGACAGTCCCATCCACTCATCTGACAACTGACAAGACCCTGGAAGAACTAAAGGCGGAGGAAGAACAGATGGACTCAATAGCTTTGGACAACTCAGAAGCAGGCTCTTTTGCTGAAGAAGCTCAAAGGTAATATTTTTTTTTCTGTTTTTCTTTTAGTTCAGACAAGAATCAAATCTACAGTCACTAAGTCTAGATAGAATCGAATGCCTGAAACTGATATTAAAGAGTCAGATTTCTGACGAGGGTGATCTGAAGCTAAAGTTTCTCCAGACAGGTGAGAGTCAGGAGAAAGAGGGACAAATTCTCACTAGACGATGATTTGTTAGATAGTCAAAACAGTCGATCAGTTCAGAAAGTACAGTAGTCAGTCAGCTGTTCAGTTCAATTATTAGACAAGAGTCGGGTATGTTCAGATCCAGACCAAGAGGAAACTTGCCAATTGTTCTGTAGGGGAGTCACGAGATGAGAATAGCTGAACCAGAAAAGAACAGTGAAAAAAGAGACTAAGAAAGGTTGGTGTCATGAGAAAAAACTAGAACATTCAGCTATCGTATTAGAACTAAAGTCTGTTCAGAAAAAAAGAACGCAACAGTAACCCAAAAATATTTTGTTTCGAGAACCACAAACCACCGATTTCTTGATTTTCTCAACGGTGAATTGGCGCGATTCCCTGAAAATCAGGGGTTTTGTGGTTCTCGAAGCGAAATATTTATGTTCGTTATTTTTTTCTGAACAGACTTTAGACTGTCAAACTCTCCAACTGAGCGATACACACTCCTCTCAACCATTTCTTTCAGTGCCACAACAAACGGCTTTGACGACTCAAAGAAGGAAGAAGAAAAAATATCAGAACCACTTCAAGAACTAGCAGAACAAAACGAGGGTACTCTCGAGGAAAACATCTTTGCTGCCAAGCCAATCTCTTCGGAAAGTTTCCTTCCAGAATCTCAACTGGAATCTGTCTCGGAAGACAAGCCTCTAGAGGTAGGCCCTGTACTCTTTTTCTTTCTTTGACCCCGTCTCTCCAAGATTCCTTTACAGAATATCCCAATTGAATTGGACTTGACCCGACCGAGTCCCTCTCCAAGCCGAGTTCAGAGTCGTCGAGAGAGCTTTGCTAACTTGACGGTCAGACGAGATTCTCGAGCTGCCACCCCCGTACCTGTCAGTTCCGAATACATTAGAGAGAAAGCCGCTCGCACTTCCGAATACACTATAGACTGCCACTTTTTATCCTTAGATTTACACACTTCCGAGCCACTGTTAGAGCTGAAAAAGTCATTTTCAAGCTTTGTAATACATCCAAGGTTGCAGAGAAGATAAAAAACTACAACTTTGCAGAACATCAAAAGAGTGAAAAACCTTTCTACTGTCACCAAAAAAAAGGTGAAAAGACATGTGCTGTTCCCGCGTAAAAAGCTGCTTTTTTTCGCTACCGTACCGTCGAATTCCAAAATATTCGAAAACTGCGTATTTATCTCCTACCGTACCCCTTCACAATTTGAAAGCATGTCCGGCTAAACGTAGTATATTTACCACTTTGATGATAGAGCAAAAATTATAATTTTCAGCTGGAATCAGTGGCCTCCCTGCCTCGAATAGTCTCGAAAACTACCGTAATTCACAATTCGGACGAATCGCCACAGGACCTCTTTGAGAGATTGATCAGATCCATTAAAAATGGAACAATGGACAAGTCGGAAGTTGTGAATCAGCTCTTCAATGTTCTAGTCGCGGGCAACTTTGATCTGGAGAATCGGTTCATCATCGAAGACTTCACGAACATTGACAGAATGCTGACGTTGTTGACACATTGTGACGACAGTCTTCAGGTGACTATTTGGACCTTACTTTTTTGTATTTCTGTCGCACAGATAACCAGAGTATAGGAAAGCGAAATACCAGTAGAGAGTACAGTAAAATAATCAGACTAGGAGACCGTATTCAGTCTGTAACGCCCAAAAAAAATGCGACCTTTAAATTTACGTGTAAACTTTGGATACTCAGCCAGCGTCTCGCAGCGAACTCGAATTGCAGTGAATAAATGTCAACGGGTCTCGACACGCATTTTTGCATTTTCTCGGGATTTCACTTACAGACTATAACTGCCTGGTTTTGTGACCAGACAGAGAGTGCTTTGAGTCAGGACTCAGACTTGGGTAGAGAGTACAGGGGCTTGAAAAGACTAGAAAAGAATTTAGAGTCACAGTCCGGAAGACAGTGTCAAGACTAAATTCTGTAGATAAGAGTCAGTTTTGACGAGTAGTTCAGAGTTGAAATGAAAAAGAGACAAAAAAAAAGTTCGAAAGTACTTCTTTCAGGCAGAAATCTGGAGTGTCTTCGTGGCTCTCGTCCGGAAGAGTAATCGTAATCTGGAAGCCTGTTCTCGTGTCTCTATGATAACCAGAATCTTGGATCAACTTCCTTCTGCTCCAGTTATGCTGACGGACCTGCTCATCCAACTTCTTGGCCTTCTTACGTCCTATTCGATCACAGTGAAAGAAACAAAACACTTTTTAAGATCACTTCAGGCTGTCGACAACAAATGGGTTAGTTTTACTCTTTTCTTCTGAGAAAGTCATGAAATTTCAGCCATCTCACGCAATGAGACTGCTCCAAGTCATGACAGAAATGCCACAGACGGACACAGCCGATGTTTTCTTCTCGTTCCCGGGCAAATCTCAAGCCGTACTTTTTCACTCTTTTCATCAAAAAACATCTGTTTAGGGAATTATCATCCCACCACTGTCTAAATTCCCCTACCAACAGGGCTGGACCTTCGCGACATGGTTCAGAATGGATCCATTGAACAGTGTGACTTTTGAGAAGGAGAGACCTTATCTGTATTGGTCAGTCAGTCAGTCAGTCAGTCAGTCAGTCAGTCAGTCAGTCAGTCAGTCAGTCAGTCAGTCAGTCAGTCAGTCAGTCAGTCAGTCAGTCAGTCAGTCAGTCAGTCAGTCAGTCAGTCAGTCAGTCAGTCAGTCAGTCAGTCAGTCAGTCAGTCAGTCAGTCAGTCAGTCAGTCAGTCAGTCAGTCAGTCAGTCAGTCAGTCAGTCAGTCAGTCAGTCAGTCAGTCAGTCAGTCAGTCAGTCAGTCAGTCAGTCAGTCAGTCAGTCAGTCAGTCAGTCAGTCAGTCAGTCAGTCAGTCAGTCAGTCAGTCAGTCAGTCAGTCAGTCAGTCAGTCAGTCAGTCAGTCAGTCAGTCAGTCAGTCAGTCAGTCAGTCAGTCAGTCAGTCAGTCAGTCAGTCAGTCAGTCAGTCAGTCAGTCAGTCAGTCAGTCAGTCAGTCAGTCAGTCAGTCAGTCAGTCAGTCAGTCAGTCAGTCAGTCAGTCAGTCAGTCAGTCAGTCAGTCAGTCAGTCAGTCAGTCAGTCAGTCAGTCAGTCAGTCAGTCAGTCAGTCAGTCAGTCAGTCAGTCAGTCAGTCAGTCAGTCAGTCAGTCAGTCAGTCAGTCAGTCAGTCAGTCAGTCAGTCAGTCAGTCAGTCAGTCAGTCAGTCAGTCAGTCAGTCAGTCAGTCAGTCAGTCAGTCAGTCAGTCAGTCAGTCAGTCAGTCAGTCAGTCAGTCAGTCAGTCAGTCAGTCAGTCAGTCAGTCCCATTTTCAGCTTCCGTACAAACAAAGGAATCGGCTACTCATGCCAATTCACTGGTAATTGTCTGGTAGTCAATTCCGAGAAAACTAAAGGCAAGCCGATTTCCAAGTGCATCCGGGTAAGCTCTCCAGACCTTCTATCCTAATTTTCAATAGGCCGAGCTGACTCCCCGGAAGTGGCATCACGTCGCCTTGGCACATCATTATTCTCGCTGGGGACGTTCCGAAATAAAGTGCTATTTGGATGGACAGCTGGCCGAGACGGTCGAGATGAGTTGGGCAGTCTCAGCTTCGGATCATTTCGACCGTTGCGCCATCGGTGTCTGTCCAGAAGGCGACGCAGATACGGCCTTCTGTGGCCAACTTGGAGCCTCGTATCTCTTCGCCGAGGCTATTTCTCTCAAACAGGCACACAGTCTGTTCTGTCTGGGACCGAGCTACCAAAGTTACTTCAAACACGACTCGGAGAGTAACTTGCCAGAAGGATACAAAAAGCATTTGTTCGACGGGAGACTCAATGCGGCTCTGGTCATGGCCTACTGTCCGAAGGTATGATAATTATCATGAATTTTCTTACAGTACGATTTAGAATTGTCACGGACAGTTGTGTCTCCATGCTCCGCCAAAAACTTCAGCCGGATATTTTGTGCAGGTGCCGCATGCCGTGATGAGAGAGGTACGATCTTTTTAAATTCCAAAAATCAGGGCATGCTTGGTCTCATTTTGATGTTCTGGACGTGAAAAAGACAATAGAACAACTTTCCAGAGCAGGGAGATTTCTCTGAATGAATTAGAATTTTCTGACGCGCGCAAACTGCGCTTTTCTGTCCATTTTCGAAGTTAGCTTCTCTAGGAAGTTCTCTAGGAAACTTTAACAACTTTCAGGGCGTGGAAGTCATCACAACTCATTCCATCCACGACTCTTTACGAGTAAGTGACAGTCCTTTAAAACAAGAACCGTGTCTCTTTCAGTCAGTCGGTGGTATCCAGATCCTTCTGCCTCTTTTCTCCCAGCTGGATCTACCCCAGAAGGATGGATCTCCAGTCGATGTGGACATCTGTTCAACCCTCCTCTCGCTCATTTCCAAACTCTTGAAAAGCTCACAAACAAGTCAGCAGCAACTCTTCCAATGCAAAGGCTTCCTAATCATAGCCCATGCTCTACAAAAAGCATCTCCTAGTCACTTGACAATGAATGTGGTGGAAACTGTCATCGGAATGGCAAAGTTTTTGCTCGCATGTCCAGCTGGACTCTTGCTGCTGAAGCAGCTATTCGATCACATTCTGTTCAATCCCCGTCTATGGATCAACAGTGCTCCAGAAGTTCAATGGCAACTGTATTGCTACCTCTCTTCCGAGTTCTTGGCAAACTCGATATTCCCAAAGATTTTGAGGTAAGTGAGACAGAGAGACAGTTCACGGAGTTAACGTTGCAAGATTCTTTATATGACAGGTTGGAGAAGCAGTTGAAAGTAGCAGGAGTCCGGAACAATCGAGTAGCAGGGACTCTTGGTAACATGAGAGTCGGGTCCCATTGGAATACTTGGTGGTAGAGAAACTGCTAGTTGTCCTGCTGATAGAAGGTAGTTTGGACTAGAGGAACATCGCTCCGGAATGGCTAGAAGTGACTCCGAGACATTAGTGAAAAAGAGGATCCCGGGTAGAACTACCCTGTCCCATTCGATCAACTAAGAACTGAGAGCAAGGATAGGTAATGTAAGAACAGAGATCTAGGCGATGTTTATTCAATAAGATGAAAATGGTGACTGAAAGGTAGAGAAGAAGTTGGTAGTCGTCTTTGAGACGTCTTCTTCTGCTGCTCTACAAGGTTCGCCTAGAAGAGAAGTTGTCCATTGGGTTGACTAGAAGAGTTGCCGAGACATCAGAAGAACGAGACCCCCAGTAGAACCACCACCGAAGACCAACTAAGAAGAACAAGAACAGTGCTGTGCACAATTTATTCAGCGCTCCTTGGTGAAGCGTCCCTTGCGGTCGCGGAGACGTCCGTTCCTGTCGCGCCAGGTGTAGCTGTAGCGGCGGTAGGACTGGGCAGCGGCAACGGGGCTTCGCGAACGGCTACGGCTACTCGCTCGGCTACGGCTACGGGTCCTGGCGGCAGCAATCTTCTTTCCGGCACGACGGCTACCCGAGCGGCTACGGCTACGGGAACGGCTGACGGCACGGCCAGCGGAGCGGGAACGGCGAGCAGGCATCACGAGTCGTTGTCGAATGTGCCTCATGGAGTTTTCGAGTTGCTTTTATAGCAAAAAATAGAGATACTTATAGCTGTTTTGAACAAAGTTTGCTCAATTTTAATGGGATTACATTCGAGAGTTTGTAAGGGATTGGACTCGACCAGAGTTGACAAAAAATACTTGGCGTTTCGCGGGAAAGTGGCAGAGGGACTCATTTTTTACTGTCTCCCACCAGAGAGACAGAAAGGTAAAAGGGACAAAGTAAATATCAATTTCCAGACGAGTTCCGACAGTGATCGAGCTCTGCCACGCCGTCAAGCATTTCTACTGGGTCGTCCCGCCGAAACCCTCTTCAAACTACCAAATTGAGCCGAGGAATACAGAGTTTCCGATTCAGACAGTAGTCGAGATCAGGAAGGAGATTCTTCTGTTCATCAGACGACTCATAGTGATGACGGATGACGGTGACAGCAGTAGCCGAGACGAAGAGATCAATACCCTACTGAACTTTGTCGCTACAGTCAACGAGGACGATAATCTATACGACTTCACGACTCTGATCATCAGTCTTTTGGCCGACTTTCCCCAGTTCATGATCCCGTCTCTGGACAGGAACAAGGCGATTGGAGTCGTCTTCAAGCTCTTGACTTCTCCGAATCAGTTGATCAGACTACCAGCACTGAAACTGCTCGGCTTCTTCCTTCAAAGATCCACTCTGAAGAGGAAACTAGAAGCTGTCGGGAACCTCAATCTGTTCACGCTGATCACCGAAAGATTGTTTCTCCACTGTGACTTCCTGACTATTGCTACCTACAATGTCCTTCTGGAAATTCTTGTGGAGAGAGTCGTTCCGGCTCCAAGCTTCGTCCTACAGACACCAGCCAGTCCAGAGCACAGATTCGAGAACCCGATGATGTTGAAGGTGATAGCTAACCTGGTACAACAGAGCAAGGAGAATGAGGAGATGATGCAGGTAAGTGACTTTTCCGTGCCATATTTTTTTCTGTTTTCTTCCTATACTTTAACTCATGTACTTACTGAATCCGATTGACTCTCACAGCCGTATATTCCTCCAAGTCATTTCTTCCAAAGACTTCGGTATAATCTTCCACAGTGTGCCTTTCTAGAGTACTGTAGGTTTTACCTTTCCTGATTCTTCAGTTCCAAAATACCATGTCCCGTCCTGTCTACTGATTTACTGTTCAACTAGTTTTTAGTTCCTTCTCACTGACCAACTTGCAGGTAAAGAAGCAGTTCCTCATCGATCTGATCAACATGTGTCGCGACGTCAAAGAGAACCGACGAACCATCCTCCAAATGTCCGTCTGGCAAGAGTGGCTCATCTCCCTCAGCTACATCTACCCGCAAAATGAGAGCGAGAAAGAGATCACGGACCTCGTCTACGAGATCTTTGCCATTCTGCTCCAGCACGCCATTAGACACGAGTACGGTGGCTGGAGAGTCTGGGTCGACACGCTGGCCATCGCTCATTCGAAGGTCAGCTGGGAGCGGTACCGACAGAATGGGAACTCTGGAAGTCCGGTCAAGACTGCTTCCAGTCCAGATGAAGCTCTGGAAGACGCCGATGAGAGGAGTCCTTCGGAGAAACCGTCGCCAATCTACCGTACACCGGAATTTTGCTGGTCTCATGTGCATCTTCGTCTTCTTGGTGATCTGTTGACTGGAATCGAGTCGGTTCTTCTCGAATGGAGAGTGTGAGTTGACTATTTAGATTCTGTAAAATAGAAAATTGTAGACCTGAACAGCCAAGCTCTGTCACGGATGCCTGTAACCACAATGACAATCAGATCTTTGTCGGGAACGCCGTCCATGTCATTTCACAGCTGGCCGACAGTGTCATCATGGCCTGTGGTGGACTCTTGCCTCTTCTAGCTTCTGCAACTTCTCCTAATGTGAGTCTCTCTGTCATTCAGTCACTGATTGTCGGTCTCTCTTATAGGGCAGAAGGAAATTTAATTGACGGGTTACTGTTTGTCTTGTTCGTGTCGGGACCAACCACATAGTCCTTTAAATTTCTTGGATCCTGTTCGGGTATCGTTTTAAGGTTTTTATACTTTTACGTTGTCAGATAAAAACATGCAAACTATAGTTTGTTTAGCCAGACGGCGGACTGGACAGTCCTTGAAAAATTTCCAAATTTTGGGCCAAATTCAAATTTTTGGTTGGCTGAGTATCAAATGTTTGCAGGTTGTGCAACAATTTTAAAAGGCTGTCTAGTCCGCCGCCTCACTAAACAAACTGTAATTAGTTAAAAACTTGAAAACACAGAAAATGCTAAAAAGGATCTTTCAAAGTTTAAAGGACTGGTGTTGTTGGTCTCGACGCGCAAAATACTTCAGTAACCCGCTAGTTTTGAACAGACAAAACAACCCTCATTTCCAGAGCGAGCTAGAAATAGCCGACGCCACGCAACAGGACCTGCCCATCGAACATGCTGCTGACATTCTCTCCAGATTCGTTTCGCTGGCCGACACGTTCATCTTCAACAGTAGTGTTTCCTTCGCCGAGCTTGAGCAAGAGAAGAACATGCCTTCTGGAGGAGTCCTGCGACAGGCTCTCCGTCTCGTGGCCACCTCAACAGTCCGACAGTGGACCGACCGGACAACAATCACGGTCGTCTATTCGATCCACAAGCTAATCCCAAAAATGAGGCCATTTTCCATTTTGTCAGAGGAGCTCTGGAGGATAAGGCTAAGGAAGGAATCCTGGACATGGACAGACTGTTGCAAGAATGTGATCTGACGAGAATCAAGGGGATTGTCTATCGGGACATGGTGGTAGGCTTCGGTAAAAAAATGAAGGAAAAGACTTTTAGGAAGAAAACAGACAGGCACAGTTCCTGGCTCTTGCCGTCATCTACTTGCTTTCCGTTCTGATGGTCTCAAGGTACAGGGACATTCTTGAGCCACCTTCAAGTCCAAGTCCTTTCTTCAATTCTACCACAAATGGAGGATCGGAGCACGATCAAACCGATTCTAGTTCTGTGGGTGGAGAACAAGAAGTGCCGCCTACTCCCACGGCGGAACATGCTGCCATTGAAGATGAAGCAGAGGAGGTCAGAGAGGGAATCAGCTCAATCAATCTGACACAGAAGGCACTGAAAAAGGATGGGAAAGAGTACAGGGTGAGATTTAGGCTCAATAAAAAGAGGGATTACTGTAACCCATTTAGTTTGCCGCGACACAAGTAAAACACTCAAACGTAGGACACTCAGTCAGGAAAATACCTAAAAAAAATCCTAAGTTTCCATGTTATTCCGGTGTAGGGGTAAACTAGATGTGTTACGGTAGTGATCTCTTTTTATTGAACGAAACGTAGTGAGATTTGAGAGCACACAATCCATTTTCAGGCTGAAGAACTGTCCAAAATCGGGGGAAGTCAGCCAGTTGCTATGGAACCGGGAGAGAGGCGGAAATATCTTACGGACAAGCTACAGAAAGCCCTCGAGACAACCGCTCCTCTTCTTCGCGAAATCATGAGCGATTTCCGGAGTTTCCTCCAGAAAACCCTGCTCGGAACACATGGACAGGAGATTATGAACGATACCAGAGTGCTGGACACGTTGAAGAACAAGCTGGGATCGGTCATCGAGCTGGTCATGTTACTCTGCTCCCAAGAATGGCAGACGTCCCTTCAGAAACATGCCGGCCTCGCTTTTATCGAGCTTGTGAACGAAGGTAAAACTTTCTTTCGAGCAGGTAACCTATAACGATAATTCAGGAAGACTGATGGCTCACGCAACCCGAGACCACGTTCTGAGAGTCTCGAACGAGGCTGACTTTATTCTGAACAGACTGAGAGCGGATGACGTGACGAAACATGCTCAATTTGAGGTTCGGACCCTAGAATTCCTAAAGTGAGATTTCTAGACGGAATCCTCGGAAATGTTGCAAAGACGACGAGACGAGGAGGGCAGAAACGACCAGCTGATCAGAAGTGGTCGAAGAAGGGACAGTCTGATTGCTTCCAAGATGTTGGACAAGATGACAACCATTCTTCGTTCGCCTAGTGGAGCCTGGAGCACGCAGGACAAAACACCGTACCCTATTTTTAAGCGGAAAAAAATCTAAATTCTAGACAAATGTTCTGGCGCCTGGATGTCTGGGAAGATGACAGTAGAAGGAGGAAAAGATTTGTGCCCAATGTCTACGGATCTCGGCATCCTGAAGCCAGTGTCATGATGGAAGCTCCAGAGGGAGAAAGTGAAGAGGACAAGCTCAGAAGAATAGCCGCTTCACTGGCTCCTGGTCGAAACCAACAGACAGAACTGGTTGATGAGAGTGATATCGACAAGTGGGCAGCTGAGATTGACCCGGCTCCGAGTAGTGGTGAGTCAGGAATGGAAAACAAACTGCCTAGCATAATTTCCAAGGACAGTCGGTAGTCTTGTTAACGGGACTCAAGCTGGGCTGATTGAGCATGTTTTGTGATTACGCCACTCACAGCATATAACTTTTGGAATGTTTCCTTTTCGAGATATATTCAAGAGAATGAACCTTTTTGGCTTGAAGTTTGCCGGATTATGGGCACTTTCAAAATCCTGTCAATTTAACGCGATTTAGACAAGTTCTGATTATTATGACAATTTACTTTGAATCAGATGCCATGGAAGCATGTTGCTCCTCATTTTCGGAATGACGCCGACCTGTCAGTTTTGGGTCAAATCAAATGGTTGTAAAGTTGCTCTAACTGTTTGTAAACTGTTTGCCAAATGCACTTTCGAACTGTTTTCTGCATCAAAGAGACAACTTTCTCGTCCAAAGTAAGACTGAAGCCATGTCAAAGATAAATAACTCAAGGTTGCTGTGAAAGTAGCCTTCGGTGTCTCTTTTAACAAATTTAGACTCTCTTCCAAAGCAGATAGCATCTTCATGTCTCCCTTTTTACGATTCTAACTCCCTGTGTTCCAAGGTCTTGCCAGCTGTGTGACCATTCGAATTAGCCCCGGACCGAAATATGAGCCAATGGGTCCCCAATTAAGCACTTAGCGATCACAATACCTTCTCTCCCCTATAAAGTGTCTAGGTGTGCGTGATCGTGTCATGGAGACCGATTGTGTAATGCGCGTATCATGACTGACAGGGCGCCTGTCCCAGTCATTAATCAGCCTTGGCAATATAGCCACAAAGTCCTTCCGGAACATTTTTGTTACGTTTTCTGCGAAAAAGGAGCCCGAAATAAAAGCTCACTTGAGCCTGGGAGGTATTAGCTCCGGGAAACGAACGGCCATTACATGAACCCCCCCCCCCCCCCCCCCAAGAGCTAATAGGCCTACTATTAGACGGACCACAGAGGTTCGTCAAAATCCGGCTGACAGGCGACAGCTGGACAATTATGAGAAAATGGAGCTCTGAGAGGAGATTGGGAAGAAGAGACTTCTTTTTTTCAGAAAGCACAGCCTTCAGTACATTTGCCAAGCTCATAGCGCCAGGAGTGATTGTGCCGGGAACACTTTCCGTGACAGCCACTGATCTCTACTTTGATGCCGATGAGGACCATCCGCTGTACAAGGAACAGGACTCGAAGGTAAGCCGTTTTATTACTCGTAGTTGTCGGCTGTCATAACGTTTCGAGGGCTCTGGCATTCAGCATGAGTTTTCTGACGAGAGACCACGCCAGACGGGAGCTCTGGTCCAGAAGATGAGGCGGTTTTCCTCTAAGGAGATCAAGTTGGGGCAGGAAGTAGTGGCCACAGCGACGACACTGTAGACAACTGACCAGTTGCAAGAGAACGCCTAAAATAATTTTTTTAGTCGAGAACGCTGGCGGCTGTCGAAAGCCATAAATTGGGACGTCCTCTTGACATGCTGTTAATGTTTCTTAGGGGGGAGAAAGTGTCTCGAGAGAGAGAGGAAGCTGTCGGCGATGACGAAGATTTCTACTAATTGTGGATGAAGGGCTGAAGCCGAAAGTTGCAACTTATAGATTTTAACTGGTTTTAACAGCCTTTCTTTTAAAGCGAGCTTATTTTTGCAACCTGGCCACTTAGGAAGCACCCGCAGCCGATGAGTCTTTTCGGAACTCGGGCTTGAGTCGGGATGAAACTTTACTTTACTTTACTATATTTTTGGCCCCGTTTGAATTCAGAGCGCAAAGCGGAAAGATTGTAAACGACTGGTTTCGAGTTGAGTTCTGTCTTATTCACCCTCATTATATATGGAGCAAAAGTTTAAAAAAAAGCAGAAAACTTTTGCTTGCTGGGGAATTGAACTGGAGCAGTGCTAAGAGCAGTGCTAAGATTCGTAATCGAACATCTAACCACTGCACTACGCGAAAAAGAACGGTGAGCGCTTTCGGCCGCGGCCATGTCTGTCAATCAGCTAATACAGATGATCAGCAATAGGGAGAGTCTCGCTAAAGAAAACACACCAATTATTCGGTCTCCCAGATTCACATCGTCCCACTCGTAGTCGTTGCAATGCTTTTCGCACTCGTACAACATCAACGTCTTCAGAATATAGTTACTGAGCGGAGTGCCAGGAAAATCCAAATGTGTGTCTCTCAAACATTTTAAAATGCTCAAAGTTTTTCGTCGATTGCCGGCTACAAAGATTTTTCATGAACAAAAATACTTAGAACTTACAGAGGAGCATATTCTCCACATGTGAGAGGTTCATTGCCCAGGCGTCGCCTTCCATTGAACTCGCTTGCTTATTCTGTTGTTGAGTGAGGTGAGCCGTCTCCCGACTTGTCAAGTCGAATCCCTCACTTTTGACCTCGTTGGCTGTGGCCAGATTAGGCCACATCACGCCGGCATTCGGCCAGTGACTGGCTGAACGGGGCCAGATTCCGCTACAGCGAAAGGCACAGCTGATCTGGACCACAAATTTATCGTCTATTCGAAGCTTGACGTCGCTAGAGTCGGTCAGCAGCTTACAATAGTCCCTGAAACCAAGAAAATTAGGGAATGATGGAGAACAATTTTCTATGTCTTTAGCAAAAAAAATGGACCTCGTAGTCATTTAGGGCAAGTTCTAGAGCAGATTTGGAAACAGGGCCCGTATCAGTAAGCTTATGCTCAAACTGAGTGCCAAGTATTTTTTTCATGAAATTCAGACTTTTCCCAAAAATGCGCAGTACTGACACGGTACCCGGTTCCCAACGATATTCTTGGGTGAAAAGATTGGAAGTATATTTTCGGACTTTTTTTCTGCCTGGCAATCATAATTCAATGCAATCACTAAGTTAAAAATCCAAAAATAATACCTGAACGGGGGCTTCTCCACGACTTGGCCCACTAGAGTTTGAAAACGGCTCCTGATCTTCCTGGCTGACAAATATCCACTAGCTGTGATGAACTCGACCCACAGAGACATGGACCTCTTGCGGCCGTCGGAAAGTTTCAGCACGGCACATCCTTGAATGGAACCGTCATCCACGAAATTAAAAACACCCATTTGGTTGAGATACAAGGTGGCTTCATATTCGTTGGGAGAGTGGACAGTTAGCTGAAAAAGTTGATATTTTAATGGACTTAATTCGGAGAGATCTTACAAACAACCTTACCGCTAACTTAATGCAAATCCAATAGCAAAATCTTGAAAAAAATGCCAACCTATACGCGTATCAAAAACAAGTATCGCCGTTACACTTTCATGATCAATATTTCTGGTTTTCCCACAAATAGCAAAGCAATCAAAAGTTAAGACAACTCACCCCTTCAAATCGTCCCTCGTGTTCGTTTAGTGTAGAAACAAAACGTGGCTCTTGTGTCTCAATCTCCTTGAGTACATCTTGGACGACTTTGGCTATCCTGTAGACATTTTTCCTGACGTGTTCCTTCCTCAGCTGCACTTTGTTGTTGTAATAGTCGGATATTTGATAGAGAATATTAGGATTCTGACCGAGCATCTAGGGGAAAGAGAAAAGAATTGAAGGTTCTGGCACGAGTTGATGGTTCTTGGGGGCGGGGCTACTCGGGGGTCTCGTCGTTTGAGCAGAGTCGGCTGGCAACAGAAAAGAGTACGGGGGATGAGTCTCTCTCCTGATGACCTTTGGATAATCGGACAGCCCATCATATAAGAGACACGCAACTCATATGCCGACTTCCGCTCTGATTGGTTGCGCCATAACAGAACAGAAGCGCCGACAGTTCATTCGATTAGGCATCGGGACGAGAGACAACAACTTATCGCGCATCTTTTCTATTTTTAACAGCTGTCGAAAGATTGAAGAGTGGGGGAAAAGGGAGCGTAACTTTTTATCTGTTCTACAGTACAATATCGGGTGTTTTCTGGGAAGGTAACTTTAGTCCCCTCCCCAAATTGGGAATTTTCAACAAATTCCATTTTTTAAGCTCGTCCATACATTTTCCAGCTATATGATGTTCAACAAAGTTGTAGCTCATGATGAGCTCTTCATCTTTGTAGAACATGACGAAGTTCGAAAATTCTTTGGTCATAGTGAACCAGTGGTGGTCATAGTGATGTTGAATATGGGTGCTAACTCGATGTTTCCTCTTTGAAATTAGCAGACTCTAAGTTGCTTCCAAGACTGTCTCTGTCTGCCTGTATGAGCCCTAATGGGCAATAAATAGCCAATATTGTAAAAATCCAGTAAAATTTGTTCTTTTGTTTTGTTTTGGAAAAGAAACTTTTTAACAAAGGTAATTATTAGAGGTAGTTTGGAAGTTGGATTGTTACGACGACTTTGCTCCAATTTGGGTAGCTTTTCTGCGGTTTTCAAACGAGGAATACAATTGCTAGAAAAAAGTAGGGCAGATAGACGTTTGCAAAAGAGAAGAACCTCTATTTCTCACCCTGAAACGGCGTTACAAACTTTGTTGTCAAAATTCTGCTACTTCTAACAAGATTTTTTGCTGCCTAGTACATTTTAGCTATTCGCAGCAGCAACAAAAACTCATTTGAAACACCTGCCTGACAGTCGCATTCGAGACTTGATTTCAAGTCACGATAAGAGCCCTGTGGACATCAAAGTGCCCTTTACCTGCCACAGACAAGTGACAGCTAGTCCGGGTGTTCTGGCCATTCATCTTGGCCGCCTAATTGTTCCGACTTACATGTCGAGATGTCCTTCATGATTTGTAGCAGTCTATCCAGGGGTGGTCAGCACACAAAGCAATTTCTCAGTCATGTTGCCACTCGCGATCATTAATTCATTGGCGGCGCCGATGAAGACATCCTCTTTTTAGTTTTATGGGGATTCTTAGAGTTAAGGCGAGATTGAATCGCTGCGCAAAACTGAAAGGTTTGATGTTGTGATAGGCGCTGACCAAACTTTAGATATAGGGAGACTCTAACTGTGTCCTAAAGTGATTCACAAAAAAGGCAAAAAAGTTTAACTCATTTGGAATCGAACTTGTTGAAGGTTTTGCTCCACTGTCTAGGCCATTTCCAACCTTTAGCGGAAGCAATTCAAACTTTAAAGGACTTTTTTTCTTGGTTCCCAGCAAGAAAATAGGAAAATGACGGGCTCGGCGTTGAACTTTATTCGGAAAAAAATTAACATTAATTTTTTAGGTTCTGCGATACTGCGAGAGTCTGCACGGAAGATGGAATCTCCAAGAAATCCGGGCAGTGTTTCTCAGGAGGCATTTGCTGCAGAACTTGGCCTTGGAACTCTTCCTCTCGTCGAGAAGTAGCAAAAAGTCGTGAAGACTTTTTAAAGACAAATTTTAGATGCGATTATGTTCGCCTTTGTGGATCAAGAGACGGTGAAGAAGGTCGTCTATCAGCTGCCGAGAGTGGGTGTGGGGGTCAAGTACGGTCTGCCACAGAGTCGAAAAACTTCGCTGATGACTCCGAAGCAGCTTTTCAGGTATTTTTGAAAAAAAATATCAACAGAAAAAACTTCCAGTCACTCGGACATGAGTCAAAAATGGCAGAAGAGAGAAATCTCAAATTTTGACTACCTCATGTTCTTGAATACGGTAGCCGGGAGGACGTTTAATGATCTCAGTCAATATCCAGTCTTTCCCTGGATTCTAACAAACTACACCTCCGAGACACTGGATCTCAGTCTGGCTTCCAATTTTCGTGATCTGTCCAAGGTTTTCGCGTTGTTATGCTGAAAATATACGAAACGTTCAGCCTATCGGAGCTCTGTCCGAATCGAGAAGAAAGTTCTTCCAAGAACGATATTCCTCCTGGGATGACGAAACGATTCCTGCTTTCCACTACGGAACACATTATTCCACACAGGCTTTCACACTGAACTGGCTCATGAGAGTGGTGAGTATTTTTGAATATTTTTACTTTATAGCGAGTGTCAAACGGTGATTCTGTAACCCGACATTGCGTACGCGCGGCAATTCCAATTTCCCACACAAATTTGAATAAATGTCGTACGCAATTTTGCGTAACTTAATGTACGCAGCGTCACTGTGCGCGAAAAGAAATATAGACTGACCTTAACTCGTTTTAGGAACCCTTTAGCACCATGTTCCTATCGCTCCAAGGAGGCAAATTTGATCATCCCGATAGAGTCTTTCATAATCTGGCCGAGACCTGGGAACGATGTCAAAAGGATAGTCACGATGTTAAAGAACTCGTTCCGGAGCTCTTCTATCTCCCTGAGATGTTCCGCAACGACAACGGCTATGAACTGGGAAAACGGTCGGACTTCTCCAAAGTTGACGATGTCATCCTGCCGGCTTGGGCCAAGACGCCTGAAGAGTTTATTCAGCTGCACAGACAGGCACTAGAAAGTGACCTGGTCAGCTGTCAACTGAACTCATGGATCGATCTAATCTTCGGATTCAAGCAGCGAGGCCCAGAGGCAGTTCGAGCAACCAACGTCTTTTACTATTTGACATATGAGGGAGCTGTCGATCTCAAGTCCATCCAAAATCAGACCCAACAAGAGGCTTTCCAGAACCAGATCATGTCCTTCGGACAGACCCCTGTTCAACTTCTGACCGAGGCTCATCCCCCGAGACAGAGTGTCATGTCCATGGCTCCGATGATGTTCAAGCGATGTGATGACGGGGACACGCTGTGCATGTTGATGAAGTTCATCAGCAACAGCGCCATTGTCTATTTGGCTGCAAACACCTATCCTCAGCTTCCCACTCCGACTGTGCTCTCAATCGCGAACAATTTGGTCTTTTCGCTGAACAAATGGGACAATTCTTACAGTTGTGAGTTTAAGTTTATTATTTTTTTCATAACTCTTCTTCAGACAACCCGGCCCGATCAGCCTTAGCCATTAGTGAGAAGCCTGGAGAGCTTGAACATGCTCAGGTGAGAAAACTTTTTCGAGTATTTTGCACTTTCCACAATCAGCCCTTTGCACGTTTCCAGGTGATGAAAGAGACTACAAATTTGGGTGAATCCGTCCTCCGAGACATAAATCTGTTCTTTGCCGAGGACGAAGAGGTTCAAAGCTGGCTGTTTGTCCCCTCTCCCCTCGCTGAACTTTGGCGCCTTTTGTAGACTTGTGTGTCTCTGTATGCGCATGCCCCTCTAGCCTCTTTTTGCAAGAACTTTTAGACCATAAGAAACTGACAAATTTAGGTGGATCTTCCTCTGATGGTTGACCCGCTTCTCGCAACGGGAAATCCTGCCGTTCCATTGGCTCGGAGACATCTTGGAGATTCTTTCGATCACCGTCTCGCGATCAAATGGAACAACTTTGTCTCGACCACCGACAGTCGCTTCATTTTCGCCTGTGGATATCCTGACTACAGTTTCCGAGTCATTGATTCGGATTCAGGTATATTAAATGTATGAAAAGACAAATCTCAAATTTCAGCAAAAGTCAGACAAGTAGTCTATGGCCATGGAGACGTCGTGACATGTATCGCAAGATCAGAGACAAGTCTCTTTGCCGACTGCTACCTGGCAACTGGCTCGCTTGATTGTACCGTAGCTCTGTGGCATTGGAATGGACAGACTGCTTTCGTTGCTGGCGAGTACAACACTCCTGGCGAGACGCCATCACCTCGAGCTATTCTGACCGGACACGATGCCCGGATCACCGCTCTGGCAGTATCAGCAGAGCATGGAATAGTGCTCAGCGGCTGTGAGGACGGAACTATCCTGATTCACACCACTTGTGGCGATCTTCTTCGAAGAATTGAGGGCAAGCAAAGAGTCTCCGTGCTGCTGATGAGCAGAGAGTGCGTGATGTTGGCAATCTATGGAACAAGTCACATGGTGGCCTTGTCGACTACCGCCCGGCAACTTCATGAGGCTCACAGTGATGAAAGGTAAGAAAATATATTTTTCTGATCAAATTACATTGTTTAGAATCGAATGTGCTACGCTAACACGTGACGGAGAATTTGTGGTCACCGGGTCAGACAATGGTCGCATTTCTATCTGGAGACTCTTCCCTCTACAGAAAATTTACACCTTCCAGGTAATCTTCATTTTTCTGTTTATTTAATATCCGAATTTAGCCAGTCGATGCTGCGATTCGATCTGTGGCTGTGACGTCAAACCATCGTTTTGTTCTGGGCGGGCTTGAAAGCGGAGCCATCGTCGTCTTTAACGTCGACTTCAATCGTTGGCACTACGAATACAAGCAGCGTTATCAGCAGAAATAAGTCCGGGTTTCGGTCCTATCTATAGCTCATTTCCTCTTTAATATTTTCCCCATATCCCTTATTTATTCTTTTTAATTAACGAGTATTGTTGTCTGTTCCACACCTTGACGAGTCGAAATTCGTGATGTTTGTGGTTGTGTGTCCTTTTTTTGACCTTAGCAATATACATTGTTCAGCTCCAATTCTGTGATCTGGTTTTATATTAATGAATATTGGTACGTTTCGGATTGCTCTGAAGGACGCTGCTGTTTCATGTCTCGGTGCCAGCGACTCATGTACTCCTATCTTTGCAAGTGACAGTTAGTCTGTTCTACAACTTTGTAAAACGTTGCTGTTCCGCAAAAGCCATTCCATCTTGAGATTTTGTGGCAAAATCATATTTCTAGATTGTCATCTTGTTGTTTTGCAACCGCTGAAGGGGGTCTTTTGATTCGACACTATCCTCATAGCCTCCAAGTCCTATATGAAAAAGGAACCAGTCAGATTGGCGTTTCATCTCCATCCTTCACATTCCCCGAGAATGGGGAACAATCTCCGCGGAGGTAGTTAAGAAACTGCTTATAAGCCGGGAGGTGACCCGTTACCGCGCCATGATGCGTCTTCTTCTCTTCCTAACCCTCATAAATTCTGCTTCTTCGTGTTTAAAGACTACCACTTCCCAAGTTGTACCGTGTCAAAGGTGTCCAGCTGTGAATATTCAATGTCCATTTGATGCCAACTCTTGCCAACAATGTTTGGGCACTATACTTACTAGCAGTACTGTGGCAGGAGGATGTTTTCAAGTATTTTAATTTGTTTCATCTTTTAATATATTTTATTTTAGCTAAGAGCCCAGTGTGCAGCTTCGCCTTCTCCCACGAGTATTAGACTCTTTTTTTTCTTCGGGAAACACGATGGATGTTCAATCAGAAATACTGTACTCCCATTTTCCATCAAAGTCAGAAATGCAAGTTTTTCAGTGACTTCAGTTGTGCAAACGGCTTCAAATACCTTGGTCAGACGGTGGTAGCCCTCACATGCTTCCTACCAATGACTCAACAGTCCCCTGTAGATTTCGAAGAGACATTACAGATGAGTTTCGATCTGGATCCGGCTCTGATCAATTGGGCCAATTATGTCTCCACGGATGTTGCTGATATGACAGTTCCAGCATTCAATACGGATCCGACTGGATGGGTCATTAACTTTGTGGACAGCCCTATGAGTTGTAATTTTGTATTATTGCCTACTAGAATGAACTAATTTTCCGCAATGACTGCCTCTCAACTGGACGGGACTTACAAACCTCACAGCGTCCCAATGCATAGGCTATATGATCTGAAGGGACAAGGCTCTGAGCACTCTATTAATGGTCAACGTTTTGCTGCCGAGGTTTCTATTAATTTCTTCATAAATTTGTGGTTTTGCAGATCCAAGTTCTGTTCTACAACCAGGCCTACGGTTCCTATGAGGCAGCTCATGGGAAAAAGGATAGGATTGCTACTTTCGGCATCTTTGTTAGTGTGAGTACTTCAAAAAAAATAACTGAAGTCTTCATCTTCAGGTTGATGACGCCCAGACTCCCAATACTGAATACACAAAAATTAACAATATCATTACCATGGATCCTGGAAATATGAAAACTGTGGAAGGGACTGATCATCTTCTCACAGCTCTTACTCTGCCCGATTTGTTACCAGGTATTTTCTAGTATCTCCTATCACGAATAACCTTTTCCAGCTAATAAGAACTACTACGCCTACACAGGATCTTTGACTACGGCCAATTATGGACAAGTGCGTCCAGTGGACCGTCTTCCAAAATCCTATAACGATAACTCAAGAGCAGTATGATAATCTGTACAATCTCGTCTATAATCAACAAAACTCAAGGGATTCGCAAGCCATTACAAGCCCATTATATTCGTCATTTTGAAAGAGAAATGAGAAAACACTGTTGGTTGTTAGCTAATAAAATATTCATGTTCTTTGATTGATTGCTCATGAGACAGTTCTGCTTCGAGCCACATGTTGCAGACTCAGTTATATTTCAGCCTCTAACCTGCTGCGCTGTTGATATTTCATGACGTATGAGATGCTCTGCAAAATCCAGTTTGCGTTCGTGCAAGCTTGTGAGAGAGTACGGTAATCTCTGCGAAGACCCAGGTGTTCGTTTCTGAGCGAATCGTAAATACCAATCCCATGTGTTGGAATAACCACTACGTCATCATCTCCTCGTGTTTGATTATAGTTTCGGCCTCGGGCGTGTACAAATTATATATATGACCGCCTTCTCTCTTCAACACCATTTTTATATCCATTTGTTGTCACATTCCCATTGATCTGAAAAATTTTCAGCCCTCGTGATTTACAGATTCAATGTTACCAGGAAATCACTATGTGATGCCACTGTTCTATCCGCCTCCCGTGAATTTTGTCCTACTTGAAGAGAACCAAAACCATTTTGACGAGCTCAACAAGTATTTGATGCCTTCAGACTATCAGGAGTACCTGCCTTACCCTCAATACAGTCAAAATGACGGCCGAGAAGAGTGAGTTGATTGCTGTTTTTGCGGCAAAGATAACATGCGCCAAGCGAGCGTGGGAAGTGTCCGAAATGTTTTGTTAAAAAGGACGTCACGTGGCTGGCAAAGTGCCGTTATCAACATTGAAGGCATGAGCGTTTTTCCTGATTTCGGATAGTTCCCATTTTCAGCATTGCCTTGTATGAGTAATTTCACTGAGTTTTCACGGTTGCACATCACTGCAACCTTGCTGAACTGTTGAAGCAAAAACACTGAAACGACAAACAGATAAAACAAAAACACTTTGCACTATTTCATTCAGCCACATATTTCGTTTCCTTTGATTGCTGCTAAAAACGCGGAATTTTTATTTATCACGAGGTTTGAAACTCTTGACATTTTTGCTCCGACGGTGCCCAAGCCTCCCCCATACTCCGAATCAATGTCACCAGACCTTTAGTATTTGCTGATCTAATTTGGGCCAAAATTCTCATTCAAAATAGAAAACGGGTTTGTTAGAATATTTTAAAAAAATACATGTTAAATTTCAGCCCTTCCATGCATACGCTCGACAATTTTGGAGCGGATTCAGGCGCTCCAAAAGGCTCGCGGTTGGCAAAATATATGACGGCGTCCTCCGGGCGTCCAGGCTTGTTTTCTTTTGTTATTTTCAAGAAAAATCGTTTCCAGGATCAAGTCAAAGCACATTAAATGCAAATGTTCCGAGTTTTGTACCGCAGTTTGCAAAAATGTCCATGAACGAGGGCGGCGCGGCAGGAGCGTCCAACGGCCCGGCTCCTTTTGTTCTTCGCAGTTTTGGTATTTTTTTCCTTTGTCATAAAAAATGAAACATTTACAGGAAATCAAGCGAATGGACTCAATCAATATCAACATGTTGGTTTTTTCTGTTCTCTGCTCATTATTTTGCGTAAGCGCAAATACGCTAACCAGATTTTAAAGTTCACTCTAATAATTTCTTAAGTACATGAAAACTATTTTTCAAAGGCAGAATTAATCGATCACATGCAGGGCGGAACAATGTATTTCTTCCAAGAAGGCGCAGGAGCAACTGCAGCAGCTCCACAACCAGGCTTAGATCATTTAGCACAAGACTTGGATCCCAATCAGACTTTTGTGGTATTCGCTTTCTACGTCTTGTAGATTTTTTCCTCTAGAATACCAACGGCTCTTTTACTTATCACGGGCCTGTGCCTCACATCGGCAAGTTTCGTCCAAAGTCGAACGTCAATGGTGCTACTCAGTTTGTTGCCTCGGAACTAAAGATGGTATTTTATTTAGTTAGCCGTTATAGTTGTTTCTAGGAATTGCTGAATCGCCAGTTGGCCATGGAAAGTAGAGCTGATTTGAATCATTATCCTGATATGCCACAACAAGTCGAGCATCTGAACAATCTGGTTCCGTTGGAAAACCCACTGTCGCACAATACTCAGCTTGTGTACAGGGCTCATTCAGTCCGAGATGGAGTGCCATACTGCGTCAGACGCTACTACAGTTTGTCTTAAATTTTGCAACATCAGAATTTTTGTTTAGACTATCGTCTCCAGCATACTGAGCACTTGAAAAATCTCGAGAAGTGGAAGAAACTTTCCCACATCAACATTGTTCAGTTGAAAGAAGTCATCGTGAACACTAGAGCTTTCGGAGATAGCTGTAAAAACTTTTTAGTATTCTATGAATCTCCAAAAACTTGTAGCTCTGCTCTTCATCTATGACTACTACCCACTGGCAGACAATCTGAAGACTAGGCACTTTGGTCGAATGCAAGGATCAGGATTTGTAGACGGAATCAGTTAGTAATCATTCTTTTAAAAACTTAATTCTTTTCAGCTGGAGCCAAAATAACTAACGCCCATCCTCCACCACAACTGGGAGCTGGCGTTTCTGAAAGTATTCTCTGGTCCTACATTATCCAGATTTCATCTGCTCTGAGGGCTATTCACTCCAGTGGACTGGCTTACAGAAACTTGGAAGCTTCGAAGGTTCTGATTTTTGGAAAGAACAAGGTAGCTTCAACGGTATTAAGTTTACAACATATTATTTTTAGATTCTCCTCGGCTGCTGCGGAATTCTCGATCTCGTCGCTCCACAGAGTGATGCGAACTTAATCAAGAATCAACTCCAGGATTGTCAAGCTCTAGGAGAGATGCTACTTCAGCTAGCCACAGGAAACGGTGCCACTATTGTTTGGTTTTTGATCTTTTTCTATTCCAGCATTTGCTGCCAAGCGTGAAGTTATAAATCAGAGCTACACTTACGTTTCAAGTCACTATAGTATGGACATGAACAACCTTATCAGGTACTGCATCTGTTTCCCCGTTAAAATATTCGATTTTCAGATTTTTGATGAGCAGTCATGCTCCCGCTAGTGCACAGTTTCCGCGAAGAGGAATCAACGAAGTTATGCCAATGATCGGCGCTCGTTTTTATATGCAGCTGGATAGCATGCAAGCCAAAGCTGATGTATTGGAGAATGAGCTGAGCAAGGAACTTGAAAATGGAAGACTGTTCCGCCTGCTGAGTAAGCTGAACACGATTGTTGAAAGAGCTGAGAACCACATCGATCCAAGCTGGTCAGAAACCGGAGATCGATTCTTGTTGAAGCTGTTCAGAGACTATGTCTTTCATCAGGTTTGTTGAGTTTGACTTTAAATGTTGTGCTCTTATTTTTCACAGCTAGCCATTATTTGTTCAGGTAATGGAAAATGGCAAACCTTGGCTTGATATGGCCCACATCGTACAATGTCTGAACAAGCTTGATGCTGGCGTGCCCGAGAAGATCGAACTCGTCTCTCGTGACGGGGAAAATTTAATAATCGTGTCTTATGGCGATTTAAAAAGGTAGAATTTCTTTTCTTTTGTTATGCTCTTTTTGTTTTTAGATGCGTCGATGCAGCCTTCCGTGACCTGGTCGCCACACCGTCTGTCGTCCCTAGACACTAGCTTTCCCAACAGTACCAACCCTGAATGTTTATAAAGTCTGGTGATAGCCCATCCATTCCTACTTTTCACCGGCGCATTTACTGGTCCCCAACCGTTGTGTCCTTTGTATTAGTTTCCTCCTAAACTTTCCTGTCATCCTATTTTTGTCTCCACTTGGCCTGTCTATTTTCCGGGACTGTTTGTTGCATAATGTTCTTTTCTAGTACGTAGAAAGTTAGTCGATGGCCATTTTCAAAATTGTATTTTGTTGTACTTTGCATTATGCTTAATTCTAAAAATCCACAAAAATGAATAAAACGTTGAAGAAAGGGGAGTGATTGGATTGCTGGAGTTTCTGTTTGGTCAGATGAACTACTTTCCCGAATTTCTAACATTACCAAACAGGTGCTTTTCCCCCATGTGATCGTATTTCGAACTGATTTTTAACGAAAGCTGAAGTAGCATGCGTAATTTCGTTGTCAAATATTTTTCAACGTTGCAAATCATTCAAATATTGCGACGCATCTAGGCCTATATATTTACGAGAGGATTCGCGCCTAAAACAGAAACTTCAAAAAAGTTTCCTCGCCTCCTGTTTTCGCCCTTTGTCGACAAATTTTGTAAGTTCTTCGTTATGTCTTTTGCTAACTCAAAAACACTTCGAATTTACTTTGTGCACTATCACAAGCACGATTTTTTGACCTTTATGAAATAGCGGCAAGGATGACGCGTCCTATCACCATCATCGATTCAAATCCTAGGATTGCAGAGAAAATTTCCTATTTTACCATGTCGATTGAAAAACCAATTTAGTTTTATAGAAACGCTATTTACATTTTCCCGACTATTTTGAATAACAAAAATCGATATTTTGCAACAAAAGCATTAGCTATTCTTCCACCTCCGCATATCCATTTACCGCCCGTCGCGTTCGATTTTTCCCTATGGTTACCAAGCGCACAGCCTAATTAGCATGCGAATGCGGAGCAGAGTACAATTGACTGTCATTGATTGTTTTTCCGTACTTTGTCTCTCCCGAACTATCTAATTTTCTACTGTTATTCTTTTAGGTAAAATGAGGAAACCACTCGGGTTGGCTCTCAGTATATTGTGCCTGTCAGCTTTTGTATCTGCTGACGAAGGTAAAGAGACTGAAGTCGAAGAGGAGGAGGCCTTTGTACCGGGCAAATTCATCGCCCCCGACTTGGGAACCGTTAAGCCACATTTCTTTGACTATTTTCCTTCGAAAGATTCAATTGGCAAGAAATGGATCAAGAGTTCAGCCAAAAAGGACGATGTTGATTCTGAAATCGCCAAGTACAATGGTTTGATTTGCTTTTTTTTGGTGGGATGTTTCAGAAAAATAGAACTGTCGATAATTGTATTTTTTTCCAGGTGAATGGGAAATTAATACTCCTACCGAAGTCTTCATTGAGCAGGATTTCGGTCTCATCGTCGCCACAAAGGCTCGCCATCATGCCATTGCTGCCAAACTCTCAAAGCCATTCAAATTCGATTCTAAAACCTTCGTTGCACAGTAATTGGTTTTATTTTTCTCTTTTATAAAATGCTGTTCAGGTACGAGGTCAAATTTGAAGAAGGACAAGAATGTGGAGGTGGTTACCTGAAACTTCTGAGCTCTGGATCAGAGACTGACTTGGCCTCCTTCACTGACAAAACCCCTTACACTATTATGTTCGGTCCCGACAAGTGTAGTACGTCTGGAAAAGTGCATCTGATCTTCCGCTATAAGAATCCCAAGAATGGATCTGTTGATGTAACAGTTTCTCCCTGCTGAGACAATCTTTCTATTTTTAGGAATACCACGCTAAGCAGCCATCCAGCATTGACTCTGCTCTGTGGGATGATCACAAGACTCATCTCTATACACTGGTGATCAAGCCTGACGGTTACTACTCGGTCAGTGTCGACCAGAAGGCTATCTTCGCTGGTAACATGCTAACAGATCTGGTTCCATCCCTTACGCCACCTAAGGAAATTGCGGATCCTGAGGACAAGAAGCCTGTCGATTGGGATGATAGGTGAGTGTCGACCCCGAAAAATATGAAAAGTATTATTTCAGACCCGAGATCGATGATGCCAGCGCTGTCAAGCCTGAAGACTGGGATGAGAGTCAGCCAAAAACGGTGGTCGATGAAAACGCTCAAAAACCTTCTGACTGGAATGAGGACGAGCTTGAACTGATTCCTGATCCAGAGGCTTCCAAGCCCACTGATTGGGATGTCGAAATGGACGGAGAATGGGAGCCGCCACTCATTGACAATGTCAATTGCAAAGGCCTGTCTGGATGTGGTCCCTGGAAACAACCTACTATCCCCAATCCTCTTTACAAGGTGAGTAATCAGTAATGCATTTTATGCTAACACTAATTCAGGGCAAATGGATTCGTCCCAAGATCTCCAATCCCGACTACAAGGGAGTCTGGGCTCCCCGCCAGATCGAGAACCCGAACTATTTCGATCCGACAGCTTTCGGCGGACTGGAACCCATCACGACTATCGGAATTGAGCTCTGGACCATGTCCAAAAACATCATCTTCGGTAATTTTTGATCTTTCAATCCTTTCATTGTAACTTTAGATAATATCCTGATTGCGGACGACGAAGCAGTTGCTCAAGACGTCGCCAAGCAGACCTTTGAGGTTCGTCGTGCTGAAGAGGCTCGTCTTGCTGCCAGCAAGGGACAAGGAGGCGGAATCGTTCAGTCCATGTTGGATGCTGCCAATGAGCGTCCGTGGCTCTGGGCTGTCTACGTTCTCTGTGTCCTGATCCCGGTCATTCTGCTCGGTGTTTGCTGCTTCGGAAAGAAGTCGACTCCTGTTCCCAAGAAGAAGCAGTACGACTCTTTCCGTGACGATGATAGAGCTCCAAATCTGATCGATGACGAGGGAGAGGAGGTCGTTCACGAGGAAGAGCCACCAAAGAGACGTGAAAGTCAGGGGGAAAAGAAGAAGAGCAATCCTCCTTCCCCAACTGTACAGAAGAAGACTTATCAGGCCATGCAAGACATTGAGGTAACTATTGGCATTCATTTTTTTGATACAACGAATTTTTCAGGACGACGATGATCTCTCAGTCAACGACGAAGAGAACGAAGACGAGGAGCAAGTTGAGGAAGAAGAAGTCCACGAACCCGTTGTTGAGAAGCCGTCTCCCTCTCCCGCCGTCACAAAGAGACGTGCCCGTCGTCAAGACTAGTCCCTGTTCTCATTATCTCTCGTTCGTTCCAAAACTTTAACATACTTTGCATGTCGTTAGCGTTACGGTTCATCATATGAGCTCCTTCTTGTTTCTCGCCGCTTTCTCGATCATTGTTGATGAATGTTTTGGTAAAATATGTTCTTTCTCAGTGTCCTAAATATCAACAAACGAGGAGATCTAGACGAATCAAGTCGAGGGACAGCTTACTTTGACGGATTCGATGATAATGAGACTATTGAGCAAAAAGGTCGACCCATAAGGAATGTTCCCTAGCAATATGAGCTGATGCGGATAGGGAAGAACCTTATGCCTGCGCGTTTGGCCACCCTCTCCGTATAGGAGGAGGCTGTAAGACTGTAATTTGGCACAATGCTCACAGATTCGAGATTCGTCAGTTTTACCTCTCGGATATAGCGATCATCTTATGGACTCGGCCGGGTTTCACCAAGCAGACATCGTTTTCTTGAAAGAGTAACTGTCCCTTTTTCCATCGTGTTCTCCGATAGGAAAACCCAGTTTTCCCAAAGTTCCTAAACAAGTCTTGACACACTTCGTGCCTTTGGCAAAAGTTTTAGAAAAGGAACTTTCAAAACTTTTAAACAAACCATCGAACTTTTGGCTTTTTATTCCCAAAAAGTGCAAAGTTATCCATCAAGGAAACTATAAAAGGCTAGCGATTCTGAAGAGAACTCATAACCACCATGGCCACTGTTCCTTCCGGAGACTTCGTCACCCAGCAGGCTCGACATACCACTGGGAGTAACCAACGGACGGCTCTACGCCATGAACTACCTCGACGATGATTTCCCCGGGAGACATTGCTACCCAGCCGGCTTCGAAGATCGTCTTCAACGCGCCCTACGACAACAAGCACACCTACCACATCAAGATCATCTACTCCTCTACTCGTTGCATTGGATGGACCATCAAGACCACCAACATGAAGCGTCTTGGAGTCGACCCTGACTGTGGCTGTCTTGACCCGGTGGAAGCTACCCTGATGACCGTCAGCTGTGACGCCTTCGTCTACGGCCAGGAGGACACCAACAACGATTTCATCACCATCGAATGGGCCAATACTCCGGACATTAGGTAATAGTTCTTTCTGTAGCTAGATTGTGTCTCTGGTAGTTCCCATTGGTCCTTTCCTAGTCTTCAAGGTAGTTTCATCCCTTGGCAATTCTACTTGTTCCCTCTCTATTTCATTGTGCTTCTTCTCACATCTGTCTTCTTGGTATCCCGAAGAAGCGGAGAGTTGTACCCGAAGGAACTGTTACAGCGACCAAGCGAGTAGATTTCTCCGATGGATACCATGCTTCAGTGGTCTCTGTTGTCTTCCTTTGATTTGTTCTTGGTAGTGCTTTGTTCGGACAAGAAGCAATAGAAAGGGTCAATAGATCTTTCTGTCTCCGATATTTCTTTCCAGATGATCTACCAAACGTTACGTCTAATAAAGATGATGTGTGAGTTTACTGTTACCGTTCTTTGTTAAGTTCAAAAGTAACTTATTACCTAATCCTGACAACTCTTGACTTGCTACGACGATTCTCGTGGCCATGGACAAACAGAGTCCGCCACAGACACCATAACATTTTAATATTTTCTTGTATTGCTTGTTACCTATAGGCTTCTCTGGCAACTCTTCTAGTCTTCCTTTGTAGCTACAGTTGTCTCTCCTCTTCGGCAACTCTTCTTGTAGTCTTGTAGCTACATTGACAACCAGAGAAAAGAATAGGTAGACTGAAGTGTAAGGAACTTTGAAAGCAACTAAGAGACACTCTTGTCCCGGGCTTGACATAGTGAAACATAAAACAGCGAGCCAGTCTCAGGTGTCTCTCCTTCTTCCTGTAGATACATAGCTTCTTGGAACAGAGCTGCAACTATTTCTTTCCTGGATCCTTTTGCTAACCTGGTTCAAGATGTTGCCAGAACTTGTGGGTCAGGGGATTCTCTCGATTCTCTATTTCCGCAGCCGTAGTATTTTTTGTCGAATTTTTCCTGTTGCGCGAAGGCTATTGTTTTTAGAAAGCCGTCAACCGGGGAACATTCGGATTGGAATGGGTCTTTGTCAGCTATCTGCACATCTTGCAGTCAGACGCGAAGACTGTCGTCTGTCTGCAGCTTCTTCAAAAAAGAGCAAAGTAGGTCTTTTGGTCAGATTCGCTCGCACTAGTCCGCGATTTCTTTTTGCTTGTAAAAGACCTCGGTGAAACATTTGGCTGATCCCCTAGTGCTGAGACGAAGCCGGCTGGTGCAGTACTATTTACCACAAGAGTTGAAAGTAGATGATCCCATAAGAATCATTTTAAATTTCGGTTCTCGTATCAATAGACACGATAACTAAATGAGGAACTGGACTGGACGTGTTATTGGACTCTATACTATGTGACGGGCAGAGCCGTGCTGCAATATGCCTGCACAAGGTCATGAAGAAGATGGTTGCAATGTTTCATTGGCTAAATGCGGCGTACTTTTTTTTAGTGGCAATGTCATGAGAATCTGCCGAAGATCCTGTAAAAAGTTTATTTGCGATTCAAAGTACAAATTGTAAAATGTATAAAAGCCTACAAAGAATTAGGAGCTGGTGTAGGGAAAGTCGAACTGCTGGCCATCTCCTCCCGATCCGCTTCCCTCATCGCCAGAAGCCGAGCCTTCTTCTCCAGAGCCGGATTCCTCGTGGCGACAGACGTCGACAGCTCCCGGATAGTCGCAAAGAACGCGTTTCTCATCGAAGGCCAGGTTGCTTGGACAACGGAGAAGGTTGGTAATGCCGTTGGAACATCCGATCAGCGTCGAGCTGCAGCCATCAGCGTAGAATCCATTGGCTCTATTGTTACAGCTATCTATATTTTCTTCCTGATTTTTGAGGAAAAGCAAACTGACCGGAATCTTGAGCCCTGGAGTAGGGAGCATAAGATCCACTTCCGTCTCCACTGGCATCTCCACTAGTTTCGCCGCTGCTCTCTCCACTGGCATAGCCGCTGTTCTCACCGCTAGCTTCGTCGCTGGCTTCTCCGCTTCCGCTCCCGGCGCCAGATGCTTCTCCACTGCCCTCATTGCATTCCGGTACGGCTTTGGGATAGTCGCAAAGCTTGCGCTTGCCGTCGAACGCCAGATGAGAAGGACAGTGCATGGGCTGAACAAAATCTGAAAAAGATTCTTTTCACAATCAAAACAAAGAGCCTACCTCCTGAGCAGGCGTAGAACGTGTCGCTGCAGTTGCCGTAGGAGTAGAATCCGTCAGCAGGGCACATCGTGTTCGGCTTCAGAGGACATCCGTCAACCTCGTAGTCGTAGTTGCAGACCTGAGTCTGAGGATCGAAAACGAGTGGCCAGGGGCAAGTCATGATGTGCGAAAGGCCGGATCCGCAGGCCAAGAAGAGAGGAGAGCAAGTGTCGACTTCGAACAGACCGTCCGAGGAACATTCTACAATATGAAGTTATATGGCAAAAAAATGAGCAGCTCACCGTCATCATTGGCAATATTCTGGCATTCCTTGGCCTCGTCCATGTTTATGCAGCCTCCTTTAGTGTAGATCTGTCCAGAAGGGCATTCGAACATGGACCCTGTGCCGTTGACGCATCTGGCCATCGTGGAGGAGCATTTCGAGACCGGATGGAAGCCGTTCGGCAGGCCGTCGCAGAACGAGACGGGTAGACTGGCAGAGGGCATGATGGAAGCGCTGCTGTCCATGGCGCGGCAGAAGGTGACGTCAGCGGGAGGCACACAGCTTTCGGTCAGCTGAATTTTGGTAATTATCAAGTTTATAAAAAAGAAAATCACTTCATCGAACCAGAGGGAGAATGGGCAGACGAGCTCGACGATCTTTCCCTCGTCCGTGCAGACAGAGACCTCTTGGCCGCATCCCTTCGCGTAGAGGCCGGGAGTACAGGATGCTGAGCTATCGTCGACGTCGGGAATGCCTCGAAGAATTCCTGGAGGAAGAGCAACGGCTGTAGTAGCTGAAAAAATAGCATATTTTCGGTTAAGAAAGAAACGGTCGAAATTTCTCCAGCAAATTTTCGTTTAGAATGCTGGTCCGTTATTCATATTGCAAATTCGCGAGTAATTTGCACATACGATCTACAAAAATGTCGGGAAGAGCAGGTGGCAAGAGCACAAACTTTCAACTTCTAACGCGTTTTTCGACAAAATGCTGCCGAGAATGTTGTTTCATGTGCCCAAGATGATCACTTTCAAGCATTTTACACCACGACGTAACAAAAATACAGGTGCAACAGCAAGAAATATCGGTGCAATTCTAGTAGCTGCAAATGGGTCTTTCGAGGCATAAGTATAAGGGAAATTTATGCAGGAAAGTGAAACTGGCTCCAACTTACCCAACAGAACAAATCCCAGCAGTTTCGCAAGGCTCGTCATTCCTGAAATTCAGCCAAGAAGAACTAAAAAAAAAGAGTTCTGACTCCACAGAAGACGAATTTCGCGCCCAATTTGCAACAGCAACAGGCGGGACTTCAAACTGCTTTTATTCTTGGGCTTTTTTTTTGTACATGTAAATATGTACTCTCATTTTTCCTTTTTACAAGTTGCTCTTAGAATCAAGGCGATGCACCCACCGCTGCGACGATTTGATCTGCTACGCTCACGACAGCAATTCTATCGAACTCCTGGTTAGTCACTGCGAATTCAGACAGTAACATTGGGCGAACAGATAAAGATTCACATTTCGAAATTTGACGTTTTGGCATGAGATTTCATTTTCTTCCCAGTTTCGCTTATCGTAGATGCGCACTGCCATGAGATTTTTCTATGGCACCAGCTTTCTACGACGGCTTTCGCCGCCCTTGCGCCTGCGGCGCTCACGTACGTAACAACTGATGTCCTCGTTCAGATTACCAAACACCATTACGGTTGAGATAGTTTAGATTCCCCCAGACGCGTTCCCCTCAATAAACTATCTCGTTCGATAAAAGATTAATATGACAATACTTGACATGTTACGCTAGTCTCGACAACTGTGCGGACACCACTACAGATAGACAGACGGACACCATTGCACTTTAGTAAAGAAAGATAGGTGGAATTTTTTCCTATGAGAACAGGAGCATATTAGAGCAGCCTGGGCACCGATTTACGAAACACGACAAACGAGCAGTTCTTCCTTTGCGGCCGTTCAAATCATCTGAAAGTTCAGCACCAGGGGAAAATCATTTACTTACCGCAGACATCTGGTGTCTTCATTATAAAACGTTCAGACCATTGCAAACTCCTTCCTCTGCATAGATATTGTGCAAAATTTGTGGAAACTAAAATTTATAAAAAATTACAAAGAACGCGCGTAAACGTTTTCGACTACAAACTGTTCGGCTGCCCATATAAATTCAAAGTTCTACATTGGGCCGCCGAACAGCGAAATATATTTTCATCTCTCAACTTTGGCGTTTTACACGATTTCATATTTCTTCTCACTTTCCCCATGACAATTTCTAACAATTTTGATGTGTTCCAGATCATGTCATGGACATTCAAAAATTCCTCTGCCAGCTGCTCGAAGAAGACGACAGTGGAAGCTCTGTAAATGTCAGTTTCCTTTTTCTATTATTTTAAAAGGTTTTCGCCCATTTTTGTTCACTGATCTGCTGATTAACAGTTTCTCTTAGAATCATGATGATGCCCACAGCGACGACACTTTGGTCTGTGATCGCGTATACGTCTTATCGAAGACCAGGTTTGCAACAACTTTTCAGGAATACTTTAACTAATTTTTCAGGAACGCGAGGAAATCAATACACACCGTCGTTCCCCGCATCCATATTACCGCTGCCATAGATGCTACGAGCCAGGACATTTCATCCAATCTTGCCCCTTACGAGAAGAAAACCCTCTATCTCTTTACCAAGGAGAGCGTGTCAGCAACGGACGCGAGTGTAGAAGACGCTGGACGTAAGAGTTTTTTGCTTTTGTGTCAGTATTTCGTATTTTAGCTCTTACTCAGTTCTAGCCAACAAAAGCTACTGCTGCCACACCTGCCATCGTCGCTGCTATCCTTACAAGATGTGGAAAAAGTCAGTATTTATTCATGCAATTCAACTGATTATTTGTAAAGACAACAATCAGAGAGACTTTTTCATGACACTCTACTTCAGCCAGACTGATATGTCTTCTAAAGCAGAACCAGCTCAACAACTATTGATACCTTGTAATTAATGTACATTTTTAAAAATTTTCTTCGCAAACTTGCAAAATTTTCTAAAATAAAAGTTCACGTTCTTCATCTTCTGCAATCAGAAACTTAAAACAGACGAAAACAACTTTAATTTAAAAAAATCGGATGAATGGCAAAGAAAAAGACTCGTAATGCTGTGGAAATTGGGGTATAGGAATATGTACAAATGACTAGGCTTTGATCTAAATGGATCATTGTCAACTACACTTCCGGACGATCAGTTTTCTTCGCATCCTCTTCTGAGAATGAAGTCTCAACTTCTTGAATCGTCGAGATTGAGTTCTTTGGCGGACTCATCTCCGCTGAATTGTTCCTAGATTCATCCATTCTGAAACCATTTTTTACCTCAATGACTTCACTTTATGAACCTTGCATAATCCTGTCCCTCTGCAGTACATCTTCTGGACTGCACGACTGATGCCGACCTCTTGGAGGACATGTTCCTAACGATGGTCGAGATTCTTCTTACAAATTCTCCCAGAGTCTCTTCCGGTTCAGGCTCCTTGGCCCATTCCTGGATGACTCCTTGTCCGAAGATCAGATAGAAGGCTATGCCGAAAAGATCCACACACATGGCCATCAGGAAACACCACTTCCAGCCGGAAGGGTTCTGGAAAAAAAAATGTCTCTTGTCTCTTTGTTTCCGCCGTTTTTTAATGCAAAAACCCACGTCTACTGTAAGATTCTGAGTAATGAAGCCTGTCAGTCCAGCCAGTGCTCCAAAGCCATTACTGATACCCATAAGAATCGGTGCATAACGCGGTGCAATATCAAAGTGGTTGACGTTGAATCCTAAAAACTTTAATATTTCGTGAAGATTGTTCTCTTACCAGCCATGCAAGCGCCAGAACCTCCTGCAGCTAGAACCAGGCACAAAATGGCCAAGGCGGGATCGTGAATGAAGGCCAACAGACAGAGGAAAGCTGCTTCACAGCCGAAACCTTAAACCAATTATGTTCGTTTGTTCTCACTGGCTTTTTACCAAATGTATTGAACATTTTCCTGACGTTTCCGGTTTCCATTTTGCCTGTTGAGCGAAGATAATCGGCCAGTTGTCCAGATGACAAGACACAGACGGCCATGAGAAGTTGTGGGAGCATGGAAATTAGGCCAGACTAGAGAAAAGATTAAAAAAATTAAATGAAAAAAAAGCTAGCAGAAATTGTGCTTGATCTTGTGCACGACAGGCGAGCCTCTTAACCACTCGGCTATTGAGGCGAAAAGAGCAAGATATTTGAGAAGATAAAGCATTAGATAAAGACTCGACAAAAAGGCTTTTTCCTGCTCCCCAAACTCACATTACGAATGTCGATATGAAGAACGTCTTTCATATAAGTCAGCTGATTGCCTAGAAGGAGGAAAAAGGTCCAGGAGCGACAGAAGTTGGCGATGTTGATGGCCCAGACTGGAAGAGACAGTAGGATTGATTTCCAAGGGACTGTTGTGAGCTAGAAAAGAGTTCTTTTTCTTTTTGAAGTAAAAAAAACCGTCATGTTAACAGTTGCAACCTTGCCGACTTTTTCCGTAATGTAGGTTCTCTCCTCAGCCGTGATGTACCGGTGTTCCTCAGGGTTCCGAGCCGTAAGGAAGAAGAACAGTACGGACCAAAGAATCCCAACTACTCCAAAGACATAGAACGGAGCAGACCAGTGGACGTAACTTACTCTGAACAGAGAAAGAGTACAGTTACTGTGACGGTACTCACAATGAAGCAGAGACTGGCAGTCCCAACATGACTCCCATATAACTTCCGGTAAAAGTCGTCGTAGCCAGTTTGGATCGTTCCATAGGCGGAGCCCAGTTCCTCCAGACACCGTGCATTGCTGGATAAGTGACTCCGAGAGCCAGTCCTTGAATGACTTGAAGGGTCATGACACCGTAGTCGGAGAAGGGATGGAAGTGGAGTCCGAAGGCTATGATCATGTTCAGAATGCTGGCGACGAGAACGCCGAGACAGAAGAGTCTGGAATTGTTTGTAGGGTTTTTTACAGGCTCGCTGATTCTGGTATTCTGCGGCTCTTTGCTTTACTTTTTGAACCACGCCATCCTGAGCCATCTACTTCGCTGCGGGACCCAGAATGTTCAGAAGAAGAATGGTGGCGTGGCATTTCAGCAAGACTAGTTCTTTATATATTTCCCAGTTCTTAACTCACTTATTCGGAGCAAACTTGGCCGCCAAAATACCGGCAGGAATCTGTGAGGCTGCGTAGCCATAGAAGAATGAGCTCTCCATCATGCCTAGTTCAGTGGGAGTCCAGAAAAATTCTTGTTCCTAAAGAAATTCTTCCTCAAAGTCACCGGAAATGGTTACATGAATGAATCCATAGGCATCAGTAAAATTGCTAGTCATTCTGGTCTTTGCCACACCGAAATTTGACCGGATCCCGAAGGCTATGGCAAACCCAAAATGAGCTAAGATTGCAATCTGCCATCGGACCTTCTTCAGGAAGATTTTATTCTGAAAATGGTGGAATGAAGAAAGAGAGGAAAACTTACAGATTCGGTCAAAGAATGCAGCTGTTCCTTATGTTCCCATTGTTTCCTCGATAGTGTCCTTCGAATACCATTGGTGATGGCTTGACCCGTCCTTTTTAGAGATCTCATTCTGGAAAGACATAAAGATGGTAGGAAAGGCGAAAAAGACATTCTGAGAACCGAAATGACCCCCCTTCTGTCGGTGACAGTAGAGAAAAATTCCTGGTCTCACAGATCGAGTCGCGCGCAGGGGCGACGAAAGTCACGGTCACAACACAAACAATAAATGCTGGCGCGTTACAATAAGGAATGAAAATGGGAACTTTAAAGTATGAGAGGTATTTCTGGTCCAACAATGGGTGGAAAGAAACCTGGAATCAGCTTGCGTTCTCAGGGTCTGAGGCAAGAAAGGGTTAGTAGGCAGACAGTGGGTAACAGCCCGAAGTTATATCTCTCCTCCCGGCCAGATAGGGCTTGGGATAAAACAATCAGTATATTAGAAGAGCCCAGAAGGAACTGGAATATGATCGATGGATTTGAGAGGAAGAGAAGGGCGCGTCGAGTCCATCTCAGCGTTCCAAGTTCGGAGTCTCGCTTTGGCTTACAATTAGCGAAGCCTCCGAGCTCGTTAAAATTGGCAGGAAGTACAAAAAGTACTGTTTCAGAAGTCTCTTCGACATTCTGCCTTGAGCCTGGGAGAAACTTCAATATATAGACGAGAGTGAAAAATGTTAACGGAACCGCAGTGTGCCAAGAAAGTTAAGAGTAGCGATTTTAAAAGAGTGACCAGCCGGCTTCGCCGCCTGTCGGCGGCTTTTCTACTTGTGTTTTCTTCTTAACTTCTGCTCCCTTCCCCAGTCAACCGATTTCTTTTGATCCCCTTTGATCAATTCCCCAGTTAACAGATCTTTTTGATCCCTTCCCCAGTCAACCTATTTCTTCTGATCCCTTTCCCAGTCAACCGATCTCTTTTGATCTTTTTTCCGGCCCACTTTCCGGCTATCCGGTCTCTCTCTCTGAACTTATACAGATCAACCGGTCCCTCCCAATCCCCTAGCGGTTACCCTGACTCTATTTCCTACTCAAAACAATTTAGCAAAAATATTTGGCGAGGAGAGGAGTCGAACCCGGGTCGTCTGGGTAACAGCGGCGACTCTTAACATTTCACCAAAATTTCGTGGCCATGGACAAACAAACAAATAAACAGAGTCAGCCACAGACACCATTGCACTTTAATATTAAAGATCGGAATTTGGACGAGGAAAGAGTTGGGAGTGGACAGGGAACAGGGCAAAACGGAGAATTCTGGTAATGGGACGATGTTTGGAAAACTACCAGATTAAAGCATTCAGGGAGAATTGACTAGACTGGAATCAGAAGATCAAAGAAAGAGAATGGGAGACTAGACAGGAAGCAGGAAAATAAAATTTTCGAGTTCACCGAAGAGAGTATGAGTCAAGCTATGAACTTCCCCTGATCCAGCTTGATCAGTTTTTGTCAAGGACATGGCGAAAATTGAAGCAAAATGTCCAAAGTTCGGTTTAGGCACTGGACAGGAAGTAGACTGCCAGAACACGGTCTGGCTAGCCAACCAAAAAAAGAGCGAGACCCTCTTGTCTGTTGCCTGAACTGTCTTGCGTCAGTCTCTGTCTTTTCTTAGGCAAATAGGAGCGGAAGCAGGAAAGAAGGCATCATTGACACACGTGAGAATGGGGCTAATCGGTTGATGAGTCGGATGATTACGGACGGATAGAGATGGATCCGCGGTTGGTGGGGAAAGGAGAGAGAGAGAAAGTCCTCCCTTCTTGTGTGATAATGGACAGTAATCTTCAAAAGATACCATCACTTTCGACCGATTTCGATCTACAGCTCATGTCTCAAGTCGTCTGGATCGGAAAACGTATTACACTTGGAGTTAGGTCTTCTGGAAGGCGTTGATATTCGGTAAAGAGATGGAGGTCGGAACTGGGTAAGAAAGCTCTAAAAAACGGAATCAAGAGTACAGTCATAGCGAATCAACAGTCGGTACTGGAGGGACAGAGACTGACAAAAAGGAGGTATAAATCTGAACTTCTTGCCAGACCAGACAGAAGAGAGACTAGATAGATCTCTGTCCTGAATACGGTAACTGAACAGCAAACAGACTGAGTTCAAACAGATTAATCGAGAAAGATGCACTGAACATAAATCAGGCAACTTTTTCGTGCCAGTGGACTGAGGTCACCGATCAACAAGGAAGAAATGGACAGTACCAGCGAGTCTGAGAGAGACAGAGTGAATAGCAATAAACAGTTCAAGAATCAAGAGTACAGGGCCATTCCGTTCTGTCATCGTACTGAAATCGACCGAACGGGTCAGGGAGAGAGAGATTGAGATGGTTATCACCCTCTCTCTCACCCGAAAAAGAAACTGTCGTTGACTTCTTTGACAGCCTGAACGTGTTCTACTCTCAAACAATGGACCCATAGGTACAAAGGCTTACAAAATGGTAGCGGCGTTGGGGCAGGGAGGTGAGAGTGGATAACTGGCAGCTGAAAAGTGTACACTTTCTGGTGGATATAGCGGTCGGAAGGATCATTTATCAGTCCTTATTGGTCTTTTTCTCAGCTTTTCCGGTGCTGACTTTGGTAGCTGGAATGCCGTCGGCAGATGCAGATTTCAATTGACAATCAAATCTAGACCAATCTTCTGATCGGAGTCTTTATGTTTGTGTCTCCCAGGGACAGTGACCACAAAAATCCATTTTACAGAAGCTTGCTTCCGACTTGTCAAGTCTTGTCAACTTAACCTCTACTTATATAAATTTCAACTTGTCGAGTCTTGTCAACTCAAAACTCACTCAATTGCGTTCATTGACTCGTCTGCTGCTCGCCTATGCTGTCGCCTCTTCAAAAAAATCAGGTCAGGTGTTTCTATTATTCCTTCTCTCACAAAAATTGAAACTCTTTTGCTTCCACTCCCAGTTGCTTTTCTCTCCCACCTCGACTAGGTTCTGAGCTTGTCCCGAGCAACCCAGTTCCGAAAGCTCCAGTCTTCCGCTCGAGGGCCGATTCGGGTTTCGGTAGGGAACTCTTCGGAGTGACTAGCAAATCGAGCATCGAATGACTGGAGAGGTGTAAAGATGTGTAGAGACTGGTCCTTCTTTTAAAACAAGCAATGAATTAGAAAATTTGGTAGATTCTTTCTGTCTTTTTCTATATCTTCAAAACGCCAACGAGTACAAGAGAAATGAAATGAGCCAGCAACAAAACAAAAATACCATGCGGATGTTCCAGCAGCAGCTGTTCCAGTATTTCCATACATCGTTCTTTCCTCTCTATCCAGCACTTTGTACTGCTTGTTTTAAAAGAAGGACCAGTCTTTGTGGTCACTGTCCCTGGGAGACACAAACATAAAGACTCCGATCAGAAGATTGGTCTAGATTTGATTGTCAATTGAAATCTGCATCTGCCGACGGCATTCCAGCTACCAAAGTCAGCACCGGAAAAGCTGAGAAAAAGACCAATAAGGACTGATAAATGATCCTTCCGACCGCTATCTTTCTTTACTAAAGTGCAATGGTGTAAGCCGTCGTAGACGGCTGGTATCCACCAGAAAGTGTACACTTTTCAGCTCCGGGTCCGTATCCATCTGTCTACTGTTCTCACTCCATTAGATTTGGCTAGATTCTTAACACATCCAGACGCTTGTCAAAACTTGCCCCGTCAAACCCGTTGAGTCTAAATTAGTTGGCACTTGAAGCAGTTCCTGATTCCGAATCTGATAGCCTGAACCAGCTGTCAAGGTCAGTCTTCTCCCCAGTCAATTGTAGGTCAATCGGATTTCTCGCCTTTCACATTCCTTCTCCTTTTTTCGATTCCTCGTTTCGGCTGTACGGTTCTTTTCATAGGTCAGCATGACTCACCCCCTCCAGCCTGTAACACAGTCCACAGCTGGTCTTCTCCAATGAGACTGTTTGTCTTCCTTGGGCGTCCCAGAGTCGTCTTTTTGACCCAGAGAGAGATACGTCACAATTGCATTTGTCCCTCTGCTATTATCCGAGATAGAGAAGGAAGGAGACTTCACCCCTTCCGTCTCTTTTTCTCAGCTCCAATTACGAGTCAGCCTCCAATTTGTTCGGGTTGTTTTCGACTGATTCTACCTATTCTACTCCCAAAGACTCTCTTCCTTGTTAGTCTATCTATCACTCTATACTTCCTTCTTCTAAATTTCTGGACTTCGAAAAGAAATCTCAACTTTCTAGCTCACGCATACCATACCTTTGTTATGTTCTACAAAGTTGTAGCTTTTGTTAGGTTCTATAACTTTGCAGAAAATGAAAATGCTTTTGAAATCTTGTTCGCCGCGAACTGCTGATGTTCAGGCTGAATAACAAGAAAGAAGTATAAAGGAGAATCAAGTTTTCGATGTGACCAAACCATTTGCAACCTTCGTGATGTTCTGCAAAGTTATAGAGCTCGTCAAATGCTACTACAACTTGGTTGAACATCAAAAGGGTGGAAAACGTATATTATGGTTTCTTCAAGAAGTCGCAAAGGGCAAAAGAAGACCGCTGTATATTTGGTCCGAATCTTTTCGGGTCCCAGCATTTCTGTTCCTAAATTTAAAAGACTAGTTATTCTCGGACGTAGTATATCCCCGATGATTTTCGACCCTCCGTCTGCAGAGAGGGAGCCGAGAAGCACTCATCTCTTTGCTCCCTGGCACTTCCTCCCAGTGGCAAACAGTTCCTCTCTCTCTCCGTATGTTAGTGTGTGAGAAATCATCGCGGCGGACCGATAGGAATGATTCAGGACCCGGTCTATGGCCATTCGCCGTTGTAATTTCCAAAGGGCTTTCTCTCTCCTTCTCTAATCCCATTTTGGGAAAAGGCGCCAAATTTCAGAAGCAAATGGACGGAGAGGTCTCACTGTATGACAAGGTAAGTGCACGTATTTTCCAAACAATCACGTGGCGAAAAAATGGATAATTTCGGCTTGAACAAACTGATTCTGCTCGACCGAGAACATGTAAACAGAACCTCCAATTCTCTCGGTTGTGTCCCCTTCTGTTTCGAAAGAGGTCCGTTATTGCATCAAAGTCAGCTGACCAGGCCCTTTTCTCTTTAGTTTTTTATGCTTCTAAAAGTCATTTTACACACTTTTGATGTTCTGCAAAGTTGTAGTATTTGAGCTGCTCTACAACTTTGCAGAACTTCGAGAAACCCGAAAACACTTTCTTCAAATAGTAAATAGCCTATCTATAAAAAACGTTGAAATGAAAACTGTTTATTTGCCCGTAGAACTCTCGCTGCTCCTCCAATCAGACTGATTATTACGTCACACTCTGAGCGCACTCACCTCACTTTTTGACTGTTTGCAGCCCCGCCCGCAGATCACCGTCGACACTGTGATCCCCGCTCCTCTTCCTTCCGAACCTGGTCCCTCATCCTATTCCGAGGAGGGCTATTTCAAGCCACGGGATACACTCAATCAGGAGGTTGTTAAGAGGTAATCTCTTCGGATCAATGCCCTTTTTAAAAGACAAATTTGTAGTGTCGAGGCGGTCAAGCGCGCTTCATCAATGCAGACGCCGCGACAGCTCCTGCTCACGCCACAGAGAGACCATTCATGGCCATCGGAACGACCGGACAGGCCTCCAAAATCTCCTACTATTGTTATAAGGTGAGTCTATTTACAGGTATGTACTTTCTTTAAAAGTTGGAAAAAAGTTTTGAGCTCTGATAAGTTGTAAACCTTGTCCAGAAGTTCCAGCAGTTCATACTAATATTTTGGACAAATTTAGAGAAGCTACGGTAGTTCCTCGCATCTAATTAGTCACACACGTTCATTCGAAGCAAATTGAACAACAGTTGTCCCCAGACTGTAGTGAGTTCCAGACTCCTTTCTGACCAGAGCTGATGTTATGTGAAAGAAACCAGTGACAACTTATCACAGACAGTCCAAGCGGAAGGGAAGGAAATGCCGAATGGCGCTGACTGGGTCAAGTCATCTCTAGACGAGTTTTGACAAAAATGGCGACACATGTCTAGCTCATAACTCTTGACAAATGTTGTGGATGCTATCTTGTGAACTGTACAGATTGGAGTTATCCTTTTTTACTTGTCATATCCATTCCAACTCCAATTTCTGCAAAATTTGTAGAAAGATATTTTCCCAAAAAGGCACAGCAACTTTGCAAATTTCGTGTTTCACCATAGCTCTCGCCAGGTGTGGCAGAAGACTCTGTCGGACTATCTGGAACATTCGCTCCTACTGTGGTAGTATAGGTAGAAACAAACATGCTAACCATGACAAGCTGTCAGAGACAAGGCAGGGAAAAATGACAGGTTTCAACTTGAAAGTTGACGTTGTTATACTTCTCCGAAGTTTAAAGAAAAAGTTCAAATTTCAGTCCTCCATCCGAAGAACACCTTCCTTCGATGTCAATCAACGGCAGTCCGCTGCCAAAACATCGTCGAAGCATGGCCAGAGCTGCCTGCGTCGCCATTTTCGTCATCTGTACCGTCGTCGGTCTGCTTCTTCTCTTTTTCTTCTATTCTTGATATTTTCCACTGGTTTCCCACCTCCGCCTGCTAGTCATCTCTCCGGTATTCCAAAAACACGGTGCTTTAAAATATCCCTCTTCTGACAAAATTGTTAATTTTGTATTAAAATTTAATAAAAAAAATATCAGTCCAAAGTTACAATTTCGCTGTCAGAAGAGATGGTCTGCACGCTGCTGTCACTCTCGTCGGAAGCCGTTCCGTCTCGTTTTTTCGTCTTCTTTTCCTTCTTCTCACTCTTCGACTTTTTCTCCTTTTTCGGCTTCTGAAGCCTTTTTTTGGGAAAAATAAAAAAAGCGGTTGTACTGCAGTAGGCGCCTCAGTTCGTTCAAAAAATTGGCGCCATTTTCCAAATTCCTATTTATCTTGGTTTTCACCTGTTCTGTTTCATTTTCCACGTTTTTAACCGTGTTTAATCGATTCAACGTGTAAAACAACCCCCTTGGTGTTCACATTGGTCGAAAAAAAGTCAGAAATAGAGGAATAATACCGAGAACGGCTTATGAAGGAAAAGCGTCTATTTTATGTTATTTTCGACCAAATTTTACGTCCAGGAGGTTTTTATGCACGCAGAACTCGATAAACTTACTTAGAAATGTGAAGAATAGAAGAAAAATGGAGAAAAACGAAACTTCAAGGATGTTTGAACGAACTAAGGCGGCTATTGCACGAACTGAGGCGCCTACTGCAGTACAACCAGAAAAGCTACCTTAAAATGTTTCTTCTTGTGCTTCTTGTCCTTCTTTTTGTGCTCCTTCTCCTTTGAATGTTTGTGTCGTTTGCGCTCTTTCAGCTCATCTTGGAGGTAGCGCAGCACGGAGAAGCCGGTCAGGCCTGAAATTTAGAGGGTTTTTTTTGGAGGATCGTCAAAACGCGGTTATTTCTTCGTTTTTCAGGGTGGAGCACTACTTAAATTTAATTTCAGCGAGTCCATTTTTCTGATCAGGACCGGTAATTAAGGTACCTTTCGTCTGTAACGTTGGTCAGGTTACTGTAAGTTGGACTCTTCTCGCTAAAAACAGACGGGATCTTATCTTGGCTAAAAAACGAATGACTAGAAAAGCAATTTAGAATGAGTTTCTAGTATACTTGCTTCGAAGTTACTACCGTAATCAATGGTCAAGAGAATAAGAAATCTTCGGCTTACTGCAGAACCAAAACAGTGAGAATCTATGTCTCTACAGTACGTTTTATATCAAACTCCCGGACCAACGATACTGTTACTGTAACTTTCATTTGCAACCTTAAAACCTACCCTCGCTATCCGTCCTCTGATTGAGATCTGGAGGCAGTGCCGGTCCGTAATCGTCTTTGTTGTAGAGGTCCATAACCGAGATGAACTGTTCCTGAGGGGACGATTCTGGTCCCTCTTCATCTTCTACTCTAAAACCAGTTTTTTAGCTTCAAAACTCAACAAAAACGTACGTTAAAACTTGAGGTTCCTTCTGCTCCGGCTCCTCCTCCTCTGGCTTGTCGTCTTTGTCAAAAATATCGCCGAAAATTGCGTCAAAAATGGTAGATGGCTGCTGTAGTTCCGGCGCTTTTTCTTCAGGTTCTTCTGGCTCTTCTTCGACTTCTTCAACCTTTTCCGGCTCGTGTTTTCTTTAGTTTTCTGGTTAAAAATTCAAAAAATGGTCTCACCGAATGACCAGCTCTCCTACAGTTGTCGGCAGACCAAAATCGACCAAAGTTGCCGGTTTTGACGTTTTCTGAAGGTGCGGACAGCCGTTGAAAGTGGCTCCCGGGTACGGATTGGGCACGTTGAAGCGCTTAGCCAGTACATTGTCTGGATACCTAGATTTTGTGTTTTTAGCGCGGAAAAATATGAAGTTTACCAGTCAAAAGTGCTGCGAGTACGATCACCGAACATGTTCATCTTCACGGCGGCCAGTTTGTCCTCATCTTTTCGACCAATCTGAAACAAAAAAGATGAGTTTTTGATTCGAAAAAAGATGTTGGAAAGAAAATATTTTCATTGAAGAGAAGAACGTTTCTCCAACTGATTATAGTCCGTAATTTTAGTCTCCCGCGCTCGGGTTTCGACTATTTCAACGTGACCGCGAGGAGTCCTTTAAAGTGCTGCAGTTGTTGTATGACAAACAGATTTGAAGACGAAAAAAAGAGATATGATATCTCCCTCTTCTTCAAGACCGGCCTATACTGTAAGTCGAACTTTCAGTTGTATCAACTTCGTCCGTTTTTTTGGAGTGTAAATGCTGTTGGGCTTGGCATATTTAAAAAACGACCTACATGTCCCGACGAGCCTGTCTCTGCCGTAAACTTGTTCGCCATCAGCTCCTTTATCGGCATAGACAGATTCGATCTGGCTAGCGGCTCCGTTCTCGACCTGACCTAAAAAAACCTTCCAGTTAGCAATAAAAAGAGCAAAAAAACCTCCGGAAGGAGAGCCCTCTCATGATGTGTCAATTTCGACTCGAAATCCTTCTTTTCGCTCTCCCACTCCCAGACGGACATGTCTGTCGGTTTCGGCCACGGCAGACCACGTCTCACATAGTTCAGGAATTCTTTGAAGCGTCGCTGCTTCATCGGCTCCTCCGAGAACTCGATTCTGTTCTAAAAAAATATGCTTTCATTTATTTTTATGTTAAAAAACTGACTGGATCTCCGTGTTTCTCGTCATCTCGTTCCCTTTCCACCTTCACGTCCCATCTGCTCCGTCGGTCGCCCTCTTTCCGGCCATGTCCTTTCTTCGTCTCGGCAGCTAGGGCTATCCTGTCCTCTCCGAGAAGTCTGAAACGTTTTGCGTCAAACGGGCATAATTTGAGCTTCGAAAATAACACTGGTTTTTGGCAAACTCAAGCCTCGAAGCATGCAGAAAGAGTCGTATGCTCACCTCGCCCTCTGTTCCACCGTCAAGCTGTTCATCGCATTTCTCAGTCCCTCGGGCAGTTTGCTGACATCTATCGGCATCGACTTGTGCTTTGGCAGCCAGCCGTTCGGAATTCTCGGCGGATTGTAGTACTTTTTTGCATTTTGTTTCTGAAAATCTTTATAAAACATTTCCAAAATTGCAAACCTTTGGCATTTCTTCGAACGTAAAGTCGACAGCCTGTACTTGAGGCTCGTGACTGCCACCAGGTCCGTCCAGTGAAAAATCGTACTGGGACATGTCGAAATTCGTGTAGACGCTCTCGTCCTCTTCCTCGAAAGCTCCGACTCCAAAGGCCTGTCCCCGAATTCCGCGGCCCTTCTTCTTCAGGTTGTCGGCTTTGAGAGACGCTTCCAGAAGTCCCCATCTGAAGTTTTTTTACGTCTTTTTTTAAGATAAAAAGAACCTACTTTTGATCAAGAACATTCGTCGGTTTGAGCCCTTCGTAGCCGAGACCTTGGGCTCCGGTTATGGGCGTCAGCTGGACGACGAGCTCGTCTTCGAGCGAGAGATCGTAGCCCGGAGCGACTTTAGCGGCTTGGGACCGGTCAAAGTCGGCCTCGGCTGAGTCGCCGCCTTAAATTCGGCTTTTTGGATCGATGAGTGGTATCAAAAAAAAGTCAATTAAAAGTATGAAAATTGAAGCTCAAACATGTGACCATCTTGGTCATTTTTAGGATAAAATGTTACAGTATGTTACAATTGTCTTTACCCTTATTGTTAGCTAGCAGTTGCAGTAATCAAAACAATCTAATCTTGAAATTAGATTCCCCTTTCTGTTGCGAAGTCTCACAATCTCACTGTTCTTAGGTTTATCCCGTCCCCTGAATTCTATCCCCTTCTTTGAAAGTTACCACAGCAGATCTACCCTGACTTTAGCAATGTTCCCCTAACTGTTTTATCCCAAAACTGACTAATTGCTTTTGAGTTTTTCAGAGAAACTTTTCCAAAAGAAAACAAGTTTTCATCGGATCTTCACAAATCTCCCCTTATTATTGCCAATTAGAGCTTCAGACACACACAGAGAAGCGAGAGCAATTTAACATGGACCAGCTGATTTCGTCGTCTGATGACGGCTTACATTTTGAACACCTACAACAGTAATAGAACTTTTTCCAAGTTCGAAACCTGCTTGTCGCGACAGGATATAACTTGTTGCCTTCATAGTGCACAAACGGAGGGGTACTAGAAACCCGTGAAAAGCTCAAAATTTCACACAACGGACGCGGCAGCTGGATTCTTCGTAAAATTTCGATAAAATAGTTGTTCTCAGAGTAGAATTTTGACAATGCCTAGTGGTTAAAAAGTTACACTTCGGGCGACCTTAGCACTTCTCTATCTGGTCATTACCGTTTCCTAAAGCTTTCTACTTGCCTTTGACACAACCACACGACCTACCTCTAGTTTTCGCCTGTTTGATAGTGGCCAGACCGACACCTCTGCCCTCTCTCCATCCCATCTTGTGCAGCATTCTCGAGCCTATTGAGTTCCTAAATATCACTTTTTCTCAAAATTTCAGCCAGAAAGTACTTTGATGGCTTGATAACTCCGGCCAGACTCTCAACCAAAGATCCAGCTGAAGTCGTATCATGTTCCCATGCCATTCTGCGTTTTCCGTGGGTCTCCTCGCGTGAAAAGGTCTCCGTCTGCCGGATTTTCCGGGCTCCTATACCGAATTCGCCCAAATCCTCGGCGTCCATGATGTCCTCGGCCTTCTGCTGATTGAATTTGGATCTCTCATCGCGAGACGAGCGGAATTCTTGCGGCTGCCAGCCTAAAGTTGAATGGTTTATGGGGATGATTTTAAAAAAACAGGTCAAGTTTTAACTGAGAGACAAAAATCTCTTATTGTCAAACCCGGGAAAAAGCTGGCTTTTTTAACCTCGTTTTCTAGGTTGTATTCAGCACCACGATATGCAAATTGTTACAGTGGGGAAAATCACAACTAGCCCTATTTTTCAGGACACAGCTAGGAGTTAGCAAAAAAACGTGAAAACGTCGAATACTCAGCCAACTATGGTTTGGAAGAAGTTAGACATGCGGAAGGTGAATTCTCGGCTAAATTTAGTGGACAGACAAATAAGGGTGAAATCGTGAAATTGCTCTGAATGAGCAGCTTATTATTTTCCGGGCCATTTCGTGAGTGAAACCAACAAAATCCAAACCTTCTCTACTGCCGACCGTATTCCAATATCCAGCCGAGAATCCTCCCGTAAAGGCTCCATGAAATCGCCGTTTTCCAAATTCGTCTGTGGCTATTTGATCCTGAACCTGCGTCGGCTTCTTCTGCGGACCGAGTTTAGCTAAAAATTTATCGAGTTCCCCAAAAAAAACTGATCAAATACCTTGTTCTTCGTCTAGCTCTTCAAACTCCGTACCGTAGATTGTCAGAAGTTGACGTGACATCTTTTTCTCAGCTATTTTTTAGTCGGGAAAGTGAGAAAAGTCAAGTAAAGATGGACCAAAACCGACGTGGAAAGATATCCCAGACAGGTCTTTGCGAAAATGTTTTATTCCTCATGAAATCTACATGAAAAAATGTTCTTCTTGTGCTAAAAAATGAATGTCTACTTCTTATTGACCTTGTTGAAGTATTCCTTGCTGGTTTTGACTCCGGGCTTGATGGTCGGCGAGCTGTCGTCCTTCCAGTCAGCGGGGCAGACTTCTCCGTGCTAAATTTTACATTTTCATAGAGAGAAAAGGCAAAGAAAATACCTTATCGACGTACTGGAAGGCCTTGAGGACGCGAAGAGTCTCATCAACAGAGCGTCCGACGGGCAGATCGTTGCAGGTCGTGTGGCGAATGGTTCCATTCGGGTCGATGATGAAGAGTCCGCGGTATGCAAGACCGGCTTCCTGGAAATGGGATTTTAGCGTGAGTTTGAAGTTGCAGTATTGATTTAGAAGGCAAAAGATGTCAGATCAACAAGAAAAGACCTCTTGTGAGAGAATTCCGGCATAAATCTTGCCAACACACTGTAGCTTGTTCAGCAGTTATTGAGCTTTGAACATGTTTGCGGGCTAAACTCTTTGAAAAAGAAAACTGAAAAATCACGTTGGATGCTCAGCCGGAGATACATACCTAAATGTTTCAATTTGGCCACTAATTTTGATTGGTCTACGTGAATGAGTTCTTCCGCAAGATAACAGATCTCTCAGCGAAACCAAACACTACATGAAATCGAGTCTCGCAGGCCAAAACAAATCCAGGTCTAACTTTTTCTGCGTGGCCTAAAGGACTAAACTTTCTCAGTAAAAACTGAGAGCTACATGGGTTGGGAAATGTTCCGATAATGAGCTAAGATTTCGACTACTACGGAACTTGTTTTTGACAGAAAATTTCTAAACTCAAAAAACGTGAAACAGGCAAAATTGAATAGAAGATTTTCACTCAAAATTCAAGCAAAAACAAACCTGGTCCAGAACTCCAAAAGCATCAGCAATCTTCTTGTTGAAGTCGGCCACGATAGGGATGCTCATCTCTCCCAGACCACCGTCTTTCCGCTCGGTCTGAGTCCAGGCGAGATGAGAGAAGTGGCTGTCGCAGGAGCAGGCGACAACTTCGCATCCGAGCTTCTGGAACTCGGCCACGCGGTCGCTGAAGGCGATAATCTGAAATTTATTTTTTAAGTGGAAAAATAGCTCAAAACCTCGGTGGGACAGACGAAAGTGAAGTCCAGAGGGTAGAAGAAGAAGACCGTCCATTTTCCCTTGTAATCGTTGGAGGAAATTACCTGCAAATGGCCATTGTTGTAAAGTACGTAACAATGTCATTCTGTCAAGTATTTTTAGCTGAAGAATAAAAAAATACCTTGAAATCGCCGTCAACTACAGCTGTAGCCTTGAATTCGGGGATCTGGCTCTTGGGGCCAAGAGGACGGATGGCTTGGACACGAGAAGTCGTGCTTAGGGCCCGGATGGGCTGTGCAGCTGCACGAACGATTCCACGGAACATCTGAATAAGGAAAATGAGCTGCTTTTAAAGATTAAAGAACCAGCCGTTTTTGACGGCTGTCGCCGCCCTTTTACTTTTAGCACCCTTATTTTCATCATATTCGAACCCAACATGGTCGATAACCTAGAAAAATCTCATTACAAACTTATATGGAAATTTAATTTTTTTTAACCAAAAAGTGGCCTGTAGATGCGCGAGGTGGAAAAATCGAAAATATTTTAGCATACTCGGATTCAGCATAAAAAACTAACCATAGGAACAATTTAGCAAAAGTTTTCGCAAAAAAGTTGGGGAGGAATCATTGGGGAAAGAACCCGGGTGTCTCGGCGTCCAAACCCTTACGCGTTAGCGTGACAATAGGCCAGCCACAGACAGACAGACACCGTTGCGCTTTAGATAGCAGAGGTTCAATCTAATGGAGAACAAATAAAGTTTATAAAATACTGAAAATCGGTGAAAAGCGTTTCGAATTGCTGGTAAACACAAAAAACAACAAAAAGGGATTCAGTATGGCAAATTGTCAATAGAGCGCAGTTTTGATCGCAAAAAATGTCTAAATAGGTCAGGGAAGCCTTGCGCTATTGCAGGGAAAATGCGATTGACAACAACTGTTTTTTGGCAACAACATTTTGAAGAAAGAAGTCTATGGGATTGGAAATGGTTTGCAGTTTTTTCATCAGTGTGAATTTTTTTTTCCAATAGTTTACATCAAAAACAGAGACAGTTATAACACTGAGAAACAAAACAGAAACAAGAAGAAAGCCAAGGAACAAAACAGCAAAAAAAAAAATCAAAGGTCGGGCCAAATTGCGAAAGCCTGATTTTCAGAGTTCGTGATATCACACAGCCCGCGGGCCGCGACATGGACCGACTGGGTCATATTTTGGAAATGCCGCCGCCGCGTTCGCATGGTCTAGTGGGTAGCGCGCCAGATTGCGGCCAGCTCGTCCAATGGACCCGGGTTCGGTCCCTGCCCATGTTTTTCTTCTTTAAATAATTTTTGCATTCAGGATTGATTATTTTTAAATGGGTTTAAGTATTTGTGAACTATTTTTGATTGTCAGAACAGGAAGGCTGTCACGAAATTTTGGTGTATTGTTAAGAGTCGCCATCTCCACCCAGACGACCCGGGTTCGATTCCTCTCCTCGCCAAATATTTTTGCAAAATTGTTTTGAGTAGGAAATAGGGTCAGAGTAACCGCTAGGGGATTAGGATAGACCGGTTAATCTGTATAAGTTCAGAGAGAGTTCGGGTAGCCAGAAAATAGGAGAATTCGTATCGGTTCTTTAGGAGGGAATGGGAACCTTGGGAAAGAATGAAAAAGGGTCCGATTGATTGGGGAAGGGAGAATAGAGTCAGGGTAACCGCTAGGGGATCAGAAGAGACCGGTTGACTAGGAAGGGATCAGAAGGAATCGGTTGACTGGGGAAGGGGTCAGAAGGCATCAGTTGATTGGGGAAGGGATCGGTTGACTGGAGAAGGGATCAAAAGTTAAGAAGAAAACACAAGTAGAAAGTCGCCGACAGGCGGCGAAGCCGGCTGGTCCAAACTATTAAAAAGCTATGGTGTCTGTGGCTGTCTGTTTGTCCATGGCCACGAGAATCGTCGTAGCAAGTCAAGAATTGTCAAGATTAAATAGAAAGTCACTTCTGAATTTGGAGTTTTTACAGACTTTGGCCTCTATTGTGTGAGAGGGAAGTACAAAGCTTTAGAAAACGGTAACGAGCAGGTAAAAAAGTTTGGGGCTACGACGCCGGCAGGCGACGAAGTCGTCTGGTTTTCATGTTGATTCTATTGATTTTTAGAAAACGGTCGAAAGTAAGAAAACCCGGTAGACCCACTGGGTCGACTTCGAGAAGAGGCAATGACGTAGATGTGCCTAATTTGAGTGATGGAATGGATGACTTGAGTGATGTAGACCTTCCTCTACCTGCTTTTATTGGGCCAACTTGTGCACCAGCTCAGATTGTACCAACTCCAGGCGGATACAAACTCTTTCCCCCACGTGGATATACTCCACCTCCAGTCCAAAACTCTCCAATAGATGATAATCCTCCCACCAGGGTCCCAACACCACTAAATATGGAAGTGATAAAGGTAAACTTTCTTAAAATCTTTTATATTTTAATATATGTGTAGGAATCTTTACAAACCGTCAAAGGTGTTTCGTACCTTCTGAACGAGTCGGGAAACAATTTTTACGCTCATATTCCTCTTCCTAATTCTCATGTGGCTGTGTCGAAAGCAACAACAAGGACTGTCTAGTAAGTAAACGTATCTTTTTAATGATTTCTTGTAGGAGACGTGCCAATGATCTTCACGGAATACTTGAGCTACTAGTTCATGAAGACAAAGAAGCAACCACTAATGATTTAATTGCGCAGATACTTGCTCACCAGGGCTGGGCGAATAGTTCGCATTCGCATTCGCGAATATTCGCACTATTTTGTGAATTTCACATTCGCATTTTCAAAAATGACTATTCGAAATTCGCGTTTTTTTGTGCGAATTTGCGAATATTTGCGCGGTTTTCAGATTTTACTTCCAACTCGTGTTTGTGTATTTATTTACGTCATTCCCTGTTTTTTTTTTGCTTTTTTTTATTATGCTTTCGTTTCGTACAGCAAATATTTGGCTTTTTTTTAGCACTTCTTCGCTCTACTTCTCATCTCCGAACTCAATTGAAGACAAAACATCTTGATGTTCTGCAAAAAGTACGTTTCTTGGTTTTTTTTTTCAATTATTGTTGTTTAGTTGGATGAAAATGACAGCAGCGAGCAAACGCGTCCTCTGAATGCCTTCTTTGGTTCACAAAAGCGTATTTTGGATTGTTCTCTCACGGAGGTTAGAGAATTTATCGATTGATCTTATTCTTGCTTTGGGTTGTCCCTAAGCAGCCAAAAATCGACCATTCGCTTAGACTTTGGGCTTCAAACGGCACGGGAACTGTTAAACTGGATAGAGCAGTGACGCAGCTTATTTGTTCTGCAGGTCTTCCCTTCGCATTTGTGGATCGAGCTGGATTTAGGCAAGATCTTTTTCAATCAGATATTATTGAATTTCAATTAGGAATGTTCTGAAACTTGCCCAACCCGGCTACCATTTGAAAGGTAGAAATCATTTTGCTCGGAATGCACTGCCGGAGCTATACAATGAAATTTCCAACAATCTATCAAATGGCCAAGGAATATCACTGCATTCCATCTTCATCCGCCGAATCCGAACGACTCTTCAGCTCCGCTGGTTTTATTCTGAATGACCTGCGAAAGAGTCTTGCCGACGAAAACCTCGAACGTCTGATCTTTCTGCATGCCAACATCCAACAGTTAGGCTTTGGTTAAATTTATGTTCTGCTTATCGGTTGTTCCCTCGTATTGTTAACTTTTTCTGTTCTTCTTTATGGAAAAAATTTGTTTCGCCTGTTTTGTTGTCTTGAAAATGAATTGGTTTACTTTTTGCTGAATCAGCTGGGTTTTATTAAATTCGCATTCGCGAATATTCGCACTTTTTTGAAATCCGCATCCGCATTCGCATCAATTTTGGCCTTGCGAATACATTCGCATTTCGCACTCGCACCTGATTTCACTATTCGCCCAGCCCTGTTGCTCACTATCTCAGAAACAGACCACACATTTTTGAAGCTGCAAAGACAAAACTTGGACCATCTTTTGAAGGTGTTCTCTTGTCAAAAGGTTAGATATGACTTTCAAGCTATGATTTTCATTGCAGAAACTTCGACAAAGATTCTAGTGCAGCATACGCATTCTCAGTCAGCAGCAGAGATTCTTCGCAGTGTTGTGAACAATACCTCTAGGCTAAAGGTTTTTGATTCTCGCGAACGAATTAGAGACCAAACGGAGAAATTCAACTTCGGAGCAGAATATGAACCAATGGAATTTATATGTCAAAGAGGAGGTAAGCTCATAGACGAATTTAGATGAGAGTTTATAGAAGTAGAAGAAATGATTCCGGGTCGTCCCCGCATTTGCCGGTGCCGACAACTATTGGAATCTTCGCCAAACTCTTTTGATTGTTTTTCAAGAAATCATGGCAATCAAGGAGATCTGGGTTCGTGGATCGATGGTGCCGGTTCTATTGTACATTGTAGGAGACAACAAGAGTTTGTCTGCCATCCTTGCTCATGGAGGGGCAACCTGTTCCTATCCATGTCAAACATGCATTGCCTGTTTACCACATTTTCGAAAATGGAATGGACTGCCTTGCAATGAGCCGTTGCGAAGTGGCTTCAAAAAAAAAAACTTCTTTGGCATCTTCGAAACCCCACTTATCGAGATGACTTCCAATGCCATAGTGCCTCCTATGTTACACAACATCCTCGGACCTGCTCAAACTGTAATCTCTGCAATGATTGAAGACGCTGTTTATGCTGACACCATAAAGCTCAAAAAGATGCGAATCGTTGAAAAAGACATGCCTTCTAATCGTCGCACTGTATCTGACTCTCAGTCGTCGAAAGTGTCTATAACCGAGAAAGGCTTGGAAAATGCTTTGAAACGCGGAATCAAATTCGTTGAAGAGATCAAAAAGAAGACCGGCCTTTCTAGCAAAGTATTCTGTCTCCGTACAAAAAAGCCTATTTTTACTGCGGAATCTTCTGATGCTTGCTCATCTGAACATTGCTTTAATAAGATTCCATTCACAGTGATCAAGGCTGATAAGGTAGTTTCCCAAAAAAAGTTAATGCAAGTGTTTCAGGATGGGAAGTTTATATGTACTACCTGCTCCTTGGAATCTCTCTACTATTAAAGCGCAATGGTGTCTGTGGTAGACTCTGTTTATGTTTGCTTGTTTATTTGTTTGTCCATGGCCACGAGCAAGTCAGGACAAGTTAGCTTTTCTTAGGATTAGATAGTTAGTTTTGAACTTGGATGAGTGGGAACGAGAAATCTAATGCTTGGACAACATTCTTCGCACATCTGAGCGCCGCAGGCGCCATGGCGGCGACAGCCGTCGTAGACGGCTGGTATCATCTATACTGTGATGCAGCTTTGGTCTCTACAATGGTTGACATCAGGAACCATCAATGTACACGGTGGGTAACGTCTGGTCTAACTAGTTGGCCGTTTAAGATGCCGTGGAGAATCGAGTAATCCTGTAAAGTTGTTTGAAACTGCAATGGACTCTTTGAAGAAAATGTACAAGTTCAAGAAGGATAGGAAGCGGAGGAGGCTCGCTTTAAGGTAGACTAGAACTGGATACTCAGCCAAGTTTCCTGGTGTTATTCCGGTCTCGCGGTGGACAGAATCATACTTCTGAGCGCCAGGCGGCAGTGCCAGCCGTCGTAGTCGACTGGTTGCCAAGTAAAGCTTCCGACAGACACACACGGAGACCAGGAGCAATTTAAAATGGACTCGCACTTCGTCGCTTGACGGCGTTGTAAAAGTTTTCTGCCAGCACTTTTACTGTTTTCTAAAGTTTTGTCCTACCGAAAAAAGGGTGTTTTATTGATCCCATTCGAACTATCATTGCTTGTCTCTACCACACCAGACGGTAGTGTTTTGGATCAACGTTCTGGTTCTACACGACCAGAGGAGTTTGTGCAGGGCAAGTTTGCGACAAGAAGATCTCCTCGTTCTACATCCGCTGGTGACGGAGCTACAGTCGGCAAGGCCCTCGATATTTCTGTTCTTTCAAACATCAAGTTCAAAAGTAGCTTGCCATCTAATCCTGACAATTTCTGTCACGACAATCTCGTGACAAACAGAGTCACTGTATTGTAGATAGTAGAGATTTTTTTGTCCGCGGAAGATTTCAGCCGTGGTGCACTTGACCTTGAAGCTCTGGCTGTCCTTTGTCGTGTTCTTCAGCATCACATCGCAGTAGACGGGCTTTCTGTCCTCCAGGCAGACGAAGGTGACCTTGTTCGGCAGCAGATCCAGCTGAAAGTCCGGCTCCCCGTCGCGGTTCTGTACAAATTTCGGCTTTGTCGGCGATTCCGGCTTCATCGTCTTCGCAATTGCAGACATCTTCCCGGGACAGTAGACTAGAAGACTGAGTTCGGAGACTCGGAGTTCGGAGACGCGTTAGACTTGACAGGACAAGACTTGTTTAAAATCTTGTCGATTTTTTGGAGACAAGGTTGGCAACGCCCTTCCAGGGCTAAAGTAGAAATTCACGACTTCGCTCTGTCACGAAACCGTAGTCGTGATTTCCCTTTCATTCCTCCTTTGTTACTCTCCTCCAGTCACGATGGGAATCGAAGAGAATGTAGAGAAAACTCCGGGAAACATTTCGAAACTCCAGAAAAAAAATCAAAATTCGAGCCTAGTAACATTCGTGCCGAGACCCATAAACTAATGAAAGCGTGCTCGAATCCTAAAAATTTCGTACAATATTGGCTGATGCGATCGTGGAAAACAGCACTTGCTAAACATTTTTAAACGAATACTCTTGGATTCTCCTAAATATTACCAAGCCTCGTTTTTTTACAGAGAAAAATGTCCGATCTTCCCGTAGACGAAAATTCTGATGCTCCCGTTGAGGAAAAGCCTCCTCCTATCAAATTCTGAGACGAATCGCTGTCGGATGTTACAGTTTTCATCGGGAACTAAGACTTCGTCGTTCATAGAATGGTTCTAGCTTCTCGTTCGGATGTTTTCAAGGCCCTCTTCCATGGCGATTTTAAGGAGGTTGTTCATACTTTTTCGGGGAGATCTATGCCGAATTTAGGCCAAAGAAAATCGAGTCGAAATCAAGGAAGCCTCCGTTGACATGTTCGGAAGAATTGTTGAGATCATCTACAATGGAAGAATGTCCGATTGCGAAGCTCTGGAGCACCGTTCCGGTGATCCTAACATTTGTCGTTTGTCGTTTCTGCCTCAATTCGCACAAATTCGCCTCCGAGAAGAAAAAGCCTATTCTCGACAAATTCGTAGGCTGTTCCGTCATCATTACCTACGGTTTCTTTTAGCAAAAGACTTACCCGAAGCCCGCTCAGCCCGTTCGTCAAAACGACCCTGTTTCACGTCCTACTCTAAGTAAGATGGCAAGCCTGCATATTGCTCCTCCTTTGGTTAGAGCTGGCCCTGCTGCCCAAATGCCTCGTATCTATTGGGGTGGGTAGTCCCATGTTTTCAAGTTGTTACCTTGTTTTCGGTCTAATTTATGTCAACAGTTGACTATTTTCGTTCAGTTTGCATTAAATAAAGTTTCCCAGAAAATGTTAGCGAAAAGTTTGGTTTATACGCTAGAAACGTTTATTTCCTCGAAAAATGACAGTATATTGGCACATAGACAAAATTCTTCGCCGTGGAGCACTTATACTTCTCCCCCCTGCTTTGATTTCTTCTCCAGCCTATATCTTTTTCTCTTAACTTTCACTAATTTTATTGTTTCAGAGAATGTACGACATAGAAGACGATCTGCTGCCAGAAAATCTAAAAAAGTCCCTAAAAATACAGCCGGCGGCAGCAGAAGGGCCGAGAATTATGTGCATGGGAGATTACAAGGTTCGTTTCCTTCCTCTACGACTTTTTACCAAATTTACCCCTTTCCAGGTAAAAAACGAGATTGGAGAAGGCTCATTTAGTGTCGTTTACGCGGCGACGGAACGAGCCGAGCCTCAGCGAGAAGTAGCCATCAAAATGTGCATAAAGAAGCAGATTATCAAATTAAAACGAGTAGGTTCTTGTCTTTTCTGTTCAATTTTCAGCGAAATTCCTAGGTAGACGCTGTTCATCGAGAAAAAGAAGTCTTGGCGCGCCTCTCGACGCCCGAAAATCGAAATTCCTTCATAATTGTACTCTATGCTACCTTCCAGGACAACGAGCATCTCTACTTTGTGACCAGCTTCGCCAAACGTTTGCTTTCTTACTCATTTTGTCTGCAATTATCTATTCAGACGGAGATCTCCTTCATGTCATGCTGAAACGGCCGCAAAAATGCTTCGATCTGGCCGCGACGGTCTTTTATTCTTCTGAACTGCTTCATGCTCTGCGTGAGCTATTTTCTTTATCAAAGCAGCGACTTTTCTCTAAAGAACACATTTTTTTCCTCTTCAGAACATCTTCACAAGCTCTCAATCCTGCACAGAGATGTCAAGCCGGAAAATTGCCTTCTAGCCGAGTCTGGACATCTTCTCCTCTCCGATTTCGGCGTTGTCAAGGATTTCACGGTATTTTTGTTTCAAAATCTTTCAAATTTGAATTGAAGATACCGCCAAAACCCAAAGAACCAGCCGGTCGTGTTCGTAGAAGCTCCTTCGTCGGGACAGCTCAGTATGTGAGCCCGGAAATCCTCGAAGGCGAAGAACAGACGACGGCCGTCGATCTCTGGTCCTTTGGAGTCGTCGTTTTTCAACTTTTATCCGGTTTGTAGTCTTTTTTTTCAACACACTTTTAGGAAAAACTGCTTAAACCATCTAATCTCCATCTTTAGGCAGTCACTGCTTCCACGACGAGTCCGAGTACTTGATATTCAAGCGAATTCAAAAGTTGCTGTACAAATTCCCAGAAAACTTCCCAGCGGAAGTTAAGGATCTCATTGGAAAGCTCCTAATTATTGAGGTTTCTTTCCAATTATCCCAAAAAACCAATTTTAGCCGAAGAAACGACTAGGAACTGAAGACTGCGAGGCTCTTCGAGAACATTCCTTTTTTGCCGGCGTCGACTGGAACAATCTGGAAGCCGTCAAACCACCGGAAATTCAATAAAGATTTCTTTCCTGTACCATATTTTGCGAAAACTTGGTTTCTTGCCCATTTCTACCTGTAAAATTGAGCATTGTTTCGAGTATTTTTAACATTTTCAGACCCGAAAATGGCCAAAGTTATCAGAAGTGAGTTTCCTTCTATTTAGCAAGAAAAATGCTCAAATTTCAGCTCGTTGGGTCTACCGGACAAAGGACCGATGGCATCGCTACCTGCCAAGAAGAAATGACGCTGTGAAGGAATTCGACTACGAGAGATCCGATGGCTCGATGAACGCTTTCAGGGAAGAAAATCAGGTAGTTTTTTTATTTAATTTCTTCGTTGTTTTGGCCTGAATTCAAAGATGAGCTTGAACTGACGAGGCTGCGGCGAGTAGAAATGGCTCAGTGAAGAAGATTGGTCAACCTTCTCGAGTTTTCCGATCTTCCTGGTTCTCGCAACTACAATTTTAATGGTCTAACCAGACGACTTCGTCGCCTGCCGGCGTCGTAGCACCAAACTTTTCTACCTGCTCGTTACCGTTTTCTAAAGCTTTGTACTTCTCTCTTACACAATAGAAGCCAAAGTCTGCAAATACTAAGTTCAAAAGTAACTTGCTATCTAATCCTGACAACTTTAGACTTGCTACGGCGATTCTCGTGGCCATGGACAAACAGATAAACACAGAGTCAGCTACAGACACCATAGTTTCTTAATAGTTTAGACTAGAAAAAGTGCGCTCTGAGATTAGATTGTTGAAAATGGAGAAAAAAACGCTTCAGTTTCGTTTGGGCACACTTCAGTTTGGTGAGAGTTTGGCGAGAGTATGCGCTCAATTTAGTCAGTTTGGTCAGAGCAGGCGCTCAGTTTGGTCAGAGCTGGCGCTCTTTTTGTCAGAGCAGGCGCTCAGTTTGGCAGGATAATTTGCGTGAATTTCACTGAAAAAGTGCTAAAAACAATGAAAAATAGCGAAAAGTAGCTTCATAATTCGCATTTTTACTAAATTTGCAGTAAACTTCGTATTTTTTGGTGCAAAACCACTAAATTGGGTGAAAATTGATCGAAACATGTTAATTTGCGTGAATTACACTCAAAAAGTGCTAAAAACGGTGAAAAATAGCTGAAAACGCAAAATTTGGGGATTTTATGCTGAAAAATTCAAATTTGAATTTTTCGCGCCAAAATTTTCAATCTTGGGTCTCGACGCGGTAGTTAAACTCAGTGTACTGTATTTAGTCGAACACAATTGGTCCCGAAACGATTGCGCCAAATTTGAAATTTGGTGCGGACGGACACACACAAACAGAAACTAACGTTGTTTTTTTTAGAATAAAGTGATTCGTTTCAATAACAGAAGCCTACAGATCCTAGTTGTGTGATCTGTGGCGTCTAATTTCTGCTCAAAATTTCAACATTTTGTTCCAGGAAGAAGTCTCCGCCCAGCCTTCAAAGCTCTGGATGGCCTGGCTATACAGAGATCTGGCCACCGAGCCGAAATGGACAAAGGAAAGAGTGGAGAAAATATTCGGGAAAGACTACAAGGTATCCATTTTCTCTCAAAAAATTTTTTTTTTTCCAGGTCGGAAGAGCAGAAGTGCTGAAAAATACGGAAGCCACAAATCAAGAGCTCTGGCACATAAAGCATCTGATCGAGCTGAAGCCGATTTCGTTTCCGGACGGCGAGCCGACAGGCGACGATCTGCACGGCGTCAAACTCGGGCCGGACGGAGTCTGTCGTGTCGTGAAAGATGCGCCAGAGGTGGCCGAGACGGATTTGCAGCTGACTGACGGCAAGAAACAGGTTCGTTTTTCCTCGTTTATGGTCAATTCAAAAAATATGAACGACTACCGTAACCCGTGGTTGCGGGACCCGTTTTGCACTGAAAAAAAAATGGATACTCAGCCAAATTCGGTTTGCTGAAAATCGTATCTTTGAGTGTCTAGTAGAACCCGAAGACATTTGCGACTACGGTAGTCGTTGTCATCTTTGAGCTGGTCGTAATACTGTAGGCACCACTTTGTTTGAAATCGTTCCAAAATGTTCATGTATTTCCCGTCTGTCTATTTTCTGCCCTCTCTAGGAACTTTTGTTAGCCTTAAATCACCGCTAAGGCTCGAGAATTGGCATCAAAATAAACAAGCTCTCATTTTGGCTTCACATGCTTTACTTTCGAGAGTTTATAGCATTTTCGTGCTGAAGGCCTATTTCAAGCAATTGACTAAAACAGCAGAAAATACGATCATTTTGTGCTCGTCGGAGTGCAAACCAAAACAAAACTGTTGGTGCCTCCCAAAGTTTTACACAGTTTGAAAACCCGCCACATTTCTTAGCTAAAATTGATTTTTTCAGTGGACTTCGAAGCAGCTCTGTCAACAGCTGGACACGAAGTATTACGGCTACAAGGATGTCTTCGAGGCCAACGTCTATACCCCGTCCAACTATGTCCAAATGAAGTAGTTTCCCTCCTCTTTTGATTACTGTAGGTCTTCTTGTCCGTTGTTGATTTCGATAAAGAATATTATTTACAAGGAGAAATTCTTCAGCGAAGAGCGAGAACAGATAACAACGAGAAGGAGAGAAATGCTAGGAATAATAGTACAAAAACTTCTGAAGTTTATTGTCACACGGATCACAATGTACCTTGGGAGACGAGAAGGATTGACTCACATTCTGTGGACCAGAATCGGAGTCATGGGAGTTACAAGAGCGGATGTACAACTGCCCGAAATCCGAGCCCGAAACATCTTTTCCTTCTTGTGGTAGACGAAGCAGATCAGAACGTAGGCCATCATCGCCTCACGATTCTGATCACTGACGACGATTGGAACAGGGACGAGGGCTATAAATTTTGTTCATTTCTGCTGCATAAAGTTCTTACCGCGGCGGCCAAGAAATTTTATCACTAGAAGAGGGTTCCAAAATCGGCCTCTTCGCAGTGGGCGGCTTCTCTTCCTCCTTCGGGATCTGGACGTTCTTGGCGGCAGACTGGTTTCTCTTGAAGATGGCCAAGAACCAAGACTTGTTCCTGTGCCACCAGCCGATGTCCTCGTCTGAGTCCTGATACTCATCCAGGAATCCTAGCAGAGCGTGCAAGTCCTCGAGAGTGAAGAAGGCCAAAATGTCGTTCTCCTTCTTGATCAAAACCTTCCTGATGTCGGTCTTCTTGTGGAGATCGAGGGCCTTGTAGACTTCTCCATAGGTCGCTCCGGTTGACTCTTTGAGGAGGATGACACTGGCAGCAACCATTTAAAGGTCATGCTTTCTGCACCAATTGAGAGCAATCAAATACCAAAGGAGTCTCTCCCCAAACGAGTAGCTTCTGCCCAGTGTGATTACTGTTGGTTTTGAAAGAACAAGGTTAGCAACGCCCTTCCAGGGCTACAGTTTGTTACTATCCCCCATATACTCCCTGGCCTGAACCACTCGAAATCTTTTTCTGTATCGGAACTACCGAATGCAGAATCAAAGTCTCCCATTAGTGTCTTGTCTAAACCTGTTACTACTAACTCCTTTCCCCTTAATTGTGCGCACAAATCCCTCAGTTTTGATTTCCAATTAAAGTTTCCGACAGACACACTGACCCTTGTCCGCGCAAATAGGAAGCCCTGTCATTTCTTCGCCTGAACTGCCTAGCCCCCGAATATGAGTCATGTTGTCTAAGCCACCGAAAGTGTCATACTTTGGCTCTCACTCTCTCATAAACCATCAGAGCAGCTGTTCTTTCGTCTTTCTACACCTTGAGAGCAATTCCAAACGGATTGTTGTTGCTTTGATAGTCTTTGCGTCTCTCAGAAAGAGGCAAAGAGGAAAGCAGCAGTGATAATGCAAAGGAATACAGAGAAGAAAATATGAGATAGCAATACGAGAAATAAGTTGGAAAGAGAACAAGTGTTTCGTGGGTGACAATTTATTGACAAGGCGAATCTTCTTCTCCTGGCTCTTGTCGACCGAGACAATCAGGTAAGCGCTCCTGCCATCCGTCTTGATGAACTCGTCGCAGTCGCGGTAGCCGAGCTGGGAAGAGACGAAGCCAAGCATCTCGTCACGAAGCTCCTGCTTGACGAGCGCGTGGACGTGTCCAAGTTCCGCGTTGAAGACACCCTTAAAGGTGGCACTCGATGGGGAGTTTCTTGCGACGGAACACCCTGGAACCGCTCGCGGCGGAACTGCTTGGCAGCCCCGTCCGGAGTATTGGTCCACTCGATGGTGATGCAGTCGTTGTTGGTGTCCTCCTGGCCGTAGACGAAGGCGTCACAGCTGACGGCCATCAGGGTAGCTTCCTCCGGGTCAAGACAGCCACAGTCCGGGTCGACTCCAAGACGCTTCATGTTGGTGGTCTTGATGGTCCATCCAATGCGACGAGTAGAGGAGTAGATGGTCTTGATGTGGTAGGTGTGCTTGTCGTCGTAGGGCGCGTTGAAGACGATCTTCGAAGCCGGGTAACGCTATCTTCGGCAGGAACAGTGGCCATGGCGAGGTAATGGTTTCTCTTCCATATTCCTTGCCTTTTACACTTTTTGGGAGACAGATTAGTTCAAACTATTGCAATTTTTTGGGAGCAATTATTGTAACTTTTGCAGTAATTAAGGCAAGCTTTAGGGCAGGTAACTTGTAGAGTCGTTTGGAAAAATTTTCTGGACTGGACACAGACGGAGAGGCTACCCTTCCAGGAAAACGACGCCCTTCTGGTCGATACAGAGAAAGAGACGGGCTATTTGGACTGACCTCACTGTCAACCTACCACTTCGTCTAGCGGCTCTTCTTGCATGTCACTCTCAAATTTCAGTACCACAAAAAGTCGCCAACGTTTCAATACAGTAACATAAACAAATGATAATTAGTGAGGATCATTCGAGGTTTCTCTTTTAACGCTTTCCGGCCTTCTTTGACGGCTTGACGAAGCACCAGCTGACTTGGATCTCCTGGCCCAATAGTTCCTGGCCGTTCAGTCCCTCAATGGCGGCCGAGGCTTCCTTAATATTTTCTTATAAAGTCAAATAATAAAGGAAAAAGGTACCTTCTGTGTCTCGTATTCGACGAGAGCGTATCCTTTTAGGAAGCCGGTTCTTCTGTCCAGATTGAGGTGTACATTCTTGATGTCTCCAAAATCGGCAAATTTGTCGTGGACGTCGTCTTCTGTGGCCTCCTCGTGGATATTGGTGACAAATACGATCCAGCCCTGCAAAAATGGGGTTATTAGGAGACGAAAGTCACTATGGAAGAGTATTTGAGCTGAAAATCAGGCAAACGGCTTGAAAACGGGGCTGTCGCGAAAAGTCGTGAATTCCATTGATAGAAGGCTTGGACACAAATTTCGCTAGCTCGATTCGTATGGAATCTGCCAAAATTTAGGAAACATCACCGTAATGGGAAAATTTAAGCAAAGAATAGACTGTAACAGTCGTAAGGCGCAGCAGCAACTGTCAATTTCCAGGAAAATAGAACAAAAATCTCACCTCGACGGATCTCTGAGGGCCAGTAGCATCGGTATCCTTGCTGTCGACGACGTCGTATGTGATTCTCTCGGCTCTGGCACGCAGCTGTCCGACTCCTCGTCCTTTGCTCTTGGCAGCATTGACCACCATATCGTCGTTTTCCATTTCAATATCAACGGAGTCGGCCATCTCTGTCTGAAATTTTGTTTATTTTTAGTACATACACATAAGAGAGAGCTCGTTGGTGCCACATAGTCCAATATGGAAGAGGGCAACACAACTGAAAAGAGACGGAGTATCAGGGTGACATTTGGGAAGAGCAATAAATTATGAGTGTCAAAAATTAAAAGTTGAATCCGCCGACGAGACGACGCATTCGTCGCGTGTTTCTGTCCTGATCTCGCATCTTCTTCTCGATTTCGGCGTCGGTCAACGTCTCGAGGAAAGGACCCCATTGGTCGGTCTCGGACGGATTTCTGCAAATTTGCCATTTTTATTTTTTTAATTAAAAAACGAACCTAAAGGGACATTCAACAGTCGGCTGTGGACTCTCAGAGAAGGCATAAGTTCGCTGGTGCCATTGGAGCTGTCCGCGGATCGAGTAAGCAATCGCGGAGGCAAATTCTCCGCCCAGGCCGAGTTCGGAACAGAGATGGCGAGAAAATTCCTCCGGACAGTTGGTCGGATCGGACATGTCCCATCTAGAGTCTAGTTTAGAGGCAAAATTCAACTATAAGCTTACTCGAATTGGTCGACAAGACTCTGATTTCCGACGTTAATGTTCAGTTTGAGAATGGCTCGCTGATCTCCGACTGTGGCGTCCAGAGGCGGAGCTTCCGTCGCTGCTTCGAGCTGTTGATGAATGGCGGCGGCTATGGCCGGCTGGAAGGAGTTTGTCGGCAGATCCAGGTCGTCGCACATCATCTCGGCAATCTAAAGTTCTTATTGAAAAACAAAAATGAGGCTCTTACCATGTCAGGAGTTATCATTTTTTCGTTCTTATTGTAGCAGAAGGTATCGCGCAGCTTCACGCCGTCCAGCTCCATATCCAGACGGATTGGGACGAGATCTTCGGTGACGGTGGCGTTTTCGGAGATGCGAAAAAATCGTGGTTACAAATGCTATAATGTGAGGCAGCTTTTCTCAGGTAGCAGATTAAAACTTAGCGTTCTAAAGAAAGGAACATAAGCTGTGAAAAAATGGAACAAGAAATAGCAGGTGGGGTCTCCGTTTCTCGGACAACAAGACTTGACAGTGGGCCGTTTTTTGGGGGTGAATGCCAGTTACACGGCGACAAAGCGTTCAGGCTACGCAAAGAGTAACCTACAGATATTCTAAGCAGATCTTTTTGTCACTCGCCTCAGACAAGCTAGGAACATGCATACAGGTCAAGCTACTCCATACAGAAGCTATAAGGCTACAAAATGAACGGGAATCGTCAAATGGACATCAGATGAGACATTGGAAAACACGGGTATGCGAACTGAAGCATTCAAAATGTTGTACAGATAAGCCGGATATATGTAGCATCCCTATGGTTTTGAAGGGAAGAAAAGGCATTTACTTAAAGAAAACTCACTGTTTAGCCTGTTCCAGATCCTCTGCACTGTATGCCAGCTCTTTGGGCTTGTAGCGGCCGCGAGAATGAGCTACGGGACAGCTGCACGGCACAGATTCCAGATGATGAGAGCCGCTGGTGACCGTCTGTCCAGCCCAGCCGGCCTGAGCTGCCGGCTTCGCGGTTTTGTTGTCGACCTGTGGCCTTGGCTGCGATGGAGCCGAGCCAGCCGCACGATACTTCTCCTCCTGTCCGCCAAGCAGCTCATCGATTTCGTGAGCCTTGACAAGCCTGAAAAATGTGGTATTGCTAGGCTTCAATATTTGCAAGGTACAAAAGAATAGAAGAAAAACTCACATAATGTTAGTATGCATAAAAGCAGGAGATAAGTTCAGCTGTCGGAGCTTTTCCTTGTCTTCGACGGTGGCCACCTTGCGCCATAGCACCGGATACTTCTTGTACAAAGTGCCTCGATGAAGACGGAGATATGCACCTACTTCGGAACCTAGAAAAAATATGTGGAAAGGGCAAACGAAAGAAATTACCGATATAATATCGTTCTCCCGAATCGTCGAGGCTAAAAGACTGCGGCCTAGGGCCGTAAGTGTTGCTGAGAATCGTCATCGACCTTGAAAATCATTTTATTGTTGCTAGAGTGTGAAAAAATGTAAGAAGCGTAATAGGAAATTGATTTATGGTTGTAAAACGAGAAAAAGCTTGGGAAAAGTATTGAAATTCGAAAGGACGCGAGAGCGAGCGGTCCGCAGCTGCGGAGGTTGCGTGGGGCACGATTACGGAGCATAGTAGCAAGAGAAAAGGTAATTCCGGTGGATTTTACCGAGAAGGGAAAACGTTGTAGACAGCAGGACGGATGAAGAATGGGAGGCAAAAAACTTCCAAGATGTAAAGAAACTCCTAAGCCTAATGAAATTTGCAGCCGAATTGATAAGAAACCTTCCTACAGTCTGCATCGTAGTTTTCAGGAGGAAAAGCGACAAAAACAAGATGAAAATAACAAGATAATGATGATAAGCAAACGGCAAGACAAACTCTATATTTTCTGCGCCAACACGTGTATTATTTCGTCTGTTACTTCAGTCTTGGCGACAATTTTTAGTGGAGAATGGACTAAAAATAACAAGGAAAAAAACGGCTGAAAAAAAGTGGATTTTGTAAATTCCCGCCAAGAGGGATCTCTCTCTCCCCCCCCTTTCTTGGGACTTTTCTTCCCTGCGCCATTTCCACGCCTTCAAATCGCAAAAATTAAAATTTTCAGCTCCGTTTCCTTTACTTTCAGCCCCTTTTCCAGTTTTTCTTCCCACGTCAGAAATTTATGTACACAGAGAAGGGGAAGGTTTACTGTAGTCTGTGAAGAAACTTCGTTTTCTCATTGTTTAGTTTTTCAACTCACCACGAAATGCTCACAACTAGACATATGCGCTTGGACCGACTGAGAAAAAAATTGCCTTCAGTGCGGCGGGCAAAAGAAATTCTGCACGCTTTTTTTCTGGATTTTTTGTATTTCCCCAGTCATTGTGAGCAAATACCAGCTAGTACAGAAAAAAAGTTAGGCAAAAAAAGATGAATTCGCAAAGAAAATCGAAGTTTCGTACGAAAAACACGAATTTTGTCGATTTTTTCGCGAATTTCGTCTTATTTTTCGTTTTCCTTTGCGAATTCATCTTTTTTGCCTAACTTTTTTCTGTACTAGCTGGTATTTATTCACAATGACTGGGGAAACACAAAAAACCCAGAAAAAAGCATGCTGAATTTCTTTTGCCCGCCGCACTGAAGGCAATTTTTTTCCCAGCCGGCACATGTCTACTCACAACCAAACGATCATCTTTTATATCCCCGGACAGCTCGTTCTCTATAGTAAGCCAGTCCTGCCCATCGTCTCTTGTGATAGACGGACATCCGCTTCTTCGGCTGGTAGTTCCTGTTCTCATTCCCTCCGGAACATCTTTCTCGACTGGAGAAGAGACAGAGCGGGTAAGCGGTCTCCTAGAAACTATCTTGATTCCAGCAGTAATTCCTTCAAGCTCCTTTCCTCTATAGTTTCCCCCAGTTCCCGTCAAAATTCCTTGCTCGAAACTTTCCCTCTAATCCTCTTCTCAAATTGCAAAACTATCGAACAAACTTTCAAATATAAAGTTTCGCAACTTTTCAAAGTTCAATTACTACCAAGGCTATTCGCGTCGCCCCGTCGTCTGGATGCTGTTGGAACCTCCGAAGCTGCCTCGACTACCAGGACAAAGAAGATGGGCGCCGACGACTGTAGATTGTAGACTTTTTATTGGAATAAATTGTTTGTAGGGGCAGACTTGTTCTTTAGGTGCTTTGTAGTAGTAAAATGCCACCAACGACATCAGCTGCAGTCTTCCGGTCTTCTTTGAAAGAAGATCTGTCAACCGAGACTCCGACTCTAAAGCAGCTGTATGGCAGCCAATGCCCGCTCCTTGACTCTGGATTCGCCTAGTCGAAGCAACTGGATCTGGTGTCTCCTGGTAGTTCTGATGCCTTGGCTGCAACACCAGTCCCGAAGAGTGCAGAAACACATGACCTCTGATCCCGGATTTGACCAGTTCGGAGGCTGTAGCTGTACCACCATTACCACGTGCAGACCTCATAACAATGTTGGTGGCACGAACAGAATTGACTTGTAGAGTCCTTGGTGATTCTACCATTAATCTTTAATGTTTATTTGCAATCCACTTTAAATTGCTCCCAGGTCTCTGTGTGTGTGTTTGTGTGTTTGTCTGAAGCTCTAATTGAGGATAAGGAGGAGAGCTTTGTGCGCAGACTACAGTAACAAGTTCAGACAAGTCAGCTTAAGTAGAAGAGCAGCTTCTCCTACAGGGGACAGACAGAGGGAAGGAAGGACTGAGGGACAGCGGGCCAGAAGGAAGGAAGGACAGAGAGACAGAGAGACAGAGGGACAGAGGGACAGATGGACAGAAGGGCAGAGGGACGGAGGGACACCGGGACAGAGGGAAGGAAGGACAGAGGGACAGAGATCTGTCTCTGCACTTTCAGACCTTGCAGATTGTCTTTTTGCTTCATGTTTTTAAGCTACTTTCATCTATTAATTGATCTGGAGGGATCAGATATCAAACTGTTAACTGTTATCTGTTTTGAAAAGGGCAAAACTAAGTCACTTAACCCTGGAGGGGCGTAGCCTAACTTGTAATCATATACTTTCTATGTGTCGCAACATGCTTCTCCTCCATTCGTCGGGGCTTATCCTTGCAGTTCTCATCCACACTTCGCCTAACTGATTCGTAGATTCATCCCTCCATCTGGACTTCGGCCTTCCAGACATTCTTTTTCGTCTCTATGGCATCCATTCTGTGAGGCACTTCGTCCATCGATCATCTCTCATATTCGCAATCTTCTTGGCCCAGAACCACCATCATTTTACCCATTCCTTTCTGATATCTGGCAGTTTCACCGTTTCTTCTAACCACTGGTTGGTTCTTCTGATTCTACCATGTCGTCTTCTTATTGCTGGAAACTAAAGGAAGAGACAGTAGCTGTGAAGCTACTCTCTGACTGGATAAACATCTAGAATGCCTCTCTTTCACTCCTGTTGTTAACCAGTGACAAAGGAAACCATGGGTTGTGGGTAGACTTCTGGATAGAAAAGTCTAGGTTCTCGCGGCCAGGCACGATATTCAGGAGTTCTTCTCGTGACCCTATCAGTGACGGAGGGACATAGAGAGAGAAAGTGTTGAAACTTTTCTCCGTTCTCAGTCACTAAATGCATCTGCTAGACACGTAGCGTCAACAACCTACCCAATAGGTGACGACTGGTCTGCTGCCATCCTGGGACTGCTGCTGATAAAGTGAGTCGCTCTGGAAACGGATGAGACAGGTCTGACGACTCTTGAGGAGGTGTGAGCTTCATCAGAGACGTTTCCAGAAATAAATCGAAGAGGAAAGTTGAATGGAGCTAGACAATTCCATTTCATCCGACATTTGTCTCTCTTGAGTACTATCAAGTTGTAGAGCAGAACGAGGGCTACAACTTTGCAGAACATGACAAAGTCAAAAAAATCGTATCTTGGCCGTGAAAACGGTGAAATATGGACTCCTATTGGAAACTTGTAACCCGTTTTTGTTTGCAAAAGTTTCTTCAACGTTTGTTTTGTTTGCCTAATTACATCAAAACTTGCTTTTAAAAACAATTTTTAGAAGTTCAATTACAGAAGCGACTCCATTAGCTGCTAGGATGTTCGTCTGCTGTTGGAGGACTACCACAGACTGCCTGTCGACTTCTTCATCGACTCGCCTCGACCAAGGAATATAAAAGAAGACAACGGCTCTAACGGTCTGGAAGGCGCTGGAAGAAAGGAACCAAGAAAGAAAACAGTCTGATGTTAGGTAGGATCTCTGCGGAAGGTCTCGATGGAGACCCAGCTGAATCTGTTCCTCACCTGTCAGCGCTGGCTACCGAAAAAGACGAAGCGCCTTTTCCGGCTTCTAGGAAACCGTTTGTGGAATTGTCTTTGAAGAAGCGACAACTTTTTCTAACCCACCGAGCCAACGTCGAAAGCAGCTGATGAAACAACATGGACAGGAGCTTGGACAGTCGACACGGATACTCTCAATGAGGTCAGCTGTTTTTACCCTTTTTCTGCTAGCCTTTGGTGAGAGACAGCAAAAGTGACAGTCAGTTGTGAATCCGCCACGACTGACAGCCTTCGAAAGATGGCGTCACGCCCTGTTTTCCCTGCTCCCCTGAGCACCTCTTTCAATCCACAGCGGTCTTTGGTACAGTTCTTGGAGACCCTCGGGAACAACTGGGAAGACTGATAGTCTTTGCTCTTAGAAAGGCTACTGAGCGCGACAATAGTTCTTCTCTGCTGCTCGATTTTCAGGTACTGCCCTCTGTCATCAACTACTCTCTTCGTGGAAACAACGAACGAAAAGACTCAAGGCTGCTGAAACCCTTGGATGGGACGCCAAAGGAGAAGTAGAACTGACTGAAAGACCGTCTCTCTGTCCGGAGAAGAACCCTTGGAGAATCGACTACTCTCATCAAAGATGTCCGAAGAAACAGCTAACCACGGGGCAAGTAACGGAGGGCGAGGCTGCTCTAATCTGAAGCTCTATGAACTGAGCTGGACCTGAATAGAAGAAAAAAGTTGCTCAGTCCACTGTTTCCTTCAACGGACGACATGAAAATGAGGAAAAGAATATCCCAGAAAGCGCTTTCACGGACTTGTCTCTCTGTCGAAGAGCCGAGAATAGGAGCAGCAGCATCTGAAAGATCAAATGCACATTCCTTGTCTCTTTGTTCGAAGGCGTCCTAGATAGAAGAGCCTGTGAGATGAGTCAGCTCTTGACGGCGGTTCTTCTCATTTTCTGCCGCTGTCTACAGTCTCGCTCTATAAGACCATCGTCTTTGCCACCGTCTACAAAAATAGAGTCGACTAGAAGATGAATCGAGGAAGGCGATCGATATGACCAAGAGGCTCAAGTCTGAGTGAGTTTGGTTTTTCTTTCTTAGTATGTCTTTCCTGTCCAATCCCTATCAGTCTCTTAGTTCCGTCTTTGATTTGCTGCTGACTCCATTCTGTGCCCTCTTCCAAAAACGATTTTACAGCAACTTTCTTTCAGCTATCTACGACTGGCAGCAACACTCATCTACCTCCGTCAGAATTCTCGTCTTATCTCAATCTAGATGCTTCAACAGCCACGTAGCCCATCAGTATCTCAAGTCGGGCCAGCAGTACAAGAATGACTACCACTTTATTCGGCTGAAAGTTCTTTGGAAACACCAGAAAGACTAGTCGATTAGAAAGGTAAAGCCGGAATTCGAGTGGAGAACAGAGATGAGATGAAAAAGTGGCTTTCGGATCAGAATTCCGGAGTCGCTGATCTGAAGAATATTATCTCAGCTGGAGAATCTGATACAGCTCAAAGTTCAGTAGGAAGGCCAAAGAACGAGACGACTGTGACGGGAAGATGGTCGACATTACCTCAAAGAAGACTGTCCGTTCCAAGCAGCATGAAAGTCTGCCAGTGGTCCTTTTGAAATGTTTGAGTCCCTACTGACTCTGTTCTTCAACTGATGGCAGCTGGCTTCTCCTCCAACGTCGCCACAATCTCCCTCAATAGACGACAGGGCAAGGAAAAAAAGCTCCGGAGCACCAGGATTGGAAGCTGAGAGGATTAAATAAGACACGTTTCCTATCGTTTTGTCGGAAAGAAGAGACGAGCCAGCTCCGGATGGCGTTGCTTCTACTCATCTGTCTTTGTCTAGGAGTACTGGAAGGAAGAGCAGACTTTGCTTTAGTCGTGAGCGAAGAGTGCCGAATTTGGACAATTATCTGGTTAACGGAGAGTTTGGCATCAAGATGGAATAGACTCTGTGCTCTTTTTCCTAAGTACAACTGAGCCAGACGGAACCATGCAGTGGAAGCTGAACCATGAGCCCTTCCTTCTCCTCTTCCAATCGCTCCTTTCATAACTGCACCGATGCTCAAGACGGGCCTTACTTCTGGACGATGATGCTCCTGGTGAAGAAAGTCTCTCGAGAGCTGACGATGGCAGCAGATGAGGTGGAAGACGCAGTCATCTTCATAAAGTCTAATCGATAGTGTTCACTGAGAGACCTCACTCTCTGGGAACCATCGGCGGCAGAACTAGCAAGACGAGAAGAGGGGATCAACGGGAAAAGACTCTTTAGAGCGAACAGGGACTGCAAGAAGAACCAGCCAACAAGCAACATGGGTTCCAAGTCCTTTTCTGCATGTCTCGGATGTTCTGATATCTGAAGAGACCATCGCGTATCTTGTTATCTGTGATTCTTTACGCTTTTCTGACGGGTGGTAGGGGTAAAAGCCTTACCAATACCCTTGCCAAATCGTAGACGAGAGACGAGAATTCTAGGAACCGGTAGGAATATTATGTACGCAATTGCAGAAAAATTTGTCTACACCGGTGCAGTTGGAAATATGAAGTCCGCCGCCGAATCGGGAAGTCTAAACCGGTACAGTTCTAAATCGATTTTGGCGGAAACGGTACGAATCCTAATCGGTTTTGTCTAAATCAGACCCAAAAGTTTCAGCTCCGTTCCCTCTACTTTCACGCCCTTTCCAGTTTTTCTTCACACAAGGTCAGACATTTATGTACACAGAGAATTATTATGAGCAACCCGTAAACATATAAAGCCTTTTTAGGAGAAAATAGTTCAGAAACAGTTGTTTTTCTTCTAACGACCAGGACGATACTGTGATAGACCAGTCTGGCCGTAGGGGAAGCGTTTGCTGTAGTCTGTGAAGAAATTCATCACGTTTTCTTCTCCTAAAATGTTCTTTTCTCATTGTTTTCGTTTTCCAACTCACCACGAAGTTCTCTCTTCATTTTCTTCTCCTCATTGGCAATTTCTTGCTCCAGTTCACGATGAATCTGGTCCAAGAGGATTTCTTCCTCGAGAAGTAGCTCCAAATTGTGTTCCATCGGTCTAGCCATGACGCTGACCAAGAATAGCATAAAGATGAGCATTTTCCGCATTCTAAACACCAAAAATTAATAGGTTTCAAGTGAGAAATGAGCTGTAAAAAGTGTTGCCGGTTATGAAAGCTGAGACAGACTGGTTCTCTCTTTATAGTCGCTTATCAGCAAATATGGTTGGAATGGTATTCAAAGACGTCACATTTGGAGCAGGGCTGGGTCGTTTTGAATGATTTACTTCTGGGAATGAGATGAGGCGGAAATTCCATAGTAGCGAGTCATTTCACGACGATTCTTATCAGTTTTTTTGCCCGAAAATATTTTCTAGAGTCACAAATTATAGGCCACCCAGCAACAAATGTTAGGCCATGTCGCAAAAATGGCATAAGATGAGCCAAAAAAAGGATTGGTCAATTTGTACGAAATAAACCCCCACTTCAAAGAATCGTGAGAAAATGGAATCGGATCCTCGTTTTATTAGCTCTCCAGATATTTTTCCGCAGCGTATTTTCGGTTTTTAGTACTGCGACGAAGGGAGAAAGAGTCCAAGGGCCTCTAAGCCGATTATCTAGAACTATCTATTCCGGGTTCCTGAGGGGCCTGAACTGACAACCAAAAGACAATTGCCTTGCTGCTACTGCAAGAATTTATAGTCTCGGCGATCTGTGGCCTCGGTTTGAGGCCGTTTTTCAAAGTTTTGAAGCTACAAAAACTATAGGATTCACATCAGTAAAAAAACATATCAAATCTGGAGGAAGATAGGAAAAGTTCCAGGTTCTAAAACGGCTGGAGAAGATTTTTTCAGAAAGAGGGTAAAAATGCAGGTCTTTTGATTCATTGTCATCTAAAGTCTGTTCAAAAAAAAGAACGCAACAGTAACCCATAAATATTTCGCTTCGAGAACCACAAACCCCTGAAGCGCGGCAATTCACCGTTGAGGAAATCAAGAACTCGGTTTGAATTGTTGCAGTTTACCCTGAAAATCAGGGGTTTGTGGTTCTCGAAACGAATTATTTATGGGTTACTGTTGCGTTCTTTTTTTGTACAGACTTTACAGGAAGACTTTAGAGCTTGTACGACGGAAATAAGCTCTAGAAACAGGCGTAAGTTCGGGAAAGTAAACAGTCTTACGTAAGTGAAAGAGGCTTTTTTCTTGCTCATCGCTGTCATCAAAAATGTGATTCTAAAGTAGATACATCCCACAATGATGCCTTTTGATCGAAGCCTGTGAATTTGATTAGCTCTTTGTAGAGTAAAAGAGTAAAACCAGTTCAGCATCTTTACAAGCAGGACGTCAGCTACAGTGAAAATGATGAAATATCAAGGTGGGTGGTCTCGTTCCGAATTATGGTTTACGGTAATGAATTGAATCTACTACTGAATGTATACTGTTTACCGTAACCACGGTAACAAAAAATCTGGGAACTTTTATTGGAGTAAGACAGTTTTCGGACCTATTTTTAGCCAATTTTAGACGACTAGACATCAGGCGGAAAAGGCCACCAACGACATCAGTCTTCCGGTCCTCTCTGGAAGAAGATCTGGATTCGCCTAGTCGAAGCAAATGGATCTGGTGGCGACTTGTGTCTCCTGCTAGTTCTGATGTCTCGGGGGAAACACCAGTACCGAAGAGTACAGAAACATAGCTCGGAGACTGCTGTAGTTGTAACACCAGGACCATGTCCAGACCTCAGAACATTCTTGGTCAAGACACCACCATTTGTAGAGTCCTGCGTGATGCTACCGTTGCGTCTTCTTACTGTTAGCAACTGCAAAGGAAGAGACAGTAGCTGTGAAGATATTTTCAGTACAAAATGCTTTTTTTCAGCAGGGCTCGATTCAGTTACCAGTTCAGCATCTTGCCAACAGGGTTGGCAAACCTGGCCGGCCAGATAGCTCAGGTTGGATTTTGCGGCGGGCTAAAAAAAATCATTTCGCATTTTTTTTGTTTCCAAATATGTCCCCCGATTAGATTTAGTTTTGCCGTCAGAAAAAAATAGAAGAAAATCGAAAGCTGGCGACAAAAATAAAAGAAAATGCGGTTTTTTTTTTTACGAAATTCGATAAAAATAGCAGTTTTCTTCGATTTTCATTGTCAGTTTTCGATTTTCTTCTAATTTTTTGATAACAAAGCTAAATCTAACCGGGGGACGTATTTGGAAACAAAAAAAAATCGGAAAAAGATGCGAAATGAATTTTTTTAGCCCGCCGCAAAGTCCAGCCTGGCCGGCCAGGTTTGCCAACCCTGTTGACAAGCAGAACCTTCGGGACGTCAGCTACAGTGAAAATGATGCACAGTTCGCCGCCCAATTCAAATGTTGGACAAAAATACTTTTGTTCTGGGTGACACGTTTTTGAGAAAACTACGCAACCATTTCTTTCGTTCTCGGTTTCAATAGAAAGTGCACAGTCGAAACTGTATAGGTGTGTTTTGGCACTTGGTCTTCTACTCCCAGTGAAAAACAGAAAATACGTTATAACTCGGCCATTTTTCATGTAATGACTCTGAAAAAAACATAACTACCGGGAACACGATACGGCCGACAATATAAAACCGAACATGTGAAAAAAAAATCAGGTGTTCGAGAAAGCGTGTCACCCAAGTTTTTCCCGTTTTCAAGCCAAATTTTGAATTATCGTCTTTCCGCGCTCTCCAAACTCGGCGGTAATTTGAATTTAGCCGAAATTTCGTCCTCCCGCGCTCGTGAAATGCGGTTTTTTTGACGACCGATTGCAACGAGCAGTCCTTTAAAGTGCCGAACTCGGCGAACTGTGGATGAAATCCCGAGGTGGGTGGTCTCGTACCGAATTATGGTTTCGGTAATGCATTTAAAGTCTTTTTATACTGTTTACCGTAACCACTCAAGTTGATTCATCTTCTGTGCGAAAGGACAAAAAACCTTCTGGGAACCATTTGGAAGTGTTGCGGCAGGGATGGCAAACCTAGCTGGCCAGGCCAGGTTGTGAACACGGCGCCAACCTGGCCTGGCCAGGCCAGGTTAGGTTGTAAACACGGCGCCAACCTGGCCTGGCCAGGCCAGGTTAGGTTGTAAACAGCGGCGACTAGGATCGCGGCGGGTTACTGTAGCAAATCGATAAAACTCCATTTTCCCTTGTTTTCTTATTTTATTGTCGTTGTTGGTGACTTTATAACGTGTTGCAACGAAAAAAGGGAAAAAATAACATCTAGTATACAAGAGTCTATAAGGAAAATGGAGTTTTATCGTTTGCTACAGTAACCCGCCGCAAGGGTCCCGCCGCGATCCTAGCCGGCAAACCTGGCCAGTATACTTGGGCACCGAGCCGGCTCGAGCCAGACGGTTTTTTTTTTTTGCGATTTTCTCCAAATCTGATTCAATTTTCTCTATTTTTTTTCAGACATTGCTTACTGCTTTGTTGACTTTTAGCAAACAAAAAATTGGAATTTAAATTAGTAATTTTCGAGAAAAATGTGCCGGCTCGAGCCACCGAGCTTTCCTATTTTCTTCGAAAATTACTAATCTAAATTCCAATTTCTTGTTTGCTAGAAGTCAACAAAGCAGTAAGCTATGTCTGAAAAAAAATCGAGAAAATTGGAGTATTTGGAGAAAATCGCAAAAAACCGTCAGGCTCGAGCCCTGTTTACAACCTGGCCTGGCCCAACTTGGCCGGGGCGACTTTTTCGGTCAGGTTTGCTATCCCTGGTTGCGGCAAACAAACTCAGCTTGCTGATTACGTTATTGGAGTAAGATAGTTTTTGGACCTATTTTGAGCCAATTCTAGACGACTAGTAGAGTCAGGAAGCTAAACATCGTCTCTATGGTATTTACAGAACCTTGAGGAAAGCCTGACAAATATAGCCGTCTGGCTGGTGGATTATGTCAAGATGTTGAACAATGAGCCGCACTCTTCGAAGAGCTTTTATATGAACCTGGAGGACCAAAACTGCCGCCTGGGGCTGGGAATAATGCATTATTTCCTCTCGGAAATATCATCTACACTCGTGGGGGAAAAACTACCTTCATTTCAGTCTCTTTCTAAATAATATTTAACAAACAAAACAAATGGCAAAGAACCTATAAAAACGAACATCTACTTTTTGAAGTTCCCATACTTGCTCGGGATCTGTTTTTCGTCAAAGAAGTCACTGAAAATGGCCCTTTTAGGACAAACAAGCGAAGGAAAACGGACCTAATTTCTCCGTCCTTGTGCATCTGGATCATTATATCACAACCGCCGACGAATTCTCCTTTAGCGTAAACCTGAAAATGGAAGTCTAGAGCAAAATTTTGAGAACGTAAACAAGCATTTCCGAAAGGTCAGTAGGAACCTTCGTTTTTCGTACGTAAATTAGTGTGGGTGATAGGGGAGGTTTGACTGAAGGACGAAATACAGGCGAACAGTGACAAAACTGAAGCTGAATGGGGGCAAAATCGGCGCTTGGGAACGAAAAGGAGCATATTTTTGCTTCCAAAGAAGTTCTGATAGCTTTATATTGGCAAAATACATACTGTCATCTCCAAATTTACGAAACTTGTTGTCAAAACAGAAAATAGTGAGCTCATAAGCTTTTGAGAGCAGAATCCTGCCAATCTCTTCCATATTCAGCTGGTATCACGTCAAAACAGCTGATTTCTACATTTGGAAAGCCTTGTGGCATGTAATTCGAAAAGAGCTTGTTGCAAAAGGCAAAAACCAGCTGTAAAACGAACCTGAGGAATAGTTGGCCAATCGCTGTAGACTTTGATAGCTTCACGGAGCTCCTGATCGGCCAGCACGTTGTAGTCTTTGAATGCGACGTTGTGGTAGTCTAGGACCTGTAAATAATTAACTAAGGACCTGTAATGTAAAACTTTTGCTACTAATTTTCAATAAAAACTGACAAGTTTGACATTTTTAGAGAAGCCGCACATAGGCTCCTGCTGTGTGCCTTTCATGAAGACGACGACGTCGTCCTTCTTCACAATCTCGTCTATTTTCTGCTTCATATCGTTTGAGAGAGCAGCGGACTGGCTACTGGCTCGGCAGACTGTCAGAACTGGTCGGAACAATGTGCGCAACATCTGCAAATGAGCTTATTATCGTTTCAGGTCTTTTGAGCCTATTTTATCCGTCCTTTCGCCAATTTCTACTAAATTTTTCTTTTCTTAACACTTTTTTCATCATAATTCTGGCAAAAAAATAGCTTTTTATATTTTGACGGTAAACGAGTGAAATAACATTCGACCATTTTTGGCTTCTGAAGACTATATCCTCAACTGACAAAAGTATTCATATAGAAACAACAGAATAACCTAATCATAATGAAACAAGACAAGGTAAGAACCAATTTAATCGTATTCGTAGCGAGAAAATAAACAAGAAAGGTTGTAATGCACGAACAGTACACGTAGAATTTCGGGGGGTGGGTTAGAATGAGCAGAAGTTGAGAGATCTCTCTCTTTCAGAGGAAATAGTCCGGTTGGGGCTTTTTGGCCGGGGCTCCGCGATTTTCCTGCGGAGCTGCTTCGAAAATTGTGAAATCTTTATTCAGCTGTTCGTCCAGCTCCAGAATCGCTGCCACATTTCCGCATCTTAATTTTTTGTAATTTTAAGCAAAATTTGTGAAAAAAGAACCTGTAACAATAGTTCGGTGCGGACCAGACGGTCAGAACGCTCTCGTTAAAATGCCATTTGTAGCCTTCCATGACTAGCTGATGTGCCCGACAGATCAGATTCACGCCGTTCGTCTCGCAGAAGGTCTTAATTTTTGTGTCAAAAAGTACAAAAAAAAGGAAATACTTTGACTACATCGGATCCGAAGAGATATCCTGCTCCGCGGGGACTCATCCCCCAACCATTAGAGCTGTCTTCGGGGTCGGACCAGAGCAGATCGCACATCGGGCCGTCGTGCGGGACCTGAAAAAGATTCTTCCTTTGAACAATGCATGATCGAAATTCTGAAATTTTCTGGGCGAATTTTCCGGAAAGATACGACTTCTTTTCATCTTCTAGCTGGATCGGTTAGCAAACAGCATCAAGATCATGCTCTTCAAATAAAAATAAATAAAAGTTAACGCACCTCCTGCTTTCTGTCGATGACTCTTATTTGATCTAGTGTGCTGATTGAAGGGGAGAGACCACCGTGCACACAGAAAACCTAAATACCATCTTTATTTTTAATGAAAAGTTTTTAAAAAGCTACCTTTCCATCGATGACGGCTGCTAAGGATAAATAGTCGAAGACTTCGGTACAGCACTTCCAGACGCTGGCGTTCCCGTACTTCCGTAGACACTCGTCATAAAATCCGTACACCTAGCAAGTTTTAATGAAAAAGACTATAAAAATTAAGAGAACCTGTGTTATTTGTCGACTTTCGTGGTTTCCTCGGATGAGCATCATGCGATCTGGATAGCGGACCTTCAGGGCTAGAAGAAGGAGGAATGTTTCGACTGAATAGAAGCCGCGATCGACAAAATCTCCGAGGAAGAGGTAGTTGGTGTCGGGAATGTGGCCTCCGACCTTGAATAACTCCATCAGATCGTAGAATTGGCCGTGAATGTCACCACAGATCTGGAATTTGTATATTTAGATTAAAAATGGAGGCTTGAGCTACCAGTGGGCGAAATGCGGTGATTTTAGGTAAAGTTTCTCCTACAGTTGAGACAGTTAGACAGATTTTAGATTGGAAGCCACTGTGGCTCAGCCACAACGTGAAGTTTCCAGAAGTTCTTATCGATATTCTTTTTCAAACACTGCTTTCCACCTAACAGCTGTCGATCTCTGGTTGCTGTGGCATTTTGAGGTTTTGGGCACGACAATGAAGATTGTAACGGCAATAACGACATGTCCAACAGCTGTCTAACTGTGGTTTTCGGGAAATAAACCACGACTACTGCTTTTTTTAGGATTTTGTGTTCGTGATTTCGATCAAAAACACAACTTTACATGGTCTAGGTGCTTGCGTTGTCTACAACTATTTACAAGCTGTCTATCTGTAGGGGTTGTAGCTGCTACACAGATTCAGAAGTCTCCAAAAAACAAAAAAAAGATGGAAGAAACTCACGGTTACGGGAGAATCAATGGTCTGGACGTTGCCTTCCTGTACTAACACTTCGCGAGCTTTCGAACACAGCGCTTTCACATCTTGTTCTGATATTAGCTCGCATTTCATTAGTGTAGCGATGTGTCTGAAAATACGAGGTTTTTTGCTGGAAAGGAATAAGAAAACTGACTTGTCCAGGTCCTCGGTGGACATCTCGACTAGACCAGCTCCTACGGTCGGGGAATCGGGACAAGCAGCTGTATTTTCGGCCATGACTTTGTGTCTGAAAAATGCGGTTATTTGGAATAGAATTTGATGATTTGACTTTTTATACGATTTTAGAGATACTTTGAACTTAGGCAATTTAAGACTGCCAGCGCTTGTTGCTGGCAAGAGTACTTAATTTTATGACCAAAATTTGGATAAACAGGACAGGAACAGTTGAAGACATACGAAGAAACGAACCTTTTGAGATAACTAGAAGCCTAATAAATGAGGTTAGTAGCGGCGAAGCAGGATATCTGAAACAGAAGCGTTGAAAATAAGGGAAAGAAATAGAATGCAAAGAGAAAAAGCGATAATTTGACTAGTTTTAGCAATTGGTGGTCTTTCTGGGTAAAAACAGGAAGGCCGCACGTTTTTACATGTGATTTTCGGCCAGTTCTGTCAGAAAATAGCAAATTTGCAAAAGAACTCGGATACGGTCCCTAGGACATCCAGACCACGCCTTCAGCAAATTTCAACAGGCATTCGCTAGCGTTCTGTTGTTTTAACCCTCCTCTAATGATTCTCGACGATGTTAGAACGGTAAAGGTCGAAAACGACTAAAACAAGCGTTCCAGATGATTCACCGGGCGAATGTCCCATCACTTCTGCAAGCTCTTGCAGCAAAAATATCAACAAAAACACGAAGAAACGGCTAAAAATGACGACATCTGTGCTTTTGAAACAAAAAGTATTCAAAGGACTGTCTAAAATTACCGTAGTCCATGGAGCGCGTTTACGCGGGCAGCTCGTGAGTTCAAAGCGGTAGCGGTTTGGAATCGGGCCTGAGGTTGGTAATTTTTATCGATAAAAAACGGTTTTACTAGGTAAAAATAACGAGAATAGCTGCTCAACAACCCTGGCCAACTAATATTTCATGATTAGCGGAAATGCTATTGATGCGGCGGCTGGCTGGGGACACACAGAGAGGGGGCGTGGCCCCCCGTGTGCGCAACACGCAGATATGGGCTGCTCAGGCGAGGAGGCTCGGCACTGCTGAAGATGGCGACATGATTCCTCGTCTGAAGCCACAGCATGCTGGTCAAGGAGTATCGAATCCTGCTTCCACTCACCGTGGAAGAGTATCGCATTGCTCAGCTCTACATGATACAGGCATGCTTTTTTTCTAGATTTTCCTGCTTTTTTTTTTTCACTCCAAATTCATCGTTTTCCTCAAAAAATATGGCCAAATACAAACGTTTTCCGCTCATAACCTGTTTTGGCCAATTTACGTCGCTGAAATTGAATTATATGAGCAATCTTATTGTCTTTTGCACAATGCTACGCTTCACATGGAGTAGATTGAGTTGTAAATAGCTTTGGCATCGTCCTCGTCATGATTTTCAAAAACTTTTTCTTATAGCTTGTCAACACACAGCAACCACATTCCATCATTTTGCTGTTTATTTCTTGTTTTGTCTCCTCAAAAGGCTAAATTATGACCAATCAACCGATGTTTCTTTGATCTTTCGGCAATCTCACTCAGACTAACTAAAAATAAAATTTCTTTGAACTTTTTCCCCGAACTCCAAATTCAGCAAACTGAAAAATCACGCTATAATCTATGCCAGACCGTTCGTTCCGCTAGCTGGCAAAGGTTATCACCTGTCACGGCTCAGCCGTAATCGGTGCGAATTCCCAGCGATTATCTTTTGTTCTGCATCATTTTATGACGCTTTTTTGGGCCAGCCACAAGAGAATAGAATCATTCACATAGGATCACTGACATAAAAAATAATTCTAAACAAAAAATAACTGGTTCCTCGATCAAATTGTCGCCTCTTGAGTGCCTATTTCTTGTTTGACCCCCCGGTGGGTAACCCAACTCTCTCCAGCAGAGCGAGAAAAAAGCAGCATCAAAACGTGGCCTCCCGTGGGGACAGCCATCTGTTCCGCGACTCTCTCTTGTTTTGAAACAAGACATTCGGTGGAAGATTATCGCTCTCTTGGAAAAGGCTTCAATCGAGACGGCTTAGTACTCGGATTAGCGGGTATTGGCCCGAGTGAAAAAAAAAAACGATTCTCCCATGGGAGGCAGAGCCGCACGGATGAATTCCTAATTGTTTATTATTAAACGTTCTGGCCGGGCGGAAGTCTGATGATTATTGGGTAGTTGCCAAAACATGTAGTTTTTCCCGTTTTGGAGTCATACTTGTGGCGACAAAACATGCGGAAATAGACATAGTGTACTCATAACCAGTTCCTGGTGGAAGAACCGAGACTTTTTCAGAAAAAGAGTCGACAAGAATCGTCAGGACACGATGCCGGAGTGGAAATTATCACCAATCAGCCGTATGACGACGGGCCGGGTGGCAGCGGCCAGTACACCTTCAAAATTTATCACGTTGGCAGCAAGATTCCAGGTAGACTGATTGTTTACGACGTGCAGCCAATTGGGGGACCTAATTTGCTGAAATTTGCTTTGTCGATGGGACGAAGAAGAAGCGATTTTGCTCTCTGATCGCATGTTTGCTCAATCACGTCAGGCACAAGAGGGTTACGAGCTAGGAATTTCATTTTCCACCATTAGAAAAGCTCTAAAATTCAGCATGGATCCGCTCAATTATGCCATCGTCAGCGCTGGATGCACACGAGGAAAGCTGGAATGCTTATCCAGTGACGAAAACCAGGTAACTGGAAAAAAAAATACTCGAAAACCTGGTCAGATATTCGACGCCGATGATGGATCGGGTGAGCATTGAAGTCGAAACGGTCTACTGCAACGATGCTGGCCAGCAGCCGAACATTTTCAACCTGAAAGGCGAAGAGCTAAAAAATCGCTGCGTAGACGTAATGGACTTTGTTGTGGATCCAATTTCATCGGCCGACTATCTCAAAGAGGAAGATCCCAAGCTTTTCAGGAGTCAGAAAACGGGTAGAGGTACCTTGACCGACGATTGGGTGCAGGATTGCGTCAGGAAAGGTGAGTTCAATATGAAACTCGATCTTTTAGCTAAGTTGTGACGTACAGCACTCATTTTTGTTATTTTTATAGCATTCTAACAAACCCAACAAAGAATAAAGTTTATTGTCAGCGTCTCAATGAAAAATTTAACAGTAAGAGCTTTTTGGAACGCTAATGAACGTTTTTCATTTCCGCAGCGTTTCTATAAAATTATGTTTTCTTTACATTCTGACACCATTTTTTTTTATTTTACCACACTTCCCATAATTAAAAATCAGAAACAACGACAGGAGGAAAAACGAAAATGAAATGAAGGAATCTTGCTCGTCGTAATAAAAATGTAACTGCGTACCACGTACAACACAGCACAGTCAAACAGTTCAGCTTGCGACAGAAAGAGCTCATCTTTAGGCAAACCGATCATGTGTGCCTACAAGCTGTGCAAAGTCGAGTTCCGCTACTGGGGATTGCAGGTGCTTCTCCTGGCAAATTTCACATACAAAACAGGTGCTTTTTAGTCACGAGCTGAGCGATGGATACACGATTTGGCGCTGCGGAGAACTATGCTCCGCGCTCACAGACAGGCCTGGGCTTGGCAAGACGAATGGTACGGTTTGACAATTGAGGACATCCGAAGACTTGAACACGACTTGGCTCTTCATCTGTCAGCCGTCATGAGCTGCGGGTAGGACTTCTTTTTCGTCATTTATTAGTCGTTTACTGTAAAAGATGTAGTAGAAGCCCGCTTCTCAAAAATTCCCAATTCTGTCTCCTGTGGTTGAAGACGGCATTTTCGAGTCTTCTGATGTTTTACATGATTGTAGATATTGATCAGGGCTACAACTTTGCAGAACATTACAAAGCTTGAATTTGCTGTCTTCACCTCCGAAAAAAGGCTTCTCAAAAAGAGGTTTTATCGTAGTATCGTCGTTCTTCCCACCAAAACCAGTTTTGTACTACGGTAGCTATTACCGCGCATCTATTTTCTTGCCAACGCCACAAACAAAGCAGAGAGTTATGTGACTTCTTCTCATCTTTTATTGGCGAATGTGCGTCAGGCGGAAATAGTCTATCTCGCACCTCACGTGGCACTATTTGAGCTCAAACAAGGGGAGCAGCGGGCCCTGAAACTCTTGCTCTGCCCTTCCAGGATGTCTGAGGAATCAATAGAACATTTCCGCTGGAGAACAATGCCGAGATAAATACGGAGTCAGAGTCTTTCAGACCAGAAGAGAACATGGAGGATGAGGAAGAAGACAACTCGGATGCCGTTTCGAATGATCTCTACTACGACTGTGATGAGGGTCCGTTGGTTCAAAAGCCGTCGATCATCAGATGGAGTTCGGAACTGGAACTGGAGTGTGGAGATGAAAGTGAGTTCAATATATATACTGTATCGTGTCCCTTTGTCTGTCTGTTACTGTCTGTCTACTTCTCTTTTCCACTCCTCCTGCCTCTCCCTTTCTGGAAGCTGATTCTGAGTCTCTCTACTTCCCTGATTCTTCTGTTAAACCAGTCTCTCTGCCTTCCTTGACTCTATGGTACTATCTCAGAGTCTGCCAGTTACTGTCTGTCTAAATCTCTGTTCTACTGTCGCTGCCTTTCTGCTTCCCTATCTCTCTTTTCCTGACTGTCTCTCTAAAAAAAATCTGTAGTCGACTCCAGAGAATCTCTCTGTTTTTAGACTCTGCCCCAGCCACCCCTACAACAGCAGCCGATGCGGCTCTTTTGGTCATGGTCTTCCACGGAGACTTCTCCCCAGACAACCCAGCCGACTCTAAAACAACAGACTCGAAAACTTTCAAATCGACCATAGACTCTCTGATTACAAAGCACTATCCGCAGCTGAAAGAACGTGTCCATGTCGAGTTGGTCAGTTGCGGAGCCGAGCTGAGTGGAACCGTCAAAAAACTGTCTTCAATCTCTCCCAACTTTGGGCTGCTGCATCCATCTCTAGCTCTTTTCGTCTCCTCGGATCCTGTTCACTATAATGAGGTTAGAAAAGCCAAAATTTCCATGCTAAGAGCCCGATTTTAGGCAGTCGAGTGCACAATTAGACGGGCCAACGACGCCTTCACGGAATTTGTCAGCAGTCAGCCCACATTCAACGGGGACGTGTTCGTCGTAGGGGACACTGTGGGCGGGCTGTTGCTTTATGAGGCACTGGTCCGGAAAGAGTTCCATGGATTCAAAGAGACAAAACGACACAGCTTGACGGCTGCCATTCCAGAAGACAAGGAAGATGTGAGGAATCCTTTGGATTTGGGCTTTTTGGGCAGAAAAAAGGGTTTCTCTGCTTTGTGATGTTCTAAAAAGTTGTAGGCCAGATTAAAGGCTGCAACTTTGTAGATCATGAAAAACCTTGAAAAAACTTTATTCGACCAGAAAACGCCGAAATAAAAGAACAGCAAAATTGAATTTTGTCTTCCCGCGCAAAGAATTCGAACGCTACGCAATTGCGTACTTTTGGGGACTACCGTAACACCGAGAACTAATAAAATCTTTTTCGAGTCCAAGAAAACTTTAAAAAAAATCAAAAACCTCGTTTTTATTCATAAAAACGACTCTTTAGACCCACTCCTGTCTGGAGCTTCGCCACGAGACTGAACTGAATAACGGTCACCGAATCCCTCCCAGATCACCTCGACAACACTCGGCTCCGCCCTCAGCTGGTCATCTCCGCAAAAAGATCTCCTTCAGTGGACTCTCAGTCGATTCAATGATGCTTCCTTCTTCAAAACTTCTCTTCCAACCCAGTACAGGCTTTCTTCTCGGCTGTCCTCTGGGATTGGTCCTCGCTCAAAGGAGGCTATCTGGACAGGATATTGAAGCTCTTGACTGTCAACTCTTCAACCTCTACTATCCTCTGGATCCGTGTGGTTGTCGACTGGAACCTGTACTTTTGCCCTCTTTGACTATGGTTCCGCCATGCGACGTTCCAAAGTATCAGAGGTTTCCACTGGGAGATGGCAAACCGTTCCGATACGATGCCTCAATCGACAGCAGTCAGTTGTGGGGAGACAAGAGAATGGATCAGTTGTTGTATTGTCCGAATGGTAAGTGGCAGAGAGACTGTTTGTGAGAGTCAGAGAGGGTTACCAAAGACACTTTAATTTGCAGCAATGGTAGCCCTACCCTCTTCTGCCCTGCCTCATATTCTTCATGCCTCTTATTGGGAATCACAGGATGTGGCAGCCTTTGTCTTGAGACAGTTTGTCCGTTATGAGGATCCATCCACAAGCAGCTGTCTACCGGCAGCTATGATTCCTCTGAACATTGATCTGCCACCGACCAAGTGGCAGAGAAGGAGGTCGAGGTTCAAGGTGAGCATGAGAGACAAATTTTGTTTGTAAAATATGAGAGACAACAGAATCTAATGAGAGCAAGAGTGAGATTCGGGATACGAAATACAGAAACCAGACTAGTTCAAGACAAAATGATACAATGGGTAGTGAGAACGAGAGGTCAGGATGAACAGTAAGAACCTTTAGACTACTTACAAAAAAAACAGACAACTGGAATTCTTGGGGATACGGTAGGATATGGGTAGTAAGTGGGTAGTAAGAGCGAGAGAGACAGAGACTGGCGATACGGTAACTAGATGCAGATTGTGAATGTGTAAAAGTATGAGTCAGTCAGAGTTGGGAATACTGTAGCTACTGTGCAGTGATAGAATCTAATGAAAAGTATGGACCTACCTCCCCTTGAGAGTACAACTGGAAGTCGTCTGGAATAGGGGGTACTGTAACCAGATTCAGACAGGGAATGTAAGAGTATAGGAGGCAAGCATGTTATGCTGTTCTCTAAAACAACTGGAGGTTGTCTGGATATCCCTTACATCTCGTACGAACATTTTCCAGATCGGTAACCTCTCCCCAAACCACCGTGCCAACGACGTTCTTCTGGTCATCGGTTCCGGAGAACAACAGTCAATCTCAGCCAAATTCTTCTACGGTCCAATGGATCTCGTCGCCTTGTCCAGAGAGTTCGTCTCCGTCTTTGTCTGTACCCAAAGAGGTGAATGGTACAAAGAGGGCGTCTTCGAGACGGACAGTCATGGCCGGGTTACTGTAACCATCCGGAAAGAACTGCCCTGTGGATTGCACTCTATCAAGATGGTCGTCAATGGAGACCGTTCCTACCTTGATGCTTTCATGGCCGTCGTCCCGAAGGACACTCAATGTGTCGTCTTTTCCGTCGACGGAAGTCTTACGGCTTCGATCAGTGTGACTGGAAAAGATCCCCGAGTGAGACCGGGAGCCGTGGATGTCGTTCGGCATTGGCACGAAGCTGGCTATCTCATTTTGTACCTAACAGCCAGGCCAGATCTTCAACAAAGGACATTGTCTTCCTGGCTAGCTCAGCATAATTTCCCTCACGGATTGTTGTTCTTCAATCCAAGCTTCTCAACAGATCCGCTAAAGCAAAAATCGCTCGTGTTGAGGAACATCGTGGAGAAGGGAATAAAGGTTTATGCTGCCTACGGGAGCGGGAAGGTTGGTCTTTTTCATTTCTTTAGCGAGATCAAAAACACGTAGAAAATGCCAGGAATACCGAAAAGTGAAAGAGAAAAGGCAGCGTTACAACGAAAATATGACTACGTACGGCGCACAATTGCGTTTTTACAGGAATTGTTTTGTATAGTCTGTTCACAAAAAACATCCAAATCACGGATGTTCGCGGGCATTTTGCCCGCGAATTCAAACAGCTGAAAATTAGCCCTCTTTAGGTTTTCCTTATATTTTACCTCTTATCAACGTAATAACGTAGCACGTATACCACTCTTGTACTAAACGGGTAAGGCGAACACGTGTGAGCAATATAAGTGATCGTTTTGTCATTCATAGCTTTTGATGAAGTCCGAGAGTTCTGACAGACACTACTTCAACCCATCTTCTTGTTCGGTGATACCAGAGCATGAAACCTGTCGAAAATATTGTTTCTCGAAGTTCGTGGGATTTTTCTGTGATTTAAAAATTTTTATGTCCTTGATCTTGAATATTGTTGCTTCTTTTGTTGTTCGAAGAACAAAATGGGCGTAAAACTGCAGAAATTACCGAGAAAACAACTCCAATCAAATTCCAGCAATAGGCGAAAATTCAATTTTCAGCTGTTTGAGAACAGACTATACGTTTTCCGGGGGGCTTTTTCAATAGTTTTTCTTCTGGCAAACCAGTAAAAAACAGTATTGCTGATTGCCAGCTATGATCCATTTCCAACGAAGAGCGGCACTCATGTTTGCGCGCCAATTTGAAATTTCGTGGCTAAATCCGATTTTTGCTACTTTCATTTTTAGGTTATTTTTGGCATTTTTTTATATTTTTGACGCTGTAATCGAATTCTACGCCTATAAAAACCTACTTGTCATAAAAAAACGGGAAAAATAACACTTTTGATTGACATAAAACGAGTTTTCCCGATAAAACAGCCGTGGCGCTCTGAAAATGGGTGATTTTCTTCCGATTTTTTCATCAAGTAGGTAAGTTTATACGCTGAGTTCGAAAACGCAGTCAAAAACGAAAAAAAACGGCTAGAAAACTGAAAAATCATCAAAGTTGAACAAAATGGAATAGAATCCAACGCCGCGGTCGTCATTTTCGAAAATTCGTGTCGAGAATTTTGCAAAAAATCCTTTAAAGAATTGCCTAAGTGCTGCTCTTCGTTGGAAATGAACTATAAATTATGTTAAAGATTCAAGAAAATGAGAAGAATGGGGTTCCAAAAAGACTGTGCAATCAGGAAAGGAACAAAAATGGCTCTGAAATTCAAAAAAAAGCGAAAATAAATTATTTCAGGACGTGGAGGTATACTGCCGTGCCGGGGTCGAATCCGACCGTATCTATTCCGTTTCTGGAAGTAGCCGGAAACGTGGCTGTACATATATCGAGAGCTATTCTCAGCATCTCGTGGATCTCACCGAGGGAATAGATCTCAGAGAGAAGGAAGCCGAGGCCCCCGAACGGCCGGCAAGAAACGTCCAGAGGACGGCCTCCTTCACTCCTCGTGGCGGCAAATTTGAAAGCCGGTGATTCTAGTCATTTTTCTTCATTACATTCCTTTCCCAAAGTATCACTTTTTTGGACCAAAAAGGTCCCTTCACTACTCAGTCAACGAAGTCTTTTCGGTCAACGATTCCTAGTGAGATTACACGTATTTTATTATAAAAGATTTGTTTACAAAAGTGGCTGGATTTTCTGGAGGAAGGCGTCAAGTTGAGAATCGGATCTGAATTTTTTTGCACATTAAATTAAAAATTGCATACTTTCCGTAAATGCGATCAAGCTGCCCGGTTTCTCGATTAGAAGGGCCGACCAGGAGGCCGGAGAATTCTTCGGTACCGAATAAAAGCTCAAGCGTTTTTTTAGCAAACAAAAGAAAGAAAAACGAACCTGCCACTCTCCGAAATCACACGAGTCGAACTTGCTGAACATTTCGCGGAATCCGTAAGGTTCGACGGGAGAAAAGTCGCGGCTTTGGAGACAAACCGAGGCGAACAGCTGCATCAGAATAGCGTCTGAAATATGAGGATTTGTTGACTGCAATTCCTAAAGAGATCAAGTTTTAAAAATTGGTATTTTACTGCAATGTTTACTGCAATTCCTAAAAAGATCAAGTTTTAAAAATTGGTAAAAGCTGGATAATTTCAAACTTTCCAAGCCTACTGGTATCTGTCCATAAGTGAAGAAGACGATCGGTCAATTTTAGGATAGGCGCGGAAAGCGCAGTAACCTGGCTAATAATTCAAGCCAAACGTTACAGTAATCAGGCCTTATCCTAGGGCTAAGAGGATTCGATTAGCTCAAATTGGCAATCATGTCGACTCATAGTCTCTTGACCCTCTTAACAGTCTAGATGGTTTTTTCTGTTAGCTTCAAAAAGATGTATCATTTCCACTTTTCTAGCCTTTTTACCTAACAATAACCTTCAAAACAACGAATCTTTCTCTGTACAGCTACTGAGATCATCTAGTTTCCTCCAATATGAAGGAATTGGAGCAGAAATGACATAGGATTCGACGGGATGCTTGCTGTTTTCCAGCTGAGAGATTAATATTCCTGGTACGTGTTTTGTAGGCCTAAAATTTAGAAGGAAATTACCTATTATTTATGAAAAAAAACCTCGAAGATATCCATCGACAGTCCAGTATAGTCCTGACCAAATTGGAGGAGATAAAGAGGAACTGAGGAAAGGCGACGATCAGATTTCCTTTAGAATTTGGCCTAATGAGTCGTTACGTTGCTCTAAAATAAACGGTTACGGTAAGACGTCGATAGGAGATCCATCGGTGTCGACCAGACAGAAAGAGACTTCGGTAGACTCAGTCGAGCCTAAGAGAATATGGGCAGAGGGCAGCCTGAAAATTTGAGTAGAAGAGTTTCAAGTCTCGAAAACAAACTGTTTTCATATCAAAAAGAAGTAATAAAAACCTACAAATAAGACGTCTTCGAGCAGTTTTCCAGGTCAACCATCAAGCATGCCGAATCCTCAAAGGCGACCGAGAGGTCAATCTCATACTTGCAGTATTTTTCTTCAGACCTCGTTCTAATCGGCTCCAAATCGATCATCTGGAATCTTTTTTAAGCTTTTTTTTTGCTATAATTGTCCCAATTTGCATAGTTTTTGAATAGAGCAAAGCAATTGTCTTAATTATCTAGTTTTTGCATAAAAATGGTGTTTTTAAAAGTTTGCAAAGAAAATTAGGCTATTTGCCCCGATGTCTACGCTGTTCTGCGGTTCGTGTCGCCAGCTGGCCAAGCTGGAAGACTGTAGCCAACTCGTGCCCTGCCTTCACACCATCTGTCTGCCGTGCATCCAGAAGCAGATTCAAAAGTGCCAAGTCTGTCCCGTTCAGCACTGCTACTCGCCGCTCGTTCAGCCGGCCGATCAGAAGTGGAACAGCTGCGCCAGTGAGACCTGTCAGAGGAAGCTCAGCTATGCTCAGGACGTCGCCACGGCCATCTGCCAGCACGATCTCTGCGGAAAGTGCTACGATGACGCCTTGAAAGCGTAAGTTTGTGCATTTTACTGGAAAAACTGAGTTATAATAGGGGAAACTATGGTAGTCAAGAGTCAGGAAAGTATAGAACAAAATGAAAATACGGAGAGAATACTGTGAAAGTGAGTAGTACTCGGAATACTGTAGCCAGATTGTCTCTTTGGATTGGACATCAGATTGAATCTCAAACTCAGCCTGGCAAAGAGACAGAATGAGGGGACAGCTGGTAGTCAAGAGTCGGCAAACTACTGAACAAGAAAATACAGAGACGAACGAGTCAGGAGCATACTGTAAGGGTGAGTATTACATGGAGTACTGTAGCCAGACTTTGTTTTGTTGGATTCTATTAGACAGGAGACTGAGACTCTCAGAATCAATGAGAGGCGACATGTCTAGACTGGTAGTCCCGGGCCGGGCCCTGAAATCTCGGCCCGGCCCGTTCCTATGCCTAGTACGCGGTAAGAGTCAGTTTAGAACAGTAGCTCAAAATAATGCACTGATCCAAACAGAGTAAAGAAACTGAGAGAGTTAGGCAAGAATTAGTAGAGGGACAATGTACTGATCGGAAGAGTAAGACGAATAGAAAACACAGTTTGGAGCGGGTAGTCTAGAGTCTAGTGAAGAGTTACTGACCAGAACAGTGACTGAAAGAAGAAGTACAGGTTGGGTTTAGTTTGAGAGAGTCGAAAAACGAAACATTTGAATAAAAAACGAATAAAAACAATTCCAGTGATACGCCAGTCTGTCCGGTTCTTAACTGCAACGTGCTGCTGAAGGAGGAAGAGCGCGAAAAGTGCGGCGGTCCGTGCGGTTCCAGTCTTGATGCCGCCAAGCTGCAGATGCTCTCCTGCTGCGGAATGAGAATCTGTGCCGACTGTGTCGAAAAGTGGACCGAGAGAAAGGACTGTTGTCCCAAGGGCAAGTGTCCCCCAGCTGCTGCTCGCACCAAGAAGGGCAAGAAGATCAGTTTCGTGAGTTTTTCTTCAAGCAAGCTTCACTGTGAGACCTATAGAGCTATCAACCCATGAAAATGCAACGCTTTTCCAGGCAAAAATCCCGTGCAAGGGCATGACGGACTGTGAAGGCGAGGTGTTGAGAAACTTTCCGAACGAGCAGGAATGCGAGCATGCCTGCTGCCTCTCCTGTCTCGGCGCCATCCTCAAGGAATGCGAGCAGAAAGGATGTCCTCCGATTTGTCCGAACGAGTCGTGCCGTCTGCCGTATCGCTGCGAGACGGTTCTCTGCCTTAAGGCACATTTTCCCGAACGAGCTGCCTACTTCAATCGCTTCGATCTCGACAGCCACTTCAGCATGGAGGCTCTGAAGGACGACATGATCAAGCACATTTATGGCAAGGGAACAGAGGTCATCAAGCTGACCGAAATCAAGAGTGAGTAAGATTTTGGGGACTGAGAGTATCAGATTTGAACGTGTGCCGCGAATGCCTGGTCAGAAGAGCTAAGAACGTCTATACAGTTACAAACTACGGTATCCTATAACTAGGCGTAACAGCTGGTAAGTTAAAAAAACCCAACAATAACTGAAACTAGTACCGTGAAGTTCTCAATCGGGAGTTCTAACCAATAGGTTTACAAGAAGGGTGTTTAATCGTAATCTGGGCGAACATACTGAAAAGCAATTTTCCAGCCCAAAAGAGTAGAAATTTGAATGAAAGAGTACTTATTTTCATCAGAAATAAGTTCAAAATTCCAGTCGGCTTCTGCGAGGAAGACGACAACCAACAGACGATGGAATTCGACTTGGAAAACGGCACGCTCGGCGACCTGCTGCGTGAGCTGCGCCGCATTTTGAAGATGCCCTGGGACAAGGTCTACGGCTATTTCCGTCGCGACTTTTGCGGCAACGACCAGCTTCTGCAAGTGAAGCAGAAGACGATCCACACGCCGCTCTCGCAGCTCAAGATTACAAAGGACACGCTGATTCTAGTCGACTTTACCGGCATCGTCAACAAGAGAAAGAGCTCGGCTGTGGAACAGAAGAAACCATCCAAAAAGTCGCACGAAATTTTGGGTAACCAGTAGATTGACAAGAAAAGGCAATAAAGTATTCAAACTGGACGTACACCAACTGGTCGATCCGTGTCCAACTCGCGTAAATCGCAGAAAACTTCTTGAAGAAGCCGCTTCTTGGCTGCTAGCTGCTCCTTGGCGGCCTCGAGATCAGCTACGGCTCTTTGAGCGAGATCGGCGGACATCCTAGAAGAGGAAAAGTTGAGTAAAGGCTATAGAAAAAGAAAAATTCAATAAAAAAACGTTGAAAAGGAATAAAACTGCAAAAATCGAACTAGAAAGGTAGTCTAGGATCAGGTACGCAGATTTGCGTCGTACGCAATGCTATTTTCGTTGCGACGATCAAATATTTGTACGTGATTTCGCTTAAATTTTCTTTCAAAGATTTCCATCTCATTTCTTCCAAGTTTCTCGGATACACTTGCTAAAAAGGTAGTTTGGGCTAAAAACTAGAATTCACAACAAAAAGAGGCCAAAATGACAGAATTTACTCTTCGAAACAGATTTGGAACAACCAGAGGAAGAAGAACATGGACAGGATAAGAATACGCAAAATAAATTAGAAGGGAAGGGAATCCTGATCATCGAGAAGGACGGACGAGCTGAAGGCGAGATCCCAGTACTGGGCAACGCCGTGTTTTTCGAAAAAGTCGCGAGCCTGCTTCTCGATCGTCACAGTGACGATGGAAATGTCGCGGAAGGCTCTCTTCTTCACCTGTCCTTCCCAAATCTGAATTTTTTGTTTGAAAATGACTTGAACATGAATAATACCAGTTGACATTGATTTCTCTCTCCGGGAGCATCCTTTTCGGCGTTCTTCTTCTGTCCAATAATTTCATCTTCCCATTTTATACGATTCATCATGAGATTCTTGTAGAATTTCTGCTGCTTCGGGCCTAAAATTAGATGATTTTGCAGGATTTCTCCGGTATATTCTAGATTCAAATTGACGCACATTTTTAGAATTCAAATTTCCGCCGTCAAAGGGACGGGACCTGCTGGTACAGTAATCTACTTCCACACATTTTACGCAAACGAATCATATGTTGCAGTTGAAATTGACCGGCCGTTGATATTGACCGGAAATTCATTATTTTGGGGTTTTTACTTATTTTTTTCCATTTATTTTTCATTTTTTTCCTATCAAAATAGATAGATTGATTCATTCCTCATCTTTTAAGACCAAAACCAGACGTTTATATGGGCTAAAGGCTTAGCTAAGCCCAAAACAACCAAACATGGCTTGTGAAATTGTTTTCAAGTGTATTTTTCCGATTTTTTTACGGTCGTTTTGGTATTAAAACGTTTGAAATAGGATATTCGACAATAATAAAAGAAAAGAAAATCAGAAAATATCGATAAAAATAGAAAATGAAATTTCCGGTCGAAATCAACGGCTGGTCAATTTCAACTGCAACACATATAAAATGACTTCCTCGTTGGTTTTTTTTTGTGAGTTTTCAGGGGGTTTTAGAGACTCACGTTACTTTACCTAACCTTTTTCTAAAACTTTTCCCCCATCTTTTCTTCATCCCCCTCTATTCCTAAAACAGCGTAATTTTTCAGATAAAATGGCTTCTCTTAGCGAAGAAGCTAATTCTAGAGATGTCGAAACGTCCAAACCCGAGCCAATCGCATTCGGTGATCCGGATTTTCGTAATATTACTCTCGTAGCCGAAGAAGACGGAAAGGAGCAAGAATTCATGGCAAACAAGACAATTCTCGCCAACAGCTCCGACGTCTTCAAGAGAATGTTCTTCGGCGATTTTGTAGAGGTTAGGTTCCCTTTTTTCTCCAAAAGGAATCGTTTTTAGAAAAAATTGGACCGTGTGGAGATCAAACAAGTGTCCATTCCAGCTTTTCATCGCCTTTTCGAGGTCATCTACAGTGGAATGCTCACCTCTCCTACAGTCTTCACTTACAAAGGTCAATGGGTAGGGTTTTAGCTCAAATTCTCCTAATTTCTGCTTTCTAGACCAACTCCACGACGAGCATCTACACAAAAATCGACTATACGTTCATGAGACACAATAAGCTGGACGATTCCGAGGAACAGGAGAAAATTCTCATAGGTTTTTTCCTAGAAAAATGACAAGAAAACGAGGTTTAGATTTCTGGAACTACGTCCAGGATCTCCTGGCCGTCGCGGACCGTTTCAACATCGAGAAATCCGTCTTGGGCTGCTTCCAGGACTCAATTTCGAATAATACCTGCAACGGCGAAGGCTGCTTCTTCTGTCTCAACTTGTTCATGTTCTCCAAGGAGCACAAACTGCCTCTCGACAAATTCGTAAGCTTTTTTTACCGTTCTTTTTGAATAAAATCCCTATTTAGTCCAAGTTCAAGAAGGAACAGCTGGCGGTCTGGAAGACGCAGATGGAGAAGATTCTCGACTTTGACGAGTTCAAAAATCTCAAGATGGACGAGATTGAAAAAAGCAGCCAGTTCATCTGATTTTCTATATTGTTGACTTGCTCAAGAGCAATAAATTGTTGTTTCTGCAGTCAAAATGTATTGTTGTTTCTGCAGTCAAAATGTGATGTGTTAATGGATTTTAATCAGAACTGTTCCGCTTGATTCTCACGTTAGGTCAACTCAAACGCATTGAAATTTCAGTGAAAATGGCTCCTTCAAAAGTGAATACACTTCCCGACCCAATCCAGCTCGGTGATCCGGAACTTTCTGACCTGGATATCGTCGTCGTCGGCACCGATCAGTGATTCAAGGTCAACAAGACGGTTCTGGCCAATGGCTCGAAAGTATTCAAGGAAATGATTGCTAGCGTTTATGTTACGGTATCTTTTCGTCGCAAAGTTGTGTCAAAGAAACTTGAGGATCTTATTGAAGTCGACGGTGCCTCTGTGGACGATTACAGACGCTTCTTTGAAGTGCTCTACTACGGAAAACCGAGCGATTTCGATGCTGTCAGACCCAAACTGGTCTACGAAACTGTTAGCGCCTTCTAGCATCTTATTGTCTGTATAAAATTATTCAGAAAACCCATGGAAATAAGCAAATTCGAATTTCATGTCACGTAAAGCCGAGGGATCATTATGAGGCTATGAATTTCATTGGAGGTCGCATGCAACTTGACTACGGCAACAAAGCCGAAGAACCTGTTCTTCGATTTGCCCGCAACGAAATCTCTAAAAACATATGCAACAAGAACAGCTGCCATTACTGCTTCTTCTGTTGCGCGTTCATAAAAGGCTACATGGAAGTCGATCGAGAACTTCGAGTACGTTGGTTTTTAGCATGAATTTTCGGTACTTTTATGATACATTCAACTATTTTATTATTATTGAATTATTGCCATAATATTGACAAAGGATTACTTTTTTGAAACAAATAATAGCTGTATATTTATTGGGAAGAATTTTACTGCTTTTTTAAGTTCATTGTAAAGAAAAAAACTACTGGATTTTAAGCAAAAATGAGTTCTCATAGAAGTATAGAACCATGACCAGCTAGGCAAGTTTTGTTGGCTGATAGTAGATTACGCAGTTAAAGAAAGATTATATTTATTTAAGAGTAATAGAGATTAATAATGTGTAATACTGCAATTAAAAACTGCAATTTTAGAAGGTCTTCGAAGGTCAGAAAATTCGAATTTCGGGTCATGAAAAGCCGAGGAACAAATTCGAGGCAGTGGACTATTTGAGAGACCTCGTTTCTGTCGCCGACTGCTTCCAGGCCGACAAGCCAGTTCTCCAACTCGTCCGCAACGAATTCTTCCAAAACTTGTGCGACAAGAACAGCTGCCAATACTGCTTCTATTGCTACTGCTTCATGATGGTTCAGATTGGAGAGTCCCATCTGGTTCAGGTTAGTTTGAAGGTGTCTTCCTTATTTGAGATGTATTTTAGAATAGCTTTGACGACAAACGATATCTCCATTGGAAGGCTCAAGCGCTCAAGACGCGAGCTGTACTGCCGGAATTCTATTGGGAGTCGGAGCCCAATCTCGAAGAGGTTTTGAACAAAATTGAGCTTTCTGGATAGGTTTCTTATCACTTGTGTTTTATTCTGCCCAATCAGTGCCAATAAATAATCGTCTAACAAAAAGTGTTGAAATTCGTCAAGAAGCGACCTTTTTGGATCTCGTCGGAATTCACATTGCAAGAATTCAGAGTCAACAAGACGATCCTAACCACAATTCAAACCATTGTACAAGCTGATTTAGAATAAGTTTTACCAGTTCTTCAAGCCGTTATCTTGGATAAGCAATGATAAATTTTCTTGAAACTAGCGCATCCCGCCAAAATTCCTGCAAAAAATGACAAAAACCGACCTCCTTCCACGACGACGACATTAATGTGCTTGTGAAGAATGATGGCTCCGGTCATGTGAAGCTGTTTGGCGTTTGTTTCGACCTTGAATTTTTTCGACGCGTTCAACAGCGATTTGCACCTAAATTCGTCATATTTTTATATATTTTAAGGCAAAGCTACTTGTAAACAGAGACGTAGGTGGCCAGGGAAGTGTCCTCTTGCAGCTTTTTCGTCTTTTTGGCCGCTCTCTGCTCGTCCGTCAGCTTTCTTTCCGCATTGGCTTCCTCGTGTTTTCGAAGACGCTCAGCCATCTGCTTCCGGACATGGGCCTCCATTTTCGTCGGATCCTGGATGGCATCACTGCCCAGAACACGCATCAGGTTCGAGATTTTAACCTGGAACAATGCTTTTTAGTGAAAAAGCAAGAGAACAACCTTGGGTTCCGGGGCCGGCTCGAGTCCGAGACGAATCTTCTCCGTCCTCTCTTTGAGCATTTCCTTGCGATTCTGCCGACGGATCTTTTTGCGCTCCTTCGTCGTCAGATAGACCTTAATTTGGGGGCGTTTTGTTAGAAAAAAATAGTGTAAAACCTTGAGATATTGAGGATTGAGAGGATCGGTCGGTGCTCGAAGCATAATCGGATGTTCGACCAGCTCACTGACCGTGTTCTCAAATCTGTGAGGGTCGTCAGTCTGGGGAATGTTGTCGTAGCTGAAAATTGAAATTTACATACATTCGGATTTTCGGGGAAAACTCATGTATCGATAGTTTCTTTTACGGAGATCCCTTGAAAAGAAATTCCGGCAACAGTAAGAGAGGTCAATTTATAATCAGACTTATGGGTTTGTTCAGTGCAAAATATGTACAGTACTAGGTAACTAGATGCTAGAGCTGGTACTTGACACTTATCATCAAGAATTGATTCCAGTTTCTCATAGTCGGCTCTTTACGCCTGTAATTTCCAATTTGTCCCACTTTTCCTTAGTTCTTACCGTACAACAATCCTTTACCCGTCTGGAATCCTAGAGATACCCACACTGAGTGATGTTCCCCTTGCATGTTTTATTTAAAACTGACTAATTTTTCAAAAAAACTTTTCTAAAGAAAAATTCATAACAACAGCTTTCATCGGATCTTTACAAATCTTCCCTAATTATTGTCACTTATGGCTTCCGACACACACAGACGACGCGAGATCAATTTAAACTGTACAAGGATAGTAACGCCCTTCCAGGCTAAAGTTAGAAATACCTCGTCTTCACCTATTACTTCGACCTGCCGCCGATCCACTGTTTTAGAGTCCAGTTCCTGCTCCCCTTGTCGCTCCGTTCCAGTGACCCTTATCCCAGCCCTCCAAAGAAACTATCGTAACAAACAAAGTTCGCTCACTTGTTTTCCTTTCTCGTCTTGTTAAAAACTAATTTGCGCACAAAGCTCCCCTACTTATCCTCAATTAGAGCTTCCGACACGCAGACAGGCACACGGAAACTATGGAGAAATCTAAAATGGATTGGCATCACTCCGACTATCGGAGCGATGCCAATCCATTCGGCAACGACTATCCCACATAACTCCGGCTTCTAATTTTTAGGGTCTGAGAGTAGTGTAAATACAAATAGCTATTGTTTGAGTTGAGAATTAAACAAAAGAAAAAAGAATTTGAGAATCCTCAAACATCAGTTCTTCCGGTACCGACTTGATTACTGTTCCAATTTCTTCTTTGTTCTGCTATTCAAAATTATTCAAATTTCTACATTCTATTTTCCTCCTCCTACCGTAACCTTCAGCAAAGTGAACAAACCTGTTAGCCTCCAGAACGATCGTATCCCACCATTCGCACTCTGGCGTCTCGAGATTCTTTCCTGTCGGTCCGGACGGTGTTACCATTGCCAGCTTGACAGCCGACGAAATGCCCGTAGATTGCGCTGCCGACGAAATTTCCGCCTAATTTTTTCCAATTTTTCTCAAAAAAAAAAAAAAATTCAAACCTGTAGCTTTTCGAGCTTTGCCATGGCTCTCTGCTTATTGGCCAACTTCTCAAATTCGCCCTTTTCATGGAAATTGAACTGTCTTCTTCCGCGATCCGCTCGCTTCCCCACAATTCTCGGATCCAAATACTCGATTATCTTGTTCGGATCCTCTTTCGGTTTTTCCTCCACCACGGGACCCGGAGCCTCTTTTTCCTTCTTTTCTTCCTCTTCGGCCTTTTTCGCAGCCGCCAACTCCTGGACCGTTTTGTTGGCAGCCAGTCGGGCCTTCAGCTGCTCCATTCGGTCCTTCTTCTTGTCCATCGAGTAGTTGATGAACAGCTGCGCTTCCTGCAAGCAAATGCTCCGTTTTTTGTAGTTTTTGTTTTGTCAGTTGCCGGTCCAGAAATGGAGCAAAAGATCAGTAGAAAATGAAGAAAAAAGCTTGAAACTTTGACTAGAAAAGCTTTTTTGTGACATTCCATTTTAGGACTAAATTCTAGTCTCTAGTGAAAAAACAACACTTACATCTCTTCGAATGGCAACATTTTTTCCCTGTGGCATGGGCGGCGAAATGATTCCGGCCTGCTGCGCTGCAGCCATTCCGAGCTGTCGTTTTCGTTCTTCAATCTCCTGCTGGGCCTTGTAGAGCAGCTCTTTGGCTCTAAAACGTGATTTTTAGTTTTAAAAATGCATAGGGATAAAAATATGACTGCAAGGCTAAAAACATATTTTACCTGATGGAATCCTCATTGAGAGCAACATTTCTTTGTTCTTCCTTCCTCGGTCTGGAAGACTCATCCACCAGATGGCGACGCATCTTCTCCGTGTCCCGATTCGTCTCTCTCCGTCTCTCACGATCCCGTCCATTCCTATCCGAATTCCTGTCCTGTCGCTTGTTGTCGTCCTCGCGGAAACGCTTACTTTCACGGTTTTCGTCCTCTTCGAACTGAAATATTGTTTTTCATACTAGAAAAGGAGAGAAAACGAACTCTTTGACGTTTGCGGAACTGCGAATAGGCCGAACTGATGTCCGAGATCAATTTTTGCGCCTTGTGAGAGTCGGAAACGGCCTTCAACACTCGATCCTGAAAACATGAAAGTTCTGGCAAGTTTGGGGAAGAAAATGATGGCTCATAAGAGTCTCGCGCTCAGATAGCTGAATTTGAGCAGAAAAAAAGAAGAAACAGCTGAAAACATATAGAAAGATTAGAGGCAAAGAAAAAGATACGTGATTTGTTCAAAGTCAAATTTAGATCAAATTGCATCCGGAAACATGCCCAAAACAATCGAAATCATTTCCCAAAGTTTCGTTGAATGGTTTGATATATAACTTGCTCAGATTAATCCGTGTACGGGCACTTTCGTGCCTAACAAACCAATAGACTTTTTTTTCGACATGGAACGAGGCAGTAAAAATTCGATAGGAAACTTGAGAAGTAACAATAATTGATAAATTTCGGCAATACACTGGACATTTCTCATTCAGGGACCAGGATGAACAAAATGATGCGGATTTTCCCCAATTCACTTTCAAATGTAAGAAAAGCGAACCCTCATCTCATCGTAATCGTATCCCTTGTCGACACATCGCTGGACGACCTTTTCCACCTTTTCTCTCTCGTCCCGGTGGGACAGATGACGTGTACAGATATCGGCGATGACTTCTCCACGTCCCATTTCCTTAATTTTCGTTAGAAAATTCATTTCATGATGAAATAAATAAATTCGCTGCAAACGACGTAAAACAAGAAAAAGGAGTGTTTAGAAACGATTTATCCTAAAGAACCGAAATGATCATATAACCGTCTTAGGGGAGAATCACAAGATCATAAAGAATAAAATTTCAGTATTAGAGATGGGGTTAAAATGAGAGCCGATTTAGACAACTTACAAGAAATTGAAATTAGTCTATACTGAGATCTGGGAGGAGGGGGAAAAATACCCGTTTTGACTGCAAAAAACCGCGGGAAAAGGTTATTCTACTGATTTGTGTTCGACGGCACCTTTCAGCAGACGGTCAATATCCTGAGCACTCAACTTGTTCTCATCGGAATCGTTCGAATCGCGCGTCGTTTCGTCTTCTTCTGGAAACTTTGAAATTTAGCCATAAATAGGAAAAAGGTACCTTCTAGTTGGCCCTTAATGCCTACTGTGACCTCCTTCTCGAGCTTCAGCTTCTTCAGGTTTAGAGAATATATGCCGTTCTCGACGGAGCCCTTGCTGATGAGACGAGTCACGTAGACGGGCTTCTTTTGGCCCATTCGGTGACAGCGGTCTTCTGCCTGAAAATTCGAATTTTATAAAGTCCCATAGCTATCGTAATCTATTCGCCAAGCTTCAAGCTCTTTAGTAGTCTCTAGCCTTGTTTTCCTGCTGAACATGTCTCCCTCTCAACACTACCACAAAGCGCCAGGTGAACACTATAGACTCGTTCAGATCTTGACATCACTTTGAAACAAAGAAGTTAAGCCCGGACTACCATAATCAAAGAGGCATCTTACTTTTCGACTCTGGTTTATTTTCCTCGCGGTCCTAGATCAATTTCACACTACACGAAACTCACAGCAGACTACCGTAATCAATAGGTCAAGAAATTAGTTCTCTAGTCTTTCCTATTGACTCTTCTTACTAGTCTAGTCTCTGTCGCTCTTCATTGGTCTACCATTTCTTACTTCTAGCTGAATTCTGCAGTTACCGTAGTCAGAAGCTCAATCTTGGAACCAAAGGAGTAAACAACAGTCTGGAAGTACCCAAAACTCTAAAACTCAAGTAAATCCAACTGTTTTAGAACTTTTTATATCGAAAATACAAAACTTTTCCAAAATTTCAAGTTTCTATCAAAAGGAAACTCTAAAAGTACCAACTAATCCAGCCCTTAGACTTGCCACTTTAAAGCTACAAGGGCAACTAGTCAGAAGAGCGTCAGTCTCCGTGGTAGCAGCGTCAGCAGAACGTCGTCAGGAAGGATGGTTCTGGATCTGGACAAATTCATCAAGTACCACATGCTGAATCGATTCAGCTACGGCAACAAGAACCTCAAGTACAATCCGAAGGACGTCCGCGAGCTGTGCGCCCTGGCAAAGACGACGCTGGCAGCTGGAAACAGTCTGGCCCGCATCAATCCGCCGTGCATCATCGTCGGAGAGTGAGTTTTCTCAGCGTCTCTTCTACCAAAATATTCAAATAGCAGTCCATTGACAGTCTCTAGGTAGTTCTACCCAAATTTTGTTTTTTCGACACCGTACGCAGTCTTTTCGCTTGACTTGATTTACTAGTCGGTACAATTATTAGTTCTAGCGGCGAGTTCGACTTTTCCTACTCTTCCACCTTAGCTAAAAACAGATACGTAGTAATATCTACCGAAACCTTGGCATTATTTCTGACAGTTCGTAATCTTGCCCCTCGAAATAGTTACGCAGTATCCCACAAACTAAATTGTTGAGAAGAACGTCTAGTCAATATTTAAAGAACTGTGTGTTTCAAGGACATTCTTTTTCCCCAACTTGATACGTCAGCTAGACAAAAAAAGATAGAAAAAAACAGCTTCCGCACAAGCCTCGAAAAATATTAATGTATTCGAAACTACCGTAACCTAGATAATGAAGATGAGAAAAGCAACTAATAAAATTCCAAGAAGACTACAGCTGCCAGAACAGACTCTAATGAGTGACCATTACAGTATACACGGCCAGTACAATGACCTGCTTCGGATGTTCAGCACGGTGAAGGCATGCGACCCGAATCTGACGGAGGTGACGAAGTACAGCAACGGCGGCCTCAATCACAAGATGATTTTCCTCGGTGACTATGTGGACCGCGGCCGTCACAGCGTCGAATGTATCTGTCTCATCTTGGCTCTAAAATGCCGATTTCCGGACAAGTACCAGCTGTTGCGCGGAAACCACGAATGCAAGATGACGAATCACGACTACGGCTTCTGGGACGAGCTGAACGACCGTTTCGGAGAGCCATTGGCTTCGGAACTGTGGGAGGAATTCAACAACGTCTTTGCCTTCATGCCGCTGGCTGGACTGGTCGGCGGACGGATTCTCTGCATGCATGGAGGCATCAGTCCCGAACTGTCGAGTCTGAAGGACATTGAGGCGATTCAGAGACCGCTCGACGATCCGACGCAGAATCTGCTGGCACAGGATCTGCTCTGGGCCGACCCCATGCAGAATATCAAAGGTGAGTAACTGATATAGTCAGCTGAAAATTGGACTATAGAGACGGGCTGGTAAACATAGGATACTTTGGCTGCTCGAATTCGAGATTTTTTCGACCCCAACAGTAGAAAGACAATTTTAGCGTTATTTTCTACTCAAAAAGAATTAGCAAAAAGAGTTGGCGAGGTACCGAATCTTCAAAAATACGAATTTTCACTAGCGTTTTCAAGTCCTAGAGAGAGTTTTTCACGCGGAATCCACAAAAAATTGCTAGAGAGACATGAAATGAGCGGGAAAGCCAGGAAAATGGGTAATTTGAGACAACGCTGAAGCTCGTAACCGAAAAAGTGCAAAAATGCATTGCAGGCTTCAAGGACAACACGGTGCGCGGAACTTCCGTCTTCTTCGGTGAGGACACTGTAATCGAGCTGTGCCGCCGTCTACGCCTTGATTTGATCGTTCGCGCCCATCAGATGATGCTGACGGGGTTCGGTTTCTTCGCCGGACGCCAGCTGATCACCATCTTCTCGGCTCCACGCTACCAGGCTGACAATCCGAATCTGGGCGGCGTGTTGCTGGTCGACGCCCGTGGACACATTGGCTTCGTGACGATGCGCCCTCCGTCGACGGACATTGACGAAGACCCGGTTGCCCATAGCACCAGCGGCAGCTGTTTTGCCGGCAAAGAGCAGGAAGGAACGGTCAAGATGGCCGAGAAGAACAAGAAGAGACAGCTAAAGCAACATCAGCAGCAGCAAAAGACGCCGAAGACCTCGTCCAAGGTTTCGTCCGCTTCGAAGACTGTCTCGAAGAAGTAGAGCCAGTCAAGAGGAAATCTACATATGGGGAAAAATCAAGAAACAACCACAATAAAATGTTCTCTTGAAAGTCATCTTGTAGATACACTGACAGGAACTTTCTTAAGTTTATCTCTTTCAGACTGAACTTCTTTTTCTAAATGACTGAAAATAACCAAAATCTGACGTGTTCCGGACTCTCTATTTCCTGAGGCTTCTCACAATGTCAGACCTTTTCAAAACAAGGAACGATCACCATCCACCCTCTATCCAACTGCATTCAAGGGAATCCTATTTTACCAAGAGCTTTTCCGAGCAGTACGTTAACTATGTCAAACTTTGGAGTTTCTTATAACCATGAGTATGAATCGAAGGGCTCAGTTTGATGGACCGAGTTCGAAATGAAGAAGTAAGGAGAAGAACAGGTCTTCCGGATGTCCTGGATATATGATGGAAAAGGAAGTTGCAATGGGCGCACACTCTAGCCAAGATGAACGACCAAAGATGGTCGAAGAACATCACGGAGTGGATTCCATTGGATAGGCGAAGAGCACCCGGTAGACCACCAGTACAATGGGATGACGATATCAAAAGAGCCTGTACGCGTCTTGGTTTGGAGCCAATCTGTTGGATGCGACAGAGAAATGGACGGAGAGTGGATGGGAGCCATGAGAACGGCGAGGGACCCCGCTTAGCGATATACGCCAAGAATGATCTATCGATACCGTCAAATAAATGTAATGAATCGAAGAGTATTTCGGTCAATGTTAGAAAGACCAATGACCTTCAAAAACGGAAACCTCCAACTGGAGACTATTCCGGAGTCACAAATTGCTGCTCTAAACTATGAGACAGAAATTTTTGACTAGCTTCAGTCGCTAAGAAAGGGAAGAAGAGTTGCGACTATTTTTACAGCGAAAACACTAGGCTATGTACTGAACAGAGCAAAATTGATACATCTATAGCGAAAATACGCGAACACCCATCCACTTGTCTAGCGCGATTTGTTGAAGACACTCCCAAATTTTGGTGAAATGTAAAAAAAAAGGAGAAAAGCTTGCCTGTTTATCATTGTATGGATTGAAGTCAATGTCGTGAATGATTATGTGATTGGCACTGGTCAGATTGATTCCCAGCCCTCCCGCTTTTGTTGACAACAAAAAGACGTAGATCGAGTCGTCGACGTTGAACTGATTGATCAATTCCTGCCGTTCCAGGACGGGAGTCTGCCCATCCAGCCTCAGGAATTTGTGTCCTCGAATGCGGCAATAAATCTGCAGAATATCGAGCATCATCGTGAATTGAGAGAAGATTAACACTTTTTCCTTCTAAAATTATGTTTTCTGGCAGTGAAATCAGAACAAATACCTTTTCGATAATTTTTGGCAACATGACATCGAGTTGTTTGCATTTGCCCGATTGAGGGACGAGATCCTCGTCCAGAAGGAACTTTTGTGTGCTTCTAAATCTCACTTTTTTGAGGGAGAAAAGACAGGAAAATACTTGAATTTTTCGCAAATCTGATGAATTTGGAAGTCGCCGCTAAAGGTCAAATCTTCGGCCACATGTTTCGGAATCTTCTTCTCGTAGGGCTTTTCTTTCGAACAGAGTGCTTTGGCTATTTTCAGCAGACTGGCGTCGTTGTAGTGAACTCGCGTCAGCAGCGGATGGTTAGCGGCCTGTCGAAGCTTCATCAAGGTGGCAGATTGCGTTCCGGCGTCGTCTGACATCTTAGCATAGCTGAATTTGAAACATGTTTTGTCTTTTTTTTAGAATTGTAAACTTTCGACCTGTGTTAACTCTTTCGTGTTTACAAACCACGGAAAAGTTTAGAAAAAAAACCTTGACAAACTCACTAATTGATGACATTTTCATAGTTCTCCACCTGCTCCATCAGCATGTCGACCTCGACGACTTCTTCTTGTTTTGGCGGAAGGTTCAGTACCTGGCACTTCAGCCGTCGAAGAATATACGGCTGCAGAATCTGCTTGGCCTGTTCTATCCGATCCGTATGGTAAAGATTCGCTGACGAGTTTTGGAGTCCGGGTCCGAGCTGAAAAAGAGACTCTAGGCCAAAAATATGTGGAACTTACAGCTTTAAAATGGCCGAGAAGCTGGGTAATATCGTCGCAGAATTTGTCGAAAACTTTGGTTAAGACAAAGTACATCAAGGAGATGAGCTCGATGAGATTGTTCTGCAGGGGAGTTCCAGTCAGCAGAATCTTTCTTTTTCCCTGGAAATTGAGAGTTTAGAAAGAGGAAAAAACGACGGAAAACAGCGCTTCCAGTGACCACTCACCTTATTAGACAAAAAACTGTTCAATAATTCTGTAGAGCTTTAGTGAAAGTAACAGTACTTATTCTCGACTGGGTAGGCAATGTTTGTGCTGGCAAATCGGAGTTGGCTTACGAATGAAAACGGTAACTTTTAAAGAACAAGGTTGGCAACGCCCTTCCAGGGCTAAAGTAGAAATTCATGACTTCGCTGTCTCGGAGCCCTAGTTTCCCTTTCATTCCTCCTTTGTGACTCTTCTCCAGTCACTCTCCCTGACCCTCCAAAGAAACTACCGAAATTGTATTGGAACCTGCTTCCTCCCAAGCCTAATTTCAAAATGTAGGACCTGAACGGGTCGCCCGTTCCTAGCTTTAGTGAGTCTCAGTTCTACTGTCCCTTCCCTTCTCCCCTTGTCACTCTGCTCCAGTCACTCTCCCTGTCCCTCCAAAGAACTATCAAAGTCATAAGAACCCTTCGCGCCCTTGCTTTTCCTGTCGCGACTTGTTAAAAACTATTTGTGCACAAAGCTCCCCTACTTATCCTCAATTAGAGCTTCAGACAAACACACAGAGACGCGAGAGCAATTTAAAGTGGATAATGACTATCCCATCTACTTTTCTAAAACATTACCAGAATACTCACCCTGACTTTCATGAGATTCCTATATCTGTCGGTGGAGCAGTTTTTGAGCAGATGGCCTTCGTCATAGATGACGTAATTCATCGAAAAGTTCTTGAAAAACTTTTTGTCGTCACTCTTCGATCCGATCATGTTGTACGTCGTCATAATCACGTCAATCTACGTTTTTAGCGTAAAAACTTCAAAATTACTAATCTTACGTCCTCTTTCCTCTTCTTTACTCGTTTTCTTATCTTTCTCCTGTCCTCCATGCTACCGTAGTAGGTCTCGACCTGAAGAATACTGTATTTTTCAAAAAAAAAAAAAAAAAAAAAAACAGGAACAAAATGTTACTTTTAACTTTTTGCACCATCGTTTGAGCTCCCCCTGCCAATTTTCGATCGTAGAGGAGGGAACGACGACGAGATGCGGTCCCGCGATGTTTTCTTCTTTTAGCCAGGCGAGGAAGGCCACGATTTGGATCGTCTTGCCGAGCCCCATTTCGTCTCCGAGAATACAGTTGAACTTCTTATTGTTCATCATGATTAGCCAGTTGAGACCGACCTTCTGGTAATCGTGCAGGTTGTATCTGAAGCATGAGTATTTTCTAATTGTAAACATTATAAAAAATTACTTATTTTCCAGAACTTTTTCGGCACTAACGGAGAGGTTATCTATTGCTATTTTTTGGATCCGACAAAATTCTCTGCTTTCAAAAACGTCCTAGTTTCATCTCGGATTTCAGAAGTGACCAAATTAGCAGGAACGAAGGTTGAAGAAATGAAGGGGAGAATTTCAATTTTGGAAACTCTAGTTTTCGAAATGCAAAAAGAATCTACCCCTCAGTGAGAATCTTTGGCTGATATGTGGCTTGAGTACACTGCTGGAAGCCCTCTTCCACATCATTGGCGTGTCCTTTGCAGTCGCTCAAGATCTGCTCCAGAATTCCGCGATTCTCCGAATGTTCCATATAGTTGTCGAGGGCCTTCTTTCCGTGCGCTATTTCGCCAAGACTGTCTTCCTAAATTTTCTTCCTTTAAACACACAAAAAATGCTACCATTTCTACAAAGGAGGTGAAAGGCCGCTTCTCCATGATGGCCAAGGCGACCTTTTCCGAGACCTTGGCATTAGCGATGAGATCTTCTTTGCTGGCCGTGTTGAAAAATTCGCGACAATTTCGGTCCTGATTGGATTCTCGACGATTGTAGCGGCGGCGTTCTTCTGCCTGGAAATATAATGGAAATTAGCTATACAGAACAGTTCACTGGCCGTATTCTATAAAGTTTTACTCGGGTAAAAAACCTATGAAGAAAAATTTACCCGGATAGGGTCGGGAACTTGATAGAATACGACCACAGGTTCGACAAAATCTAATCTTGTAGCGGCACCAAAAGGAACCGAACAGCTACCTGGAGCTGCTATTTTAGATTTAAAAAAAAGAACGAATAACGTTATTGGGCTATTTTTGGGGAGCTCTTTCGTCATGATCTTTTCCGCTAAAACAAAAGAGTAAAACCCACACCACTGTCGCTGTCCGGCGTCATTTCGCGATGATCAGAAAAGTCGGCTTCGGCCTCCTCATCGCTGGAAATATAGGCTGTTTTCTTCTTGTCTGTCTTGGCGACAACTTTCAGCGTCGAGGCTTTGTAATTCTCCTCTTCACTCTCCTCGTCCGAGAACGTGATCACTACTTTTCTCTTCGGCTTCTGCTCGGCCACTCGCGTTACCATTTTCTTCTTGTGCGAAGCCGATTTTCCGAGCCATGCGCCTTCATCTTCGCTCGATTCGGATAATGTCCTCGGTTTTGAGGGGGTCCTAAACTTTAAAATGCACGCTAAAAATTGACAAAAGACTCACGAGATGGAAGATTGAGTGGAAAGGTTACTGACAGCCCTAGACTGTATCCCATTCGTGGCAGTTACTCTTAATTTAAGATTTTTTCATGAAAAAATGTGAAACCAACTTTTTCCTCTTCGGCTCGTCCTCGTCGTCGGAGATAATGAAAGAGTCCTCGCTCTCTGCCTCCTCGTCCCTTTCGATAAATTCCTCGTCAGAGTCCAGAGTCTGCTTTCTCTTCTTGGCTGGGGTCATCACTGAAGAGAAAATCAAACTGATTTTTGAGAAATACCTACGTTTATTCTTTTTCCCGACGTTACCGCTATTCACGCGGGCTGAGACCTGAAAAAAAGATTATTTCGAAAGAGAACATTCCACTTACAGCAGCCAGACTTTTCCTTTTCTGCTCCAGTGCGGCTAGAAGGGAGGCACTCGAAATGGAGGGTGCGTGTGCGACCCGAGACCTACTCGACATTTCTCGGCTGAAAATTGTTTTTCATAGAATTGAGACATTTTCGAAGTTTGCAGGCACAAATAAAGCCAGGAAATATAAAAAAACACGTAAAAGATGATATTATCCAGTGGCCGTATTCTATAAAGTTCCCGACCCTACCCAAGTAAAAAACTTATGACGAAAAATTAACCCGGGTAGGGAACTTTATAGAATACGGCCACAGCTCTTCGTACCAAAATTTTGGCGAATATTTCGATACGGCGCCGAAATGGACGCAAAATTGCGTACATCCATGAGAAGGCGGAAAAGAGGAATTGTGCTTTCTTTCAGCTTAAAGCGAATATGTCTAGTTGGCTGCAAATGACAACAATTTCGAAGGAAAGCATTTTTGCAGTAAATGCGTCCCGAAACAGGGAATTCTGCTGATTTTTTTCCCAAGGAGTGATAGATTAGCTGCAATTCATCTAAAGTCTCAAAACCTCTACGTAATTGGCTGCTATGCTCCTACTACTTCATATACGGACGAGGAATATGAGGACTATTTGGATTTTGTTGAACAGGAAATGCTTAATTGTCCCAAAAATGCTACGCCATTCATGGCGGGCGATTTTAATGCCAAGGTTCAAAGACACATTGGAACGAAAAGTCCATTGGCATATACAACTGTGGTGCTGGTAATCAACGTGGATGTGTGCTTACCGAATTGGCTATGTGAAACAGTCTAAAAATATGGAATAGGGAAACCCAAACATGGTGGATGAATACAGAAACGCATGTTCTCTGGCAAGAGCGGGTCTACAGCATGATATCATGAGAAGGAAATCCGAGCAGATTCGAGCTGCTATCATCCAAGGAAGAGGGACAAATCATGCCAAAAGGACTAATGCCCATACCAAAGCTGTGCTTATGATGACGGATCCTACGACTGGTGCAAAATCACAAAATGCTACTTGTCGCTTGGTCAAGGAATATTACGACAGTTTGTTTCAAAGCACAATTCCTATCCCACCATATCTGATCTCATTGGATGAAACCTTGCCACCATTCACTACTGTGGAAACAAAACATGCCCTAAAATCGCTGAAGTTGGGACACTCCCCTGGACCTGATCATGTACTTCCTGATATGCTATGTCTTGCCTCAGAAGAACTAGCCCCTGTGGTTGTCTCTCTACTCAATGGATGTTGAGTTTCACAAAGGAGTGCGCCAGGGTAATAGCCTTTCTCCATTGCTCTTCAATTGTGTGCTGAGAATTATGTTATGAGATCGATTGACTGGGAAAGGAGTGGATTGAAAATTGATGGAAGGTAGTTAGCAAGTATCGAATACGCTGACGATGTTACCCTCATTGCGAAATCTCGGCCGGAATTGGAGAAGATGCTTCGAAAATTGATGAGATCCGCAGCCGAAATTGGTTTCTGCATCAACGATAGGAAAACAGTTCTCATTACAAACTGCACTTCCACACGAGCTCCGATGACGATCGATGGCCTCAATTTCGCTTTCAAGGAAGAAACTGTCTATTTGGGTGTTCCGATCTCTCTTCCATTAAACCATCACAAGGAAATCCAGAGAAGCATCAGAAGAGGCTGGATGGCTTGGAGCCAACATTCCAAATGGCTCACAGACCACGCCATACCTATGGCCAGATGGAAAGAAGAATGGTTGGAGTCACAAGGATGCATAGATGGACGAACGAGAGGGTCAGAAATATCACCAAGGTACAAGACTGGGTGAGAACTGCCGATAGAAGGAAACTCAGTTGGGCAAGAAAAATCACGACAATGAATTGGAAAGATCGACGCGTGCTACTACCACTTGGACGCCATACGATAGGAGGAGACTAAGAGGACAACCTCCGGCTTGATGGAGAGACTATCTCAAGAAAAGTTTTGATAGAAGCTGGTGGAATGTACCTAGCGACGAATGGGACCGGGTCATCGACCATCATAGATAAATCTACGATATGGAAATAAATAATAACAATAAGCTGAATGAAAGGAAAAAAAAACTGTCTTTCATAGATATTCAGTGTCCGCAAAAGCATTACTACCAGCACATTCGTAGTTTCAGACAGGAAAAGTGACCTTTCGAACAAAAAGAGGTCAAAACAAAAGGGAAGAGGTTAGAAGAGTAGAAATTTTTACAGGTGCAGTATTAGTGTTTCTTCCCTGTGTAAAAGAAAGGAGAACCAATAAAGAGATAATTCCTTGTAACGATCTCTAATATTGAAGGGGCTGTCGTCTCCGTCTGTCCGTCCGAAGCCTTTTGCGTTTTAATGAAAATGCGTACGTTACGATGAAATTACTATTGTTTTGCTTTTTTCTCGGTGTTTTCAACACTTTTTCTGTTAGTTTTTGTTTAAGTGAAAGAGCGTATGCGTTTTGCTATATGAACACGAAAAAAATAAAGAAATGGAAGAGGGAAAAGCTTCATGAGGTTTTGGGCGAGATTTCGCTACAGGCGTCCGCCGCGCCCTGCCCGTACGGTCTCTACATACGTTGCGGGGGTAGTGCGAACTGTTTCAAACTTTCGTCAATTCTTTAGAACGTTTAGAAGCCCGAACTGGTGGACAAATCGACCCCGGGAAACCGAGTGTTGATAAATTTTTGGTTCACAAGCAGGGATGGGCCCCCTTCGCTAATCGCAATCGCAGATATGCGCGCTATTTTTTGATAATTGCAATCGCATCCACATTTTGAAAATTGGACTATCCGCAAATCGCATTTTACCACGGCGATTAGCGATTAGTGGCGACTTTTTTGCGATTAGCGGATATCTGCAAATGGCTATCCGCAGCCGCTTTTACTCCGCGATTATAATCGCAATCGCTATCCGCAAATTTTTGAGCTTGCGATTATAATTTGTCCTTCCTTCTCAGATAGGTCGTGGACGCTTTTCCGTTGATCAACTAGACACGACATTCATGTAGTCCCTAAAAAGAGAGAAGACACCCTCAACAATCTTCGCATCCCAGGAAAGACTCCGAGTGCAGTCGCAAATACGTTTTCGGCAGGACAGTATCTCATTCCATCCTTGTGGCGACCTTCTCGACATATCAACCATACTTTGCCCCCACACCCCTGACAGTGTATCAACTAAGACTCATGTTTTCTTCGACTTATGATCAGTTCCTCCCATGTGTCATCGGAAGAGTCCCCTCCAGAGGGCTCTCCCCAGTAATCCCATCATTCTCCTTCCAGCTAATGATAAATCTCTCAGTAAGTTTTTGTACAGTTTTACCAGGCTAGGAACTCTCATCTAATAAGGTTTTGGAAACAACGAAAGTGTTCGAACAATCCCAATCACTCCTGTACTTGCGACAGATACTCTCTCGGTAATAAAGACCACGTTGCAACGAGTTCTGCTTCACAAGTCTCTAAAGACAAGTACAGCTTTCAAAATACTATTAGCTATATCTGTTGCAGTTGAAATTGACCAGTTTGACGTCGAAGTGCCAGACCGAATTGTTCTCGCTGATGATTGATCAGCGCAGTCTTGTCCTCCCATGCCGTTTCGTCATCTTCGACATATTCCTCCTCAGGCCCATGAAACAGTTCTCCATCGTCTTCGATGTGCTCTTCTTCGTCGACCGCGATTTCTGGCACTACTTGAAGCGAGTCCTGGTCCGCATCGTTATGATTGGCATTGAAACCGGGAGCGATGAAAAAATTATAAATTTCAAAATTAACTAACCAAACAAAGCCTTGAACGGCGATCTTCTTCTTTAATTTCGACCACGTAAGGTCCCGTCCACAACATCCGCCAGTCATGAGAGTCACATAAAGGATTTCGAAGATCCTTGATTGACAGAAGACGATTTTTCATCGTGTAGGAGCTCTTCTCTGCCATTCACGTTTCCGATTGCGAAACAAAAAACAATAAAAAGGGAATGACTAGAAAAATAGCCTACCTTCTTCCGTAGTTTCGTTTAATAGCGCCGTCTGTGAATTTTTCTCCGTTGTTCCATCTTTTGACGGCTTCTAGAATCTCATTGTAGTTGTCATCGTTCTTGACTTGTGAAGATTTCTTTTGAGCGACGTATTCTTGCAATTTCACGTCGAATCGTGCTCTGTTCTGTTCCCTCACGTCATCGAAACCCTCTTCTGACATCTGGCCGTTTGTAAGTTGTTTTGCGATAAAAAAAAACAGAAAATAAAAGAAAACTTGAAGAAATAGTGGAAAAACTAGAATAAAGCAACAACTAGAGCCTTTCTCCTCGTTTTAGGTCTTAAAGGTTTAGAATATGCGTGCTTTTGTCGAAATGAACAAAAATAAACATAAAAATAAGGGAAAATAATAATAATAACTGAAGAAAAACGAAATAAAACGTTTCCGGTCAATTTCAACTGAAGCTGGTCAATTTTTAGCTAGTTGGATTTGACCGGTCAATTTCAACTAGTTCCGGTCAATTTCAACGACCGGTCAATTTCAACTGCAACATATCTATCAATGAGATGCACATAGATTTAGTACTGATACTCTCGTGAGAGCCGAACATGGTCTCAAAAAGCATCCCATTTATTGGGGAGATGGTTGGTCGAGAAAACGTGTTCTTCACAAGCCTCTGAAGACAAGTACAGCCCTCGAACTAGGCTTCAGGCCTGAGTGAAAGATGGGCTTAGAACGGTAGTAGATTAGCCGCAGCTCTTTGAAAAATCTCAATAGCCCTAAAGAAAATATAGGGAAACAAAAATACACGACTTTCCTCGACTGATTTATTGGTTTCCCTTGGTATCGCCGATGATGCCCCACATGTCGAAGACGAGCTCATCGGGAAAGCCGAAGATCTGAAGATCCGAGTCGCGAACCTTCTGGAACATTTCCTGGAGAGTCGTGCATCCGACGGCCGTGTCCCAGATCGTCTGGGCCAGTTCGTCATCCTCCAGTCCCAGATAGTTGCGGAAGAGAGTGTTCATACTGTCGATCGTGTTCTTGTTCGGGGCATTGGTCTGACGGACGACGCCGTCAGCCTTGAAGCGAACCGTTCCACAGCCTGAGGACATAGGCGTCTTCGTCGAGCGTCTCTGCTGGAACATCTGGAAGCCGGACTGGAGAGGATTGATAAGACGCAGGTGGAAGTCCTGTCCGATCGGGATATTGCGAATCATCTTGGCCACCTCGAAGTGACGCAGACCGAGGGTCGACTGGCCCTGTATGCACTCGATCAGCTGGCCGGGGGCGATGGCAGGACTGGCTGCTGCGGCAGCGGTTCCTTCTCTGAAATATCAGTCGTTTGGAGACAGTAACAGTAACAGTAGAGAGTAACAGTAACAGTAACTTACCTGATCTTCTTGATGAAGGAGCGGGGGAATCCGTTGTCGGCTACAGTAATCCCGAGCGTGTCAACCGTCTTGGCCAATTCGATCTCGACGGGCTGACCGCGCATGTGAACGAGCAGGAGATCGTTCTCTTCCAGATAGCCGGTGAAAAGATTCTCCATGGCGGTCGTGTTCCGAGTACAGTAGATGATATTATCGGGACTCAGGTCGAATCCTTTGGCAATCTGCTCGTAGAGCTCCGCGACAGAGTTGAATCCGCTGACTCGAATCGTCTCCGAGCCCTGGGCCATCTGACAGGAGAAGGACAGCTGCAGCGGCTTCGGATCCGGGTTCATGAAGTGGTAGACCTCATCGAGTCGTTCCTTCTTCTCTTCGGCTGCAATGGTAGGCAGAGGATGACTGCGATTCATCGAGCGAGAGCGACGGCACTGACTGGAAATGGCCATCCCAGAAGGCGTGATGTTAGTAGACTGTCTAATTGTTGTTTCGTAATTGTCTATTGAAAGTTCCTTTTACAAAGTTGTTGCTTTTTTTTGTTGTTTAGGTAAAAATAACAATTGTAAATTGTAATAGTTTGAGACATTACTGCAGTACTGGAATTTCGCTTCAAACATGGTAGATCAACTGAAAAGAAACACAAGAACAGGGGGTTGTGCCCCTATCCTATTCTCTCAGTCGTAGAAGAAGTTGGAATAAAAATAACAGCGCAATAAATTGAGACAAATCATGTCGTTTAGCCATAGTTTAGCAAAATCCAGTGATCTGACTGTTTCCTTAGCTTTTCTCCGGGAAATTTGTCAACTTCAGTGTTTGAGCTAGCGCCGCCTAAATTTGAACTGGACCAGCAGTAGACGAAAAGTTTGCGCTACTTCTTGTTTTCTTACGGTTGCGTCGTAAAACATGGTTCAAGAAGGTCTGAAAAGCGTGATAAAGTACAATTTAAAAAAAAAATGGTCGAACTCCATTCAAGGCTCTCTTCAGAAGAATGGCACTTTTAGTAGTAGTAAAAGAGGCTTCGATTTATTCAGTACGCAATTTCCGGGTACTCGTGTTTTTATCCGTTTTTTTTTTGAGTTTCCATTCAGTTTTACGATTTCTATCTACTTTTATCGACTCATCGTTAATTATTCTTTTGTTTGCACTACAGCCAACCCCAAGATTCAAAAGTTTTCTTTTGATCATTTGAAAGCGACAATATTTGCGTGGTTTGTTCGCACAAGCGTTCCTTGTGGGCAGCGTCAGGGCACAAGCACCGAGCTATAGGAGCTTTCTAGATCCAGGCAGTTCAGTCTTATAAAGGGTGCCCTCCTCAAATGTCTGATTCTGCCTTTCTTTCTGAAGAGCCTGTCTGCATGGACCCTCTTCAGAAGACTCGTCAACTCACCCAACTAGCTACTCACTCACAAAAGGTAGGACTCCCTGATAACCGTGATCAGACTCTTTTAGGTTCCACAACCTGACTCACCTGACCTTCGCAGTAGCGATGCCTTCGTCCCTACTATCAAAGAGGAAGTTGAAGATCCTGACTACGGTAGCGTCCCTACTAGTCCGAAACCAGCACAGGTTCCTCAATCAACTGCAGAAGGCCATTCCAGTCGTCTGTTCACCAAATTGCCTTACAATCAGGTAATTCTACTCAAATCGACTCAAACAGTACACACTTTAGATGCCCCCCAATATGGCTCATCCTTACCCGACTCACGGCTTCATGCCTCTAGGTTACTACTTGGTAAATGGCAGACCGATGCTCATTACCGCTCCGATCCCCATGCAAGGACAGTCTTATGGAGGTTGTCCTCAGAGAGACAGTCGTCCACCGCCTAAGGTAAGACTTATGAGTTATCGTGTACTCACAGTTCAACCTCAGATGTCTCGTCACCATTTTCCTTACTCACTCCCAGTGAATGTTCGGGCGAATCAGGTTCAAAAGCAATCTAAAGACCATCTTGGCAATGAGGAAGCTCAAAGTCCATCTGAAGTCGGTTACCGTCCATACTTACCCTTCAATTTTTCTCAGATGTCTTCCGACACCGATTCAGCCCCCTTCGCCAAGAAGAACGAATCAGTTCCAGTTCAACAGAAAACTGGTCCAGTCCCTCCTCAACCTATGGTCAGTTTTCCTAGGGAACTGATCAAAGCGTCTGTTCAGATTCCCCAGCCCATCCTATTCTATCCGCCTCCCATCAACTCGTCCAGGAGGAGAAGAGCTCCACCCTCTAAAGAAATTAAAGCCAAGAAGATGAAGGAACAAGATGAGGCTTTCATCGACACGTTCAAGGCCATAAAAGTACCTTCTCAGGGAGATAATAGGAGGGAACATGACGTCTTCTTGTACAAGTTCAAGGAGGGCGATGAGACCTTGTGCTACGTTTTCAACTGGAAGAGTACCACCCAATACGGACAGAGCTTTGTTTGTTGCAACTGCAAGCAGATAACAGTAGGGACGCTTCATAATATCACGATCAAGAAGGGCTTTTTTCAATCTGATCCGACGCTCAGGCACAAGCAGAAGACTCCCGAGACGAAGAAGGCATGCAAGCCAAAGAAATTTGCTGAAGAGATGGCCATCCGAATGAGGTTCGGAATAACTCCTAAGATCAAGAAGGGCGAATACGGGAATCTCGGTTGGACAGAGATTTACGAGCGGATGCTTGATGATGTCTCGACGAATGAGAATCTGACTGACGAGGAGAAGAAAGAAGTCATCAGGATTCTCAGTACCACGGAACATGTACAAGCATCTTATCGAGCGATTAGAGGAGCTCAGAACAAGCCATTCCAGAGAGAGAAAGTGGAGAAGAGAAGAGCGAGTCCCATGCTCATGATGTGTGCTCCGGTGATGATGACGCATCCTCAGACTGTAAAACAGCCCATCCCGGTCATAAAACTCGAAGACGACTAGCAACTCGATAACCATACTCATAAGTGTTTACTTACTTGCTGTAAATGTTTTTTGTAATAAATTTTGTAAATATCGGAGTTCTGTAAATCCTGAAAATATGGAAGGCTCGGGGAACTGGGGACAAGGGAACAAAAGGCTACCAGCAAATAGCAAGGCTGGAAGCGGTTGACGGTTGGCTCTTCTAAGATTCGATAGACTTCCATCAGTCCTTTGGGATCCAACAAACAGAAGTCGAATTGCACCATATCTGAAAGTTGAAGGACGAAAAAGGAGAATTATTCCTATACCTTTCTGGTAGTTTTACGATCCTCTATCATGAACAAAAATAGTTTCCGCGATGAAATCTAGAGCTCTTCAGTCTTTCCAGCCCAAAGCCAAAGACCGAGCGTGACTCCCTCTCTTGAAGTCTGTCAGAACGTGGCGGTTTCACGGACTGACCGTAACATGCCGAGCTCTCTTCTTCAACAAAAAGCAGGCAACCATTGGCGAAGGCACAGTTCGTTCCTTTTAAGTGAGAAAAGTAGAAATGCTGACCAGGGAGAACTATAGAAGTCGATAGAGAACTGTAGAAGACGAGGTTGATACTGGCGAATTTCGTCGTTGACTGAAGTCTCTTCAAAGCGAACTTTTGTCAAAAGATTTTTACAAAGATATTTGAAAATAGTCAGAACTTCAAACTTGAGTACTTTAAATTCAGAGGAAACTTATAAAGATCTTTCGTCAAAAGTTCGCGTCCAAGACGTCAGTCTACAAGGAACTTCGCCCTCACAAGCCTTTTCGTCGTCTACAATTCTTCCAGGTCACCGAAAACATGGAAAAAGTTACGCATCTTGCCTGCGTTTTGTTATGGAAGAGAGCTCGGCATATGTGACAGTCAGTTGACGAATCCGCCACTTCGAGAGAGGGAGTCACGCTTGGGGTTCCCTTTGGTTCTCTAGGGCATCTCCACGAGTCCACAACGGTTTTTTATAGCTTGTAGAGATTGGGCTGTGAAGACTGAAAGAGCTCGATTCCATCTCCTCAATTCCGTTTTGAGAGAGATGGACAAAGTAGAGACTCTTTCCAAAGAACTGTTATCGTGGAGGTCTCTGGTCAAAACTGATGGAATCTATCAGGTGGGAGCATAATTTTCGATACATTTGGTCATAACTTTTTTGTCTTTCAACCAAATCAGGTTTTCTTTTTTTAGAAAGAACAGGCTAATTTAGCTCTATTTGATGGTGTATAAAGCTCAGAAACCTCAGTTGAAAATTTTCGAGCACCACTCCAAAAGCTGAAATTTAGATTGAATCTTTTATTCCCGAGGGCGGCAAAGGGCATATCTCAGAAAAATGATAACGCAGTTTTGTTGCCACTGACAAATGAGGAATGCGACCCGATTCCTCAGAAATTTTCCCACTTGATACTAGACGAAGATGGATTTCCTCTCATCTGATCACAGTAGAAGCTACTGCCCACACAAATTCTCAAGACGATTGCCCCTGTTGTGATTCTTATTCTGTTTTTGTAGTCCTAACCTCTCGCCGGTTCTGCTCTGCTGGTAGTCTCCCTGTCCCTCTTGTCTCCATTTGTCCTTCTGCCCCAACTGCTCCAATATTCCTCGTCTAACCTTTTCCAGCTTCCTCTCTTCTGTCAATTAGTTCGTACAACAACTTATTCCTCGCGACTCACTCGTCTGGAAGTGAGAAATGAAAAAAACACCCATCCCTTGAACTTTCCAATACTCTCCCCATCCCCTGATTTCTCCCCCCGAATCATTCATTCCAAGAACACCTGATGGCATTCTCATTTCCAGTGACAGTCATTAGTTCTGGTGGGCGTGTCAAGAGACTCGACGGTGCTTATCGACCATTGTCATAGTCTCACAACATGCAGATGCTTATCGTCGTCGTCTGCTTCAGTCTCTTTCTCGTTCAAACGTCACTCCAATGGTCCTGTTCCGGTCCGGACTGTTCGCCGGTCCAGTCTCTCTTTCAACAGCGGATGAGAAGGAATAATGGAGCCAATAAACGTGAGTGCTTTGAAGGAAGTACTGTTTCTTATGAGACGGGGTAAGTGATGTCATTCTAATGAATGATTTTGTATAGTTGCGAAGTAAGAGTCACAGTTTTGCAGAGGAAAGACACTTTTTTTTAGGATGATAGAGTCTGAAATTTTTCTCTCAGTGTCGGAAGTTTGTAATGACAAAATTCCCATAAGATTCAGGTTGTCAGACGACTGATAGATCAACAGTACATCAACTTCGATAAATTTGAGTGGAAGTTGAGTGACTAGGTATGTCGGCGTATACCGAAATCATGCTGATTGTGAGTTAGACTCTCTGTAATTTTTGTAGGTCAACCACCTACAGCTTGCTCAGTTCTTCTCTTTATTGTTGACTCATTTCAGTCCCTTGCCAAATATCTGTCAGAAAAGTTGTTTCATTTCTTCTCAATGATCAATCTCTAGTTTGACACTTCTCCAATAACTTTCCGACGAGTTTCAGTTTCTGAGCAAGTTGTCAGATTAAATATTAGGGCGCGTCAGAAGTCGTGTCCCGTAGTACTACAGCTACCCTTCAAATTGATCGAATCGGTCCAAAAATTTTACATATATTTTACAGGGGTACTATTTAGCCCAGTAAAAGCTACTGTTAAAATACAAAAAGATTTCCTCTCGGCGGACTCGAACCCTGGTCGCTCCAGCGTGGTTAACGCACGGGCACTGCGCCATTTTTTCAAAAATTTAAAAGTCGAATAACTTTTTGCGCGAAAGTGTAAAATGCGTTTTTAAAAAAAAGAAAGATGCGTCTCGATGAGCTTAGTTTTTTTTTGTAGTTGACCATTTTTCTGTATCTCCTAATCTCAAAACGTTATCGCGAAAATACGTTTTTGGGCCGATTTTAAAAGCTACCGTAGCCCTTGATCCCAAAATCCAAACTGTCCTAAAAGTTCTCAATATTTTTTCGGGGTCGATTATCCCCAGTAAAATTTTTGGACCGATTCGATCAATTTGAAGGGTAGCTGTAGTACTACGGGACACGACTTCTGACGCGCCCTAATATTTACGGTTTACTGACACTGTTCTCGTTTGTATCTTTTCTTTCTTGAGACACTAGTCGCATAGTAGGTAATGCCTCACAATCTCACAATCTGCTGTTGTCAGCACAATCTGATGTGGACAATGCATTTCGGTTCGTCTGTCATTAGAGAGTAATATTCCCTCATTTCAGCTAACTTTCCCAGCTCAATTCCTGTGAGTTTTTTTCGGCTGTCATACTATAAACAGAATCAGTAGTATCCAATACAGTATTTTGCACCTCTGCTCTGGATTCGTTTCTGCCCTTCAGATTCCCGCTGCCTCATGTTCTTGCAATCTTGCAATCAATTCGTTTTCAGAGAGTCTATACTCCGTGTTCAGTAGAGAAGGCTAGATTACTGTGTCTCAGTAAAAAGAATAAACTAACAACTCGAAACCAGTCCAATTCCCACTTATTTCTGACCTCACCAACCAGGAAATACCCGATATTCATCCAGCTCATGGCCATTTGATACGGGGCTATGTGGGTAGTCATAAAGCAGCTGAATGAGATCGGCAGCTGAAGTTCTGATTGCCAATAGATTCTCTCTAGGCAACCAAGACAAGTATCAGAGGGATCTGTTCTACTTTCAGGCCGTGACGAATACGACTTTGTGCGATTTGGAAAACGATCCGAGGCGCAGAAGAAGGCCGGCTACGACTATGTTCGCTTTGGAAAACGATCTGGTGGCGCCTCAGCTTGGAGAATCTAGAATCTTCTCTCTGTACTAAGAAAGAAGAAATGTCTTGCGTTTCTCAATGAAACTCTCGTGTTATTTGGATCTGTAGAAAGAAATTGTAATACTTACTGTTCGGAAATTTTGACCTTTCAAAATGGTTGCCGTCGTTCACAAGTGTGAAGACTTTTGGTGGTGCTTTTTTTGAGCTCAACTTTTAAGAAAGTTTCTACCGCCACAGAACCAGAAGAGATCTCAGAGCATTCTGAACTATTTGTGATCAAAAAAACTGCTGTAGCTTCTCTGAATAACGAATCATATCCTTTCAATAACACTACTGAGCACAGTCTGGTCGTGTTTTATATGAACCTTGTTGAAGGTTGAAGTGCTGTGTTGTCTCCCGGAGTTCACTCAAGAATTTCATTTTCATTGATTCCATCGATTCCACATGTTCTATTGATTCCAAGTCAAGCCTTGTTGTCTCTTTCTGTAAAAAAGATTCACCTTCTTATTATTGTTAGCGCCTAAGCCATCTCTCCTGCCACGAAGTCTATGGTCTCACAAAGAAGTCCATTGGGTCTTGCAACGAAAAAGTACTAGTCGTCAAGATACGGTTTGAACTGAATTTGTTTCACTCATAGTTTTCGTTGCTTTTCTCATCAGATCTCGGGTCTCTAAAAGACAAATTCCTCCACTGACTTTGATCGATCCCGTAATTAAAAGAGGTTTCCTCACATTAACCCTCAATCCGCAAGAATTTGTATTCCTAAAAGATAGATACTGTTCCAGAAAGAGATTTATCACGAATGAGTCATTGTTTATACCCTGTTGTTCTCTCACTTTACAGCTATCCATCAGATATCATAGGCGTATCTCTTCCTCTCGTCTTTTTCGCTGTCAAAAAATGTCCCACTCACTGTCCTGTTCTCTCTGATCCTGTCTACTGGAATTTCTCATTCTCATTCCCAATTTATGAAACAAGTATCTGGGATAATATCTTCTCAAGCTGTGAACAAGTTATCAAGACTTTTGGTGCTTGTTATCTTCTAAAGGATGTTTTCTGCAGCTTGATCAATGAGCAGGGGAAAATTCCCATATTTAGCCTGAACAAGTTGACCTTTTCACCTGCAGCCGCTCTTCTATGTAAAATGACATGGCTGCCCTTTTTGTGACGAGATTCTATCGCTAGCATTCCACCAGGTGCTTTTCTTCTTGACATCAAAACTAATTGTACATTTTGTACGGCAAATTCATCAGATTTCTTCTCTCCTAAATGAAAAATGATTGAGCGTGTGGGTCTAATTGAAATCAGGTAAACACGCCACTCGCGTCAATCCGCTCCAATTGACCCAATTCTATCCCCCCTTTTTGAACGGATTCCTGTCTTTTTCATTCCCATTTTTGAGAGGAAATATTATTTCTAACAAAATCAGAAATTTGCAGCTGTCGGAAGAGAAGACTCGCCCGGGACGAAGCGATGTCTCATCACAGTGAGTTTTGATCGAAGTTTTCCACTCACCAGTGACAATTTTGCCTTGTTTACAGTATTTGGCTCAACAAAAAACTCTTTTCAGTGATGAATAGGGCTCCGGGAAAGCGTCAGATCAAGCCGACGGCCTTCCTTCTCAGTGCTCTCGACCTGCCCGATGACGATGATGACGACGACATCGAGTTCGGAGCAAGTAAGCAGCCTAATTTGGTGGTTATCTCGGTGTAGATCCACAAATCGCGAAGAAACTCGACGAAAAGTTGGATGAAGATGAGGAAGAATCGGGCGACGACGATGGAAGTGACGGAGAATCTTCCGACGACTCGGATACCAGCAGTTCTGACGAGGTTTTAGCACATTTTCTTAACCTTTTCAACCCAGAATTCCAGACGGACGATGCGAAAAATGGTGAAGCTGACAAGGACGTCGGGCCAATATGTGCCGTCTGCATGAATCAGACTCCATTTTTCAAGAACGATCCCCTCGTCAAGTGTGATAAGTATTTTTTTTAAATCTTTTTATTTAAAAAATCCAATTTTAGATGTTCCGTAGCCGTTCATGAAGGCTGCTACGGCGGAATCTTTCTTGAGGAGCCCAACGGCATCTACGATGAGTCCTGGTTCTGCGAGCCGTGTCTTCTGGGAGCCACAAATGTTCATTGTGAACTGTGTCCCGACACCAAGGGAGCCTTCAAACTGTCTGGTTAGTTTTACCTTTTGTTCCAAAACCAATTATTTAGAATTTTCCGGCCAATTCGTTCACATGAGCTGTGCTCTCTTCACGGAAAATATCACCTGGGCTGACAATGTCAAGCTGCTCGCAGCTAGCTACCAGGAGGTCAAGCATCGGCTCTTTGGACGAAAGGTTCATGGTTTTGCTCGTTTCCGTACAAAATAAGTTCAGAGATGTTCCGGCTGTCATGACGAGTCTACCGGGAGATCAGGAGTGGCCACCAGATGTGAATTGGGCGAATGCAGCAAATATTATCACATTACTTGTGCTCAAAAGTAATCTTAAAAGACTGGCTTTATTGAAAAATGGCTTCAGACTCGGTCTCCTGGTCGATAAGAGCGACGTCGACGACAATCCAGAAACACATCCGCGATTCATAGCCTGCAAGGCTCACAACAAGAATACGGAAGGAATCAAAGCCATGAAAGAAATGTAACCTTATTTTTTCTTCGTTTATCATAAGATATTCACAGGCATTCCCATTTTGTCAAGCAGGAGACGGAAAGGACTGCTAATCCGAAAACGGAAGATGCTAGAATCGAAAAAGATCGTCTAAAAATGACGGAAAAACTGAACGTGGCTCTCAAAGCTCTGCAGGGAGTCAGCATAACAAAGCCAGATATTCATTGTGTCGTGGTATTTCCCCGTTCCGAACACTGAAACCAAAAAATTTTAGCCTTTGAGACAGCGCTATGCCCGTCACATTCACACGTGTGCTCGTCTCCTGGAAGATTTCAAAAGAAAAAGAATGCTCCATTTGAAGGAAAAGAAAGACGCAGTGGCAGAGTCCATAGGCCTGCTTTCTACGGAAGCCATCGAGGAGGAAATTGATGCTCTGATCAAGAAAAACAAGAAATTGGAGAGTTTGAAGAAGAAAATTGAGGCCGAGAAGGAGAAGGTCATCATAGCTCACGGGAAAAAGGAAGCCCGCTTGACGGAAAACAAGAAAATTCGCTTGAAACAGCTCCAGGACGAGACTCCAAAGGTTCTATATTTTTTAGCCAAAAAACTTTTGCAGATGAAAATCGAAGAGCCGAAAGTGGCGGCAGAGGCAATCCAGTCGGATGAAACGCGTTCATCACTTCTTGAAGTTCTCAAAATGCTCGGTTTTCCCGACGAGTCGCTCATCTTTTCCGACGAAGAAGACTCTGAATCTGACGAAGAAGAGGAGGACGAGGAAGAAAATGAGAGCGAGGGTCACGAGAAGGAGAACCCGAAACAAAACGGGACGGAGGTCTCTCCGGCTCCGAAACGACGAAAAATGTCGGCAAAGGCCGATTCGGATGAAGCTGCAGCTGTCTTTTAAGCCTCTACACTTCCGTATAATATGCCCTCCATCTCAATGCATCAGTATGGGTACAGCCGTGATCTTTCCCTCACACCTCCAACCAACGACATTTTCATTTTGTTTTAAAGCCGGTTTTACTTGAATGAAGCTTACATTTCATACAGAACTTGATTGATTTAGAAGGATGCAGAACCTTTTGGATATCTAATGTCTAAATCTGAGCAGCAGAAAATTGTGAAATCACCGTAGGCAGATTCTTCTAGTTTTATCCCTTTGATCCGGAAGAACGAAATAGACAGCTTCGAGAATGGTCTATCACCTTTACCCTTCCTCAGCTCCTCCTCCCCAACGTGAAGGTAAAAAAGGTGTACGGGGATACTATCCCCGATCCGTGTTAACCGATGCCATAAAGGCCGTTCTCATGGCCAGAATGACTATTGCCCAAGCGGCACGCCATCACAGAATTCCTCGTCCTACACTTCAGAAGAAAGTAAAGTGAGTTTCGTAGCCAGAAATAGTCTGAAAATCTCATAGAATCGCCAGAAAGGAGCATGAAAAGGCCTGGAAAGCGCAAACGGAACTGCATAATTTGAGAGAAGATATTGCTGGACCAAGTGTCTCTCAGCAACAGCCTCAAATATTTGGAAAATCTAAAACTCTCAGCTATCCTCTTAGGACAGAAGGTGAGCCGAAATAAAAAAGAAAAACAGGAAAATTTGGTCGTTCACCTGGATGAGGAAGACTTCAACAGAAATGTCAGTCAAGTAAACAAAGAACTGCCGAAATCGCAGAAAATTACAACGAGCACCAAAAGGATTTTGTACAGCGATGGAAGAGGGAAGATTACGAAACAGGTGAGCAAAAGAAGAAGCAGAAAAATAAAGATGTTCAGATAATTTGCACGAAAAAAGTTCCTGTAATAAATGTGGAGACCGGAGAACGATGCTGAGCAGTTCTGTTGTTGGATGTTTTTGTACATAAAGATTTTCAAGGTTTTTTTGCAGAATCTGGTAGTTTTGGTGTCTTTTTCGGAGAAAATCGAAAAGGAAAATGAATTTTGGGCGATTTGAAATACCGCCGAATATTCAAATTTCGGCGGAAGGAGTACTGTAGCATATTTGCAAATGACAAGCTCTGTTGCCAAATCCTAATTTTCTTAGCTGTTTTTTTACATGTTTTCGGCTCGTTTCTTCGCACACCTTTTGCAGCAGTAGAAAAAAGCGGAGAAATCTGTGTTTATAGGAAAAACCATCGGGTGGAAAACGAGTAATTTTCTTAACTACGCTTATTCTGCATCGTTTATAGTTTGTTTTTCTTTTTCTATCCCTCTTTTATATACAAGAACCTTGAATTTCAGTTTCGCTCGGGAGAAAATGGAATATTCCATTCTGGAGAACCAATTTGATCGAAAGTCTTTGGTAAGATTTAGCCTAGATTTTTTTCAACTGATTTTTGTAGACTGGAGTTTATGCGAACAAGTTTCTTCTCGGTCTCCTAAATCAGATAAATGTAAGTTGTCGCCCTAATTTTCTTGCTCATGCAATATTTTTTAGAACCAGCAAGTTTTGGTGGAGACGAGGGATAGAAAGCAGTTCTTGGGCACCTTTTCCGCCATTTCCGCAAATAATGATGTCGCACTAAAATGGGCCTGGGAGAAGACGGAGAAGAACAAGAACAACATTCTGCCGCTGAAGGCGCACGCGAAAGAAAAGATGGTAATCAATCTGGAGAACATTATCGCCATCTCGACAATCGTCGCTGATGTCAAGCCTTCCAACACAGGATTCGCCACCGATCGCGAATATCATGTCAAGAACAGGCTGGTCGCCGTTGAGGAAGAACTCGTGTCTTGGGAATGTGACGAGGAACTGGAAGTCGAACTGACGACTGATTTGGTGAGGACTTCTCTCGTGCATTGTATTGTAGGCGCGCTATATCGAGTTTTTCTATCAAATCTGTTACATTGCAAGATTGAGCTCATGCCTGCAGAGCTGTGGCTCGTTCATCCTCTTTCTAGATAGAGAGCTTTACCTGTTGACCCCCTTTCAATGTAACCACATCCTACTTTCAGGATGATACGCGCAACAACAGTAAACGCGGCTGGGACGTCAACGAGATGTTCAAAGCCAACGCTAGTCTTCATGGAGTCAAGTCGACCTTCGTTGAGGATATGAGCCAGTACACTACGTTCGTTTCGTTTCCTCCTCTTTCAGTATTCTCAATTTAGCGTCGATTTCAAAGCTACTGCCGAGGCCAAGGCAAAAGCAGATGCGATCGCTCGCCAGATCGAAGGTAACTCGAAGAGCCACATTTACGCTCGCCTGGAGAATGACGACGATGAGCGTGATCTGGACAAGACGACGGAGGCTCAAGAAGTCGTTCCGGAAGAGACCGTTTCTTCTCAAGACGTCGATGAACAGGGCGAGAACATCCCGACTCCGTCTGATCATGACCAGGAAAGCATCGCCATCGAGGTTTTCGAAGAAGAGCAGCTGGAGCTCACTGTCGGCCAAGAGCCGCTGAATCACGACGAACGACCTGTGTTTACTGTCAACAACAACCCCGACGGGCAGAGTGTCGCATCTTCCGTCGACGGCAAAAAGTTCACATTCAATCCGCACGCTGCCGTCTTCCAACCGACGCCAACTACACACGAGCAAAGTCCGGTGGTATGTTTTTTTTCACGATTCTTCTTTGCCCTGAATCTCATGCCCGTTCACATCATAATTTCAGCCGATACCGTCTCAGCAGCACACTCCGATGCAGTCTCCTATTCCGTCCGTGCCTCCAGGAATGATCCCTCAGTCTCGCATGATGCCGACTACATGGCCCCATTTATATATGCCGGTAAATTTATTTTTCCATATAATTGTATCCTCAAATTTTAGACGCCCTTCGCGTTCTATCCGCCACAACACCCACAGATGATGCATGTGGTTCCGCCTCAACCGGCAAACATTAACCCGCGACGAAATGGACCTCAGCCGCCGATGATGCAGCTGCATCATCCAGGACAACATTGGACACAGGCTTCTATTCCGTACGTGCCTCATCAGGTAAGATTTCAACTCACTTCTTGACTAGAGCTTGAATTTAGTTCCCTTTTGTCTCTCCGTATCAGCACGTATACTGTGCACCTGCTCACGGTCAGATTTCGATCAATCATGTTCCTCCTCCGCCCGGTCATAATTCCCGTCATCATCCGCAGCAGCAGTATCAGGAGTATCGACCCTAAATGCTCCACAGAGGCGATAATAAGTATATAGAAGATATTGTTTAATCATTAACAGGTGCAAATCCTTCACTTTTACTGTACACATCAATTTGCACGTGTTTCAATAAATTCAGAGTGTTTTGGTGAAATCTATCGACATTTCTACAGGGTTGTTCCCCGATCATAAGGCTTTGTTGATACCACATCATCAACTGACCTCCGGGAATGTTATTTGGCGCCAAAAGCTCTTGGCTTCTTCGCTGTAGCACGCACTTTTCTGGGCGTGTCCGGATGACGCAGAAAAGAGCAAAACACGCAACAGTTATCAGTACAGACGGGCAATTCCTCGTCATTGATGCAATTTTCCGAACTTTCTGTTTTCCAGACTTCGAAGGGCTCTTTTTCGCGCTATTACCGCAACATTTACTTACTTTCGTCCACAATGCAAGACACAAATCAATTACGAACTCCAATTACCGTAGTAAGCGCGACCTCCGCCAATAAAGGCCGGCACTGCCTGGCATTCGTCAAATCCAGCTCTATTCACGCCTTCAAATCTCGAATTAACCTTTATCAATATGGATTAGCTTTGTAAAGACGCGAACTTTTTCGAAAACTTGCCAAAAATCGATACCTTTTTCCAATCGCGGCCATCTCGTCTAGCCGATTGACTCACCAGATCAGTAATTCTTTCAGGCTAGCGGAAACTTCTTCTTAGGAGTTTCTGCTTTGACCTCAGCCGGCGGAACTCTTCTTTTCTTATTTATTCCTATTTTATCGTCAGAATGGTGAGTTGTACTGGCGAGAAATGAAAAGAATTGAGAATATTTAGAGCTTTGACGGCGTTCTGGCCAATCCAAGTCTTCTTTCCTACCTGAACACACTTCATGTAAGTCCAAAGTAGTTTTCTATAAACTAATTAAAATAACACGTTTTCATCCACTTTCGTAGTTCGAGCTCTCAAAAAAGGCGTAAAATGGGAAAATGACCAGTCTCTCTAAAAGAGAATAGAAATTCGTGATTATGCATTTCTACGCGTGAAATTCCCGGATACGAGTCAATGTACTTGTAAGATGGCAAATTCCTTACAGATTGTATTGTGACTCGTCACTGAATGTGCTTTGTCACCATTTTGAGCCACGAAACTTCATAAACCTGTGAAAAAGAGAAAAATAGTTCATGAACTTCTTCGCCGGCGATTCCAATTGCAGTATTTTTGTGAAACAAGATTTTTGAGTTGGAAAAACTGCATGAGATTGATTGGAGCAATAGAAACAGCTACGGGTGATCAACTAATTTCCGTTTTTTCCCGACATCTAGCTACACTTTTTACGTGTTTTCTAGTAACCTAGAAGCTACAAATCTGCGCTGTAAAGTGAAAGAACCCTAAAACCATTGCGTGCCATGAATTGTACGGAACCAAAGACGAGAATCTCTTCAGGGCAAGCAGGTTCTGGTAGAGACCAAAGCCGGACAGCAGTATGTCGGGATTTATGGAGCCAGCAGTCCCGAAATGGAGATTGGGCTCTCCAATGCTTATATGAAGACGCCCGAAAATCAGAAGAACATCCTGGCCAAGAAGGACGAAATTGTCGATAAAATGGTCTTCAAATTTGCGGACGTCGTCTGTGTTTCGGTCGTCTGGAATGAGGAGAAGGCTATCACAGGTTCGTTGAGGAAAACTTGCTGTTTTTGTACAGTTACTGGATGAGTATGAGGAACAATGAGAGTACCTGAATAAGCCCATTTTTGTAGGCTTTGCCACTGACCGCGACTACCATTCCAAAGCCAATGGAGTCGACGAGGAACTGGAGGAATGGAACTGTGACGACGAGGGAGAAGAGATTGAGAATTACATGCCTGATGTTCGTCAAAGCTACCAGAAGAATGGTGGTTGGAGCGTCGACGAGATGTTCAATGTCAATTCGAACCTCCACGGAGTGCAGTCGACATTCGTCGAGGATATGAGTCAGTACACAACGTAAGTCCCAGAAATACACTTTAAATTGCTCCCAGGTCTCTGGGTATGTGTGTGTCTGTAAGCTTTAATTGTCAATCAAAATGGAGCAATTTGTGGGCACAATTAAAGGGAAAGGAGTTAGTGTAACAAGTTTTTGACGAGTCAATTTGCAAGTGCGTGGACTTTGATTATTTTTGACTGGGGATAGCTTCCAGACAGTATGGAATCAAGTGCGGGTCAAAAATACGGGAAAACGTTGAAGGGGGTTTCTACTATAACTTTAGCTCCAACGTGGTGAAAAAGAGAACAGGGATAGGGGAGAACAGGAGCACGGACAGGGATTCGAGAAAGAGGGACAGAGAGGGACAGATGGACAGAGGGGCAGAGATCTGTCTCGGTTCTTGCATATTATCTTTTTGCTTCGTGTACATGATTTAAGCTACTCTTATCTATTAATTGATCTGGAGAGAGATCAAACAGCAGACTGCTAACTGTTTTCTGTTTTGAAAAGGACAAAACCAAGTCAGTTAGCCCCGGAGGGGCGTAGCACAACTTGTTAATTCAAAATTTGTTGCTTGTCCAGAGTCGACTTCCATGGAACGGACGAAGAAAAAGCCAGAGCCGAGCAGATTGCTAGAGAGATTGAACAGAGCTCAAGAAGCAAATTCTATTCCCGTCTGGAGAATGACGATGATGAGAGAGATCTAGACAAGCAGACCACCGAAGATGATCTGGATTCTGGGAATAGAAAGAAGGGAAACAGGTGAGCATGGCTCTTTGTTCAGTTGATCCATCTTTTATGGTCTGTTAAAAAAGAAGAGGGATTACCGTCAGATATTAGTTATTCCCTTCAAGACCCACTTAGCAGCCAACAAATTCCAAAGTTCGCTGCATATCTTTCGATTCTGTTGGCTGAGTATGCAACGTTTGCATGCTAAGAGGGTTTCGAAGGGAAGAGCTAAAATCTTACGGTAATTCCTCTTCTTTTTGAACAGACCATAGTGTCTCTGTCTTACTGTATTCGTCCCTCTGTCCCTGTCATTCTCATTCTCACTCTCACCCTCTCCTTCAGAAACAGTTTTGGCATGAACAACAACGCCAACACCGGACGTCGTGGCGATAAAGCAGGAGGTCAAGTAAACAGAAGGGCTGAACAGCTGCGAAACGATAGAAGAGGCAGCGGTCAACAGCTCCCGCCACAGCAACAACAGCAGAGATTCTCTCAGTACAGTAACCGCGGCCAACCCTACGTTGCCGGAAAGAGGAACAGTACAGGAGGAGACGATCAGTTTGGAGGAGGTTAGTTCGTTCTTATATCTCCATTGACAGTCTTTGCAGAGTGGCAAAACCCACCGAAAGAGATCCCAAGAGGAAAAGAGCCGAAAGTTTTCGAGAACACGGCTTACAAAGGTCGTGGCGGAAAGACGGCACCGACTGGTAGAGCGGATGAGCTGAGACAGTGGAATACTGAATTCACCAAGGCCTATAAGCAGAACAAGGACGATGTCAGGGTGAGTAGTTTTATAAAGAGTACTAGTTTGAAATCACGATATATCTATTTGAATTCTTGGCAACCTGACCAGATTTACAAAATGCCTTGGCTGACAGCCTTCCTTGATCCTCTAGAGTCCCTAGATTGATCCTGAAACGCGTATTGTTGGTTCCGTAAGATAGACTGACAGAATGACAGGCCAATATACCGTAGGCATGGAAAGAGACTGGAACTTGACGGTTTCGGTTGTGTATTGTTATGCCTGATACGGTGCTATGATAGGTTGTGGATTTTTCTGTACTATGGTCTGTTCAAAAAGAAGAGGGATTACCGTAAGATTTTAGCTTTTCTTTTCGAGACCTAACTCAGCACGGAAAAATTGGATACTCACAAATTCTAACATTCGCTGCGTATCTTTCGGATTTGTTGGTTGTGAGTGTCCAACGTACTAAATGGGTCTCGAGGGGAAGAGCTAAAATCTTACGGTAATTCCTTTTTTGAATAGACCATACAGTAGCTAATGTTCATTCACGATCCGTAGTTCCATCTAACCTGCCCATTCTATTCTGTACACTGTTCAGTTACGAAACGCCGAAAGCTTGACTCATGCTCTCTCGATTTTCGGTCACTAGGTGAGAGACATGGACATCCGGTTATGAGTCAGATGATTCTAAAGGTTCGGGTCTTTGGACATAAAACCATTTTGAAAACCTATTCAAAGAACTCTTTTAGGAGAGTCAGAGTCCAGTTGAGTCCCACAACCGCTCAACCTCCGGAAATGCCTGGAACAACGGTCCTCCCAGCAGTCTTCTCAGCTCCCAACAGCAGACAACTTCCTCCATTCCGCCTCAGGAAAATTCCGATGCTGAAGTGAAAAAGACGACGGAACAAGTCGGTCAGCTGGATCTGTCCGACGACAAGGCGAGTGAGAATGCCGACAGTGAGAAGACGGAATCTGGCAAGAAGTTCACCTTCAATCCCGATGCTCCTGCCTTTACTCCGAGACTACAGCCTCCCACGACGCCGACTCAGGCGGGACCAATGCAGCAGCAGATTCCGATGGGTATGGTTTCTATGCAACCGGGACTACCTCCGGGAATGATTGTCCAGGCTGGTCAACCGATTATGGGACACTGGCAGCCGAACTATGTTCAGGTATGGGACAGAGTAACAGAGTTAAACCCTTCCAATTCCAGATGCAATCTGCTCCCTACCAGGTAGCCTATCTTCCAGCACAGCCCATGGTCAGTCAAGCCCCAATCCAGGGACAGAGAGGAAATGGTGGAGCACCTCCCATTGGAAATTTCACCAATCCCCCGAATCAGCGAAGAAATGGTCCCGGTCAGCAGCCAATGATGGTCCCCAACGCTCAATGGACTCCTGGAGCGGTTGTCGTCAATCCTGTAAGACTTTTGGTTGTTTTGTTTGGATGGAAAAACTTTCCAGATGGGCTACTATCAGTACCCGACGGGAGCCGGTCAACCGGGACAACAGTTCCCTAACAATCCCATGGTTCAGCAAGGACAGCAGGGAGTCCCGAATCAGATGTTCCACCAGCAGAGATATCCAATGGTTAGTGTCTTTCTGTCTCTCTCTCTCTGACCTAGGCATTTCTAGGGCTACATGGTTCCCCAAGGAGCCCAACCACCCCGCTATCCGACCGGGCAACAACCACCGGAAGTCGGACAGTTCCAACCCCAAAGCTCTGCCGCCTCGACGACGGGAGCCAGTAGTCAGCCCCCGACTCCTGGCCCCCAACCTCCTACTGTAGCCTCTCCGGGACAGGTAAGAGTCTAGTTTCTTGGCATTTTGGGGGGAAGCATGGGCATGTTTTTACGTATGAGTATTCTGTTGTCCAGCAGCATCCCTCCGGCGGTCGTGGCAGTCCAGCTCCTCCACCTCCAGCACAACAGTTTGTCTCACAGCAGTCCCACATCAACATGCCTCCACACGCACAACAGGCATACTACCCGCCGCAGACGGTATGTCGTTCGTGTAGTGGCTTGGTTGTCTCTTTTTGTTTTGTGAATGTTATGGGAGTAAGAGACAGGGAAGTGAATGAGAGGGAAGAACTGGTCAAGAGTCAAAAAACAAGAGTCAAAGCAGTAATAGGGAACGGGACCAAGGGAGTGTAGAAGAATAGTCGAGAGTCGAGAATAATGAGTCACATACAGTCAGAGAGAAGAAATTAGGGAATAGCGAGAGGAGATGTACCGACAGAGACGAGCATCTTCGTTGTTGAGAGATAGGACAAGAGAAAGGGAAAAACCAGTGATGATTGTACTGGAAGCTAGAGTTTTGAGACAAAGACAAGGGTGGGTAACATTTGATAGTACCCAAAACTAGATCAGTTTCAGTCAAAGAGAAGGGATATGGCAAAAATAGAAGAGAACTGAGCTGAACGACCAGAATACATACAGTCGTAAGGTCACAAGGTCCCTAGCTATCATAGAACAGGAAATATTTTACTTGACTGACTCAGTACGGTAACAGCTCTAGAAAGGACCTAGCTAGTTCCAGTCGTTTCCTCGATCAGAGGACAGAATAGATAAAAAAACTGGAGAACAGATACAGAGATTCTCATGGGAGTAGGAACACGTATTAGCAGTGATGAACACAATGGGTCAACTACCGTAATCTCCATATTTCCAGAGCTTGTACATGTACAACCCGAGCCAGATGGTCGTCTACCCCGGTCAGGTACCAATGGGTCAGATGCCGATGGGTCCGGACGGGCAACCTCAACAGCACATGGACGGCGGTCAACAACAGCAGCAGTTCATGACTCAGGACCAACAGTACGGGGGACAGTTTATCCCACCAGGTGAGATGAGCGATGGATTGATGACACAAGACACAGGACCCCAATACTACCAACAGCACCAACAGCCGATGAGCAGACAGAACTCGGTGCCTCAGAACTTTAACAATGGTCAGCCCAATACAGGTGAGTCTGTCCCAAAAGTAAGCAAACCTGGACAAATGTCGTTTATTATCCAATTGTCGCGATCATTTGAGACATTGGCTTTGCCTTCTTCATTCGACAGCCAGCGCCGAGATTAATTTGGCTCCGGCCCACTTGTGTGCCACGGCGAGTCCGAAGAGCAGCAGACTGATGGCTACGATGACGATGGAGACGATGAGCAGGACGCGCCAGAGCGTCTTCTTTCCAGCCGGCTTCTTGTCCTCTGCCTTCTTCGTCTTCTTCTTCGACTCCACCAACTTCTTCTTCTCTTCGCTCAGACTCTTCAGCTTCGACTTGGAAATGTCCTTTCTTCTCGGAGCCGTCGAGTTGAGGTCGACTCCGTCGTCTCGCAGCGGCATCTTTTCGCCAGAGAGAGGTGGCTCCATTTCCAGTGGGGCGTCCGGCGGATTGTCGATCGAACCGATGGGCTCGTAGGCATTCTCAGACTCGGCCATCTTCTTCTACCGGAGAGGCTGGAAAGCTACTGATTGAACTGACCAGTCTCTTTCTAGAGTCAAATCTACCGGAATTCAAAGGGAAGACTAACCTGCTGGGCTGGGTAGAAGGCGAGCAACTGAGGTCACTTTTAGATGACTTGTCAGAGCTTCAGTTTTCGTGATTAAAGTTCAAACAATTCACAGAGTACATTAAAAACAAGTTACCGTATTTCTTCTAATATAAGCACTGCTCTATTATAAGCACCCCAAAACGGGTGCTTTAAAAAAATAGAAGCACTGCTCTAATATAAGCACCCCAAAATGCGCGGTTTTTTAAAGTTTTTTTTTGACTTCGAAAACGTTTTTGTTCATTTCTCCTTTGTTTTTCTTCATGTTTCTTTTTATTTCTTCTTTTATTTCTCGTTCTCAAACATTTTTCAACTTCGAGAATGTCGAATTCGGAAGAAGAGGCTTCTCTGGGAGTTGAAGAAGCGCCAGCTGCAAAAAGACGGTGTTACACAATGGATTTCAAGGAGCAAGTGGTCGAAAACTCCGGGTAAATAGACGACAGGTCATCAACTGGATGCATCAGAAAAACAAAATACTGAGGTGACATTTCTCGTTGATTTCTTTATTTTATTTAGCTTCAAAGCAAGGAAATGAAACGGTTTGACGGCGGAGGAAGGCCAATCAAAAATAAATCCCTAGATGACGAAGTTCTGGAGTGGTTTCAACAACAGCGAAGATCGAAATATCGAATCAGCCGACGAATGTTACAGGAAAAGCTCTCAGAAGGTCGATGATGCCCGATTTTAAAGTCAGTAGTATTCTTTTTCATACCGAATTATGCTTCAGGCTTCTAAGGGATGGCTCGTCACAAGCTTTCAAATCGAAGGCCTACCACTACATGTCAAAAAGAATCAGCGGAGTATCTAGAAAAAATGGTAGACTTCGTCTCCAAAATGAGGGAACCTCTCTTTTTTCTTGGAACCTCTCTTTTTGGGAACCGAATGCTAGTTTGGGATTCTTATCGAAACCATATCAGTGCGAGTACTAAGAAGAAGCTTCAAGAGCTGAAAATTTATACAGATGTCATTCCTGGAGGTTGTACAGGAAAGATGCAGGTATTAACTTCAAGTTTCTTCAAATACAAACTTTTAGGCTCCAGATGTTGCTTGGAATGTGCCTTTCAAGACTTCAATTCGGCAGCAATACGAAAATTGGATGATTTACGGAGAGAAAAAGCTGACCAAGGGTGGAAATCCAGCTGCGCCGCCGATGGAAGTATATCTTGACTGGATTGGAAGACATTGCCAGTGGAGCTGATTCAAGAATCGTTCAAGTCTTGCGCACTTTCAATCGCTACCGATGGCTCCGAAGATGACTGCATCATCTTTTCCTTCCCGATTCACCTGCTGCCGAAGGTGGCGACCTCCTCAGGAATGCTCGTGAAGAGCAGCGCATAGTGGATGGTGCCTCTCTTCTTGAGAACGTCGAAATAGAGGAAGAGGGCAATAATCGTGATATTTCGATTGATTTTGAACAGTAGTTTTGTCGTTTTTGTTATTTTTTTCGAATAAAATTTGTTTTCATATTACATCGAAAAAAATATAAGCACTGCTCTAATATAAGCACCCCAAAAGGAGGAGGTTGAAAAATAGAAGCACTGTGCTTATATTAGAAGAAATACGGTAATACTAAACTCCTTATTGTAAGGCTCTTTCAAAAGAAAATTTTCAGGAGCAGCCCCTCCAATAGCCTCCCATCCGACCAACACCTCTGCTCCACCGCCGCCTCCCGTCCCTCAGCCTGTCAACTCTTCCCCAAGCCAAAATTAATTTATTTTCTCCGATGTCTATGTCTCCCTGATCTCATTTTTCTTCTCTTTTCTCTCGATTATACATTCTCTCTCTTCTCAAAACAAAATCGGGCTTACCTCTTTTCTAAAGTCTTCAAGGTAATTTTAATTCGAGACATAAGTAAAATGATAATTTTCAGGTTTCTTTTCTTTAAATCGAAGTCTACCAGCCCTGGTTCTCTCAAATTGCCCAACACAGCTCCAATAAAAAACGGTTGAAAATACGTGTAAACGTCTGAATGAATGTTCGGGCAAAATTGAATCTTTTGATAGAGAGACGGACAGAAAAACAAAGCAGAATGGGGTCAGTATCCGATAAATTCAGATGTCTTCTTGTAGTCGAAGCAGATTTTGAGCGGTCTATCTGACGGTATAGATGCCCACTTCCCGAATTTTAATTTAATTTGCCTATTCACGTATCAAGCCTTCATCGCTAGTGTGTCTCTTCTAGCAGCCTCCCAGTTGTTCTCGTCCCATCTTCAGAAAACTTTGTTGTTGAACCTTAAGCTATCTTCCCTGAATAGTGTGATTCATTTGGGGTTCAAGATTCAAAGCGTTTGTCTATCGAGATTTTGATTTAAAATTCTCCTTGGAATGAGAACAAGGTATGCCGTTCCAGTACTTTTAGAGATTGTACTTAAGACACACTACACAGTCACCAGCCGACGAAACCGTGGTGGTTAGGTTAAACCACCTCGTCTTTCTTTTTTTCATTTGAAGTTTTAGGGAATACACAGCTAAAAAAAACTGCAGACTACAAATTTCTCATTTTTTATACCTGTCTCATCTTATTCAATAGGCTTCGCTGTACCTCTCGCTTCCTGTTCAGAAGAGAATGTCGAAAGTTTCCATATGGCCAGAACCCACGAGGGTCAGAGATCCTATAACTGCAGCTCACAAGAGAGCTTCTCTTTCTAATCGATCCCTTGACCGTATTTCTTTGTACTTCTGATCCTCGCCTGCATAGACAGTTGGAGCAACTAAAGCGGAAGAGATCTGTGCAAAAAGATTGTAATTTTTTTTGCAAATGTTTGGTCAAGAGAGACATGTTTCTTCTCCCTACGGTTTACTATGTGTTAAGAACAAGCCACTTGAAACTGGTTTCCAAACCCTGCCAATTTGCGATCAGTGCTTTCTCCCAGTCCCATATAGTGTCGAGGAAGGATGACTGCGAGAAAAAGAGAGAACGATTCCATCAAACGCCCTCCTTTGATAGTAGTCGTTTTCGGAAGAACGGGGGCTGACTCACAGCAGGATTTCCACAGTCGGCACAGACACTAAGCCCTTGTTGCGCGAGGCGGACAGGACGGCATCACAATTTTCGTCTGATCCGACAATTCATATTGCGACTTGCACCCGGCGCGCGAAACAGGTCACAAGAGTCGGGTTAATGTCTTATGCAAGAAGTGTCTCCCCGGCAGAAAAAGACGGTGCTTATTGGATTGATGTCACTTTGGAGGGGAGGTCAATGAAGACACAGAAAAAGTCACTTGTTTCTTGTTCGTCTATACTTGTCCCTTCATGGGAGTATTTTTGGGTCCAAGAAGTGCTTTTGGAAGTTTCTCAAGTTCTGCAAAGTTGCAGTTTTTAACCTCGCCTACAGCTTTGTAGAAAATTAAAAAAACTGAAAACTCATATTTTCATCTCTAAAATTAGGCTGCGAGGGGGTGTGGTTTCTTAGGGCGGGTAAGGGGAAAGTAACTTCTCTCCCAGTAAAAATTGGAACGTTGCGGATTCAATTTCAATTTTATAGCTCGCAATTACATTTTCCAGCTTTGTGATGTTCAACAATGTTGTAGCATTAAATGAGCCTTACAACTTTGTAGAACATCGTGATACTTGAAAATGCTTTCTTCATAGTGAAAAAGGGGCTAAATTACAAGCTCCATGGGTAAGACGAAGAATGACAGCTTGACTCTTGAACCAGACCCACCACACCCAGATAGTATGTCTCTCTCTCCCTGGGCGTAACCCGATGTGTTACTGTTTACCGCACTACCGTCCTTGAAGGCCTCCGTGTAGAGATACTGCCTGTCGCAGAGAGACACAGAGACAGGGCGTGGCGTCTTCCCATACTCGCTCTCACCGCCTCTACGACCACCACCTACTTTGGCATCAAGCCATGGCTAAGGTCGAGGTCCAAATCAGGACCTGCTTCTGCTGTGGGCTCTCTCTGGCCACTCTGCTCGTAGCTCTCTATACTTTGGTCAGTTCTGCGATTTTGTTGTCTTGTGTACGAGATCCGGTTTTGGTCGCGAGATCGATCGGCCGATGACACAAATTGCGGATTGTTTGTTGCGCAACAGATGATTTACAAATAGAGATCAAATAGAGAGACTGTTTCAGATTCAATTCGCTTTGTTAGCCGGCCTAGCGGGATATGGTCTGAGCGACACTGCAGCCAACGGAGACTCGTCCTATTTCCGAAGCTGTGAACTGGAAGCACAGGGCAAGCTCGCAGCAGGTGAGAACTTTTTTTGTGATTTACCCTCATTTTTCGGGAAGAAACTGCCCATTGATTCTCATTATTTTCCTTATACTTAATCGAGATTTTTTTTTCGAATTCTTCGTATTTCACTTTCTAGCTGTTCTCTATTCATGCGATTCTGTCTATAACCTCGAATAAGTCAAGAGAGGCAAAGTTTTGTTAGGCAGTCCGTAGGCAGCTGGTCAATTTTAGACTTTGTTGATCACAAAGCCTTCCCCAGTTATATATATTTCTATGTACTGACATAGGCTAGTTATTTCAGGCTCTCTACTAGTTTCTGTCAAATCAAACTACACCACTTTTTTGCCCGCATAGTAGAATCTATTCCAACAATTAGGTCCAGTTTGTTTTTAGCCTAAAATATTGCCAGTCTCTAACGTTCGTTCGAGTTGAGCTATTCTTTCTGAATCATAACAAAAACATGATAACCCAGGCCGGGTTGACCTGTTGCCCTACTTGTGTTTGTGTTACTTGGCTCTGGTTTGCTAGCTTCGATATCTGTATAACATGTCAAGAGTTATCCCTAGGTTTATTTTACAAGAAACGTTTATGTAAGGGTTACTCTTGACATGTCGCACAGAGGTCACTAGCAAATTGTCTGCCGAGAGTTTGTCGCTTTCGATACATTTTCTTATTTCCAAAGAGATTTCCTTTTATTTAAACATTCTTTTTTTGTGTTTCTCTGGAAAGTATGTTCATCTTCTTCCTATAAGTACATCCGCTTCTTTTCTCTCTCGACTGTCTGATGGGAGATGTAACCATCCGAGCTTCAAAAAAACAAGAACTCAATGTTCTTGTCAAAAAAACTCAATGCAATCACTTCCGTTCACTCTCATTCAGAAGCCATTAGTCTCCCGAAGAAACAGGTCTCTCCCTCGATTATCACAGCTGATTTGCAGAAAATCGCAAGCTGACCTTCAGTCAGGGACACACTGTCGTCGTCGTCGAAGACTCTTCTTCCTACCACTGTTCTCTCGGCTTATACACTGAGGAACTGAAATATGAGGCGCCGAGTGAGTTTTATTTGAAAAGTACAGTAACCTCGGAATTAGATCGATACAGCCTATTGGTTTTCAACATCTGTCTCTATGTGCTGATTGTCCTCGCTTCCATTGCTCTTCTGATCGGAATTGCCATCTATAACCAGTGGCTACTGATTCCGTGGATGTTCCTCATGGCCATTGAGATCATTCGAGGCTTTATTTCCGTCTTTTTCATCTTCTGGTTCTCTTATGTAAGTTTCTGGGTTGGAAAATAGGAATGTAGTAGATTCCGTAGAGAAATGTACGCCTACTATTTTTAATTTTGCTTGGAAATATTGCTCTTCTCAAAGGAACAGTTCTTCAAAATTTTCACAACCACTGCTTTCACAGGGTCGGAGACTTGAGGTTACTTCAAAAAGTCTTTATTTAGACGAGAAAAAAGCTGTGACTAAGTGAAGCGGATGATAGCTTGGTCGTATTTAGCGATATCTTATTGACGCTTTTTTCGAGTGCAAAATACTATTTTCAAGCTTTTCGATGTTCTGCAAAGTTGTCGATTTTTGTCTGCTCTACAACTTTGCTTAACATAAAATATTGAAAAAAATTTCTTGGCAGTAAAAATGCAAAGTGAATCCCAACAATCTTCAGAGCAATCTCGCCCGCATTGCTACAGGAATCTTCTTCTTGGGCCTGCAATTTTTCCATGTAGATTATATAATTGTGAACTTTATATATTTCCACTTTAGATCTCTCTTTTAATGATCGTCATAGCCAAATTCCAGAGGATTCACAACAGGAAAAATGGAATTCCCATGGATGCTAATGTGAGTTATAGGGACAGTGATGGACTCAACCATTTTCAGTTCCAACAAAGAGGCTACCCTCCCTCCTCTGCTTACGGCTATGCTCCCGACCACCGTCATGCCGAATATTACCCAGAGCCGGCCCGAGATCCCTACTACGGTAGTCCCTCTCACCACACGCAGCAGCCCCCGTACGACAACCATGCCTACCGCTACTGATTACGAGTTTTTGAATTGTGCCAACCTCATATTTCTTCTTGCCACAAGTAAAGATTTCTATTCATGGGAGCAGACAAAACATGTCTTTAATTCAGTTGGATCCCGTGGGAGGAGTTGCTTTCAACACGTCCAGATCTCTGACTCTTTCACGCCATCCATCATCGGCGATGATCAGATAGAAGAAGCACATAATACCGAAATAGACTTCTTCACACTGCCCCCGTATACAATCGGATTTCCTTTGGTGGTGCATCGTAAACAATCATCTCTGTTTCTCAGTCCCTCAGACTCTCACTTCAGTGCCTCAGTTCCTGAGTCTCTCAGTATCACATTCTTCATTTATTCGCTTTATCAAGTCTTCGACGAGAGCGGCTCTTCGGACAGTCAAAATCGATTCCATTCCCTGTTACCAGTATCTCATTGTCAGTCCCTCAGTCAGTTATTGAGCCAGTCGAACTCTCATCTTCTCTGAGTATCCGTGACTCCCAGTCTCTAGTCCCTGAGACTGTCAGTTACTGAGTCTCACAGTCCCTCAGACTCTCAGTCTCTTCTCTGATTATCAGTGGTTTTACTGAGTCTCTCAGTTCCTCAGTCTGTCAGTCTTCAAGTCATCCAGTCTCTCAGTCTCGCAGACTCTCAGTTCCTCAGTATGTGAGTGTCCCAGCCCCTTCCACTAATCCGACCTCCCCTAAACAACGCTGTTCTCAGCGTTCATATTCGGCCGTTATTTACGGCTCAACAAGTTCAATCGAGCCCTCTCTTTCAAAGGGCGCACCTTTTTTAGTCTCTCCTCGACTAATCACGACCAGGTGTCCTTTGACTATATACTTTTCTAAAAACGGATGATTACCATGTTTCTTTCGGGGCAAATATTATTGAACAGAAAAAAAAGTTAATTGCATCGAGCATGAGAGAGAACACAGCTGTACTGATCCACTTTCTGAAGCTAGAAAAAGGTCCAGTTGAACTTGGATAACACCGAGGATTACGGTATTCTTTGTTATTATTTAGGAGCAAAAAAAAGGGTCTATTTGTCCCAAAAAGCCAAAGTTCCTGTGAAATCCACTTTTTGAGTGGCAAGAGTGGGAGTTCCACATGACCATCCCATCCATCATGCATTGCGGAAGCGTCAAATTCATCAAGTTAGCACTCCATTGGAACCCCCTTCCCGTCCCGTTCGGAAGACTTCGAATCAGCGCAATTAGCCGTGGAGACACGCCATTTAATTGGGAGGCGAGAGAGTCAAAGAGCGCTTTTTTCTCGGACTATAGTCTATCGGAGACGAATCTTGAGCTATGAGCGTGTCTCCAAAGAGGAAGTTCATCTTTCAACTCATTCCTCTCAATTCATGTCGTCATCAGTTTGTGTTTGCTCACATTTGCACTTTTTCATTTGCAGCATTTTTCAAATCTCATAATCTCACTGTCCTCAGTTTATCCGACTGAGTCGGATAAACTGAGGGTCGGACCGACTCTCATTTTTTTTTCAGAAACTCTGTAACTCAAACTCTGTCTCTCAGTTTTCTAGTCCCTTTTTCCCTCTGTCTCCCAGTCTTTCATTTACTCAGTTACTCAGTCCCTCAGTCTCTCAGACTCCTAGTCTCTCAGCCTTTTAGTCACTAGGTCTCAGTCACTTCCTTTCAGTCTCTCATACTCCGAGACTTTTCTAGTACTTTTGTCCCTCAGTCTCCCAGTCTCTCAGAATCGCTCTCTTAGCCTCTCAATCTATCAGTCCCTCAATTTCTCAGTCTCTTCTTTTCAGTTCTCAGTTTCCAATCCGGTTGATTGTTCCCACAAACGGGAACACTTCCTGTCCCCAGTCGTATATTTCCAGATTTCTCTCTAGAAAGTTTCTCCAAACTCCTTCACAAAGTTATTTATAGTTCTCTCTCTCTCTCCGGTTCCGTGTTAATCCAACACTCAGCTTAAACACTGTTTTACTCTATTTGCCTAGCTACCAGAGATAGGATCTGTACTCTCTCTCCCCCCCCCCCCCCCTTTGTGTTTACATGCCACCCAGCCGACTACTAGTAGTATCTATCTCGTTGAGCCAGTCTCTCTCGCCCGCGGCGTTTATCAACGGCCTAATAATTTTCAATAAAACTTCGAGAGAGCTCCGTACTAGTCCCTCCCCTCAGGGCCCTCCACCTGTTCTTCCATTTCTAACGAATATCTCGCTCCGTTTGTTCAGGGGGGGGGGGGGGGGGTGCGCCCAACGTCGGATCCCCTGCCTGTTGACTTTGTCCGCCAGTAGATAGAGGATTCATCTGCTCCACTCGAGTGCTGATTTTGCCACTTTCCCTGAGCACTTCTTTCTGGTAACCAGTTACTGTTTTCTGTTGTCTCTGGAACTTGACTTTTCTCTTTATTGTTTTCTTCTCTACAGTTCGGACCAAGAGGTCTGCTGCGGATAGGGACAAATTCTCAAAACAGCTCTGAACCCCTCATGACTATGAGGAACTTCTACCCCCTATTGCTTCAACTGTTTCCTGTCAGCTTCTTTCGATCTGACCTCAAATCAGATCTAAGCTTATACCATGGTCAGACAGCTTTAATATCAGGCTGATCAGCTTCATTGTCGGTATAGAATTGTACCTCAACCGAAGCCCAAGCCTTATTTCCAACTTGCCGCATTATCTTTCCTAACAGGGTCTCGAACGGCTGTCAATTCTCCGTATATTTTGCTAACAGGATTTGCAAAACTAGGCACTGACTTTTTTAGCTATAACAGAGAGAAAAAGAAATTATTTGTCAGTCAGTTTGAACGTTCTACAGTGGCCACCTGTTTCCAGGAACGCCTTTACTTCGTAGCAAGCTGCTACCAATTTACCGACGTTAGGGAAGGGTAGAATCCTTGGTTTGGCTTGGTTGGATTGCCAGTATTCATTTAAACTAGATATTTTGTGATGTAAGTTTTTTGTAGGCTTGTCCAAGAACAGCTCGCAGTCAGAATTACAAACTCTTATGGTTGTCTGAACTTCCTCTTATCAAACTGGTAGATCTTTTCTAGTTTACATCTCTGAAAAAAATCACGAGAATAGACTGGACGCGGCAACCAAAAACTGTTAGTATTTGTGGATTGACGTGCTAAGATGACGAGCCTAGTGTCAACAAAGAGGTGAAGAAAACAATTGCCAAGATATTCACGGGACATTGAAAAATGTAAGAATTTTTAATCGTTTCGAGCTTTTCTTTCTGAAGCAACTTTACACTTCTTTTTGAACGACTAGATGCTCTTGCGAACCTCTTGACCAATCCTGTTTTCGAATAACATCTTCTGGTGTTTTGAACCCTGAGAGAAAGAAGAAGAGCTCGAAAAGTACCTAGGAGATAAACAACACTAAAATCCGAGGAGGGGCCAATTAGCCTCCTCCTTGGTGTACACACAAATACGCTGGGGACAGCTATCAGCTGATCAGAGCATCCACACAGCTGTGTCCTCTCACCTTTTCTTATCTTTTAAATCTGTCTCATAGTTTCTCTGTCTCTCCGTCAGTCCTTCAGTCTTCCAGTTCCCCAGACTCTCAACCTTTCAGTCCCTCAGTCTACTAGTCTCTGCCTCTGTCCATCTACAGCTGATCAGAACCCAGCTGTGCCCTCTCACCTCTTCCATATTTACTCTTTTTCTCTCTGTATCCACGCAATCCACGTCGCCTTTCGCCCCGTTTAAGCCCTTGGTGCTGTTTATCCCCCTCTTCACGCCTCTCTATGCAAATTGACAACATCAGATGACTCTTTCTTGATCCCATCCTCATTCAACGTACTCCAGAGTCTATGGGAACATGAACGTGTCCTCCGTCTGTCTGCCCAAAGAAGTCTTCATACTCTCTGGATCGCCATTGGAAGCCTTCCTCTACACTGTACTCTTCCCACCATTGTGCTTCTTTGGTCTCATTGGCAATGCTCTCACCATTACGGTTCTTCTGTCTCATGACATGATGTCCAGGTGAGTTCTTTCTTGTCTAAAAAGTACTGTATTTGGGATGTGAATAGTGCAAAACAGAGTACAGGATTAGAGAGTTTCTAGACCAGAAAATCAGGACGAGAATACTAACAGAGATTTCCCAGTAACTGGGACAGTAAAGGTGGTCGAAGAAGAAGAACAGCACAGGGAATGAAGGCAGCTGAAAGACAGCTTTCCCATATCTGGACAGTAGGCTACCGTAACCTACTGGGAATCAACTGACATGAGTGAGACACATCAGTTTCTGTCCACAGTTACAGTACTTCACAGTAAGGAATAGTAGTAACTGAACATTGAGACAGAATCACAAGGGAGCGGAGACAGTAAGAGACATAGGGAGAGATTGAGACAGATTCAGAGTACAGTAATCAATTCCAGAGCCAACATTTTCCTTTGCTGTCTAGCAATCTGCGACATCTGCTTCCTGATCCTCATCATTCCTCACTCCCTTGCCAATTTCGAAGTCATTGGCCTTAATCTAGCCTTCCGGCAGTTCTATCTTCCATTCAAGATGCACCTCATTGCCTTGGTATGCACCCAATCCTTCCAGAAAATTCTAGTCATTCTAGGCAAATTGGACATCAGCAGTGGCTATTTGGCTAGTAGTTGGAGTGAGTTTCGAGCGTGTCGTCGGCGTCCGCTGGCCTCTTCACCGACTTTCGAAACCGTCTTCGAGACGCCTTGCCACGGGTGAGTTGTTGTCTTTCAATCTGTGTTGGGGGTCCTCTCGGATCTAATCTCGTTGCTCGGTGCACCGCCCTCTAACTTCGTTTCCTCCGCAAGAAAACTATACCAAAATAGGGGTGTGTAGGAACGGAAGACGTAGATTTAGAGCGGGGAAGGATGGATTTAGATGGGATGGGGAGGGAGAGAAGGTATGGAACAATATTCAGCTGTCAGTTTCTCACGTGACGCATCCAAAGGGTGGGAAAGAACAAGGCAGGTCCAGAACAGCTACTAATCTCTCGATTAGAAAAATCGGATGTCTGCTTTTGACTCATCATTCAGACGCTAACTTTACCTTTTTCAAGAAAAGTTAAAGTAGAGGACACAAGGAAGAGCTAGGAAGACGTAAGAGAACGAAACTCCCGATGTTAGGTAGATAGATATTTCATTTGTCATAAAGGACAAACATTTGGAGGGGGATTCGGCTGTTTGACAGGACCCCCCCTGCCACCAATGGTGCACATTTCTCCTAAAAATGTTCTCCTAAAAAGTCGGAAACTACTGGGGCATCTTACTGTGAAAGTGTGAGTCAACTAGGGAAGAAAGTTCAGAAGAATGCTTCTTTTCTACCAAACATGTGCACTGAACAGATCAAGGAGAGTTGTTACTGAATGTCTACAGTACCAGAATTTGACTCGTAGCCAACGAATGGAACTTTCTCAGAGACAGTACAAGTCACTGACAGACAGTAATACGAAGTAACAACACGCATATTCTGTTCAAAATGTAGAGAGTATTTTTTGAATTGGCCCGCTTTACAGAACCTTTTCAAATCAAATTGGCGGGAATTTAGCTGCGTAGCAAGTTGTATCACATAAATGTTGGATACTCAGCCAAGCAAAAGGCGTGGGCCGATTCAAACCCTGCTCTATACTTTTTGAACAGACTATATATTAGAAGGTTCTGATGAGAGAAACACAGGGCTTGGTCATTGTTCAATTGAGAGCAAAGGTGGATAACAGTAAGAGTACTGAATACTTCTCTCTCGTTCTACAGTATTGAAAACAGAGAACGACTCAGATCTGTCAGAAGTCTTTTCGGTTCTCCACTTATGAGTCAAGGCCCGATAAGTTTGTAAAAGAAATATAGAAAAACCCCTTTATTGACCCGAATTCCTACTTCTCGTGGTGTCTACTTGGCTCCCAGCTCCAGAAGATACGTTCCCAGGAGCTTCATTCCCTCGACGTAGTTGCTGCGATTGAGCTTCTCATTCTGACTGTGGGCCATGTCGTCACTAGCGCCGAGCGGAAGCAACATGACCGACTTGCCTGTGAGCTCTTGGAAGGTCAGCGTCACGGGAATCGAACCGCCCTCGCGCGTCATGTCCGGCTCCATTCCGTAGATTCTCTTCGTGGCCCGGATTCCAGCTTGATAGTTGGCGTCCGTGTAGTCGCCGAGCCAGGCCGGAGCTCCCTGCATCATCGTCACTTTGCACCGATTCGGACTGCCACGCTTCGGCCACAGAGTCTGTTCGATGTGACGACAGACGGCAGCCTCGACAGCCTTTGGCTCCATGTTCGGGACGAGACGGATCGAAAACTTGGCCACGACCTTGCCCGGAATGATGTGCTTGACGCCGGGACCACTGTAGGCACCCTCAATTCCATGCAGCGACAGACTCGGGTAGCGCCATTTGCGCATCAGAAGCTCCGTCTTGTTCGTAGTCGTCAGTCCGAAAGCACCAGCCGTCTTCTGGTATTCCACGGGATCGAAGGTGATCTTCGAGTAGAGCTCCTTTTCCTCCGGCGTCACGGGAGCGATCATCGTGTCGAGACCGGGAATGTTGACTGTTCCAGCTGGGTCAGTCAGCTGCGCCATAATCCAGAAGAGATCTCCGAGACCGTCTTGGACGAGCCCGCCGTAGAGGACAGAGTCGAGATCGCGATCGGCACAGACGACCTCGATGGTGAAGTAGCAGATGCCGCGGAGACCGAAAGTGAGACAGGGCTTGGTCGTGCTGAGCCAGGTGTTGTCGGAAATGCAGGTAAAGTCGACCGTCTTGAGCCAGGTCTGGAACAGACGAGGTTAGAGGGATAGATAGAGAGACTGATTGTTAGGGACAGTGGACTTACCTCCTTCCTCTTGGCCAGCTCCTCGTCCAAGCCGACAGACCCCGATTCCTCCTTGCACTCGAAGCAGAACTTGAGATTTACCTCGATCGGAATCTTCATCTCTTGCATCATCTCAATGACGTTGATCCAGGCAACGACGGGCCCCTTGTCGTCGCTGCTGCCGCGTCCGAACATCTTCCCGTCCTTTTCTACGAGCTCAAAAGGCTCCGTCTCCCAGCCGTCGTCCTTCTCGGCTGGCTGCACGTCCAGATGACCGTAGATGAGCAGAGTGGGCTTGTTCGTATCCTCACCGAGATCCGCGAACAGGATTGGCGGTACGGGATTGCCATTGTCCTTCTTGGTCGGGTAGACGAGCTCCGTCGTTGCGCCGAGTCTCTTCATCTGGCTCTCTGTCCACTGGACCATCTTTTCGCAGTGCTGGAAGAAGGCCGGATCGGCAGAGACGGACGGAATGGCGACGGCTTCACGAAGACGCTTGATGAACTCTTCCTGCTTCTGCTCGATCCTTCTGGAAAAAGCCTTGGTTGATAGACCAACAGTGGCCAGTCTCTCAGTCTCTATCAGTTTTTTTGGCTCCACCCTCGAAATAAAGTAGACTCACTGGTAGAAGTTGCTGTAGACGGCTTCGGTAGCCATGACGACCTTCTGGAAGCAGCGAAACCCTTGAACTAGAGTAGTTTTTTAAAGTTAATTACATAGTTTTTGTTTTGTTTTGAAAAATAATCACTTTTTATAAGTTACTCAAGGATAATTAACAAAGTTCACTAGGAAACTTGGAACTTTGAAACTGGCTTTTGTTGCTTTTGTTTCTCTGTCATCAATCTGATTGTGAGAGAAGAACAAACTAGTAATCAAGAGAATGAATGTCTGTTTAGTTGTGTTTGTGGAGTAGTCTGTTTACAGTGTTTCTACCAGACTATATGCAAAGCAGAAAATGAGGCGAACATCAGGAAAGACGGTCCAGTTTGAAGGATAGTGAACTAAGAGTCGAGAAACAAGAGTATATGGTCAAGAAGCATTTGAGGTATCTGATATGAGTCTAGTGTGGCAAAAGAGAACTAAACTACTGGTAGAATGAAGTAGCTTCAGCCAGGAAACCGTGAGAGGACAAGGAACAAAACTCAGATTTTGAACCCTCCATCTTATCACCTCTTTCTGTCATTTAAGAACTCACTGTCCACTTCATTTATTAATAAACTGTTTAAAAAAGAACGCTACACTAAGCCGAACTGCTCTTTCCTGCGAGACACTTATGCACACATTTGGGCAGACTAACAACCATTTTACCAGGAATTTTTTTTCTCTGTTAGACGACCTGTATATGGAACTTTGGGTTACTGTAGCGTGCTTTTTTATCAGACTTTTTTTGTCTTTCGTTCGCAGTCAAAACCAAGAGATCTTTGAAACTTGGTCATTTCAGGTCTCATCCTACTCGTCTTCTCCTGTGCCCTTCTGACCTTCTACAACCATCTGAGCCATCAGTGTATCATCAAGACGTTCTGCAACGGAACGCAGCTCCTGTCAACCTGTATGGCAGTTGATGTTGATGTGTGGCACGGAAACAGAACCAATCTCTCGCCCGTCTTTCTCCGCTCCTATGTCCGGTACATGAGAGCCGCTCATGCCATCTTTGTCCTTATTGTGCCCTTGATTCTACTGATCTCTCTGAACGTCATGCTGTTCTACTACGTCAAAAAGAGGTAAGAGAGATGAGAATTTGGCTGATGGAAATCTTCAGATCGTTCTTTTTATACGCCTCGCTGGGAAAAGTCACTCAGAGAATGAGACGACCAGGCGAGGCGGCTCTTCCTCTTGTAGGGACGCTGTTCCGGAGACACAGTGATCAGGTGAGAGAATGCCCAGTAGAGGGTTCGGGGGTAATTTGGTGCTCTCTAGAGACCAATGAAGATGGTTCATCAGAGAAGAGAACGGTTCTCAAAGGAGAGAGTGAGTCTCGTTGCTGCTTTCTTTGAGCACTGGTCCTTGTGAAATAGGATGTCGGACTGACATTGGAAGAGATAGAAACCGTCACTTGTCTTGTGTCGCACTCTCTGAACTTGACCAGACAATAGTCAATCTTCCAGATCCTCCAGCAGAAGACAGAACACCGAGTGGCTGTGACAGTCTGTGCTGTGGTCACTTCTTTTACCATTACACAGGCTCCTTCAGCCGTTGTTCTATGCGTCAATACTCTGTATCCGAACTTTACGAACAGTTCCTGGAAGAGTCAATGGTCAGTCTTATTTATTCTGACTGATTGACCTATTTTCAGGTATACGGTAGCAGCTGTGACAAGTTTCCTCGTAGTGGTCGGAAAGAGCGTCAACTTTATCGTCTTCTGTCTCAGCTCGTCCAGTTTCCGACAACGATTACTGTCGTACATCAAAAGCAGATACGGCATCAAGGACGAAAAGTACTGCATTTCATTTTCTGGAAAAAAAAAACAAAATTACTTTCAGAAGATGTCTCTCAGTGACCCAATATTCACGGTGTGATTCTCGGGACTCGAGAGTTCTGTCGGCCAAGAAATCCTTCCAGAGCATCTGATGTAGATATTTTTCTCCCAATAATGTCATCGGGTCGTTCCTGTATGTATTTTGACCTCGAGAACATTCCACAGATTCAGTTGTTCTCACTTATGGCCCTTGCTAAATCTCAATAAATGTATTCTTTCTTCAGAACTTCATTTTGACCCTGATGTGGAAACAGTGTACAGGAAAGTTTAACTGATCGATCACATCATCAGCTTTATTCTACTTGACGTCTGTTCGAAAACCCTAGAAAATCCAAAAAAAAACAGCATAAAACACATTTACCCTTGAGATCTCGTATAAAAGTGCCACAAAATGAACAAAAAGTCACCTAATTTTAAGTAAATTCTCCTCGCCAATGTCCGGAGTAATGGTGAAGATGTTGGCGCGGGTCGAGTCGTCGGAAATGAAGCAGGCGAAAACGTTGCCTCTCATGAAGGACATCGCTTCCAGCTGATCGGGACGGAATGAGGTCTGGAAGCTTCGTTTTAGCATTTTTTAAAGAAAATGATTCAATGACGTCGTAAACGGTCCATTTTTAGAGCCTGATCCAAAGCATGTGTCATGCGAAATATGATAGCGTGATAACTCCTTTAAAGTAAAAAAAACCCACGTCATGTACAAAGAATCCTAGATTCTTGTCCTCTTCGCAGCGAAGGAGTCGCCGAGCTACCGTTCCGTCCTGTGAATTCACATTGACCAGCACATAGAACAGGCCGCCGTCTTGTCTCTCAACGGCCAGAATTTCGGCAATTTCGCCCAGCTGACCGGTATTTACTGTCAGGCCGCCATCATCTTCCGTCTCATTGCCCTAAAATTAAATTGTTAAATGTTTCTAGCAAAAAATGACGAACCAGAGAGGCGCCAGTCCTGACAGTTCGCGTAAGCTCGTGCCAGACGACACATTGGTCTGTGCGGGTGGGAGTTTTGGGCAGCAGTTCCGGCTTGATGGCGATTACGAAGAAGTAGGCGGCCTTCTTGTCGTGACCTGTCACGATTATGGGTTCCCTGCAAATTAATAAATTGAGGCTATTAGAAGACAATTATGTTTTTTCTAGTATTTTAAACTTTGACAGTCATTCTATTTCAGTTGGTGTCTAATTTTGCCACATTCTCGGGTCAGGCTGGGCACAACGAAAAGATCGGTCCGGTTAATTTTTAGGATATTCACTAAAAAAAATACCGTAACCTGATCAAACATTTCAATCCTAACGGTTACAGTAACCTGCTGTTTCTAAAACTCTGAATTAGCCATTTCCCCTGTTTCCATCCGCCTTATTTTGTCTGTATTATTTCGTCTACTGGAAATAAAACAACTTACATCAAGACGGTGTTTACACCCGTCGTTTCACGCACGGTTTCCAGCGCTCCCGACTCTATTGTTGAGTTTAAATCGTAGGTGGACGTTCCTAGCTCCAAGACTGTAAAACCTTGGTGTGTCGGGTCACGAGCCAGCTCACACATCCAGTGCTAGAATTCCATGAAATAGAGGCTACAAAGGTTAAAAACTAACGATACGTGGCTCTATGAGTAAGTATTCAAATGTCGAATCGGCGCTGCTGAGCACATATCGGAGATTTTCACACTGCTTTTTTATGTTGGGAAGATTCTTGTTGACTTCGGTACTCATGCCAAGGCGCGTCAGGAGGTCGTAAGAAAAGTCAGCACTTGTGCTCCAGAGTTCGGTCACCTGCAAATTCGTGCGTTTTTGATGGAAAAGAGACAGAGATATAGCATTCTCGCAGTTTTGCTCCCTCCATTATGCCCGGTTTGGATCCAGATCTAACTGGAAAACTACCCTTTCTCTGCCACTAGAAATCGGATTGTTTGACTCTTGTTGCCCATTAATAAACTAGGAATCTAGGGAACAGATTCAGTCCCTGTGCGGACTCTTTTTAAACCATGTCTCATGATTCCTATCAGTTTTCTTTGGATTTACTGTTCTTTCCAGAGAACAAAGTTAGAACTTGCTACTTTCAGCGACAAGATCCAAGAGAGTGTTCCAGCATTCTCTCTTCATACAAGTTGGAAAATGACTACTGTTCATCTCTGCAATCCTCAAACTTTAGGCTCTTACAGACTATCTTTTGTCTCTTCTCTGCATGCTTTTCGGATTTTCTCTCCATATTTCAACACAAGAGAAGAAAACGAACCCTGTCAATCTTCTCCTGCCAGTCCATCCCAGCTATATTTTCCGTCTTCTTGAACACGCTCGTCTTTTCAATTACAGGCGTCCCGTCTTCCATCAGCTGACTTCTACCGTCCGGCGCCCTCAACAGGCTTCTTTTAGTTGTCTCGAATGCCGCTTGCTAAATTGTATTTTTTTCAAGACTATTAAAAATGTACCGATTCAGGCGTGCTGTTCATCCTCTCCTCTTCGGCTTTCCGCTTGTAGTAGCCCTCCTCGTCCTTTTTCTTCTCCCTCGCTATAATACCGTCAATATCGAAAATGTTCTCCTTTAGCTTTTCTGCCATTTTTTTGTCTTCGATGAAGGTCTCGATCAGGTACTGTATTTTTTAAATAAATTGGAAAAAAAGGGGGGAGATACCTCGAGTTCACTAGAAATGTCCATTTTGGCCAGCTGCGGAAAGACGACAGATTTTCGTTTTCCCGTCTTATCGACCGTATACAAGACGGAGAGCCATTTTATGAACTGCAGGAGGTCGCCGCTAAAGTTATTATTTTTAATAAAAAAAAATGGCTTAAAAATTTACATATTGTCCACACATGCTCTTACTGTAATCGCAGCAGTTTTCTGGAAGGAGGGCGACAACGCTTGCAGACTGACAATCATATCCTTCAGATTATCGTAGAAGGCCATATTCAGGTTCTCCTCTGGCCTGGAAGGTATATTTTGGCGGAGAAGAGGCGAAAAAACTCCCATGAAGGACTTGTCTAATTTTAGGATAAGAACGAGTTACAGTAGTTATTTTGTACAACTTGGCACGTTAAAAACCACCTTTTAATTTTTAACGTCATAGCACCAAACTTTGCTACCTACTCTTTACCGTTTTCTAAATCCTTCTACCTCCCTCTAACACAGCAGAAACTAAAGTTTGTTAAAACTTCAAGTTCCAAAGTGACTTGCTATTTAATCTTGACAAACAAACAGAGTCAACCACAGACACCATAGAACTTTGATAGTTCAGATATTCAGATACTAACAATAAAGCGCAACGGTGTTCGTATGTCTGTACGTCATCACGAACACGTCAAAACAAGTTAGATTCTATCGAGCAGTAATCCAAAAACGAGTCAGAGAAACCTGAACAACCCATTACGATCTTTTCATTAGGTTGGGAGGGTTATACAAGCTTGGATGTGAACGAAGCGTTCCGACAAGTAAACTCTCAGAAACATCGCAAATAAATTAACTTGGTTTCAGTATTTTTCTATAGACGGTAAAATAAGAAAGAAAACTGACCATTCTGTAAAGTAGATAGACTCCAAGTACTCCGAGAGTCTTTCGATCTCGAATGATGCTGCCCGGACGGCTTCGGCAAACTCTCCATTCAGGTTGGCTATCAGCTGACTATAATCTCGATATTTATTGTTTTCAAAAGAAAACCAACTCGAAGGAATTGTAGAGAAATTCGATTAGTCCCGTCATGTTCGTGGAGATGGACCGTTCAACGTAGGCTTCTCCGAGCGGCGTGCCCTGTCCGCTGAGACAAAAACTGACGAGGCATGCCCCGAGATTCAGATTCTTGGCCGAGGGGACGAGTCTGTTGATGAAAATCTGTAATTTTAGATCATTTTAGGAAGAAAAACTATTAAAACCTGTTTGTGAGTCTGCCAGTCTTTTAAAATTTTCTGGAGAGATTCTTCGACGTGAAGCCAGCGATTATACACGTCCAAGTAGCTGAAAATGAGTAACATTAAATGAAACAAAGGGAAAAGGAGTTACCGAGAGACACCTTTGCAAACGTCCCATTGCAGATCGATCGAACAGTTAATGACGTGCGTCTGGAGGCAATGTTCGCCGTCTCCTTTTACCGGCTCCTGGAAAAGTTTTTTTTAAATAAACGGACAACATATTGCTAAAAACGAGTATTTTTACAAGGCTGCTTGAACGCATGATTTTACGCATTAATTTCGCCAAAATATGAAAAAAAAACCTAAATCGTATCGTCTACTTGTTAGCTACAGGAATTTGTCAAGTATACTGAGAAGCGGTTTGTTCGGAACTTTACAGAAAAAAAGGTCCAAACTATTGATAAAAGACTCCGGAAATCAAAACAAGTTTGTATATCTTTTTCAAGCAAGTTCGCCTCATTTACAGTCAAAAATCGTATGTTTTTTACGCCGAGACAGGCTTGTGTAGAAAGATCAAAATACTCACTTCTCCTTCATACTTCGGCGGCGGTCCGTACATCGTGAGAGCAATACTGAGATTTTCTCTGCCGGAAAAGAAGACATCGTACAGTACAATAGGTGTCAGCTCCCATGGTTCTAAATTTCTATTTTTATGGAAAGTAGCTTTAAAATACGTAATCTTATCATCAGATCAAGGACTCCGACCGTGAGGATTCCAGCAGCCAGCACGCTGATTTTCAGGTCATCTCGCAAGACGAACAAGTACGAAGAGTAGAGTTTTGTACGAAAAATTTCCTCGACGGTCTTTATATTCGCGACCCAGGGCTGTTCTTCGCATAGACGAAGATGTCCCTAAAACTCGTTGTTTTCAGCTATAAAATAGGCTCAAACCACTGGAATTACTTCTTCTGGAATCGGTTTCTGGTCGTATTGCCTGTTGCCCCAGGTGAGTTTCGTTATTTTGACGGAAGTTTCATTCGGATCGGAAATGCTGAAAAAAGAGTAATACAGGAACTACAGCAGGTTTCTTGTAAAACCGGCTAATATCATTTGAACAGTCGGCGTGTTGACCCCTTTATGTACAAAAGCAGCGAGAAACAAGCTCAATTTGAGTCGATAAATAAGTTTCTGTCCAAAAAGGTCAAAAAAGGCATGAACGAAAGATTTTTGGTCTCGTTTTACCTGGCTTATAAAATGCTTCTTAGTCCTTTTTAGCTCACGATTACCAGTTTCAGGCAAATTAAGTTTGGCAATGTTGTAGTTTTTCAGCTTACAACTTACTAGCTCTTTTCACTTTAACCGTCCCAAGGGAAGAAAACAAATTTGACCGTCCCAAGAAAAAACACTGCAAAAAGGAATGTAGACAACAAAGTTTATACTTCATCGCTATTCCGTATGGGAGATGCTCGGAAAGGACGGATACGACTCAGGGAGAAAACTCCTCGGCCATGCAGACCAAGAGATGCTCGAAAATCCGTTTTCGGTCATGGCCACGCAGGAACAGGTAAGCCCCCTATGTATCCGTCCAATAATCAGTATAAACATCCGTTTTGGACTTGGGACGGTGAAATTTGTTTCTTCTCTTGGAACGGTTAAAGTGAAAAAGAACCACTAGAACATCCAGAAGAGAAAACTTGCTGTATAGCTTCTCAAACTGAGCAGTAAAGGTAAGGAAATTCTGATCAACTCATTCATTCGTTCCCCAAAAATATTCGGATTGGTCTAATTTTTTTTTACTTTATTCCCTTCTTTTTTTAACCATCCTCCATACTTTACCACCTGTAAAACTCACAGCTTTTTCCAGAAAACGTTGCCCGTATCGGCATTCACAAGATATATATGGCCATCGGACATTCCTATCGTAATGATGTCTCCCACCGTATTCCAGGCTATACAGGTGATTGTTCTCGGGGCTTCTGGCTCGGCTCCACTCAGCGGATCGACCAGTTCGTGGACGGATATCTTTAAATTGTTTTATTTTTCTGAAACTGGGAAACAAACCCTCCAGCACTTTTTCCATCCGCTCCTCTTCAGAACGACGTCGCCCTTCTTCGAGGCAATCACCAGCAGCTCTGCCCGCGGACACCAGACCGAAAAATCAATCTAAACTTCATACTTTTTGCTCAAACAAGGTCGAAAAACCTTGAAAGGAGCTCGAAACTGCCGTTTTCCGAAGATGAGAGACTGTACGTGACTGTAATGCACATCTGTCTCCATCTAGACATTTTTTCTATGGAAATCGGTAAAAAGTGGATAAAGATACGTTTTGTGTAGGAACGAGGTTAATTTGAATGATTGGAAACGAAAATTAATGAAAATTTATTCAAGATATTCAAAGTTGGGATCCTTTCGACTTCATGTATTCCTCCTGCATCTCGCGAATCTCGTGGAAGTTTCCGCGGGCCATAACCTGAAAAAATAAAAAGTTTGAAGATAAAAAGCTAATATTTTGTTTCAGATTCATGGAACACAGTATAGTCTTCTCAAAAATTTCTCTTTTGGATAAAAACTGGCCACTTTCTTTAGCATGAAAAGAAAGGAAGATAAAAGCTGCTCTTGATCAAAACCCGTGTTTTCTCTGATGGGGAAGGAAAAAGGAAGCAGTTTTAGATCGAACGGGTGAGTTTCGTCTGTGTTAGTTATTATATTTTATCCCCAAATATGTTCTGTGCAAAAGAACTTTGGCACAAACAACAAGCTAAAACTCACACTGAGCATCTTCTGCTGTCGGTTCTTCCGGATACGACGCTTCTGGGCCTTGGTAAGACCCTCCATCTCCTCTTGGCCTTCCTCATAGCCCTAAATTCTAAACTGTATTCTAAATAAGTAGAGACTAGCCTCTTCGTCGCCTTCCTCCTCAACCTGGTCTGCATCAGCCGAAAATTCGTAGCTGGTCGACTGCTCGACTCTCGTCTCCGTTATTCTCATTTTCTCTTCTTGGATTTTAGGTCTCTAAAAGGCATTTTTTTAGTATTTGGAAGAGAAGATTTAGCAGCTGCGTTAAAATAGTCAAAAATGAACCCGCCTTTGACTGGAAGGCCCAATGTTTCTGTCGCGGTGACTCGACATAATTCGCCGGCACCATTGGCGAATGTATGGAACCCTGTATCTCTCTGGCCTGCTGGGTAATTTCGCCTAAAAACTGCTCCATAAAGTTCTCGACGTTCGGATCTTCGTCTTCGGCCTCTCTCTTCCTCTTGTTTTTCTTTTTCTTCTTTCGCTGTCCCTCCGATTGGCTGTCCGAGTTTTCCCTGTAATTTGTACTAATTTCAAACCAAAAAAGTGGCTAACTCCGCAACGCCTTCAGCCTCTCGTCTAGCCTTTTCCTGGGTTCTTTTGGCGGCTTTGTGGAGCTCTTGGACGTATGATCCATTGGCAATCGGGTAGCCGCGAGCTCGTTCGAATGCCTCGAGAGCTTCGTGCGAGGACCAGCCGAGATGTTCAATAAGGAAGCGGCAGACGAGATAACCGCTACGGTTGACGCCGTCGGTGCAGTGGATTCCGATCAGGGCTTCTGGAATCACCGTTTTTTTGTGAGCATTTTGGTTTATCATTTTGGTTAGGTAGACTTTGCGCTTCATCTAGGAACCCCCCTTGATACCGTCAATAAAAATGTAAATGTTTAGTTTAGTTCCGTTTTTTGCTCAAAGCTCAATTCTTTCGTTTTTTTTTCTATAATTTTATGCATTGAGCCTGGTGTTACACATCATCAAAAGAGCTTGGAAAATTAGAAATGACTCGAACCCAGTATAAATCGGGAATATAAAGACAAAAAGATTGTCAAACCTGGATCATCTGAAGTTTCCGTGTATTTTTCAATGGCTTTGTTGAAGGCGGTCACAGCTTCGTCGTTGTCTACGAAACTGAAAACAAACGTATGTTACAGCTTGCAGGTCTTTTCTTCTATCAACTTATCCACTTTAAATTGCTCTCGCGGTTCTGTGTGTATGTGTTTGTCTGAAGCTCTAATTAAGGATAGGGAGGGGAGCTTTTTGTGCGGAAATTAGTTTTTAATGGAAGCCCTGGAAAAGCGGTGCCATCCTTGTTAAAAAAAATTGTTGCAAAACGAACAAATTAACTTCTCACAATAACTCTGCACTTGATTCTCAATCTGTCTGGAAACTATCCTCACAAGGGAAGCCTGTTAGGTCAACTCGGAGTTTGAGGTCGAGTATAGTGTCGTTTGATAGCCCATGGCAAATAGATTCCGAGGTATATTTCCAAATTTGCAGAATACCCTCCTAGACCGAGATATGGACGATTTAAAAACGGTCGCACCCGTACCGTGAAACATAGGATCGGAATCTAAAAACATGGCAGGGTGGCCCAATGGTGTGTGGTCCAGTCTCATGATCATTTGGTCATGGGTTCAATTCTATTTTCTTTTTTTTTCGTTTTTGTTAGACCTGGCTGACGGGTCGGCCCTGAAAGTTGAGGCCCTGCCCGGGCCTGAAAAGCCCGGCCCGCGGGGAAATTTTGGAAAAAGGGGTGTTTTTTGACCAAAATCTGCATTTTTTCGTCATTTTTTTGTAAAAAAAAGTTCAGCAAAATATAACAATATTATTATTCTTTGATATAGTTCTAGAATGCGCTATAATATGACCATCTTCATTTTTGGTCCGATCCCGGTCCGACCCAAGTCTGGGGACCGGGCCGAGGCGGTCCGGCCCGGGCCCAGGCCTGGAATCTCCGGCCCGGAGCCAGGTCTAGTTTTTGTTTTTCACCTTTTGATTCTTCTTGTGTTTTTCATCACTTTTTGGATAATTTTGGATGTAAACAAGATCGAAAGGTATTTTCCGGCTTCTAGGTGATTTTTGGAGAGAAAATAATTTTCGACCCTAATTCCGACTCTGTGACTTGATCATTAAAAATTTTCAAAATCATAAAGTGATGTCCAATTGGTTTGCTGAATTTTTTTTTTTACAAAAAATGACGAAAAAATGCAGATTTTGGTCAAAAAACACAATTTCAAAAATTTCCCCGCGGGCCGGGATTTTCAGGGCCGGGCCGGCCCATCAGCCAGGTCTAACAAAAACGAAAAAAAAAGAAAATAGATTTGAACCCATGACCAAATGATCATGAGACTGGACCACACACCATTGGGCCACGCTGCCATGTTTTTAGATTCCGATCCCGCGCAATATGTTTCACGGTACGGGTGCGACCGTTTTTAAATCGTCCATATCTCGGTCGAGGGTATTCTGCAAATTTGGAAAGGTCTAAACTTGTTACACTAACTCTTTTCCCCTTAAATGTGCGCACGAATTGCTCCATTTTGATTGCCAATTAAAGCTTCCGACAGACAGACACACACACTTGGGACTTGGGAGCAATTTAAAATAGACCAGCCGCCTTCGGCGATTTCGTACCCAAAACAATTTACCAAAAATTTTTGTCGAGGAGAGGAGTCGAACCCAGGTCGTCTGGGTAACAGCGGCGACTCTTAACAATACACCAAAATTTCAGGTCCCGGAGAAACAAACAAACACACAAACAGAGTCCACGACAGACACTATTGCTCTTTAGTAGTAGAGAGATTTTGACTACACTTTTAGCTAAAAAAGAATTATAAACTAACCCTCTTCCAGGACAGTTGATTTTTTCGTATTCTATGCACATTCCTTCCACGTCCTTCTGGTCGTAATAGCGAGTCGTGTCCGTGAGATCAATGACAAGTCCCAGACGTTGATTAGCCTCTGCGATCTATAAAAACGGCTTTTGCATTAGAAAGGCTTAATTTACCCGTCTTAGGAGAGTATTAACACTGAATCGGTTCTCCTTCCTCACTTTCGTCAAGAGCCGGTCATTTAGGGGCGTTTTGAAGACGATAAAACGCGTTCTCGGGATAATTTCACCAATTGGACTGTATGATTCCCATCTAAAAGTACTTTTTATACAACTACAAAGAAAACTGACTGTGGAGGAATAAGACGACAGACTCGCACCATTTTGAGCGACTTTCAAGCGGAGATTTCTATTTGAACCTGAATCGATTAGTTGGCGAAGGGGCAGCTTTTTGAAGAGGGAGAGGAGAATAAAAGTAAGGAAATTTGGGGAAAAAATGAGAAGGTGATATATTCCTGGGGCCGTATTTCCAACGAAGAGCGGCACTCATGTTTGCGCGCTAATTTGAAATTTCTGACCTAAACCCGATTTTTGCTTCTTCTTTCATTATTAGGTTATTTTTGCCTTTTTCTTATATTTTTGACGTTGTAATCGAATTCTACCACCTATAAAAACCTACTTGTCATAAAAAAAAACGGGAAAAATAACACTTTTGATTGACATAAAACGAGTTTTCCCGATAAAACAGCCGTGACGCTCTGAAAATGGGTGATTTTCTTCCGATTTTTTCATCAAGTAGGTAAGTTTATACGCTGAGTTCGAAAACGCAGTCAAAAACGAGAAAAAAACAGCTAGAAAACTGAAAAATCATCAAAGTTGAACAAAATGGAATAAAATCCAACGCCGCGGCCGTCATTTTCGAAAATTCGTGTCGGGAATTTTGCAAAAAATCCTTTAAAGAATTGCCGAAACTTTGCGCCAAAAAAAATAGATTTGAAATCCCGCCAAATTGTTCTTTTGAAATTTTGAAGCTGGAGGCAAGATAAATTCTTTGTTATTTTTTTTTCGTCTTTACCCTGAAATCGGTCAGAAATAGGTCAGATATGCAAACTAGCAATAAACAAACTTTTGGCAATGTTTCGCAGAATCTTAACATCAATTATCCTTCCGTAAACAGGCCAAATTTATAGCACTCTTCAACCAGTTACCCTGGCTGGCTGTCATTGTCAATTTTTAGCCTTCTCTCCTACTGTTTTCAAAACAAACGGGCCCTATCACCTCCATTATCAGGTTTCTCCTGCTCTTCTATTATCTACCCTTTCTATACCATCCCACAACTTTTTAGCTAACTTCTGGAGTGAAAAATATGTTTGCTTCAACCACTTCTTGAGATTTATAGTCGTTGGGACGGTTAGAACGAAAAATAGCAGGTTTCCCCTCTTGCGTGAGGTCCCAAAACGGCCATCAGCCGCGTCAATATTTCCCGTGTCCGGAATTGACAGCACACACGCTCTAAACTAACAGCTGGTCGTCATTGAGAGGCCGTTCTCGTCATCAAAGCCACTTTCTCGTCATCAAAGCCACGTCCTTTCTCTCCATTTTCCCTCAATTTCTGCTAAAAACAATGGAAATTTGCAGAAAGACGGACACCATTAGCAGACTGCTGTGGAATTTGGCGACAGTGGACGTTGCAGCTCTATGGGGTCCGTCCCCGGAAGAGGAAGAGACCTTCAGAATACAGGAAATTGAGAGGCAGGAACGCGAATTTTACTCTTTCGTCCGGCAACAGATTGTGAGTTTCTTTTTTCTCCTAAAATAGCGTTTTTCTCACAGTTTGCTTTGTTTGATGCGCCTTTATTAAGTTCAGAGTGTAAAATAACACACTAGACGTGGAAATTAGTCGAAAGTAAGTAGCAAGAAAAAATGCATTGTTCCAGCTAAAAATCCACTTTTCAGATCGTTCTTCTATTTTTTCTGTCCCTCTACTTCACTTCCTACTGGATTATTTCAAGATTCAAGGCAAAACCACACTCGGACTCTTTATATGCCGGCGACGAGGACTATTTTGTCTACAGAATAAGGTTTGTATAGCTAGTTATAAAAAAAAGTTAAATTAAGCGTGTGGATATGCACATTTTCCCTAGCGACATCACTCGGCTCAATCACATTACTTCCCTTCTCAATTGTCGGCTCGGAACTGTTACATCGCTACGAGGCTAACTATTACATACAGGTAAATTCTTCTTCTTTTAAGATCTCTTTCGTACAAAACAGTATTCTGACCTGCCATGATCTCGAAACGGTTACTGCTAAATCACACTAGAAAATGACCAAGTTCCATTCAAATCTTGACCGAAATCTTAGAGTGTTTCGGAGCCGAAACCTTTCGCTCTATAATTCCAGACAATTCTGAAAAAAATTTCGAGGACCCAAAAACTTCCTTAAAATCCATTTCCAGTGGCTCTCCCTGTCTCTAATCAACAGTCTCTGGGACTACGTCTTTGTGCTCTCCAATCTCAGTCTCTTCGTTCTCCTCCCCTTCAGCTACTTCTTCCTCGAGTCCAGCGGCTTCAGCAAACACAAAAATGTAATTCCAAGCTCTATTTTTACTTATTTTTATATTCAGGGCCTTATGCAACGTGTCTACGAAACCCTAGCCGTCTGTGCACTCCTAATTGTGGTCGTTTTGTGTCTAGGAGACATTGTTCTGACCATTTTTGGCTGGAATGTAAGCTTTTTTGCTTAAAATAGTCAACAAATCTTCAGGTCTCGCTGCTGAGCATCAAGCACGTGAATCTGCCGCTGATCTATTCTTGTGTCTCTCTCTTCGGCGTTGTTCTGCTTTTGATCTCGGCGCCACTCGGTTTCGCTCAGATGTTTACGGTCGTCAGTGAGATTACAACGGTATGTGACCTGGGGAGGAAGAAAAGAACACGTTTACAGATTCCGTCAATCGATTACGAAGAGGCAGTTGTTATTGCGAGACTGGAAAAACAATACAATCAGTTCAAGGGACAGGGTGGAAGGAAAGGTACGGGAATCTTTTAGTTTTTTGATGCGGCATTCGAATGTCTTTACGATAAGGCATAGATTGAAACAGAAATCATGCGGGAAAAATTCAGATAACCTGGTTGGCTACGGTACTAGAAGTAAAAAAAAAACGCTCTTTATATCTCGGGTATTTACCCTGCATTCCTAGTAATTGTCCCTGTTACCCCGTCAATGCAATTGTAGTCCCTTCTGAACACTATCCAAACGTCTTCGAAACAATGCAATCCCATAACTGACTAATTGCCTTTGATGTTTTCAGTTTTCCAAAACAAAACAAACTCTTCGGATTGCCTCTTTTTCATCGAAATTTTGGCTAGAGGTGTGTTTTACCATTACGCACCTTTGCAGAATTGAAAATTTTGGAAAGGGGATCGGGAAAACATGGCATTTCAAAAACGCCGAAAAGGCAGGGGCGGGCGGAACAAGTCTGGGAAAACCAAGAAATCGGTTTGAATTGTTGCAGTTTACCTTGAAAATCAGGGGTTTGTGGTTCTCGAAGCGAAATATTTATGGGTTACTGTTGCGTTCTTTTTTTTGAACAGACTTTACACTGGGTCAATATCGGAAAAAAGAGCTTGCAGACAATGAATCCTGTTACGTTTACCCCAAGAATGTAGAGAATAAGATCATTTTAAAACCAGCCAAGCTCTCTGACCTCGAATAATGAAAAATGCCTTTCTCATTCTCTTTGCTCGGTTATGTAATCATATCCGAATAATTTATGGAGACCGAGCGGTCTCCAATCACCAAAACCTGTCTAAATATTGAAAACTTTTGTAACTTTGCACATATTTGGAAAAATTAGTTCCAAAAGTTATAGATTTGCATCATGTCCCAAAACTTTCAGGGTCAAATTCTTCTCCACCGAAGAATCTGACGTATCGTCCCGCATTGAGAATTTCTCCCGGACATGATATTCTTCCCCGACTGAACGGCTATGCCCAGAACAGAAATCACGTTCCGGAGGCCGGAGACTACAATTTGAAGCCTAGCAGCACAATGTGGGTCAAAGAAGAACTCGAGAATGCAAAACAGGTACTCCTTTTCATACTTTTCCTAAAAAATTTTCCCCTTTTTCGTTTTGGGTGCCACTACGGGATAAATCTCTTCGCTGGTACCAGCAGGTCATGAAGGCGCTCAAATATCCGCTCTATATCGGGACGACGCTCCTTTTTACGGTTAGTTTACAGCTTGATTGTTATAAGTTTTCTTTTCTAACCAAATGTCTTTTCTTCCCACTGAAAGTAACAAAAATGAAGCCTGCCCATTCAGCTAATTCCATGAATTTATAGGCAATTACGCTGATGATGGTCGTTTTCAACATTCTGAAGCACATGTTCGGTTACAGCAAGCTGCCCGTCTACGACATTTCTCAAGGAGTCGAGGGACATTTTCTCGGAATCGCCGGCATGGTTCTGGAGAACACCATCATTGTGTTAGTTCTCTTTTATCCCATAAACCAAAAAAACTTCAGCTATATCATGGTGGCATCGCTGGTCGGAATCTACAATCTGCCCTATGTGCGTCTTCTGCGACCGGAGAAGAAAAAGACGTCGATGACAGCCATAATCATCAACTGCAGTCTGGTACTGGTCCTCAGCTCGGCATTTCCGATCCTCGCCAACATTTTGGGTTTGTTTTGTGGACTTATCTTCTTGTTTTAGCTGCGAGCACTGAGATAATCGAGTTTTCCAAAAATTACGCAGACCTGCTGAAAACCAAGCTATTATCTGTTAATTTTAAAAAGGGCACGCGACTGGTTTTAACGTTGAATTTGCGTGTTGATTTGTTCTCGAAGCGAGAAATAGACTAAATGTTATTGATCCATTGTATCGCTTTTCCGCTGGAAACCCGAGAAACTAATTTCGAAGGAAGAGCTCATTCAGCAACACACTTCAAGGTTTTGTGAATGTGTGTAACGGGGAGATTCTTCACAGCCAATTTCAGGCCTGACAACGTTCAAGCTGATGGGACACTACGGCGCTCTGCAGTGGTTGACGAATTTCAGTCTCGTCCTCGCCTACAACATTCTTTTCGCGGTCGTTTCGGTCATTTCCGTCTTCACGCATCTCACGGTCCCAGTTCAACGCCAAATCATCAAGGGGTTCGTCTTTTTGTTTTACCATAAAGTGCAAAAATGCTTCAGCTTGTCATATCTTCGATGCACCGTCCCCCAAAGACAAGAATCAAGCGAGAAAATCGAGTAGTGATCTCCCACAACGAGTTTGTACATAACTGTAGTATTCCTCTTTTCGTGTGTTGCCTATCTAGTCATCTCTTCTCCCAGGGTCCAAGAGTATTTTCTTCGCGATTGCCAACTTAACAAAATCTCAGCCAAAATAAATTACTTTATGAGCTTTCATTGATAAAAGTGTCCCACATACATAGAAATACGGGGAAGTAGCATTTTCGCCTGTTTGTGTAGAATTGTCGTATATCATTGCTCAATAATAAATTGGATTGTATTTTCATGATTTTGTGGCTGAAAAGCTTACGACTCGTGTAAGCGACATCATTTTTCTCGGCTATGCTTTCCCCGACATTTTGAAGACGTCCAATCACAGGAGAGGCATATTGGCCGCTACCTCTGCGTAGTAGACCAAGTTTCTGATGTAGTTTCGGACATCAAAGTTAGCGAATTAGTTCCAGTCGGAGCGTAGGCTCTTAAAAGACGAAGCTTCTCGACGTCTTCGATAGCTACCGGTTCTTAGGAAAAGAGGGCCTTCAGCTGACCGAACAGATCGTTCATAATTGTGAACGATGTGTCTGCTGGGCTGGCGCAATCCCTTCCGAAGGTGATATCCGGTTATTTTTTCTCGCAGAAAGAAACCGCAGCTGAACCTAACGGAAGCAAAGAAAAAACTTGTTGCGATGGACGGTCAGTGGAAGACAGACAGCGTGTATCAAACAAGAAGTAGGTACAAAAAAGGTTTTTACAAAGACTAAGTTTTAGTAATTTGTTCTATTGGAAGTTCTTTTTACTGTGAATTTCTTGAAGGACACTGTCCAGTTCAATGTCACCGATTTTGGAGAGGAGAGATGGAACGAGAGCCTAAAAATTTGGCTTAAATGCTGCTACGAACCGGGAAAAACTGACCTTGGCTTCTTCAGCAGTATCGGGACAGAGATTTCCAAGCTGGGCTACTTCATACTTGTGAAACACGGTGCCAGACCCAGCGAAAACGCCGCGAACGGCACGGATAGTCTCCCGATTTTTGAAACGGCACATTCGGCGCGAGTAGTCCAACGTTTTGACGAAAGCCTGGGACGAAACATTTTTCTAAACGAATCGAAAATTACCTCGGAAAGATCTTCAAGCTCATCTTTCTTTTCGTTTTCCTGGCGCCTGTGTTCAAGGTAGAGAAAAACTTCCGAAATCAGAAGAGTCGTCGATTCATCGTCTTCGAACTCTAAAGAAGGTGGATGACGTAGGTAGAAAGAAGTACAAACCTGAAGTGAAGCGCAATTCATTTGCATTTTCTTGTTGCAGTTCCAGCTCCTCCGCCGACAGAGGCATTTCTACAAAATTTTATACTATTTTTAACAACATTTCGACAAAAAAAATGGAGAAAGCAAGGCAAACCCGAGAAAATGCAAATAAAAACAGTGCAAAAAGGGGGCTGTCTCGCAGCGAAAAAGTTCGATTTGAAAAACGTCACTTTGCAAAAATCTTGGCTGAGTATCAAATGTTTACACGTTATATGAATTTGGCTACATCACACAAACATTGGATACTCAGCCAAGATTTTTGCAAAGTGACCTTTTCAAATCGAACGTTTTCTGCGAGACAGCCCCGCGAAAAGAAAACCTTTTTTTGCGCAATTTATGGTCGCGTCACGATTTCCCTGACAATCAAGCTACCGTAATCTGCGACCGACTTTAGGCCAGAAATTCTTGTCTTTTCACTTTCACTTTCGAGTCTATTCCGTTTTTTTTTGTTTCTTTTCTTCACATTTTTTAAACACCGACTATTATCTCAAATTGCAGAAACCCCGTCACGATGACCGCCAAGATTTACGGAGCCAAGGACAGCTTCAAAACCCAGAAGGTCCTCATCGCTGCCAAGATGGCCAAAGTCGAAGTACAGCTGTCTGGACTGGAGGCCCCGGCTGCCAAGTTTCCTCTTGGAGTGGTATGTCGCATCTAATTTTTCCATAATGTTCCGTATTTTCAGACTCCTGCCTTCGAAGGAGATGTGGACCTCTTCGGAGCCGAGTCCATTGCTCTTCATCTTCTTGGAGCTAACAGCAAAGACGTTAGTTTCCCCTTCTTCTCTGTAAACTCTCTGGTTCAGATGCCGGAAATTGTCCAGTGGTTGACCTGGGCCGAAGGATCTCTCCTTCCCGACGTTCTCGGATACGTTCTCCCATCCCTGTCGGTCGCAAACATTGGCCAGAAGAACGTCGATGCTTACAAGACCGAACTCTTTGCTCAACTGGTCATCTTCGACAACATCCTCGTCAACAAAACGTACCTCGTTGGAGAGCGCCTCACTTTTGCCGATGTTTCCGTTGCTCTCGACCTTCTGCCAGCCTTCCAGCACGTCTTCGACTCGGCCATTCAGAAGAAGCTCACCAACGTCACCCGCTGGTTCAATACGGTCATCGCTCAGCCCATTGTCAAAGAGGTCGTGGGAGTCGTACAGTTGTGCAGCAATGCTGCCCAATTTGATGGTAAGCGTTGTATTACTTCTTGTCTTGATCACTACGTAGTCAGCAGGCCATCCCTAGTGGATGTCAGGTGTTACAGTGGTGAAAGAGCGGCATTATGCGCCCTGTGCGGTTTCCTCCAGTTATTGGCGAATCTGTATCAGTCGTATTGATGCAGAGAGACGAGAGTTGAGCTAAGCTCGCCGTGACAGGAGGCTGTAGTCTAGTTCTTAGTGTTCTCTCTAACAAGCTTACTTTCAGAGAAGAAGTTCAAGGAATATGTTGCCAAGCTCAGCAAAGCGGTGAAGAAGGAGGAACCTAAGAAAGAGCAGAAGAAACAGGCCGCTAAAGCCACTGCCCACGATGACGCTGATGAAGATGTTGTTCCCAAGGAAGAGTCTAAGGATCCTTTCGCCATCATGCCCAAGGGCACCTTCAACATGGACAACTTCAAGCGCGTCTATTCGAACGAAGATACAGCAACCAAGGCTATTCCCTTCTTCTGGGAAAACTTCGACAAGGAACACTACTCGATCTGGAAGTGCGAGTACAAGTATCCCGAAGAGCTTGGACTCATCTTCATGAGCTGCAATCTGATAGGAGGTAACGATATTGCATTCATTTTAGTAACGCTTGGTTTATCAGGCATGTTCCAACGTCTGGAAAAGCTGAACAAGAACGCATTTGGAGTCATGTGTCTGTTCGGCGAGAACAATGCCTCGACAATCTCTGGAATCTGGGTCTGGCGAGGACAGGAGCTGGCTTTCACTCTTTCCCCCGATTGGCAGGTGAATTTCAAATTTTTGACTTTGAGCATATCTTGAAATTTAGGTAGACTACGAGTCTTACGAGTGGACCAAACTGGATCCCGCTGACGAGGCCGCGAAGAAGATGATCAACGAGTACCTTCTCGAGGAGGGAGACTTCGGCGGCAAGAAGTTCAACCAGTCCAAAATCTTCAAGTAAATTATCCCTTGTTGTCCCTGTTCATTAAATTCTTTTTTATTTCTTCTAGTATCGGGGGGCTTCTCACATCTTCTCAGGGAGTAGAACAGCGCTGTGAGAATAGGCCAACGGATAGTTGTTTCCTCTAACCTGACCTCGCTTCGACGTTTAGATCGTCATGAAAAGCTCCGCCAAAAAAGATCCGGTCCAGCACGCACATGCTTGGGTTTCATGAAGCGCACTACTTTGTAGGCCATAGCCGAACAGCTTCAAATTGTCTGAGCATCGGAATTACAGACAGTTGACCCTACGTACCTGCAAGTTGTCATGCTGGCAGCTCTACACGAAGATGAGATGACAGCCGTTCATTTGAAGATGTTCGACGCGATGGATAAAGTCGTCCTGTTCAATGATTGATGTTAATTTTTGTTCCCTTTGCCCAGCTCTCTTGCTCAAATTACCTCTTTATTGTAACACCCCCCCCCCCGTTTCGTTTCTGCGCATTGTACATAAATCTTCCACGCCTCAAGTGTTTCGTTGATATCATTGGGCATTTCTTCCCGAAAAGTGCCTATTCCTCATTATTATCATTTCAGCCAAAAAATACGACAAAAGAGACCCTGGCTATTCAAAATGTTCGAGGAAACAGCTGAGCATACATTTGAGTACAAAACATGTAGTACGCAATTTCTCGTCAATAAAAGTACGCAAACTTGAAGGTTTGACAAGCTCTCTGACTACTTTTGCTTAGTTTATCTTTGTAATCAGCATTTTCCGTCTATTACACGACATAAAAACTCTATTTTTTTTTAGTAAAAAAAAACTTTCAGCCATGCCGGAGGAACAGATCACTTTACCCGCCCATCTGCTCGAGGACATCATGAAGCAGCGGACTTTAGTTGATTTCGTAAGTTTTTCCCCTCGTTTCTTCACAAAAAAAGGTTCTAGATGAGCAGCATGAGCATTGGAATCAACCAATTCGTCGACTACTTACTGGAAGTGGACGACCATGCGACGACTATAGCTCTATTCATGGCCCACAATTCAGAGCCAGAAAAGGAGCACGACTTTACTGCCAATAACTTCGAGAGTGACGTCGTTCCGGAGCGGATGATCTGGCCGAATGATTTCGCGAATTCTACAGAAATTTCAATCCGGAGCCCTATAGCGACGAAAAAGGACTGTCTGCTTCGTTTTGTAGGTTTTTATAGCCTTTTTTCCTATTCCCAGTTTTTTTTCGGGCTCAAAAACTAACTTTTACCCAAATTTGTAGCTCTTCCTCATGAACATTTCCATTAACAAGGCTATCCACTACATCAAGCACTCGCGTCTCCGTACCCTGCTCGGCACCTATTGGGATTTCAAAAACTCCCCTCTCGGCTTTGAGGATTTTCGCGAGCGCAAGAAGAGCCGAGCCCAGCTTCTGGCCGACAAAATGCGGCAGAAGAAAGGACTGGAGCCGAGCTCTCCGGCTCACATCCTGCGTGGCGGCTATGTCCGAGCCGCTGCCGTCAGCTTTGCGCTCGTTCACCGTCCCATTACGAAAAATCCTTACGATGACGACGTTCCCCGTCTCATACGCGATTCGAACAAGATCTACGATCAGCAGGGAATATTTGAGAAGGAACCTTATAAGCAATTCTGTTTCTGAATTTTTGCCTTGAATTTTTAAATAAATATTGCCTGTCAAATTTGTTCCACGATTTTTAGTCGAAAATTTACTGCTAAAGCTCAATTTTTACCAGTTTTTCATTGAAACTTCAGCCATGGACTCTCTTCCGTTGTTCGGCTATTACACTGATAACGTCATAAAGCGCACTTTCATCGACTTTGTAAGTACATTTTTCCATTCAGTTTTCACAAAATCAAGTCAAGATAGCCAGTCTGAGGGGGGCATCGGAATCGACCAGTTCGTCGACTAATTGACTGAAGTGGATAAAAATATCGCCACGGTCTGCTTCTTGATGTCTATGCCTAATCCAAATGATCGTACTATGTCTCCGCTGTAAACCTATCAAAGAATTATCAATCCCAGCGACTTTACCGATTCTAATGAAGAGCCGCTCAAGAGTTCTGTCGTCTCCAAGAAAAACAGTCTGCTTCGTTTCGTTAGTTTCCACTCAATTTTTTGTCGTAATCAAAAATTTTTAGATAAGAGAAGGAAAGACTGAATTCCACTTCTCCTGCTTGCCCTCTTCCTGGCGGTTATATCAGAGCTGCAGCTGTTAGCATGGCTATAACTACAAGCCGCAACGACATGACGGTTCCCGAAATTATCCGTAAAACTAATGAGATTTACGATAAGCACGGCATCTTTAAAAGAAGCTAGTTTTGTTCTTTTGAAATTGTTCACCTCATTGTTTTGTTTCTGCTCAGTGTACATAAATCTTCCTCAACTTTTTTTTTAATCATTTGGTTAGAACATTCTCCATTCCAGAACATAGAACATACACGGTAATCTGTCTCGAGGGACCCAGAATTGATCATCAAGGACAGTGATAGAACATTCTGCCTTGACTTCCTGCCTCCAGACAGCTTTCTTGCTCAAATCTGTTGAAAATCTCGGCCCCCACATGATTTCTTCACATGGTATATTTTTCCCTGTTCTAATTTACCAAGCCAAATTCTGCAAATTTTGATCGAAAACCCCGTTGTCTAGACTTTTGTCAACGATTTTAGATGGAAAAATGATTCAAACGATAAAAAAAATCGCGCGCAATCTCGTTGCCTGGTATCATATGCTGTATAACAAACGTTGTGATATTCGCTGCGTAAAATTTAGGCCAGATAGTCTGTAAAGTAGCTACTGAGAATAATTAGTCGTTTAAATTTAGAACAAACATGTTGGGTCCCGACACGATTTAGACATACTCGAATCGGGACCCAACATTCTTGTTCTAAATTTAAAGGACATTATTCTCAGTAGCTACTTTACAGACTATAATTTCTTCTGCTTGTTCATCTATTTTTGTCTGCCTTTTTCGGGAATTTTTCTATTTTCCAGCCATGCTTACTCGGAAGGAAATTTTGGAATTTTAAAGGCGACGCGATCGAATCAAGAGCCTCACCGAGGGCAACGGAAAAGGCGACGACTTGATCAAACAAAAACTTACGGTGGCCATTGTAAGCGATTTTTCTAGCAAATTTCGTAGAAAAAAAAATCTAGATGGCCGGTCTGAGCATCCGAATCAACCAGTTTGTCGACTACATGCACGAAATTGACCGTCGCGAAGCCTACAGCTGCTTCCAGGAGGCCTTTCCCTACTACTTTGGTTCTCCTAGCCCTCTCGGTCGTCCGGATCGCGCCATTAAGCCCAGCGACTTCACCGATTCTACTGACGAGTCTTTCAAGAGCTCCGAATTTTCTAAAAAGAACAGCCTGCTCCGTTTCGTAAGTTTTCACGATCATTTTAGCACAAAATTCCCAATTTTTAGCTCTACAACATGAAGATTTCGATGAACGACGTCGTACTTTATCTCAGCTGCACCAGTGAGGTCAAACAGGAGATGTCGGCCTACTTGCATGCGAAAAAGATGGGATATAAGATCCTCTGGATGGGCATGAAGAATGCTGTACGCTTTTAGCGTTATATTATTTGCAAACGAGCATTTTTCAGTACAAGAGAGCTCCCTGGTTTGCTACTATTGAAGCCAAGCTGAAGAAGAATGAGTATTGTCCTCTTCCTGGCGGTTACCTTCTGGGTGCAGCTATAAATTTATTCCTGACCGAACAAGATTTCGGGGATATCACCTTATCGGTTTCGATTGGCCCCTTGGAGTGCTACGCCTACTAGGTCCTCTAGTTTTTATCTGTAAGCCAGTTTGTTGGCTCAAATTCCGGTATTTTTAATGTAAATTTTATCTTTTCTTCGTTTCTGCGCCTTGTAAATAAAGTTTTTTGTACCTATTTTTCTGGAAGAAATGATCGTTTTTTGAGTCGTTACTGCTAAAAATTTAGGATTTGAACTTGTTGGCTGAGTATCCAACTTTTGGGCACCCTACATTTTCTCCATTTTTCGGCTTACATAATGAATCTTTGGCGCTAGTTCTTTCCCTGCTTCTTCGTTTTATCGGTTATGGAGCCGAAAGCTGCTTCTGTGGACATTTTTACAGCATTTTTCGTTGGAAAAGTTTCTGTTTTACTGGGAATGTTGAAGCATGAGCTTCAAATTTACCGACCATGGAGAAGTGAGCTTGTATGTGCTGAAAATATTCATCTCCAAAATTGACCGTTTTTGCCACTTTCTTGAGAGAACCTTCCTGAATGCAATTTACCCGGTTTTCTGCTCTATTGTTTTGCCAAAAGCACATATTTCGGACCAGCCGGAGCTTCACCGTTTGCCGTAAAACTTGAAAAGCATAAAATCCAGCTAATTTTTTTTCGTTTTTAGCCATGTCTCGACCATTTCACAGCCAATTTCCTCAGCATTTCGTCCACAAAACAGACAGACAGCCTCTGGACTTTGTAAGCTCCTATTTTACCCCAAAAACATTCCCATTTTAGCTCGCCAAATTCATCGGAATCTACAGATTCGTCGACTGTCTCGAGCTGATGGATCCCCAAGCCTTGGACAACTTTTACAGCAAAAAATTCTCGCCGAGAGTGCCCTTAGATCAACATAAATGGGCCGGAGCACCAGAAGCCGAGGGAATGCTGTACCGCTACGTTAGTTTTCACCTTTTTTCACCCGAAAAAATCAAGAAATTCAGCTAAACAACCGGCAGATGACCGTAGATAACGCCATCGTACTAATTGATTGCTCAGAATTTCGGCTACAGATGAAGACTTATTACCTGTTCAAAAAGGCCGAGAAAAATACCAACTGTCGCCTCGCTTATGGCTAGACTGCCCCTGTTCTTGTTATCTTTTGTTGATCCGGTTAACCTTAATTTCTATTACTTTTAACGCCTGTAAGTAAACTTGTTGAGCCTTCTTTATGTTTCAGTCTTTGTAGAAAAGCTCGGTTTGCGTGACTTTCGACCCTTTGGGAACAGCGTTCTGCCACGGAAAAAGCGCTACATACGGTTGAAGGAACTGATTGAAATTGTTTTTTTTCACTTCTTATTTATATAAACATGTATTTGATGCTGTTGGTCACTCTCTGACTGTTGAAACAGCAGGTTACCGTCTTACAGCTATGAAAATCATTTTTAGATTTCTAAGCAGGTAAAAAGTTATGAGAGGAAGCTAACTTCTGGTCTAGGTTGCGGTATTGCATTTCTTCCTGACACAAGTATTTACGCGTTTTAGCTGATTCAAACGCTTTGTTGATAACCTCTGATCCTCAAAAACGGCCCCGTCATGCCGTTAAAATCTGATTTGGACAGGCCTCTTCTTCGTTCGAACGACGGATAAAGTGTAATGAGCCGGGCCCTCCGGCACGGGTCCCGTGACGATGGGCACACATACACACGGGAGGCGTCTATCCATATTATCTTCTTCCTAAGCCCTCGAAAAGAGCCCCTAATTAGGGGGCTCTTTTGAACTTTGACAAATAACAAAATTTGACCTTCTCACGGTCTTTTCTCCACAAGCAAATTGCGACATTTCTCGTGTTTTCATCTTGTTTTGGCAACTTTTTATTCCCTTTTTAGATATCAAGGTATTTCGATCCTTTGTCTTGCTTTTCCTGCCATAAAGCAAGAAATTGGCTTACTTTCAGCCCGATTGTTCGTTTAATTTATTCATATCTTTTTTGCAGCAGTCAAAATTAACCGCTTTTTGTCAATTTGGGCTTGAAAAAGCTTCCAACGTTTAGCTTATTCACCATTTCCTATCCATTTTCACTCATTTCTCCTTATTCGATTCTTCCTGCTCTTGTTTTTGTCTCAAGCTGGAAAAACGGTCAATTTCGAGCATTGACGGCAACAGTTTCCATGAAGATGTGATTCCAAAAAGACTAAATTTCAGCAAGTTTTTACAGAAAGTTCCCAATTTATCAAACCAGCCTCCAAGAGATGGCTGTCTTCTACCTGTTCAGCTTCAGTTATCGCCTATTTTCACTCTTTTTCCTGATAAGACTTCTGCATTTCAACTGACCGTTTGCAGCTATTTTTTACCTAAAAACGGGCAATTTCACACAATTTTTTTCTCATTTGAGTCATGCCTTCATTCTGTTTCTCATTCTTAATTTTCTACATTTTTTAGTTTTCTACAAAAAATGCTTACAAACAAAGTTTTATCCGCTTTTGCTCCGACTATTTTTCTAGATTCTCTCCTAATTTTACCGTCTTGTTTATATCTCTCCTTTTCTCTATTTGCCTTCAAAACCATCCTAAAACGACCTAATTTTCAGACCAATTCGAGTAGATGTGCAAACGGCTCGGACAGTTGCTGCCCTCGACGGTAGCCTGGTCGCTGATAGTCGTTTGCACCTGCGTCTTCTACTACTTTTTGGCTCCAGCACTTGCTAATCGATTCGGATGGTATGTTTCTTCTTCGTTTTGCTTTAATAATGTGGATTTTAGGTACGGATGGGCAGTATGCCTGGCGGATTTCCTCCTCTTCCTGCTCGTCATCTCAAATCTACTGATGGCAATGTGCATGGATCCAGGGATCTATCCTTACGGTTCGTTTTCTTAAGTTCATTTTAAATCTGGATCTGTGAAAAAGCGGATTCTTTGAAGAAGAAGAAGGGATTTGTCTTTGCCCTGAGTTTTACTGACCGAACAAAAAGAGAACAATACTTTTGTGTGAACTACGCAACTGGACAAAAAGTGAACAATAGCTTTTACAAAAGTCAAATCCTCGTCTTTTCTCATAGAATCATTCTTTCATCGTCTGTTCCAGGAAACCTGACATCGAAGAAAACACACCAAGTTTGACCCACATCCCAAAATGACCTAATGAACAATGTTCAGCGTTCAACGATACTGCACGTTTTTAGGGGCATGCAACTGTTGTGGGTTTCGCTCTTATTGTTAGGCTGTTTTGGAAGAAGTTTGTTTCCAGTTACAAAAAAGTTACGGGATGCCAGTTACAGAAATTTTCGGTAATAGTTCGGCCCCCTTCATTCAAATTTTTGACGGGAACATTTCAAATAACCATTCCTGAAACTTTCCTGCTGTTTTTATCACCCCTGGTAGCAAAGGGAATTAGTTGATATCTACTACAACGAGTAGAATGAGAAAACGATGAAAAACAACTGGATTCTCTCAATGAAAAAGGTGTCATTTAACTCTCATCCCTAACTCAGTACTTCCTCTTGATTTATAATAGTTTGTGGAACAGACGATAAGTGATCCAATGAGAAAAGACGAGGATTTGACTTTTGTAAGAGCTATTGTTCACTTTTTGTCCAGTTGCGTAGTTCACACAAAAGTATTGTTCTCTTTTTGTTCGGTCAGTAAAACTCAGGGCAAAGACATGGTTCTATTTTGGTTTGTTATGATAATTCCCACCACTTTCGAGATTTACTTTATCAGAATCGGGGGAAGCCTATACTCAGAACTTCAGCAAACCTAAGCATACCCTGAGCCATTTTGCAGGACCAGAGTAGAAGCAGGAAACCTCCATACTCCCTCGTTTCTAAAAGCATTGGGCTTTGTCCGTATGAACAAGGAGTAAACTCAGAATAACTTCCTTGTGACAGGGAATGAAAATGAATCTTTATTTAGAATGAATCTTTACCTAATGGCAGGGAATGATCGAAAGCGATCAGAAAAAGTCCAAAAATGCAGGGCGTAGGGGTATGATCCGGGTATCAAATCGAAAAGCGAAAAGACTCCTGTAGGGTCGGAAAAGTTACATCGATAACCAATTTTTCAGCCTTGTAGGTCAAAAAATGAGAGCGCAAATCGCGTACACAGGACGCCGGACGGCGGACGTTTTGGAAACAGAACATTTCGGCTAACTTTTTTGTTCGTCGACCAAATTTCTTGAAAATATGTTTCTAAGGGTAACTTTTTACGCTGAATCCGATAGGCTTGGTCCCGAAACCTGAAAATGCTGTTAACGCACGCTACGCGCGATTTTATGCTAAACGCGTTTCGCACTAATGGAAGGCAAAGCCAAATCCACCGATACTGAAAAACGTCAAGAGAAATGGCGGAAATCAATCGAAAAGCATGACGAAATGTTTACAAAACATAGTTTCAATTGGGGTTACAATTCTGCACCGAAAATAGTCCGACGTCGTAGTTCTTTTGGAAACACGGGGCTCGCAACTGAATAAAAAGCTTATTTAGCTTGTTCTAACTCTGTAGATTCCTATTCGTATGCTATTTGGACCTATAAACACAGAAAAAAATGGATACAAAGTCTTTCGCCGCAAACACTGTTGCTCGTTGTTTTAAATGCCATTTTTTCCAGTCCTTCAAAATAGGCAACATTGCCGCTCTTTTTGCAGCAAAACCTTTATAATAATTGACATTTATAGCCATGTCCTCCGAAGAATATCCGCCACTGGACGAGACACGCAGTCCGCTCTACAAAAACGTCGACGTCAATGGCATAACCGTCCGAATGAAATGGTGTACGGCCTGTAAATTCTACCGACCGCCGAGATCGAGTCACTGCTCCGTCTGCAACAGATGCATCGACACCTTCGACCACCACTGTCCCTGGGTACATAATTGTGTCGGCCGGCGGAATTATAGGTACTTTTCTTAACTTTGGAGCTTTTATCCTAAAAATTAAGATACTTTTTTTTCTTCCTCTGCTTTCTTAGTCTTCACATGATTGCCGTCTTCTCAATCTGCATGACGTACACCATTATGAACCAGTGAGTCCTTCCTTTCCTCAAAAAAAGCCGAACAGTGTTTCCAGGGCAGAGATGCTGGATAGGGCAAACTTGTGCTCAATCGTTCTATTAGCCGTCTGTGCGATTCTGGCTGTGCCCGTGATAGGACTGACAATCTTCCATATTGTTCTGGTCGTCAGAGGCAGGACGACGAATGAACAGGTGGGGTCCTTTTATACTTATTTTGTTCGTTAATTCCGATATATATTTTTTATTTTTGACCCGTTTCCTTCCTTTCCCTGACCCAAACTCCCCGGTCGGTATTGGTAGTACTGTTCTTTGTTTTCCTGCTGCGATTCGCGGTAGGTCAAGGTCTCGAGACGATTCTTGCGCATCTGGGAGACACTTTCCGTGCACTGTGCTCCTCGTTTCTGCTCTTTCCTCCTGCAGCACTTGTTGCAATTGACGACGACCGCTGGCAGCGAGGCGAGCAGCAGAACAACCAGAAGAAGCCACATCCTTCCGAGTGAGCTAGTTGAGACAATGGTTTACGAAGTTGAACTTGTTTCTAGCCATAAGTCTCTAACAAAAATATAAAGACTTTTTTATTTTTAAGTAGAGAAACTTTAGTTAGAAGTTTCTCTGCTTATTGTTAGAGACTTTATAATTTTGGTAATTTTGAGTCTGCAGTTACTCTAGAATGTTGCTTCCCTCAGATGTAGATCTGTATCGTGATGAATTCTATACAATTTGATGAGAAATTCTGAAATAGAAACGCAACCCGGATTGTTAAACGTGCTTCCAAAAAGTTGAAAATGACTGATGTGGAGATTAGAAGCTGTTGGCCCGGAAACCTAGTATTGTCCTTTCTGAAAAAATTAACTTTATCGTGTTGGAGTTTCCGGAACTGATTTAGCCCTTTTCAACGCCAGATATTTAGTTTTGTGGGTCCCAGAACGGGTTCTTTTTCCCCTTTTTTGGCTCCGAGTAAAGTCTGTTACAATAATCAGTGTTTTTACGTTATAAAATGCCTTGGATTCATAGCCAAAAAGATCAGTTATCACCAGTTTTCAAAACTTTTCTAATGAGTTTCGTTTCAGGTCACGGGCAAGTTCCAGTCCGGCTACAATCCGTTCACGAGTGGCTGTGGCTTCAACATCCGGAGCACGCTCTGTGGAACGCAGTTCCCGTCGTAAGTTCTCCGTTTTTCCTAACTAAAACTATTTTTCAGATTCAATTCGCCATCGGAGAAAGCCAAGGCCCGTCGCCAGGCCGAAAGAGCTCTCGTCGAAGAGGGAGAATACGAGAAGGACAAGGAGAATGACGATGATCATGCCAATGAGACGACGGCCCTCTACGTTCCGGGCAAAGACGGAGAAGAAGGCCATGTTAGAGTGAGTTTAGGTTTAAATTCTTAGATTTTAGCACTTTTTTTTTCAGCTGAAACAGCTCAAATTGGCCGATAGTCATTCAGTCGGAACGGCTCTTTCGCTGGCCGGAGGAGATGTTCATTCGCTCAAGGAAAGAAACGGCTCAACTTGTAATCTGTACGACTCGACACAAGGTTTTTTGTATTTTTATGCACAATTTTCCCATTATTTCCAGTCAGTTTGAGAGGCCCTTCGCCGCAATTGAGCCCCACAGCCGCCTACAATGCCAGTGTCGAGGAGGCGCTAAGAGGATCGCGCCTAGAAAAAGGTACCTTTTTAATTTTAACACAAACATGAGAAATTCTAGCAGATGCCGCAGCTCACGTGCTAAACGGTGATAGGACGAAGCCAAGAGGCTTCGCGGAAGCTGCTCGACTGCACGACCGTCTTAACAGCCCGACAACGGCCGTCGCTTTATGATAACCGTAAGTTTTTCTTGCCTTTTTATCGTTAAAATGTGAAAAACAAAACACTGCTTTGGAACGGTAGAGACAAAAGTACAAAATACGAATTCACTCAGCAGTTTTTTTTTCATGTGTCTGCTCATTTTATGCATGTAATTCAATTCAAGATTGGAAGTTTGTTTATCAGCTGGTGCAAAAGGACCCATTTAGTAAACGTTTGTGATTCAATTAGACAAAATCTAACTAGAATGCCCATTCCGTGTCCAAGAAGAAACTTAAAGAAATCTACGAAAAGGCTTGTATAGTTGCTACGAACATTCTTAGAGCTTAAGCAATCGCTCATTTGGGCATCGTTACATGATCAGATCCTGTCTCAAAAGCTTTCATTTATGACTCCGAAAAAAAAAGTAGCCATATCGTGAAATACCCGGTAAAAAAGCATAGGACAGACAGAGTGTTTTGACGCTCAGATAACACCATTCTTTCCTTTTCATACAGAAACTTTCAGAAATGATCCTCAAGTGTGCAATAGTGTCTGCTCTCGTTCTCTACCGGGTCTTTCTTCGTCCTCACCCTGTTGCTGCTCTATCGCTGCCCTTCTGCTCGTATCAATTTTGCAAAGTTTTATCCCTCGTTCCCAAATAATTTATTCATAAGCGAACACACATATCATATCCCAGCTATTTTTTCCCCACACAAAATTGCAATCTCTAGTCTCAGTTTCATCATTTTCTCTGCAATCTCCGTCCAGTATTTGTTCGTTCCCCCCCCCCCCCCCTAAAACGTGTCACGTATTTGTTTGTAAAAGCGCTTCTATACAGGTATTTCGAATATTTTCCGCAGATGTTGTGTAGAGCCCCGTGCAAAGACAATGAAGTTTGCTATCTATCTTTTTTTCTTGGAGACAAAAGTGGAAAATGGAAAGAAAAAACACCGGTTTCAAAGTGTAAAGACGAAGAGTACAAATAACTAAAATCACATTGGGAAATAGAAGTTGATCAATTGGCGGTCTTCTTGAAGCTGGCCGGCGGCGAGGAGGCGTTGAAGAATGTTTCCAACGATGCGCGGCTCCGGATTAATGTTCCATTTTTGCTCGGGCTGAAAAATGGGGTTTCGTACAGAATTACTTGATAAAAATGATTCGGAAACGGTGTTTTCATAGCGACAGGGGTTTTCATTGAGCTATACTTCGTAAGTAGCTAAAACAGGACGCAAATTCAGTTCTCCCGCGTATATTAGACCGAGAATGGAAAACTGAGGAAAACACATACGAAATTGGTAAGTTTCAACCAACTGCAGAATCGCAAACCTCGATATGGAAAAAGGACGGGATCTGCCATTTTTTCAATGTTCACTTTCAATTAGAATTCGTGGTTTCAGTTTCATGAGTCTAATTGACCAACACTGCTAACTTTATCGTTTAAAAAATACCTTGACACCGAGTCCTATTTGAGCAATGACATTGTTAAGCATCTGAGTTGTGGTCGGAATTGGTCGACGAAGTACGGAGGCGACCTGTTGGACCATTTTGGTCGCGTCTTGAACGGCTTCTTCTAGAACCTCACATCCTCCGCCGTTGGCTTGAACATAGAGCGCCAGTTCCAGAAGATATCTAGCCGCTCTTTCTTGAACTGCTGCATCTTCTCCGTCTTGCTTGGGAGCTGCTGGAGTGTCTAAAATAGGACGTAAAAATATGTGATAAAAAGACTACTTCTGGACTGAACACATTCTGAGACGACGATGATTTCGTCCTCGGTCGTGTCACTCTCGTCATCATTTTCATCGCCACTGTACTTTTCCGATTCGGATCCTTCGTCGTCGCTGAAAAAAAGTCGCGTTATATCTATTTAGACATTTCTTGTGGAGGAACAGCTACATTTAGATGGCAAAATGGCGTTTGTAGCATTTCAAATAGAGCTATAAAAGTTACCTGAACGACCCAATATCCACTTTCAAATGCTCGTCTCTGATCTTGGCTTCGAGGACATCGAAAAGACTGCCAAACATATTGTGGCTGAGCTTCAGTTCGCTGAAATTTACCAATGAAAACCAGACCACAAAAAGCTCTTACGCATCAGTACGACCATAGCTCTGCTTCCACGAAGTCAGAATTTGCCTGGCTCTCTCTCCTGGGAGCTCGGAACCGGATAGATCGACCATTCTGATCTCATGATGTTCTCCATCGCAAATCTGGGCAATAATCGAGGCGCAACCGGAGCTTCGACACAGACAGTCGCCCAAATCAAGAACTTGGAGCTGTTTTAGCTCGGTCAAAGCCTAAATTTTTATTTTTAGTGTGAAACTATATCAAAAATACCTTGGCAATGTGGTAAGCTCCGACAGTGTCGCACGTGTTGTCGTTGAAGACTATCGTTTTGAGGTTCTTGTTGTATTCGAGCGAATCGGCCAGTTCGATGATTCCTTCCTTCCGGATTCCGTTCTGCGGAATACTGATGTGTTCGAGGGTTTTGATGATGCGGAAGGCTTTGGCCAGTTCCTTGGCTCCGGGATTTTCGAGTCTGTTGCGGCCGGCAACGAAAGTCTTTAGACGGAACTCTCTGCCGTCTCGCTGGGCATTGCTGTGACACTGGACAAGACATTTGGCAATGATCTGAAAGCAGAACTACTCGAAATTTCATAAAAAAAACGTACTTGACCACCGGCTCCGAGGCCATTGTTGTTCAGCTTTAAGACTTCGAGAGAATAAGCGGATGGAGAGACGAGAAAGTCTTGAATTCCTTCGGCTCCGATCGGCCCGAAGGCATTGTCCGAGAGGTCGAGTTCGGTGATCTGACAGCCCGCCTGCATCATGGCTGCCGTCATCGAGAGCTTAAAATTCACAATTTGAATAAAGAACTAAAAAACGAACCAGAATGGGCGGAATTTCGTTCTTGAGCCGTCCGGTGAACATATCGGACCAAAGGCACCGTTTGAGCTCCGGATGACGTCGGAGAGCTTGGGCAATTCGTTCTCCGCCTCCAATTCCGACGGTGTTTCCGCGCAGTTCGAGGGCACTGATAGTTCTGGTTTGTTCGATTGCCCGGGCGACTTCTTCGGCTAAATATCGATATTTACAAGATATAGTGAGAAGAACAAACCATCTGCTGCCTCACTGAGCTTCAGCTGCCGGTCGAGAAATGATAGAATACTTTCTTCTTCGGTGGATACTCGTAGACAGCCGACTCCGGAAGTCAGCAGCTCGTCTACCATATCGGGAACAGGGGCTGAAAAATGAGAGGTTTTTTTTATGAAATCGAAAGAACAAGATTCTGTCGCTTCACAAGTCCCACCTTGTCCAGGATTTGGTACAGACACAGTAAGCAGCGGTGGGGATCCAAACTTGCGTAGTTTGCGCACTAATCAAGCACTCTTCCACTGAATCAGGAATGCAAAACAAGCCCTCAAACTGTTTGCAGTGAAAAGAACAGACTGGAAGGTTAGTACAGGCTATATTTCGAGATTTGGAGAGCTCCTAAAAAATTAAAGCTGTTTTACAGCTTTTCTACTGTTTCAGCTTGATTTGGGCGACTGTCTGTGTCGAAGCTATTACAAGATGCCAGTCGCGCTTCAGCTGCAACGTCAGATATAAAATAGGCACACAATGACAGCTACAGTACTCCGTCTTACAGAACGTTTCAAAAGAAGCACAAAAAACCTACCTTTATGATGGGCTGAAGTCTGTACTTCCCGAACAATCCGCGTTTCGTCTTCGCTGGAAGACTCGTCCTCTTCACTGTCGCTGTACTTTTCGGACGCAGATCCTTCGTCGTCACTGACCGAGCCCATATCCACATTCAGCTTCCTTCTTTCAATTTCCTCCTCAAGATCCTCAAACATACTGCCGAACATGTTGTGACTGAGTTTCAGCTGGGCTTTCTGGCCGAAACGGTCTCCCCAGGTCTTGATGATGCGGACCGCGTGTTCTCCAGGAAGCTCCGAGCCGCACAGATCGACTATCTAAAAATTTTTTGCTTAAAATGATTGAATCTTAGAAAAACCTGGATATCTTTGTGTTCTCCGTCGCAAATCTGTGCAATAATGGCGGAACACCCCGAGCTTCTGCACAAACAATCGCCCAAATCAAGAACTTGAAGCTGTTTTAGCTCGGGCAAGGCTTTGGCAATATGGTGTGCTCCGTCAGTATCACATGTGTTGTCGTTAAAGACGATCGTTTTGAGGTTCCTGTTGAACTGAAAAGACGAATTATAGTCAAAAATAGGAGACAACCTTGAGTGAATCGGCCAGCTCGATGATTCCTTCCTTCCGGATTCCGTTCTGCGGAATACTGATGTGTTCGAGGGTTTTGATGATGCGGAAGGCTTTGGCCAGTTCCTTGGCTCCGGGATTTTCGAGTCTGTTGCGGCCGGCAACGAAAGTCTTTAGACGGAACTCTCTGCCGTCTCGCTGGGCATTGCTGTGACACTGGACAAGACATTTGGCAATGATCTGAAAGCAGAACTACTCGAAATTTCATAAAAAAAACGTACTTGACCACCGGCTCCGAGGCCATTGTTGTTCAGCTTTAAGACTTCGAGAGAATAAGCGGATGGAGAGACGAGAAAGTCTTGAATTCCTTCGGCTCCGATCGGCCCGAAGGCATTGTCCGAGAGGTCGAGTTCGGTGATCTGACAGCCCGCCTGCATCATGGCTGCCGTCATCGAGAGCTTAAAATTCACAATTTGAATAAAGAACTAAAAAACGAACCAGAATGGGCGGAATTTCGTTCTTGAGCCGTCCGGTGAACATATCGGACCAAAGGCACCGTTTGAGCTCCGGATGACGTCGGAGAGCTTGGGCAATTCGTTCTCCGCCTCCAATTCCGACGGTGTTTCCGCGCAGTTCGAGGGCACTAATAGTTCTGGCTTGTTCGATTGCCCGGGCGACTTCTTCGGCTGAAAAGAGCTAAATGCATTATGTTTGAGTAAAAATACCATCTGCTGCTTCGCTGAGTTTCAGCTGCCGGTCGAGAAATGAGAGGAGCACTCCTTCCTGGAGGCTCAGGTTTCCGATATCCATTGTACTGAAAACGGGTGAACCTATTGCACGGTTTTGGAAGAAAAAGATTGAAAGAGGCAAGGCATAGGAAACTGTCTGTCCGACAAATACAGGCGACCTGTTCTATACCTATTTCTAAAGTTTCGAATGAAGCGTCTTCCTGCCAAAAGCTCAAAACAGTTTTCTCGTACGAGATGATACCGAGGGAATGAAGAGAAAAACAGTTCAACGTGTCGATCCCAAACTTTTCTCCACCTTTTCAGATTACTGTAATGTGACGCAGGCGCGAAGGCGCGCAGTTTCAAAAATCAAAGTTCTATTTTGTTCGTCTACAGCCTAACAATTGTCAGCAACAATAGCCGTGTTTCCTTTTTTTTTCGCTGTTTTTTTCAAGTAAAAATTTGAGAAATAGTCCACCAGAAGCTCTATACCAGTGCCTTGAACGACAATATTCTCGTAGAACGGGATGGTAATCTACTACTTCTACTTTCCACTTAAGAACATGAAATGAAGCTGTTTTGATTAGAAGGAGCTGATTCAGACACGGTGGGGCAGTAAATAAACATCTTGGGAAAGACTAGAATTCGAATTTCATCGAGCTGCCTGCTTTTTACAGAATTTCGCGCCCCATTCTCGTTGTACGGCTTTCTGCTAATTCTTTCGAGCGATTTCCGTCCTATTGCGATTGGCATGCTCTTTTTTTAATTTTATGTGATCAAAAGGCCAAGTTTAGAATGGCAGACGAGCCGAAGCAGATCCCGATCGGAGAATTGGGCGTGGAACAGCTAAATCAGCTAGTGAAGCAAGTCGAAGGAGAGCTGGCCTTTTTCACCGAGTCTTCCAATAGTCTCAAGGTTTTTTCTAGTATTTATTTGTCTTTTTCACATATATATTCAGACCTTTATTGGCAAAAACGAGAAAAGCATTCTGGCACTGAAATCCCTGGACGGAACGGAAGGCGGTCATCAGGCTCTGGTGCCTCTTTCAGAATCGGTTTTTTTGTTTGTATGACTATTTTAAGCAAGAACTTAAGATGTACATCAGAGCAGAGCTCTCCGATCCGTCCAAAATGCTCGTCGAGATCGGAACTGGTTATTATGCCGAAGTGAGCCGCGAACAGGCCTCTGAATTCTTCGAGAGGAAAAAGAAATACATCAGTACCCAGGTTTTCCCCTTTTACCGTCCGCAAATATATTTTTTAGTTGGAAACGATTGAGAAGATCGTCCTGGAGAAGAAGAGGACCCGGGCCGTGCTTTCCGAAGGCCTTCAGACGAAGATACAATCCCAGATCGCTGCCCTGCCCAAGTAACTTGTCCCCAATTGTTTTTGTTAGCATTTTTGTTGCTTTATTCCCTACCACCACCACTTTTTGAAAATATTGCCTCAATTTTTATGACTCTTGTTTGCTTGTTTGTCTCGTCCGAAAAACTTTTATAATAACACTCATTGTGCTGTTTTGTTCGGTAGATGGGTTCGTCATCCTAACGGCTACTTTTTCACTGTTCGTTGAGAAGATCTGCGAATCTCTATTCTCTTGTCTGTTGGAGCGGATATGCAAACAACTTGTCGCTCATTCAGGTTCCAAACTACTATTGACAGTCTTCAAGTTCTTTTTTCACAGTCTGAACCCCTATGAAAGTTTTCTCTTAAAGCTCACACAAGAGTGGCCACGAGGCCAAACAGGCCCGGGCAAGACACGCTACTGCAAATTTTCAACTTACACCCATGGTTATATATCTTGACCATGTTTACTTGTTTTATATTTCACTTTCACTCGAAAATAACCAATGTTTGTAGATGAGAGACGATCCCCAGGCCTCCTGCAATCGCGAGTTCATTCTTGACGGATTCCGTAACGATCAGGTCCGCCTTTTCTTCATTTTCAACAACCATAACCTTTTAGAGACTAGACGGTCGTCTGTGCGACGAATTCCGACCCGTCAAGCTAGTTGTCGGAGCAGAATGCGGCACAGCTCTCTGCATGATGGGCGCAACAAAGTAAATTTTATTTCCCCCCTTAAGCGATTTTTAGAGTGTTTTGTGCAGTCAGCGCCTCCTTGGTGGAGCCGGGTCAGACGCGGCCGCAGAAAGGTATTATCTCCGTCGAAGTCGACACCAGTCCCATGGGAAATCCAGGTTTTCTCTTTTTCCAGTCTAAAAATAAAATAATTCAGCTTTTGAGCACAACAGACTCGGGCAGAAGGGCATGGAACTGACCCGACTTCTAGAACTAGTCCTCAGAGATTCCCGATGCATTGATGTCGAGGTAAATACATTTTTTATTGAATAGTAAGCAAAAAATAGGCTCTGTGCATTCGAACGGGCCAAGAAGTCTGGAAAATTCGAATCGACGTGCGCATAATGGACGACGACGGAGCCCTGCTCGATTGTGCATCTCTGGCAGCCGTAACCGCTCTCTATCACTACAGACGGCCCAATGTCTCTGTAGAGCCGCATTCTACCCTTGTTGTGAGTCTTTTTTCTCCTTTTCTTTTTTAAAACAAGCTTGGATACATTTCCGTAACGGAATAACTTGAAATAAGTCAACAGCAAAACTTCAAATGTCTATTCTTGTCCCGTTTGACAGTCCGGTGAAAGTAAGAGACGGATTTAAAAGCGGGAAACTATGCATTCATGGCGAAGGCTATCCTCCCAGACATTGATTATTCGTAGCCTTCCCAGTCTTACAGTTCCTCTTTTCTTCTGAATCAAAGCTCGAAACGTTTTCCTTTAGTCGGTATTGAAAACACCTTCGGCAGCAGCCTTTGCTGGTCCCTGGTAGATTGACTAGAAGAGGAGAACACGATGTTTTGGCTACAAACTGGGGAGAAGACAGGAAACGTGTTCAGAACCAGCGGTGAACAATGCCTGTAAGCTAAAAACTCTAGAAACTGAACACAAGGGGCGTTGCTACCGTATTTATTGTTCTTTTGTTTCTAGCTCTTGGTGATGCCGCGGAGCTGGCGAGCAATGCTGGTCATCTCCGGACGCTTGTTGGGGTTCTTGTCCCAGGCGGCTGCGACCAGGTCGGCGACGACCTTTGGACAGTCCTTCGGCATGTCCATCCTGTAGTTCTGGACGACGATCTTGGCGCGGGTCTGGAGGCGCGTCAGTCCCGGATACGGCTCAGCGCCGTCGGCGTAGATCTCCCAGACCAGGACGCCATAGCTCCAGACGTCCGTCTTGAGCGAGTAGAGCTTCTCCTGGAGTGTCTCCGGGGCGAGCCATTTCACGGGGACCTTCTCGAGCGTGTCGTCCTGGATAATGGCCTTCTCGTCGCTCATGCCAAAGTCGGCAATCTTCACCTCATTCTTGGCCGAGAGGAGGCAGTTTCGGGCGGCAATATCTGGAAGAGATAGGGCTTTTTTACCGGGTGAACTTATAGAAAGAGACTGAGACTCATTTTGATAGACAGGACGTCGGAGAAATAGACATTGTTAGGGGACACATACAGACCATATGCTGCGAGACATGAAAACAAAAAGATTGAAAAAAGAAGGCTTCGGCTTTGGGACGGAGGGATAGAAACTTGCAGATACTCTCAGACAGGACGTCAGAGATCTAGACAGTCAGACAGAGTGACATTAAGACAAAGTAAGCAACATGCGGATAGAGTACGACAAGAGAGACAAACACTATGAAGTAACCTCTGTGGATGCAGAGCTTGCTAGCCAGATAGGCGATTCCATCAGCAGCTTCGAGACAAAATCTGAGCTTTTCGGCTCGGTCCAGTTTTCCCTTGTTCTTGCGCAGATGGCCGGCCAGCGATCCGCCCGGACAGACTTCCATCACCAGCATCAACGGGTGTTCGTGAACGGCAACGCCGATGATATGAACGACATTGCGGTGGTTGTACTTTCTCATCAGACGAGCCTCCTTCATGAACTTGAGACGGGCTTCGCGAGTCGCCTCGTTGCGCATCGTCTTGACGGCCACCTCCTGCTTGATTCGGCCCGTCGCGTGTTCCGCCAGATAGACTTCACCGAAGGCTCCCTCGCCGAGCTTCTTGACGAGACTGATCGAGTCGTGGTTCAGTGCCCAGGGAGCGCGTTCGATCGGTCGCTTCAGACGAGCTCCAGAGGCCGTCGAGAGCGGATTCTTCGTCTGGAGATGCCACTGGATCAGGTCAGCGACTCCCTTTTCCTTCTGTCCCTCGAAGTAGAAGCGTCCCTGGTCGTCCTGGTTGACCATGAAGTGTTTGACGGCCGTATCGACACGAACCGAGACAGCCAAGACGGTCTGTTGCTGGACTTCGGTCTTGCGCAGCAGGAAGTCGCCGTCCTTCTTCAGCAGTGGCTCGGCATCGAGTTTGGGAATGAGGCCGTGGTAGTAGTCGGCTCCTCTGACGTCGTCCGTGATGCTGACCTCGTCGGCTCCCTTTTCGCCATTCCTCTCCAAATCGTCGTTGGTGGGCATCTGACCTTCTGCTGCCGTCGCTGTCGATTGAATAACCTTGTGGCAAAAGTCACTATCTATGGTAACTGTCAATTAGAAGTACTTGATGGTTTTAGAAGTAAAACTTTTGTAAACAAAAGTTACAAAAATTATTGTTTTAATGCAAAAGTTTGAAAAGAAAAGCTAATAGAAGTAGATAGAACTTGGAAGACCAGAAGAGGGCGCGTTTGTTTCTGGAGCGGAATTGGAGTAGATTTTTGCTAGAAGAGAACGTGGCTGTTGGGTTAGAGCTATGTCTGCTGGACAAGATGGACCAGCATTTTATCTGGTTGATTGAGACAGAAGCAGTTCCTAGTTACCAGCTGGTCGTTTTCTTGCTTCTTACGGCGAAGCATTCAAACTCCAGTTTTATGTCGTTGGGAGATGCTTTGTTTCTCATGTTGTCTATTCTATATCTTTTGAGCTGAAATGGGCATTACCGGAATCCTCTCTCGTCTACAGTTGAGTGTGGTCAAACAAAAAAGGATGATTTCTGTTCTGTTGGACAAATTTCAAGGTCGTACACGTTCAAAATTACCTAAAATAAGTTGGTGCAGACATGAGCTTCTCACGATGTTAGTCCGCGCACAAACTTTAGTCAATTATGAAAGGTAGACTTTCCTTGAAACTTTATGGGCTTAGAAAGACTAGCCTTTGTAACGATTTTCCATATACAAATGATTGGGATTCACGTTTATATGAAAAGCCCGTATTTTGTTAGAATCCCACATAAAGTTTACCACAAACCTCCCTATTTTCAGCACTCTCAATGGGAGCAGGCCCTCGTCCCTCTGAACATCTACCACACTCCGATTTGCGTATCCTTCGGCTTCTTCGATGACAGGTATCTTTTTTAATCAATTCACTATCAAAACTCCTTTTTAGTCAGCAGATGATCGTCGATCCGACGGAAAAAGAGCAGCCCTGGCTTTCGGGACACCTCGTTGTGGCCTGTAACAAGCGAAAAGAAGTCTGTGCCCTTCACCAATCTACCAGCTTCATTCTGAACACCCAACTTGTACGTTTTCGTCTTTTTAATTCTGAAAATTGAATAAATTCAGCTGGAAACGTGTGTCCGTAAGGCTATGCAACGTGCCATGGACCTGTCGGAACTCGTCCAGACGGTCATTCAAGACGATAGCAAAAAGAGGACCAAATACGAAAAACCGCCAGGATTCGAGACGACGATAACGGCGGAGGTCTTGACCTGCAGGTTTTACTTTTTTACATGTTTATTTTTGTCTGAAAAAAACGTGGTAATAGTCACATCGACAGGTCTATTGTGTTAGCTCGAGTTCTGCTCCATTTCTTGTTCGTTTTTGCGACTTCTACCTACGTTTTTAGAGCTCGTTTAAAACAACCACCTAAGTTTTCGTTTAAAACAAAGTGAAAATTATGAGGGAACTGGATGATTCTGATACATACCGGTCCATTTTCTAGTCATCTTTTTTGAATTCAGCGTGGACAAGCGTAAAAAAGGGGCAAACAGATAGCTCAATTCACAATAAAAAACCGTAATTCCATTTTCAGAGAAGCCCATCCGAATGAACTGATAGCTCCAGGAATTGAGGTCACAGCCGCTGCAGGAGCCTCCAGATCTGCTGCCGAGGTCAACAGTGTCGTTCTTAACGTTAGTTTTCCTTATTCCTCTAAAAATCAAATTTAGGAAGATCCCTTCCTATCAAAACGAGCCTCCGTCTCTGAAGAGGACAAATCCGTGACTAAACAGGTGCATTTTCGCTCAATTTGGTAAAAAACCATAATTTAGGTGAATCGAATCGTTTCGGACGTCGGGCAGGTCAAAATCGCCGAACAGACGCAAAAGAGCAAACGGCAGCAGGAACTCGACGAAGCCAACGATCTTCTGGACGGATTAGACGATCTTGAAGGATAGAAAAAACGTTGTTTGTTATTATTTTTGCTGTTATCCTGTTATTGAAATAAAGTGCTTTTGAACTTTTGCAAAAGTTAATTTAGTCGACTTGGAGGATGCCCGACAAGAATGTGAGTTTTTTAATGGAGTATTTGGTAGAAATACTGGGAAAAAAGAATAGGGTTGCTGTCGAGAAGTAGAAAAAGCAAAAAAAATTAAGAAAAGATGAAATTCAGTTGTTCCGCACTTTTGATGGTACGATAGTTCTGAAATTACGTAATTGCGTAGTTCGCATGCCACAGTAAGTGAAAATTTAGATTTTTTTTGCTGTTCTAAGCGATTTTTACGTGTTTCTAGTGAAAACTTGTGATCTTTCCTGGTTAAAGTTATTCTCACTTTGACGACAAGTCTTTCGGACGAGGAAATATCGAAAGTGGTGAAATTTAGGCTTTTTGGTAGAAGAAACGACGGAAAACAAGTTATAAAGTTCAAAAAACGAATAATACAGTTTCGAGTCAAAATGGGTACTTTTTAGCAGAAAGAAGCTTCTTCTTCGTTAGTCTACCGATAAAATGAATGAGTCTAACAATTCCCATCAATGAGACCGAAAATTATAGAATGAAGAGACACTGGAGTCGGATATCGAGCCAGTGACGTCGCCAGCGGTCTCGCCACTCAGTATAAGGACTGAAAAGGAACCGATCAAACACATCCAACCGAGTCATCGTCTCTTCTACACACTTGCCATTGCTTACTGTATCTGTTCCAATCACAGTCTCGACTTTGGAGCCGCGCTCTTCCGTCACGGTGGCAGCATCTTTTTCTGTCAGTTTCTCCTGGCCATTCTGCTGATCGGATACCCGCTTCTGCTTCTGGAAACCGCACTTGGACAGTTCTCTTCCAGCGCCGCTTTTCTCCAGCTGCGAAGAGCCGTTCCCCTCTTCAGTGGTATCGCCGCCTCGATGGCCTTTCTGCTCGTTCTCAGAGGAACTGTCCAGACTGTTTGGTTGACGCATATTGGGGCTCTGACTGTGCACAGCTTCAAAGGAATTGGAGCTTCTGGAAGTCCATGGAGTAGCTGTAATGATCTTCCTTCTAACTGCATTGATCCTAGGTAGGGAAGAGGGTGAGGGACAGTCACAGTAACAGTAACAATAACTGATCCAGTATCTTCCAGAACCTTCCACGTCTGTCAGACCAACGCGTCTCTGGCCGACGACGAGCAGTGTCTCCGTCAATTCTCCGCCTTAGTCGAGTCCCGAACTACCAATGAGCGCACGACTCCCTTCCTCTCCTTCCTCGAGACCAACATTCTGCGAAATCCCCAGCTGGCCAGTGATTTTCAGCTTCCCGACCATTACACCTGGATCAGTCTTCTGGTCATCTCACTGTCCATCCTTCCAGCAGCCTTCTGGCACGAGAAATGGCTCAAATTTGCTGCTCCGGTGGTCTGTGGACTCTGTTCTCTCTACTACCTTCTTCACCTCATAATGGGCATCACTCTGGACAACTCTCTAGCCGGGCTGAGTTTTCTGTTCAAGCCGAAATGGACTGCTCTCTCCAATGGAGAAGCTTGGACTGAGGCAGTCGCTCATGCCATTTTTGCTCTCAAGTAGGTCCACAGAAAGCTCCACTAGTACAATTTTTAGTCTGGCCAACGGCGGAATGGCTCATCTGAGCAGTGGACGTCCCTTCAGTTCCAGTATCCGTCGAGATGTGGTCTGGGTGACGAGCTGTGTCGTCCTCTTCTACGTTCTGGTTAACACGACGACTTTTCTTCATGCCGGTCATTTAGCCAGTAAGTCTTTCTCATATTCAAAAGCAGTGATATTTGCATTTACTTTCAAAGATATGTTTTTTACCTTCACCATACAGCCTTGGGTTGATTCGAAACTAGAATTGTAACTGGAGTTGAATACAGAACCGACAAAAGTTATGCGATTGATGGATGTTACTAAATTTATGGAACTGGGCTAAAACTTGTATTTCATCACCTCTCTACCCTAACCGAAATGTTTTTTTATAACCGACGTCTATAGCTTTGGGTTAAGAATTTTGGCAACAAAGAGATCTCTTATTTTCTTACAGTTTTTTTGTCACTGCGTTCGCCGAATCATAAAGTCCATTCTAACTGTAGTTGTTCACTCTAGTCAGAAGTTTGAAAAAGGTTCATGCTGACCTGATTTTCACCTGAATTTTTTGTTGTTCAAAAAGAGAATGAGAGGGGATTGAAAAAAAGGGTGTTGAAAGGATGCTAATGGGAGAATGTGAGGCGTTATGCCATCTGCACGTTCTCAGTGAATCCCTATGGGTACGTCAAGTTTGGAAGGGACAGAGATTGAATTATTGCTTAGGAAAAAAAATCTGCCTGAACTGATGGGGAGAGCATTGCCCTTCTGTCTTTCATTCAAACTCTTTCAGATCTGGTCTTCTCCGACATTCCATCCGATCATCGAATCAAGTTCCTTCTCGAGAAGCGTCTCCATTTCATGCACTTCATCTACATTGAGACCATCTCGACCTACACAGCCGGCTGGCTCTGGTGTCTTTTCCACTTCCTCATCGAATTTGTCCGCTCCTATATCCTGATGGTCCGTTTTTCATTTTCCATCATCACTCAAACTTTCAGATGATTCAATTGGCCGCCCTGATTGGCATGTTTCATGATCGTCAACGAGCTCTTTCTGGACTGGACAGCCTCATCAAGCGCTACAAATGGATCGTCTTGACTGTGATTACGGTCGCCTTTGCCTTCGTCGCCTTCATTTTCATCAATCGCGGAGGATTCAGGCAGCTCATGATAGTCGAATCCTTTACGAATATTCTTACGGTGGCCGTGGCCTTCCTCGAGGTCATCGTATTTGCCATCGTCTATGGCGTGAGGCGTCTTGCTGTGTAAGTCTGGGTAAACGGAGAAATATGTATAGAGACTGGGCGACAGAGACAAATTCCAGCTCAGTGATGAGTCAAGACTACTGTAGGATACTGTACTTTTCTCTTTGAATACTTCTTAAAACAGGTACGTATTTTGACGCCTGGAAGGACTGTCAAATAGATGAAAGTGGCGGTCCAGTTCCTTTAAACCCACGATTCGAGAATACTGTAGGATACTGTTTTATTTGAGTAGTTCTGAAAACAGTTACATATCCAAGAATCTGGAAGAGTAATCACTTGATGATTGCGACAGTTCAGTGACTACTGTAGGGTGTTGTTATTTCCTCGCTCAAACAGTTTTGAACATAGATATCCAAATATTTGGTAGAACAGTCAACTTGATAAGATTATGACAGAGCATGAGACAGGAACCTGAACCAGAATTATAAGGGAAAGAGTTGAAAGCGTCGGTCAAGACATGTACTCACGTACTGTAATCAAGAGACATATACTGTCAGTCTCTCTTAGAATTGTTCCGAGTTCAGTCCTCGTCAGATAACCTTAGAACTTTTGGAAGAAAATGAGTGTCTGGAACTGGGCAGGAGGAGGCTGTCTGGAGGAGAGGATTGGACTGGGACAGTTTCAGAACTAGAGAGACAGAGGGGGAGACAACGGCAGGGAACTGAAAAGAATCCTTTCCTTCCAGAAATCTGGAGACAATGTCTGAATCGCGGATGTTCGTGAAGCACTTTCTCTGTGTCAGCTGGGCTCTTCTCTCTCCTACCGCTTTGCTTGTATACCTCCAAAGATTCCAGTAAACCAAAAAAAAATCTCAGACATGCCTCCTGATGTCGATCATCTCTGCCGTCATCACGCCCAAGCCACTTTCTGGGATTCTCTCCTTCACAGGCTGGACTCTGATAATGACGGGAATTTCTTTTACTCTCGTCTACGCCACGACCAAGATTATCGTTTCGGCGAGACGCGGAGACAGCTGGAAGGCAATGACTCGACCGACTCCGGACTGGGGTCCGCTTCTGGATGTGGATCGAAAGGAGGCGGTCAAGAGGGAACGAGCTGTACGTGTCCGATAGATTTTAGACTATTTGGATAATAAACAATGCATTGCAGATCTCTTTTAGCGTCGGAATGGATGTCTTCTATTGATTAGATGTCTCTTTTTTCTTCTGGCAAGGAAAGAGGCTTGAATAGCATTCGGATCAACTTCGAAACTGGAGAAGTGACGGGTTATCATTGGGAGCATCTGGAAACGGGAAATGAGTTATGGACTGTCAGTCTGTCAGTTTCGCTGTCCAGAACTCACCGAAACTTTTGTTGCCGTCGCCCTAGTAGGAATTCCGTGGAACTTTCTGTACCGTCGAAGAGTGGTTACCGGAAGAGTACTCATACTCTGCAGGATCTGAAAAAATCCTCACAAAACAACCAACTGATAACAAACCAATGCTATCTCCTCCGGATTATCGACAGGATCATTGACATCAACTTGTCCAGCGATTTCGTCCTCTTCATCGGATTCGTCACTGTCTTCCGACTCACTCGAGGTCTCTTTCTCGTCCTGCCACATCTCATAGTTCTCTTCGGAAAGGGCTTCTTGATCAGAATCTTCGTTCTGGAAGGATATAGTACCATAGAAACAGTCACAGTTTCCTACCTTGACATCCAGATCAATTTCCAAGTTGTCTAACTGTCGATGGATAGGACCCGGTCCAAAGGCTTCAGGATCATTGGTCTCTTCTTCCTTCTCGATCTTCTCTTCTTCTGTGTCGAGATCGTCTGCAAATGCCTAATAAGGAAATGACTCTCAGAAACTGACCATCAGAAGACTCGCTCGTCTCATCCTCACTACTGTTGTCTGTACTCTCCTCACTACTTTCTTCTTCTTCACTGTCAGTCGACTCATCCGTATCCTGATCGAACTCGTCCTCTTCCTCTAGAGGGTCGTGATTCTCCTTTTCCTCATCTTCGTCCGTATCGTCGACGCTCAGGCCATTTTCCTCATGATGTGTTTCTTCTTCTTTTACATCATCGTAGTGACGATCTCCGTTCAGGAGAAGCAGACGGTTTCGATGTCGAGTAATCACTGAAAGTTGTGGATAGGAACAGTAACAACATTGGGAACAGAGAGAGTCTGGTGAACAGGGGGTGACGGAAGAAATAGACAGGATTGAGAGTTACATAGTTGTGACACAGGTGGGAGAAAAGGGAATTCTACCGTCTATAATATTCCAGACGGTTGTCCACTTTCAGTGTTGAGCTGACAGGTGCCAGTAAAGCACACTTTCGGGGGAAGACGAGTTTTACCGAAAACTCGACATCCAATTTGAACACAAGCTTTCTATGTCCTACTGATCTTATGTTCAAGAATGGAGGACAGTCCTATTCTTGAAAGGGAGCAGAATCTATAGCCCAGACTTTACTTAGGGACCGGAGGCTCAGGTTCACAGAGTCATAGGATAAAAAGTTACAATCCCAGACCAAGAGTCACTATAAACTCACTGCTAATTTTCGGCGTACCCGGCTTCACGTCCTCATCTTCACTGCTCGTCTCTTCGTCTTCCAGTCCCTCTGTGGGAATTCCTGCAGGTGAAGACGGTAACTCTGGCGTCTTTATTCCATTGACCATTTTCGGCTTCTCATCTGTCTCGTCCTCACTCTCGCTACTGCTACTGGAAGTGTCCTCATCGTCACTGTCCTCACTCCCAGAGGAATTCTCATCAGATTCCAGAGCCGGAGCCTCTTCTACCGCTTCCCATCCGTTCAGTGAGTCATCATCAGAGTCAGGATCGGCTCCTTGTCGAATTTCTTCAGCCATTGAAAGAGCTTTGAGTTCATCCATTAGGTTCTTGTCCCTCACATCGATTTCCAGCCTCTTCCAGAGTTCTTCCGATTCAGATTCTTCAGAATCGCTCTCTGATTCCGTTTCATCTTCATCGAATTCGGATTCGGAACTGTACTCTTCGATATCACTCATTATGTCCTCCTCTTCCCTCTCATCGTCACTGGAAGAGCAGCTTTCCTCACTGTCAGAACTGTCACTCTCTTCCTCGTCTCTCCTTCGGAATGGTTTCTTTTCCTAGACGTTGAAATAACTAAGAGTTATCAAAAAGAACTAACCAAGATTTGGTCCAAATCCGCCATCAATTCAATCTCTTCCAACGGTGACACGGGTTCCAGATCTTCGTAGAGTCTTCCGCGACGAGAGTACTTGATCTGCTTCCAGTGGAAGGCGCAGATGTTGTGATGAGTCGACTGAAATATTGGTCTTTGTTGGTACATGTTCATGCTGTTATGTTCATGAGTCTTGCTCTCTCGAACCAGACTTTCTGACTCTCGTAAACCATTAATCTCACTACACTGATTATCGTGTCTTGGCTCTTTACTGATCTTCTAGTTTTCACCTCCCTGTTTTGCACAAGACTGTAGCTGATCAATGACGATGTTTTAACCTCTCTTCTTCATCAAACCTTCCTATTTTTCTTTTACTGTGCAACCTTCTCGATTTTCTCTTCCTATACTCGTTTGTAGGTCTGACTACGAGTCTGTCACAGCCTGTCTCAACGCACTTTTCCAATGCCAAGAAGGCTTTCCTCTACTATTCTTTCTTGACTCTCAATACCATCGAATTTCACTGTCTCCCAGTCTAGAATTTTCTTGCTTTGGAACCTCTGCTCACTGTGAAAAGTTGATCACACACTCTAGACCTCGATCATCTTACATATTACTATCAGAAGCTGACTTTGCCTCTCTATGATTTCCCCTCTTTCCCCATAACACACCGTCGGATGCAGAATCAGTGGACAGTCGTTCTGTTCAGCACATCTCAATAAATACTCTCCCAACGGGATGTGGCAATGCTCAAATGGACATCTTATTCCCTCCAAGTCGGACAAGCAGCACATTTCTTCTCCCTAAATGTATACTTTTCAAACCGTCCGAAGCGAGATCTTACCTCCGGATCCACATCAGGTAGCTCTACTTTTATTCCCCGCGGCCAGGAAATTGTGGGTTCCTATAACTTTTTCTTTTGTAAATGAATTAAATTTTGAATTCACCTGTTTTCTCTTCCTTGGATTTGGCTTGGGTCTTGGGAAGCGTCTCAAGTCTAGAAGGGCCTCATTGACAGCCCTTTCCGTCTCTTCTTGGTACTTTTTATAATCTTCCAAGGAAAAATTTGACATCTCGGAAGGGAGGAGAAAATATGGGAATGAAGAGAAATCAGCTGTTGGCTTGTTGAGGGGACAATATATTTGAACTGGGTCAACTGGGGCGCGGAAATGAGACGTAAAGGCACGATTCGTGGTAAGACCAATCAATCAATCGGTCTATTTGTTCAGCCGTACCATGGATTGCTGACACTTCCAACTATGATTTTCTATCCTTTTTTTCTACTGGAATTCGAACCTATATTTGCAATTAAAAGATAGATTAGATGAGTTCCTTAATGCCGGATTTCATAGATTTTTAACAGTTCTCAGAGTGAGCTTGTCTCCTAGAGTAACTTCCTTCCATATATGCTCACCATTGTGAAAAAAGGGATAAATCGTCTTATGTCTGCACAATAACTCGAAGCAGAAAGCCTTTAAGATATGTTGAGAAACTGAAAGGCAACATTGACAAAAAATCCTGTTGTAATTTGTTTCTGACTGGTTACTGACAGTGTTCCGAATACGTACTTCGCGTACTTTTTTTTTAGCAGAATGCTTTTGCTCTTTTTTTAACGTTTCTGATTGGGAGTCATCTGTCGATCCACTGCCTTCACAATTGTACAATGCTCTTTGAAATCCATGAATGGTCTTAACTTGACGATCTTGGCTACTACTGCTGGATTGAGAACAAGTTCACTCCAACTTCAATTTATTCCGAAATTGCTAGAAAAAGAAAATCGACAGAAAATTCGAGAACGTCTTGCGTTTTTAATAATTAATGCAGCTAGTTAGCCGAAGTCTTCAAATGGTTCCATACAGGGACATCAAGGTCGTCTCGATGCACTTGTTGCCTTTTGGTCGGCTTAAAAGAAATAAAGTTCGATATTACCGTGTTCTTTATATTTGCTGCGAGGTCGGAGCCTCGTGATCTATCTTTTGTCACTGTCTACAATGATTACACTGTCCTTTAAGATCCTTAAGTGGTCTTGACATCCTCTGAGGGCCGTTATGTCAACCACAAAAACTTCTCGGTACAGATTCAGTACGTCCTTGATTCAAATATCCTTGAAGTATAGGTTCTGTTCATATGCCCGGCTTCCAGAGTGAAAACGCCTCAGGTTGATACGTATTTTCGCATCAAGACCAATGGAGTTCCACCGTCTAAATACACGGAAAAACCAAATTCTGGTCGGATCGGCGCCGTGCAGCGATGACTGCGGATCTGCGCTCTTTCAAGTCTCGATGTATCTTGTCTAATGCATAGATATTAAGTACAATACAGCCCCTGACATTTTCCACGAAAGACTTTGGAAAATAACAGTCTGATCATTTGAGGCACATTCTCCTGGCTCCATCTTGACAGGATTTGACAAGAAAGGTGGAAGACAGAGTAGAGAGACACGGACATTCTGCGACCACGGAACAGCTTGCTTTCAAACCAGATACTCTTAGCAAGTCAAGACAAGTTATCTCCTCATGGATCAATCAATTACACTAATTGCATGAAACTTTTACCAAAACATCAAACTTGGACTAAAATCTCTCCAAAAACTCTCAAAAGATCGACTGCCAGGATGACGTCTGCCTACCTCGGTCTCGGAGCTGGCGCTGGAGGAGCTGGACAGCAATCGGCCTACTGCGGAGTTGGAGGAACGCCCCCTGCTGCTGGTGGACCCAAGCCGTCTGCCACCCCGTCTGGAGGACAGCAATCGGCCTACTTCGGCGTCTCTGGTGGAGGAGTTGCAAACCAGTCGGCCTACTTTGCCGTCGGTGGATCTACTCCCAGTCCTGCCGTTCCTGTCCCCGTCGGATCTTCTACCTTGACGGCCGTCGGCTCTGCTCCCACTGGATCGTCTACCATGACTGCCGTCGGAGGAGCCCCGATTGGAGAAGGACAGTCGACGATGACCGCCGTTGGAGCCATTCCTGGCGGATGTTCTACCATGACCGCCGTCGGAGGAGTCCCTACGGGATCGTCGACCATGACTGCTGTCGGTGGCCTGGCCCCACAGTCTACGATGACTGCTGTCGGAGCTGCTCCTTGTCGTTCAACTATGACCGCTGTGGGAGCCCCGATACCTACCGGATCCTCGACGATGACCGCCGTCGGAGCTGCTCCATGTGCTGGACCATCTACGATGACAGCTGTCTGCGGAATCCCAGTCGGCTCTGCTGGATCGCTGGCTCTCGGTGGAACGCAGTGTGCTCCTCCCGTCTCTTCTGCCGCAACTGGTGGAACCTCGGCCTACTTCGGCGTCTCTGGTGGAGGAGGAGGAAACCAGTCGGCCTACTTCAGTGCCCCCGGATCGTCTGCTCCGAAGACGTCTGGAGCTGCTGCTGGCGGAATCCCCGGCCAGACCGCCTACCTGGGAGCTGGATCTGGAGCTGGAGGAGGAGCACAGTCCGCCTACTTCGCTCCGAAGTAGATTGACTGTCCAATAAAGATGTGCCAAAGTGTCTGTTTTCTCTTGTGTCTTTAGTTGTTTGGTCTCTCCTCGACTCTTCTTGTCTTCTGATGCTAGCACTCTTATACTTCTATTCTTCCAGTTCTACCAAGCGGATCTTCTTGTATTCTCTGCTTGTCTGCTTTAGTCTACTAGTTGCCTGATCAATTTGACAAACTGGCCATACTAATTCAGTCCTTTTTTAACTAGACACTCGTTCTCTTGCCTAGACATCTCCAGTAGTTTTTGTCTACCAGTTCAATATGATTGTTTTGTTCTTATATGGGTTTTTTTCATTCTCGTCTTACTTCTCTATCTGACTTTGTTCTCCGCGACTCACTAGTCTCTAGGTCTCTCCCAGTCATTTTTTTGCTCACCTCTATTGTAATCTCTTCTGGACAATATCTCTTCAGTCTTTTCTCAAACAGCGTCTTTCTTTTAACTTCTCTTCAGAATACTCTAACAATAACTTTTATTGTCTTTCAGAAACCTGATCTTTTCATGTAGAACAAATGGGACGTTTTCTCTTCATTGACAGGCGGACGAGCTGAAAGATGCCCTCGACAAGTCTGAGACGAGTGCGCAGTTTATCACAGCTCCTCAGGAATAGATGCTCGTCATCGACAGGACTGCAGCGAGGTTGGTTCGGTTTCATCTACTGACGGTTGAGCGACTCGCAATGTTCTAGAAAGTTATAGAAAATGAAAAATACTGTAACTTTGCTGAACATGGCAACCCGAAAATTCTAGTTTTTGAGTCTGAAACACTGACTAGAACATGGAGGTATTCGTCGCCTTGAAGTTTTTTGGTAGTAAGCCAATTGAAAAGAAAAGTTTTCCAATAATTGTTCACTAACTTTGTTCGTTTTGAATAGAAGTTTTTCTAAGGAAACTTTGAAATCGAGTCTAAAAGCAATATTCGTCTCTAATCGTCGGTAGGAGATCGTCGTGAGTCCAATGCTTCACTAGAAGTACCAGTAATGGATCTTCCAGGGTCACAATGGGAGACAGCTACCACATCGCAGGAAGGAACAGCGGCGTCGTTGGAAGGACCATCCTCGGCGGCCACGAGGTAACCCCACAGGTCCAGGAGACTCCCACGGCCACATCCGAGGAGCGTCTAGTCTCCGTGGGAAGGTCCGAAAGAGTGCACGGCCTGCGAGTCGATGCCGCACAGGCTCTGAACACGATCCGCCGCAGGCGAAGAAGGTTTCTGCCGGCCGTCGTCTCGGCGGCAACTCCGCTCTTCCAACTGGCCGGGTCCCTCAGCTGTCGGAGGAAGCGATCCGTCAGAAGAGGCTTCTGGCTCTCGGATACGCGAAGGAGCGTTGCCTCATCAAGCAGGATCAGGGCAAGAAGAAGAGCAAAGACGAATCCGGCGGACACAAGTCGCGCCGATCTGCAGGTCAAGAGGAAGAAGGAAGCTGGGGCAACGTCAATTGGCGTGAAACTGACGCCTTCGGGACTGACGATGACGACTCCGACACCATGCGAGAAACTCGATACTCTGTGGATAAGATTGATGTGAAGACTTGTGTTTATTGTTATTGTATCCCACTTCACCTTCCTTCTAGTCAACTTCTAACAGTGGCAATGTTAACTCTTTCCAAAGAGTCCACTCCGTGGTCCGGGGGTCAGTAACTTGCTTCTCTCGTGTCATAGACTAAGGGGCGAAACACGACTTCTTCTGAACAACAGTTCTGTGATCACCCAGGGTGTCTGGTAGAAGCTAGGTATATCTCTTTTTTTCCATTTTCCTGTTTCGTGACGAGACCAAGATTCTTTGTTTTTTTTTGAGCAGTAAATTCGAAATATAAATATTATCCGGATCTCTTCACCCCCGCATCAAACATCCTTTTTTCTTCACGAATTTCTCCTCCAAAGTCTTCTTCGCCAGAAATATTATCTCAACACAGACCGGTCCCTTCCAATCCCATACCGGTCACCTTGACTCTATTTCCTACTCAAAACAATTTAGCAAAAATATTTTGCGAGGAGAGGAGTCGAACCCGGGTCGTCTGGGTAACAGCGGCGACTTAACATTTCACCAAAATTTCGTGGCCATGGACAAACAAACAGATAAACAAATAAAAAAACAGAAAAATAAAATTGTTCCCAGGTCTCTGTGTGTGTGAGTCTGTCGGAAGCTTTAATTGGCAATCAAAATGGAGCAATTTGCAAGTGGACTTTGATTATTTTTGACTGGGGATAGTTTCCAGTCAGTAGAGAATCAAGTGGGTTAGGAATAGGGGAAAGAGTTCAAGGGGGTTTGTACTATAACGTTAGCTTCAACGTAGTGATATCACAACTGCAGAACAGGGATAGGGGAAACAGGAGCACGAGAAAACCAGAGGGACAGAGGGACAGGGGGACAGAGATGTCTCTCTGTACTTTTCAGTTTTTGCAGATTATCTTTTTGCTTCGTGTACAGTATTTAAGCTACTCTTATCTATTAATTGATCTGGAGAGAGATCAAACAGCAGACTGCTAACTGTTTTCTGTTTTGAAAAGGACAAAACCAAGTCAGTTAGCCCCGGAGGGGCGTAGCACAACTTGTTTTTGCCAAATTACTCGGCTTCTCAGCATGACACTATCACTTAAAGTAGAGTAAAGTTCCACTATCCAAATAATTTTTCCACTTAAGTATGTAGTCTCCTCGGTAACTTATTGTCATTCAGAAACCTTCTATTCGTGTAGAACAAACGTAAAGTCTACCAATTAAATATCACAACAACTTTTATATAAGTCAACTATTCGTAACAGAAACAATAACGCATAGAGCAGATGGAAGAGGCTGAAGACGTCCCAGCCGAGGACCTGGTAGAACAGCTGAAGGAACAGGAGCTGATTGGTCGATGGATAGTCGTTTCTTCAATTGGAGTCGGAGCCTTTGAAGAAGTCTACCGAGTAATCAATCGGGACGAAGACACAGAAGGCGCCATGAAGATTGAGTCAGTCGAGGCAACCGAACGAATCTTCAAAATCGAGCTGGCAGTTCTGAGAGCGTTTCAGAGAGAAGGGAACAGCGCCATGAAGCTGTTGGGATTTGGAGTCACGGAGAGGTTCTCGTGAGCTTTTCCGAAGTTATTATTGTCTCTAACTTTTTCCGAAACTGTGTAACTGTATCACTACTACCGAATCTGGGCACTTCGTTTCCGTCCATTCCGCTCTTCCGTCACCGTTCGGTTCCCTCTCATTGTCAGTGTCCCATCTTCATTCACTTTCTGTGCTTACCCTTTTATAAACGGCGTTTCCTGAGGCGTTTGTCAGGATCTGACTCTTTTTCTTCATTTGCATCCGTTGCTATATTCCGACTTCACAATCCTTCTCTCACACTGTACCAGGCTCCCAAGCATGTTCCGAACCCAGTCTCTTTTTGTTCTTCCAAACATTGACCAGTTTTGATCAGACTCTCCTTTAATGATTGAAGCCGCTCTCTCGAATCTTCTCTCTTCCCACAAAAAAACTCGATTTCAGCTTCGTCGTGATGACTCTCTGCGGCCCAGAATTGTCGGCTCTCCGTCTTCAAGTCCCCGAATTTTCAGTCAGCACTTCTCTCCGCGTAGCTCTTCGCAGTCTTCTCTCTCAAAGCTCTTCACGAAATTGGTTATATCCACAGAGACACAAAACCTGCCAACTACAGTAGTTCTCTGGACGGATCATAGACCATCTTCCTCATCGACTTCGGCATGGTCCGTCTGTACGCGAAGAAGGATCAGAAGAGCGGATGTTGGGATCTGAAGCCAAAAAGATGAACTGTTCCTTTTCGAGGAACACTTCGGTACTGTTCAATCCGAACCCATGAGAGGCAGGAACAGGGCCGGGTGGACGATCTATGGAGCTGGCTTTACATGTGCGTCGAAATGAGACGATCGCTTCCATAGAAGAAATTCGAAAACCCGGACAAGGTCCACTTTGAGAAGAAGGACTGCTCTGTGAAGCATCTACTAGGCGAAGATGTGATTCTCAGCAAATTGGAGCAGATTTTGATCATTTGACAGAGTTGGGAGTCTACAGTCGCCCGAACTATCGACTCATCGCCGAAATTCTTCAGGGACAGATCAATGAGAGAAACTTCCAGCTGTCGGATCCGTACGATTTAGAGGATGAGAAGAAGGACTCGGTCATGGTGGATCGGGAACCAATCGGAAAGAAATAAAAACATTTACGGGAATACCTGCTCATTTTACAGAAATTCGGGGTATTCTTCATCTTCTTAGTTAGGTTATTGTTTTAGTCGCCAGTGACAATATAAAGTAGTGAAAGTAACGGAGAACGGTCTAAAATTTGAGGGAGGTTGAAATGAAGCGCCAGAAAGATGAGCAATTGGTAGAGCTATGTAGTAGTACAGTAGGAGAGCGCAGATAGCCTCTATAGTCTGTTCACAAAAAAAAAACAACCAAATCGCGGGTGTTCGCGGGCATTTTGCCCGCGTATTCAAATAGCTGAACATTGAATTTGCGCCTTTTGCTGGAACTTCATTTCCTCGTTTTCTCGGTAATTTCTGCTGTTTTACGCCCATCGTCTTCTTCTAACAACAAAAGAAGCAACAATGTTCAAGAACAATGACATACAAATTTGTTAAACGGAGAAAAATCCCACGATTTCAGAGAAACACTATTTTCGTGAGGTTTCATGCTCTGCTACCAAGAGCTCCGAAATCGTGGGATTTTTCTCCGTTTAACAAATTTGTATGTCATTGTTCTTGAACATTGTTGCTTCTTTTGTTGTTAGAAGAAGACGATGGGCGTAAAACAGCAGAAATTACCGAGAAAACGAGGAAATGAAGTTCCAGCAAAAGGCGCAAATTCAATGTTCAGCTATTTGAATACGCGGGCAAAATGCCCGCGAACATCCGCGATTTGGTTGTTTTTTTTGTGAACAGACTATAGAGGCTCGATCGCATAGAAAAAGCCTCGCCAAGTTCCAGTCCAGACATCCAACCCGTTTCCTGAAAACAAAAAAAGGGAGCAAAGCAACGAAAAATTGTATATCTGATGTCCTGTCAGTGACTGTCAATGGTAGTTTTTAGCGAAAAAGAGACCTATCAGTGTTCCCTAGTGGTCTTCCGAGTCTCCAAGAACTATTCCAAACACCGCTGTGGATTCAAGGAGGTGCCCAAAGAACCAGGGAAAGCCGAGCATGACACCTTTTTTCAAAGGCTGTCAGTTGTGGCGGATTCACAACTGACTGTCATATTGCCGTCTCGTTTGTCAAAAAACGCAAGAGTCTGTGGCGCTACTGTTCGCACTGTCTACTGTCTGTGTCGACTGTTCTGTTACGGTAGAAAAAGTGGAAGTACCTGACCTGGTAGACAGTAGAGAGTAGAGAAGATAGCCAACAGCACAGCAGAGGACTAGAATACCTCTGGAGACTGTCGCTCGTTAGAGTTTAGTTTCGACAAGACTTGACAAGTCGTCTTTTGAGTTTAGATTTGACAAGTCTCGACAAGTCGAACTTGGAAATTTCAAAGTTTGAAATTTACACCTTTCGCGTTTCGGAATATATTTCACGGTTTATTTACGGCGTAGTCTTTGATCCGAGACAGATATACTTCTACTTTATAAATTTGTTCAATCGTAAACTGTTCCCTCAGTTCTGATCCAGATATCCTTCGTTTCTACTTTTCCCATACCCGTCTATCGAAAACGGTGATTGGCCATATCTCTTCACAAAGTATTTTTCCTGATTTGACTCTTTAGTTGCCAGTTTCTTCTTTTCTATATTGTACATTCTTTATCCACTTTAAATTGCTCTCGCGTCTCTGCGTGTGTCTGAAACTCTAATTGAGGATAAGGAGAGCTTTGTGTGCACAAATTAGTTTTTAACAAGTCATGACAGGAAAAGCAAGTGCACGAAGGGTTCTAACAACTGGTAGTTTCTTTGGAGGGACAGGGGGTGACTGGAGCAGAGTGACAAGTGGAGAAGTGAAGGGACAGTAGGACTGAGACTCACTAAAGCTGGGGCCTGTCGACCCGTTCAGGTCCTACATTTTGAAATTAGGTTTGGGAGGGAGTGGGTTCAAATATATTTCCGGTAGTTTCTTTGGAGGGTCAGGGAGAGTGCCTGGAGGAGAGTAACAAAGGACCATGACAGACCGTGACAGAGCGAAGTCATGAATTTCTACTTTAGCCCTGGAAGGGCGTTGCCAACCTTGGTAATCGATTCTTGCGATAGATATGCGTTGGACCCATTTCTTTGTAGCTCTTTTCGCAAATTATGAATTCTTTCAAAGCTTCATTATTTCAAGTAATAGGAAGAGAAACGTCTGATGAAAAACTTGAAAAGGCTGTGGGCAAGAACTGGCCATAGGAGCAAGAAAATGATGAATGGCATCCAACTGATCCGCTTCGGCACGAAGAGGTAGAGTCTCTAAACATTTTTCTAAACCTAATTTCGATTGAAAACTCACCGATTTTCTGAAAAGATCAAGTAGAAATGAGTGTCGCTGCTCCGTATCCTTTGTTAGCTGCTCAATTTGGCCAGAAATTATCTGAATTTTGTGTAAAAAAGTAACTTTTCCTCGGCTTACTTTCAGCTGTTCCTCAATCCTAGCAAAACTGAGTCTAAAATCTGCTCGTTTTCTCGATCGGGGCGAGTCTTGCATCTCGTAAGAGGAGGAAGATCTAAATATAGCCCATGCCTTCTTTTACTCTTGATTTACCTCGAAACGTCCTCGTTCTCGATGGCATCGCAATATTCCGTGTCTGAAATCACCTCAGCCGGCGTTTGGGGTCTTTCCACATCGTTTGGTTTCTCCTGGCCGAAAATTTTCCCAATGATGGCAAACTTTGGCATCATAAAGTCGAAAAGATCCCCGGCCAGCCATTGCTGAAGCTTTCTATGAAGTGGTTTGTCATTTTCCCACCTTGATGTCGTAGTTCCTCTCAACGTTGTCAATTTTCTCCAAGAGCTCTTCCAAATACTTTTCCATCGCTGCGGTTTTTGTCATTCCTTGGTTCTTTTTCCAGGCATCCCTAAGAAATGATTAGAAATAGGTCAGTCTTCTAAACATCAAAATCTTCGCAAATTACTCACAATCCCCATATTTTTGTAACAAATTCAGGAAAACACACCATTTGTAGCGCTCAACAATGTTGAACATGCTCGGCCGGCCCGTATTGCAGTCGCCTGTTGTGGCCTGCTTGAACAGACTGTAAAACATCAGCTTTTCATCGTTTGAGGTTGTTATAGGGCCTAAATTGATCCTAAATCCATTGAAAATAAGTCAAGAACCATCTTTCGGAAGGTTTTGAACAATTGTGACGGCTGTGTTGAACTGTTCTTCGAGAGAATACAGGCTCATTTTGGAAGAATAAATTGGAGAATACGGCTGACTGATAAGGGTGTTGAGTGATAAACAACCGGCCCGCTAAAGTCTATTTTGGTGTGAACGAACAAGAAATGATAAAGCTGACATATTTATTAGTAGAAGCCTTTTCCGCTTACGTATAAAAGTCAGCACAAACTTGACTTTAACTTGTTAAGTCTTGTCAAGTTTACGGAAGCGAAAACAGTCTGCCTTTAAACAGTTTGCTGCAACGTCGTCTTCGCAGAGTTTGTTTTTGTGTTACTATTTTTATCAAACTCATTCTAGTCTTTTCAAACGTTATCCCCCCCCCCCCGCGCTGAATGGCCACGGGGGGGGGGGGGGGGGGATAAAGTATACCACCCAGTTAAAACAGCGTACCAAGAAGCCGGATATGACGGAGGAATCAGATGCGATGGTCGTTATCGAAAGGATACCCGAGGGGGGCGGCAAACTGAAGGTGGGAACCTTTTATCATACCTAGTTTTATTTCTAAGCATTTCTAGAAATCACAAAGTTTGTTTGATAGATTAGAGCATCCAAAGTTAACAACATATTAGTACTATTTAACGGTGCCAGTCTCTGCGATCTGGTCCCTCAGATTGACCCATCACAGTAGGAGCTTGTCTCCCAGAGGACTCTTCCGAACTCTGGCGATAAAAGTGAAAAACTTTACCTTTAAAGTCTCTGCGTGGTTGCATCCATTCGAAATCTGGCAAGAAGAGTCAGAAATTTGATAAATTATTCCCTATAAGGATGGCTATCGTCCCTTTGGCGCTTAGGATAGAGTAGAAACCCGTTGCGTATCAGTTTTTGCTTATTTTTGACCTGAATCGTGTACTTGAACATGTTTCCTTTTTTGGTAGTTTCAGACACACAGGCAGACACACAAACTCAAAGATTCGGTTACGTGTTTGCGAAGTTCGCATAACTGAATAAATTTGGGAGAAAACCAATTTTTTTTTGGCGAGCCGCTTTGTCACTACTTCATTTTTTCTGGCAATCTGCCACCTATCAATCCTGTCTCTGCCCATTACTAAAAAAAAAGATTACCTCGAATCCAAGCTTTTAAGCATAACCGTTGCAGTTGGCCTCGGACAAACAAATCTCCACACAGATGTTTATGAATCCTATCACATCTATATTTACGTATTTCCTCGACATCATATCAACCGCTTTGTCACTATAGTCGAATCCAAAAAAATGGTGCATAATTCAAACCGGCCCGCTAAGAATTTCGCGAGAATTTGAACGCAGAAAATTTAATTGGGGAATTGCTAGTTTTTCATTCATCGTTTTTGGCCGATTCTTGCTCGTTTTCTGTTCAAGAATAGTAGAATGTACACTTTACTACGCGAAGAGATTAACTATTCAGATTATTATCGGCTACATAAAAAATAGCTAAGCTGGAAAAGATGTGTAATTTCGAGCGCGGGTAAAGGATTTGACGGTGAATGAGGGCTACGGTAACCTGCTGGTAAATCCCAAATAGCCATTCCGGCTTTTCGTGTTTCGTTCCCACCAACCCACCCTATTACAGATCAACGATGAAAATCGCTGGAGAACCTGACGTCTGTCAGCGAAGCAGGTCAACTAGGAGCCAATCAAGTCCTGTTGGGATCGATAACGGAAAGCAGAGCTCCATCAACCGTCGCGATGTACCAGAACAAAATCAAGGAGTTAACGAAGTTCTGGTGGACGAAATGTTCTAAAGTTCCTCAAGACAAGGCCCGACTTCTCTTCCTGGCGGACAAGTTCAAGTGCGGAAAGATGAAAACCCTCACCAGTCACGTAGCCGCTCACAATTTCTACCTCGGCAGTCTTCCGCCGGATCTGAGGGAGATTCAAAAAGCCCTACTGGAGTCAGCTACAAGGTCTGCGGCTCCGACACAGCATAGAAACAAGATAAGTTCCGAAGATTTCTATCGTTTCATGACAGCGACGCCGACGAGATTTTGCCATAAAAAGAGCGGGAATCATCGGACTCCTCTCTTTCCGAGCAGCCCTGCGTATCTCGGAAGCTCTACATCTTAAAGTTGAGGATCTTGCGGCAGCTTCGGAGCGCGGTTGGACCATCCTCATCAAGAAATCCAAGACAGATCAGGCCGCTCAAGGAGTCAAGATTCCATTCAAGCTCACAACATCAGAAGATAACTTGCTGTCATCGTTCCTCAAGTCGTTCCCCAATAGGAAACAGTGTCTGTTCAAGTCATTCACATCGGAGCGACCAATCACCTACTCCACAGCGGTAGCAGATCTGAGGAAAGCCTTCGCCGAGGCAGGACTCGCCAAGAAACACTACACCTCACACTCCTTCCGTGGAGGAGCGGCATCGGCTGTTCTCGAATCAGGATGGGATTCGGCTTCCGTCATGGTCACAGGAAGATGGAAGAGCGTGACGGCGTTCCAGGCCTACATCCGCCCAGAGCCATTCCCAGTCGTCTGCGATTCTTTCACAGAGGACCTACCATAAGTCAACGGTTAGCCCATTTTACTCTTCAAATTAATTCATGCTCAAATTTCATGTAACCGGTTCCATCTACACCGTTCACCGAAGCCTGCTCTTTCTCCGTTCGCAGCACATCTTATTCCCGGTTCGTCATTCGATCTATATTTTCTCCCATAGATGGACATTGTTACAATTTTCTCCCTCGTTAAGTTTGGTTGTTTATTTTTCCCCTTTCCGATTCAGCATTGATTTCGCCTGTCATTTCATTTCTTGTCGCTTGACATTGTCGATACGAAACCGAATGAAGCGTCATCCTACCAAGCTCAAAATGTAGTTTTTCTCGTAAGGAACGAGATGATAATCGAAGAGAGTGAATTCCTTCGAATTCCCGCGAATTTCTTGGCGGGCTGGTTTAAATTATGCACCATTTTTTTTTTTGGAATCGATTGAAAGTGTTCGAGATTCCAATTGTATTGTACAGAGATAAGGACAGTAAACGATTTCTTCCCCAGCAAATTCTGACCATTTCTAGCCTGGAAAATGCTACGAAAAAGGCTGTCTGCCTTTAAAAAAACCTGAGCCGGGGTACCAATCGGAACGAAATATAAATATTTACGTATTCTTTATTGAAACTTTCGGAATTTTTTTTCTCGGTTAGGAACGTATCTCAAAACATCAAAAGTCTATTTTCAAAGTTTTTGAATTCCAAAAAAAACCCGCATTGCCGACTCATCGAAACTTGTCAAGTCTAAACTCCAAAGACGACTTGCCGAGTCTTGTCGAAACTAAACTCTAGAGAGCGACAGTCTCCAGAGGTATTCTAGCTCGATGTCATCTGCTGTGATGTTGACTATCTTCTCTACTCTTAACCAGGTCAGGTGCTTCTACTTTTTCTACCGTAACAGAACAGTCGACACAGACAGTAGACAGTGCGAACAGTAGCGCCACAGACTCTTGCGTTCTTTGATAAAAGAGACGGCAATGTGACAGTCAGTTGTGAATCCGCCACAACTGACAGCCTTTGAAAAAAGGTGTCATGCTCGGCTTTCCCTGGTTCTTTGGGCACCTCCTTGAATCCACAGCGGTGTTTGGAATAGTTCTTGGAGACTCGGAAGACCACTAGGGAACACTGATAGGTCTCTTTTGTTCTTGCTAATACTGACAGTAACTTACAGACATCTGCTTAAATACGGTGTCTTTGTTCTTCTGCTCGTTTCAGGAATCGGATATGAAGAATCAACACGCCTCTCTTTGTATGGGCATGAATATTGATGAACAGATGAAGATTGATAGTTTCGGGCAACATTGGAGACGGAATCTTGAAAGGCTAGACCAGTCTTTGTATCCTCTTGCTACGCCAGTTTTTCAAAACAGCTGTCAGAAAATAGAGGACAATCTTGTGAGAGGCGAAAAAAACTCTTATTGGCTGCCTCTGTGATATGCACTGGATCGGAAACTTGAATTATCAGATGGAGGGACAATCATTTAGAATTTTATGGAGCACACGTAGTGAGGTCCAGCGGTCGAAAAGCTCTGATGAGAAGTCTCCAGGTCTTCCCGATGCTGCCAGTACGATCCGATGACATTTGAAAGAATAGAATGTGGAAATTCGTTTTTTTTCAGCGATTGAACGCTACAAGGTTAACGGAGATAATCTGGAACGCAGACGTCCAGGAGGACATTGATGAAGAGATTTGGACAGGCGTGAGTGGAAAAAGTTTTCAAGGACACACACAATCTTATGACAGTACGAAGGAATGAAATTGTTCTGGAGGTGATTCAAAAGCAGGCTTGTTGATTTGCTGTGCCGCGCCGCAGAATTCAGCGCTGGCCACAGAGGAATTTGAGAAACAAAATAGGTTTTTGCATTTTTAAATGCTTTACACTCATTTTTTTGACTTCTAGGTCGTTTTAATCGATTCAGCGTGAAAAAATACCCTAGAAAGGTCTAAATTTGAGGAGAAAACATGGAGAAGTGGAAGAATAGGTACACAGTTTTTCAATCATTTTGCCTCTTTCTAAGGGGGTTCTCTTCAATTTTCTGCCGGAGGAGACCTTTCTTGGGTATTTTTCCACGCTGAATCGATTAAAAGCCCTAGAAGTCGAAAAAAATGAGTGTAAAGCATTTAAAAAAGGCAAAAACCTATTTTGTTTCTCAAATTCCTCTGCGGCGCGCCCGTGACCAGCGCTGCACCGCAAAAACAACAAGCCTGTTCAAAAGTACAGAACGAGCACTGTTAAAATATGCATTTGAACTACGGTATGGGGCGAAAACGTGCAAAAGTTCAACATTGCTTGTCCCGTTTTTAACACTGTTGAACTGTTCCTCGAGAGAAGGCGGGCTCATTTTGGAAGAATAAATTGGAGAATACGGATGAATGTTGGGATATAAAAAGATGTGAACGAACAAGAAAACAGTGATAAAACTGACAAATTTATTAGGAAAAGCCTTTCCCGGTCACGCTGCCAGAAACTGAATGAATTTCTTCTAGAATCACGTTTTTCTCTGCTAAAAATAGGTGGTTATGAATAAAAAAAAGTAGGAAAAACCCCGTCCTTGTGCATAGGAAAACGCGTTGTACAATTCCTGTCTCCTCCACTTGATTAGGGCCTTTTCGCACGATCGTATACTTCTTCCTGGAAGTTATTTTTTAAAGTTATTTCGTTCAAAACGCCTTTTCACACACGTTTCTGTCGGAAAATGTAATAACCGACCTATAAAAATGGTCCTGCAAACTACGGTATTTCCGAGAATCGAAGTCAAAAAGGGCACAGCTGTCGTCACATATTTTTCGACGGAGGTCTCGATTTTGATAAGGAAGACGTCCAGCTCGGATATTTTCACCTAAACTTTATTTCCTTTTAGCAAAAGGAAAAAAATACCGTAATTGAGGCCTTGACGGCCGAAAACCCTAGATCTCCGTGCATATCGCCAATCAACTTCATTATTTCCTTGAAAATCTGACCGGATTTCAGTTCTAACTTTTCCTTCTCCGGAATTACTTGGACCAGAATGTAACGGGCTTTCTGCTTCACCATTTCCTGTGAAAAATTGGAATTTTGTGAAAGAAGCTAGAACGTTTGAAGGTAAAGAATGGATAACCCAGTAGAAGAGTGAAAATCGTAAGAAAACAATGAAATTTATAAAAAACCTAAAAAAAAGCATGAAAAGCTAGCACTGACAGTGCTTGAACCATCTGGGGAAGGGAATTGTGTCTTTGATGTTCCGGACGCCGAGAAGAACTTGGAGAAGGCGCTCGAATCCGATCCCGAATCCGCCAGAAATGGGCTTGCCGCGTCGTCGTAAATCTTCGTACCTGAAAAAAGGAGATATTATAATTGTGAAGTAAAACCAGAAATACTCATTGTCAGCATTTCGTATGGAAAGTTTTGTTTCTGCTTGTTTCGAGACCAAGTGCAAACATAGGATACCGTGTTGTCAACCCCCTCAAAGCCGTAGGCAGCTGGTCCTCAATAAAATCTTCAAACAGATACACATAAAGAGACTTGTGAGCTTGGAATACAGTGACCCAGTCAATTCAAAACGTTAGTTTTCTTTGTTTAAACAAAAATATACAATTTAGAGATCAGACACTGCACCGCCGTGTCTTACTAAAGAAGAGGAGAAGCATCTTTGGGAGCAAGTCCACCAAATCTACTGGAGTCGACCTCGAAGAGTTCTCTCGGTTTCAGAAGTGAACGAAGACGACGAAGAAGCTCGTCGGCTATCAGGTGCTCGGCAGTCGTCGACTCTTACTGCAATCTGGTCCGTGTCGTTGCCAGATCTGTCGGACGACATGGCCTACCAAGAACATGAACGGCATCAGCTATGGTTGCTTCGCGAGCATCCGGAGTTCCAGGGATTGATGGTAATAAACAACTACTTCGAAGTATAAGTTTCATTCCATTCAGATTTCCTGAGTATTTGGGTTGCTAGAAAAACCCGTGGCGACTTTACTGTTTTAGCAGTGACACAGTCAGAGTTTGCATGTCTTTTTTACGACTTTACTCATGGTTGAGAGACTCACAATGTTCTAGAAAGTTGTAGAGAATGAAAAATACTGTAAAAAAATTTCTGTACTCCCCGTAAAAAGTTTAAAGACCATTCAGAATTTCGACTTGATCGAGTTTTCCGGTTAAAAAATCTTCAGTTTATAGGATAGGATCCAAGGATTTAAAAAAAAACCCACCAGTCAACTGAGCCGCCCTGCTCTCTCAACACGTCGACCGACTCCTCGCGGATAGATCCACCAGCCAGCTCGCCGACGATGGGGCAGAGGAAGTCGAAGGATTCGGCCTGAAAACATAATTTTTTTTGTTATAAAACAATAAAAAGTTTTTAAAAACTTACAAACTGTCTATCTGGCGTTCTTTTCATGTAGAAGGGTTTCTGGTCGGTCGGGAAGTGGGTGATAAAGACTGGCGACTTTAGATATTCAACCTGAGTTTATTTTACCTTAAATTTGGTAAAACTAACCAAAAAGGCCTCATTTTTCTTGTTTAGACCGTCGCTGGCCGTCTGCTGCTTGTTATTCTGCAATATTTTCACCGCCTCCGTGTATGAGATTCGAGGAAACTGTGCAGCTTGTGGAATTGACTTCAATACCTTCAGATGGTCCTAAATTATGTTTTTAGAGGAAAAGAGCTAAAAATTACGTTAGAAGAATATTCGGCCAAGGCGTTGAAGTCGTTTAGAAGCCTGGAATCGGTGAGAATCGTCCCAGCACATGTTTTCAGATAATCTTCGACGAGGGGAAGCAAAGAATCGAGATTCTGCAGTTATATTTTGAGAAAAGGACGATAAAGTTAGACTTACTTTACAGAAGGCAACTTCGGCCTCGATCATTTTGAACTCGGTTAGATGAGAACTGCTCTGCTGCTTGTCGGCTCTGTAGGCTCCGCTAAACGTGTAGGCACGAGCAATTCCGCTGAAAGACAAGGCTATTTTTTGAACTATGGAATATTGAAACTTTTTTGACACCAACTCTTTGTCCGAATAGTATCATTATTAAGTTTTACTTTTTTTACGAGAACAACAGCTAGAAGCAATTTTAATACAATTTTGAATCGAAAACTAGTGCTTTTGAGTTAGAAGTAGCAGTTGGTTTAACATTTTGTTTGGTAAGCTGTTCTGATGGTGGATAGATCCAAAATAAGTAAAAAAGTTGGTCGCTATCCACACTGATGACCGGGACTGTACCGGTCGATAATTTTTGGACCGGAACCTATGGCTGGCTGTATGTGTTCAATCGCAAAAAAAGTCCGTGCACTGAAGCCGTCTTTGACAGCAAATCAACTTGAAGCAACGAGCTGATGGATGCGTTTGGGAAGTAAACTTGGTGTAGAAAAGAAACGTCTGGCGGCTATTGTGAAAAGGCCTATATAATCTTTTGATTCTTACAATTAGAGCAAGAATGTTTTTCTAAACTCTAACAAACCTGGTAATTGCCTCAAGATGCAGCTGTCCGCTGACCGTCAGATAGGTGGGCTTCTCGCCGAAGAATTCATTTGTGACTGGAAACGTTTCCCCGGCTCCTTCGCAATCATTTGCTGTGAAAACGGGTGTATCAATGTGAATAAAGTCGTTTTTCTGGAAGATTTTATGAAAAAGGCCTCAAAATAACCTACCATGAAGAAATCATGCGTGATCCTGGTCAGCTCGGATCGTAGTCGTAGAAGAGCCGCAAATGAGGGAGATTTGGCTCTCAGATGAAGCTTTTTTCTCAGATTGTCCGGCGATAATGTGGCGTAACGTGGCTAAAATAATAACATTCAGCGAAGAAAATTGGAAAATTCACCTACATCAGCGTCGGAAGCCAGAATTTGGATCGAATCCGCAAGTAATTCCATATTTTGCTGACTTCCGCCGCTTTCTTGCCATGTTCCGGTGATTCTAACAGCTGATCCGACAGGAACTGTAGCAAATTTTTAATCGAAAAAAAGGACGAAAGTACCTGATTGGATGCAAGTCTTCGGCACAACGACTTGGACGCTGTCAGCCGAAATACCGTCGTTAATCCATGCAAAATTCACTGCTCCGCGCTTTTGATTACGTTGAACCCATCCCTGAATGTTTCTCTTTGTTAAAAAGGCTTACAAATGAAGGCTTACCTCTACTTGGACGTTTTCCTGGCGTGAACTTGAAGCAACAAGCTGATGGATGCGTTTAGGGAGGAAACTTGGTGTAGAAAAGGACCGTCTGGCTGCTATTGTGAAGAGGCCCATATAATCTGTAAGTTTTTGTGCATGATTTTTTGGAAAAAAATAAGCAAGAAAAAGGGCATTTTCGAACGAAATTAATTTCGTTAATTAAAATAGAATTTTGTGCGTTTGAAATCCCGCTCATTTCACTCCGACCGTAACTTTGAATTTAGGCGCGAAGTGATTTTTCCTGCGTGTTTGTGGACTCGTGGTTGCAGCTCTTCGCCTTTTACTCACAAAACTTTTTTTTGTGACATTTTCGCTCAAAATTAGTTTCGTAAAGCAGCCAGAGAGTAAAAACGACAGTAGTTTCCTTGAAAAAGCGCTATTTCGTTGTCTACATCACTTTTCCAAGTTTACAAGAATTCGGCATGTTTTGGTCAAGTTTTCACGGTTCTTTCTTCTTTATGGGTCGAACCTTCATTTATTTGCATCTTTCCATTTTATACCCAATCTAATTACAACTATATTTTCAGTAACTGCTCCAAAATGACTTCCTCGCCGCTGAATAAATCGATGCGAGAAAACAGCCATTTGTGGATGAGCTGGCACGAACATTGCAGCCTAAAGTGTCAAATCTAGTAAGTTTGTCTTCCTGGAACCTATTTTCCCACTAGTGATTTCAGTTATTTCACCCTATCACGATATTGGTACCGTTGGTCAAAATACATCTCCTGGAAGTCAGCTTTGGGCCTTCTCGTCCTCTTTCTCAGCTACTTTTTCATGAGAGGTGATTTTTAGTCCATGTTAGCAAAAGTTCGAGTTTAGGAAGCTTTGGCGCGGCCACAGACAGCATCACGACCTGCATTCACGAGCATTTGAAGCCATTGGACTTTTCCGAAACACATTCCCTCATTGGTAGTCTTCGAACGGAGCAGGTAGCCTATTTTCCTCCATTTTTTACAAGATGCTTTAGGAAAGATACAGAAAGGTCATAGACGAGTTTCAAGAGTCTCTAGGCCAGATTTCAGACCAACTGGACACGCTGAAAGAAACTGTCAAAGAGGTTCGTCTTGGTTGTTGCTTCCTAAAATAATAATCAAATTCCAGATGAATCACACTGATGAGGACTATTCGAACAGATCGGAGTACACAACGACTATTGGGCAGTTGGAAGCCGATGTCAGGAATCTAGAGCTTCGAGTCGAAAAGGTACTTTTTAGTTCATTTTATCAACCAAAAAGCTATTCCGTGGCTCCATCGAGCTAGTCATCACAACAACCAGCACGTCTATAATGCGCAGCCCGTTAAAACTCGTATGTTGCGTGTCCAGGCAGAATGCAGAGCCATGTACAACTATGACTGTACGGGTATGTACAACTTATCCGGTCCAAAATGCCAGCTAATTTCAACGTTCAACTTTTCTAGGAACTCGTTATAGTATGCTGAATGTGCACAGCTAATGTAAACCTGGCTGATCGGATCAGTCAGGATGGTAAACGCGAACGGTCTGGTCAAATTTTAACGCGAACCGTCTGGTCAAAATCAAATCACAATCGGACCATAATTGGTCGCACAATGTTGGACAGTCTTCCTGATCTCTCTTACCTTACTTGTGGGAACAATAAGCGGGAATTCAAAGAACTGGGCGGTCTGTTAGCTAACCAAGCTGCGACAATAGCTAATTAAATATTTTTAGATGCAAAACGGAATAGAATTGGTCGCAGCTTCCGCCCATCATTCGACTTCAGTCACTCCCACCCCAGCCGTCGCCCATCTCGAAGAGAATATTCACACGTATAATCTGGCCAGTCGGCACAATGGTAAGCCTGATTTTAGGCACGAAATACCTAATTTAGGCGCAAGAGTGTTTCGAGAACTGTCATCGGAGCAGCTGGTCGTCGGCTCGCTGACTCGTCGCTTCTACAGCTACATTTTCGACTTTAATTACATCCAGTGGCCCATTTCGGTAAGTTTCGAATCTTCATTCGGATAAAAAGAAAATTCAAGGACCGTTCTATAATCTTCACCGGAGATGCCTTCTGTTTCGATGGTCAAGACGGTCTGCTCACAATCGACCTGGCCAAAACTGCCCAGATTTCAAAAGTTGTCTACGAACATGAACATTGGAGTGGCGCCGTGCCGATCAGCGCTCCGAGAAAATATAGCGTCAAGGTTAGCTGTTTTTTCTTGTGCCGAGAAAAACAGTATCTGCTTTTATAACCAGACCAAGTCGTGCATAAAACATTGACAACTCAGCCGGGATACTCAGCCTAATCTCTGGCTTTAGTTGTGTGGCTTAGCTGAGTGTCACTCAGCCTTTGCTAAATGGCAGCAATCCGGTATCACCTCGTAAAACAGTTACAGTAGTGTCTGGTCAATTGAATTAGCGGTTGAACTTCAGTTGTTCCCCCTACGGTCGTTTGAAATGAACTTTTCGAACAGATAATCTTTCACGTTTTAAACATGCTTGTTCGTTCAATCCGCTAAACTTCAGTGTGAAACGGCATTGTGCAAGAAAGTTGGTTCGAAACAGCACGTATTCGGCCAAGGTTCATTGCTGAGTATCCTATGTCTTTGTTGCTAATGTCTAGTCACGAACAAAGTACAATAAAATTGTCCAAACCTTCAAAAAACGTGTTTTAGAGCTGCTCCGACGAAGGCTGCACAGAGCCGACCACTCTAGGTGAATGTGAATACGTGCAGGAGAGAGGAAAAGTCGCCCAAGATTGCGTGATTACGGTAAAACTTATTTTTGCTGTTACAAGCAACGAGAATTTAGAAGCCGGAGGAACCCGTCTCAAGAATCCAGCTGCATTTCCGTAAAAACCACGGCCAAAGCTACACCTGTATCTACAGCGTAAAAATTTTCTAGATCCGTTTCCGTTTATTTTGAATTATTTATACATATTGTTTTTGTTTTCCCAAACCCCATGATGTTAGATCCCCTGAACTGTATACAATTGATACTCTTCAATTTTTCTTCATATTCTTAGAAAAAAAGGCCTGTTTGAAGCAGAAAATACTTACATTTTAATGAGAAAAGACGAGGGAAGAGAGAATGTTCAAAATTTGGGCTCAAATGTAATGGGGAACATTTTCGAGGTGACGAGAACAACAAGTGCTTTCCAGTTTTCTTCAAAAGCGCATTTCAACACCATTTTCGAAATTTTGAAGGACTATAAAAGAGCCTGAAAGTTTCCAAATTCTGCCTCACATTTGAGGCTCCAATCAATTGCTAGATCCCGAGTCCTAGTCCAGAACCAATGCTCGTTTTTACTAGTTTTCGAAACGATCCAGTTGTTAAAGTTCAAAAACCCATTTTCTGGACCTTCGAGCAATGTTGTTAGTGACTTTATAGTCCGAAATTTATGCTCAGTGCTCATTTATCGTTTTCTCTCGAATCAGTTACCTTGACTGTTATCTGTAGGCTCCTTTTGGGAGTGTTTGGCGTATAGACATTAGAGAAATGGAGAAAACGATCGTATTTTTTGTCCTGTCTTGTTCTTGCATTCCTAAAGGAGCAGCAACTTTACAAGAACGAGGAACGTGTTTCTTTCGACTAAAATATCGGTTTTGAGCAACATGAATCCGTCTGCGATGTCCGAAGAAAAATTTCTAACCCAAGGTTGGCAACGCCCTTCCAGGGCTTTGACATGGCTCCGAGCCGGAGATTCCAGGCCCGGCCCGGTCCCCAGACTTGGCCGTCGGACCGGGATCGAACGAAAAAATGCCGATTTTGGTAAAAAAAAAAAATCACCCCTTTTTTCCAAAATTTTCCCACGCCCGGCCCAGGCCTCAACTCTCAGGCCCAAGTCCGTCAGCCATGTCTACCAGGGCTAATGTAGAAATTCATGACTTCGCTCTGTCACGGTGCCCTAGTCGTATTTCCCTTTTCACTCCTCCTTTGTTACTCTCCTCCAGGCACTCTCCCTGACCCTCCAAAGAAACTACCGGAAATATATTTGAACCCACTCCCTCCCAAACCTAATTTCAAAATGTAGGACCTGAACGGGTTGCCCGGCCCCAGCTTTAGTGAGTCTCAGTCCTACTGTCCCTTCCCTTCTCCCCTTGTCACTCTGCTCCAGTCACCCCCTGTCCCTCCAAAGAAACTACCAGTTGTTAGAACCCTTCGTGCGCTTGCTTTTCCTGTCACGGCTTGTGAAAACCTAATTTGTGCACAAAACTCCCCTTCTTATCCTCAATTAGAGCTTCAGACACACACAGAGTCGCGAGAGCAATTTAAAGTGGATGGGTGTATATCTAGGTAAAATTTTTGTGTTTTGATACATACGCATGGAAAACGTGTTGTTGCACGGTACGCAGAGCCAGTTTTACCCGTCGCCGCTCCTATTTCTTGTCAAAAACTCATGCATTTAGATATATAATCGACTTTCTTCTTTGCTTGTCGGATTCGGTCAAAACGAAAATTTCCAGACAAGAATGGCCTCAGGAGATGCCACTGACGAGCAGACGCTCTCGCAACAGTTTCGCGCCGTCGAAGGACTGATAAATGACATCGAGTCGGGCAGATTCGGCACAAAGGAGCTACAAGTGCGTATCTTAGCACCGAACTTCACAAAATTTTATTTCAGCCTCGTATAAAGAAAGCCGTCCCAATTCTGGAGGATATCACAAGAAATGTCAGTCGTCTAGGCATCTTTTCACCAAATGAAGCGGTACTTTGATGAATTTGTTAAGCTAAAATATAGACATTCAGTTCGAAGAATTACCAACGTCTTCCGTGCCATACTTTCTACTTCCGTGCTATCTCGGCGTCCTGCATCACAACACAATTGCCGACATTGATCAGAAGCCGGAACAGCTTACAATCGCCAGGGTCAGTTGGTTTTTTGAGATCATAATCAGAACAAATTGGTAGGAAAAACTATTGAACACAAATTTGGTACACGAGTTGAAGAATTGGCCCAATTAAAAATGAACACAAGTCTTTCTGAATACAGGTGTTCTAGCTACCTACTTGAACCAGACTTCTTTCTACCTTGAAACTCGTCAGAGTTTCTCCCGTTCATTGCTGATGATCCGTAAAGCGCAGTGATGTAAAGCGCTGTGATGGTTCTAACGGAATGAGTATGGCGGTAAGCCATTCGGATCTCATGTTTCGGTAAAACTCTGTATTGGTACAAGGGTGATTTACGACTCCTTCTCAGTACAGATCCTGCCAAAACGTAAAGGAGTAAATTTCTTCCCACTTTCATTAAATTTACGAAGGTGTGCTTCCGGCTAGGTGCCATAAACAAACTGGCTCGTAGTCTCGAATTCATCTGTGGAACTGGCGCTGAAATATTATATTTTCAGGTGTACTATCGGAACTTCATGAAACGTGCCAGCGACTACGGAATAGTGACGTTGGCTCTACCATGGGAGGAAGAGGAGGAAGGTGAGGAGCGGCGTCTGCCATGGCACGATCCATGTTGGTATTCGAAATAATCTCTGTCTATTTTTCGTTCCTACCCTATCATTTCCCACGATTCTACACACTTTTCCTTTAAAACTCATTTTCAGCCCTAAACCGGACGGGAGAAGTCGATGGCGATGCGGCTGCCACAGTGAATGATCTTCGTCTGAGCAAAATCGAGCGCTACAAGTTCCAAAAATCGTTCCAGGAAGCCATGCAGAAGGCGAGAAGACTCTACGAGAAAAATAATGACGATGACGGGTCTTTGGTTCGTTTTCTTCAAATTTTCTTGTGAGTTTTGCAAATTTAGAGAGATCTCTACGTGGCCAAGATTCGCTACTGGTGCTACAAGATGCTGGACGAGCTGCAGTCAATCGAGGAAGAGCTCCCGATTCTCGAAATGATGATCAAAAAGAGAGCTGTGCAAGGAGAAGGTGTCGAGCCCACAAATGGTATCTTTTTGCTTATTTTCTTGGATAAAATCCTATTATTTTTAGACAATTTAGCCCCGGCTGCCCCGTTGAAACCGTTCATAATTGCGCGGAGTCAGCAGCAGAAGCGAGTTCTCGGGCTCGGCTATCCGGCAATACCAACGATGACAGTCGATGAATGGTATAACAAGCGATTCGGAGGCAATCAACCCCTGCCCGGCAGCAGTGGACCGTCTAAACAACATTCTCATGGGTTAGTTTTTTCTTCTTTTCATAACTGGTTAATCCTTAGCCTATTGACTGACCTCTCTACAAAAAGAGTAAAACGTGACCGAAAAGAACAAGGAAATTCAAATATTCGTCCAAGTAAAGAAACAAATGTTGGCTAAAATTGTCAGCTTTCTTCTAAAAACACTGAATGGAGCTAAAAGTTGAGCAGACAGACTTTTACTTTCATGAGATTCGAATCCCAAATAATTATGGCTTTTTTGAGTTTTTTTTTGTTTCATTCTCAAGTTCAGAGCCGACGAAGAGTGCCATTCTGGCGGCGAAGAGGTGGACGACGTGGAAGATGAAGCCAAGCGGATGGCCGCAATTCGAATGGATGAGTACAAGGACAGCCATCGACGAGGCTGGGGAAACACCCATAATAAAGGCTAAAAGTTTTTTTCACAAATGTTTTCCCACCTTAATAAATTCGTCTTTTCTTCCCTTTTTTAACCTCCAAATGTAGTGTTTTCAACGCTTTCATGCCTCTATTTCAGGCCGTTGATCAATAAAAATAACTTTTAGATGGATCTGTATAGAAATCGTAAAGATGATTCGGACTCTGAGCCGGAAGATAAAAGGCCTGCTTTCGAATCAAAAGAGGATCTTGACGAAGATGTGGGTTTTCTTCCCTTTTATGTCACGTTCAATTTACCGATTCTGGATCATGAATTCTGTAAACATAGTGTGGAAAAAAGATAGCAATTATCAGTAAAGAGTATCGTAGAAATACACAAAATAATGACTTTTTCCATGCATTCTTTGCATAAAACTCGTCTAAAGTTAATTAACCACGTTTTCAGTATCAGCCAAAGCAGAAGCGCGAAAGTGTCTGGAGCGATGTGGCTATGGAACGCCAGCTCGAATATCGCGGCTCCAACATCAATCTCGACAAGGGCAATCCGGACAAAAGAGTAAGAACTTTTTTATCTACTTATATCCAAAAATTCCAGTATACGAAGGTCTATCGCGGGGCCGAAAGTTACCTGATGCCCGTCGAAGAGACCGTTCCGCGCAGCGCTCAGGACAAGAAGGAAATTCCCGTGGTCACTGTTACTCCCGTCGTCGACGATGATCCATTCGGTGAGACGCCAGATCTCAAGGCTGTCGAGGAGTTTGGAATCGGGGTCAGTTCGTCTTTTTTTCTCAAATTTTAGTCTATTTTTTTCAGACCTCGAACTCTACCAATAACGGTGGCCGCGGCATTTTTCGCGCCCGTTTCCGCCGAGGAAGAGGACAGTTCAAAAACGGTCAAGATGTTCCAATGGACACGGAAAAGACTGAAGGTGGAGAAGGAAGAAATAATGGCCAGAGAGCGCGTAAAAACTTTTTTAAAGGTGAAAAGATTCAAAATTTAGGTGGAGGAAGTTCGCAGCCACAGGGCGGATGGATGCGAGGACGTGGTCGCGGACAGCATTGGCAGAATCGTGGCGGACGTGGAGGCTATTTTCCGGGCCAGAAAAGAAAATGGGTCAGTTCTCTATTACAGTAATCCCGTCACTCTTCAATACCGTAATATTTCAGGAAGATCCGGCTAAACTGATCGCTCCCGACTACTGTCTAGAGACGCTGATGGCGACCGATTTCCAGCAGGGACTCTCCATGGAACAGTTGGGCAAGGAGATTGGACATGCTCTCGGCGAGAAGGACGCCACGACTGTGATGAAGATTGTCGAAATGATTGGCGAGGAAAAGTCATTGCAGTTGTTCAATGAGACGCGAGAAGTCGAGACGAAAGGCGGCATGAAAACGTTGGACGGAGCCAGAAGACGAACTCCCGGCGGTGTCTTCATTTCGCTCTTCAAAACGGACATTGATGTCAGCCCCGAAATTAAGGTTTGTTCAGAGTTTTGTCTTACGTTTCCTGGGTTTGATGAACGAGATGATGACTCTCGAATGTGCCAGTTGACAGTCCTAGGTTTTGCTCAAATTTTAGAGAACTAGTCGCTAACGCTCCTTCGGAACGACATAAACTCCTTTACTTGAAAATTGAACTAATCTAAGCAGTTATTATTTTACTTGTTCGATCTAATCTAACTCAACTCTCTGGGAGACTTGTCAAGATTTATCCTTACAAAAGGGCACCACTTGTCACGTTTATCTAGCACTAACCCTTGACAGATGTTGCAGGCGATTCTAGCAAATTGTAAAGGCAGATCATTAAAATGGAGATTCTGGGTCGGATACTGTTTGTTTTCTTTGATATCAGGGGCTGCTAACTCTTTAGGAAGGGTAATTTCCATACGATCAGTAGTACGATATTGGCAGGTCTGAACATTGTCAGTAGGTACCTTAGATTGTTTTATTTGACTTACGTTCTGATGCTAGGCTTTAAACAGATTGGAGCCGTGAATCCTTGTATGGACGATTCAAATCTGATTTCCAGTCTCTGACAGTTGTTTTTCTTTTGAAGCTTGCAAAAGTTTTTTTTTCGAAGTGTCAATGACTCTAGTTTCTGGTAATAAAGTACTCTTGAAACCTGAGGCTTTAGCAATCTAAAACGAACGAAACTAGCTGAAGCTTTATATTCTTTAAAAAAATTCGCGAGATTTTACCAAAAACATCAATTTCCCTCTGTTGAAAAGACCAATTTTCAGGATAAAATCTTCGAGGAGAGCCGCATCCACCACAGACGTCAGATGAAGCAGGCCAGACGAAGAAATTTCGACGACAAGCTCCAGGAAGTGGCCAGTCTGCTCGAGAAGGAAAAGAGCCTCAAACCGCTGGAAGAAATGTCCGATGTCGTCAAGGTCAATCTTGAAAAAGAAGTTAAGCCAGAATCTCTAAATCAAGATGTCAAGTCCGAATCGAAGGAAACAATGGAATCCTAGCTCTGTAAAAATACCGGTGTTTTTCTCAGGTGATCAAGTTGTGTCAAATATTAAATCTGTTGTTGTTCTCACAGTCCCCTTTGTCCTTTCCAAACCACCGACAAATTTGAGCCAATTTTACTGGCTATATAGACAGAGAGACTGTCCCTCTCTCACACATGATCCCCTTTGTTCAATCCTCCTCTCCAATCGCCTTGACCAGAGGTAAACTAGGCCACTGGTGTAAGCTAAGTCTCAGACGAGACCGTCTGCCCTTGACCCAAAGACAAGCGGCGTTCTTTCTCACACCTCTCTTGTTATTTGGAAGAGAGAGAAATGGAACACTCGATTTTCAGAGATGGACTTTGATCAGAAGAAGCAGCAGGAAGCGGAGAAGATGCGAGTTCGTTGGGAGAAGTGGCAGAGAGAGCATAAGGAGGCCGAGGTACTTTTTCTTACGAGAGTCTTGAACATTTGACTGCTTGCATCTAGCTCATTTCTGAGGGCAAACTAGTGGCTGTACTACGGATTGAGAAACAAAATACGACTCGATTTAACACGCTGATTTCTCCGATGTTTGGTATAGAGTAGGCCTCTTGAAAGTATGAGATAGAACTGATGACAACTGATTGAATTTTAACATGTGACTGTAGCTTTGGTGTTTGTAGGAAAATTGTGAGTCGAGTGGGCAAGTGCAGCGGATTAATACTCTCTCTAGTCTCATCTCATTTTCCTAGGAAATGAAGAGTCTGAACTGCATTGTAAAGACATTAGAGTACAGACGATCACCCTGGCATGTTACTTACATCCATTTTACATTGCTCCCAAGTCTCTGTGTGTCGGTCTGTCGGAAGCTCTAATTGGCAATTATGGTCTGTTCAAAAAGAAGAGGGATTACCGTAAGATTTTAGCTCTTCCCTTCGAGACTCACTTCGCATGCAAAAGTTGGATACTCAGCCAACAAATTCGAAAGATACACAGCGAACTTAGTAATTTGTTGGCTGAGTATCCAATGTTTGTGTGCTTAGTTGGTCTCGAAGAGAAGAGCTAAAATTTTACGGTAATCCCTATTCTTTTTGAACAGACCATATTAGGGGAGATTTCCGATGCAATTTGCCCTTATGTAACAAGTCGAAACAGGAAAAACAAGTGCGACCACTTCTTACGACTTTGGTAGTTCTAGAGGACTGGGACTGCGAACAGAGTGGCAAGGGGAGAATGAATGGAACTGTGGCTCGCAGCAGGCTTGTTGAAAACCTGCGCTGCGGTCTGGGCTGGACTGCGGTCTGAGCTGCGCTGCGGCCAGGTTGGACTTTGCGGCGGGCTAAAAAAATTCATTTCGCATCTTTTTCTGATTTTTTTTGTTTCCAAATACGTCCCCCGATTAGATTTAGTTTTGTCATCAGAAAAATTGGAAGAAAATCAAAAACTGAGTGAAAATCGAAGAAAACTGCTATTTTTACCGAATTTCGTCAAAAAAACGCATTTTCTTCTATTTTTGTCGTCAGTTTTCGATTTTCTTCTGATTTTTCTGATGGCAAAACTAAATCTAATCGGGGGACGTATTTGGATAAAAAAAAGCGAAATAAATTTTCTTAGCCCGCCGCAAGGTCCAACCTGACGGCCTCACACCGCGGCGCAGCGCAGCTCAACAACCCAGAATCAACAAGCCTGGCTCGCATACAGTGGTAGATTGAAAAGGGGGAATATCTTGCGAACCTTGTGTTTATAAAAAAATAAATCGATCACAAAACTTCTAGACAACATATTTCGATAGGAAACCAGTCCGGACTCCGTTTCCAGCAGTAAATTCAAATTTAAGCATCGAGCTCTCGAGTTCAAGGCCTACTGGGAGCGTAGACACAAAGAGGATCGTGATCTCTGGCGTGACAAGGACTTTGCCAACGCCGTCGACAAGATGAGTCGCTCTGGCTACAAGGGCAAGTACGGTAACTTTGATGTTCCCGCTGATCAGTTGACTGAACTCGATGCTCTCTTCATGCAGGTTACTGTAGGAGACTATGGTCTGTTTTTGGGAGTTAGACCTAAAAACGAGGTTCAGACGGAAACAACAAGCTAAAGTGCGTCGAGAACTGGAAGAAACATGTCGGAATGGGACGGATCGAGGCGCAGAGAGAGTTCATCAAGCTCACCAACAAGATGCTGACCCGCTATGGATGGAACCCTCCAGAGGGATGGATCTAGAGATCAGTCGAATGAAGAGTTAATGACCGTGAATGAATGGAATAAAAAAGTGGTCAAGAGTCGGACAGAGACACAAAGCCAGTCTGTTGCTCAGTATGAAATAGTAAAAAATCAGTCAGGATACCAGTCCTACCATGCCGTTTACAGTATGACAGATACAGAGAGACACAGTCTGTTGCTCAGTAGGAGGTCCATGCTGCCATTCTGATAGCTCGGCTTTTAGGATAAGAGAATCTTAATCGAACGGCTTCACTGATTCTTTATCAGATCACTGTATTTGGTCAAGACTGTTAGTTGCCTCATACTCTCTACTTGAACAAACTCGATTAGATACTCTGTCTGAAACAGAGGTTTCTTCAGAAGCGTCAAGTTTTGTCAGGAATTCTTTGAATAAACGTCGAGAGATTCTGGATCAGTTCAGGTTAAAGAAGACTAGGTATAACTGGAAACATTTAGAGAATGTGCTTGACTCATACTTTGGACCAGGAAACATAGTTACAAGAGTAAAAATCTGCAAAGCAAACAGTGGGAGGACTGTTGTGGTCAGTCAACATTAGGAGGGAGGTCAAGAAAATAGTTTCGTCTTGACTCACTACATGTTCCCATTTGACAGTAAACAAAAGAGAACTGTTTGGATATCTTGTTGGTAACAAATTCCTTGAGACCACGACTGTCTCAAGTTACAGTATTCTCTACAGTATATTATCCAGTAGCACAGCCGAACATCTGAAGCCGATTCTACTCGATCGGATCGCCAGTCGAACTACTCAATATTACTAGATTAGGTTTGGATCAGTACATCAGACTGTTTCACATTCCGTATATACAAAACTCTGCAAAACAAAAAACAGTTTTAGTCTTTTGAGTCAGGGAATGATATCATGTTTTAGTTTTCTCACTGTTTGTTGACTGGAGTTTGATCAGTGACGGAGTCTAATCAGTATGAGTTTAGAACTGAACAGTAAGATCCTGACTGCTTTCTTGTCCTGTACTGACTCATCCTCTTCGACTAGACAGAACTGCAAGGTTCGCTTTTCTGTCCATACTTCTGTTCTGAATCTCTAGAGTGCATAAAGTTTCTTTCCCTGACTAGAGTCTGATCAGTGAGAGAGAATACATCATCTGAGAGTCAATTGTCCTGTACTGACTCATCCTCTTCCGATTCTGTACATCTATATTCCACCGTCAGAATAAAATTGAATAAATTAACTTCATTATACGCGGATTGCACAACAGCAGATTGCACAGAACACGATCGCGACAGAGCGGCGAAAGGAGAGAACAATTTTCAACTGGACACGAAGAGAGGGGGACAGAAGGGGGAGATCGGGCTGTGTTCCTGCGCAGCCGCATCGACAGAACTCGAGGACTAGCCGTAATTTTAACACACACTTTTTTTGATAGAGGAAGAACCGGAAGACCCTCAGAAGGAGATTAGACATGATGAGTTAACCCGCTGCGACCGGGAGTAAAGCTGGATTCGGTTACGGTAGGATTATGCCAAAAGATGGGATAGAACTAACAAACTATAGGAGACTAGACCCGGAGAGGGACCCGAGAGAAAACGGGGAGGACAAAGATCTCTTACTCGAGGGGATGAAAATACAGGGGAAGGAACTCGTCGAAGAAGGTCTGATCGAAGAATTCGGCATCGTAGAGAGTCTTTCCGGTGGGACTGACGCGGTCTTCAGCCTGACGGACCAGACGACGGATCGAGTTGGCTGAGCTGGGACTGAACTCGGAGACCTGAAGGATGGGATACGGTAACTGGATCCACTTAGTTTATCAGTCTCAGAGTCTCTCTCAGTACTCACCTCCTTGTTGACACCGTGGAACTCCTTCTCAATGGAGTCGTCAGAGGAATAATCCGGTCCACCACGGTAGACATGAAGTCCGGACAGGAAGTTGCAGACGACCTCAGAGTACTTGCGAGCTTCTTCAGCAGGGAACTGAAGATTCTTGTGGAGCTTCATCTCGGCAAAGCCTTGGAGAGCGTTGCTGGAGGTACAGCGCGGAATACGGTATTCTGAAATGGCTGGAGTTAGAACAGACTGTTCCTACAGTATTCAGAGACTCATCAGATCAGAGAGTACAGGTCTCTTAGACAAACGAAATTTCTCCGGACCATTCACTCCCACTCTGTTTGTAGAAGGAGGGTCCGGAAGAAAAGTGCAACTTGTGAGTCAGTAAAAACTTGGCCACGATTTGGTTTCGACTTGACTCATTCCCATGATTGGAAGGGTACTGGTTTTTGACTGGATGAGTGCTCTTCCAGAGGGAAAAGTCATACTGCTCATTTGGTAGTCAATTATGTAAAGAGACTGGAAAAGGGACTCATTTGGAAGTCAACTGTTAAATTGTGCGCTGTGTCTTATCTATTGACTCATCCGCTACAAAACACTGATCCCAACCAGTTTCCTCCCTCTTCACTCATACTCTCGGAATCAGTTTCTAGACAGTCTTCTTCCGTTCCCTCTCTCAGCCCCAAAATGATTGCAAAAAGTGCAATTGAGACGATCTCTGCTCGTCTTTCTTTTCTATTTTTTCTGTCTCGGGCCCGTCATTTGGGCTTACACGTTGTGCCCCCAGATTGATGATCGAGTAGATGCCCCCACTCTCTTACAGCACAGTATTGGATAGTGAAGGACACGCGCACTGTTTCCGAACACGAGAGAGAAACAGGGCTGAACAATCAATACAAGGACAATTTCTGGCTCAGTTTTTTTTTGCTTAATTAAAACCTGGTGGTAATCGAGAGCTTGGGCCAAGAAGGGGATCAATCAGGAGACATGGACCTAAATTTCAGATGGCATCTAATCCAGTAGGGAACACGATCTGGAGCACCATGACTCTTGGCTACCAAGAGTATCTGTTGAGTCTGAAGCCCGAGTCACGTTGAGAGTATGAGTCATATGTCTAGCTGCACAGTCACTGTCTTTTCCAAAAAACGAAAACTGTACAAGAATAGGACAGGGATGTGGGCAAGGACAGTTCCAGTCGAAAAAGTTCTGTCTCTTGGCCACCAGGTTGTAAGAAAGGGAATACTGAACCAATAATGCGCTGAATACTGGATCATGAGTTGACTACTGGATAAGCATGAGTTTGAGACAAGTCCCTAGAACTCATACGAGACAGTTTGACAAGAAAGCTGGTTCTGTTTTGGTCTGGAGAGGTGAGCTTACAGAATCCAGTTTTTCTTTAATTTCCTTAAGAAACATGATTGTCCCCCTAACCTTTGAATAGTCTCTCCCCCGAAGATGTTTATCCGCCAGCAACGCGTCATCACAACCTTCTCCCCCAAACGCATCACCCTGTTTACCTCTGTCCTTTTCACGCCTGCTGCCCACACAAAAAAGGCCTACAAGTGTTCTCGGAAGTCTACGCGTCAAGGTTTTCCAAACTGGTTTTGAAAAAAAGACTCACTTTTCATTATCCTCTTGGTGGCATAGAGGCGCTTCTCGCCGGGAAGAACGTGGTCGGAGGAGGATACTGAAATGGGTTGGGTTATTCCGAAGAGACAATTTCTGTCTCTGTCAGTCTCTTTCATTCTTTTTCCTACCTACTCACCAGAATTATGAAACTCCGAATTGTTGTTGTTGGTGATCGGAACAATCTCCGACATGAGCCAGACAAAGAGACAGAAATCCGATGGTCCGACTGAAATCAAAACTGTATCTCCCACGATGATGGTAAGGTCTACCGTAGTTCCAGTTCAGTCCACACTTGTCATCAACATCCAGTTGCAACTGTTCCAACGGGGTATTACTGTAGTAGGGATGCATTACGGCGTCAGTCTTTCGACTGTGCTGCAGTCCGAGAGCATGACCAATCTCGTGGGCCAGGACGTAGGGGAAGAAGCGCTTGTCTCTGGAAATGGGATCTGTTATCTGGCAGTTTCAGACTCTAGGTCTGTCAGTTTACTAGACTCAGATTCTCAGTCTCACAGTCTCTCACAATCAGACTCTAAGTCTATTAGACTGTCACAATCTCAGTCTCTGCACTCACCCCTCTCTAGTCTTCTCCGGATCCACCTCCCACTCCTCAGCATCATCGAAATGAATGTCTCCATTCAGTGGAGCCGAATGTCCCGGAAAGAAGGTATGAGCCAGAATGTTCTCCTTCGTCGTCCTCGATCCATCAAAGCGGTAAGAGTCACCGTGCTCTCCCTCAGCCCACATGATGTCAATGTCGGCGTCTTCGGCGCGGGAGACTTCTTCGAATCGGAGAGTCACCTAAAGTTAGCATTTTGTTGCTTTTAATCTTTTGAACTAACCCTGGGAAGATTCTTGATGTTCGCCTGAGTGGCCCACAGCTGGAAAGCTTTGTGGATAGTGGACCTTATGACTTTCTCCTTCAAATCTTTCGTGTACTTGCTCACATGCCACTTCAGATGGATTTCGTGTTCTCCGGTAAAGTGACTTTTGTCCCATTTGGCCTGACTGGCCATGGCGAATCGCTTCCTCCGACTGCCAGTCTTTTTCACGTCGGCATGTGCACACCTTGGCCTCCGCTGGTGTTCGAGGGTGGCTTCGTCGACTTCTCCAGTGATCGGGAGACCGGCTACTTCTTGGAAAGCTTTGAGAGCTGTCCGCAGCTCATGGAGGCTGGGCGAAGATGTGCTCAGGTACCCGTATTTGTAGAGATACTCCTGAAAAATGATATATTTGATCTTGTCACAGAAAATCTATTTCTATCCATTTTTTCGACCAAATGAATAATTTAGTATCGCCAAACGCCCAGGACTACAAAAGTTTCTTCCACCACATAATTCCTCACAAATATTGCGGCAACTTTGCCATTGTAGCTTAGTGGTTAAGTGTCCGGACTATGAATAGAGAGGTTTCTGGTTCGATTCCCACAAGTCTTAAAATCTTTTTTGTTTTTGTTAACTACCATTTTTGACAGTTTCTCCTGGCAAAGTCTACAGTTGTGTCAATACTGGACAATTCTACAGTATCCAATGAGATTCCCCAGACTTCTACCAACCCTAACTTTCCGTTTTGTTGAACTAGATGTCGCTGGCTGAGATTGACGACGGGATTGAAAGATGGGTCACAGTCTCATTCGTCAGCCCTTTGACTGAAGACAAAGTCCATCCATTTTTGTGTGGCAGTGGCAGACGAACCTTGGTGTGTTTTCTCTGCACTTCGGCACACCGGCACACCAATGCAAATAGGCCGCGTGTCCTCGTGGTGGTCCCTACTCTGTCTGTGTCCTTAACTGACAGCCGATACTTATCTCTGGGGGACGTCTGGACCAACTTTTCACTCTCTATAGGTTGCTAACCCTAAACGGTACAGAAAAAACGTGAACATTGGTTCAGGCCAAAATGTTGTACTTTGAAGAGAGCCTGTGCTCTTTGTTTGTCGCGGGAAAAAGTCAATGACCCGCCACGAACCAACTTTTTGTTTCGATTCCGCTATCCGATTGTGTCATGTTCGCCTAAGATTTACTGCCCCGCGCAGCAAAAAAACTCGTTACTGCTGGTGGTTGGCACTGTGAGAAAAAAAGAAGGAACCATTTTTTCGGAGCTCTTTTGGAAGAAAACTAATTATCAAAACTAAAGCAAAAAATAATTTGATTGTTAGGAATAGAACTTGTGACCTTTTGAATCAAAGACTGGACTCTTAGCCACTAGGCCACGAGGAGAAAGTTTGCCCTCACAATGTTCTGCTAAGTTGTAGAGCAGATTAAAAACTACAACTCTTCAGAACATTACTAAGTCCAGAAATCATTTCTTGAGGCTGAAAAATGCCTTCAAACCTTTTCACAAGGTTAAAACTTTATCACAATAAGCACAACTTCTTACGTCATTTTAGCTTTGAAAATGAATTTTCCAAGCTTTGACGTGTTCTAGAAAATTGTAGTTTCCGATCTGTTGAACAACCTTGTAGAACATCGCGAAGCTTGAAAAACTTATCCTCTACCCGGAAACTTCCATTTCCCGACGCTCCCCTCGGGTCAGCGAGACCAAAAGAGAGAAGGGGGAGAATGAAGTAAGAGAGCGAAAAAACTCATTTTGCGTGTGTCTTGCTCACGGTCCGCGGCCCTTTTTTCACCATCTCCCCGAGATGAGGCACAAAAGGGCACATTCAAATGTTGGGAGAGAGAGAGCCCGGGTGCCACATGGTTCAAAGACTGACTACTAGTCGCTTTTTTGTCTCAGAAAAGACTAAGAACCAGTCTCCAAAAGAGGAAAGTGCAAAACGCTCATCCCCTCTTCTGGAAGAAGCCCCTCTGGATTGCGTTCTTGTACATTTTTCCGCCCTCGCTGATAAGAAATCCCCCAAAGATATCAAGGTGGCAAAAAGGGTCAAAGTAGACGGGAAAAAACTTACGACAGTGCCGTCAAACTGCTGCTGTTTGGGTAGGGGTGCGGCGAAGCAGATGCAGATGACCACAGGCAGAAGAGACAACAGTCGCATTGCCCGCAGCAGCCGACACCCGAAATGCGAGGGGCGGAGCTCGAGTCCGTCGTCTCTACGTGTCGAGCGAGAGGGTGGGCTGAAGAGCGAGAGATCTCACACGCCCCTTTCTTCCAAGAGTCGAGAGAGAGTAGAGAAGAGTACGGTAGAGAGTTACGGTAGTTCTTTCTCTCTGAAAGCCTATTGTCGGAAGTTTGGGGAAGGAAGAAGAAGGAAAGTAAGAGAAGAGATAAGAAGACTGAAGACTTTAGGCAAGTCTCTGGAAAACATCTTGATTTAAAAATATTAGCTGTTAGCGAAAATATTAGCTGAAAAAGTTGTAGCAGTGACCATTGCTTTTTTGGCATCAGGAAGGAGAGAGGAAGAATTACCAGTAAATATCCACTTTCAAAGGTCCACGATATGATTATGCGGAAAGTTACGCAGGTCATAGTCACATTACTTCTTGATCCATTCTTCAACTTTCCATGAATAAATCAAAGCGTTAGTTTTTGTAACAGGAATATGAAAGCAAAAAGTTGCTCGAGAGGTGGATTCGAACCAGGGTCTGCTGGTCCGCGAGCGAGACTCTACACTACTGAGCTATGCAGGAAGAGCGGCTGGCGAAAATTGAGCTCTAGATATTGTAGCTCCTCTATTTTTGGCATTTACAACATAACTTTGAAGTTTTGAGGAAGACAAGTAATTTCCACAAAGGGAAATATTTGTTAGTTCTGTAGCTTGTCAGAATAGGTTAATGTGCCAAAAGATCTTTGTACAGCCTACTTTAGCGGTGGCCTTTGGCTTCTCCTGCTCTAGAGCTTTGACACGTCGCTCCTAAACCTAACACGTTTCTGCATCCGATTTGTTGACGAAAATGTAAAAAATTCAAAAAACTAACGAACGAAAATTGCCCTTTTGACCTATGAATCAAACTCTGAGAACATCAAACGTCCTCTGTGCTCTCCTTCTTTGCCAAACTGAAAATATCCTGTTCGAATGATGCATCCCCTTTGCCCATTGAGCGGAACTCATGCATCTGCAGCACAACGACACGTAGGTATGGGAGAGAAATAGTGAGAGGGCTATCTTCGCCAGACGATTCTCGGGAGCAAGGCCGTCTGCAAAGTACAACCTGTCTCTCTTTCTAGACACGTTTGAAACGTCTCTCAGTTATTTCCAGTCTTTGGGAGGATGCGAGAGAGTCTGTCTCTCACAATCATTCAGCCTCTAGATCTCTGAGACTCCTTCTCTCATTCCCTCCCCAGTTCTTCTGACGTCCTTTCTTCATCTTTTTGTACCCAAAGACCTTGCCCTTCTAGAAGTCCAGAAAAACCTAGGACAAAGCAACAAACGAAATATACGATAGGATTATACGGATAGTTACAACAGATTACCTCCGTCGCGAGAAGTTTGACCTGGAGCTTGTTGTTGCAAAAATCAACTGAGCTCACGAGGGATCAGTGAACCAAGGTATTTTCCAAAGGAAGCCAAGCGTAAGACAAATTTATTTTTTCCCTGTTTTCTCTTTTTATTGGCTTCATTTTTTTGTCCCTAGACGTGGAAGAATCCATTTTTGCTCTTCAAGATAGGAACGTGCACAGTGACTCTCCCCCTTCTCCAGTATTACCGTAATCTTCTACCAAGTCTGAGATCTTCTGGAACTTTCAAGAAGTTCCCAGAATCTGGACAGAACTATTCCTCAAACTGTTCCGGATCAGAAACGTCATCGGAATTGCTTGTGGTGACCTCATTCAGGTCAATCCCGAAAACATGGATGACTATGCGAAAGCGGTCGCGGAGAAGGTCATTCAGTTTTCGGATCTTGTAAATCCTCCCCGTGCTTGCGCCATCGAGAGCCTCGTGGTCAACAAGTGGATGATCAGATGACCCAATGGGAAACCGGTTCAAGAGAGATCTTTACCTAATAGCTGAAGAGTCGCGTGCAGCCAGATGACCGTACCATTTTGCACCAGATATTGACTAGGAAGAGAGGTCAATAAGTAGACTAGAGATCAGTTCGGAAAAATACCTTGCCGCAAAGGTGACCAATGTCAAAGAATAGCACATAGTTTTCGCATGGTTAAGGTCAATTGATCGGAGAAACAGCTAAAAAGCGTGCAAAGGAACACAGAAAAAAGATAAGAACGAGAGAACTTTGCTCACAGGGGATTGAACCTGCATCGTTTGGATGGCGCTGGCGCCTTTGACCACTAGGCCATAGGAACAAAATCTGGATCAACCTTAGTTACATATGTAGTGCAATAAAAGTAGTATTTTCCGATCACTTTTCGGCTCGCAGATCCTTTTTTGAAGCTTTTCGATGTTCTGCAAAGTTATAGATCTTGACCAGATCTCCAACTTTTCAGAACGTCACAAACCCAAAACATGAGTCCTTGAGCTGCAAAATGAACATGGAAGTGACGTACCGAATGTTTTTCGGCGTTTCACCTCGAAGAGGTCCAAAAAACCCGTCATAATGCGGGAGCGAGAGACAGTAACGAGATAATGAACAAGTTGGGCGCGGGCGCGAAGGCCGAACTGGCGTATGTGTGAATTTCATGTCCGAGTGGTTTGAATAACACGAGATCCTCCCTCTCTTACGAGTCGTCTACTGACATTTGGATTGTAAATTTCTCACGCCGGAAGTCATTACGAATCACCCGGAAAGTGTGTCTGAGGGGCCAAAAGAACATCAGGATGAGAAAAGACGGAAGAACGTCAGGAGATTAGCTAAAGGTTAGAGGGATAGAAAGATTTGGTCGTGGAGGCAATGAGTCTTGGTTTTGAATGGAAAGTTGAGGAGATAGTTGATGAACTCTAGTCATTATAGTCTACAGGTGCTGTACATCTGTCTGTTCGTGCGTGACTATGAAAGAGTAGAGTTCTTGAGATTACTAGGGTTCAATGACGATTGAGAAACAAGTTATATCCTGTCAAAGCAGACTACTGGTGGATATTGTAGGAGCTGTAGACTTTGAAGTGAATCCTAGACATATACAGCCTTTGAATTTGTTTGTTTCCAGCCTGATGTTCCCCGGAATGACATAAGAACGCTGAATTCAAAATACGCATTGAATTTGAGGCGAAAATGTCCGATTTTAAAAGTTATATCAATTTGCATGCAAACGTTAGATACTCAGCCAAGATTTTTGCACAATGACCTTTTTCAAATCGAACATTTTCGCCGCGAGACAGCCCCTTGAATTTGACCTACATTTTTGACCTTCCAGTGAGCTCATTATGCAAAGTTTGACTGTACTTTTTGTGTCGAAGTGTCCCACAGCTTTCCCTAACACACCCATGAAAATAGCAAAACCATGCCTGGTAACAAATTTATGAGCTTTTCTTGGAAAGGCTCCTTATCCTTAAAGTTCAGCCTAAAGCCTTCCAGAGATTGGACACTTCTGATTTTCTAGAAAAATTTCATTAGATTTCACAAGCTCCCCCATTCTTTCCCATTCTTCATCTGTTTTTTCTGCGACTTCAGCATAAAAAATAACATCTGTTCCAGAGCAGGTGCTCCCTTACTTTGTCATCTCCCCGTTGTCTCTGTTCTCAGCAGCAGAAAAAAACGGCTAGCTACACGGGGCTTTTTGCACTTTGCTGACCTCGTTCACAGCACATGGACGGCGCTTCTCTCGTTGGCACTTTTCTCGGAATGGGGGGATGAATGCACTTTTGATGAGAGTGAACATGGGAGAGAGGAAATTGTCGAGTCAAAAAGCAATGAACAGCGAGGAGATAAGAATTAGGTATCAGCGGGAAAGTTGCTGACGTGGCATTCTATGCCTTACTGCCAGTAGATATTAAAGCGAGCGTCCGGCTACGAGCGACCAAGCAACCAAGCTGGTGCGCAGTAATTCAAAAAAATTGGCGCCAATTACTATTTTTCATTTTTTTTCTTTTTCTTTTTTCGACGCTTTGCACTCATTTCATCGCTTTCCAACCATGTTTAATCGATTCCCCATCAAATTTTACGCCAGTTACGTCAATTCTGACGTAAAAATTACTGTCCTTAGAAAAGAAAAACATAGAAAAGGACAGAAATGGTGTTTTCGCCTTTTCCTTCCAGTTTTACTATATTTTTGCGATCGGAATGTATGTATCTGATGTGAAATTTGATGCCGAATCGATTAAACATGATTTGGAAACGAAAAAAAACGAGTGTAAAACGTCGAAAGAGCTAAAATATAAATTTTGGGTTGAGATCGTGTCGGGACCCGCTGTAATCGCGATGGGACCATTTTCATAGCCGGACGCTCGCTTACCAGTGTTATGGTGTCTGTTTGTGGGAGGCAATGAAAAGTCGAGACAGGGAAGAGTGTGTTAGGGATTGGAGTCTTTGGATAGAGTTGAGTCCAGAATGATCCCTTTGATGAGGAGGCGAAGGTGCAAGGCTGAGCATGGCACCTTCTTTCTGAAAGTTTCAGATGACGTAAGATCAATTCGGCTGATCTCGCCACAAGGAGAGAGAGGGGACATCCCGTCTATAGGTCAATGTCAAGTAGTGCCTCTAACTCAAAACGCACTTTCCGATTCCAATTGAGAATCCGGTAAAAAGAGACAGGAGCCAGTCCGGCGGGCACCTCTTACAGAGGCTGACATCTGGCTTTTTTTGGGGGGAAAAGGAAGAGCATATGGAAGCGTTCGTTGTATAGTCCGTTCAGTAGGAGGAGGTCAAGTCAGTTTGGGAGAGTACAAGAGCTCTGTCTTTGTTTCGATGGGACAACTGGAATCAGTAGAGACCCGCTCAGTAGCGACGCACAGTAGACTCACAGTTGTCAATAGCGATTCACTGGGACAGTCTTATCGGAACAGAATGGCAAGGACAAGCTTGTAAGCTTATAAACTAGTCGGTCTTGAATAAGGATAGCGAATATAGGGAAGAGTTGTCAGGTTGGCAAAAGTACCATGACCGGGAGACAAAAGTGGAATAGAAGAGGCATGGAACTGAATTTCCGTCGAAAGGAAGATATGGAACAGAAGCAAGAAATGATATCAAAACATCCAAAGTTCTATTGTGTCTGTGATTCTGTTTGCTTGTGGAGTTGTCCATAACCTCGAACAAGTCAAGAGATGTTGTAAAAATGAGAACCTGGAAACTTATCACTCATCGACTGTGCCATGTAAAATGGGTTGATAACCGAACTCATTTTTTTCATTCATTTTATCATCATTTCAAAACAGCCTCAACTGGGGAAATCAGGCAAAAATCTCGTCCTAGATATCTCAATTAATGTTCCCGGCACATTCTCATGTCGAAGACAATTCAAAATAGCGGAGAGCACATAAAAACTAAATCGGCTTGACTAGTGGATAAATAGACATCAAACATTTGTCTTTCATCAAGAATTATTTTTGAAGCAGTTTGCATATGATGCCAGGATAGAAAGACGATGATATGAAAAGATGTTTGTTGCCCGTTCTCTGTGACTTTCGAACTCTATTTCTAATCGCATTTTTCTCATTTCTAATCTAATTGGCTTATCCGTGAACTTCTTGTTGCACTTTCATCAAGTACTGGGGTTCCTTCCTCTAGTTCATGGGTGCATAAAAATAAAAAATAGAAAGTGAGATTAAAAAAAGGATAATAGTCGGTTTCGAGGAGGACAATACCGTAACCATTTTTATTCGTTTCGAGACCCATTTACAGCAATTTGCCAGGCAAAAATGAGAGTCCGATCTTTGTGCGGTTCGTGGTTCTCGAAACGAATGAAGGCTCTTTTAAATGAACAGACTGTAAAAGTCCATAAGTAGTAACTGATTGGGAGAATACAACGTGGAAACGTTGGATACTCAGCCAACGAAATCCCCATTGTGCGGACCAAATTTTGACTTCGTATCCTAATCGGAGTATTTAACGTTTGCACGATATACGGGTCTCGTAACGAACATTTAACTCTTATCAGGAGTCTAAGTTTTCTCACAATCAGTAGCTTCTGAACTCTTTTCAAGTCATGAATAAATCTAGACGGAATCCCATCCGTTCCTCCAGAATGTTCTCTCCTAACTATTTTCAGAACAAAGCCTTCTTGGTCCATATTTGCTGTTCATCTGGGGATGAGTCAAAGCCGGACTGACGACGCGGAAAAACTGCAGCTAAATCGGAAATAAAAAAAGAATAAACTCTTTATTAAAAGACATTTTATATGAGCACACAGACAGAGAGGAGAGGGGTCTATTTGAAGGGGAGAATTCTTTCTTTCTCCCTCTAGAAGGCAGTTTTGTTTTATGAGAAAAAAGGGGAACTGAGCAAAGAAAAGAGGATGCTAGCGGAAAGAATGGCAGTGTTTTTGGGGGTGAAATTATGAGCAGAGAGGTTGGATATAGCACCGAATCTGTGTTTTTGTCGAGAGCACCGAGTTGGAAGGAAGAAAGAGATTAGCGACCAGACGAGCTGTGCTCCTCCTTGTACGTTCTGTGGTACTTCTCCTCTACCGTCTCACCGCCGGCTCCAGCCTGGCTCGACTGACCGCCTTCTGAAAACGTTGCTCATTAGGAAAAGGCACAATATACTTTTTTTTTTCGAATTTTTCTCATTGGACGTCAAAAGTAATCGCTAGATGAAGTTGGCAAAAAGCCACAGAATGTCTGTCAAGGTAAATTCGGAGATAACTTTGGACATGTGTCACTGGCAGAGGATATAGCAAATTATATAAACAGGGAATTCTAGGAACTCCAACTTTTTGACCCGCTCTGTTTTGACTCAAAATGTCAAACAAATGTTTTACTCTTTTCAATTGGAGCTAATACTGCACTGATATTGGTTGTTTACCCTATTTTACAGGTCACATATAGTCTCTTAACTTTACCTGTTAAAAACCTGTTAAGGTTTAAACCCGTAGGTAAACTTGCCTTGTCAAGTTTATCTAGACACTACTACAGTAAACTTTCTGATTTCTGCCCTGTCCTTTAGTTCACCAGTGCATTCGCTCAATTCGTGTTAGTACAATTCAGTCATCCCAGGAATAGCAGGCTTCATAAGCCAAAGAGTTAAGAGAGTACAGGTCAGATGCACTCAGACAATGAACAGAGTGCATCTGACTCAAGTTTATCTTTAGGGAGATTTGCACGATTTCTAATGTTCGGCAGATTTACGTTCAAACAATCTGAGAAAAATTTGTGTTAGGATTCTTCCCAAAATTGGTCTGTAACTCAAAAGAAGAAGAATCAAAAACGACGTACCAACGTTTGCATTGGAGCTGTACTTCTTCATTCGGTCGAGAGTCTTGTTCATGGGCTCGTTGACAATGCCCAGAAGGTCGTCGGCCCAGTTGTCGTCGGCAGCAGCAGTTCCACCGGCAGCAGCTCCGGTCTCTGAAAAACAATTTTTCTACTCTGTTTTCTTCTCCAATTTCCGGGTTACTAAGCGAAGCCAGCGTTCTTTTTTCAAGTGGGTAATAATTCAAAAAATCGGGTACTTGTACTCTTGTGGTTGTGCTTCGGCAAGGTCGGGGACGATCGAACGCACCCGATAAGGCTTTCGACATTCTTTCGGAGAGAAAGAGAGAGAGGAAACGAGAGAGAAACACGGCACACTCAAGAGGGGTTAGAAAGTTTCTTTTTGGATACCTGCACGACGGGCTGGGTAGCGGACAGATGTCGGCTGCAGGCCTCCAGCCTGAGAAGAACTCTGGCGCATCTCGTGTCGGGACGAAGAATACGTGTCTGGAAAGGTTAATGTCTACCACACAATCTATGTCAATGTGGCGTTTATGAGACGCATGCGATTCTAGAGCTGGAGCACAGTCCGAGTCGGTAGTACAGGCACGTCTACTTTAACCCCAGTTTTCTAGGTTATTCTTGCGTTTTTCAGTTTTGTGATGTTCTGCAAAGTTATAGACCTTATCAAGTACTACAAATTCGCAGAACATCGTAAAGCCTGAAAATGTAAGCGTGAGCTAGAAAAATGAGGTTTCTTCTCTTCTCAAAGCAATTTTACAACGAGAAACGGCCAGGCAAAGCGACTCGGACTGTGCTGTTACTACTACTGTTATGTAAACTCACCGTAATCGTAGTTGGAATATCCTCTGGCCTTGGATCTGACAGTGTCATAGACATTGGCCGTATCGGAAGTATATCCTCTGGGAGTGGATCTATCAGGAGAACGGGACAGAGTGTCCAGTTCCTTCTGGAGAGTGTGGAGGGCATCCTTCCTGACATGCGGAGTGCTGGGACCGGGTCGACTGCCGTCCAGAAGAGTCTGACTGGCGTAGCGACGCGGCGAGCCGACGTCACTTCGACTGCGGTAGTTGTACCGCTTGGAGAAGGTGTCAGTTCCTTGGCGATCGGCAGCAGCTCGAGTGATATACGAGGAACCCATGGTTCCACTGGCGTGGCGGGATCTCTGCTCGGTGGTTCGCTGCTCAGAAGATTCTGGAAGAAACACATGCCCATGCAAACACACTCTAGTTATGTGCAAACTAATCTCACTACGATCATGCTAGAAAATGAGAAAAAAGTTCTATGGGATCCGGAACTGAGGCAAAAGACTTTTGGAAGCAAAGGATTCGAACCTGCGATCTGTGGATTTATAATCTGACCTCTTAGCCACTAGGCCATCAAAGCAAATCGTTGCGCTTTCTTTACGAGAATGATCCCGTTGTTGACATCGGTTAGCATTACAAAACAAACCTCTGGCCAAGGCGGAAGCTGACAGCGAGCGACGATTGCGTCCCAAGCTGTTGTATCCTTCTCCCTCCGAGGCATATTTCAGGTAATCTCCCGGCGTGTAGTGTCTTCTCAGCGTACTTCTTCTGGAGGCCGAATTGACTTGTTCCTCGAGCTCTGTGGCGAGCTGCTGTCCAGTCGACGAGGTGTACATTCCTCCGAGTTCCGGTTGTTGGTTATCTGAAACGACATTTTCCATTACGATATTTCAACTTGGCATTCGAGTGATCTATGTATCCTTGTTTACCAGCTGCTCTCTTTCTAATGACGTCGAGCGCATAATTAGAGCATTTCTGGTCAAAGAGCCAGAAAAATGCCCATTGATGACGGAATCAGAATTTCTAAGAAAATAAGGGGGAAGTACTCACAAACATGGTAGATCTTAGTCGAGTGAATCTCGTCGCCTTTGGTCTTCTCCAAAGAGGTCAGGCGTTCCGTCAACTCGGTCAGGGACTGTTGCAGACGACGGGTATCCTCGAAGGTCTGGAAATTTGAATTTGCCTCTGATTCAGTCTCTGATCATGCCCCGGAATAGGAAAGAAAGAACCTGGGTCGGGGATGAATCATAGAGACACTCGACTACCGACAGATTCAAACCTAGAGTGGGAGCAAAGAGGGGTCTAGAACCGAAGGAGCTACAGACTCTCAAGCTACTGTGTCAGTCAGTCAGTCAGTCTCTTTGCTTTTCTACTCACTCTTCTCTCTCCAGTCCTGCTAGACACTCCCTCCTTGAATCCGTCAACAAAGCCCTGTTTGAAGTCATCCTGTCCCGGATACTGTTCATCCAGACGAGAGATCAAAGACGGAGTTACGCGGTCTCCGAAGATTCCTGCATTTCCGTCCTTGTATCCCTGCATGAATCCGGCCGAATAGCCTCCAGTGCTTCCGCCTCGCTGGGCCAGATTGTGCATCGACTTGGTCATACTAGCCATTCCGGCGTCACTAAAAGAACTCTGTCATTTTAAAGGACTGTCGACTCACGAGAGTCCCTTGGCATATCCCTCGTGGAAGCGGTCATCTCGAGCTCCATAGTCCTCGTCCAATCGTCGTCTGGCCTCTGTGCCACTACCGAGCTTGTTGGCGTCTTTGAAGCCCTTCATATAGCCGGATTCAAAGTCTCCCTTGGCTGAAAATGAAGAATGTTTGTGGAAGTAACGAGCTCAGTTATTTTTGTTATGGTGTGATCTACAGTAACCCTTGGGAATTTGTTATCTAGGCAGTTTCTCTTGTCACCCGGCAACCGTTTCCAAATTCTTGAGCTGTCACAGTCCTTTAAACTCTCTGTTCTAATAATAAGAAGATCGAGAATATCGACAGTAAGCTACCATTGAATAGAAGCTGAAACTCAAGATATTTCTTGACACATTTTTTAATTCCATCAATTCTTAAAGGGACGGCCTATTCCCTGTCATCTTTCCCAGACATTCGCCCTTTTTCCAGACCTAAACAGTCTCCTTCTGCCATCACTTTCTCGCCTCTATAATCACTGTAAGGTCTTTTCAGCAGCAGCAGCCCCGGTCGTAAATTCGCGCGATCGTACAGAGGCCACACCCGAAAGTGTCTTCTCCCGTCAGCCCCCAATTGATCAAGCTCTGCCATCGAATCGATGCCACGCCCTGACAAACTGACCCTTGGTGTCCATGTCGCCTCGGAGTCGTGAGACGCGATCCTCGAGCTGACGGAGATTTCCCTCCATGGCTGCCTTGTCATCGTCCAGAAGAGGAACTCGCTGGCCATTGGTTGTAGTGCTGAGGAATTCGCGACGAGATCGGCGACGACTGAAAAGGGTTTTTGAAGAAGACCAAATAGAAATAGGAAAGAGTTATGAGTTGACATGTTAGAGAACATTTTTGAGATTAAACCTTTAAGTAAACTATATATAGTTTTGAGATCAAAATGGCTGTTTTTTTAAATTTGAAGCTCAAGAAACTTGCAAGAGACTGCCATAGGTAAGACTTCGTAACTCATTATCAAACCGCTAGTTCTACACAGTTTTGGCTAGTTTTCAAAAGGACTTGATTGATTGGTATAGTTTTCCAAAAGAAGTGTCAGAAACCGAGAGGGTATTGAACTTTGGATTGCCTCAGAATCAGAGACATGAGTATAAAACCGCTATATCCTTTAGGTTTTCAGGCAATGTAATCAGAAATTTTAACAGTTTTGGTAGTTTTGAAAGTAGACGAATTTAACGGTATGTAGTTGCCTAGAGGTGTAAAAATGAGGAGAAATTGTCAGAGGTTTCACCGAGACTGCCTCTAAAATGGACGAAACTTGGAATGCTTGCAGTTTTCATTGTTCTAATCTTGCAAAAGTTGCAAGTTATTGCATTTGGCACACTTTTCATCTCCGATAAGAGCCTCTTCAGCGAGATAATGGCTTATTGATTTCAAATTAGTAAAGGGGTACCGGTTGAAACACCAGAGTAGCAGGCAACAGAGCAAGAGAAGAAGAAGTAGCAGGAGGAGAAGGAGCAGCAGCCACCACCAGGGCCATCCGGCCGTCAGGTAGGGAGTAGCTGAAAATGGTTGAGGGTATTGACTTGTTAGAAAGGTTTGGGTACACACGACAAGCGAGCAAAAAACTAATGACATGCTTGTTCGTACCAATAGATACAGAGCAACGTCAGTAGGACGCCCAGAAGAACGAATGCGAACAGCGCTGGCAGGATATAGGCCCACCAGACGCGTCGGAGCCACCAAAAGCTCTGATCTAAATGGTTTAGATTCATTTTGGGTCTCTAAAACGCGTAATTTAAGAAACAAAAAGTTTTGGAAGAGTCAGGAATCGAACCCTCGACCCTTCGATTCGCAATCTAGGCTCTTAGCCATTAGGCTATGAGAACAAATTTGCAACGGCTTTTTGAAAATTACATAAAAGAAAAGTTCAATTTGCAAGAGGAATGTTTATTTCGACGTTTTCGATCCGAAAAACTAATTTATAAATTTTCAGATGTTCAGCAAAGTTCTATAGCTTTTCGTGCTCTACAGTTTTGCAGAACATCATATGTGCCAAAAGTATGTTTATATCCCCGAAACAGGGGTTAAAAGTGGCGCGCTGTTGAAAAAGCTCCCGCGCCATATTTTATCACCAGAAAACAAACGAGAATTAGAGACAACAACGTACCGTCAGGCAGCCACGACATTGTCGTAACTGGGCAGAGCGCCGCAAGGTCTCTCTGCGTCTCCCAAGAGGGAGAGACGGTCTCTATCAGTCCCGACCCTATCACATATTTCCCTTCAGGGAGAGACCCCTCCCTTCCCGGACCAGACACCCACCTCTCATGCGACCGTAGACGGGAGCATTGCTGATGTTCCAGTAGGTAATTGACTCGTATGTAATCTTATGATTGGGGTCCAGAGGGTAGTTCAAGAAGCCGCCGATGACTTCTCCATTTCCGAGACGGAGCTGAAAATCAGTCTGTTTGTTCTCCTGATTATGGCGAACCTTGATCGGCTCGGTGAGAGTCTCGCGAACGTAGCTGGCAGTCACGTAGAATTGGGAGTTCTTCTTCTTGGCTGAGACTTTGTCCGTCAGCTGAGTCCAATTGGTATCTCCAGCGGGATCACGTTCATCCACAACGATATGCGTTCTCCTGAATTTTTTTTTGTTTTGACCTCGAGACTAATGGTAGCTAGCATAGCAAAACGGGTTTTGCGCATACTTTACACACAAACCACTATCACAGAGGCGTTTTATTTTTGACAGGGAGACATGGGGGGACAAAAGAAGTGTCAGAATGATGATAATAAGATGCTTTAAGGGTCTGAAAGTCTATCGGAACCAAGAGGACAAGAGTCGAGGGAGCTAGAGACAGGACAGTCATGTCATCTGAACCTGACTTTCAGTTTTCTGGTCGAGAGACAAGAGAGTAAAAGAGTCACTGAGAACCAGGTAGTTAAAAGTCAAGAGAATACACAAGAGGTGAGAGAGTCATACCCAGACTCTCTGAACGGACTCCAAAGCCAGCAGAGCATATTTTTGACAAGAGCCAAAGAGTCTCTGAGACCTGAACCATAGAGAGCTCAGAGAGACAGTCAAATTCAGAATGATGAAGAGTGAAGAATCGTACAGCTCTTACAATATGATTTATATCAGATCCGCCTTGGTCTCTGACTGTCTCTCATACGATATGTGATTTCATTCCTTCTTTCTCTCATTGTCAGACTGTCCCAGACACTGTCTCACTACCAACCTGACGTATTCCTGAGTCTGTGGCGGAATGACATCTACATCCATCCAGGTCTTCGGGGCTCCAATGTTCTTGACAAAGAAGGGCGGCGGAACGATACAGCAGCCAGGCGAGCCGTCTTTGGTCGTCGTTGAGACAATCTTTCTCGGAGCCGATTTCCAGTGATTCCATTCTCCCTCGACCATGACACGGATCTGAATCAGATACTTTTAAGCTTTTAGAGTAAAAATATACCTGGAAGACGTATTCAGCTGGCTTGTGTTCGAGATTGTAAGTCAAGTAGCAGTTTCTATCACACTGAGGTGGATCAGAGGGGCAGAGAACTTCGGATCTTGGCTTCTCCTCGACCCAGACGGCCTCATTGGTCTTTAATCTCATGTATCTCAGCTGGTACTGTTCAGCCATATCCAGAGGCTCCCAATTGAAACTGACAGCAAATTCCGTCTTGTCGCATTGCTTCAGATTTTTGACAGTGAACCAGCCGGGCGGCAAGGTAGCGTAAGCTCCCCAAGCGTTGTCGTTGTGGTCTCTCGGTTTCAGAGTCACGTTGTAAACGGTAGATGGGTTCAGTCCTCTGATCGTGTACTGGGTTTCCGAACTCTCAACCTCGAAAGTCTTTTTCTGTCCAACTCTGACATGTGGGTAGACAGAGTGCAGAGTCTGAGCCGTCAAGATGTAGCCGGAATGACTCTTGCCCCAGTTCGGTTCCCAGGCGACGGAGAGAGTCGTGGGTGTTCTGTTCACTAGTCTCAGAACGTGAGGCTGACCAGGAGCCAGAGTACTGTACGTTCCCCAGAGAATGTGTCCATATCCAGAACTAGTACCAGCCTGTACTGTGATGTTGTAGACAGTTTCGGGACTGAGTCCTTCGAATTTGATCGAGTTTCCAGGCACCATCACTGTGTAGTTCTTCGGGGTTCCAGTGATGCCGGTCTGCTCGTCAAACGGAGCAATGGTGACTCGGTAATGTGTGACCAGTTCCTTCAGCTCATCATCAAAGATCTCTGGAGGTTCCCAGTCAACATGGAGCATGGTATCACTCTTCTCAATCAGATGAAGATCAGTCGGGGCCGGAAGCCAGTTCAGTAGTCCCAGAGCAAAGTCCGTCGTGGAGAAGATGTTATTTATCCACCAGACCTTGCTTCCGTTGTGGTATCCCTGCACTGTGATGTTGTACTGTGTGACTGGCTTCAGATGGCGGAAATGATGTTCCTTCGTCTCCTTGCCAACGCTGTACTTGGCCGGATTCTCGTCCAGAGTCGAAGCCACGGAGATGTTAATGTCGTAGCGGTCAATTTTCTGTCCGATCACATCAGGTGGAGTCCACTTGACCTTCAGGTTATCGTGTCCAGCTGACAGAAGCTTCAGACTGCCTCCCATCGGTTCAGGACTGTCGGAACGAGTAGTGGCGAAATAGTCCGGAGACCATTCTCCCCAGTTTCCACTGGTCGAACGTCCCTGGACAGAGAAACGGTAGGTGGTCAATGGAAGCAGTCCTTTAACTGTGGCACAGAGACTCTGCTCACTGATCAGAGGGCTCTTGTATCCGGAACAACTCAACTCGTCTCCAGAGAGCTCGACCTCGGTCGGGTTGGAATCGTCGACACGGGGACTGTAGCGGAGTTTGTAGGCAGTAACGACAGCCTTCTCAGGATAAGGCGGCAGCCAGGTCAACTGGATCAAGTTGTGGGAAGTGAAGACGGCAGTCATCTCTCTGGGAGGACCCAGTTCGGAGCCAGTTGTTCTGATCTCGAGAGGTTCGGACCACGGTCCCGGTCCTTCAGCAGTATAGGCACGGACTTTGAACCTGTAGAGTGAACCGGGCTGGAGATCGGGGATCTGAGCGCTGAGACGGGGAGTAACAGATTCGCGAGTTCCCTCGTTCCAAGAATCAAGTCCGACGAGTTCCCATTCGTACTGGGAGATCTCTCCGTTCTGGGCTGCACACTCTGGCTGAAAAGGAAAAAGTTAGATGGGTCTTTCTGTTTGTCTCTGTCCCTCTCTTGAAAACAAAGTCTTTTTGTCAACTCTGGTCAAGTCCAATCCCTTCCAGTATTTCTAATGTAATCCCATCAAATTGAACAAACGTTGTTCAAAACAACTATAAGTATCTCTATTTTTTTGCTATAAAAGGAACTAGAAAACTCCATGAAGTCCCTTCAACAACGACTCGTGATGATGCGCCGTTCCCGCTCCGACAGCCGTCGCTCCCGTAGCCGTCGTCCCGGAAAGAAGACTGCTGTCGCCAGGACCCGTAGCCGTAGCCGAGCGAGTAGCCGTAGCCATTCGCGAAGCCCCGTTGCCGCCGCCCAGCCCCGTCGCCGCTACAGCTACACCTGGCGCGACAGGAACGGCCGTCTCCGCGACCGCAAAGGACGCTTCGCCAAGGAGCGCTAAATAAATAGTACACACCAATGTGTTCTTGTTCTTTCTTATTTCGTGTTCTGGGGTGGTTCTACTGGGGTTCTCTCCTTCCTCTGATGTCTCGGCAACTCTTCTTGTCGATTCAGGAACAACTTCTCTCCTTGACAAACCTTCTTGAGTAGCAGCAAAAGATGTCTCGACTACAACGACTACCACTACCAAGACGGGTACTGGCTTCTCTTCACCCCTCAGACATCAATCCAGCATTTTAATAAATTGTGTTATCACCCTGTGTTCTGTTCTCTTATTAGTTGGTGCTCTATAGGGTGGTTCTACCCGAGATCCTCTCTTCAGATGACCTACCAACACTGTTAGTCCCTTCTGATGCCTGTTCTTCTAGTTCAAAGCAACTTCTACTAAGAGGACAAGCAACTCTCAGTCCAGTGAAAGTCTCAACTCCTAAATTCGCATGGTACTCTTTTGGACTCTCAGACAACGAGAATTAGTCTACTGGATACCTTCTACTGCTCTACCTATCTTTCCGCCTCTGTCTTTTCTCTTTCTGTCTCCCTGCCTCTTACTGTCTTTAACTTACCGGCTCCCACTTGAATCCAAGCTCGCTGTCCTTTCTGCTGGTCGACTGCAGGTTCTGAGGAGCTCCAGTCGGGATGTCATTGGCCGTCTTGAAGGTTCTGACAGTCTTCGGAGTAGCGACCGAGCTATGAAGTGACGGAGGTCTTCTCGGAGTAACGATGACTTCATAGGTACTTCCGGGAACCAGGTCCGAGAGCATAATCTGTTTCTCCTGTACATTCAGCTTGGTAATGGGTTCCTGACTTCCAGTAGCACTCTCAGTACATCCTCCCAGTTGTTTCAGCTTGTAAGTAATGTCCACACCGTAGTTCCACTTCTGATCCTTGTCCGGAAGATCCCAGGTCACGAGGGCTTCCTTGGGTCCCTTTGGCTCGACAGTGACGAACAGTTCTCCGGGCAGAGACTGAGTATTCAGAGTCACCTTGTCACTCCATCTACTGCTCTGCGGCTTAGCTCCGTCCTCCTTGGTCTGAGTCTTCATCTTGATGTCCCATTTGGTTCCCGGCATCGTCGGGACAGTCAGTTCGCTGGGCTGATCGACAGAGACGGTCCATTGGCCGCGTCCAGTCGTGTTCACGTAGTCGATGACAAATTCCACGTCGTCACACTTCCAGCTGTCTTCGGCCGGCGGCGTCCAAACGATCTTCATGGTCTCGAAGTCGACGCTCTCGAGCTTGATTCCACTCGGAGGCTCTTCTGGCTTTCCGCAAGAGGTCATGGCTTTGGTTTCGGGACCGGGAGATCCTCTCTTCTCATTCTTGCCGACTACTTTGAGACGGAAGAAGTAGAGAGTGGCCGTTTCGAGGTCCTGAAAAGAGTTGTTTAGTCAATGAATAGTTTTTATAAGAAATGTTGCACAGCCACTGCTTCTGTCGGAACGGGTGGGACCTGGCTCGTCCAACAGTAGTTTTGGTTGCACTTAGCGCCAATTTACATCGACTATTTTCGAGCCCAAAACGAGATTTCTCAGCTTTTCGATGTTTTGCAAAGTTATAGAGTTTGATTGCTCGAAAATTTTGCAGAAGATTTTAAAGCTCGAAAACTACTTCTTGAACGCAAAAATAGACCAAAAACTCACCTTGACAGTGATCTTGTACTCGTTGTTGCCCTTTCTGTGCTTGGTGATTCCATTGTATTCGGCCCATTCGCTGTCATCGTCCTCAGACTTGAACTCAAGAACGTAGCCGACCACATGTTGGGCCTAAATTACCGTAATATACAATACAGTATCCCTCTACCTGATCTTGCGGCAGTCCTTCCCACTTCAGAGTGATGGAATTGGGCTTGGTCTCGACGACTTCCAGTTCGCGTTCCAGGACCGGGATGTTCTGTTGCTGAGTCCTGGCATTCAAAGTGTCTGACCACTCGGACCAGGCACCTCCCTCAGTATGAGCAGCGACCTGGATATCGTACTCTTGTTCCGGATCCAGATCAGTGACTCGGAAGCACAGTCTGTCTCTCTTGTTGGCATCGGAACATTCCAGACGATCCTTCTCGACGCGGACTTCTTTATAGGTCAACTGGCCACTCGGAGTGTGTCTGACACGGTAGTAGTCAATCTCTCCATGAGGAGGACTGGGCGGCAGGAAGCTGATCTCGATAGCATGGGGGAAGGAAGCCTCCTCTTGGAGATCAGTAGGAGCTGGGGGAGCTGCAGACTGGGTAGTGAAGGTAACCCATTCGGTGAAGGGACCCTCTCCAGCAGAATTCTGAGCTCGGACGCGGATACGGTACTCGGTGTAGGGAACCAGGTCGTTGAGAGTGAGTCGCTCCTGTTCGTGACGGGCTGTAGAGTTCTCGCCCCAGGTGTCCAGACTCTCGAGTTCGTACTCGTAGTCGGTGATCTTGCCGTTCTGAAAGTTTGGTGATGAGTCTGCGACAGTTTAGTTCAGAGACAGATTTGGTCAGGATCAGAATGATAGTCGAGAGACAGATACTCTAATCAGACAGTCTGCAACAGGCAGACAAGAATGATCTAAGAGTCACAGATAGTAAGAGAGCAGGGCAAATAGTCAGTAAGTTGCCCTCTTTTTTTGATAGTACAGTAAGAGTGGTAGTAAAACCGAGACAGAGATACATAGCGTCATGTTACAGTAAGACTGAGTCACATATTAGTCGTCTGGATCAAAGAGGCTAGACCAGTTTGGAACGATTAGTGGTAGTCAAGAGGAGGTAGAAAAAAAAGAGTCAGGATAAAAAACACTCCTGATAAGTGATCAGAACGAGAGCCAAGAGACAGATAATGTAGTCAGACAGCAAGGAACAGACAGACCGAGTCACAGACAGTAACAGAATCAGATCCGAAGGAAAGCTCAGAAACTCACTCTCTGTTCACAATCCGGCTGTCCCCACGAGACATCAGCTCGGTTGGCGGTGATCGATCCAACTCTGAGATTTGTCGGAGGTCCAGTAGGCTTGGCCTCTTCAGTAGTTACAGTAACCACGCTGCTCTGAGGTCCAGCCAGCGAGGTATGAGCGATGACATGAATCTCGTAGGTAGAGTCGGGCAAGAGTCCATCCAGTGTCTGTGTCTCACTCCTGACGTGCTTCTCAATCGGAGTCGAGGATCTGGGTCCACACTGTCCGATACTCTTCAGCTTGTAAACCAGAGTGTAGCCGGTAATGACTCCATTGGGATCAGAAGGCGGTCTCCAGGTCACAACAGCACTGGTCGGGCCTTTAGGTGTAGCAGTCAAGTCACTGACGGCTCCAGGAGCTCCTTCAGCGGTGGTGATGGTCAGATCCTTGCTCCAGTCGCTAGCTCCAGCGTCGTTCTCAGTTCTGATCCTGATGGTCCATTTGGTGTTGCTGGGCGAGTCAAAGAGGTGTTCAATGGAGCTGCTGGGCAAGTCAATCTGCTTCCTGGGACTCGTGCCATTGATGTATTCGAGCTTGTAGCGGATTCCGGAACAGAGCCAAGAGCTCTTGACCGGAGCCTGCCAGCTGACTCTTACTTGGACATTGCTCGGCGAAGCAAGGTTCACGTTGCTTGGAGGAGCACTTGGAGGAGCACAGCCTGTACGACCCTGAGCTTCGGGAGAAGGCAGACCGACGCGGCTCTTGTTGTCGACGACCTTGATTCGGATGATGTAGAGGGTGTCAGGATCGAGTCCCGTCAACTTCTTCAAGTAGGTCCTCTTCACGGGGTCGTGAGCAGTCACACCGCCGACTTCCTGCCAGACTGGGGTGTCGGCGTTTCGGATCTCGATGATGTAGCCCTTGACGCGGTTCTTCGGGTCAGCTACGGCATTCCATTCAACGTCAAGAGCTGTAGCTCCGTCAGGGGTAACCTGGAAATTTATTTTTGTTGTTTTAGATGAGGGGTTTCTTTCACCACCTTTCCAAACCCAATAATCGATTTGTCAGTTTTTTGATGTTCTGCAAAGTTATAGTTTTTGATCTGCTCTACAACTTTGCAGAACATGCCGAAAACCAAAAAATGATGCATCTATCCGAATCAGGGGCTTTTTTGTGACCCCAATAGTTCCATACTAACAGTCTCATCATCCTGAAAAAACTCACCTTAGGAACAGTTCCGACAATCGGGATGACGAATGGATCAGTCGAATATCTGGTCCAGATCTCTCTTCCAAAGCCTCTCTTAGTTCCAGCCGAGATGGAAATGTTGTAGCTGGTCTCCGGTGTCAGCTGGTCAAAGAGATGAGTCAGAGTCGGGTGGTCGATGAGGAAGTCTCTCTTCTTGTCATTGATGTCGTCGAGAGACTGGATCGAGACTCTGTACTGGATGACATGTCCCTTCGGGTCAACTGGTGGAATCCAGCGAATGTGGAGGTGATGGTCGCTCTTGTCGATCAGATGAATTGCCCTGGGAGCATCAGGAAGAACTTGAAGAGTGTTGGCGATGACGACGCTCGACCACGGTCCGTAGCTTCCTCCCTCAATTCTGGTGGCAACCTGGACCTTGTATTGTTGTCCCGACTCGAGTCCCGTAGCATTGTAACAGAAACGAGGACTCTCAAGAGGACACTGTAGAGCAGGATCCTTGATTCCCTTCTCAATCACAACCCAATCATCGGATCCGAGCAGCTGATAGCGGATTTTGTAGGCATCATGAGGACCGTATGGTGGGTAAGGAGGCAGCCATGAGACCATGAAGAAGTCAGTTCCCTCTTGAGCAACGACGAGATCCTGTGGAGGCAGTGGGGCATCAGCCTTGGCGGTCATAACATCCAGTTCATGAGTGAACGGACCTCCTCCGATACTGTTGTAAGCTCGGACTCTCATGACGTACTTTGTGAAGGGAGTGAGTCCCTCGATCGTGACCTTGGTATCAGAAGTATTGGCGGTCTGTCTCTCGAGCTTGGCCCAGTCATCCTGTCCAACAATCTCGTACTCGTAGTTGACCAGATGACCGTGACGCTGAGAGCATTCGACCGGCTCCCATTGGAAGGACAGAGATCTCTCGAGAGTATAGGTCGATTCCAGATTGAGAGGAGGGGCACTGGGTGGTTGTTGTTCTGTCGAGACCTCCTTGGATTCCTCTGGACCCAGCTCAGTGGTTCTGGCTCGGACACGGACTTCATAGAGAGAGTAGGGAAGGAGACCAGTGATGGTATAGTCTAGATCCTTGTGATTGTAGACGGTGACAAAGTCACGACTGACGTCTCTCGGTTCTTCTTCGGGACAAGCCAAACGATGCTTCAAGCGGTAACTGATGTCGTAGCCGACGATGGTTCCTCTCTGGACGAGAGGGGCAAGCCATTGGACGTGGACCTGGAATTTGGAATTTCTTTTGAATCTCTTATTCTCAGATCCAGTGCCTCTCTCTCTCTCTCAACCCATAACAGTCCCCTCTTTGCCCAATACTCTCTTGACTGTTTCGTGACTTTCGTTCCTGTCGTATGTCACTTTCGTTCCTGTCTACTCTATCGCTTCTCATCGAAGCTACTCCTAAGTTACAAACTCTATGGTTTCTGATTTCAGCAAGTACAGCATCCTATGTTTATGTTCCAATGACTCTCTGTTCCTGTAATCTTTCCAAAATGCTTACCTCATTGGGAGAAAGAGCCTTGACTCTCAGATCCCTGACAGATCCCGGAGCTCCTTGTCTCGTCGTGGCACTCTGTTCTCCAGACCATTGCGAAGATCCGACCTGGTTCGTGGCTCTGAGCTTGATGACCCATCTCTGGTTGGGCTCAGCTGGGAAGGTGTACTCTGTTTGATCTCCCGGAACCTTGAGAATCTTCTCAGGTCCGTTTCCGGCCTTGTAGCTAATCTCGGTACTGATCTGATCACAGTTCCAGAGCTCCTTGGCGATTCTGGACCAGCTGACGCGGACCTCGTTGGTAGAGGGAGCATCGACTCTGATTCCTTGGGGAGGACTCTGTGGCGGAGAGCACTTGGTCCTGGCGCGAACTTCGGGAGATGGATTGGATTGCTCGTTCTGTTGGCTCACGACTCTGACTCTCAGGTCAACGACCTTGTTTGTGGGCAGTCCGTCGACTGTGGCAGTATAGGTCGTCTGGCTGGGATGGGCCGGAACTCGACGCGGATGCTGTTGCCAGGCTCCGCCTTCCAGTCTGTACTCGACGATGAAACTTCCGGCTTCTCTGGCACGACTGTCCCATTCAATTGTGATGCTTGTAGCTTCTTCGGCGATGACTCTCGGAGCCACAGCCAGTCCAGTCAATGGGGCGGCATCAGTCCACATTGTAGCAGTCGTTCCGTAGCAGATTTCTCTCGGAGTGGCAGCTTGTACGGTAACATTGTACTGCGATCTCGGTCTCAGATTGTCAATTCGGTACTGGTAGGTACTCTTGTCCACGTTGAAAGTCATAGGACGAGACTGTCCATCCAGAGGCGTGACCATCAGCTTGAAGCCGGTAACTCGGGCTCTGTCGTCCGGTCGAACATTCCAGGCAACGATCAGTGAATCGTGTGTACCACCAATCTTGTTCACAGAGAGAATCTCAACAGCGGACTCGGTGACCTTGGTCGTCTGGGTATCCGAATACGGTGACCAGCCACCATCTTTGACGTGAGCGGCGACTTGGAAATCGTACGTCTTGTCAGTCTGCAGATTGTCGATTCGGCCGCAATGAAGTCTAGCTCCAGGAGGAGTCGGAGGCAGCTGCTGTCTTTGGAGCATTCTCTGTTGACAGGGAGAGATGGCCGGGAACTGCTTCTCCTGGTAGTTCTGGGTTCCTGAGACTCCGTAGCGACACTTGTACTTGTCAATGTAGCCAGGGTTGTTGGTTGGGGACTGCCAGACGAGATGAGCGTTGTCGGCTCCAGTGTTCACGACTCTAACGAAGGGAGGAGCCTGAAAATTATTTTGTAACTCTGTCTAGAGATCAAAGAAACCTCAGCAGTTGTTTGGGCGGCAGCGGTCTGGAAGGCCACCTCGGTCGAGTAGGGTCCAGGTCCACGAGCTGTGTAGGCTCGAACCTTGACGTTGTAGCGAGTGTAGGGCTGGAGGTTGGGGATCTGGGCTCGGTTTCCGCGAATGTTGTTGCTGCTCTTCTGCACGGTAGATCTTCTATCAGCGGGGGTGACCTCGTACTCGTACTCAGTAATCTCTCCGTTCCTGAAAGTCGTTATGTCTCTCCAAGTCTTTTTGTCAACTCTGGTCAAGTCCAATCCCTTCCAGTATTTCTAATGTAATCCCATCAAATTGAACAAACGTTGTTCAAAACAACTATAAGTATCTCTATTTTTTTGCTATAAAAGGAACTAGAAAACTCCATGAAGTCCCTTCAACAACGACTCGTGATGATGCGCCGTTCCCGCTCCGACAGCCGTCGCTCCCGTAGCCGTCGTCCCGGAAAGAAGACTGCTGTCGCCAGGACCCGTAGCCGTAGCCGAGCGAGTAGCCGTAGCCATTCGCGAAGCCCCGTTGCCGCCGCCCAGCCCCGTCGCCGCTACAGCTACACCTGGCGCGACAGGAACGGCCGTCTCCGCGACCGCAAAGGACGCTTCGCCAAGGAGCGCTAAATAAATAGTACACACCAATGTGTTCTTGTTCTTTCTTATTTCGTGTTCTGGGGTGGTTCTACTGGGGTTCTCTCCTTCCTCTGATGTCTCGGCAACTCTTCTTGTCGATTCAGGAACAACTTCTCTCCTTGACAAACCTTCTTGAGTAGCAGCAAAAGATGTCTCGACTACAACGACTACCACTACCAAGACGGGTACTGGCTTCTCTTCACCCCTCAGACATCAATCCAGCATTTTAATAAATTGTGTTATCACCCTGTGTTCTGTTCTCTTATTAGTTGGTGCTCTAAAGGGTGGTTCTACCCGAGATCCTCTTTTCTTCTGACTATTCCAGACCAAGCTATCGTCTATTACGAAAACAAGTAGCAGTGACCTTGTTTCTCAGTTTTCCCATAGATTCAATTTTTAACAGTCAAACTCACGTCTGAAGACAAGGAGGAGCCTGCCAGCTGATCGAGACATCATTGGGACGAGTCTCGTCGACACGAAGATAACTGGGAGCGGCAGTAGGAGTAGTCTGATCGGTCTGAACTTCCTGAGAGACGCGCTCTCCGGCGAAGGTCGTCTTAGCACTGAAAACGAGTACATTTCAGGAATTTACAACTGAACTCACGCGACTCCGACTCTGTATCTCGAGTGAGGATGAAGACCTGTCAGAACGTGATGAGGTCCGGTAGTGGTGACAGTTCTGGGAGCCTCGTTGACATTCTCGCACATTCCTCGACTGATTAGCTGGTACGTCACTTCATAGCCAGTGATTTGTCCATTCGGATTGGTCGGTGGTCTCCAGGAGACCTGAAGAGAGTCCGATCCGACTGGCTGTACTCTCAAATCAGAAATGGGTCCGGGAGCGGCGTCCTGAGTCTGGGCAGTCTCTGTCCTACTCCATTGAGTCTCTCCAGCCGGATTGGCAGCCTGTACTTCGAAAGTCCATCTGGTGTAGGGATCGGACTCCAGGACTACGGTATTCTCTCCACTGGTCAGGTTCTTGAATCCCTGGTTCTTCGGGGTACTGTACTTGACGATGTACCAGAGACGGTCACAGTTCCATTCACTCTCTTGGAGCGGAGCCCATGTCAGACGGATCTGAGTGGGTCCGAGAGGAGAGACCTGTAGATTGGTGGGAGGTCTTCTCGGAGCCTGACAGTCAGACTGAGTCTGGACATTGACGACGGGACTGGTGTAAGCAGTTCCTCTGTTGGGATCCTTGGCCACGACGCGGACCTGATAGACGTGTCCCTTCGGAAGCTCTCCCAGATCGACAGAGTACGGTCTCTGCCAGCCGGAGAATGGAATCGGCTGGCCGTGTTCTCTCCACTGACTCTCCTGAGCAGGCTTCCATTCGAGAATGTACTGCTCAATCAGATCTCCGACGTTCTCTTTCGAGTTCCAGGAGATGATTGGACGTCCTTGTCTGTAGGCAACGTTGGGTCCGACGATCAGTTCTCCACCGACAGGGGTTCCTGGAAAACAGATTTTTCTTTCTCATTTCAAGGTCTCTCTAGTAGTGTGACTCTCCAGTTCATGATCAACTCTACTCTCTTGACTACCTAAACTCTTTCTATCTGTCTTTGTTACTCTTACTTTTTTTTCATTCAATCACAGAGTTTCTTTCTCTTTCTGGACTACAGTACCTTTGTCAGTTGAGAATTACTGCAATAGATTCTGGACTGTCTGATTCTTTCGATGACTCTCTACCAAAAGATGCCCGACTGTCTCTCTGGTAAATAACCTTGTCATAACTACTGTCCTTGACTCGCTCATCTAGTTGTTGTCTCTTTTTGTCTCTTGACCATCAATCTCCTGTTTACCACACCAGTAGTTATGTCAAACTCACTAGCTTGACTAGCCGGCGTCCATGCCGAATGTCCAGCCGAGTTCTTCGATCGCAGGCGAACAACCCAGTTCTGATTGGGAGCACTGGGGAAGACGTGATTGATGTGATGTCCATCGACGACGGCCGGAGCTATTCCTCTTGGTTCATCGACGTGGATCTCGAACTGAAGATCGGCACATCCCCAAGATGACTGAGGCGGCAGAGCCCAAGAGACTTTGACGTGTGAACTATCGGGGGCCTCGAGTTGGAGATGAGAAGGAGCTTGTGATGGAGCGTGACAGCTGCTCTTTGTATTAGCTTCCGGCGAAATGTACATGACGTAAGAGTTCCTGTCCAGGACTTGGATGTGGACTGAGTATTGCTGTCCCTGTTCGAGTCCAGTCAACAGCTGATTGTACTCTTGGTTGTCCCCGACGTAGGGAACCAGCTGTCCATAGGGAATCCATCCAGAATTGGGCTTTCTATACTGAATACGGTAGCCGAAGACTCCTCGACCGTCTCCTTCACTTCTCCAGCTGACGTGGAGGTCGTTTCCGCGGACGGAGACCTTGGGAGCGGAGACGAGAGCTGGAAGAGGAGAGATTAGCTTAAGTTTTCAATGTGATAAACTGTTAGGAAGACCACACTGTTATGGGAACTGATCGTTTTTGGAAGAGTCAAGGATAGAGGGAGAGGCGCAAAGAAGGAAAAGAGCAGGGATAGCGAATCTGATCTGTCTCTGCTTCAAAAAAGATCGACCAAATTCCGTATCCCAAAGAAAATGAGAGAGGGTGAGGAGAGCACGCTTCTACCTCCGCGGTCCATGTTTCTGTAAGGACGAGCGTCGTCGGCCCCACGGCACCAAAAGTCCGTTCGGGGATCGCATACACTGCGCCCGTGGCGTTTTTTAGCTAAAGGATATGTATAGGCAACTTAAGACTTTTTTTTCGAAGGGTCGTGTGTGAGAAGACCGAGAACTCACATTGCTGGGCGCTGGTGAAGACGGCTTGTCTGGAAGCGGGACCAGATCCGGCAGAGCTGACGGCTCGAACCTCGACTCTCCAGTCGCCTTGGGCTGTTCCTTCGATGTCGTAGCTTCGCTCGTTTCTGAAAGCATTTGGTTCAGCTAGAGAAAGAGCCAACTTACCCAGCTAGACGATGATTAATCTGCTTTCCGTTCTGACTGCCAGAGATGAAGAAATAGGTCTGACAGGCCTGATCTTCTTGCGGGTAGACCCAGCTGATGCGGACGGAGCTGTCAGAGACGCGGTCGAGTCTCACATTGTCAGGAGACAGAGGGGCTGAAAAGGGTTATAAGAAGTCCAAAACTGGCTCTTACTCTGACAGGAAATGGCAAAGTTGGTGCTGGTAGAGGTGGCGACAGTGCTCATTGTTCCGTCGATGGCACGGACGCGGAGGAAGTAGGAAGCGACTGGCAGTGCTCCAAGAGCATGACGGTAATGACTCTGAGATGGCTCACTGCGGATCATTCCACCAGATTCTCTCCATTCACGTTCTCCGTCGGCGCGGACGTCGATCTGGAAACATTTTCTTAGTGACCGAAACAGTATCTTGGATATCTCTGGGGAAATATTCTTGAGAGTCAGTCAATTCTATCGAAGAGTAAGAGATCGACAGTTACTCAAGACTCAGCAATCTGATACAGTTATTGAACAGAAAATCTGGAATAATTTGGTACTATTTTCAGTAGAACTACCTCTGTAATTTGTACTGTTCACTTACAATCAGTCAAAATTCAGCAATAGTTTTAGAGAGTACAATGCCAGACTGTAAGAGTAAAGAATGCCAGTAACGAGGCCAGCACCATCTACGGCAAGCACATTCTTTCACCGTTACGCCTTTATTGTTTTCCCCTCATTCCCGCCACATTATCCCCTACAATAGCCCTAATACGTGACTGCGTCCACCCGCCATTTTTGTGCTCACGCATATTTTCTTCCCTCTCCAATTTTTCGAGTCAATTTTCTCTTCTCTTGATCTATCTTGATCGCTTTGTTAGCAGTTTATCTTTGCGGTAATTTCTCTTTCTTTTCGTGTTCTTATTGGTAATAAAAGTGAATTACCAATTCTTGTGTTCTTCTCGAGTTTCGGAGCATCGCTCATTCAAAGAAACTCAACCTTTTCGGGAACTTACGTTCCTGGCAACCTTCTTCCTGGTTTTCAGAGCCGGGTTACACGTTTTCCGGGCATAATAACCCGTGCCGACGTGATTAGCCTTGTAAGGTAAGAACACAAGACACCTAACCCTTTTTGCCCTGTTCCCAGTAGTTCGGACTCCTTACCGTTCACAACTACCCATCCGACAGACAATCTGCCAAGATGGGAACTGCTGTGGAGAGTACAGATCTAGACAGAGAATTCAATAATCTATGCAGAAATACCTCTGGTACTTTTATCAGTTGTCCTCACTATCTAACTGCTCTTCACTGTCTTTCCCTAACACAGTCTGACAACTTCTTCACCTGGAATCCATGAACTCCCGAAGCGTCTCCTTCAGCTGTCCAATGAACGACTGTTCTGCTTCCGTGCTGTTCGACTCTGGGCTGTGAGAGGGACAGGGAAGAGTAGGGTTGGTTCAGTCCGGCTGAAAATGAAGATGTTACCCAAGATTCACAGCATTCCTCTATTCCAGAACATAGAAAACAAAGAGAGTTAGTAAGCAGTTTTTGTTAGGACCTTGAAGATGAGGATGAAGTTGAAGGGAGATCCGCTGGACGATGGTCAGATCGCAGAGGAAGGCATAGATGACGATTGAGTGGAAAGCAGACGAGAGGAGAGACAGAGTCACGGAACGGGACTGTCCGGACAGCGAATGGACAACCTGGACACGATGGCGCGAATCCAAGAGGGAGACCTGTAGAGAGAGGGAAATTTGTTAGTTGACAGTGGGAATGGGGACGGAGGACATGCCTGGTAGGTGAGTACACGCTGGGGAAACAGTGGACTCCAGTGGACTAGGACGGACGAGCCACGAGCACGTAACACGACATCTAGCGGGTCCACGCCCGAATCTAGTTCTGCAAAAAGTGGGTGTTAGTAGAGAGGGAGTTTCGGAACAGAATGGTTACTGTAGACAGTCGTTTTGGCCTATTTTCTCCACTTCAAATTTGAACTTACTTCCTCGCGCCAAAGCTACAGTAACCTAGACTCAAAAGAGTTGGCGCGATTTCAGTAATTTCTCGTCTTTCAAATGAGCGATCTGACCGTCCGATCCGGTCTGATTCGGTTCATGTCTAGTTCCACGCGGGTTACTGTTTAAATAATTTTTCTTTGGGTTACTGTAATTTACACGTCTATCCCTAGAAAGGACTGCGTACGGTATTTTTGTGCTAACGCGAAAAGAGGAATTTTTGAATGTTTTCCAATCCAAAAACAAGGCTACGACTGTCTACAATGAGTTAGAAAAAAACTGATATTAGTACCTAGTTGAACCAAGGAAAAATGGAGCTGACTGCCTCTGGGTGCCGTGTCTCCGTTGGTTAGCGTGTAGGAGATCTTAAACGAGAGAGTTAATGGGTTAGGAGCTTAAAGAGCCACACGGAGCTCATGTAGCGAACCGCGAAGAAGAAATTCTTCAGACGGAAACAGTAGTCTTCCGAGTCGGCAACGCCCGGAGGACAGGAGAAATCTTCTGGACGACCGGTGACGCGGGTCCACTTGTCGGCCGTCCTCTCCTTGTAGGAGAGTCTGCGAAGGGGTTAGGGAGGAAGAGAAACAGGAAGGGGCAAACTCTGGGATTGGCTACGGACAGTACTGTTTCTTCCAGTCTATTGAAAAGTCCTCTGACCGTGATTATGGTAACTGTATGGGATGAGTAAAGAAAGTCCCGTCCAGATCAGTAGTCTACTGGTTCCTATCAAATTTTTAACTCAAAGTTAAATTTGTTATCTAATCCTAACAAATCCTAACTTGTCTTGGCTTGTTCGAGGCTACGGAAAGACAATCACAGACACTTTAGTATTAAAGAATCTAGACAGGGAGACGATCAATAGACAGATCCAGGAGAAGTGAAAATGGTCAAAAGATGTTTTGAGTTGGAGTCAGCCAAATGGAAACAGTGGTCAAAAGTGTCAGTTACGAACAGAGAGTTGGATCTCCAAAGAAACTTCCAAAATCTACTGATTAGAATTGATTGTCAGACTCTGTTACTCTCCCAAGACTGTAAACTGTTTCATAACCTCCCTCAACTCTCTGTTCTAGTCCCTATCCTTCCTAACCTGTACTGTTTCTTACTCTCCAACGGATTGGCGACCCTCTGTTTTCTAATCCCCCATTCTATAAGCCAATCCCAGAATTGCCACTCCTTTCTTCCAAAGTTAGTACTAACTGAAACTTCTGCACATGGTTAGCATGTTGGGGTAGAGGTGTCCAGACGAGAAAAAAGTCCGGTGGACTCAGTACAATTCTCAACTTGTAGAAGTTCCTGTCATCTGGAATGGAACTGAGCTTCTGGTTAACTGGTGTTAAAGGGTTACCTGTTATGAGGTGTTTAGCTTGACGCTTGCTTCGGTTAGAGGTTATTAGACAATCTGTATTGGGGTTAGTGTTAGGAGAGACAAAGAGACAGTAAAGCCTACCTTCATCCATGAGATGAGTCTCGGTGTGGACGACATGACTCCAAGGAGAGTGTCCGTTTCCTGAACGGGTCCTGACGCGGAAAGAGTACTTCTTGTTCGGGATCAGATCCTGCATCGTGATGCCGGCTCCTCCGATGTAGGAAGGAGTATCGTGAGACGGGTGGTGTCCAGACTCGTGCATCTGGAAGAGAAATCTAGTAAACTACAGTAATCCAGACTGACGATGTACTCGTAGCCATCAATGGGAGCTACTCCCTCATCACAGTTGGGCTTGTTCCACTCGTAGCGGATTTTGGTCGAGTCGACAACGACGGCTCTGACATTGAGAGGGATTCCGGCTAGAGCGTGACAAGAGTTCTCAACAGCCTCTCCGACAGTCATCTCTTCGGTTCGGGAGACAACCTGGAATTGACTGGATCAGAGAGTCACTTTCACTCACCTGATTGTTTCTATCGATTGAAGTCAGTCTGACAGAATAGAAAGTAACTCCTTCCAGAAGAGGCATTCTGACATGGTAGTCACCGGTCTGATCATCAGCCACCTGTTCATCAACAGCCCGCCAATGAGTCTCATTGGGAAGACGGAACTCGACGACAAATTTGTGGACATCCTGTCCAGTTGGGGGTCTCTTCCAGTGGATCGTGTAGTGCTGTCCGCCCTGATCCATGACGTCCGGCTTCTGCTCCCATCTCTCCTCGGTAAAGGTCTCACTGGTCGAGGCTTCGGCTCTATAGACTCTGTTTGGCTCATGGTCGACAAAGGCCACGACACCGATCAGATAGCGCTTGTTGGGACGGAGACCAGTTAGGACGAAACTGTTGACCAGAGAACTGACTCGGACTCTCTCGACTTGAGAAGGATCAGAGCCCTGTTCCACGGCTACTACCTAGAATTCTTTTTTGTTTATTTTTGACTACTGATTGGCCACCTCGTAGTGCTGAATTCGTTCGCTGTCCAATGGGTCCCAGGACACTCGGATCTCGCTGTCGGTCACGTAGGTCACATGCATGTCAGACGACACGGACAGAGCTGAAAAGTTCTTCGTTGTTAGAAAAATTGCTCTCCTTGAAGAGCTTTTTCAAAATTTATCCAACCACTGCTTTCACAGGGTCGGAGACTTGAGTTTACCTCAAAAAGTCTGTTTCTAGACGGAGACATGCACAGGCTCTGAAAGCCATGAACAGTGGGTGACGAGAAAATACGGGTGAGAAATGGGTAAACTGGGAGGAGCTTTTCGAAACTAACGCTGACAATCTGGGGCTTTTTTCAAGCACAAGAAGATGATTTCGAAAGTTGTAGATTTTAATCTGCTCTACAACTCTGCAGAAAAAATCAAATCTCAAAAGTGACTTGTTACCATATAAAATTAAGTTTTTCTAGAGAAACTCACCATCTCCTTTGGTCTTGGCCTGAAGAACCTCGGCATTCCAGGGTCCAACTTGACGGGAGCGATCAGCAGCCCGAATTCGGACATTGTAAATGGTGCCGGGGAGGAGATTGGTGACCGAGACGTGCGGATGGGTAACGGTCTGACGGTGAACATCAAATGGAGCAGTCACTCCGGACACTTCCACCTTAATTTTTTTTGTTTTTGAACTCAATAAGATGGAGATACCTGATACTCTCCGATGCTGCCACAGTCGGGGGCATCCCACTTGATGGCCAGCGAGTACTGACCGTCGTGAGTCACCTCCAGATGGCGTGGGGCCGAGATTTCATCTGGAAGAGAAAGGTTTTTGTTATTTTGATGATCGTTGCTTATAATTTAGGTCCAACAGAGCAAATAAATGTGTAAAAACTATTTTAAACTAAATGCAAAAAGCAATAGAATAGAAAGGATTCGAACCCTCGACCCTTTGTTTTCCAATCCGTTGCTCTACCGACTGAGCCATTCGTGCAAATTTTTGCAGCATTCCAAACTAAATCACAATACTGCGAGGAAGTTTACCAGTTTTTCGCACAAACTTCTTTCCAAAACCTCCATCTGATTTTCTTTTCATAGTTTCCCCACACCGTTAGTTCTGAAAGGCACTCAAATCATCATCTTGCTAAAGCATTCCACCCTGTTTCGCCTGTCTCTCCCGTCCCAATCTATCACCGATTTTTGAAATGTTCTGGTCTCGCACCATTCGCACAGCGGATGCTAACCAGCTCCGTTCGGGCACGAATCTCTGGCGTCTCGACCAGGACGTCGTTGTTCTCTCCTAGGACTTTGATGCGGACAAAGTAGGAGACTCCAGTGGGTAGACGTGGGATCTGAAAAGGAGAGTGGGGTAGAATCATGCGTTTTAGTGAAACGTCGGAGGGAGACAGTCTGAGACAGTTTTGTACTGGATTCTGTCACTCAGACTCTCTGTCGCAGACTGTCTCCTCCTCAGAACTGTTATTACCTGAACCCTATACTGGTGGTTAGGTCCCTTGTAGGGAATGATTCCAGAGTGGACCATCCAGTGCCTCTCAGTCTCTGAGCGATATTCGACCAAGAATCCTTTGACATCAGAATCGGGATGGTCACCCGTCTGGATGCCTTCCCATTCTACCGTCAGCAGACTCTCAGTCCCTCTCGTCTCCCTCACCGCCCTGCGGATTCTCGCGTTGGCTGCTGCTGAAAATGGGGTTAGTTGGGGGTAAAAAAGACATGTTAGTACAGAGAGAGAATGTTGCCGACTCTTTATCTGATCAGCCTCCTTTTCGCACACCTTTTTTGTCAAAGAGGTCCAATAACCCGTCTCCTCTCTCCCGAAGGAAGAGGCACTTACATTAGCATGGCGAAACAGATTGGGGCCCCGCGTAATTGGCTGACTGACCGGCTGGGCCAAGGCTGGTCTTCTGGATGATAACATCATCTTACCACTTTATTACTTTTCTGGGAGTGAGGTCCTAAATATTCAACAAAAAAGTTTCTTTTACCTACTCCAGAGTTCTCTAGTTCTATAAGCTTTACGGTAACTGAACCTAAAACTGAGGAAGTCCACTACCGAGAAATGCAGTTTCTGAAGTTTTTACTAAAAGCCATTTGGCACACAGCATAAACATATGGATTCACAGCTTAAAAAAGTAAGCAGGCAAAACGAAAATCTCACGGTTTCTCTTAGGATATGCTAAAGGAATGTATATTCCTGAGTGTTTCTTTCCAAACTATCTAAAAAAGTTTAAAAAAAGTGTCTGTATTCTGAAACTAGCTTTTACTTAAATTCGTGAACTGTATCTAAAAACACCTCATTTTTGCAAATGTTGGCAGTTAATTTGTGGGAATTATTGGCTTCTTTAGTGCTGACCAAGCTGAAGGTAAGTATGGGTCTTTTCACTGAAGCTTATGATCTGAACATCTCCGAATTCAACGGAATTTGAAGAAAGTACAGAAACAGTAAACAATTCCAAACACAGCCCCCTGTATCATTCAAAGTGTCGCTCTTTCGTGAGTCAGACTCTAATAGGTTCTGACTCATGCTATCGAAGACAATAAAACTACGGGACTGCCTTTCTCCCTCTCTCCGGAAAGAGAGACAGTTAAGAGAGTGGGCGTGAGAGATTTCGGCCTGAAGTGGGGGCTCTTGGCTTTCTGTTTGACAGAGTCGGGCAGCACGCGCGTTGCCAGAGAGACTACAGGATCCGATTTGGATGGATGCCAATCAAAAAAAAAGAACTTACTGGCTAGGGCTACGGCCGCCAACAACCATAGTAGCAGCGCCGTACCCCGTGAGGTCGGGCCCATCTGAATCTGAAAGAAAAGGGGTTTTTGAGAGAAGAAACTGGAAGAGTGAGAAAGTATGAAAGAGAGGGAAGTGTTTCTAAGTCTTTGATATACAGTGAAAGTCTCTCAGTTACTTAGTCTTTCAGTCTCTTAGTTAATCATTCAAACAGTATCTCAGTCATTCGGACTCTCACAATCGCCCTCTCAGTCCCTCAGTCTCTCTCCCAGTCTCTCTTGAAAGTGGAAAAGGATAGGAAGCAGAGAACGAGATATGATATAGGCAGCGCCATCTGGTCAGGTTCCAATTAGCATGCCAAGGGCGCGAAAAAGTGATAAGAGAGAGAATCAAAACTGGGGGGTATAGGTAGGGGCTGGCTGCCGACAGCCGTGACGAACAATACAAGCGACAAAGATGAGTAATCTATGTGTAGGGTGACGGGAATCCTATTCTGAAGTAAGAGTCAGAGGAAATTAGAAAAATGTTGAAACTTGGGGATGGAAAGAAAGTGAAGAAGAGCAACCAGAGAGCAAACAGAAATATTGTTTGTGCATGATAAAAAGGAAGTGTAGGAAGTGGTCCCGTTACGATCCCACCTCTATTGAAGATCGATTATGATGGAAATGATTTAGGAATCGGTATATTTTGTATCTAGAAAGATCCGGTCTAGATTTCTTGAGGTATCCAGAAAAGAATATGGAAAGAACGACTGGTTCGAAACGGAAAGATGACCAGAAATTGTGCTCAATATTGTAATGAAATATACAATGTACAGAAAAAAGGGGCAGATCATGTTTGCCATTCAAAAGATACAAAAACTGCTTATTTTGATCGATAATGGAAAAAAAAACTCGATAAAAATGTGTACAAAAAAAGACCCGAGTAAATAACAACATATAAACAAAGTGTTACATAGCTCAGTCAAATGGCCTACTGGTTCCCACTTTTGTTTTCAATCTTAAAGGTTCCAGGTTCGATTCTCCAGCGCAAGAAAACCTTTTTGTCCATTAGGAAAACCGTTTTCCAATGAAGAAAATGCAAAGAATGGGTGCAGAAAAGTGGGCTGCGGGGAAGCCGCGCCGACAAAACGCTGAAGAAGCCTGGTCGTCCCCTTATCACATTCGATAACACTTTGGAGAAAAGGAGGCCAGTTATTTAGAGAAGAGAGGAAGAGTATGGAAAATCATAAAAAGAAGGAATCAAATGGGCTGTGAAGACGGAGGGAGAAAAGTCCGGCTGGCAGAAGAGGGAGGGGCGGCATCGTAATGGAAGGGGGTGATTGCGGTCCGCACAGAAGGAGCGAAGGACGATCACTATCAGGCCAGCCTATTCCGACAATACCATTACCCTATTAATCACATTCTTCATCACGCAACGTATTTTCAGTTTTCTCACAGACCATTCATAGCGAAAGTTTAGCTAAACCTTCAACTGATCCGAGAATCCAAGGTTTAGGTACTAAGACCAAACTTTTGAGTCTAACAATGTTCTAAGAAATTGTAGCCCAAATCAAAAGCTACAACTTTACTAAAAACCAAAAAGCTGGAAAATAGGTTTCTGGACCGAAGAAATGCACTCGATTGTTTGTGTTCCCTCTCTGCAGCTGTTTGTTTACTGTTACAAAGGAGAGGAAGAAATAAAGTCTGAAATGTAACAGTATTCAGTTGAGATAACGGGCAAGGGGGAAACTTATGGCTACCGATAAAAAGAAGTGACAGTCTACAGGATTGACAGGATTTGAAGTGACAGGATTTCTCTGTCTGATCCCTTCTGGAATCGAAAGCATCCAAAAAACCCCAAAATCTCAAAATGGTGTTGTTTTGTTGAACTGTTTATTCGGTATTCAAGGTTTTCACCTGACCGAGATCACATCCGAAGAGTAGAGGGTTCTTGGAGTGATGCGTTGAATGATCAGGGTTGCTCAAGCTACGGGATCCGCTAGACAGGCTAGGCTGGCGAGAGATGCCAGGGTAGACTACCTTCGTGTACTACCACCCGGGATTGAACTTGCGATCGCTTTCTTCATAGACTGTCATCCTATCCATTTGACTATCCGGACCAAGAAATGGTGCTGGATCTACCAGAAACATGGACAGTTGTCTCCCTGTTGCAGTAACCATCTTGTTGTAGAATCAGGTACTTTTGGAAAGAAACAATTCCAGAAAGAGAGAGGCGGTCAAGCAATTCCCAGAAGAACCCCTAAATGACAGAGGAGTGAGAGACAGGTTTGCCAATGTTCTCCTACCACTTTTCTCATCTCTAAAAGCTTTTCCCATAAATGTCATCGATCTCGCAGTCCATTTTGTTTTTGTAAGCTATCGGCCAGTTCCAGTGGTTTCGTTCTTTTCCTGTTGGGTTTGACCCGACTCAAGGTTACTCTCGCCCCATCTCAATTGACACCCTCCATCTTTTTTGTTGATAGGGCCAGAAGTGGACAAAAACCATGCCGTTTGAATGCGGTCCAAGAAGAGGGTGTGACTTTCAATTGGAAGGGCACGCGTCACATTACGCTTCAGATTTTTGGAAGCTTGTTTTTAATCAAAAATAAGAATGTTCGAGCTTTGTGTTGTTCTAAAAAGTTGTAGCTCGAGTCAAAAGCTACAACTTTGCAGAACATGGAAAATATCGGAAATCATTTTTATACTCGAAAATGACGAAAAAAAACTAAATACGAATTATTGAGACGTTCTTCCTGAAATGGTACGCAAGTGCGTACGAAAGTTTACCGTAATCAGTACGTGATGCGTACATTTTAGGAACTCTGTTTATTTTAGCATTCTGAGGCCGAAAACAGCATTTTTCAATCTTTCAATGTTTTGCAAAGTTGTTGTTGTTGATCTGCTCTACAACTTATCAGAACACGTCAAAAGCACATATCCACTTCTTCAACTCCAATGACTCGATGTCAAGTAGCCGACTGTGTATATTGTGTCCATTTGGCCCCGTCCCTATGCAAATTGCTCCGAAGAGTGTGAGCTTCTTCTTCGAGCGAGTAGGAAACATTAGCGAGCGAGCGCGCGGCACGCTGTGGGGGAATGCATAAGGGATCAAATATTTGTACAAGGTAGAAACAAGGGCGCCTCAGACCGGTTGCCGCGCTTATCACCGCAGGGCCTCGGCATCTTTTGACTCCCCGTAACTCTTACTCTCTCTTTTTCTTCCGGATATGATATCAGAGAGTGGGCAAAGAAACAGTCAGAGAGTAATAGGTAAACACCGAATTGAGGAAACTGGTTTGTGAGTTTGCTTAAGATTGTCCGAAAATGGACCGTGTTATGACAGAGTGAAGAAAGTGACCGGAAGGTGCAGGAACCGGGCTACAGAAGAAGTGAGAGTCAGACTGTTGGGTACCACTAGAGGGACAGAAACAGTTCTATCTGAGCAAACTCTTCGGCGTTTCTTACATTGTTTAGGAACAGATCTAGCGCTGGAAGTAGAGGGCAGCTCCAGCTCAAGATTGAACAACCGGGTTAGGTTTTGAATTGAAATAGTATCAAAGAACGAACAACGAAATTAATAAGTACTATAGAACACGACTCATGACGTCAATCTGAATCTAAAAGTTGCGTTATCTAGAACTCTCTTACAGAAACTTCCAACCTAGCTGTACTCAAAAGAAAATGGTAAAAAATGGGCCCCATATTTTCGTCTAAAAATTCTCGGGATAAGGAAGCACTAACAAGAATAAGATTTGGAGGTGTAGGAGTCGGAACCGAGCATTACGACTCAGGTAGTGACATTTTGAGGATAATAATCACTTGGAGTAGAACTTGGAACCATGGTATCTAACAAGAGTTGGAGCTTGGAACACAACGAATATTGATAGGGGAGGATGTAATTGTGTTAGCTGTTTAGAAGAGGGGAGGAATGGTTTTCTTATTTTATTATTTCGGCATAATAACTTGATGCTGAAAAGTTAATGAAGTAGGATTGATCTGGATGAAGGATGACTTGGTGGATATTCCGAAAGAATCAAAGATTGGAGGCAAAACTCGAGCCCGAAATGTTCCAACACAACCTTTTCAAGATAAAAATATGGAAATTCAAATAAAATGAAGGAATCAGATTCTCTTCTGGAGATCAATGCTGTTCCGGTAGGAAGCCCAGGACATACAGGTAAATGGGCGTGGCTCGCTTCATTCGGCAAAAGGGTGTGGTCGGCGTAGATAGCATCTTTTGGTTGGGAGAGCTTGAAATGAAGGAAAACGGGAAACGGGTTTGTCTCCTTCCCTGAGACTGTGACATGCAAATGTGGCAGCTTGTGGGATAAGAAGAGAGAGAGAGGAACACCTAAAGGCGTCAAAGCAGATAAGAGTTTACGGCTTTGGGAGACACCTCATAAGAAATCTTTCCTTTTTGGCAAAACATGGGTCAAGGGGAGCAGAGAAGGGGCGTGGTCATCTACGAGAATGCAGGCAGACCCCGCCCCTGAACTTGGACTGTTTGTGTTTCAGAATCGGCTAAGTCGCCGCACAAATACGGCCCGACAACCCAAAGCGCAACCAGGAACGAGAAAAAAACGGGAGTCTTTATCATTAGGAGGTGAGACACTGAGACTGACAGACTGACTGACAGATCAACTGAGTAACTGACAATGGGAGGCTGAAAAATAAGGATTGTTATGAGTGACAGAGAAACTCGGAGAATTAGGCAAAGAGAAACTGAGCAACTGAAAAATAGACTGAAACTGAGGAACAGGATAACCAAAGGATATGAACAGTTTCCATCTCACAGTGTGTAACCCAAAAGAATTTAGACCGTTCGAGCGTCAAAGCGGCAAAAGATAGAGAGATGATTTAAGGGGGCTGAAACTGTCCCCGCACACGCGTTCTAAAAGAAAAAGCACTTTCTCTCACTGGGAGACGTGACACGGAACGGAATTGATTAAAGCTGAGGGAGGAGGAGGAGACCGTTTGGAGGAAAAACGGGTGCCGGCGGCGTGGAGAGTGCAAGTTAAACAGTACACAAGAAAAACTCTAGCAGCAAATAGAGAGAGCCCTCCCGTGCGAGAGTAGTGCGTGGTTCTGCCGCTGCCAATGTTTCCGAGTTTCTTCTCGCGCACGGCTTAGAGTCCTACTGACGAGATCAAAAGTTGCATTTTGGGGGGATCGAATTGAAACTGTAAACTCTCAGCTTCTCCCATCTGTCCATGAATGGAAGATGAGGCGCTCCTACAACTGATCAGTGTTCTGTTTATAGCCACAGAGAAAACCTCTACTTTCTACTCCAAGCTTCCCTGTAATAAGGCGCAGAAGGCATAATGTCAAAGGACAATAATATCTAAGACCATGATAAAATTCCGCTTTTGCGGATCTAGAAACGGTTCTGAATAAAATAAGGTTGCCAGCTCTTGTTCAGTTTTCTAGTGTTGAGCACAACATTGTAGTCCTTTTCGATTGTCTAAATCTCTCTTTACACAGTTTGAGGGAAAACATTTTTCCTTTGACTACCGCTTCCTCTGACAATTTCCAGGATATTTAAAAAGAGTTCCAGATCCAATGACCGGCAATCACACGATATTTTGCTTGAAAGAGAGCTGGGAGGATGGAAAGCCACTTTCGGATAAAGTAACGGGAACAGAATAGAGAGACTGAGCAAGAGACACATTCAAGATTTCTTCCAAAGACTTGAAGTTAACAGAATCCGTGAGTCAGAAATAGGGAGTGAGAGACGAATGAGCCCCACCCACAGTTGCCCCTGTGCTGCTGATTCATGTCTCGGTCACCACACCCCAAGAGAGAACTGGATTCGACCACGGGTAGCCATTTCCTTCAAGGTTAACTCCGGACGTTTAAACATACGCTCACTTTCAAAAATGTTCATTCGGACAAAAAAAACTAAAGAAACAGAACTAAAAGGACAGTAACTAACAGAATAGGGAAAAGATGACCACAGGAACTTGGTCTGTCCTTTGGAATTTCTTTGGAGAAAAAATCCTCGTAATCGTACTCTTCATCGAAATAGATAGCTTCTAGTCCTGTCGACTCTGTCATCTCGGCCAACTGGATTGAGAGCAGGGAAAGTTCCAGAGACAGACTATCAAGGGAACCTAAAGGGGATGAGTCGAGAGTAATGTACATTGCTGTACCTTTTTGTTTGGAAGACTTCTCTGGTCGTCTAGAAGAACAGGCGGATCTATAAGAGGAGTGATCCTGACAGAGAGAATGAGACAGGGAACTGAACCAGTCTTTCAGGGTAGAGAACTGAAAAATAGTTGGTAGAGACAAGAGTACTGTACTCACCCTCTTCTGGGATTGTTCCAGATCCAGACTCTCAATCTGTTCTATCATCTGATGCTGTGGGATTCTCGAAGGAGATATGGACCTCTTGCTCCTGGTGTATTTTTTCTCGTGGAAGCAGACAGTCAATATCTTGTTGGTAATCACTGGACCGTTTTCTTGAAAAGACTGCAGGGCTTCGGAAATTTGGACGGGAAGGTGACTGAGAGTATTGGGGAGAGAGTCGAGAGAGTCGGAAAGTAGCAGGAGACTGTCTGGAAGAGAAGATGAGTCTCTGAGACAAAGAGACACTTACCAACAATCTGATTCCATCCATTTTCATCCAAAGCTTCCACGTCTGCCAGACATTCTCTCAAGACCAAGGAACAGGAACAGGGTGTTCTGAACTCTTCCAGTCTTCGCAGTAGGTCTAGACATTCTCCCGAAACCTGTGCATGGTTGACTATTCCTCCCAGTAACTGATGAGTCTTTTCCAAGGCTTGTGTAAAGTTTCTCCACGAGACTACGGGGCGGTCCAGATGAGTTCTGATGGCCTGGTGAAGAGGCCCGAATGGCTTGACTTGGTCCACATTTGAGAGCATACAGTTCCATCGAGCGTCGGTGATTTCTAACTGAAAGTCGGTAGTTAGTTACTGTCAAGGAGAGAAACGGTAAATGACAGTTAGAGTGCATGTACAGAGACAGGGACAGGGACAGGGACTGGAACTGAGCCAGAAAGAGAGACCCGACTCTCAATGACTCCTAGGAAGCAGACATAGACTGGAAACAAGCTCCAGGAGCACAGAACAACAACTCTTTGGAACCTAACAAGTCGTGACAAACTGACCCAAGTCTTGTCCTAATTACTACAGTTACAGTAATTGCTCCCAAAAAGTTACAAAAAGTTGCAAATGTTAGCACTAATTCAACTCCCAGAGACTATAAAAGGCAAGGAATCTGGAAAAGAAACCATAACAACCAAGGATCGTCATGGCTACTGTTCCTCCCGGAGACATCGCTACCCAGCCCGGCACCAAGATCGTCTTCAACGCGCCCTACGATGACAAGCACACCTACCACATCAAGATCATCAACTCCTCTGCTCGTCGCATTGGATGGGCCATCAAGACGACCAACATGAAGCGTCTCGGAGTCGACCCGGCCTGCGGATGTCTAGATCCCAAGGAAGCTACCCTAATGGCTGTTAGCTGTGACGCGTTCGCCTATGGCCAGGAGGACACCAGCAACGATCGCATCACCATCGAGTGGACCAACACTCCGGACGGTGCTGCCAAGCAGTTCCGCCGCGAGTGGTTCCAGGGAGATGGAATGGTCCGCCGTAAGAACCTCCCCATCGAGTACAATCCCTAGATGGCTCAATAAACGTTAGGGAGCATGTGTTCTTTTTTCGACACGACAAGCCAGACATTAGGTAGTAGTTCTTCGTCTAGTTCTGGACTATTCCTCTTGCAGTCTTCTTGGTATTTCTGCAAGAAAAAACAGGACAAAAACTGGCAGCAGAGCAAAGGGCTGTTCTTTGCAACTGGACAGTTGAGAACAGAAAATGCTCTTGTTCTTCAAGATAAGTTTGTTCGAAATCATTTCTTGCAGTCTCTGGGATTCTACTCGGACAATCAGGAACTTTGGAGTGAAAGTGACCAAGACTACTATGAGAGCGACTCTAGGAATAACAAGAAGGGAAATAGCTGGGTCAAGAGATGATGTCTCTCTGTTAGAGGTTCGATACCGTCCCTCTGTCCCCTCACTTGTGTAGTCTTGTCTCTGTCCCTCTTGACTTACCGTCGGATTCAAAGAAGTAAATGCCTCTCGGAACAGTTGATTCATCAGCTCCTCCGTCAAACTCTCAGTAGTTTCCAGGGAGAAAGGTGAGTTGAAGGACTGTAGTCGAAGAAAGAACGAATCTAGAACCTTGGGATTCTCTTCGAAGAACGGTCCATAAGTCTTCTGCAGGATCAGCTTCGAGTTCTTTTCCGTGACTTCGGTGGCCTTATAGAACCATTCTAGAAGTACTAGTAACAGAACGAGAATTGGAAAATACCTTTAAAGGACTGTAGATTACTGTAGACTTCCCGACGTAGAGAGGAGAGTCTCTCTTGTAACTGTAAGTTGACTGTCCCTACCAAGACTCTGTCCTTGTCTTCTGAACTGAGTGAGTCTGAAATTCTATTCCAGAGAGTAGTCAACTGAACCAACCTGTACTCTCCAAAAGAACTGAAAGGAGAAGAAGTGTACTGATCCTGACCATCGTTTTGAATAACTATGTTTATCCAAAGCCATTTCAAGCCCAGGTTCTTCTAGAAAAGCACAGTTTATGGCCTTGTGAACTGTTTCAATCTACTGAATTTCTCACGGAGAAGCGTAGCTCCAGCTAGTTGTAATTTAATTATTACGGCCTTTTACAGCGGTTTTGAGAAGATTGGTTTCTTATAGTTTTCGAGATGAAAAATTGGAAAAGGAGCTAGAAAGGACAGAATCGAGAAAATCCTAAAGGACTGTTTCATTTTGGCTCTCGTCACGAAATACAGTACTTCAGTAGGCTGATAGCGCAAATTTGAACGCCTTTTTATTTGCTTTCAGTTCATTCCTTCCAGTTTTTTCTGGAGCTTATTGCAGAAATATTTACCGATTGATGCATCATAAAGTTGAAGACAATGAATGCAAGACTTGCTCGGATAAGCTACGTCAAAAACGAAGAAAATCGGTTTAATTATGCGATTTTATGCTAAAGATCCCTGATTTCTTTATTTTCTTCGATTTTTTTTGGATAAATTTTGTTGAGCAACTCCAAAAGTTCTCAGCAGCCTTTCTGGACGTCCTGTACGCAGTCGCAAACGCAATATTTTCAAATATCTCGGCGAAATGCCGAGTTTCTTTCACAACTTTCCTGTTTCTTCGAATTTCTCTTCAAAACTTCCCACAGCCTGATTTTCTAGATAAATGCCTCTAAAAATATTGATACTTGGAGGAATATTATGTACAGTTTCAGCCTTGTCCCCATGCGCTAACCCACAAGGTTTGTTTAGCTCATTTTCATATCAAAACCCCATTTCAGTGCTGTCAGAAGGCCAGAAAATATCAAAAACAGCAAAATCGGCCGACGAGCTGCAGGTATATCTGCACAAAGCTATTCCGGAGCAGATTTCGGCCACCTTCACCGATGTCTTCCTGTCAGTCTCGTTCACTGACGCCAACGACGTCCGAATCTATCAAGTAAGCCAAATTTTAATGGAATTTCTTAAACAAAATCTAGGCAGCCAACTGCTCAGCCGTACTAGATGAACATGACCAGGATAATCGCTATTTCGGACTGCTGAAGAGCGTAAACTCGTGGAGAGCGCATCATTTGCATCCGTTCAAAGACACGTATATCGGTGTCGTGGCCAGCAAGGCCTACAGCGTCGGAATTTCAATTTGGCGTAAGTTTTTAGGCTGTTTTTGATAATACTTTCTTCACATTCATAAGATTTACCCTTGATCTCCAAAACGCTCATATTGCATGTGTTTGAAAACAATTCGATGCTGATCACAAAAAAAGCTTTTCAGACGTAAACTACATTCGTGTTGCTCTCTACATCGGCGGAATTCTGCTCTTTCTGTTCGCCGGAGCCCTCGTCCGAAATGTCGTCTTCTACTACACGAGCGGCTGTTCAATCGGTCTCCTGGCCTCGGTTCTCGTCGTCGCGATCATTGTCTATCGAATTGCGCCGAAAGTGAGTCTATTTTTTCTAAATTTTCGTTAAAAAGACGCTTTATTTCATACGAGACATTGTGAGTTGCAGAAGACGATCGGAATTCCCATTCTCCTTGGTGGATGGTCCTTTGCCGCCTACATGCTACATTTTGCCTGGGACAACTGCGCCTCCATTCTACAGCAGTATCAGGAATATGTCATCGGATACTTTGTAAGTTTCGTTTTTTTTTGCTGTCAAAACGTCTCTCTTCCATTTCTTCAAAAGCCTTGTTAACAGTTCTCCAGACGCTCGCCTTTCTGATCTCGTTCGCCATCTGCTACAAACGTGGCCCGCCTACCGATGAACGTTCTCACGACATAGCCCAGTGGTCGCTCCAGCTCATTGCTCTTCTTCTCGTCTACGCCTCCACTCAGGTAGACCTTTTTCTTCCTTCTTGCAAATTGAAAACTCCAGATTACAAAAGTTTCCTACGCTACGATAGCCATTTTGGTGCTTCATCAGGCCACGAGATCATGGCTGTGGCGTCTTCTCGGCGGCGTTTTCAACTTCTTGGCCTGGACCTGGAACAAGATGTTCCCGCGGAGCCGAAAACTGCTCTCGGAGGAGGAATACGCGCGCGAGGCGAGAGAAACGACCCGAAAAGAGCTGGCCAAGTTGAGAGCCTTCTGTCGAAGTCCAGATGCCAATGCCTGGAAGATTACGCATTCTGTGAAAAATCCTAAAAGGTTAGACTCTTTTTGAACAACAATTTGATATACAAGTGTCTTTCAGACTTGCCCGTTTTATACACGGCGAAGAAGACCACATATCGGACGACGAGTACGTGGAACACGAGCTGGCAGCAGATAGACTAGAACGTGAGACGGACTACGTGACCGAGGAGGACGACTACGAGCATGAGGTGATCATTCGACGGCTTAGTCGACACGGGCTGGCATCGCCTATGGACTCGTGAGTTTTTAACCTAGTTTTTTTTGTGTTTTCGCTCCAAAACTGGTTACCATTTACTGGTAATAAGCTAATTGAAGGTCTTAGAAAGACGGTGGCACAATAAATTGGGAAGAAACGTTGCCACTCCAAGCAAGCTGCAGATCTACAAAGAATTACTGTAGTATCTGACTCTTTTAGACTGTTCAGCAACAACTAAGACTTACAGAAACTTTTAATTTGTAAAATGTGTAAACAGGGAATACTTCACCAGTTCAATTCTACTTTTGGGCTAAATTAAAATTGTTGAATACCAGCAAAGAAGGCAAGTCACGACATTGAAGAAATTTGACGTAGCTCGTCAATTTTCTGTTCGTTTACAGTGATCAAGTAGCACTTTCTGCGTATTTTTGATGCTGTGTTAACAGAAGCAGAAAGTTGTAACAGATTATCTGTTTTCTGTTTATTGTTTATGTTCCGCCTAGTCACTCTTACAATTAGCAAAAAAAAAACCATTTTTTTTTCAGAGCCGAAAGATCGGTCCTGATCCCGAGAGGCGTATCCTCACAAGAGCTGCTCGATAGAATTTCGGCTTCTGCCATGCCGGAAAGACGAATCACCAAGGTCAGACAGCGGGAGCGACGATCTCTGGGGCACGGAATGCCACCTCTTGCCCAGCCGTCTCGACAGCCACCAGCACGAGAATCTCGAGCTCCATCCAGAAAAACAGCACCTAAACCGAAAAAGTTTTTTTTTTGTTAAAGTCTGGATAAAAATAGTTTCAGAACGTCGTCGTCCCGATCAGCGATGTCCTTCCGATCACACGAATACTTTAGCTCCGATTCGGAAGATCAGGCCACCTACGAGGAGGAACTTTTGGCCAGAGGAGACGAATTCGACTTTGAGCGCGACTAGAGAGTTCCAGTTAGTATACAGTTACTATTTTCGTCTATTGTGCATTTTTGTCCCTGATCTCATTACTGCCGTATACCATTCAGTCACTTACTTGCATATAAACTTTTTGTAGATTGTTTAGCTTTTGAGGACGTAGCGTATGACTTCACGACCTTCAAGATAAAAGTCATGTAATTCAAGCCAAGACTCGCCTCCAGGTTTTTTAACGAGTCTGTTTTCTTCGTTAGAGACAAGGAAAAAATGATTCTTTGACAGTGCTCGTACTATAAGCTTCGACAGTGCTATAGCCTAACAGAACACCTGACACAGACAGCTGTGTTTGGTATAGTTCTTGTAGACCCGAGGGCCACAAGGGAGACTATCTTTGCACTAAAACTGCTCGTAGTGACATACAAGGGCTGATATTGAACTTTCCCGTGCTTTTCTTTCTTCTCTTTTGTTTTCAGGCATCTTCAAAAGCACCTGGACGCTCCAAGACCATAGTTGAAGATTCGTATGCAGGGAACTAACTTTCACAAGCTGAATTCAAGAGAAAGGACGCTGATTTACCAAAGAAGAGGAATAGTTGTAGCAGAAAGAAGCTGAGCTACTGAGTAGCTTTCATAACAAGGACAATTAGCTGGCCTTCCAGTCCCTTTGTTATCACATTTTCCGAATGGTTTCAGTGTAAGACCAGACAAAGATGCACAAAGTGAGTTTCGTAAGATCGCGCTTTCGACTTGTCAAGTCTAAACTCAAAAGACGACTTGTCAAGTCTTGTCGAAACTAAACTCTAACGAGCGACAGTCTCCAGAGGTATTCTAGTCCTCTTCCGCACAGTTGTCGAGACTAGCGTAACATGTCAAGTATTGTCATATTAATCTTTTATCGAACGAGATAGTTTTTTGAGGGGAACGCGTCTGGGTGAATCTAAACTATCTAAAGCGCGATGGTGTCAAAATTTGGACAGCCGTTGTTACGTACTTGAGCGCGCAAGGACGGCGAAAGCCGTCGTAGACGGCTGGTTTTCACTGAAACTAACGAGCCTCCACATGCTTAAAACACCCGTGGATCCTAAGGATCTTTCGTCCATGGTCTTGGAAATTCGATGCTGACCTCTTCGTAGTGTCTAGCAAGTGCCGGAGGTGCTAGTGGATGTTGGTTCTGAACAAATCAGTCAAGCGGAAAATTTGCTAGTTCCACTCATCCTCATCACTTTTCAGACAGCTGCTACTGGAATAGAACGTCTTCATGGACTGCTTGCTTTGGCTCGATCCGTTCATCATGGCTCCTCAAGATCAAATTGGCAGCTAACTATCGCCGCTGCTGCTCTCAACTCTTCCAAGTCGCAAAGTGCAAAAAAAACCTGAAGTTACTGAACCCGGAACAACTAGTGCTTGAGCCGACAGAGTGTTCAATTCAGCCGTCAGTTGATCTACTCCAGCGGCTCGTGCCTGCAGAGAAGGCGGTCAAAGAAAGAGAAGAATTACAAGAATATCCGCGTGGGTAATCCTGACTATTTCTCCGAGATGAACTGAACTAGAGGTCAGTCTTGTGCCATTTGTCTCGCTCTTCAATTGAGCAAGGCAGAGCAAGTTTCGACGTTATTCAGTCATCTATTGTGTAACTTTCAGGCAGTGGCTATTGGAGACGTTTCGACAGGCCTGCGTCTTCATCTGTTCAAGCGCTGGTGCCAAGGCTATTCAAGGCAACTGGACGAGATCTGCTCTTCTGGATCTTTCGAACTGGAGCGTCACTAGCTTCATTTCTCGTCGGCGATGCAAGACGAAGTTGTCCCAGTCGTGTTTTCCACGTTCATGGTGCTGTTATCATTGCGACCAAAAAGAAATTGAGACCAAATGTCAACAAATTCTTTAGTAGAGTAGTCATCCCCAATCTTTCCAGAAATTTGAAATTCGGTGACAATCCCTTCTCCTCGTTTTCCACAGCTGTCTAGCGGTAGATAGTTGTGTGCACCTTCCGCATCCGGGCCAAAACCCCGCGATCACTGTTACTGGTATTCTTTCCTTTTCTCTACTTTGTCTCTTACAGTATACTACTCTATTTAGTCTCTTTCACCTTCAGCTTGTACTGTCTCCCCCTTGCCCCTCACCTTTAAGTTCGTCCTTGTATTTTTCCAGAATGACAGGCAGTGTAAGTATTAAAGCTCTTTTTCTGTTTGTTTTCCGTAAATCGTTCTGTTTCCACAGTACAATATCTTTCTAGCTTTACAATCGTTCATCTTGCAATGTTTTTTTTCAGGTTATGCAGGCGATTAAAGCAGTCGTAGTTGGAGACGGAGCGGTGGGTAAAACATGTCTGCTGATCAGTTACACGACCAATGCTTTCCCTGGTACTTTTTTTATTTTACTTTAATATTTTTCTGAAGTTATTTATTATATCAATTCAGGTGAGTACATTCCTACCGTCTTCGACAATTACTCTGCTAATGTGATGGTGGAAGGACGACCGATCAACTTGGGACTTTGGGATACTGCCGGACAAGAGGATTACGATCGTCTTCGGCCCCTTTCATACCCTCAAACCGATGTCTTTCTCGTCTGCTTTTCGTTGGTTAATCCTGTGAGTTTCGAGAACGTTCGAGCAAAATGGTATCTATATTTTTTCACCATTTTACGCTTGTCTTTCAGGTATCCGGAAGTCTCTCATCATTGTCCCAACACTCCCATTATCCCCGCGGGCACCAAACTGTAAATGGGCGCGAAATTCAAACGTATAGCCAACCTTTGATGAAATGGGGGGGGGGGGTTGGTCCAACATTGTCGGAAAATGGAACTATGTAGTTGACGTCTGTTCAGGACTAATACTTTGGCACCGAGCCGGCTCGAGCCGGACGGTTTTTTGCGATTTTCTCCAAATCTGCTCCAATTTTCTCAATGTTTTTTTCCAGACATTGCTTATTGCTTTGTTGACTTCTGACAAACAAGAAATTGGAAATTAAATTAGTAATTTTCGAGAAAAAATGGAAAAGTGTGTAGGCTCGAGCCGCCGAGTTTTGCCACTTTTCTCGAAAACTACTAATTTAATTTCTAATTTCTTGTTTGCTAGAAGTCAGCCAAGCAGTAACCAATTTCTGGAAAAAAAATCGAGAAAATTGGAGCAGATTTGAAGAAAATCGCAAAAAACCGTCTGGCTCGAGCCGGCTCGGTGCCCAAGTATATATATTCAGGACATATGTGATCGCGCCCCCAAACCTGCTCGCAGCGCGATCGCGAGCATTTTGAGATTTTCTGTTCGCGTGCGAGCACGAGCGATCGCACCTCCAGTTGATCGCACTGCGAGCGCGAGCGATCGCCCATCCCTGATTCACAAGCTATTGCTAACTGTAGACAAGATTCAGCACCAGACTTCCATGAATGCCAAGAGAAATTAGAGCAGAATTATCACATCCTTCACCGTTTTAGCTGACCGTTTCAGGACGCAGACGAGGAGCAGAGATCATTTGCGGATCTGAAAAAGGCTGTGAAACAGGAATGGGCGATCAGCCAATTTTTGTGTCGCGATCAGCTGCTCCCGGTTTCATGCGAGCACGATCAGACTTTTTGATCGCAAGCGAGCGCGATCGCACTACCAGTTGCTCGCATGCGATCAGGCGCGATCACTAAGGACAGTCTAATAGAAAACTACCAATTTATTGACTTTTTGCCGCGTGAGGTACTCAAAATCCAGCAACTAAGAAAAACGTCGTTGAAAACGAGAAAGAATCTAGAAAGGTAAAGGTAACCGAAGAACAAACTGAAAGAAAACAAGCAACTCCCAAAAAATTTACAGGTAGGCAGGACCTATGTGATCGCGCCTCCAAATCTGCTCGCAGCGCGAGCATTTTGAGATTTTTTGCTCGCGTGCGAGCGCGAGCGATCGCCCATCACTGCTGTGAAATCAATCATAAGCTATACAAAAGGAAACGGTTCCAAGAAGTGGTCAAGCTGACCTAATTGCATAAACCAGGGTTATTTTGAAAAAGACGTTTGTAATGTGTCTGGGCTGCATAAAAATGCAAAGACGAGCTCGAAAGTATAGCGACATTTGCAAAGAGCAGCTGACATAGTCCAATCTGCATAGAAGACAGACTAAACTGATTCGAGGCAAAGTCCTGTTTCTATATAACTTTTGAGCGAGCATCCCAGTCATTACGGCCCGTTGGGTTTTTTCCGTTCTGTCAGGCATCACACTTGGAAGAACCAACATTTATTTTCTGTGAAATTAATATTATGCATACCATTAAAAACTACAGGAAATAAACTAGAGATGGGAGTTGGCAACGAGAGCGACTCCACGCTCGTAGAAGGCCGTGGCTGGTGAGACATTGAGGGACAGCGAGTTGACGAGCTGTTTGCGATCTCCATAAAGATAAAGAGGAATTCCGTCTCCGTTCTGCTTTTCCTGTAAGACTAGTTTTAATAGGAAAATGGTAAAAAAACTGACTTGTCTCCAGGAGAACTCGACACATTTGACACTGCTCTTGACGTTATCAGACAGCTCCAACTTGTTCGATCCTGTTGCTTCAGCTCCTCGCAAATCAACACCGCTGATTCTGAACACGTCGGCGCTGTCAGTCCGCTCGAAGGAGACGTGAAGATGAAGCTGCTCCAGTGACCAGGTGTTGGCTTGAGCGATCTGCTGGCGAGTTGCTGTGAAATATCCCTCAGAACTGAAGGTTCCTCCAAGCCAGACTTCTTCTCTCTACGAGTTTAAGTTTTAGAAGAAAAAAATAAAGAAATACAAACCTTCAGATTGGTACTGTTGGCCAGACGGTTCAGCTGTGTCACTCGGTCTTTGAAATCGGTCATCCAGTCCATGACTGTGACATCGCGAGGAACAGTATAACGGACCCAGTTCTTCGGGACTTGTCCCTTCTGGATGGCGGAAGCCAGCGCCCTGGTATCATTGCTCTGCTTGCGCTCGGCACGACAGACTTCAAGGAGCTAAAAAGAAGGAAAATTATAAGAAAAGAATAGGACAAACCTCGCCCAGATCGTTACGAATGTCTCGGAGAAGAGTAGCTCCCAGGTTGACTTCTCGCTCGAAGAATCGGAACAGAGGATCCTTGATATTCTCAACTGTTCGCTTCATCCTGGTCACTTCTTGAGGGAGCGTCTTCAGCCATTCTTTTGCCAACTCGCTCAGCTGGGCCATCCATTGGGGCTTCTCTTCCTTGTCGCTCTCTCCGCCAAACGCCAACTCATCGTCGGAAACCTTGAGCATGTTGCGCAGCATGGCCTCTCCTCTGTCAGTAAGGAGGACTTTCTCGGCGTTGTTCGAGAGTCCCAGCCAAGAGGGCAGCTAATAACAAACTTAGATGGGAAAAAGAAAGACAAACCTGATGAGCCTTGACCGATTCAACCCATTGGATGAGCTGATCCTTCTCTGTGACATCGGGCATGACGAGAGGAGAGCTGCCGTCGAATTTGTTGATCAGTACGTGCTCGTGTTCGAACGATTTCGGTGTGAAGATCTTCTGGAGGATGCAGTCGAGCAATACCTACAATTTCGGGTTGATTTTAGAGAAAGTCAAATAACGAACCTGATCGAAATGATTGTCAATCTTTCCACCATAAATACATTGACTGAGAAGTGTTCTCAAGGTGGTCCATGGCAACTTGTCCGGCGAAACATTGGATCGTCCCTGGGCAACCATATCGACGGCGGAATCGAGAGTATCACAGGTGACACGGAGATCGGCATCAGAGAACTCGTACGCATTGGCCCATCCGAGAGGTGTGTATCTAAAGATTGTTTTTTGTCCAGGAAAAAAACAAGGTTTACCGAAGCCTCTCCTGGACGAGGGCATGAAGCCAACAAATGAGCAAGTAAAGACGACTTCTTTCAACGGGAGCACGGGCAATTCGGTTGGGAGGAAGACTGGCCAGAGAGCGGAGAAGATTGGCCTTCAGTCCGGCAGCAGGCTCGAAGACGACTGTTCGCGAGGCTCGGAGAATCGTAGCCGGCAGCTTCGGATGAATTTCGGCTGTGAGGAATAGTCGGAACTGCTGATGAGGCTTGATAGTGTGCAAACGCTTCTCGAGTTGAGCCAGCCACGACGGCGCCAAATGGACGTTCTTCAACAGAACCCATCTGCCGGATTTCGAGGCAGAAGCAAGGGCCTAAAACATTCGAATAAAGACAATTTCAGAAGAAAACATACAGATTCAGCTTGGCTGAATCCTTCAGCAGATCCAATAGCGATGGAAGTAACTTGTCGTCCAGTGTCAACTCCGAGATCTTCAATTTTGTTGGAGGCGTCATAGCCAGTGACCGAACAGAGCAGGACTGGATCGGACGAAGAAACCTCGTTTTCGATGATCTCCTTGATGTCGATGACCTTATCCTGTTGCATAAAAGATTCACCAAAGGCCGTCGAGACGAGTCGATGAGCGGACGCCATAAGACGATCGGATCGAAGAGAATGGATGACGATGAGCTCGCTTAGAGCTGTTCCGATTGGAGCTAAAAGACGAAATTTCAATTGAAAAGTTTGGAGGGCTTACAAAGAGCATCGTCTTTAGTCCAGAGCGTCGGCACGGCAATTTCCGGATTGTCCATCAGGAGCCATTTTTGAACATCGGACGAATTTGAGACAATGTTCTCGACGAGCTGAATTAGATGAATCGGAGATCTAAGTAACAAGATCTTACCTTATCAAATCCAGGCAACTTCGACGTCTTGACGAGAGAGGCAACTTGAGCCGAATTGAGGAACTTCAGATTGTCCGGAACCTTAACATTGTCGGCTGATTTGCCGGTGAAGAGTTCGCTTCTACCAAGGAGAAGATCCCATTGAACATCATAATTCGGCTCGGCGTTGATTCCACGAATATGGACTCTCATGAGCAGCAGAGCGAGAAGGACCTTGTCGGCGTGGAGCATTCCTCTGGACACGCGACGGAAGACTGTTTGGAAGAGATTGGCGTTGATGATGGAGAGACGCTGAGTGTGATCTGTTTGGCTGGCCAGTTCGGGAGACTTGAGCACGTGTGTGAAGATATCCATCAAGAACTCGAGCGAATATTGGTAAAGAAAATGAACCTAAAATAGTGATATTTTGGAGAATTGGATCAAAAACAAACCTCGTTCAACTGCTGCAGCGTGTGGTAGATCTGACTGCAGGCAGAGGCCAGGCGCTGGTATTGAGCAGATACACGCTCTACTTCGGCCATCACTTTGTCTGTCTCGTCCGATTTGGCTGCGATTTCAGAGGCCTCAGTCTTCAGCTTTTCGAGCGTTTCAATCACGGAATTGTCATCCAGAATCTTCCCTTTGCTCTCATTCAGGGCGCTCAGAAGAGCCTTCTCCAGATGACGCAGACGGACTGCGAATTCTCCCTACAAAGGAGATTATTACAGCAGAAAAGTGGATAAAATACCTGAAGTTTGCGCAAATCACTTCGTTTCTTATCAACATCCGGCCGTTCACTGCGCAGTACTTGATTGAGACACTGGCTGGCCAGGGAAGATGATGTAACGGTGAAATTGACGAATGTGACGCGGGAGCAAATGTCCGGAGAGAATTCGACCTAAATTTAACAAGTAAGAAGAAATGAACCGAAACTAACGGTCGAATCACGTGTAATGAGGAAGATTTGAAAGGCCGGAGAGAGATCGATGTCCTGGTCTCCAATCGTGATGAGGACTCGTCCGCCAGTTCTCTTGACTTCTCTGTTGAGCACAGGATTGAGAATCGGATCGTAGGCTTCGACATCTTGGACGAGAAGAGAGTTACCGAATCGCAAAGCCGACTCCAGATTCTTTCTAAAAAGAGGAAGTGAAAATATCTTTGAAAAAAAACCTGAATGATTCGTCGAGGAAACTCGTCTTCTGGATCTTCTTCTCGGAAAACTGCTTCATGATGAAGTCGGCAGCCTGTCCAGACGGATCAATGATGAGCGGATATCTGTTGAATCTGTGGAGCATGACAGCGTTCTCGGAGCACAGATCGTCCACCTGAATTTACATTTCAAAAAATTGTTCAAAATTTAAAACCGGAAGAGCATTCTTCTGCCATTGGAGACGATCATCAGCTGTGGAAAGATATTCAATACGGGCCAGATCGTGTCGATAGACGAGAGAAGATGCCTGGACGGCGTCGGTCCATCTGTGGAAGAGCACGTCACGAAGCTGCTGATCGAAATAGCCGGCGTATGAAAGGAAGGCTCCAGTGAGAAGAGCGTCTCCGACTAGCGTGTCCATGTGCTGCTCAAATCCTTCACATCCAGTTGACCAACGATCACGCTCGGAGCGCAGGGAGCCAAGGAGCTGAGTCGAACGTCCAACCTAAACGATATTTTAGATTAAAAATAGCGGAAAGCTCACTTTTTCTTGGACAGACACCAGATTGCTCTTGATATGCTCGGCCTGGGCGATCAGCTGGGCATATTCCTGCTCGTAGGCGGCAATCGACTCCTCCAACTGTTCAATTCTGATCTTGACGGCTTGGCCTTCTTCCGTCTTCTTCTTGGCATCGGATTCGAGTCTGTTCAGCTCATTTCTCAGCGGTTCAACCTAAAAAAGGATCTAATCAGTCAAAGGGCGAAAATTACTTTATGCAACATGTCGGAGTACAGGATCTGAGCTTTGGCCCACTTGACCATAGGGCCACAGGCAACCGAAGCACGATTAATCTTCTCAAAGTCCCAGTCCGGATTGTTGACGTACTTTTCCATCTGCTTGAGGATATCGGCCGTAATGTAATCCGTGTTGAACTCGAGAATCCTGCTCATGAAGTCATCTTTGACCATAACGGAGCGGATAGCCTAAAAATACGCAATTTATATTTTAAAAAAAGCAAGAGGAAAAGTTACCTTCCAGTCAGTTCCGACAGTCTCGCCTAGCAGAATGCAAATAGATTCCAGAGCCAGTTTTACCAAGACGGGAGGATTAGCCATGGATCGGACTTCAACCAGCTGATTCTTTCGAATTCCCTTGACAGCCAGCTTGGCTTCGTCGACGGCTGGTTCGACCTAAACCATACACTTTACTTCAAAATACGAAAAGAATCAAACCTGGCTCAAATCTTTCTGAACTTCCTCCTTCTTGGCAGCGATGCTCTTCAGCTGCTCGTGAAGTTCCTTTTGGAGCTGTTCGGACAGTCGTTTCTCTTCAGCGGCCTTCTGCTGATCGGCAACCATCTCTCTCATCTTCAAATTGGCAGCCGTTTTCTTCTCCTCCAGCTCTCGGCTTTGAAGCGTGAGACTCTTCTGCAGCTCCTTGACTTGTTCTTCCGTCTCTCTGATCTTGTTCAATCCGATGTTGAGATGGATTTTTTCCTCCTCCAGCTCTCGACGCTTCTCGTGGAACAGATTCGTGAAGTGTTTGATGAAGTCGAGGAAGTGTCTCGGAGTGACGGCCATGACTCTATGTCCTCTCTTCTGTTCCTGCTGATTCAACTTCCTGACAGCGTTGTGACACTGGACAAAAGTATTCATGACTGCCTGGCGGTAAGTTGGCGGAGTAGGCACCAGTTCACAGACGGGATTGAAGGCAAATGGCGGCTCGTAAGCGGTACGGTCAATGTCCAAGACGTTCGTGAGCTCGGAACCAACCTGAAACCCTAGTTTATGAAGCACAAAAAGGCAATAACCTGGTATAGAGCAGTCTCTGACCAATCTCCGAACCAGTTCAGCACGCAACGATTGAACAGAGCAGGCGAAGTTGAGGCTCTTTCGCGAAGACCACCATCCGTTGGATTCATTGTGAAGACGACGTGGAGATTTCGCATGACTTGACCAGTGAACCACTTGTAGAGCTCGTCGTGACTGTCGAGCATGAGGCCTTGTCGCTGAGCTCCTTCCTTGATTTGACTCATAAGCGTTGTGTGCTCGTCCCCTTCAAACAGTCCAGGAACTTCTCCGTTGGCCAGAAGTGTGTTCAGTCGCTCCAGGAAGCCAGTATCGAGCATGTTCGATTCGTCCATAATGAAGCACATCTTTTCATTTTTGCATCCGGCTCTTCGGAGGACAGTTCGCATATCTTCGTCGAAATCGGCGGCCGTGTATTTTGAGTGTACTTTGAGCTGAAATTATTCTTTTTTTTTTGATTTTTTGGGTGAAAAGTTACCTGGAAGACGCTTATACCGTTCAGCCAGGCTACAAATCGAGAAAGCGTAGTCTTTCCAGCACCGGCCGTTCCAATTAGAAGAAGATGTCCCTGTGACTGGCGGTAGATACGGTCGATTCGGAGAACATGGTCCAGCATCTGGTCAAAGAGCACGAGCTTGACGTCAAGTTCTTCCTCGTAGAAACCCTAGAAAATAATTATGATTGTACTGGACAAACCTTGAGACGGGCGAAGACGTATTCTTTGAGCTCGTCTCTCGTGACTGGTACATAATGTTTCGACATCCAGCAAGAATAGAGAAGAGGACGTTTCAGGGAATCTTTCACACTGCACGAGCCCGAGAAGTACCTGAAAAAGCAGAAAACTATACATCAGAATGTCCTATTACTGTTCAGCCGTCGAGTCGATGAGTTCATCCGTCCAGAATCGCTCTTCTTCCGTCACGAGTCTGTCTTGGAAGAGACGAAGAGCCTCGTGAGCCCAGAGACGAACCAGCTGCTCTGGCGTGATACCGTCAAGTGGAGTAATAGCTTCGGAGATTCCTCTGACCCAGCGTGTCAGCTCACGAGGAGAATAGACGTAATGAGGCTGATCATCTTGTGTGAAATGTTCCTGGCTCTTGAGATAAACGTCAACCATGGCGTTTGTGAGAGCTTCGGCCAGTGAGCGTACATTTGGAACCATTTTGAGCATTGCTCTATTGAATGTGCCATAGATTTGAACTAGCGATGTCTGTCCCGGATAATCGACGTAGACGACGGGCACGTGTCGAAGGAATCTGTGGGTCATTGGATGACGGCCAGGGTCAGTGGGCGGATTACAAGCTCCGACGAACTGAATTCGTTCGAGAGAGACCCAGCTGTGATCGGATGTTCGGTAGAAGCCGTTCTGGAAAAAACGAGTAGAACCGAGAAAACGAAGCAAGATCTTACCATTTCCACGAGCTGACGCAAGAAGGAGATGACTCTCTGCGTGCCGTATTTGTCGGGAGAAGGAAGATTGATCTCGTCGCAGAAGATGACGAGCCATCTGGAGAGCTGTACTGGAGCAAGAACCACGCCGTTTGGTGTACGTCTATAAAGCAAAATATTTGAGAGAAAATTCAATAGAATGCCTGTATTCGCAATAATGGTCGAAGGTTCTCATCAGCAGTTCAGGTGTGGTCGATGACGAGAAGTTGACATTCACGACGTCCATATCAGGCTGTGATCGAAGAGCAGCAAGAAGTGTCATGGTTTTTCCGGAACCAGGAGGACCGCAGAGAACGAGAGGCTTATGCTCGGAGAGCCAGGCAGCGAGAAGCATTTCGTGACGAACAGTATCGACGGTCGGAACCACAAGATCGGCAGCGGCGACTCGATGAGCTTCGATTTCCATTGACGGAACACGGCTGAGCCAGGGGGCATAATCACTGTTCGAGGTGACTTCGTAGTCGATTAGACAGGCCTGTTGATTGGGAGGCAGAGCCAGAGTGGTCGTGTTTCTAATGTAGTCACTGAGCTGCTGTCGACTCTTCCATTTTCCGTCACCACTGAACGCCCAGACGATGTTGACGAGCATAGTTCGAAGGGCAAAGTTTTCCACCTGATCTTTCTAAATTTACCGAACTGACTGGGGGAACAGCAAAAAAAACTAACGGAAAGAGGGAAATCCGTGAGATTGGAGTCATGATTGATCAGCGTTCGAACAGAGTAGTTCATCATGGCGAAGAAGGACGACAGAAGTCGCTGTTTGGTTGGCGTCATGATATGATCCAACTCGTTGATAGCGTAAGTCATCGAGAGCGGCACGAGTCCATCCAAAGCGAAATGGTCCTGGAGAACGGCAGCTGCATCTCTCTGAATCTTAACAGCTCGGGAAGGTTCCACGTCCGCAGCTACGACGTTCAATGGAGCTCCGACGACATGCTCGTTTTCTAGCGAAACGTTGCGTAGCCGGTTGAGATAGCCCTCGAAGAGCATATCAGTCGTGACAATCTTAATTTAACGTAATGGAAAAAATGGGGGAAATTACCTCGTCACTGAACCAGACCATTCCACATCTCGAGACTGTAGCTAGCGTGGCATATTTCAGATCGGCAACTTCGAAGATCATTCGCACATTTGGCGGAATGGCTAGACGTTCTCCGTTCGGCAATGTGAGTAGTTTGTTGTCGTCCAGAACAGAGTTGAGGTTTTCCACCCATTCTGGGTCCACGTCTCCGTCGAAAATGATCCATTGGCGCTTGTCCAATTCTCCACGAACATTGTCAATGATTCTGAAGTTCTCAGCGTGAAAATTACAATAAAAAACATACTTTCTGACAATTGAGGTGAACAGACCGTCAGTCCATTCTCGCGTGTTAGGATCCATCACTCCGTAGAGGGCGTCTTTGCTCATGGCTTTGGCATCGATGACGTGTGCGACTCCTTCAATCTTCTCCCAGCGTTCCAGTGCCTTTAAAAGCACCTTCCAGGCCACCGTCTTTCCACTTCCACTGGGTCCGACGAGCATCAGACCATGATTGAGGTTCGTGATCTGGTAAAGCTGTAGAACCTTCTCAATCCATGCCGCTCCTTGTTCTCCAGGATGATCGGAATGGCAGAGCAGCTGTTCGTCACAGACGGCGGAAACGTGTTCTCTCAGCCTGCAAATTTTTGTAAAAGATTCGCAAAAAAAATACTAACTCAGTCATCTGGTTGGGGCAGTAGGTAATAGACGGGAAGACATCCGACAGTAGAGAGAAGAGAAGTGCAATATCTTCGTTGACAAGTTTCGGGACAAGAGTTTCACAGACGGATTGGATCAACATCTGTTGTTCAGCGACATCTTCGAGAGCCGCAGCTCCCATTTTGGTCAGTTTGTCTCGTTTGATGTTACCGGCTGACACGAGGACGTATTTCAAGGCTCGCAGACCGAAGTCGTAATGGCACTGATCCGAGAGCTGTTCTTTGCAGAGACTGAAAAACAAACTTAAAAATGATATTAAAATGATAAACTGACATGAATAAGGGAACAATTTTGTTGGCCAACGTCTCTGCCGTTCGGAATCCTTGTGAGAAGAGCATGACTTGAGCAATCAGCTGACGATCAGGCTGAGTCATGGCCAAGCTTCGGAAGAGCTGTTTCAGATTGTCCGGTAGATTGGATCGGCCAGAATATCCGGGATTCATTGTGATGAAGATTCCAATGTTCGCATTGACGTTGAGACGTTTTCCGACTAAATCGACGGCCATATCTCCTCCTCCACGAACAGCCTCTTGAATCGTCTGGATTTGTTGCGAGACGGCTGACAGCATGCGTTCTTCGAGACGATTAAACTCGTCGAAACAGCCCCAGGCTCCGACTTGACAGAGACCGACGAGGATTCTTCCCATTGCCTAAAAATGTGATTATTTAGCAAAGTTTGATGGAAAGCGAACTTGGAAGTCGAAAGTTTCGTCACAATTGAACACGAGGACATAACGACCCAGCTGATGGCCAAGAGCCTTTACCGATTCCGTCTTTCCGGTTCCAGCTGGTCCGAATGGAGAGCCTCCGAGTCTACAATTGAGTCATAGAATGATCAGAAAAGGTCACCAACCTGGAATGGAGAGCTTGAGTCATTGTCAGGAAGCATCTGTCGGTCAGAGGTGTACGCACAAGACGTTCTTGAATGCCGAGATACTCGAAGCCGTAGAAGAAGTTGGCATTGGCAATCTTCACAATGCAGCACTGGAGAGCGTCCGTCTGTTTCGGGTTGAAGTAGAAGCGCATGCACTTCTGCCAGCCGAAATCCGTTTGCGACTTGACTTTCTCGTTGATGAGCGAGCGGCATGTGTCCCTTTTGTGTACGAATTCTGTGATCTAAAAGTCGGAATTACAGCAAAAGATCCTAGAATCAGCTTACCAAGGCCTCGATTTTCTTTCGACGGATCGGTGGCTGATCTTTCAGGACGGAGTCAGCTAGAAGGGCCAATGTAGTTCCAACTGCTTTCTCGACATCTTCGACACTCTTGCCATCGGCCAGCGTCGATTCCATCTTGTTAGACCACCAGATCTCGGCCGTGAGAGCAATAATCTGAGCTGGATAACTGTCCAACCAGGCCATGTACTGATCAGGAGAAACGCTGTCGATATCCATTTTGTTGAAGTCGATGAGAGACAGACCGAGCATTCTAAAATAGGCAACTTTCTACAGGAACAAACATGGTAAACTGACTTTGCGAGAGAAGTTCTCATTTCCGTCTCGAAGGCTCTTAGCCAGTCGTTGATGCGAACGTCTTTGGTCTGTACGTTGGTAATGAGCTTGACTTGCTCTCCTTCTCGGCTGTGGAATCCGCTGATCTAAAAGTCATTTCAGCGGAATAAGTTTAGTCAAAAGTACTGTTCGAGCCTCCTCATCGAAATCGATGGCCGTGACACCAGCGAACATCTTCTTCAGGTGCTTCTGCAGTCGCGAGACATCTTTGCTGTTGCCCATGATTTCGAGCAGATCTTCGTCTCCGACAAAATAGAATCGGGGGAAGCTCGACCTCTCTCGTTCCAGGTATTCTCCGAGGGCCTTCTGGATCTTGGCCAACATGTCGGCCAGTCGTTCGAGCAGTCTTTGGGCGCCTTGCATGATGACGACATCAAGGATACGGGGAGAAGCTGCTACTTTCTTCATCAGAGCGAGGAATTCGGTCGAGATGCTAAAAAAGGATAATTTGGTCAAGAAAAAGTAGTCACCTGTTGAAACGAGCACTTTCCACGGGAAGAAGAGTAGCAATATCAGCCGAGCCGGTGAAGAGACCTTCAAGATAGACCCATCGTCGTTGAACGTCAATCCAGACGTCGAACATGGCACTGATGCGATTGAGCTTGTCCTCCCACGAGACGGCCTCTTCTTCGAACTGTTTGTAGTAAGGAGACAGCTTCATAGCAGCAAGAGAGTTCTGGTGTTCCTTGAGCTTGTTGAACAGCTCATCCCATCCCTTGATCAGTCTCGTTTTGTTCTGATAGTTGACGAGCTCCACTTCGTACGATTGCCAGAAATCGCGCATCTGTTTCAGGAATTCTTCAAGAGCCATTTCTCCCTGGGCAATGAGCAGAATTTGCTTGATAACATGCTCGTGTCGTTGAAGATCCGCGTCCCAGACTTGGCCAAGCGTCAGATCGGCCAGATTCCAGTTTACTCTGAGCTCTTTCATCATTTGACGCCAGTGACGATCTTTCAGGGCTTCTGATTTCAACTCTGAGACCAGCATGTTCATCTAAAACAAAATAAATTGATGAAATGGGTATAAAGCTGTTACCTTGGAATAGTTCTGCATCATTAGCTTGGCGTGTTCGTAACTCTTATAGCTCTTGTACTTGACTGGAAGGTGTTTGAGCTGGTTCATCTGTTCGTCGAGAGCCTGCCGAAGTTTCCTGGGCTGGACGGAGAGCCAGGCTTTCTCCTGAAAAACGATGAAGTATGGAAAAAAATCCCAATCTGTACCTTCATCTCATCAATCGATGTGTAAATCGGGGCCAAATTCTGCCAGACTCCCTTCAAGTCGGCCAGTTCTTCTTCTGCCACGATGAGTTTATCGGCTTCGGACGGGACTCCCGTTTCTCCCATATCCAGCGCATGTCGAGCTTTCCGCATCTTGTCACGGTCATCCGACAGCTTGGCCATCTTCTGCTCGAATTGACCGAGAACAGCCATGGCTTCTTGAGGTCGTTGTGTTCCTTCGACTGGCTTAGCTCGTTCCCACTCAGACAGAGTTTCCAGTGTTCTCTTCTCGACAAGTTCGTCTTCTTTGCGGATCTTCGTTTGAAGATTATTAACCTTAATTTGCTAGAGTTTTCACAATTTGAACAGAAAAGTACCTGGCTCTGAATGGCAGCATCTTTTCGCATCAGAATATCTGTAAGCGACGACCATTCTCCTTCAACGTTTTCGGCAAAGAGCCACTGATTCGGGAACTGGTATCTCTGTTGGCCGAGAAGTCTGTGTGCAGCCTTGAACTCGTCAACAGCCTCCTGTCCCGACTTAGACATCTTTTTCAGCTTCTGGACATAGGTAATCAAGGCCACGGCGTCACTCGTAGTTCCGGAATCAACGCTCTGTGATTCGAGCTCTTCTCTGGACTTGGCAATGTCTTTGTAGAATATGTTCATCTTCTGGCCTGAAACAATGTTTGAGAGTATTGGGACAGCCAATTTACCGAGAGTATTTCCGAACTTTTGGAGAATTTCTTGGTGCCAGTAATCATATTTCACGGTGACCTTCGATTGGACTTTCGCGTAGTCAATGAGCACAGGGAAGATATCTTTTCTCGTTTCCTGAAAAAAAAACTGTACATACGATAACCAGCGGAAGCCAAACCTGCGTGTCAAAGGTCTGTCTGCTCTTTCTGATCTCGACGAGGGTCTTCATCCAGCGACTGATGTCGGAGCCAAGATTGTCGTAGACCATCTCAGCTTGAAGACTCCACAGGGCTTGATAGCGCAACCATTCGCCAACATATTGCTCGACCTGGATCATAATTTTGTCGACTGTGGCAAAGGCTCCTTCCAGGACGACTGTACCACTTGGCAGAGTGCTCAGAGCGCTGCTGTACGTCGCAATCGGCTCGTCCTTGTCGATGGCCAGCTGGAAGCGAGTGCCAGTGATACGACGTTTGTTCGTCACGATGGAATGCCAGTCCACAAACTGCTCTAAGAGCTTTCCTCGAGCTTGATCAATTGTGGGATTGATGTAGATGGTACGAGCAGTCAGGACAACCTAAAACCGTACGAATCCTTTAAAAAATGGTTCTAACCTCGATCACAACTTTGTGGACGGGAGGAAGAGCTATGTTCTTCTCTTTGTATTCTTCAACTTCCTCAGAGCCGGAATAGACGAGCGTCCATAACTTAATAGCCTCTTCTAGACGCTTAGCCAGCTTGGTTTCAATCTGCTTGTCGAGAGAGTCGACCCATTGTGTCATGTTCGAGTAGTTTCCGTATGCCATCTGGTCGACGTTCTTCTGGATGTTGGCAAGAATTCCGCCAATCTTTTCCTCAGTGTACTGGCACGTGTCCAGAGCAGCCAAATCGCTATCAATGCTGTCAACCACATAGAGCAGTTCTTCGACACGTTCGTGATAATTGTTGACGGTCTCTGAGAATTTTCCGACGTAAGACTCGATTTTGTAAGAGTCCCATGTCAGCAGATATCCCTCACTGATCTGAGCCTGGATTTCACGGAGGTAGTTGGCTGTGAGGCTATTAATTCCTTGGCGATCGCGGAGCCGTTCGAGAAGGCTCTCGTATGCCTGAAATAACCGAAGAGTTGATTATTGAACAAGACAATCACCTGGAAGGACTCGAGAAGACTGATGGCGAAAGGATACAGGAGACCGGCTTGGTGTGCAGCATTGACAATCTTCAGCGGGATGCGGAAGCCGAGACTCTTCAGATTTCGGACCTCCTTGTGAAGAACAATGCTGTCCGTGCTGAAGTTGACTTTCATGTAAAGCTGTGCCCTTCCGTCCTTGGTGTTTCTCTTCTCGATCACGAATACCTGAAAACAAGTTAGCAAGATAGCCAATAATGACGTGGATACCTTTCCAGCAATGTTGAGATTCTTGGACTGCGTCTTCTCGACCCAGTTGTCAAAGAGAGGCTGAGTGTTTAGCATCTGCCGAAAGTTGTCGCCATGAGTCTTTAGCTGACGTCCTTCGACGTGACCCTCCCATTCTTTTCCGAGAATGTCCTCGATTTGCAATATGCACTTCTGGAGCTGAAGCTCCATCTGCTTGATCCAGATGATTGTGGCAGAGAATGGCGGAATGTCGTAGCATTCGAACATTTTTTGTCCTTTGTTCTCGCTGTGTTCCTTGAGGAATCGAGCCTGAATCCAAAAAGTTATGACGTTTACGAAAGAAATGCACCTGAAGAGCCTGAATGTCGACTTTGGTCTTCTCTACCAGTGGGGCCTGGTATTCACGAATAGCTCCTTTGATGTTGGTACGGATGAAGAGCGAGTTGAATCGACGGAAGATGCGGAACATTTCGTTCGAGTTCGAAGCAGCTCCGAACAGTTCACGCAGCTTGGTAATGATTTCGCCTTCAACCAACTTAATCTGTTCCTCATATCTGCAATTGGAGTTTCATCAGACTTTTCCAACAACGTTACCTTGTTAGGGAAGCTTCCCATGCGGCATTGCCTTCATTGGAGACGTCGAGACAGTCTACTTCGCGGATAAGATCGTAGGCCATGTCGACCTGCCCCGCTGGCGTTAGCTCGGCTCCATCAGATTCTTGATTCTCACTGGGACGGAGGACACGGGCGATCACAGTGCGCAACTGGTCATGTTGACGACGGAACTGTTTCAGTTGAGTCAGTCTGACTTCGAGCTTCTTGTGCACTGCATTCGTCTTGAATTGCATGTACTTCATGGTTTCGTCGCGATTCTTCTTGGATATGTCTCGCATCATTGTTATGAATTTGTCGTACTCGTCGTCCCACTTCTTATAAGCCTCCATGCACTGACTGATGACGACATCGAATTCGGCTATGGGAATGTGCATCAGGCGACGAGTTGCCAAGATCTGGAAGAAGTATATTATAGCTTGGAAAGAACAAAGCAGCTCACCTTCAATATCTGGTTGTTCAAATCTCGCGAAATACATTCGACGAAACGGAGGGCGCGATTGACTGGGTACTTGGTGGATCTCAGCTTCTTCATGTGGGTAAAAATGTTGCCCAGAGCGTTTGTGACAGAAGGCATATCGGCAGCTGAGATGAGCTCGTTGAGTGGGAACTCTTTCATCAGCGTATTGTAGTCCGAGACGGTGGCCATTCGAGCTTTCAATCCTATACAAAAGAAATTTATACAAGACGCATATTACCTGTATCGGCATCAAAGGCGACGGTTGCCTGGAACCGTTTGCCACTCTTCAAAGCCTCCAGCGTGAGCGTAATCTCCTCCGAGTCTCTCTTCTGGTAGATTTTCTGTAGAGCTCGCTCGAGGTTGATCCAGAAGGTAATTTCTTGAAGCGAGGTTCCGGACGACGGCTCACGCTCCAATTTGGTGACTTTGCGGATTTCCTTGATCCAGCGATTGACTCCATTCTGCAGGCTGTTCAGGAAAGAGGCATCATCGATCATGTCGCCGAGGTCATCCACCTGAATCAACAAAAATTTCAGACGGCAGAAAAAAACTGACATTGGCGCGTCTATTTTCTAGCTTGGCTCGGGCGATGACCTTCTCAATTTGTGGATGGATGATTAGATTGATGTCGGGGATGTCGATATTCTGCTGGAGATGCAGGAGACCGATCTCGACGTCAGCGAGGTTCTTTTCGACCGATGAGCCCAGTTTGTCGCCATCTCGTTCGCCGCGGCCCTTCTGGTAGAATGATTTGAACAGAGGGTTGATGGCTTTTCCGACGAGAGCGCCGACGGAACCGTAGAGGTTTCCGTGAGGGATTCTGCAACATTAAAGTTAGACTTGAAGATAGCGAATGGTTTACAGAGAAACTTGAGTCTGCTCAACAATGTTCTTGTCAGCCTCGATAACGGCTCCTCGCTTGATGAAGACGATGGAAGAAGTCTTGTCGTTCCTGTGGCGCAGCTCGTTGCCTACGATGAATATGGCCATGGTGGCATTTTCCTCATCTCCCGTATCGGCTTCGCCCGATTGATCTGTGGAACTGCGTCATAGATGATGAAACCGAACCAACCTCGCTGCACAGTCCTGTCGATGACGAGCATCGATTCCTGAGGATCTGTGATAAACTTCGCGATCATCTCAGACTTGTCGAGGGCATCTTTCAGCTCGTCCGCCTGCCCGATAGCTCCCAGAATGGCCGTACCGACTGACAGCACGTATTCCTTGACTGCTTCTTCGGTCGCCAGGGTTACCTCGACCTGAGGTGGACCAGTTTCGGTCCCACTATCCATATTTTACTGCAATATTGGATTTGAGCAATAAACAGAAGAGCATGAAGAAGAATGGCAATGAGCCAGGCGCGGTGACCTCTAGCCGAGGGAATTGGGCAAACATAGCGCGATATCCAGCAGCGTTTTTTGGCTAAAATTTGATAAGAGGCGAGTGAAATAGAATAATAGCAGTCGATTTTATTATTGTTTAACAATTTTAGGTCAGGAAACCACAAACGATTTTGTGAGAAAGGAGGAAATGACGAAAATGAGTCATACAAAAACAAATTTGTCACCAAACGTTCTTAAACAGCTTTATGGCAATGTCTATCTCAATTTCATCTATATTCAGCTGTGAAACACTGCGCTTTCTTTGCAGCAATGGATTGGAAAAACTGAGTGAAAAAAGCAAAACCAAATTTAGGGGAAATGAAAAATGGCTGCGTATCGCTCGACGGTTGAGTATCAAATGCTGGCACGTATATGTTGCAGTTGAAATTGGCCGGAAATTCATTATTTTGGGTTTATTATTTATTCTTTCCATTTTTTTTCTATCAAAATAGATAGATTGATTCATTCCTCATCTTTTAAAGGGACAGTCCCATTATAACCAGATAGGAGAAATCTGGGAAGCCCGCGCATTCAAACCTGAAATACCTCAAATATTGCATTTCCGTTTATTTCATCTATTTCCGTCATTTTTCCAACAAATGACGTTCCACCACTCATTATAGACGTAATTTTTGATGAGGAATCGATTTAAAATAAGTAAAAATCGAAAAAAGTAGTGTAGAACGAGAAAAACGCAAAACTGAAATTTGCCGTGGGTCCCGCCACGAAGTTGCCTGATTTCCACTGCGGGCATGTTCGCACACGGGACTGTCCCTTTAAGACCAAAACTAGCCATTTATAGTCTGTAAAGTAGCTACTAAGAATAATTAGTCCTTTAAATGTAGAACAAGAATGTTGGGTCCCGACACGAGTATGTCTAAATCGTGTCGGGACCCAACAAAATTTTGTTCAAAATTTAAAGGACTAATTATTCTCAGTAGCTACTTTGCAGACTATATAGGGGCTAAAGGCTTAGCTAAGCCCAAAACAACCAAACATGGCTTAAACAAAAAGTGAAATTCCCGGTCAATATCAACGGCTGGTCAATTTCAACTGCAACATATACAATCGCTTCGAGAACCAAATTCAGCAGAAATTGATATTTGGCGGGAGCCAAGTTCTGACGCAGTTTTGCGTACCCATTTTCCACCAAGGTTGACCGGGCTATTGCTCTTCCCCGATCTTTCTTTTTTTTTGGGTTCATCCTCTTCAAACCTGTATAAACACGTTGCAGATGACCGATAAAGACGACGTGGAACAGGAGGATACGAAAGTGGCCGACAAGCACAACTGGGGAGCCGCCGATTTGGAAAAGGTCCGTTCAATTTCGGGTTTTCATCGAAAACGAAGAATATTTTGGAGAGACAAGACTATAGAGGCATAGTTATTGTGCTGAAAAACATATGTATTTCATGCCCAGAGAAACGGAATATTCTTATTGTTAGAACCAGTAGCTAATCAACGAAAAGTTCCGAAACCGATATCTTCGCAAAAATTGACTGGAAAAGTTTTTTTATCAGATTCAAACAAATTTTGAAAATACAATTGTGTAGCCCCTCGTTTAATAAACAGCCTCGTGAAGTATTGAATGTTGCTGAAGAAGCTGACAATGAGATGATATGCAATTTGAACAAAAATGCAGAAAAAAAATGATTTCCTATCGTTGGCGCTTACCGAATCATTACATTTTCAGGTAACGGACCACCAAGAAGACAAAGACGATGCCAAGCTATCCTCTGATGCCTTTGGAAAACTTATCAAAGCCACACCGCAGCAGCAGCAGAAAATCGTGACGATCAAGAAGGAGGATCTGCTGATGATTATGAACGAGCTGGAACTGCCAAAGGTTCGCCAAGGTTTTTGATTACCTCACCATTTGTTTTGAAGGTTATAGTCGAGAGGAAGCTGATCGAGTTCAACGGAGACTGCCAAGCCACGATGAGAAGCCTGCTGGGTATGATCTAAGACTTTTTTTTACTACGGTTGTTGTTATGCTAAAACTTCTTTCTCGTTCATTTTTGTCTTCCGAAAAAAAAACTAAGAGGTCAGCCCGGAAGAAGTCGATAAAATAAGGGAGAAAAGAGTGAAAGGGATGAACCAAGAAGAGTCATACTGCCCAGTTTCTATTAGCAGAAAGATAAAACAGACAGTCTAAGATTCGGTAGAGAAGACAAGAAGTAAAGTTTCTTCCCGACTCAAGCCTGAGTTCCGAAGAGACTCATGGGCTGCGGGTGCTTCCTGAGTGGGCAGGTTGCGGTAGGCGTTAACGTCCCGAAGCTGCCTCGACTTTTCTGGGAACGCCTTTACTCCGTAGCAAGCTACTACCAATTTAGCGACCTCAGAAGGATGAAGCCTTGGTTGGGCCGAAGCGGTGTTTTGAACTTGGGACCCTTTAGACTGACGCGGCGCCACCTGCCATTGCACCATCTCGCTTCAAGAAGGTAGATCCAAAAGGAGGTCTGGCAGAACGAAAGACTTTAGTTTCTGGAAGAAACCAAAAAACACTGACAGTAACTGAGTTGAATTCACACAGGAGAAGTAATGAGTGTCCAGTTGCAGCGAGAATCGAGGAGTCGCTGCTAGTCCACCAGAAGAGAGCATGAAAATAGAGCTGGGCTGGTAGATGCAGTGAAGAGAAGACAAGCAGAGAGCCAAGTCGAGGAGTGAAAGTTACCAAACAACTAAAGACACAAGAGAAGAAAAAGAAAACAAATACTTTGGCACATATTTATTCGACTGCCAATCTACTTCAGAGCCAAATAAGCGGACTGGGCTCCTCCTCCACCAGCAGCAGCCTCCTGGGCCTGCTCGGTATACAGTGAACTCTCTCTATAACGACACCAAGGTGCATACCTGGTGCAACCTATTTTTTTCGTAATTTCTCGAAACTTTTTTGTTCAAAATTTGGAATCTAGTAGAAAAAAATATGAAGAAAAATCTGACACAAGAAATATAAAAAATTCTTAAAAATGTCATAAAACACCGCAAAAAAAAACTTTTGCTGGCGCAAATTTGGTGCGAAGATTTTCTACAACATTTTTAAGAATTTTTTTTTAATTTCTTGTGTCAGATTGTTCTATATATTTTTCTCTGCTGGATTCCTAATTTTGGCCAAAAAAGTTGTAGGAAAAAAAACGAAAAAATAGGTTGCACCAAGTTTGCGCCTTCAATGTCGTTATAGAGAGTTCACGGTACTTGGGCGGGCTCGAGCCGAGCCGGTTTTTGACCCTCGAGCCGGCTCGGGTAGATGGGGTCCACGAGCCGGCTCGGCTCGAGCCAAAAAATGTCAAATTTTCGTCTATTTTTTGGCAAAACGGGACAAAATGTCAAGTGTAATGTTATAAATTGCTGGATAGGGTGTATCTACTAAAACTTTGTTACCCAGGAGCTATAATACAACTTCTATTAAAAATGGGAATCCCTTTTTAGAACTTCGTAAAATTTCCGTTTTTTCTTAGGCTCGAGCCGGCTCGGTTCGCCCTGCCCCGTCGAGCCGGCTCGGCTCCAAAAGGTCCGCGAGCCGGCTCGGCTCGATGACCCCTTCGAGCCGGCTCGAAATCGGCTTGAGCCGAAAAATTTCGGCTCGTGCCCAAGTATACTGCTCGGTTGCCTCGTGGATGGTGTTTCCGCCGAGGATGGTCCTTCCAACGACAACGATGCTGCTGTTGTTTCTTCCCGCGATGTGATAGGTGTCTCCCATATTGACCCTGGAAGATTCATTACTGGTACTTCTAGTGAAGCATTGGACTCACGACGACCTCCTACCGACGACTAGAGACGAATATTGCTTTTAGACTCGATTTCAAAGTTTCCTTAGAAAAACTTCTATTCAAAACGAACAAAGTTAGTGAACAATTATTGGAAAACTTTTCTTTTCAATTGGCTTACTACCAAAAAACTTCAAGGCGACGAATACCTCCATGTTCTAGTCAGTGTTTCAGACTCAAAAACTAGAATTTTCGGGTTGCCATGTTCAGCAAAGTTACAGTATTTTTCATTTTCTATAACTTTCTAGAACATTGCGAGTCGCTTAACCGTCAGTATAGTCGTGAAAGCGGTCACTGCTAGAGCAGTATAGACGCCAAAGGTTTTTATAGCAACCCAAATACTCAGGAAAACTGAATGGAATGAAACATTCCTTCCGAAGTAGTTGTTGACTGTCGTTTCCTGGAACTCCGGGTGCTCGTGTAGGAACCGTAGCAGATGACGTTCGAGTCCTTGGTAGGCAATTTCGTCGACGGTCATCGTCGATTGTCCTCCTCCAATCGGGGCACCTCCTACGGCAGTCATGGTCGAGTTGGCGGGAGGGAGATCACTGACAGCGGTCATGGGGACAGCAAAACCGGCTCGGCTCGAGCCGCCCAACTCTCTCTATAACGACATCGAAGGCGCAAACTTGGTGCAACCGAGGATCCAGTGGGGACTCCTCCGAAGGCAGTCATCGTGGATCTACCGGCAGGGATTCCTCCGACAGCTGTCATCGTAGACGAACCAGATGGAGCAGAGCCGACGGCCGTCATGGTATAAGATCCGACGGGGACAGCAGTCGACGGACTGGGAGTAGAGTAGGAGTAGACGGCTCCAGACGAATTGGCAGATGGCTTGGGGTCACCAGCAGCGGGCGTTCCTCCAGCTCCGCAGTAGGCGCAGTAGGATTTGCTGTTCAGCTCCTCCAGCGCCAGCTCTGAGTCCGAGGTAGGCAGACGTCATCCCGGCGGTCAATCGATGTTGAACAACTTTTCCCCTGGAAAGTTGTCCTTTTATGGTCAACTTTTGAGAGTTTTTGGAGAGATTTTAGTCCAAGTTTGATGTTTTTGGTAAAAGCTACATGCCATTACTGTAATTGATTGATCCATGAGGAGATAACTTGTTTTGACGTGTTTTGCAAAGAGAACTGGGTTCAAAGCAAGCTGTTCCGTGATCACAGAAGGTTGTCCTCGTCTCCCTGCTAGGTTCTCCGTGACTCTCTTCCGCCTTCCTCGTCCTGACCCCTGTCCTGATCGTCGAATGCTCTATATGATAAGCCTGTTTCCGCATACCAAAACGTCTGGAAATAGACAGTAATCGACCAGTTCAGTTCAGAGATCTGTATGTTACAATTTGTGTATACCGCTTTTTTGGATATTCCCGTACAGAGAACAGTGGTGTCCCAAATCCCTCTCTGATACTAGTCACAAAGTCCGAGTTCATCTCCATCCAGCCGGAATAATGGTGGTCAAACCCAGTCCCCTCTCTATCTCGTATAGCCCACAGCCCATCCTCACACTCTCTCGCTCTTTTCGGCCAAAGTTCTCTGCGCAGACCTCATTAGACTTGTTAATTGGTCGCAAAGCACTGATTGTCGCCTAGTCCCTCTTTCGACAAAAAAAAGGGAGAAAGAGGACAGCAGAAGCATTGATTGGAGCGTCCTTTAAGGAACCGACTATAGGACAATGTGTTCAGTGAAGAGGAGGAGCAGGAAGAAAGAAAAGGACATATACTTTCAAATACCCTCGGGGGAATCTGCTCCGGGGACGTCTCAGACTTTACTATTGTCTCCTTTTTAAGGGAGAGAGTCACGTCTTGTCCTCTTTCCATGATCCACTGCAGAAATTGTTGTTTCCAAGAAGATTTGTGAAAATCGCAGATTCTTTCTACGGTTTCCAAGAGAAACGAATTCCTGATCGCCAATGTTGTGTCCTGCGGTTTATCACGGGATTCAAGGGCAACACGGGTTTAGTTTATGTAGCTTTATTCAGCCAAAAGATAACAATAAACAGCTAAAGAGCCGGAAAGAAATATTATCTGATCAAGTGACGGGGAACTGGGCGCCAAAGGTAGCGTGGCGAGACCCATTACAGCAAAGACGCGGGAATTCAAATGAGGAATGAGCACATTACAACATTTACCTATCCGAAGGTCTAATTGATGCCGAGACTCATCCAAAACTCTCTCGAAAAGAGTAGTAACCGACGCTTCTTCACTGTGGCGATCCCAACAGAATGTCGGACATTTTCTGCTTTCTATACCTTACATTTTGAAAGTACCTTGTTCCAATGCTTAAACGGTGAAATGCATGATTATCGAAACTTTGGGCTCGATTCCGACTATTGAGCCCTTTCGTTCAAAGACTTTCCTTGTCAAATAGTCTCAGCCAGCACTTTAGTCATTCAAAAGTCGTTCTTTTTGGAAAGATCAGTTTGGTTTTCTTCATTGAAACCGCAGAACTGTTAGTTCAGGGAATCATATATTGTTTCCTGGCATTGCAGGCTGACAACTTGAATTTGACTATTCATCCTTTTCTTTTGAATTCAGTCAGACTCTTACTCTGTTCAGAACGCGTCAAGTGCATCTTATACTCTATCTCATAAGTATTACTGAACTTTTCGTTGAGTTTCTGGAATAGGACTGTCTCGACTTCGGATGATCAGAATCTTTCTTTTTACCTTTCAGAACTAGAAAGTGAGAACTTAGCTACTCGGATTCAAAAGTAGTAAAAATAGTAAGAATTGGTTCCAGTTCCGACATGTACCAAAGGTCACTGGACCTTCTATCCGCTTTTGGCAGTGCTCATCAGAGGGTGTGAGAATCCGAAAGGAAATCCAATTCCTTGCACTGGCTGGCTCCTCTGACCGCATCAGTGACCGGCTCTCACGGCATTCTATAGCCAAAACGAGGGAGCAGAGAGAGGGAGAGGACACACCCATCCAGACACTTTTTAGCCGTCTCTCCTCGTCTCGCCCGTCCCTGGGGACGGTTTCAATACTTTTTCTTCTTTTTTTTTTTCAAAAAACTGGAGATGAGGAAGAATGTTGCCTTCCCTTCGTTCTCTAAAAAGTTGCGACCCATCCCATTAAACCCCCAGTGTCTGGAGACACAACCTCTTTGAACTCTTCCCATCGTTGACCCTTGGATTCTCTCGGGACCCCCTTCATGAAGAATCTCGTTTGTCCAATCAGTCGCCCATCCACGAGGACTTTTGGCTCAAACGGCCCCTCTTATTCCTTATGCTCCGAATTGACAGAGTACTTCATTACTTTTCTTCCGCCCTCTCGACTTGACTCATGAGAGAACAATACTTTCTCGCGCTCGCACCTGTTTACCATCCTTTTCTTCTCATTTCCGCCGCTTCTTTTCACAGAGACTGTTACAGGAAAGATGCCGGGTAGAAGCCGTTTGACAATGGCAGAGAAACGGGCTAGGAACCGAAGTCTTACCAGGTAAGAGCGGTTTGTCTCGAGTGACTGATTGAGTGACTGTGAAGCTGAGGGACTGACAGAATGACAGACTGCCAGGCTGACAGACTCAAAGACTGATTGACCGTACAAAATCCAGCATGCTGTGCACACCGCCAGCCTACCCCGGCTATACCTCCTACATTGGGTCGTTGACTAAGGTCGAGCCGTCGGGAATCATCACCTTTGTTCCCTACGGAGGAGAGGATGACTCTTCTCCTCCCTTCGAGCCTGATCTGAACTTTGAACCGTCCTCACTTCCCATATCACGTTCTACTGTCTTTCCCTATAGTAGTCCTCCTCTCTGTTCTCCGGAAGATGACTCCGAATACCAGGTAAGAGTGATTTACTAAAAGTAACAAAGACAGTTTCAGGTAGTCTCGCGAAAAACCTCACCCAATGCCACCTCTTCCGGTTACGTTTCCGGAAGCGGAGATTCTGATCAAGAGCTTAGTTTTCCAATGGTAACTCTTTGTCTCCTACTGAAAAAGAACTCTATTTGAGACCCAGTCTTACTGTCTAGAAGATACGGTCAGAATGAGTAGATACCATTCGCGACGAGACCGCGAAGCCGAAAAGTGGAGACGTCGAAGCGTTCCAGCTGCTCCCAGAAGTAATGTTCCGGACGACGTGGTGGATATTCTCTCGACTCATGGACACATTCGATGGGAGACGGACGTGGTGAGTGAAAGCGGTCAGCAGTCGTCCGGGGGGTAATAGCCATTTATCAAGAGGACCCAAGGTTGCCGCTGATTTTGCCGCATTCACAATGGGCCTCTTTTTGTAATAAGAGTCTTTCTGTCCTTTACCCTATCAGTCTATTATTATCCAATGACTCACCAATTTCCGCATTAGCTAGGCACAGTAGCCGAACTGTCACTGTTATTAGTCGACTGTCCCACTCGTCTTCGCGTATATTTGCCCCCTTCATAACATGTCAGACCTTCTCCCGGATATAAACAGTTTCCCTCTCTCTCCTCCTCAGCCAGCAATTTATTCCCCACGGTCGCGCCTAATCTAACGGTTTCCTGTTCTTGTAACGACTGACACAACTGGCTGAGAAGCCATTGGCAAGAACCGAATGGCGGGGTCGACGGGCTCCTCTCCCCTTCTGTTTGCAGCCACACCCTATGTCTCATGTTGACTCCGCGTTTATCATGATCCTCTCGCACAAGCCTAGTCGTTCTCTTTCCAGGATACAGGAGAGCGTGTAGCCATGGAAGTCCGCGGCATCAGACGTCCCGAGTCAGTCATGCAGTTGGTACGAAGATTTGGAGAGATCGGAGCAGCACAGGTGAGTCTTTCTCTCGAGAGAGTACAAGAACAGAATAAGCACATGACAGGAACTGGGACAAGAACAGTTAGTAGTATTGAACTAGAGGACAGAACACCAGAACAGTCTGTATTCCGGGAGAACAGAAATCATTTGATCTAAAGTTTTTCTGAATGAATGCATGGGAACAGGGACAAAACGTCAGACACTGTTGCTCTTATCGTCTGGGTCTTTGAACCTGTTTCATTACTGCAATTCCACTCTTTTCAGAGACAGTACGGATACAGTCTGATTCCAGAGAAACTACAGATATAGAGATCCAGGAGAAGTAGTTTTCAGCCCTGTACAGTTCCACAGTTACAGTGCCCGGGAATAACCGAGCATGGTCAGAGCTCTTTTGACTGTGAGATGCGACAGGGTATAAGAATTAGGAGCAGAAAGGCAAGGTACTGCACATCGCAAGTACAGAGACAGTCCGTCCTCAAATCACCCCTTATTCACGACAATTGCCTTGTGACCAGTCTACAGGAACTACCGTTTTGCTGACAGAACTTGGACAGTGCTGTAATTCCGGGTGAAAGGTAGACGACTTGTAGAAGACGAGATCCAGAAGCAACTTTACTTCAGCACGGCTACAATACAAAAGAGTCTCTAGTTAATTGGTAGCTAGTTATAATTATATGTAATACATATGAAAATATCACAGGAGATTACGCTATTCTTCGTGACAGACAGTAACTGAGAACACATTAGAACAGAGAGTCAGACTCTTACTCAGTCACTTTAACAGTTTGAACCTATGTGGCTGATTGACAGAGAACTGGAACAACCGAGTTATGAGTATACATCTCTTTTTATTTGACTGTCTCTCTGGTTCCAGTTCAAGAGCGTGCCGTCTCTCTAAAGAACAAACAAAAAGCGTGCCAATGAGTCTGATCATCCTCCTCCCGCGCTAATTGTGTTTTCTATTTCCTCTCTTCTTTAAAAGTGTAAATTTCCAGGAAAACGACCTGCACCGATCACGCCAGTCACTGGACGGCAAAGAGAATCATCGTTCTTCCTGTGCCTTCGGTGAGTCTCATTTCCCCGAAAAAAAAAAGAAAAAAGCCAGTCATAATCGCTGACATCAGGTTTTCTTTTCGGAAGGTTTCTAAACTGTCTGTTCTTTCTCTTTCCTAATGTTTTGGAAACTGACTCAAGCCCCCTTCCACGGCAAAAATCATATGCGTTTTCCTTGTTTCCTTGTGTATTTTCTTAGATCACTTGTTTTTTGTTTCTCCCTTCCAAAATGTTGTTTATTTACCTTTCCTCAAAACAGTGCTCCCGTCTCATAAAAGCGTTGACACTTTGCAACCACTTATCAAGTCAAATTTCATCCAGAATCGAGTGTAAGCTGGAGTTTACTTCTCTTTAATTTTTTGCTAGAACCTTTAGCTGAAAGTACAGTCTATTCAGGGGGTAGGGGACATGGTGGTCACCTATCTTTTTCGCTGTGAGACCCACTTGCTCGAAGATTTCAACACGAAAACGTCGGACACTCAGCGAAAGATTCCCTTTTCATCTGCATGTCTGAGTATTCAATGTTTGAATAGCAAACTTGAAAGATTGGGTCTCATAACGAAGAAAATAGGTTACGGTATTGCCTTATTCTCTATGAACTAACTACTTTTTGTCCAGAAAATTCAGAATCAAAAAGTTTTCTCTTGACAGAGTATCCAATGTTACGACGCTGTTCTCATCAATTGGTCCTGGACCAACTTAGGGGGTTTGTGTATTCCTGCATACGTTTCACGGACAAAAAAATCGGTAGACGCTCAAAAAGCTGCAAAGATTGTTTTGTGAAGATCACTAGACAGCCCGAAAAAAAAGAACCCAGTTCGCAAGTGTTGCACACGACTGGCAGTGAGGTTTACAACCCTCTCGGTTCCTGCATATTACAAAGAGTCTCGAGAGTGTGCCTCCAGGCTGTTGTGTCCATCCTGACCCTCTCCTCTCCCTCTGTGTGAAAAACTTCAATTTGCAGGTGGCAAAATGGCCGGTCGTCCCAACATGTTCAAGCAGATGGAAAAAGTCGGACCGGGGTGAGTCAAATTGCGGCCATTTGGGAAAGATTGGAGAGAGAAAATATAACACCTACGCGAAATGGCTAGACAAAAGACTGGGTTGCTCGGAATGGTTCTGACTCTTATCCAAGGTCTCTTGACTCAGTTTCGATTCTTACTCTTCATTTTCTAGTCTCCCGTTCCTCTGAAGCCCGTACTGACCAGTTCTTTTCCAATTTACATGGACTCTTGACCACTTTTCAAACACTCAACCCCTATCATCTGTCCTGTTCCCTGACCTCTCCACTTTTCGAAAGGAACGGCTGTATTTCTGCATACTTTTTCTTCATGTCATGCGTCAAGACTCTTGACCAATCTGCTCATTCCGAACTCCATTAGTTTGGTTTGAGTAGTAGGTCCCTTTCCTGTAGTTTTTGGGCACTCGAATAAAGGTCTGTGTACTATAGTACTGCCGCTTATTCCATTCTAGCTTAATTTGGTCTGCTCAAGTTCATTTCATTCTCGTACCACTCATTCCATTCTCTTGATAATCACAGCAACATTCTGTCTAGTATTTCAAAGCCTCTCGGCTATTCTCTAGTTGTCCCTGTGTTTTTTCTCTTTGAAACTGTCTTTACTGAGTACTTTCCAGTAGCTCACAGACCTTGTCAGAAACTACAGGATGAGTCTAGATTACAGTAGTCAATCAGTGGACAGTAAAATAGAATACGTCAGTCAAACGAGGCTGGATGTTCAGTAATAGTCAAGACTGAACATATTCCTTTTTTGGTCTTTCACCTAAGGGTACTCGATCAAGAAGATCTATTCTCCAGACTACCAGTTACCGTACTCTTCGGTTTCTAATCTCTTTCTTTTCAGAACAGTCGGTGTTCCGCGCCAGCTGAACGCAAACTCCATCAAGGATGCCCTCCTCCGCTGGTTGCAGAGTAAAGTAGTCGACTACCCTGTAAGTTTCCCAGCAAAAAAAAATAACTGGAAACCATTTCAGAATGTAAACGTCACCAACTTTTCCTCCTCCTGGGCCGATGGAATGGCCTTTTGTGCTCTGATTCACCACTTTGCTCCTCACTCTTTTGATTTCAATCAATTGGATCCCAAGGAAAGGAGGAAGAATCTGGAACTGGGTTTCAAGGTGGCAGAGTAAGTTTTGTTTCCTGTTTCTTCTTATCTTCTCTCCCTCTGCTGCTCTTTGGACAGGGTAGTGGAACAACCGACGTAGAAGCAGTTAAGATACTGAATGATTAGCATGATGTGCTCAATAGCTGTTGACTTTTTCAGAGAGACAGTGAGGCGGAGTATCGAAGGGACTCTAGTCTGTCGTTCTCCGTCTCTTTGCCTGACTCTGGTATGTCTTCTCCTCACCAGACAGGAAGACAAAGCCTGATAGGTCTACCAGCGACACTAGAGTAGAAGTATTAGCAACTTCTGAACCCTCGGCTGACTAGAAGGGGTGTCGAGAGTGCGCCTGTCTCTTCTTTCTGGAGCCTTTTTCTTTCTGCTTGGGCGCCTTCCTCACTGCCTTATTGGTTTCTCCAGAAGCATCTGGAGGGATCCAAAATAGAGGCAGTAGTCTCTCTGGGTAGCAGTAGTTTTGCAAAGCTACCAAAACACACTAACTAAGCAGCACAACAAGCACAACAAAATAACTAAGAAATACAACAAGCTACAAAACAATTTATTACAATGTGCTTCTAGCTTGCTTCGAGTTGCTTTTATAGCAAAAATTTAGAGATTTTTAATTAAAAAGAGGTTTTTAATCAGTTTTTTCAAACTTGTTGTAATTAGGGGAAAGACTCGAAGGGGATTGCCTTGACGGATGCAGAATTGACCAAAAGAAGTTTTTTTTTTAATAAGGTGCCCGAAAAGTTTGTGGCTTCTTTTCCCAGTCCAAAAAAAGCTCTAAAATTGAAAATATCAAAAACTAAACAACCTTTTCCAGAGACAACGGAATCTGTGCTCTTCTGGAAGTCGACGACATGATCATGATGGGCGATCGGCCGGATTACAGTACGTTTCGTTGATACTTCAAGCTTCCATCCAAAATAATCTCGAAACATCGTTTAACACAGTAAAATATCCTTCTTTCAGAGTGCGTCTTCACGTACCTCCAGCAATTTTACAAGCGATTCCGGAACCACGTCTAGGTCAAACTCTTTTCCGCGTACTCTCCACGTTCCATAACATATTCTATGAGTAAACATTTAACAAAAAAAATTAACAAAAATAGCAAGAAAAAGATCTATTACTTCCCATCCGAGGCGACTAAAACATGCGGTCTTCTTGTCCGCCTCTCCGGTCGATGTTTCTCGTGATTGTTCGTCCAGGGGCCGGTGGAATCGTTCGAATAAAAGTCCATCGGGTAAAAGTCGTCTGGAGCGGCGATCTGAGCACGTTTTTGACTTAGAATTGGCGAGAAAGGTACCTCATCGAGAGCCACAGCCAGCTCGTACGGCGATAACAAGGGCTTCGGGAAGTAGAGGCCCCAGTCGATGGAAAGACGTGGACAGGCTACTTGGACCCAGCTGAAAACGGTTTTTATTGTAATTAGCCAAAAAGGTCAGGAGTTTATTCTGTCAAGTATGCATGCGCGGATCGGCAGAGATCGGTGTATCCTAAATTTAGGATAAGAGCAAGGATCTATTTACAGTAACCGGTCTAAAACTTCAAGACTGAAGCGAAATGCAGTAACTTGCTCCGACTAAAAACCTTGAAATACTTACCACTCAATCTCCGGAAAACAAGCCAACTTTTCGGGGAAAATCTCCGATAAAAGGACCCGCGTGAATCGTTTTTCATGCTTTGCCAGCTTGCTTTCTAGCTCCTAAAACCATAACTGCGCTAAAGGGAAAAAAGGTTGGTACCTCGACAATTTTGATGTTTCCCTGTCGGCCGAGCGTCCCATGAATGATTCCAAAGTTTGAACAACTTTTGGCTATTTCTACTGCTTCTAAATTGGGGATCTAGCTAAAAAAAACGAGGGGGAAACCCACTCATTCTGTTGTTTTTCATCAAGTTGAAGTCATAGTGCTCTCGGGTCAGTTTTCGAGAATAGGGATCGTATTGGTAGGCTGGAATCTTAGGATTGTGGATCATAGCCGATTCCAGATGAAATCTACCATCTCCGAGGTATCTAAATCAGCTTTTAAGGAAAAACTAGCTAGAAAACGAACATTAGAGCGTCTGTATCGAGAGGAAGACGTGGCGACGTGCAGCCGAGAACCTCTCCCGGACTCAGGGGCTTACATTGGGGAAGAAGCAGCTGGAATCCTTTGCCGCTCATCACCTGTTTGACAGTCTGAAAATTGAAGGCTAGACGTCGAAATCCGGTGAAAATTGGCATTTTGAGTCTTTTTTTTTTTTTTACAAATATCGGTATTTTATGCAATTCCTGCTAGCCAGATAGCGGCTTTTCGCCGTTGCTAACGCCTTGTCGAACCTCACGTATCTCGGAGCAAGACACTGGTATTTGGTCAGCTATGCAGCTTAACCAATCGCCTGGCTATGTATCAAAAGGCTCAGACTGTGAGACATTATCTACCGTTTTATTGCCATTTCAGAGCAGCTCTGCACTACGCCGTTGAGCATTTCACACGGTTTCAGACGCTGAATGAGGAGGAAAAGTCGAACCTGCAGTGATCGAATAAACTGAATCGTGCTGACAAGGGCAATTTTCTGGTCGGGCTTGAAGTTCTGCAACAGACAGTCCTCGAAATGGCTTAAATTTATATCGATATTGACGAAAACGTAGAGCATATTAATCCCGTCTGTGTTCTGGATCGGAACCAGACAGCTATGTCCGTAGTGAACCATCAGATCACAGCCTATACGTTGTATGAGCCGATGAGCAGAAAAAAAGACAAACCCATTGATTTAGCTGTGTAATCATCGACACAACAGGCTCCGTAGGTCACATCGCCCATAATTACCGTATCACAATTAGTATGCTTTTCCAGAATGTCGGCAATGACACAGGCGTACATCAAAAGGCCTTCTGGGAACTGTAAGGCCACTAAAATTTGAACTTTTTTCTCTTTTGAGCATGAAAAACGGACCATATTTGCTGTTTGTCGTCCTGATCTTCCAAATCGTCTTCGGGACCTCGAAGGAGTAATTTGATGGGAGCTGCAAGGCTTACTTTTGGTTCAGAAATAGCTAAGAAAGTCCTACAATTTCTAGATCCATTTGTAATTTCACGTCCGAGGCTATTTCTTCCAGTTGGGCAGCGATTGCCGAGGCTTTGACGGTCATTCTGCCTGAAATTTGTCAGATTTTTGAGAAGGAAAGAAGAGAAGGAAAAGAAAGGAATTTTGTTATCCAAGGAGATGGAATACAAAAAGCCAGAAAAGTCGTTAAAAAAACATATCTTGGAGCAGCGGAAAACGTAACGTTACTGGAGCAGCATACTCTGTCGCCCTCCTCCTCTTTTTTCGTCCTCTGCTGTTTAAATAGCTTTTACACACAGTAATAGAAGAGGCATTTTCTTCTAAACAATTCATAACAATAGCTGCAAAACAGTCACAAGCAAAACTACTGAAAGTTATGAATACCATGGGCATTCCTACTCCTTTTTAGGTCTATTTTCCCCATAAAACACTCCTTGTCATTCTCCTGTGTTTTCGATACTTTTTCGGAAATATTTTGTTACGAAATAAGAAGAAAAAATTAGAGGAGAGATGAAGGCAAGAAAAATTTGGAAATCCCTTGCTTTCAAAGTGGCGCCAAAGATGCGTCCACTCAAAAATGAAGGGAAATGGCTTGGAGTGCCTCTTGTTTTTTTTCTGTTTCTGTAATTTTTCGGTCTTTTCTTATTATTCTCTTGCTAAAGTTTTCTTTTTCAGTGAATGGAGACAGATGGGGACGACAGAGTCGAATCAGCTGCGCCCCAGGCGGAAGAACAGACTGGTTAGCTTCATATTTTTCGACAGAAAAGCAATTTAAAGGCTGTTTCAAGAAGAAAAACATCGCCGTAGTCATTCTGCTCACTGTAAATCTCTTAAATTACATGGATCGCTTCACAATCGCCGGAGTTCTCACAAGACTACAGGAGTATTTCACGATAAACGACCAGGAAGCCGGATTGATGCAGGTTTTTCAGTTTATCTTGTTTCCAAAGGTTCCCAGACAATGTTCATCGTCTTCTACATGCTTTTCGCCCCAGTTTGTGGTTATCTAGGCGACAGGTTCAATCGAAAGCTGATCATGAGTATAGGCCTGCTTTTCTGGATCATTGCCGTTCTTTTATCCACCATCGTTGGACGAAATGTAAGTCTTTTCCTAGTTTCTTAGTCATATTTTTAGCATTTCTACCTCTTTCTCTTTTTCCGAGGTCTAGTCGGAATAGGAGAGGCGTCCTATTCGACCGTAGCCCCGACCATAATCGCGGATCTGTTCAAGGGAAGAGCCAGAAGCACAGTTCTGATGATTTTCTACTTTGCCGTACCGGTGGGAAGCGGTCTCGGCTACGTTGGAGGCTCTTATTTTGCTCTGTGGACTGAGTCATGGCAAGGTGGCGTGAGGCTAGTATTGTTCATTTTTTCTAAACACAAATAAAATGATAGCCTTTCGTCCAAAAAAAACATACCCAGTAAACTGTTAGAACAGCGTAGACAAAAAACATTTCGTTTCTTTTCAAAGAGATTACGATTCTCGATATGTATTTTGAGAGTAACGTAAAGAAATCTTCGCATACAGCATTCAAGAAAAAATATACAAACAAGCATTATTCAAGCCAAATTCCAGTGCGTAAAGTCTCGTTTCCTTCAGGTTTACACCCCTGATCGGAGTCTTTTGCCTGGCCGCCATGCTCTTCTTCCTGGAAGAACCGTCCCGCGGACAGGTTGAGCACGCGGAACTCGAGCCAAGCACCCTCTGGCAGGATCTCTGCTACCTCAAAAATGTGTACGTTTTTGATGGATTTGGCTTGAAAACTCGCGCTGTAGAAAAACCTACAGAACAATCTGTGTGGGATTCACGTGCGTCGTCTTCGCCGTAGGAGCTTTGAGCTGGTGGACACCCAACTTTGTTGGTTACGCCTACGCGATGCAGAAAGGACTGCCACCGTCAGCAGCGGATATGGCTCAGTAAGTACTATTTTTTAAGAAAACCAATAATTTCAGTGTATCTCTCGTCTTTGGCATCATTACCTGTCTGGCTGGAGTTGTAGGAGTCGTTCTGGGATCGGTTATCTCGGCGGTAAGTCCCATTTTTTGCTTGGGAAAGGCAGAGATATAGAAGAAAGCCCAGCAGATACCATAATTGGAAGCTGATATGACTATCAACAAAACTGACTGGGTTACACATTTTCAAGCTCAAATCTTCCCGTTATTGAATTTGGAAACACGAAATTTTTTTCAGAAGGATCTTGTCAAAACTGGCTAAAACTGCCCTAAACTCGAAAAACAACTTGTTTCTCTATTTTACGTTTTTTTTTCCACAAGCATTGTCTTTTCAAGCTAAGAATCTAGCATTTTCAGGCCTGGAGAGAAGGTCGATGGGGTCTGCCAGTCAATCCATGCGCCGAAGCTCACGTCTGTGCCATCGGCTCCATTCTCGGCGTGCCATTCCTCTACACTTGTCTACTGGTCGCCCGTCACAATATCATCATTGCCTGGGTATCCTATTTTCCCCCTTTTTTTTATTTCCCATATATTCAGACACTGCTCTTTTTCGCCGTGACAGCAATGTGTCTCAACTGGGCCATCAACATGGACATTTTGATGGTGAGTGGTAAACTGGAGAGGGGATCTAAGAGATCCACCTCTCTGTCTCTCCTTGACAGTGCAGGGTAGAGAAAGTAAAAAGGGTTCATCAAAGGAGGCTGTTAAGAAACACAATAAGCAACAAAAAAAATTATTACAATGGACTTCTAGCTTGCCCTTAATGTCCCTTCTGGTAGCTTCCATCGTGTCTCTTGTCCTCTCCAGTCAAGGAGACATCCTTCGGTAGTCCCAACAGCGACGAGGCAGCAGGGAGAACAGCAACTTGAGCAGGTAGTCGAGTGGAGTTCCCTCGGTAGTCTTCTGGACATTGGAGTGAGGTAGAACTAGAAGATCATCGATTCTGGATTGACTAGACGAGTTGCCGAGGGACATCGGGTGGAGGATAGGCGTCTGTCCCTGCTGTAGCTCCAACCGTTTCTCTTGTCCTCTTGAGCCAGAAAGACCTCTTTTAGCAGTTCCAACCGACGAGACAGCAAGTAGAACAGTTGTTTGGTACCAGAGCAAAACCACTAAAACACACTAAGTAAGAAACACAACAGGCTACAAAACAATTTATTACAAGGGGTTTGGAGTTGCTTTTATAGCAAAATGTAGAGATCTGTAGAGGTTTTTAATCAAAGTTTGTACAATTTTGAAGAGATTACATGGCAGTTTCTAGAAGGGAAACTAAAAAGAAGATTTTAGAGCGTGATCGTGGCCAACAGAAGAGCAACAGCCACAGCCATTCAAACCCTGCTATCTCATCTTTTTGGCGACGCAGCATCTCCGTATATTGTCGGAATTCTTTCAGACGCTATACGAGGTAAAAATCGCCATTTTCCGCCCTTCTTTAACTCAACATTCAGGGAATGACTCGTCCTACGCCGCTCGTTACTTTGCGCTCCAGGAAAGCCTGCTTGTACCGCCATTTTTGCTTGTAATCAGCGGCGGATTCTATCTCTGGACCTCGTTCTACATGGTAAACGATATCCGGGCGGCTCGTCTCTCGCAACACAGTGGGCTCTTACCGCAAACTTGTCGTAAAAATGAATTATTCAGTCGAAGCAGCAGATTTCGAGGAGGAAGAAGACGACGTTCAGACGCTAATTTCGAATGTTCGTCGGGAGAGCAGCGAAGAACAGCAGGAGGCGATTGATGCCGCCAGCTGACGGTGTCCAGAGGATGGAGCACAGCGTATTCTCGTGAGTTTTCCTTTTTTATAATGCAGTTTGAATGGAAAGGGAACAAGACGAGCCATAACTATTAGCTGGGGGGTACAGGCCTTTCAACTTTGTTCATTTCTACTTCAAGACTTGGTTTGGTAGTACAAAAATCTGCGCGGCTTCCTCCAAAAAATTAAAACAACTGATGCTTTGATGTCATTCTTTCTGTCTAACCACGTTTCAGAAAGATCTCTCATTTATTTTACAGTCCAAACAATATTCTTTCCTTGCAAAAAGCCTTTCTTCAAGCATTTTCTAGCAAAAAGATGTAAGATTGCAATTTCTTTCCATGCAGGTCTGATTCTATTTGAAGAAGTAGGTCACTTTGGCGCTCGTAATGCTCATATTTTCCTGTTGTGACGCTTAAGATTCCATTATTTCCGTATTTCTTCCAGCAAATGACGGCCAAAATAGACGCTCTCTTCTTTCAAAAGCCACAATTTCCAGACAGAATCGGTAGCTGCCGAAATCACCTTCTCGCCGTCCATTCTTGAGTGGACTTGTTCGCAGTTTCCACCCCAACAAGACCCCCTTCAAAATGACGAGGATCTGCCCGATGCCGATTCTGATTCGTCTCTTTCCACCTAACTCCCCCTGTCTCCATTCTCGCTGCCAAATTTCTTTCACACAAAATTGTAATTTATTCGAGTGCCTTATATCTGTTTGTCTGTACATTCGTTAAAAGAGATTTCTCTATAAATTTAAGACTAAACAGCTCTGTAATTATTCAGTATTGTGGTCGTTCACCCCGCCAATTATGTTGTATTGTGTTCACGTCGTCCAAACCTGCCAAATTTAGTCCCATGGCTCGCCGAATTACTCGATTATCCAGCACAGAATCAGAAGGTTTGCATACTTTTTGTAGATTCATCGAACATCGTTCAGATGAAACGAGCCTCGCCAGTATCAAGCGCTACGTCAACTTTCTAATCGTCAAAATTGATCATGTGATACTCGACAGACCCAGCCTGCTCATAGATGACTTTTCGACAAGGGGAGAACTGTCTGGGTTCGTTTTTATCAGTCCAGTTGAAAGGTTTTCTGGAGGCGTTTTCAATGGTCGGTCTCATTCTTGTAACGCGAACTCCCTGTTTCGAAGTCGAACTATGCTTACTAAAGGCTGCCAAGTGTTCTATAAGCGGTCCTAGACGTTCCGTTCATTATTCCCTTCTTCTTTAAAATGGGTTAGCCTAAAAAGTTGAGATTGCGCTCTTCGGTATCGTCTCGTGTCATAGGGCCACGTTACGCGTTGCACAGTAATCAACCGATATACTGAATTCCTGGGTTTAAAAAAGACTTATATTTCCATCAACATTTCAGATTCAAACTCAGCTACAAAGTCCCGAAGCCGGCCCGAGGAAACATCCAGCTCGATCGAGAAGTCCTGGCTAGCGGAGACGGCTCCTTCCTCGGCGGACCAGTGGATCAGATCAACTTCAAGCACAAGAAAGTCTTCCCGATCGAGCTCGACTCTGATCTCATCGAGAAATGGGAACAGTCTACTATCCAGATCGCTCTCACCGCCGTCATAGCCGCTCCAAAACTGCCGACTGAGGTAATTTTCTTATTTATTTAATAAAAAAACTCTTTAACAGAGAAAAACGACGAAACACTTAGCCAGAGCCACTATTCATCTGTCCGAGCTGTTGTCGCCTCCTTTTCGAATCAGCCGCGACTGCACAATGATCGGCAACGATTTTGCTGGACGGATTTCGGTAGATTTTCGTGAATTCCCTGTCAAACTCACATTTAAAGTTGTCCATCGAGCTGGGAAGTCGAAATGTACGCGTGGCAGAAATTCTGGCCGATTTGAGAAGGGCCGCGACGCTGGATGAGACGTTTACGGTCAACGAAGAGTCAGTTTTCCTTCTTTTTTTTCTAAAGCAACAATTTTAGGCAACCAGCCCGGAGAACAAGATCCAGAAGCGCGTCAAGATGTCGCTCACATTCGCAGGACGAGAATAGTCATCCGGAGGTCATCTACGTGCCGAAATTCGCCCCAAGATCCAGGCCGTCGACTGCGAATTCTATAACAGGTTTTCTATCTTTTTTTGCTACGGAATAGTACGATTTTCAGACTATACAAACCATCTGAGTCAGAGGTACGGTGATCCGTTTCCTCTACGCGTAGAAAATCGGATTCAGGCTGTCAGGAGGTGAGGTTATTGACATGTTTTTCGAATAGATCGAATAGTTTTTCGAATTTTCGAAAAGCGGCGACTATATGTAGAAAAACTTTCTACATAAAGTCCATCCCCGACTTTATGTAGAAATTTTTTTTCTACATAAAGTCCTCGACCCTAGATATAGCTATGTGGAAGAGTTTGATCAATTCACACAATTTCCAGCCGACCGGTCGTAGAAGACGTTAATAGCGACACGGATTCCGTCTTCGTGCCACAAGACTTCAATCCAAGACCTCCCTCGCCCAGACGACACGCCGGAGCTCTTCAACTCGAGCTGACAGTCCATTCCGCGAGAAATTTGCCCCAAGTACAGGACAGAAACGGCCGCTGGACGGCCCCGTCAGTCTTCATTCAAGTCCTTGGAAGAGAAGAACAGATCATGTCCACAATTGCTCCACCCAGCTGCAATCCTGTGTAAGAACTTCCTCTTTTTTTTAATCAAATTTGACTGTTAGGTGGAATTGGACGGGGAAGTTCGTAATCAGCTCGGAACGCGGCAATGTCTTGGTCAAGATCCTTCACAAAGTCGGCCAACAGGTTCCTTTTATTCGAGAATAAGTTAATTTTAAATTTTAGATAGCTCCCATCGGCGTAGTGACCTTGGCCAGCCCGCTGCAGAGCTTTGACGAGTCCGAATTCGAGATATCACTCACGGCTGGCAATGCTTCAGGAACCAGTACTATTACGGCGAGCTTTTCGTTTCGATTTTATTCCAAATAACTTCGTGATTTTCCTGTCTTGGTCCAATTCACGTCTCTTGTAGCAGTTGCCTTGTTGTTTAGCCTCTTTGTTCCGGTGCCGGGAAACGGGTTTCTAATGCTCAAAATAGACTGCAACACCAGCTAAATCGGGTAAACAGCAGTTTTCTTCAATGTTCTTGCTTTAGACCGTTCAACCTCAAATTGCAGCTTTCTCTCAACGTGCAGCCCTTCCTTCCCGTCATCTCGAGCAGCACAACTGACCGAGTCACGGCTTCTCGCAGCTCCCAGTCATCTTTCCGTACAAATCGGATAATTGAGGTAAGTTTCTTCTAATTTTTCACTGTTTTAAAAGGAAGCTCGTGAGAAAATGAAAATGTTCGGTAAACAATGGCAAAAGAAGTAGACTCTTCGAGTAGCCGCAGATGACAGAAACCGCTCATTCTCGACTAAAATCACCTGGTTTCAGCCGGAACTTCCAGTAGACGATTTTGTGCCGTACCGACGATCCCGTTCGATCACTCCGCCTCGCTTCATGAGAGCCGTATCGACGGAAGCACTCCGAAATCGCCTAAAGTGAGTTTTTCTCCGAATTTCGAAATTTTCACGACATATCGTAAAAATTTCTTTCAGAGAAGACGTCGATGAGCTTCTCGACGCCGTCAATCGTCTCGGCCGACGCCAGTGACTCTTCTCTCGTCCATTATGATCTAAGTTTACGTTTTTCCTGTCTCTCAACCTCATCTGTATTTGTTCCCCTATTTTAATAAACCCGTTTTTATATGAATGAAGATTCGAGAAGGTATACGCTGAAAAAGCTCCGAGACCTTGTCCGGAAGTTTTCGAAAGCCTATGGTAAATGTAACTTCACCAGCCGTCTACGACGGCTTTCGCCGCCCTGGCGCCTGCGGCGCTCATAGGTACGAAGAATGTTGTCCAAGCATTAGATTTCTCGTTCTCACTAAGTTCAAAACTAACTATCTAATCCTAAGAAAAGCTAACTTGTCTGACTGGTTCGTGGCCACGGACATCGCCACACACAGTCTACCACAGACACCACTGTGCTTTAGTAGTAGAGATAATTGGCAAGCTTTTAATAATGATTTTGTTTTCGGATTGTTCAAGTTCGGAAAGCTAACTGGTTTTGATAAAAAGGCTATAGTTTCTGCAATAGTTTGAGGATAAATGTTTTCAGAAAGAGTATAAGGGTAGAATTCCGAGCAGAAATCAATTGCCTTACTCTTCCCTCGAGCGTCAATGGAGTCCCGACGTCCGAGATCCGTCGACAGTCAGTTTCTTGCTATTTACATTTACATTTTTATTGACGGTATCAAGGGGGTTCCTAGATGGGGTCCCTTGCCGCTCCCATGGCTCGAATCCACTCTTCGCCGTCCTCCCTTGCCTGTCGCATCCACGTCATCGAGATTCTCCCCATCCTCTCGGAGGCCTTCTTCAGATCGTCCTCCCATCTCATGTATGGCCTTCCGACGACTCTCCGCTGATCCAGAGGAGCCAATTCCGTCGTCGCTTTCGACCATCTCGTACCATCCATTTCTGCCAGTCGTTCCGCCCAGTTGAGTTTCCTTCTCCAAGCCAGGTCTAGGATGTCTGTTAGAGCAGTCATCCTCCTCACGTCCTCATTCCTCCTACGGTCGAGAAGAGTGAAGCCCAGCATTGCTCTTTCCTGTCGTCGCTGCCCTGCTGCTAGTTTCCTCAGCTCATCGATTCGAAGGCTCCAGAGTTCGCAGCCGTACAGAAGACTTGGGACGTTACAGGTCAGGTAGACTTTGCGCTTCATCTTCATCGGCACGGTCCTCTTGGTGAGGAAGAGACGGTGGCGATTGAAAGCTCCCTACGAAGCTTCGATCCTTCGAGACAACTCCTGATTCTCTGAGGTGCAGGTTACCGAACATCCAAGATAGGTGAAATGCTGGACAAACTGAATTGTCTGTCCAGACAGACGCAGATCTCCCTCGTAGGCATTGGTCATCGCAACTGTCTTGCGAAGTTTGACTTTCAATCCAATGCTACGGCTTACTTGTTCCAGTTCGGTTACCATCCGCTGTACAACTCTCAGACTCTTTCCGACAAGAACGACGTCATCGGCGTAGCGAAGATGATTCAGCTTACGGCCGTTGAAAAACAACGACCAATAGATCAAGTTGTACTCCTTTACGAACAGCCGAATTGAAGGCAGAAACAGCGACACTGATAGCCTTGTGCCACTTTCTCTTCCGTCTCTCTCTAGAATGTTGGGGCTGGCGCTCTCGTGCTCGTGTCCGGCCCCCTCTCCCCGTCGACATTATCTCTCGCCTTTTTTTCTTTCCTGCGCTCTGGCCTCTCTCCGGCTCGGCGGTTCAGCCTAAAGCGAAGGAATCGGAAAGTCCATGAGTCGACTCCCATTTCGCTCGTAATTTTAGGCCTGATTCTTTACTTTTTCCTTATTATTTCTTTTTTACTTGTTTGATTAATGTACCCAGTCCAAAGTTCGGTGTAACACGTTATCGAAGGTCACGAAGGGACATGGCATTTCTTCCTTTCTGTCCCGTAGTGACGGCTGACGCATTTTTGGTGCATTTGGCCTAGGTTTTTACCGCATGATCTTTATAAAAGGATAACGTTTTGTCTGCGGAAACGAGGCTATTTTAAGACTTTCGTTCAGGAAGGGTTATGAACAGAAAAACTACAAAATAGGCCGCTACTCCTATGAGTTTTCTTTTTTTTTTGCCAGAAAGACACTGCTTTTAAAAAAGATAAAACACTGACTGAAAAATAGCCACCAGCATAACCTGGTTAAAATCTATAAACCTTTGTATTCTTTCTGGCAATGTGTCAGTGAATCCAATGCTGTTCTTTTCTGTAACTCCAAAATAAATTTATGGAATCCACACCTATAGCAGGTGATTTGGTCGCAAAATGCCTGGAAAACAGCGATTCACGAGGAATTTTTTTTTTCAAACAGCAATCTTATTTCCCGCCGAAACTTTTTCTGTCCGAAAAAGTTGGCGGGAAGTCCCTTTCCTCTTTCCTTCATTTTCCTTGTTCTTCTTTTCGTATCTCTCTTTTCCTGATCTAAAACAACTTTTCAGATAGTATTTGTGTCGTGAATCCGCCACAAAATCCGCGAAAGAAGGCGACCGCCATTCTACGCGTTGTGGCTTCTATAAAAAAAGATAAAAACCCAAAAAGTAAGCTCATTCCTTCTATTTTAACTTTTTTTAATTTAGAATGTCGTCGTCGCCCACGTCTCATCGTGCTATGCTTCTGGCACTTGGCGGAGTGTCTATTGTAGCGCTTTTTGCCTGGTATATCCAAGCAAAGAAAAAAGATGAAGAGGTTCGTTCCAGGGATGGGCGATCAGCCAATTTTTGTGCGAGTGCGAGCGCGATCAGCTGCTCCCGGTTTCATGCGAGCGCGAGCACGATCAGACTTTTTGATCGCAAGCGATCGCGAGCGATCGCACTACCAGTTGCACGCATGCGATCGCGAGCAGCGATCAGGCGCGATTACTAAAGACAATCTAGCAGCAAACTATTATTTTATTGACATTTTTTCAGTGTGAGGTACCTAAAATCCGGCAACTAAGAAAAGCATCGTTGAAAACGAAAAAGAATCAAGAAAAGTAAAGGTAACAAAAAGAAAAAATTGAAATGGACCAAGCAAAACCCACAAAATATTAAGGTATTCAGGACCTATCTGATCGCGCTTCCAAATCTGCTCGCAGCGCAATGGCGAGCATTTTGAGATTCTCTGTTCGCATGCGAGCGCGAGCAATCGCGCAAAACGAGCAGCGAGCGCTCGCGATCGCCCATCCCTTATTCGTTCTCTCTTTTTTTAAACAACACTGGCTTCAGAGAAAGAAGAAGAAAGCTTCTATTGAACAAATGAAGCAGAGGAATGGTAGTCTGGAATCTGAGTCAGAAAATGAACAAAACCCGGTCAGGTCTATCTTATTTTTTTAATATTTTTTACCCTTTTTGTAGCCCAAGGTGCTTACCAGTCGTTTTCACACATTCTTATGTCCTTTTCCTGCTCAGAACCGTTCTAGCTCACCCCAAATTTGGATCGCTATTTGTATTTTATTTCGCAACTTTTACTAACTTTCTCTAGCCCCTATGTTTTCATGCCTCAGATCTTTTCGACTGAAAAAGGCAAAAATTACGCAATACGAACCTTATCGCGCAGCTTCAAAACACAAGTCCCTTCACCTGGCAAAGTACAAACGGTTTGTAAGCCCTGTCGGAGAGAACTGTTGTAGTTGCTCTTGAACGTGCAATCTCTTCCACACTCGCACAATATTGATCGCTGTCCCTGTGCCCGGCTGGCATGTAGCCAGCCGGGCTTTTTTGTGCTCATGCGCAGCTGTTTCCTCTTGCTCATTACTCCCACAGGCGCCCCCACACATGGAGAGATAGAGAGCGAGAAAGTAGGCCGCCGCCGAAACGGAGAACAGCTATTTTCCCCATCCAAAAAAGCTCCCATTGATCCTCTAAGCCTCTGTCACGACGACATTTCCCTGTTATTCAGATGTTTACTCGCGTGCCTCAAATTGCTCTCCCCCTCATGACGTCACCTTTTTCAGAAGCCTATGGGCGCTATAGGAGCTACTGGTGACTGCTCCGAGGTGGCCAATGAAGAGGAACCACCATCGAAACCGGCCGGCAACGTTATTGGAGCCTTTACTAATGTTAGGACTAATGAGGTAGGGCTTTATTCATAAGCTCTCCAACCGGATTATTATGATCTCTTCATGAGAGCCAGAGCTAGTGGGTGGTGCACGAAAATGTGCCCGATTTAGCTGCAGATCTTTGAAAGAAGGGGGAAATCAAGGGATTTGTTCTTGCTCTTGCTAAAAATGTAAGTCACTATTATTTAACCTTTACAAACTTTCCTCTGTGATGCCAAAACCTAGCCATTTCTCACGGATATCTGGAGAGTTTTCAATTGAAAGTAGAAATCTGAAAAATATATTCTTTCAAAGCTTCCTATTTTCTGTCGCGAATTTCCATCAGGAATTGCCAACTGTTGAGCATGATCAAATGCTGCAGGATTTTCGAGCAGTTCCTCCAATCGTTTTGATGTCGAAAATACTTTTTATGCTCTTGTAAAATTGGCTCTAAACTGCCTACCCCTATTTTTTTGGTACTGATATTGCTGAATATAACCTCAAAGCTTGTGAAATCTTGCTCAACCGTTGTGCACATGGTCCAGTTTTATTCATACCTTTCCATGCTTTTTGAGCGTCACAATTTTACCCCGGAGCAGGCCTTCGCTGCTAAAAATAATCGAACATTCTTTCCCGTATTTTGCTTCTACAGATCTATTCGCAGTAAATCAATTTGGGTGTTTCGACAAAAAAGATCATCTTTTCCACAATTAATCTCCCAATTTCCAGAAATCGGCAGAGACAGCTGAAACGGAGTCGCAGCCTGAAAGTGGAGGAAGGAGCGTTTCCGAGGGGGACTATGAAATAGACGAACAGGTCCCCAAGCCCGCTGACTCTTTCAAATACCCTAATTTTGTTCAGATTATGAACGAGAAGACATCGGAGCTGATGCTGGACATTTCTCACAATCCTGTAGAACACGAGCAGTTCTCGTGGTCCGAGGAGATGGAAAAGAGCTACATGGAACATCAGCAGCAGGAGGCCAATGAGAAACATGAGAGCCAGGCCGAGAGACTGTCGAACAACGAATCGCCTGGCGTTGAGAGCGAGAATTCGGAGGTACTGACGAGCAGAAAACGCGGGTTTTCGGCTTCTGCTATAATTTAAAAAATGTTAAAACTAGGAAATGTTGAAAAGACTGATGCATCGCCATGCTTTCAACTAGTGCTTATCGTCTAAAAGACTGTTTAAAACTATGGAGAAATATCGGTAAACGTAGCATCTTTTGAGAGTAAAGACATTTTTGAAGGGAAAAAAAGATAGATGAGCCTAATGGTTTGGCTACTAAATGTAATGTTTACGGAACTGTTCCGAGCTTTTCCATTTTGAATGCAGTTTTCAGCTTTTTTTTTCCCATTTTGTTCCTTCGCTGGAAAACTCGTTTTCATCAAGATTTCTCAAAAACACCTAAAAATGTACCCATTTTGCACTAATTAGTCGTCCGCTGAACGAACCAGTAGGCTTGTGTTCAAAGGCTCGGCCCGATTAATCGCCCGAAACAGATCGCTGCTGCCCGATTGTTTGCTGTAGATATGATTCTCTGATTTTCATCGATTCTCACCGAGCCTATCGCTCTCCCAAGCATTTTTTGTCCTCCCCCTTATACATTTTCGGTGCCCGCTTTGTGAGAGGAGCTCCCGGTGCCCCCGCTCTCCTTATCGGTCTTTATCAGAAGATGATAACTCATAAAATGTTGCGACCCTTCGTCCGGCCGTCTGGGACGACAAATGAGTGTAAAATTTAGGGGGAAGAGATCGCTGTCTGTCTCTCTTTTCCCTGTGCCCAGTGGGTGATTAATGTACGCGTCGTGAGTTGGCGACAGCCGGCTGGCTGGCTGGAGAGCGTGTAACTGGGCCTAAAACTGTTATCGGAACATGCGATCAACCTTTCCACCCCTTCTTCGTTGACACTTGGACAAGTAGAGAAAAAATCGAGTTGTGTCAACGAAACTGTGTAGAGTGTTCAGAAAATAAGGAATTCGCGTTGAAGAAACCGCTAGTTTCTGATCTGGAACAGAATTTAAGAGCTCCTCGTGTCTAGGCTTTTCCAATGGGAAAAAAACGTGGAAATACTCGTATCCAGCGAGAAAAAGCGGAAAAATCGAGGTTTCTGCTCCGCTGAGTCTCGAGTAATTGGCTTAGTTATGTTTTGCAGCTATTCAGAGCACTGAGCGCTTTGCTGAATGAACTGCTCGAAAATTTGGCATATGACGAATAAAATTGAGCTCCCGCCAAGTTCTAGCCTTTTTTTATTGATCGTTATTTTCTAGCGTGGTCCTTCATTTCTCTACCTTTATCTGATTTCACGTTTGCCTATGCAATCCATATTTTCTGGTGCAAAAATGATCATCCGCTCGAGAAAGCTCCTAAAAACGTCAATGATCATGATCTTCACATCATTAGTTCGATCTCCCGGGGGTTTCCCATCGTTTCAGTCAATTTTTTTATCTGGATTTTGATGTAAACTGGGCTTCTCGATGTCATAATCCCGGATTTTTGTCATACTTGCACAAAAATCGAGGAAATGACGAGCATGCCTCGTTTCTGCTAATTTTTTTGCTATTTTCGTAATTCCTCCATTGCCAAGTGATTGTTTTCCTCTACTGTTGTTTCCTTTTTACCTCTTTCGATCGCTAAAAATTCAAATTTCCTCCCAAAATCGTGCCATTTTGATCGCCGTCGTAATTGCTGACAGCGCCGAGAGCACATGTCCTTGTCAGCTGATTTTAGTGTTTTTTTCGTCCTCGATTCCATTTTTATCTCCTTCCACAAATAATTTTTTGCTTGATTTACGTTTATTTTCTTACGTAAATAAGGCAAAAATGGCTTCTTACGATCCTCTTCCATATTAAATGCTCGAAACCTTTCCCTCACCTTTCCCCAGCGTTGGCCGCCAGAAAAGCTTGGCAGAATGTCAAAAAAGCTACGCAAAAATTCGAACGCGAGCGACTGTCTGCGCCCTCTCGTCCCAGACAGCCCCTTCACTGTCTGGCGATGCCCTCCACAGCCGTATCGTCAGTCTGCGTCTCATGGCCGACTGCGCACTTTTTTGCCGGCCTGCCCTGGGTCTCTTCCACACGTGAGCTCCGCCCCTCCTCGCGATCAGTGCCCCTTTCACTTTTCGCCCGCAGTTTTTTACACCCTCGTCCCTTCCTTTTGCGGATGAGAGCATGCTAATGCAACAGCAGCCAGCCGTCTTGATACCGCCACAGCTCATTCCTACACATCTTCCGCCTCCTCTAATACCGCGGTACCATCATTATCCTCCTCCACCGCCTGGTTTCTGTTCTATTATTCCTCAGCAATTCAGCCCAAGGATTGAGACTCAATCGCCGCCTCTTGTTCTGCCATTGACCATTACGCCACTTACTACGAGTAGATCTAGCATGCGTAGACACAGCAGTCGTGATTCTGTTCGATCTAGCAGCTGCTCTGCCAGCACTTCTTCCGTAAGTTTTCTGGACTGTTTTCTTAAATTTTAAAGCTTACTGGTTTGAAAATAAGCATATAACGAACTTTGAGGATTAATTGGTCGTAGTCTCTGAGAAAGTTCAGCCTACAATAATTTTTGGTCGATAATACGGAAAGCTGGTCTAGCTAACTGGTCATATAGGGGCTAAAAATAATTGCCAACTAATCATCTTCATTTTCAGGCTTCTTCTCAAGATTCTGGACGTGCTACGGGCGGTCTCGCTTCCAGCCTTTCGCCTATGGACGATGGCTCCGAGAACCTGCCCATGTACGAGTTTGAGATTCCAAATACGCTCGTCGGCCTCGTGATCGGTATCAAGGGAAAGACGATCAAGGAGCTGAGTGTCCGTACAAATGTCAAAATGCTCATTCGTCAACATCACACACCGGAGAAGATTAACACTCATCAAATTTGTCAGGTTTGTCCTTTTCTCTGTGCCTAAAAAAAGCTAAAAATTAAGGTCCGAGGAAAGAGAGAAGAGATCAACAAGTGTCTTCACATGCTCCGAAGCAGATTCCCCAACGGCCGTTTTCCCGACTTGAATCTGCAGCCCGTCTTGCCGCCACCACTACCACACCACGTTTTTGACGCCATGACGGCACAGCCATGCTGGTTAACGCTGCCCGAGTCGGTTCCCTGTGAAGTTAGCGTCTCGTGTGCCATCAGTCCAGGACACTTCTTCCTCCAACAGCCGACACATCCGAGCTTTAGCAGCTTGAATCAGCTCGATCTCTACATGCTCAGTCTGTACTCTCGCGGCAATCAGAACATCCCAGAGCTGCCGAAACCCTGTCAATGTAGGTTTTTTCTAACGCTTTTTCTGTGACATTTTGACCTTGCTCTATAAGATCTAGACCTGTAAGATTTGCTATGGCTTGTCAAATGACCGGAGCCTATTCGCATTTCGTTATGCGAGCCATGTAGAAACCAAATTCATAGATTACCTTTCCGCCTTGCCCAAGTATTCAATTTTTCCCAAAAATGGATCAAATTTGATATTGATACGAAGAACTGCTGTTTGAACCAAGCGATTAATATTGTATCCCAGAAATACCGTGTGCCTAAAGCGCTAATTCCAGCCGGTCTGCTATGTGCCGCTCCCGTCCTGAACGCATGGTTCCGCGCAGTTACTCACATGTACTACGAGGAGACGGACGAGGTTCTCGTCAGATTCGTCGACTATGGTGGCTACACGACATTGCCCCGAGCTGATCTCCGTCAAATTCGGTTCGTATTCTTTTCATTTCAGGCTAATTAATCAAAAATTGTAGTACTGATCTCATGACGCTGCCTTTCCAAGCGACAGAATGCTACCTGGCCCATGTGCAGCCCGTGGACGGAACATGGAACTGGGGAATGTCGGCCGAGGACTTCTTCAAGAGCAAGTGCATGAACAAGGTCATCAATGCCACGCTGATCGGAAAACATTCTGACGACGCCGTAAACATGGTCGAACTGACGTTTACCGAGGAGGATGATGGAAAGGTTGGTTTTTAAGAGCTTTAAAAACGAAAGTGACTTTGCTCTACGAACTTTTATATGACCCGGAACACCGTTTTGTAACTTAACCTTTTTAGTTTGTTCAGACAGCAGAGTGATCGTAATCTCTTCATATTATTTTGAGACCCATATAAAGAACAATAGATACACTTTCTAAATTCTCTCAATTTCAGGTTCACCGACTCGATCGAATGCTAATGGACCACGGTTTTGCCAAGGCCAGCGATCCGTCCAAACTCGTGCGTGCTTCGACCAGGTATGCGCTGGCTCACAACCATTGTAAATGACTCCTCGCAAATTTTGAAAACTGAATTACTTCTCGCAAAATTTCGGCGAAGCCGAAAAATTTTTTAACGCAACGACGTCGTATTTGTTAAATTTCATAGGCTCCCGTATGACTGTGATCGAATGACTTTGCGTGTCTATGAAGGCGGAAGAAACCAAGACTGAGAGGAAAGCTGGTAATCTGTCTGTGATGAATGCAAATAGTAGAAATGAATAAGTCCAAAGTGATGAAACTACCGACTAAAGGAATTGTTGTTATTTTTTTTCTTCATACAATAAAGAACCCACAAATATCTTTATACGTGTTTCGATTACCAGTATCCTAACAAGATCTGAAATAAACAGTAGTCGAGAGCGTCTGTGAAAACATCTGAAACAGAGATGCTCTATTGGAACATCATCAATTTCAAAACGTACCAGATGATCTTCACTTGTACTCTCTCGATCATGATGTTTTTCTCCGTTAGAAGAAAGTTATTGACCGATTGTTGATGAGTCGTTGCCACAAATGTTAGGCGGAAGAACATTTGTCGAGTCTGTGGCTATCCGTAAAAGCGATACTGCACATTCAATTTTCATCGGGTCTCTAAGAAACTGGAATGGAGAGTATATTATTGGTCCCTATAAAGGTCTATAACAGTTTGTACGGATAGCCACAGACTCGACAAATGTTCTTCCGCCTAACATTTGTGGCAACGACTCATTAACAATCGGTCAATAACTTTCTTCTAACGGAGAAAAACATCATGATCGAGAGAGTACAAGTGAAGATCATCTGGTACGTTTTGAAATTGATAATGTTCCAATAGAGCATCTCTGTTTCAGATGTTTTCACAGACGCTCTCTGACTACTGTTTATTTCAGATCTTGTTAGGATACTGGTAATCGAAACACGTATAAAGATATTTGTGGGTTCTTTATTGTATGAAGAAAAAAAATAACAACAATTCCTTTAGTCGGTAGTTTCATCACTTTGGACCAGGATCTTCGGCGGCCTCTCCTCCTGCGGAACTGATCAGAGCCTAAAAATAATCGAATTTTACCTTCAAAGTTCGAAAAAAAATTAACCGCGAAATTCAAAAATACTCCTCGCAAATTTTCGTAAAATTCCTTCAGAATACTCCACTCAAATTTTTTTCTCATTTTTCGTTCAGCGTATACCTGGCCTCGACGACAACAGCAGCCGGCAGCAAACGTCCCTCATTGAAACCACAGACGTCCGTCGTGGTCACGGCCTAAAATCAATTCACGTATCACTTTTCCCAATCTTTCTTTCTCTCCCTCCCTTTCTCTCTCTGTATATTGGTCATAGTGTGTTGTTGGCTTTTCGCAACCATCGCCCCTCGAAACAATTGCACACGTCTGCGCATAGATTCTCCGTACCTAGAGGAAGTAGTTCTGTTTGTTCTTGTGGCCCAAACATAGTTACAGTCTGTTTTCTCTCCTCTACCTACACACACTGGTTCCCTTCCTCTATTGTTACCGACTCTCTCGTTTCGTTTTCTTGTTTTCTGGTTCCTTCCCGGTGTAAATCGTCCTTTTCAAAGACTGGGAGCTACAGAGAGGTCTAGCTCTGTTCTTCTTTATCTGTTCTGAGCAATCTAGACTCTCTTCCTGACTCTTTGAGACTCTCACTTACCTCTTCCCTCCTTTGTTTTCCTCCCTTTCTGTTAGATTCTATCTATTCCAAACTGTTACCCTATTCTTGTTACGAGATGCTGTAACCTTTATCACACAGAAACCTTGTTACGCCAACACCCATTCCAACAGAACTCTCTCTATTTTGTTTCTCCCGGGACTGGTCGCTAAGCCTTATATCCACAAACAATCAGAAATAGACGTTGCTGGCACCTTGAAAAGAATTTCAAAACTCCTCCTTCTCTTGGTTCCACAAGACGGGCTCCGTGTGTTGAGTTTTACTCACACACTCATATATTCTCCCTTTCCGAGTAGTTTTTCTCTCTTCTAAATTTTAGTGTTAGACTATATCTCAGTATACCTCCAGACTTTCCCTACAGTTTGCTCCCTTTCCTCTGAATATTACACAGGAATAAATCTGTCTTTTGAAGAAAAAAACGTGTTCATTCATTTTGACAGTATGTATGTACAAGACAAAAACGGGCCCGTATGGTTATTAGAAGAAACTAGGAACTGTGTCACCGGGTAGAGCGGGGAGATCCCTGAGCTAGCAAAAAATCTGATGGCATCTTCGTGGCTTTTCTCTCAAATTTGGCGCTTAAAACGGAGCGTAAATCTGGCCGTCCTGGAGTTTGGATGGTAGATGATGAAAATCTGATTGTGGTCGGAGACGGTGTCCTCCTTTGGTCGGTAACAGCAGCTGGAAAAGTATTGGTTTTAAAGGATTGTAAATCTTAGTCCTGCAACGAAGTCTGGAATTTGGGTCTCGAGATAAATCTCAGTCTGTCGCTGAATTGGCGCGATGACGCCTTTCTTCCAATCTTATTCATCGATTGCATGTTTTTACGGGTTTTTTTTTTCGGAAGGAACGGCCAGAATGATAGTAAACAATTGCGGGAGAACCAGGAAGCAAAAAGCAGCCGAAAAACAAGCTTTAAGTTGTTTGATCAGCTGTTTCTTACTTCCCATTATTTTTGTATGGCCGAATGCTGGAAAGACGAGATCTCTACTTTTTCATCTGGAACCCGAGAAGCCGAAAACTGACTTTTTTTTTCAGATCAGCCATTTTTCGAAAATCTTCGTCTCTTTTCTGTGACCTTGGATGGGAGACGAGTTGAAACAAAGAGTACCTTCCGTGTCCCGTAAACTCGTTTTTTCTAACATTTTCCTTTTTCTCAAACGTACCTTCTGAATCCGGTCAGCCGAACATCCAGCTTGTGTTTGATTTCGACGTAGCTCTGACAGCCGTAGCTACAAATGGATTATACTTTCTACACGCGAGACTGAACCTACGAGCATGGGAATTCGCCGTCCGACAGCCGGAACCGTACACGCGATCCCTCTGGCACCGAAATTCGCCAATAGCAATGTCTGAAAAGAAAAAGAAGGGTCAGCTTGTACTTTACCGTGGAAATTTTTCGGTTTTCTGCTACAATTCCTGTTCTTCCGGATTTTTTTACGTTTTTAATCTACAGAGCTTTTTACGTTTTTAATCTACAGAGTTTACTTATTCCTGTGCAAAAACCCAATTATTTACCTACAAACGTTTACTGCCGTAACCATTTGATCAACTAGGAATATTTTTTCCCCGGGTCAAATCAAGATTTTCGTGCCATTCAACGTTTTGTAAAGTTATAGTTCTTGCTCTGGCCTATCTTTTGAAAAAAGTACCTTTTGGACTCAAAATTAACGAAAAACGAGTAAACAGGGCAAAGGAAACTACTCGATAGACTTACAAGTCTTTGCCAGGTGGGCTGCTTAGCGTCTGCCAGGTGTCAGTCGCATGTAGTTCGCCGCCACAATCTGAAATCAATTCCCAGTTCAAACGATCTCTTCTCAACTCACTACTCGGCTGCAACAAGCTGCAATCAGCCCCACCCAGCCCTTCCGGACAGCGACAGATCGCACAATTGTTCGGATCGGGGTAGCCGCCGGCCACACATCGAAGATTTGATCGACCCGAACAGGCGTCTGCAACTCTTTGAATGACCTTGAACTCTGTCTGCTTTTCTTCAATAAATTGTGTCTCTCTGTCTAGACTCTCTTCCAGACAGTCTGTCTCTCTCCGGGGGAACTCACTCGGACAATAAATGTCGTTGATCACCTTCGCGTCTAGGAAAGCCATCCGTTCAGTTCCCATCGTAGTTACATATTTTAGCTCTTTCGGCACGATAGTAAAGTCGGAGACCTGAATGGCAAATATGAGCTACAATATAGTTATTGTGGTAGAGTCTGGGTCGCTTTGAATGGCAGAGATCATAAGAACAGTCAGGGAACATATGAGAGAATACGAAGGTAAGAAGAATACCACTTTCTGTCTGCCATATTTGTAGTTTAACTGTTACTGGACAGAAAAAGCCTTGGATCAGAGAAAAGACGGAGAGTGTGAGTAAAGAGACGGAGAACTAAAAGAGGAAATGGAATTGGTTCAAATTTCTTCAGTTGAAAGACATTATGACAATCTTTACAGAAACAACGTCCTTTCAGGACTAGAAGGGGAGATTCCCCTTTATTTGCAAACTCTCTGTCTGTTCCTAGGCTTCTCCCGTCCCATGAATTTTATCACCTTCTTTAAAAGTTACCACAGACGATTTTAGCAATATTCCCCTAACTGTTGTATCCCAGAACTGACTAATTGCTTTTGAATTTTTCAAATGAACTTTTCAAAACTTTTCCTTGGGAGCAATTAAAAATGGATATAACAGTTACGGTTACTTCGTAATTGGTAGAACTTTCGCTTCTGTCGCAGAAAAATACTTTCACCGGACAGAGACAGGGACAGTAGGAGTAAGAAAGGCACGTTTGAGCCTTGTTCGTATGGAGTGAGTGTAAAGAATTGATACGAAAGTATGCGTACTTAAAACGCTGTCTTTCCTTGGCGTTATTCTTCCTTCTTTTCAGGAAAACAGCGGTACAATCTTGACCCCATGAATCTCTTTTTGCACCTGTCCCTATATCTCTGTCTAGCCCGTCTTCCTATCTCTGTCCCTGTATTCGGTATCTTGTCTTCCCACCCCTCCCCATACCTAACCTTAACAGCATGAGCGACGGCATGGTAATGAAGCAGTGATCCGTAGTCGTACGGTATCCGTCTGGGAGAGACCTGAAAAAATTCCGTTACCAGCTTCTTTTTCTGATTCGCTAAAGGACAAAGGAAGTGACAATGTCCTGGTTGTTGGTCTTGGCCAATGGATCAAAGGCCCCGATACTGACAGCCGACAGCTGGCTGGCCTTCCAGTCATAGACTGGAGGGGAAACAAAAAAGCAGTCTCTGACATCCTTGACTCATCCTTTCCTCGTACCGACCTCGAAGGACACCGGGATCTAGTCAACAGAGCCCCTTTGCGACATCAACAAGGCTCATTAATCTTGACTGTCTCTCTCACAGAAAGAGAGGAAGGAACTAACGAAAAAGAGGGACCAACCTGTCGGATTCCGAAAGCTTGAAGCATGCTTCGGAAGGGCATGAAGCTGGCGGTGGCCTCCTCCATGACATTTTTCCAATTGATCGAGACGTAACGATCTCTGTAACAATATTGATATATTGAGGCGCGAGCGAGCGGCCGGGAGAGATAGATGGGAACGGCAGACAAACAGTCATGAGTATCAACATCTGGACGGCGAAAACAGAGGGACCAGCTGGAGAACGGGGGGTCTTTTTTGTCTCGATTTTTGGCTAGAGAAGAAAGACTGAAAGCGTGTGATTACAGAACTGACAGAAGAGTTGGATCAGTTGACTTCAGTAGACAGAAAGAAAGGAACAGAGTCAGTTCAGTAAGAGTAGAACGACTGGGAGAGGATGAGTACAAGGACATAAAACGGGGACAATCATGGAAACTGAGTCGATCGGTGTTCAGTTCAGTAGAGACAGTATAAGAAGATTCACAGTAAATTTGAAAAGTTCTATTGAACTGATTGGCCTAGCGACTGTAGGAAAAACAAGGACAATTCTTGTTGCTGGATAACTGCAACCCATTCTTCCCTAGTGCTATTTAATCACAGTTCGGAGTAAAAAGAGGTATGCTTGGTAATGGGTTTAAAAGAGGGAAGAAGAGATCTCTAACAGTTGACCGAGTACAAAGACAGGGAGTGGGACAGTTACCAACAATTTTCAGTGCTCTGTCCAGTTCTGAATAAAAAGAGGAAGCACGGATGAAGTGATCAGAGTGTGAGAAAGAGAATAAGTTAAAACAAAGTGGCTAACTTTCTCCACCCAGTTTTGACAGTGGTACCAAAAAGAAAATATTGAGAAAGAGAGAAGCGGCAAGAAAGTCTTCGACAGACTGAACAATAACAAGGAAAAGATGATAAAGAGTATGGATTGCTTTAGATTTACAGGGCTTGAGTCAGACTATAAGAAGAACATTTATAGACTGGGAATAACTGGACGGGTTACACAAAATAGAGCAAAGAACTTGAATAATTTGAACGAGGCAAAGTAAGATACATGAGAATATCAAGACTGAAAGAGCTCACCTGTCGGGTCTCTGATGCGTATGCCAGAATCCGAGAGCATGACCAGTCTCATGAGCCACCACATATTCCTGAAATGAGCTTGGTTCCCCCTCGTCGAGAAAGTTATTGGACCCCAGTCACAATCCCTCCAGTTTCAAACCCGTCGAATTACGGAGAGGATGAGCGTCACTCGTCATCTCGGACCGGTCTGCCACCGGCCTGAGGGCAGAGAGACAGAAATCCAAACAGAGTTCATTACCAGACTGATCCCCATATTGCCTTGTTCCCTCTCCCCAGCAGTAGTCGGTTGGGATTGTGTGAACAAACACTCGAACGACTAGTCTCTCTGAAACTGTCTATGAAACACGAACGCCCGTGGGCCAAAACAACTATTTTCGGAGAAGAGAGGCAGTAATGTGGAGAGAGGAGAGAGATCGTTTCTGGTACTTTTGAGTGAATCGAAAGAGAGAAAGATCAAGAGAGTATGGGGACAGTACTAGGAAAGAGAACAAGGGCAGGACGAAGGAGTTTCAGAGAGACTGTGCATTTATAGTTGGTATGAGAATATTGCCATTGATTAAATAGACAAGCGTTTCACTCTTTCAGTTCTACGAAGTTTGTACTCTCACAATCAAACAGCGTGTGACAGAGACTAGAACTCTCTGTCACACTCATAAGTATTCTTGGGCAACTCGATTCCGAGTCGAGTCGATTCAAGTCCAGGCGACTTGACCCGACTCGACTCGTCTTTCTGACTAGACTCGAATCGGAATCGAAGATTTTTGACTCGATGCCACTCACAAGTGTACATGATTTTGCTGTCCTAAAGGTTTGGAGAGTCACGTTTCTGACTGTGAGCTAGGTGAGTTACTGTATTTGGTATACGCACAACTTCTAATCTTGACTCCCAAAAGTAACTAAGCAGTCTAGTCCACTGACTCTTTCTCTCACTTTCATTCTATTTCTCTCTTGTCACCGGCCCCTGACTCTCCACATACCCCTAGTCTAGACTCTTCCCTCTCTTCCCGTCCTTGGAATTCAGTTTCCCTAATCCCCTCTGTAAAGTACAGCGTTCGGTTTAGAGATCTGCCCACAGGTGGACCAGATCTTTCTGAGTAAAGCAGTGTGTGAGAAGCCGCGAAGGTCAGACTGCACGATCCGGTTCACCTACCTCTGCACACTCGCTTCCAATGATGATGTCCTGGTGTCCTCCATTCCTTCCGATGTACTCGGTGAAGCAGCTGTCTCCCTTCTCGAGCACGTACCGAATCGCGTCACGGGCCTAAAGAGATCGTCGATCATTTTCGGGTCTTCTTTTTTTTTAGAGAGACAGAGAGATAACAGCTGTCAAAAACTGTACTGCTTCTTATCTCTTTGGATGTTGCGAATGTCAAAATAAGGAACGAGAAAATATTGAGGGGACCATACCTGCAGATTTTCCCGAAACCGCAGACAGGTGTTCTCTTCCCACATTCGAATTCCACGTCGGATTAGATTTTGGAAGTTGTCTGAAAAAGAAAGCCATTTCGTGATTCTGGTAGATTGCTACTTTTTGCCATTATTGGGAGAATAATCGTCAAAGTTTTTTTTTACTTTGAAGTTCAGCAAAACTAGTTCTTGAGGCTCTACAACTTTGAACATTGCCAACTTCTACAATCATCTGTAGAGCAAAAAAACGTGACTTTATATAGGAAATATTGGTCTAATACTGACGTGAGTTCACTAATTAATGGGATGCTCAGAATCCACAATTTTCGCATTGCAGGTACATATATATAACTTAATAGCGTAAAATGATTGTTCAAGCAGACCACAATACCGAAACTTTTTGTTCACTTTTGATTCAAAACTGTCTGGCAGCTATATCCGAAAAACCCTGTTGTTGTCTGTAAACTGCCAAAAAAGCTCGGTCCTGTTTTTGTCCCACTGGAGGTCAATCGCGCAGTCAAGATTGTCAGCAGTTATCCGGTTCGTGTTCTCGATCGTTCCCTCTCTCGACAGTTTAGAGCCTTTTTTCCAGCGGCGAACTGGTAGCGAGAGCGAGCGCTGACGCAACTCCCGAAAAAGGTCACAAACATATCATCGAAAATCATATGGTCACGGTTTTGCCATCGATGCGGACTCTGATCTAGTTACGAACGGACGATCCCCAATAAAGTCATGTATAGCCACCGACCAATGGCACTGAACAACGAAATAGTCGGAGAATGTTTGGTACAACAACTGAACTCCGTTGCAAATTGTGGTTTCTGGGACCCTTTTTAGACAAAACAAAGCATTTTTAAGATTTACGAAGTTCTGCAAAGTTATAGCTTTCGATCTGCTCTACATTTTTTCAAAACATCCGAAATTGCGAAAATATGCCCTGGTGCTAGAAAAAGGCGGTTTGAAAATATTTATACCTTTAAAAAGCTGTTTTGTGACCTTCTTTGTGTCATTTGCTACAGCTTGTTATTTTCGCGCTCGTCCAAAGATGGCAGCAAACGATCCACTTCCGATCTGGACCTCTTGAGACTGGTGCGCTCGAAACAGAGAGAGAAAGAGACTCACAGTCGCCTCCCCAGATCTGGTAGGGAATCTCGTAGCTCTGCCAGTCGTAAATTGGCCCAGCTATGACTTCTCGTCTATGTCGATGCTGTTTCGTGCGACTGACGTGCTCGACCATGGTAAAGTGCGGATATTTGTCGGAAGTCATGGCTTCGAGACCCGGTATGACGGGCAGGGAGCTGATGTTGAAGAGGACGGTCTCGGCCGTGTGGGCCAGAAGTAGAAGGGCCCACATTCAGAGACCCCGTCGTGGTCTGAAATGGGGGGAATTTGAAATAATAAATAGGAAAAACAAAAGAAGAAGAAATGAATGATTACAGAAAGCTTGGTGAACGTTGTCCTTATCAGGTTCAATTTGAGGTTTATGATGGTCTGCAAACGGCAGAAACTACAGATAAAAGACCTGAAAGGGCTACTGAAGTATTCTTTCAAAAGAAACGAATTGAAAAATAATCTAGAAAAGCTCGACAAGATTTCAAGAGCGGCACGTTTTGTGATCTACTCCAAACAGTTCAAGGAATTCTGCACCAATGGGAGGCAAAGCCAAAGGTGCGATGTAAAAATAGAGTCTGAAATGGCGAGGAATCTAGAAGTTTCGAATAAATTTATTTCTCTCTGCCTGTTGCAAGGACGATTTCTTTGAAAACTTTCCGAGTAAATGGCGGGCCGAATCTTTATTACTTTTTATAGGTTCACTAAAGAACTTTACATATTATACAGAGAAGTTGGACCCCAACATATTTAAAATGGAAAACTCAAAAAAAGAAGACGAGTCCAAAGACCATACTGGATCAAAAAAATGCTGCAGAGACGAAAAGAGACTTAGGGAGGAAGCATTAGGGGATCACGTTCTCTCTCTTGATGGCACACACTAAGGAAGGAGACAGAGAGAGATACACACAAACTTGTTCGGCTGTATGTGATCTGTAGCAATACAGCAGCACTCTCTGAGAAACACTGATCTGAGACTGATAAGCGAGATTCCAATTAAGAGAGTATATAGTCAGAAGAAAAAAAAGATGAGGTAGTCGGTGGTGGACTGGCTACAGAGAGGAGGAGTCTACTCTCTTTCAAGCAGTTTGCCGCGGGCGGGCGGAAACCGGGCACCACGTCTAGAAAGTGAAGGGTTTTGGTGGTTGGGAGAAGGTGTTCGTGTATCTCTCTCTCCAAAACTTCAGGCTAACATAGGTGATTGATGTGCAGAGAAAGTCACGCCCCCTTTCACTCTCTCGTCGGTAGCAGAATCCCGCCTCCATACTGGATCGGCACGGGGGATCGGGGTCGAGAGCTGCCATCAGAAACGAAGAAGAAGAAGAAGAGACAGTGTGACCAACCGCCGGGCGAAGAGATGAGACCAATTGGAACATGTTCTTTTAGCCGTAAAGAGAGTCACTTGAGAAACTCTGATATCATCGCCTTTAGTAGCGTTTGGAACTACAGAGATCGGGTAGAGAGACAGTCAGAAGGAAGAAGACTTGGTGTTCAGAGAAATGAACTGTCTTGACTATCTTTTCGCAAAAGTCAGTCAGTCTGGGGCTTGAATCATGCACTGCTTGAAGCTCAGGACATTCTAAAACTCTGTCCTAAAAGGAACCTGAGAATGAGTCAGGCCGAAGAGATATCGTTGGTAAATAGTAGAGGGTAAGAAATTGTGACATTGCAAGAGCCACGAATATGGATCTTTAGGCAAAAAAGAACAGTGCGAGCATCAACGGACGATAGCTATAATTTGGTAGAACTGTTCAGGAAACTGAAACGCTATGGCCTTCACTCGGCAAAGGATATCACTCAGTGCTTTGACCATATCTGTTCTCACGAAATGAATCCAAATCAGGGCAAGGTTCTATTGCTACGGCTTTAGAAAGAAAAAGAAAGTTCAGGATCAGTGGTCTGTTTGTAAGATTCGGTTGGTTCTCTCTTCATAACGGGTACAGTAAGCTGTAGAACCCTTAATCACCCCTGTCTGAGTATGAGGCGACGGAGTTTAATTCAGATGGCATGCACTCTCTTCAGTCTCCAGACCAAACATCCAAAAGCCCGTTTCTGTCCCCTATTCGTCCTTTCGATTAGGTGAGACTCTCGGAAATGAGACCGATATCCCGCTCCCTTCCTCATCAAGTACACGTGATGAGTGAAAGCTCAGGGAACGAGAGAGAAAGCCGGGCGACCTTGGGCAAGTGTGTGTGCGACGGGAGACGGGATCAGAGACACTTTTTCGGGACACCGTGTTCAGGTTTGCCATAGCCAACCGTGAACACGAGATTTTGACGAGAGGTCATAGGCGCTCTGATTCGAGACAGATTCGCTGTAAACAAGCTGAATCAAGACATCTGAAAGGGAAAAGGCAAGGCGATTCCTCAGATTCCGCCTTGGAAGTGGGTTCATCGATTGAATAGACTACTTTCCTTACTCCTTTCTTACTCCTTTCCTGCGTAGTCTTTTCCCTTCGACGAACTATCTGAACGTTGACGAAAGGCATCGTAGTTCTTGTCCATTTCTAGTCATTCTTCTGCCGAATAAAATCAATTTAATCAGTAATTTTGACTTGTCTCCGCTTGTGCTTTTGTTAGTTTCCTCTAGACGTCATTCCTCAAATTGATCAGTTTGGCTAAATAGTTTTTGACCTTGCTTCTTATACTTGGGCGACGAGTCGGACTCGACACGAGTCGGCTATCTGAATAGTCAGGAGAAACATTAGAGTTTCACTGTGTCTTTCAGCATGAGTCCCGCCACAAGCCAGGTTGGTGAACCTGCCTGATCTTGTCTTGCCTTACCGGCTAGAATATAGTCATTTAAAGTTCTAGCACAATTGTATCTACTCCTTGTTAGTCAGACATTACGCTAAAATTAATGTAAACAAGCCTAGACAAGACCTCTGAAAGGGAAATCCCGCACTAACAGACTCGTTCCCTCAGGATAATAGTCCTCGAAAGAAAGTGACCTTGTCAGTGAGAGGCATGGATAGACTCGTTTATTCTCTGTGTGTAGAAATATATAGAGATGACACTGTAAGGGGACGAAAGAACTGTGTTATGATGAGATCCGGTTAAGTAGACAGACTCCTTTGCATATCGTAAACTGAAGGACTGATTCTGGCGGCCAGCTGCTAATTATCTAGAAAATATATTGTACCTATGTTTATCTTTTTTAGGATTATGGTGGTCTAGAATCCTCTTACCTTTTCATTAAGTTCGACCTTAATCTTCTGTGGACCCTCCACACAAATCTTCTTGCTCTGTTCTTTAGTCAACAGTCCTTTCTGTTCCATTTCCTCTCGCAGCTCGTTCTGAAAACATCCAAGTTCCTAAACAATACAGACGATTTGACTCACCGGCGTCTTTTCCTGCAGAACAATCATTTGATAGAGTGGCTCCTCTTCAAAAGGAGCGACGAAAAGAGTCAGCTGGCTGGAAGAGGATGAAGATACTTCGGGACTGGGGACTTTTTTGAGCGAATGGAAAAGGAGGAGACCGTCTGGCTCATTTCGTAGCAGGGTAAAACAGTCCTGTTGAGAGAGAAGACGCAGTTTTTCCAGAGAGAATTTAGCCAGACGAGAGGCATATTCAGACAGGTTGTTTCTCTCCAAGAAGTCCAAAAGTGTGGGGGGACAGGGGCTGGAGCAGTGATTTTGTCTGAATCAGCTCTTATTGTTAGAATATTCGGGAAGAATGCCCACTCAGGAATTGATGGATTTGATCTGGCATAATCAATTAGTCTCCTCGTTACTTCGATAATCTCTTCCCAATCGTCTTGATCACTTTCCGACTTCTTCACAAGGCGCTTCCTCTTTTTGAGACGAGGCGATGAGAGAGGCTCATCCTGGTCGGGTTCTTCTTTGACTGTAACCGAGTTGAAGATCTGTAAAGAAGGTGGTTCTAGCCCGTTTTAGAAGAAGTTTTAACTGTCCTTCCAACGCTGTTTCATATTCCGAAATTCTTTCTCTGAGCCTGATCAACTGTTCTCGTGTTCTGACAGGATTAGCCTCTCAATTTTGTTTAGACGTGTTATAACAAGTAATTTAGTCTAGACTTGTTCCGACAAGCCTAGTAATTTGACTCGTCATGTAAAGTCTTGTAGAACTCTTTTCAGAGGCTATTCTACCCCTCGGCAGTCTTCCCAAATGGTCGTCTGGTCTCCGTGTCTCTCAAAGTAATCATATTCGCCTCGAGAACCGTTTTTGAAGCCAAGTGTTAGGAGAGTAGCAAAAGTGTTAGAACTGAAGCCTGCCATCACGTTGAAGACTATATGGTGGGAACAGAGGTTAGCTACCAAACAGTTTCTGTCTATCCAGGTTCTTCTTCCATCCCAGTTTTTCTACCTGGTGTTTATTCTAGCTCTGTTCTCTAGTTGTCAGCCTTTCTCTATCTCATCTCTGTCGTTCTCTTCAGTTCTTCCACCTCTCCCTCATTCCCTTTCATTCACAAAAGTCCCTACACAATCTCAAGAATTTCGTTCAAAAGAGCTCAGTTTGGCGCAGTTCTAATCTCTTCTACTATAATTGTGCTTGTCCTAATCGTCCATATCTATCCCACTGTTTGTCCCTTCGCCTTCCTGTCTTTATCCAACTAGCTAACTTGTAACTATGTCTCTAGCACAATCTACTTATTCTGTCTCTCTGCCAAATTCTTTCGCCATATTCTTCCTCCTACCCAAGACTCACATCAATAGCAGAAGTCTCTCCACACTCGCCGCCATCCAATTCCCGCTCAATAATCTTCGCCAAGGCAGAATTGGCACTGTTGGCCGAATAGTTGGCGTTGATCAGAACTCCAGTCGTGCTCTCCTTTCCCGGCGTCATTGCATCGTCAGACGTATCCGATTGAGTCTGTCTCAAGACGAGCCACGGTGGCAGTTCTTCCCGATTCGGAGGCTCGTGTGTATGCTCATTTATACGCTTGACAATCTGGTTCGTCACGGTATAAGTATGCACTCGGGCCTATAATTATTAGTCCATGATCCTTTTCTCTTCAAATAGACCTACCTGACACTCTGATTTCCGCTCACAGCGCCAAAAACTCTTCCGTCCACACTGCGAATCCTTGTCGTAGGTGAAAATAAAGCCGTTGTCGTAGATTTTCATCCGGTTGCCTCGTCTTTGCCGTTTGACGGCAAAGCCTTTATCCTTCGATGTTCCTACTCCGTTTATAGCCTGCAGAATGACTGCCGGGTCCATTAGTGATTCTGAAATGAGGGGAATGTTCGGGTTTTGTTTAGAAGCTCATTGGATATGTGGATATTTCAGAAGTTTAGACCAAACTTATTCCGTATATTTCTCTTTTACTCCGGAGACAAAAACCTTCAAGAATCAACAACATATTTAATAGATCGTGTTATTTTCGCTCACAATTAGTCGTCATAAACTTCTAGTTCTCCTCCAAGAACTTCAATGTTTTGTTCTGGTGAATTCCTAACGATAACATAGGAGAATCGCGTCAGCCGTTACCTTTTCGTAAAAAGTTCCTACTGTATCCCTCAAAACACAAGCTTTTGACTTTTGGACAGCGAAACTTCCAAAATGAAGCGAAATCTCCAGTTCGAGCCAGTCCCCAAAACTAATCTATTCTAAAAACTCCGATAGCTTATTTCTTATTATTAGTGATTCTTTCTAAAGCCGGAGCAAGAAACTCAAAAACATTTCCTGGTCGTATTAGATCCTCTCTTCGAAAGTCTCAAGTAATGCCATTACACCAAACCTATAACATCAGGATACCCTAGAATACAATACTTTTCTAGCGAACTACGTTCATGCGATTACATCAGAATCTCTTCCTACCTTCACTAAGACCTTGTAGATTCGAATCGTCGGCCATTCCCTCCATTCTAAGAAGATTTTCAGAAAAGTACTCGAGAAGACAAATGAATTGAAAGGAAAGCGCTCGAGTCGTATAGTAGTGGGCTGGCGCCGCTTGTGGGTCGCGGCCTAGTCACGCGGCGGCGCCTCACAGCGACCGAGACCAGTGCCCGGGCGACGCGGCCGGCGTTGCGGACTAAGACGCCCCGAAATTGATGTGTTCATATATGAGAGACCATAAAATCTTTAACAAACAGAACAACCAGGAAAAGACAGAACAACAACAAATTTCTCTCTAGAAACGAGTCTTCCTTTTGCGCCCGGAATACTTGGACTCGCTGCGGACGTCTCTTCCCTGCTTCATTTGGCGCTGTCTCTTGGCCTCAATCCAGGCTTTGGAGCCTTTAGACGGTCTCTTCTCCTTCTTTCCGTGGACGACGAAGATGCTGGAAATTGGAGGTTATTGAGCGACAAGGGGATGTGTCTGTATCCAGAACGTCTTTGCTAGTTAACAGATGGTTTGCAAGGTTTAGAAGCAGAGATGAGCGAGTACTTTGTACGCAAATTCGCATATATAACTCCTACCATTAGCCATTTACTGAACGAATTTAGATATTTTTCTTGTTTTAGCAGATAGCCAGACGTCAATTGCATCTGCGAAAAAAATGAAACAAGGACAATATGGTCGTAAGAAAAGCGGCCTACTATTCGTTTCAAAAACGCTACATTACTTCTTGTGGAAAATTTACGAATCTCACCGTCGCTCAACATTGTCAACCTGATGTCGCTGTTGCATCGTCTCTTCAGTCAAGGCAGTCGGCAGCTGAGCCATTCCTCCGGTCATCAAAACTAGGTAGACTCTGAACTTTTGCTCTTATATTTATCGAAAAGAACCTCTACTTTCGGGCCTTGGTACTCTCCGGATAATCAACTACGAGACCTCCGTTGAAGCCGGCCCTGGTGGCCTGAGACATGATCAGTTCGCTCTGTTCCTCGTTTTCCGGATAGAACTGAAAGACGGCTCGGGTTCCGCGTCCTAGACAGGCGTAGAGGCTCTGGAAGAAGCGATGGAGACGTTTTACGGGCTTCTGATCGGAGGAATTTGCGTGACAGAGCCACTGGATCGCGGAAATACTGAAAATATGAATTGTTTAGCCAAAATGCACAAAAAGATACCTAATAGCGCCATCAAAGCTGCCTGGCCTGAAGGGCATTCCGGTGCCCATGTCCTTATGAATAAAGTCTCCCGTTCCGTCTTCTTCTTCGTTTCCTCGGGCTATTTCGAGCATGGGACGACTAACATCGAGGCCGATCCAGACGTGACCCGCATCTTTGAGCACTTCTCCACTAATACCGGTACCGCAACCTGGAAGAATGGGAGTGAGGTAAAGAAATTGGGATCGAAAACAACTAAGTTTTAAGAATTTCCGTCAAAAGTATTATTTTCATCTGACGCGCTTTTTCAAGAACAAAGGGTCCTTCTCTCGCACTTCCAAGAAAAGTCTCTTCCAACAAATAAGAACAAATGGCTTCTATAAAGTGGTGTTGAAACTGCTAGAATGCTTCCAGCAAGGAGGTGTTCGCTCAAGTTAGTCGATCACCAAAGATGAAAAAGAAACGGTTATATTGCAAAATCGAGACAAGATTTGGAAGCTTTCCAAAACAAGGGAGCTAGCACAAAGCGTGCTGGTCTATTTCAAAAATGCCATTTTCTTTTATTCAGTTCGTTGAAACAAACACGGTTCAAGCGTTTCAAGCAATCTAGTTCCCTCTGGTGGCTAAGGAGAAAGATGAAAACGGATGAATTCATGCATATCCGTCATTGTTTCGGGCTAAACTTGCGAGTAGGTTTTTGACATAATGCAAACAAACAACGTAGCAACAAACGAACAACGTAGCAGCAATCAAACAACGTAGCTTTGTTTTTTTAAACGATTGGTGGCTAAGGAGAAAGATGAAAACGCCAACGTTTGTGCTAACAATATCAAAGAGAACGTTTGAAGATAACGAGCTTACCAATATCCAAAATGAGTCCTTGATGTCCATCCGGGAGAGCCAACAGTTCCAGAGCTCTTCCGGCCATCTCGGCTTGAATTCCAATAATGTGCGAGTTGCGAGCATATCGGACAGCTTCGTCCTCGTTGTAATACTAAATTTTCTGCCAAAATTATCGAAAAGAAGTCAGTTTTACCAGTTCTGGAGGTCCTGAGTGCTCCGGTCGGATTCTGGCGGCCATCTGAGGAAAACCACTAATTTTGAGGTTAAATTTATCAGGAAATCAATGGAAAAGCGACCAAAACTGCAAAACCATAGTAAAAGATGAAATAATTTATTTGGGACTAGAAGAATGTCAGGAAAAAAGCTAGAACATGGCCATTGACTGAATACTTCCGGAGACGCTGGTGCTTGTGGAATGGCAGTGTTGTTGAAGGAAAAGAGACGGAATCCAGTACTGGGTAGTGTCAGCTGATTGAGTATCAATCCAGGCTAGTCCTTCCTTTACCAAATGATCGAGAGCCTTCTGCGCTCGAACCAAATCCCATCTGAACTTGGTTTTCAGGGGTTTAATAAACTAAAACACACCAAATATGGACATTCTACTGCGCAGATAGTGCGAAAACGAAGTGAGGCGAAAAAGAGTCGACAATTAGTGATCAATTAGAAAATCAGTGAAACCCTCATTCGAACCCCCCCCCCCCCCCTCCATCAAAAGCCATTTTATATTATTCTCGTGTGTCGAAAGCCTTAACTGACAACAATAAGGGGAGATTTGTGACGATTCGAATAAGTTGTTGTTTTGTCTTGGAAAAGTGTCTTTGAAAAGCTACAAAGCAATTAGTCAGTTCTGGGATAAAAGTTAGGAGAACATTGCTGAATTCATGGTAGATAACTTTCAAAGAAGGAGAAATAATTCATAGGACGGGATGAACCTAAGAAGAGTGAGATAGATTATGACTTCGCAAAAGAAGTGGGAATCTCCACTTCTTGCCCTGAAAGGACGTTGCGTTGCAAGTCTTGCTTCGGTAAAATTCGACGAAATCGATTGGAAATGGGTCGAGTCAAGGACAGTAATCATTTTGGACGACATTTACCCGAAAACCCATAGAAAATTGGTTTTACGCCGTCTACGAATCGCTAACGACGTAAATGATCTCAGTGCAAGAAAGGTTCTAACGCCCGCGAACCAAATTACAGCGACTTTGAATAAAACTCACCTTAATTTATCGACAATGAGCTCCTTTGTGACGTAGGCCGCATCTTCGGCCAGTTGTAGAACTCTCGAATGATCCATGCTGAGCTCTCCGGGTACACTTTGCACGAGAAATCGGCCTCCGCCTAGTGGGACGAGTTCGAAGCCGCTTCCTAATACTTTTAGCTTGTCTACTGCTCGAATAATATCGTCTCTAAATCGATTTTTGCGGTCAAAATATAGAGGCAACAGACGTTGTGATAGTCTCCTTTCTAGTCCGTGATCTGCTCCTCATCAGACGGTTTCGCATCTCCTCCACCGTCATAATTCCGCCGTTTATGTGATTTGTTGAGAGACAGACCTGGAAAATATACTAGGAAATCTAATAATTATTTTGATTTTTTGGTATCTGGAAACAAAACTTCCTGGCTAGAGTATTACAACCTTTTCTTTGTGAAAGGGCGTATTTTTCTTTTCGCAATGTAATGAAGAACACACCTCGACAATTTGTACAGCCAGCTCGTAGTAAAAGTCTCCTACTCCTAGTTTCTCTGCCCAGAATCCCTTTCCGGCTGAAATTTGTTCAATTAAATAATGAAACAAAAACACACAGGCAAGAGGATCGACTCCGACACTGGCACACATCTCTTGAAAATGACGTCGGAACTGCGAATTGCGGCGGATTTCGTCTCGATGTCTGTGGGCAAACTGTTCGAGTCTATTTTTTACGGTATTTATATTAAAACGAATAAGAACCTGGTAGTAAATTCCTGGAGCTGGTTGGAGAAGACACGAAGCTGTTCGCCGGCCAGCTGCTCGCCTCTGGCGTTGAACATGGCCTGTGTCTCCTGCTTCTTCTGGACAGCGCCGACACCAACTCCACGACGGGCTCTCGAGGCCATTCTGAAAAATGGACGAATTTTGTTTAGACAGAAAAAAGGTTGTGCATGAGCGTTTTCCTTCAGACGGCATGAATGGCAAAGCCCGTTTATTGAATATTTCGGGCCGTGAAAACTTATGCGATTACGGCCAAGTTAGCGTGTTTTTCATTTGTGCTACACAACTTTCCTTCTCGTAGTGTGAGAATATCACAAGTGTGCCAAACAATACGAGAAAGAAAAAACAGATAAATTTCGACAAAACGACCAGAGATGCAATGAAAATGATGCATTGTACACGTTTATGGAGATCACAGTTGTAATAAGCCAAATGTTAGACAGCCCACAAAAACAATTTCTATTCTCCTTCTGAAGCCTCTTCTTCTCCCGTCTCGGCTACATTTCGATAGTTTTTCGAGCGATTCATCTCTTCCTGCTCCTTCCAGTCAAGAAGTACAGCCCTGTTGGTCAGTCTCTGCACAAAACCGGTCATCTGATCCATGGACAAGCGGCTGAGAGCTGAAGGAGTGTGATTTGCAAAGGAGGAGAACAAGACTAACCATTAACCTGGAAGATTTCATTTTCCTCCAATTGGACGGAATCGTCGTCGATTGGAAAGCAGCTTCCGTCCCAATAGACGTCAGACTGAAAAACATTTTAAAACAGAAAACCATATTTTTAGTACTTGACAGGTAGATAAATTCTGTTTTTAGCGATACGTTTCTCTCAATAGTGGTAAACAAAACAGCTATCTCTTTGCCGGCTCAAAATCTGCCGTTTTGTGACCTTCATATTTGTCTCTTTCGTCCAGTTGAAAACGCCAACTTTGCAGAAAGATCAAACAGTTTATATTTTTTGCCAGAACGGTGATATTTTTTTGAGGACGATTGTTAGTCATGCGAGTGGGTAAAACAAGTCCAGACAACTTCATAATTGTTTGGTAAGTCTGCTTCGACGTAAAACCAGTTTTTTCCAATCAAAACTCTCCGAAAGCTCTGATCAAGAAAAAAAACCTGTTACAACGAAATAAAAACAAACCGTTACCATTGGCAGAAAACGAGGATGCGAAGTGGCGGGATTGCCACAAAATGGCTCGACTTTGTGTGCAATTTCAACGTCTTCGTAAAATGAATCGTCCGATTCCACCGGCTCCAGTTTTATGTCGCTCCCGTCCATCATGGCCGTTTTTGAGTACATTCTACGGAGAATTTCCAGGGTAAAAATGGTTAAATACAGGTGGTTTAAACCTCATTTTTCTCCCAAAAAGTGATAAGATAGACTGTTACTTTATTTAATCTTCAATAGCATCTGGAAAGCTGTACACGTAGAGTTTTTCACGAGGGCGGGAAAGAAAGAAAGAACACGCGAAAAATAAAGAATAACCCTCAAAAATAGTCAAATGATGAGAAAAGATCGCAGGTTACACGTCAAAATATACTGTTTTTTTTTGTAACAAAAAGAAGGGAAGTGGGGTGGGAAATATGCCGAATTTTTAGAAAAAGACATGTCTGTATGTTCTCCTATTCTTCTAGGAGGAAGGCAGCTGGAGGAATATCTGAAATTTTGGTTAATTTTATGTTTAAGAAAATGAAACGTACCAAGGTTTTTCATGAGAGATCTGAGCCAATTCTTCGACGACTTGTCCAATTCGAGCTGGTCTTTGAATGTCGAATCCTTCAGCTGGTCGGGCAGGCAGCGAATCAAAGCCATTTGCGCTCTAAAATGAGAAATGTAGTAGTTTTGAAGATGAACACCTCACTGATTTCCACCCCATTTATCGATGCTAGCACATTTTAGGGGGTTTTCTTCGCAAAACTTGATCTTTTTTATCTGTCAGCTATTTTACGAGTTTTTACACAAACATTCTGTTATAGGGTGAAAACATAGCCAATTTCAAAAAATAACAGAATACAGTAAACCGATACCTGGAATTGTCGCTCAGACGACTGTAGCAACGAATCACATGCTTCAGAAGACGCGTCGCCGGTTCTCGGGCCAGTTTCAGCACCATTTTACCCTGAAATTGGTCATTTTTACACCGAAAACAGCTCAAAGACAAACCAGAATCATGGCCACATGACTGAAACGTTCGTATGTCTGACAGATGTAGGCCAAGCCGGTGTCGTCGAGAAGAATCTTCTGCAGGATGAAGGTGGCTACCGTCTTGGACAACTCCGTGCCCTGTTCCATTATACGCAGACAGAGCGGGATGATTTCGGTCGAGAGCAGGAAGGAGATTACCTGAGTAGTGATAGGCTATTTGGGTATAACTTTTAGGCCCTTTTTTAAGAGAAAAGGGTGTTTTCCAACCAAAAGACAATGTCAGAAGACTTACATCTTTCTCGTCGGTCTTGACCAGGGCTCCAATCACGCCAAGGGACGTCAGTCGGAGATATTCGAAAGAACGAGACGTCTTGGTCGTATGGAGGAACGGGTAGAGGTATAGCGGAATGTGGGCTTAAAAAGATGTTTTGATGATAAAATATGGCAGGCAGCTCTGTTCGTTCTTATTTTTGTGCGTAAATTGAGCACAATATGGTCAGCAAGGTCCATCTTTCAAAGCATTGCGTAAGAAGTCTCCCAGACGTGAAAACTTTTTGAAACTTGAAACAAATAGGTCGGCTTGGCTTGAAGACTGTCTTTCAAATCTATTTAAACGGGTTTTGCTTAAAACCTATTTCGACATGTTGGTAGCGGATTCCGGTCTTCCACTGGTTTTCGGAGGTTAGCATTACACCTTATTGAAAAGGAATATAAAAGACTACCTTGAAGGAAAAGGCCTCGAGTTTCCTTGTGGCTGGCGACGCACTGCATAAGAGCTAGAGCATTGCAAACTCGATTCGACTGTGCGGCACTCAACGACGCCGGCATAATCGACGGATATATGGAGATGACTTCCTGGAGCAGCGTGGCCATCGTGCCGAACGAGTGCCAAAGCCACAGAGGCTAATATTGACTATTCTTAAAGAGAAGTATGCAGAAAACGAACCAGATCAGGGACACTGTCACGCTTCTTGCTGAGTTCAAGAAGGGCACATTCGCGCTTTAGCGGATCGCGTAGATCCACGATCCAGGCGATTATTTCATCTCTAAAAAGTATTTTTAGCGTAAAATATACGTAAAAAGAACGAACCGATTGATTTCCTGACCAGTTGCCGAGGGCTGGGCAATCTGGGCTGCTTGAGTTGCCGGCGAGGACCTGTCCAAATGAGTCGGAGTTCCGCTGCTAGACATCGTCTCGGCCCAGATATCGACTGTAAATATGGGTACTTTTGAGTGAAAAATGAGGAAGAAACAAGAAGATTAAAAAATAGTACCTAATTCGTATAGGTAGATTGCCACACAAAAGTTTGCACTCTACGTAATCGAGTTGTTGAGGACATCCCGAAGGGACACAGAGATGTTGACGAGAAAAGGGCTATTGTGATTCATTTGAAGGAAATTTTGTCAAGGTTAGGCTAAAACTGAAAAAGAAATGATAGCTATTGGTTTCACAAGTAGAAAAAAAAGAGTTTTTGACCTTGATTTTGAAGAAGGCGAGGAGAAAGACAAAATAAAAAAAACGGATGCAGCCTCGAAAGCAGGGATGTTCGGATACCGGATTTCCGGATAGCGCCATTTTGAATTGGCTGCGCACCAGCTCCTAATACATAGGGGCTGCGTATCGTCAACTACCGTAGTCAATAATCGATAGGCAGGCTGTATGTTTTATGAGTTGGTGCGCAGCCAAATTCAAATTGGCGGTATCCGGGCATCCCTGCCAGGGATGTTCGGATCCGGATATCGGATATCCGAAACCGGATAAATCCGGTACTTTTCGATCCGGAAATCCGATATCCGAAAATCAAAATTTCCGACCGGATAATTATCCGGTACGAAAACTATCCGAAATCGGATATTTTTGGCCGGGTATTCCGGATAATATCGATTAAATTTTTTGGAATTCTACCTGGGAAACTAACGGTTTTCACCTTTGTTCTACTAGTTTAGATGCATTTATCGTATGTTCAGTCGATGTTTTTTCTTCATACCTATTTTTCTTAGTTTTCTCAGTCATGAATGGATTATCCGGTATCCGATACCCGGTTGAAAAAATGTTATCCGAACATCCCTGATCGAAAGCTAGCACAATGAGCGGAGAAATGAGAAAAAAAGATATAGGTCTCGCCAAAATGACCTTCAAAATTTGGTTCCGGCTTGGTCTCGAGGGGACTTGGCGCGCAAATTATTTTTGGCGGTATTTCAAATTTTTGCCCTTTTTCATGTCGAATTTTCGTTCCTTTTTCTTTTTAGGTCATTTTTCTTGTTTCTTTCTTGCCTATAAATCGTGGAAATGCCCTCTATGATTTTGTGGAAAAAGAAATCCGAAAGCCGCCAGCGATGCTCGTCTCTACAGTGATTCAACCAAGTCAAGCAGCCGTCTACCCGAACAAGAAGACAACTACAATCAAGAAGATGTCTTCATGACTCGGTCAGGATGTCACCTCCTGGATGAGAAGAAACTAGGCAGTGGTCGAGACCTGAGAGCGGCGAAGGATTCCAAGAAATGACCGTTTCTGCATGATACCCCTCGATTTCGTCAAAATAAACTTAAACTTAAAGAAACAAGAAAAATGGCTTAAAAATAAGAAGAAAGAGCGAAAATTCGACCAGAAAAACGGCAAAATTTTGATAGTCCCACCATAAATAATTTGCGCGCCAAGTTCCCTCGAGACCAAGCCGGAACCAAATTTTAAAGGTCATTTTGGTGAGACCTATACGAGCATATAGTCTGTTCAAAATGTGTCGTGTCCCGTAGTACTACAGCTACCCTTCAAATTGATCAGATCGGTCTGGGATTGTTCCTGGGGGTAATAGACCTCGAAAAAAAAAATTATTGAGAGCTTTTGGGACACTTTGGATTTTGGGATCAAGAGTTACGGTAGCTTCGAAAATCGGACCAAAAACGTATTTTTGCGATAACTTTTTGAGGGTAAGAGATACAAAAAAATGGTCAACTACAAAAAAATCACCTCATCGAGAGGCTTTCTTTTTTTTGAAAAACGTATTTTATTATTTCGCGCAAAAAGTTATTCGACTTTCCATTTTTCGACTAAATGGCGCAGTGCCTGTGCGTTACCCACGCTGGAGCGACCAGGGTTCTTCCCAGTCACGCGGATTCGTGGATCTCAACATGAGCGGAGCCGGCGTACACTGGGGCAAGTACAAAGCCGTCCAAACTCCGGTTCCCGATGGCGAAAGCATGGAGGACTACGACATGAGCCTTGGTCTCAACTTCCTCAATGTAAGTTAACGTCTCTCTCACTGCCTTTGTTTCTGGATTCATCTCCGCTGTCTCTCAGTTTCGCTTCCTCTGTGTATTCCTGTCTCATACATCTTTCTACAGCGGCACATGAACTCCCACCTGGTCGAGAAAGACTTCCTCTGGATGTGGTTCTGGGATGGAATGATCACGGTCAATGAACTGGTCAAGAAGGTCCCCAAGATGGACGACTACGAGAGGATCAAGAGGGAAAAGGACATCTTGGAAGAGGATCTGAAGAAGATCAGAAAACAATACGACAGCATGATCCTTCACTCCGAGACACTCAGCGACGAGCTGGAACAGGAGAAGAAAGAAAAGAGTCCAAGGGAAAACATTTTCAAAAGAACAGCTGATTCTGAACAATTCTCTTGTCTAGTAAGGAAGTTTCCGATCAAATGCTTCAAAATCTTCGCGTGCCTAAGGATATTCACTAGAAAGAAGCATTATACTACTTTTAGAGGAACAGAAACAGTCAGAAGAGGGGCTTCGGAGAGGAAGATTTGGCAAAGAAGATGGATCCTGGATTATCGATAGAAACATTGGAGACTGCTATTGAGAAAGGCTCAGAGCAAACAATTTATTGGCGACTAGTGATTTACTTTTTTTGAACGGCAAAAGTTGAAAAAGGAGGTTCAATGCAGGGAAACAAACATTGCAAGTTCCGAAGAAGTATCATAGACTAGTCTAAGCCACTCTCAGATAAACCCGGTAATCCAACCGCCAATGAAAAACAAGAGCATACACAAAATGATTTATCTGGAGGATACGACAAGATACTATACTGCTGAAAATATTTAACACAAAATGAAATCACCGCGACCGCGTATTCGGGGACCGAAAAGAGAACAACGAGATTTGAGGGAGAAATTATGGATTGACCATAAGCCGAGGAGCAATGGACATGGACATGAGTTCCTGGAATAGCAGCTTGCACGCGTATGGAATTCTGACAGCCGAGACTTGAGTCTTGTTCCTGCATGCCTTGCACTCGAAGCTGTTTGTCCTTAGATTGGCCACGACGACGAGACCGCAATTATTGCAGACGTAGACGTGGTAAGGATCGGAGACTTCGAAGAGTCTCTCGCGAAGGAATTGTGCAGCTCCGTGCGAGATCTGACAATCGCGTTCCATCTCTCCGAATCGGAGACCTCCATCTCTGTAATTTGTGTTTTTACAGAACAAAATGTAAAGAAACCTGGCTCTTCCCTCCATGGGCTGTCTGTTCATCATCTGTACGGGTCCGCGGGCACGGGAATGGATCTTATCGTCTACCATATGCTTCAAACGCTGGTAGTATGTTGGTCCGAAGAAGATCTGAAAAGAACGAGATTAGTGGAATGTATTGAAAGTTTTCATGGTAATCGGATCGATTCTGAGCTTTGCATCGTGTCTAGGTCAGACAGTACCAAAATCAAGCTCCAAACGTGTGGGCACAGATATGTTAATCACTTGACCGTTCAAGTCCGATCAAAACATGAAAGCGAACCTGTGTCGTCAATTTGCCTCCCGTATGTCCGTTGTACATGACCTCGTTTCCTCTCAAATGATAGCCGTACTCGTTCAACAGACTGCTAATCTTCTGCACATTGACTGAATCGTTGAATGGCGTCGCGTCTCCAATTTCTCCCTTGTTCGCTGACAGCTGAATTTTATCGCGTTTTGGCTACAACGAAAAGAATACAAAACCTTTCCTTGAAGACACTCGATTAAATGACCAATGGTCATACGAGAAGGTACGGCGTGGGGATTGATGATAATGTCGGGAGTGAGACCCTCACAGGTGAATGGCATGTCCTCTTGACGGTACATGATTCCCATCGTACCTTTCTGTCCGTGTCGCGAGGCAAATTTGTCGCCGATCTGGGGCAGACGGACTGATCGGACACGGATCTTCACGAACTTGTTTCCGTCCTGATTCAAGGAGAGCATGACCTGAATTCTCGATACTTTTGGTATATGAAAACAGGGCTAACCTGATCGACAATGCCCGTTTCTGAACTTCTGAGGAAGGTGGAGCAGTCTCTTTTCGTGTACTTTTTGCTGTTCTGATCCAGGTCGTCTTCAACGTCTGGCAGCGCGACCGTCTTTCCAATAATCACATCGTCGCCGGAAACGCGGGAGCCTGGGGAGATGATTCCGTCCTCGTCCAACTGGAAACCGTTTATAAGGGAAAACTGAAAAGGAGTTCACTTTGTCATATATGGAGTGTCTCATGCCGGAGCACTTGTCTCTGGTCGGCTTCTCGATCAGCTCCTCATTCGGTCCGTCATTGTTGGCCTCATTGTCTCTGTAGGATCGGTAAAAGACGGAGCGGAAGAGTCCTCGATCTATGGCCGAGCTGTTCATAATCACCGAATCTTCTTGATTGTAGCCAGAATAGGAGAGAATGGCCACAATGGCATTGATGCCGGCTGGGAGTTCGTTGAATCGAAGATATTCCATGGAACGCGTCGTGACCAGCGGCTTCTGCGGGTAGTAGAGAACGTGCGCTAATGTGTCCATCCGAACGTGGAAATTTGTCGTATAGACACCCATTGCCTGTTTACCCATAGCGCTCTGAATTTGGATGTTATATGAAAGTTAGTACAGAAAATGAACTTGGTAGGTGTTACGAGGCGACTGATTGTGATCGGGGAAAGGAATAATGGAGGCGCAGACACCCAGAATCATTGCGGGATGGATTTCGCAGTGGGTGTAGGTGTCACAGTAGCCGCCTTCTCGCAGATCTTCGGGCGACATGGCCAACATTACCGTCTCTGAAAAGATTGTCGTAAGTTTTGTTATAAAAATTGGAAAAAAATAAGCTAAATACTACCTTCTTCCATGGCATCTATGAGCTCAACAACTCCAGTTCCGACCAGGTCTGACCACTTGCTCTCTCCGCCGGCCTCTTTGTCCTTGAGCATGTTGATGTGACGTTTCTTCAGAGCCAGCTTCTGGTTCTCGACGATCAGGAGAGGACGGCAGACTCTTCCGGCATCCGTGTAGATGCGGATTTCTCGGTCGCGAATGTCCCGAACCATCGACACCTCGGCCACAATGATGTCCATCTGTCGACGAAGACGCTTCAGTGTTGTCATCAGATGTTCGGGATCGCGATGAACACCGACCCACGAGCCGTTGACAAAGATTTTAGTGGCTTCCGACAGTGAGGATGAAGCTACTTCTTCAAGGTTTTCCATAGACCATTCTTCCAAGAACTCGAGGATGGGGCCGGGCAGTGAGCCGACGGAAATGTAAGCCATTAGAGCCAGATTCTTCACAAGACCGACAGCTTGTCCTTCGGGCGTCTCGGCTGGACATACCTAGAATTTTTAAAGTTAAAGGAACAAAACAGAACCATACCATTCCCCATTGTGTATTATGCAGCTGACGGGGTTTGGCCAATTTTCCCTCGCGTCCAATTGGGGAGTTTGCGCGACGAAGATGCGACAAGGTGGCAGTGTAGGTGAGTCGGTTGAGCACCTGTGAGACTCCTGCTCTCGACTGATGAGCCTTCTTCTGATCGCCCCAGTTTCCGGTAGCTAGAGAATATGACAGTCCTCTGGTGATTGTGGACGTCTTGAGACACGTCTCCAGCGAGAAGTCGCCCTGCTTGTTGATGTATTTCTGGGCCACCAGACGCATCTGAAGACTTGATTGAGAACAGTTCAAGATGTGCAAATTTACCTCTTTGAGAAGGTTTCTGAACAATGCTCTGAAGAGGAAAGCCAAGAGAGGACCAGCCAGATCGAGGCGCTTGTTTCCAATGTGATCACGGTCGTCAAGTTCGCGTCTTCCCAATGCTGCGAGGAGCAGTCTGTGAACCATGTAGCCGATGAAATACTGAACTTTTCTTTGATCTTGAGAACAAAAAAAGAAACTGACAGCCTTCTTCGTTTCACAGAAATCGGAGGAACCGACGTGAGGAAGGAGCTCCTTCTGTAGAATTTCTCTCGCATACTTTATTCTCTGCTCCTTTGTGACTCCCGGCTTGGCTCCACGAGCTCCGATAAAGTTCAAGGCGACACTTTGCTCCTGAATGACAAAGGCCTCATCCAGCGACGGCTTGACCATTTCCATCATTTCTGGATCGTCGAAATCGTAGATAATGTGCTCCAATATGTCGCGATCCGAGACGAAGCCCAAGGCACGGAATACGATCATAACCGGAATTTCCTGGAAATTTGTCAGATTTTTAAGGTTTTAACAAAAATAGTACCTGTTTGATGTACGGCAGAATGGTGATGATTCTCTGTCCCATGGCCGACTTCTTGTTTCCAGCTCCGCCTCCTCTGGACATCATGTTGACCCACATTGTGGATGTAGGACGACTGGAATTCTCGAGACAACTACGACATTCGGCCTTGAAGGCGTATTTTCCGTCTTTCATCGAGAACACGTAGACCGTATTGGTGGCCATCTTCTCTTGGGCGATCAGCACCTTCTCGGATCCGTTGATGATGAAGTAGCCTCCCGGATCCAGTGGGCACTCGTTCAATTCGGTCAGGTCACGATCACTCATGTTCGAGAGCATACAGTACGAGGATCTGGAAAATAATTGATAAATTAAAGTCTGGAGGTGCTGTGAAGTTTTACATGGACAAACAACGCAACTGATGATGTGTAGATTTGGAAAGAGTAAAATGGGCAGCAGGATCTTATCCAGAACTGCACCAACAGAGGATGTGCATGAATATGACATTTCGGGCTCGGATCGAACAGAAAGGTCAACAGGATCGTTTCCTAGATTTCACAGACAATGTGCAGATGCAATTGAATTTACAGTATTTTGATACTATTGGGAAAGGTAATGGGGATTCAGAATCGTTACCGGGTGAAACAGAACATGCCATTTAAGAGCACGAATAGAAAACGCACCTGAGCATGATTGGAATCTTTCCGACGAAGACTTTGGGATATTTTTTCTCGGCCATGGCTTCTCCGGCTCTCGTGACCTGCTTTGTAATGTCCACATAGAGAGGCGAAGAGTATGTGAGGTTACGAAGACGGGCCTGAATTTTATACAAAAGTTACGATAGAAATAGGGAAAGGCACCTCATTCGGCATCATAGGGGTCGGTGCACCGTCCTTTTCCCAATGTGTCGGCTTGGAGAGATAGATTTGGTCGAATTTAATGGAAAACTTTGTCGGGTTCTCGATGTCCCCCGAATAGTGCTGGACCTCGGTCTGGAGTTCAACGGGAGGCGACTCTTCGATAATCCGCTGGACATTCATTTGGATGAATTCATCGAACGAGTCGAGCTGCTGTCTGACGAGACCTTTCTCGTCAAAGTAGGCGCTGATGACAACCCAGCACGCCTCCTAAAATCATTTGTAAATGTTGAAAACAAATAATCATTACCTGCCACTGATCTGAGCTGATGTCGCCGTTCTCCTCCTCATACGGCATGTCTTCGTCATCGTCGTACATAATTGTTCTGAAACCGTAAAATGAGATGAAAACTGAAGAAAATGAATGGAAAGAACAAAAAGAGAGAGGCAAATGGGATTTTCGAAGAAGAAAATTTCAAAAGCCGTTCAATTTGTGAATGTGAGCGAGGAGACGGGGACTTTGGCAATGGAGCGCGGATAATTGAGCTCATTTTTTGACGGACAGAAAGGCAGAGGATACAGAACTTTGACGTCTATGACGGCAACTAAGCAGTTTGACGAAATTTCAAAGAGGGAATTTTCACATGCTTTGCGCATAGATGTATAATACGAGAAGCTAAAAATCGAATACAAACCAAAAAAACATTTCAAACAACGCGTAACATGGGAAACCACAAGAAGTAGGGGACAATACGTCAAAATCGGGCAAAAATGCCATATTGTTAACTCTGTCATAATATTCTTGTTGCTCCCCATATAATCTACACGTTATGACTTGATGTTATCAAGGAAAAAGCACTCTGAAACAGATCTAAAGCCATGAAAAAAAACGAGAAGAGTTAGGAATAGATGCCGTCACTTCGGTCTTGTGATTACTGTAGCTGTCGTCGCAGAATCTGAAGGCACAGTCCTTTAATCGAATACGAAAAGCCAATGTTACTCTTCCCCCCCCCCCCCCCCTGTTCTCGACGTGACTGTAATTTTTGTAGTCAAAGAGGTGGAGATACTGAGATATAAAATAAAAAGTGACCGAGACTATAGCTATGAGAGAAGAGCCAATGAAATAGGTTGTAGTACAGTCACTGTACTCATATGAGTGGTATGATCATACCATTGCTGCCCTAGTTTGTGAAAATAGCTTTCCAAAGAGACAGAAACAAGATAAACTTGACAGATTAGTAGCGATAAAGTGACAGAGAAGGTGCTAAAAGTGTTAGTCACTGAACAAGTTTACAAAGTTTATGTTTCAGGATGTCTTTCGCTCTGTGGAAAATGAATTGTTTATTTAGTACTAAGTATAATAGGCCCTCAATAGGTCACAAAAAGCATTGGGATCGAGAGTAGAGTTAAGATCGCCACTATAGCCAGAACAGTCTAGAGGAGCCTTGTAAGAAGTAGCAGTTAATACCATCTCACACGACAATAAATCACTCAATGATATTGGGATGAGCGTAAAAGCGACACTGTCTGGGTACAGTTGAATCCGCTACAAGAGCAAGAAAAACATTATTGGGATTGGAGACGAAACTCGTAGAGAAACGGTGGGGTAGAGTATAGCGAACAGTCTGTGGTCCAAGAACCGCTGCGTTAAACGCTGACTCTGTTGTAAGGATACCGCCTCCGAGAAGAGCTGACTTGTAATTCCACTCCCCTGACCACCATTTCTGAAAAAATCATTTTTTCTTGGATCATTCCGTTCCATCCTCCGATGCTAACTAACCTCGACAATTTGAGCAATCGATGAAAGCGATGCAGAGCGTCACAGAGTCACAGTCACTGTCACTGCCCCTCTCTCTCTGCAACAGAAGAATATGGATCAGTTACTTTCAAGAACAACTCACGCGATATGTGCCACTGAACTCTAATGTTCCTTTATTGATTCGAATGCTGAATTTGGTCAAGTGATCAGTTAAAAGTTTTTTTGGAATTCCTGTTAAGTCTCATCGTCCGAACAAACGCTCTCGAGTGCATCTAAAGTTATTTGTTTTCCCTGAAAAAGACTACCTTTGAGAAAACTTCTATGCAGTCCTTATCAGTAATTTTGTCCAAGTTGACTGGCTCTGGTACACGAAGAGAGTACTTGTCCCGTGCACGAATCACTTTCAAATACTGGGCTTTCAGATAGTCATCCTGTATTTTTGAAAGTAGCTGATAAACGATGCAGCTACGTTTGAACTCTTTGTCACTAAGCTGAAATTGAGCTTTTAGAATACTGATCTGTGAATAGAATCCCTTTTCGAAAATTCATTCTTTTGAGGGCTGAATAAGACGTTTCAGTTTTGTGATGCTCCGCAATGTCGTAGATATTGATCTGGGCTGCAACTTTGTGGAACATCCCACAGCTGAAAAATATCGTCTTCAGACCGAACAGTGCAGTTTCTGAAAGAAGGACATCTATTCGAAGCTTTACGCTACTTGCCTTGGAAACATGGACATCACTGTCAGTCCAGAACTCCTCTAAAGACATTGCAGAGAAAGAGAACACGCTACTTCTTTGCCGGCAACTTTTCCGAACAATCGATTATGTATTTTTGACGCGGTTCTTAGTTTCGACAGCGATCTATTTGAAATTGCTCTCAAGTCTGTGTGTCTGTCTGAAGCTCTAATTGAGGATAAGGAGGGGAGCTTTGTGTGCAAATTAGTTTTTAACAAGTCGCGACAGGACAAGCAAGTGCGCGAAGTGTTCTAACGACTTTGATAGTTTCTTTGGAGGGACAGGGGGTGACTGGAGCAGAGTGACAAGGGGAGAAGGGAAGGGACAGTAGGACCGAGACTCACTAAAGCTAGGAACGGGCCGGACGACCCGTTGAGGTCCTACATTTTGAAATTAGGCTTGGAAGGGAGTGGGTTCAAATAGTTTCGGTGGTTTCTTTGGAGGGTCAGGGAGAGTGACTGGAGGAGAGTAACAAAGGAAATGAAAGGGAAATCACGACAAGGGCTCCGTGATAGACCGAAGTCATGAATTTCTGCTTTAGCCCTGGAAGGGCATTGCCAACCTTGTTTCTTCAAACTCACAATCAGATTTGGGTAAACGTTTATGATAACAACGTTTTATAAAATAAAAGTGGAGGCTCAACAGTTCAACAATAACCAAGGTACTATGCGAAAAGACGGGCGGACAAACTAAACAAGTCGACAACCTAGACTAAATTTCTACCACAAAAACCGAAATGAGGGAATATCCTGAAACTGGGGGAATTATTTGTCGACAAAGGACTTGATTTTGTTGAGGAGACCGACGTATTGAGAATGCTCGTAGTGAGTGGCGTAAGCGACGAGATTTTTGCAGAACTGGGCATCGAAGCCGCGCTCTTCCAGATAGCGGACGAAGAGCAGATCGTGGAGATCCTGCAGATAGATTTTTCTTACGGAAAACATGAAGAAACGTACAGGGTCAATGTATTTTCCGCTGCTGGCGTAGACTTCGGAAGGAACATCCTCGTTGGCGTTCTGGACGGCCGGAGCGATGTAGAACTCTTCGACACGGAAGTCGTCTGGAAAAAAAGGCACATTGGAATCGGATGAAAAACGTGATTCTATTTTTTGAGATTTGTTTGGATTTACGGGCAGAACAGTTGCTTACATTCTCCTTGATGCTCTTGACTCTCGACCAGATCCATGTGGAAGCAAAGACGCTGGCCGCTCTTTGTGATTTCGATAGTGAAAGGGGGAAGGGCCACAGGTACGGGAGCAGCTTCAGGCTGTTGGTACTCTTCCTCGCCTGCTTCGTCCATGTCCACGCTGTGGCTGACATTGAAGACGACGAGAATGCTGAAAATTTTGACGTGTTTGTTGTAAATACCAGCAGCTATCCCCCCAATAAACTCTTTCCCAAATTACTAAGAGATGACAAAACTTGACAATTGTCTTAGTCTCGACAACTTGAGGACATCTCTGCGGACAGGCAATCAGACACCATTGTGCTTTATTGTTAGAAACGAAAATAGCAAAAAGAAAATAAAACTTACTTTTCGCCTCCGTGCTGCTTGGTGAGACGAACCTCGGCCTGGTTGACGGCGATTGTGAAGCCAGGAATGGCGGGAGCGGACGAATTGCCCAGATTATCTTGGGAGAGCTGCTGTTCGGCCTGGATTTCACGGCCGAGAGCCTGTGCCAGCTCGGTGTTTATGGAAAGTGCTGAAGCTTGTTGATTTTGGGATTAATAAAGAAACGAACCTTTTTGAGTGGTGGCGAAACAGCGTTGCTGCATTTGTCGAGCAGCAATGGGAGCCGAGCGCATCATGGCGCGTGTAGCAAGGCTGCACAGAGACATAGCCTTCATTTTAAACTGAAACATGTTTTCAGCTAGTTTTTTTGAGAGGGAAGTGAAGTTTGGAGCAGAAAAAGACGAAATGATGTAAATTTTGAACACCCAAAGAGACGAGACTCAAGTGGAAGGCGTATCGTTGTAGGACCGAGTCTTGGTAGAATATTCAAATTTTTTTTGTTTGAAAAGTTTGAAGCAGGGATGGCTAACCCGGCCTGAAGAAGAAAAAAACGGAACGAGAAAAAAGTCAAGGGAGAAAAAAGCCAAAAACAAAACCCGGCTGGCCGGGCCGGTCCGATTTTTGCGTGGCGGGACCAACGCTACCGCGGAATTCAAATTTTCAATTGGTAATACGGGATTTTCACCACTTTTCCGTTGTTTTTTTCACGTTCTAGATGCGTTTATCGAACTCGGCGTCAATTATAAACAGAGATGGGCGGGAATGAAATTCCCGCGGAAACGCAGGAAAAAAATAAGCGCGGGATTCCCGTCCCGCGGGACGCGGGAATAATTTTTAGACAGTAAAATTCCCGTGCATTCCCGCGGGGAAATTCAGACTCTTTATCTTACGATTTTTGGATTTTTCGTCAGCAAAAATCAAGGAAGGACCTACTTTTTCGTTCCCATATAGCTTATTTTTGTGTCATCGGCTTAGAACTGCCTTTTTGACTATCAGTTTGTTGAAAATCAGCGCGAAAGGTAGTTGCATAACGAAAACCCGACGAAAATAAGCGAAATTAACGTTTTTAGAAAATTCCCGTGATTCCCGTCATTTCCGCGGGAAAAACTGCTTCTCACGGGAATATTCCCGCGGGAACGCGGGAATAAAAATGAGCACGGGATTCCCTCCCGCGGGACGCGGGAAATTTTTATGAGACTAAACATTCCCGCGGGAATTTTCTTGGACATTCCCGCACATCTTCGCTTATAATAGATGGGGGCTTATACTAGAGGGGGGGGCTTCTAATTTTCGATCGAAATTTTTTATTTTCGTCCCGGGACGGGCCGAAAAACTCAGAAAATTTGCAAGAAAAAGCTAGGTTTCAACACCAAATTTCAAGTTTTTCGAGTTTAATCAACTCATTTACTCCAACAAAAGTTTCTCTTCGAACTATTCTGGCACGCTGGTTCGAGTTCTGCTGGTGACTGTCATCACGAAAGAATCCTCCACGTTGTCCTCCAAACTGTCCTCCATAGCGTCCTCCACGATGATTGAATTATTGTCCCTTGTCATGGCGGCATTCCTCGTTGACAGCAAAGAGAGTGTCCTCCATGTGAGCGAGTTGGCAAGGTGGCACCGTCATCGTCAGAGAAGTAGTCGTTAGAATTCAGAGTCTTTGATCGGAGCGTAGAGGGCGAGTCGCCCTTGGTGAACTTGAGTACGGCGTCCGACAGGATTCGGAATTGGTTGAGAGTGGTCACAATATCCCATCTTTTGTTCAGAGACTTCTCAGCTTCCGCCAGGTAGTTGGTGAGCTGGCGAACGGTCAAATCACTTTGAGGCGAGACACAGTACCTTGATGCCCAGTGTGAGGTAGTATCGCTTCGGGAAGTCGTGGCTCATTTCGTCTCCAGGAAGGAGACCAACGCGAAGACCTTCCTTGTACTGTTGAGCAAACTCGAGGTACAGGTTAGTAAACATCTCGGTACAGTACGGGTACAAAAAAGAAGGAAAACTATGTTGTCTTTCTTCTTTGCCATCATCTGTAAGCTCTGTAGTCCGTTCCGGATGTGATCTTCTTGAAAGATTCGTCCAGGACGATCACCACGAAACGATAGACATCATGACTTTCGAGGCATCCTCCAGAAAGTACAATAAAAAAGTAATTAGAAAAAAATCCTCTTCAGCTTCAAGCGACGGTTCTTCGGCGTTTCTTCCTCGTCACGTTCACGAGAAGACATTCTCCTTCTGCAATATGAATATCAAATTAATTCTGCTAAAAGTAAAAATAAACAAAGAGAATAATAAAACAGCAAAGATATTAAGAAAAACACAAAATGAGACGAAATTGTAACATAAAACGTTGAAAACCACTAGCTTTGGGGGGGGGGCTTCAAATAGAGGTTTTACGGTATGGTACCCCCCCCCCCCCCTCCGAGAGTTTTTCGAGATTTTCTGCTATAGTATTACCTTTCAATTTTTTTTGCTTTTTCTGTCCGGATTTCCGGGTTTTTTTTTGCATCTTTTTCTTCCACTATAGGTAGTAGCGAGGTGATCACATCGTTAGTAAAAAAATATCATGAAAAATTCGTTTGTCGCCATTTTAGTGCTATGAAATGGGCCCGAAGAAAAAAGGGCCCGGCCGGCCGGGTTACGGTAGGCCCGGGCGGCCATCCCTGGTTTGAAGTAAAACTACTAAAAATCCAATAGAATGGCAGTTGGCCAAAACATAAACTCAAAAAAACAGGCTTTCGCAATTTGTCTCGACTTTTGTTCTTTTTTTTTTGGCTATTTTGTCCCTTGACTTTGTTCTTGTCCTGTTTTTCTTCTTCAGAGTTATCGCTGTCTCTGTTTCTGATGTAAACTATTGGAAAAAAAATCACACTGATGAAAAAACGGCAAACCATTTCCAATCCCATAGACTTCTTTCTTCAAAATAACAGTTTTTGCCAATCGCATTTTTACTGCAACAGCGCAAGGCTTCCCTGCTCTATTTAAACATTTTTTGCGATCAAAACTGCGCTCTAGCCTTTTTGTTGTGTTTACCAGCAATTCGAAACGCTTTTCACCGATTTTCAGTATTTTTTAAACTTTATTTGTTCTCCATTAGATTCAATTCTTTAATCTTTCAAAGCAGCTCATATTCCCTATTCAGATGTTCCGTGGAATCGCTCGCGCAGCTGCACAGCCCATCCGGGCCCTAAGCACGACTTCTCGTGTCCAGGCCATCCGTCCTCTTGGCCTCAAGAGCCAGATCCCCGAATTCAAGACCACAGCTGTAGTTGACGGAGATTTCAAGGTATTTTTCATCCTTTAGCTAAAAACACTAGGCAAAATGACATTGTTACGTACTTTACGACAATAACCATTTGCAGGTAATTTCCTCCAACGATTACAAGGGAAAATAAACTGTCTTCTTTTTCTACCCTCTGGACTTCACTTTCGTCTGTCCCACCGAGGTTTTGAGTCATTTTTCCACTTCCACAAAAAATCAATAAATTTCGGATTATCGCAGTCAGCGACCGCGTGGCCGAGTTTCAGAAGCTCGGATGCGGAGTTGACGCCTGCTCCTGCGACAGCCACTTTATCTCGCATGGACTCAGACCGAGCGGAAAGACGGCGGTCTGGGAGAGATGAGCATCCCTATCATTTTGGCTGAAATTCTCGAGGGAATGGAGAAAATTACCTACAAGACCACTTGGGCCCAAGCATAGCGTCTCCTCACAAAAAATCCGCAGTTTGCCGAGGACAAAACTTTACAAAGTACAAGGTGGCCAGAAATTACGGTAACAGTAGGCGGCGCGCAATTTTTGCATTTTTTGAGTTTTTTCTCAAAGCATTTATATTTTCTCTTTTTTGTATTTAGTTTTCCACTTATTTTTGTATAAATTTAAAGCCTAACATGTTACTTTTTTAGAACTACTAAGGCATCAGTACATCGAGGATCTATCATCCAGTTACATCGCGAAGGACTTCAGGCGTGTGAGATTGCTAGACGTATTAAAGTATCAAGAAAGCTCGTATCTACTTCCATTCGACGTTTCAATGAGCTGGGAACAAATGACGATCGTTTTGGACGAGGAAGACCTGCAACAGTTGTCACCAGAGCCAATATCAAGAAGGTCCGCGCTAAGATTCGCTACGACCCGCAGCGTTCCCTTCGTAGTTTGTCGAAAGAAATGGGCATTAAAAGAACATCGCTGCAAACTATCGTTGGAGTAAAGATGAATAAGAAAGCCTACAAGCTTGGAACAGCTCAATTCCTTTCCAACATCACAAAAATCAAGAGAAAGGACCGTTGCAAGAAGATGCTTACTCGATTTCGCAATGGAAAGCATTTGACGATTGTCTTCACAGATGAAAAAATATTTACAGTCGAAGCTGTCGTGAACAAGCAGAACAATCGAATTTACGCAAGTGAGAAGCCCACAATTGCTGTTCAAAAGACTTCTCATCCTGCTACCATGATAATTTTCGCCGGCATCGCTACTGACGGCAAAACTCCTCTGATCTTCGTTCCACAGGGAGTAAAAGTGAACAGCGCCAACTATTTGGATGTTTTAAAGCAAGAATTACTTCCCTGGGCTCAAAACCACTTCGGTAATCGCCAATGGACGCGCCAATGGACGCCAATGGAACAAGACTGAACTCCAGCTCACGAGGCGAAGATTGTCCAAACGTGGTGTCAGCAGTCTCTCCCGTCTTTCATCTCATTCCAAGAGTGGCCCCCTTCATCCCCTGATCTCAATCCGATGGATTTCTCCGTCTGGTCTGTTCTGGAATCGAAAGCATGCAAAAAACCTCATCCAAATGCGGATTCGCTAAAGAGAACACTGCTAAAAGCCTGGGACGAGCTGGACGGCGCCTATCTACACGCCACCGTCAATGCATTCCCAAAACGTCTTCGAGCCTGTGTCGACGCAGATGGCGGCCATTTCGAGATGTAAATGTGTTTCTTGTTCAGAATTTTGTTATAAACATTTCTATATATTTCAAATTTTCATAGCAATTTTTTCTTGCTTAGTTGGAGCTTGTTACCTTGTTACCGTAATTTCTGGCCACCCTGCACGTTCTTTTTTCTCCTCAAATTTTTAAGCCTAATCTTGAAGGTATTGACAAAGAAGATGCTCTGATCGTCTTCGAAGAGTACATTCGTAACGTCGAAAAAAAATTTGAAGAAAAGAGGAAGAATGAAGAGGAGATTCAAGAGACAGGAACGCAAAGTCATAGAGGGATTCCATGCCTTTTTGGTGGAACTTCATAAGAAAGGTAACTTTATAATGGAGTAGAATTAGCGCAGTAGCCACAGTTAGATAGCTACCATTTCTGCTGCTTCTAGTTCGAACCAGAGCGAGTGCAAAAAATAATCATTTTCAAATGATTATTTACAGAGGCGCAGCAAAGTTGTCCTGGTTTTTTTTTCTATTAACGACAATTTCTCAGCCAAAGTTGAAAATGATCATTTTTCGCCATTTCTCACCCTGAATAGCCGCTGTCTTGAGCCCTCAATAGAGCCCGAACTTTCAAATTTACTGTATTAACGCGAGCTCAAATCATAAAACCAATTTTTTTCAGGCGAGCTGACGTCAATGTCTCTGTGGTCATCCCTCTATCCCACAATCTCTGCCGACGCACGCTTCGAGGCCATGCTCACCCAGACGGGTTACTCTCCCTTGGACATTTTTAGATTTTGTGTCTAGGAGCTCAAGGAACAGTACGGAGAAACCATCAAGGATGACCTCCAGAATCAGGACAAAAATGTCAATAAGTTTTTTTCATTTTACAAAAAGACTAAAATTTTAGGCCGCCACGACTTTCGAAGAATTCCAAACGTCAGCCCCGACGAGAAGGGAGGCGCTGTCGATCAGGCCAATATGAAGCTCATTTTTAACTCTTTCCTCGAAAATGGCCGACGCCAAGGAGAAGGAGACGGAACGGGAAGAGAGCCGGAAGAAGCGCGTCGAGGGCGAATTTCGGAATCTTCTTCGAGCCTTCCAGCCGCCGATTGAGCCCGAAACAGACTGGGCAACGGATCGGGCCAAAATTGACAAAGAAAAGGCCTTCACATCAAGGTAATTTTCAGTCTTTTCCCCCTGAAAAAATGCCAATTTTTAGAGCAGCAGCGACTCCGACTAAAAAAAGACGCCACGGCCTGTGATCTCATGTTCACTTTTTTCATCAATAAATCTGGCTACTTCGCAAATTTTTAGTGTACTTTTAGACCGTTTTATCGCAATTTGACTACCTGTTTCGCCATAAAGCACCCAAAATGGCCCACTATGTATTACACATTTTCGAGTTGGCACAATTTTGCGTACACTTTTTGAAAACTTTTTTATTTCGATACGCTACTCCTACTTTTTATTGGCTTTCCAGCTAATTTTTTAGCTAGCAAAATATTCTCGGAAACGTGCTTTTTGAGCAAACAAATTGATGAAAATGCTGCGACCTAGAGTCCTTGTTTGACTAATTTTTCAAGCATTTTTACGCACGTCAATCGAACTCAATAACCGTACTCAGCAGTTTGAATATCATGAAAAAGCGACAAAATTTCTGCCACATCAGGTCTTTTTGACTCTTCTCTATTTTACCATTTCCTGAATAAAAAATCCATTTAGATCGAGAAGTGCCGGCCGGGACCGTTATTTCCCCGAACCGGCGAGGCTGCCGTCAGTGAGCTTCAGATAGGCAAGTGCCGGCCGGGACCGTCATTTCCCCGAGCCGGCGTACTGGACCTCGGCGGTCAGCAGAATGTGAGTTTCAGTCATTGTTCGCCGTAATTTTTCTTAATTTCAGCATGACGCGCTTTCTTCCGCGTAACGGGCCTCATTCGATAGGGACAGCTCACTTGGGCTGATCGAGGGCTTTGATAAGCATTTTAGGCTAGTTTTACACCAGAACTCTAGGTACGATGTCTACGCCGTCGCGCCGCCTCTCTCCGTGCCCGACTCTGAACGTCAAGTTGCCGAAGTTCGACGAGCCCGTGAGAAAGCTCTTTTACAACGAGGACGGCGGAAGAGTGAGTTTTTTGGCTTTTTTTTGTCGTTGCTTTTAATATGCAACAGTAACTATCGATTTTGTAATACGTTTCGCTTCAAACGATTACTCCCACATCGTCACAATACTAGCGCAGCTTCCTGACAATATTTTGCTACGATGCATTCAAAAGGTAACTCTCGTCAGCATTCTGTTCCGCCTCCCTGATTTCAATGCATGCCTATTAATCTCTATATAATGATTCACAGACGACCGCGGTATCTTTTGCACGTCTTCGCCGTACTTGTAAAGGACTTAACGACTTTGTCGAAGTTAGCGCTGGAGACCTGAGAATTCCCAGTGATGATCATATTCTGAAGTATCTGTTTTTCGACTTTGGAGTTTCGGTATCTTAGAAAAATACCTTGTTAATTTACGTTTTTCAGAAAGAAATAATGGTAGGGGATTTCCGGGAGACTTCTGTCCCCGTTAAAGCCAATAGTCTTGGAGGGTACTACTTTAAGAGCGTTTTCCTCTGGTACTTTCCTCTAATTATCCGTAACAAACGATTCTACAAGCAGACCGACACTATTACGAAGTTGATCAGAAGTGTTCGCTGTAAAGTCATCATGAATCACATGAGATTCATGAAACATAATAGACTCGGAACACTTCTCGGTATATACACCACAATAAAGTTCGAAACTTTCTAGTCGCTGAACGACCCTGCACTGTACTATTGTTATCAGGCAATGGTAGGTAACTTTTTTAAACCACTTATTCAAAGTTTAGAAAAGCAAGGAACTCAAACTTTTTTTGGAAATACCATGTGAAGGCGACTTTTCTGTTTCGTTGGAAGATGACAGCAAGCGTTGGCAGTTGATTTCTTTGATTATGGAAAACAAAAAGAGCTTCTCAGTGAACAGATTCTATTCAGCGATTAACGTAATTTTTCGTCACTGCTTTCGTTGTCCCAGTCTGTCTTTCATGTGACTTGCGTTCATTTCGATTATGATTTTCCAGACACTTCCGGTCATGAAAATAGACACAGCCTTAACTCTCCTTCTCCATTTTGGAAAGAAAACACCCTTTCAATACAATTGGTTGTCTAGCTGGGAAAATAAGCACATCAGAACGGTCCAAACAATCGTGACATACCCTTACAGATTTCGCGCACGTGCTCACACTCATGTGCTGCTGAAAAGAAGACCGGTAAAGGATACACTACTGTTTCATCAGACGAAATGCAACGCAAGTTCAAAACAGTTATAGTGACGATCAGGTTTTTAGCACACAGATGTTGTTGTGAGCCAGTATGGACCCTCAGCAAATCGATAGCATTCTAGAGGTTTTCGAGCGTATTCTGTACGGTGGAAACCGTCGTGTAGCTGACTTTTCCTACCTCTACGAGAAATGGATCGACTACAAGGGCAAGGATCTCTTCGACAAGCTCTTCGCTGACTTCCAAGCACTAGTCCAGTCCTGTATTCTCGTAATACCCCTTATCTTTTGATTAGTCCATCGGTGAAACCTAGTAATACTGAGCATCCTTCGTTCCATTTTTCGCTGTACAATTCTGAGTTGTTCTCTATCCTGTTCGGACAGTGTCCATGTTTCACACCCATACGTGACTGCCGAAGTGTTACAAGCGTTAAAAAGACGCCGTCTTTTTTCCATAGGAATTGTATTATCGGTGAGTCATTTTGAATGCTGACTCCAGGCTAACCAACCTCTTCTGATACTACGCTCTATCTCCTTGTGATGGTTTAGCGGGATTGAGACGGGCACACCCAGGTAGATTGTCTCATTTTGGAAAGAGTTACTTTTTACTGAAAGACTGTAGTACACGAATATCTTTCAGTAAAAAGTAGAATACATAGTTCCGCGTGCCCCAGCTCCCTCTATAATCACAGACGCATCAAAGAGCCTTTATCTGTTCCCCTATGTTTAAGCCTTTGATAACAAGTCACAAGTTCTTTCTCGAAAGCATCTTCTGATAGTGAATGAGAGAGAGAGGCTTGCTCTCTCCCCCTGTGTGTACAAAACGGGTGGCTGTGTCCCCACTGTACGTGTCAAAATATGCGCAGGATTATGAGGCAGAGGCCCACCACAACTTCCTCCGACCACTGTATCGGTTCGACTGGTCCTCATCAAAAAAGGGCTCCCTCCCGCTGCCTTTTCCAACTATACGACTTGTGGCGTCTCTCTCGATTCTCTCCCATAGTGACGCCGCAGCGCCACGTAGCTTCTTATCGTTTCTGCTCTCTCGTTTTCCAAAACCTTCATAAAGATGGAGATTACCTGCTCTAGGCAATTATGAAAGATTATCCCCCCGACTGATTCAAGGTCACTATCAGTTCCATGTCCAGTTATTAGGTTATTGCGCAGGTTCATTGCCTCTCTCCCTCTTTTAGTATAGGTTGCCTTAACTTAGGTTTAGAGGAGAGACTAAAACAGATCCAACAGATATCTAGACTTTTAGTCGCCTATTGATGTCACTTCTTCTACTTCACCTTTATACCAATTTCGGGCTGACTCTTCAATTTCAACACAAATCGAAAGTAAAAGATATCCTTTGAACCACGGAGTCTCTCGCCAAGTGAATGAGAGTCTTTGGTTCTGTTCCTTACAGTTCCTGCGAGCACTCGCCGTTCACCAGATACTCAATATGTTCTAGTCGATCACCACTTTCATTCTAGATTAGGCTTCCACATTATTATCCAGATGCGTTTACCATAAACTCTCAGAGGTCCAGTCCTGTTTGAATTGTCTCTATCCGTGTCCTCACAGTCCTTTTAATCTCCTGCTCATACTGATAAAGGTCGTGGCAGATAATGAAGAAGGCTCTCACTCCTATGTGGCAAATAGGGGCAGTGCTCTGTTCCATTCTCTCCTTTCATCTTTCACACTATGACAACCGTCGTCCAGGCGTCGCTTTAGAGACTCTTCCTTCCCCCCTTCAATTGAGGGCTAGGGTCCTCGTATCAGTGCCTCTCTTCCAAAATCGATTCACAACTGTTTACCTCTAATTTTCAGATATGTAACTCTGTGCTCAAACATGATGGAGAGTTTAGCCGTCGTCTATTAGGTGAGTGTCTGACGGAGGGTGGGAATCTTTTAAGCGATTTGACTGTATAATATGATAAAAAATTGGACGGAGGCCATTGATTGGAAGAATTGCAATCGACGTGGCACTTTTCATTCTTCCACGTCTTTCGATTTTATACTTTTCGAAATGAAGGAATAGAAACACAACGTATCCCATAGTCATTGTAAGTCATTCTACTCTAGGTTATATAAATATAAGAAGGCATTCAACATTCCAGTTCGATGTTCAGAACAGCTCTGGTTAGAACTAGTCAAGCTCAGTAGTTTTCTTCGTACCCCCGAACGGAAGTTTACGTTTTTCAAAAGTGTCGTGATAAAAACGGTTTTTGTCGACGCAAACACCTACACACTATTCTAAAAACTGAGATAGCTCTGAGCTTGTGGTAATGAACTTCATAGCATTAGCATCTAAATCGGACTTTTTCCACTAGTTCTCAGGAGTGCAGAGCGCTATCAAAAGTCGAAGATAAAATGAGACAGTCAGTATGTTTTATTCAAAAAAAGACAGTGATAACATAATTGTTTTAGTTAGCCGCGAGACCTGTTTATCATGGAAACGTAGGATACTCAGCCAGGAAACAGAAACTAACACAGACGCGGTGCTCGTACGATGTAGAGAAAGTGTGAATCTGAGAAGAGAAAACATGGGTTATACTTCTCAATTTTCCAAATTTTATAGCTGTGCCTTCTCCAAGATGCCAACGTAATCCACAGAGAGTGTGCCGTTTCCCCATTCTATCCCAGTTCTTTCTCATAGTTTATTTTGGTAAGTTCTCCTCGTTTTTCATCAAATCAAACCTTTCAGCTAACTCTAATGCTGAGTCTTCTAGTCAAGTGTACCATAATATCAGCGTCTATAATGTCTACTCTATAATATTTTCCTAACCGTCTACATAATAACCGCCGTATACACTGAGGAATTACCCTTGTTTTGCCCCAATTTCTATTACTGTTACTCTCTCCGTGGACTGGCATCACATCGCCATATTACGGGAACTGATCCGAAGAATCAGCCCGACCCCCCAGTGGACTGCCGTAGTTTAGATTCTCCTTTGTCTTGCTGTAGTTTTTGTCTTAGCAGTCCCAACACTTGCTGGTCCCAGTCCCTGGAAGAGTAACTTCTCTTCAACTTCCCCTTCTGTCTTCTTGCCCAAAACTACCAACATCGAAAGCTGGACGCTGTGATACGTGTACATAGAACCTTTCAATTTTTTTTCGATTTCGTTCTTTACTTTGTCTTGATTCACTTTCTGGGTCGTTTATAAAAATTTTCCTTGGTGGACGGGTTATTTATGCAGTCCCGAAGGAAGTAGCAAGACTGCTTTAACAAAGATTCTCATTCTCGCTGTGTATCTTCACTCGCGCTCCAGATGTCATCGGTCTTCTGAATATAAAAAGGAAATGGGCGATTATTCCATGGAACCGTGGAGCAAAAGTCTCGTCTCCAATTAATCGTTTTCAGTTTTTTTGAGTAATCCTATCCAGTCCTTTGGTACTGGCACACTACATAGACTAGGCAACCTTATTCCGAAAAAGATACTTTGGAAAAAAGACGAATTTTTGGTTTCATCAAGTCTCAAGAAGACAGCAAGAATAAGAACAAGTGGAATTGCAGAGAGGAGTACCCGAAAGTGCCCCGAGGTCTAGAAGCTTGACAATCGAGTATGAGTCTTGTAGAGAAAAACTCGCTGAACACGGAGCTATATATTTTATGCATTTTATTTTCGATGTTGACCGAGATACAAGCGGTAAAAGTCGTTCTCCCAAACAAAAGTTACCATTTGCCGAACGCTCGTTCGGCAGTACTTACAAGCTTACATTGACAAGTTATGACTCGTTTTGACAAGTGAAATAATGAGTTAGGCAGAGGAATATTTATTCGAACTTGGGACCACTGGGAACATGTTGCTTCTTGTTTTCGTAAAAATCGTTACAACCGCTTTAAATTTAGTTGTGAAGAAGCATTTTTTGCCTCACAATTTAGCGGATATAAGCAGAAAGAACCACGGCAGAAATTGACACCCCCTACAAAACCTTTGAATACAAGTCCAAAACCAGTCAAGACATGTTTTGACTTGTTAGGTCAAGTCATTTTCAAACAGTTTTCTCTGGAAAAAAAGGTACGGACACTCGCTTTAAAATAGGGGAAAAATACAGATGAGATAGAGAGACAGGGAAATAGACCTCTGTTCAGCAGCTGATGAGAAAATGTAGACTTTTAAAAAGTTTACCAGCCGACTTCGTCGTCTGACGACGTGGTACCACATTTCGTACCCCTACAACAGTGATAGAACTTTCCAAGTTCAAAACTTAATTGTTGCCTAAATTCTCGACAGGACATAACTTGTTACCTGCAGCTTCAGAGTGCCAAACCATAGAGGGACCTGAAAACAGTGAAAAATAGAATATTTCGAAAAACGGACGTGGTAGCTGGATTCCTCGCAAAATTTCGACAAAACAATTGCCCCAGATTCGTATTTTGACAGTGCCTAGGGGTTGAAAAATTCGAAATACACTTCGGGCGACCTTAGCGTTTTAATAAGAGGATTGCGAGACCCGCACAACCTGAGTTGGGTACTCAACGAAGAGATCTCGGTCGACTTTTTGTCAGTCATGTTTCGGAGTACTCAATTGTTGTTTTGTCAGGAACAGAGATATTCAAATTCGCTCAAGCTGGCTCCCGAAATACCAGTACTCATTTCCTGTCAAGGGGGTCGCAATCCATCAAATTCCCATAGCCTCTCAGCTGTGCCTATGGGCCATCTAATTGACTGTCCGTAAATCAGTTCAATCATTACTGTACCTATCCCGCTGGCATGAGATTGCAGCTGGCTTCCCGTGACCGTGTCCTGAATTCAATCTACTGGCTTTCCGACAGAAATCCAACCTCTTTCTCATTTCCTCCAAATGAATCTTAATGTCCTTTGGAGAAGAATAGGCTCTCCTGAGTTGTTGACAGGGGGTGTGAGGCGGCACCCGTCTACAGCTCCCGAGAAGGGTCAGCTATTAGGTAAGAAGAGGTAAGAGGTCGATCGATCTCAGGGTGTCCGGACCGGTAAACAACTTGTACAGTAACCGGAGAGGATGATGTCATCTGAGGGGAGAGAGTACTGGTTAGACGGAGATTGGAGAGACGGAGACGGGACGCCAGAGTCGAGGTTCTGACAGACGGGGTCAGATCGTTGATCCCTTGGTATCCCTATGTTCTGTACCCTGTTTCCTGACTCTTTGGTCTTTACCCAGCATTTTTTTTATTTTTTTTCCCAGAAAAGATCTAGAAGTAGTCGGCTCCAAATTCCAGTACCATGCCCCATCACCCACGTCACCTCCCCTTTCCCAAACTAGTCATTTAGTCAGTCCATTTTTGTTGGCTTCCGTCCAGATAGTGGGCCAGAGTGCGCCAATTTGCATATCGCCAGCAGCAGCAGTGCTGTGCTCTTCTTCTCTCTGTCCGCGCGTGCTGGCAGATGGTCTTTTTTTCGGGTCCCAGTGACCCGACTCTGCTCTCTCGCGCATTCAGCCGTTCTCTCCGCCCGCTCTGGCAGTAGGCTACTTGTGCTCCGCCCCCTTTACAGTGACATGCTCTCCTGCAAAGGAATGGTCAATCCAGTCGCTTGGGCTCATTAGCCAGCCGTGGAACTACTAACCAGCTCTTTGAATTTTGCCAGAGTTGGTCACTTGAACTATTTCTGTCTCTCAAACTGTCCCTTTTCCTGTCGCTTATCTTATATTTCTCCCGACTTCCCTGCTCCTCTAACTGTCGTTCTTTTTATCCTTCTCTGCCTTCAGCACTCTCCGTCTCTCTCCCACACTTTCAAATATGACCACCGCATAGTTTGTATCTCAATCCCCTCATAACACCCTCCAGAACATTCTCCCTTGGATTATTCTGTTTATCAATTCCCATATAGCTGCAGCTATTTCAGTCAGCGCATTTCAAATCGCAGCACAAAAGAATAGGTCATATTGTCTCAAGTCTTGTCAGTTTGATAATCGATTGTGTTATTTACAGTTGCTCTAATTACCAGCTTTCCCGCCCAATTGGGTACAGTAGCTAGTCTCTCGAGTCGCTCTCTGACATATGGGGGTCGTAACGACAGGCGGCTCCCCAAACAGATAGAAGACTGTCTTAATTATTCACCAGTCGAGAGACCATTCCTCAGGGCTAGAACTGCCTATTAGAGGAAGAGCTGGAGGTCAGTTACTCTCTTGTCCTGTTCAGACATTCAAACTTTTTTTGGCATGTCATACGTCTTAGCTCTAGCCTCTCATTTGAACATGTACTATGTTTTACCAGTTCGGAAATCAGGACACTCTCTTTTTTCAGTTGTGACTTTCGACTACTGATTCTCACCCAGTCTGGAACTCTTGATAGAACAAGAGTCGAGACTGGTTGAGTGTTGTTTTTTTTTGCCTGTAGTACTAGAGTTTTGACAATGGTTCTCCTATGAGTATCTTAACTGAACAATTCTAATGGGAAGGACCAAAGATGATTTCTCCTTAGTCTTCTGACTGCTTACTTAACTATTTAATAAAGTAAAGCTCGATCTTCTGGAAGCGTTTCAATCCAGTTCTCTTCCCAACTCTTAAGCAAACAAACTGTCTCTATTAGATTCCAGAGGTCAGTAGAGTATCTCACTCTCACCTTCCCACTCCCGTCCCCACCAGGTTATCTACTATCGACTTATTTTGCTCCGGTCTCTCTCTCTCTCTCACGGGTCAGCCGGGTCGTCGTCGAGAGCCACACGGCCTCTATAGGTCTTGCGCAACAGGCATACGCTGGCTGCCAACCTCTCCTATTCCCGCCTGTTTTCCACTTATAAATTATGCGCAAATCTGCTGTCTGTCTCTCTCTCTCGTTCCGTAACCGCTAAACTGCTGCCCAAGGTCGCGCATCCACAGCTGTCTTCACAAAATGTCTTCGGGTTCGAGAATTCAAATGGAAATTTCAGCATGGCTCATTTGACCAGCAACTTCAGTTTTCCTCTACCTCCGCTGATTATTCAACCGGTACAGACGCTTCTTTCAATTTTTAACAGATTTTTTTCAGTTACCCATCCAGGAACCAGCAGCAAAAAGACGACACTTCGAAGAGTATGAGGACAGTAGTCCGAGTCATTCAGAGTCGGTAAGTCTCTCGAACAGTCTTGACCCTTTGCCGTTATCCAATACGGGGCTCTGATCCTCGCCGCTCAGTTTATGCCATTGAGAGTCAGCCTGACAGATTGGGTTTCTTTTTGAGCACGCGTCAAGTGGTTATTTGACTAACACAAAAAATTCTTATAGGAATCTTCCCGATCCTCCAACTCTGCTCCCGAATCTCGTGCCTCTCTGCACGAGGACGAGAATGTCCACGAGCCGTTGACTGTCTCCACGGATACGCCTCCTACAATCTCGTTGGACGCCAAGTTCGAGAGCTACAAACAGTTCGAGGAGGTTTTTGAAGCCTGGAAGAAGGAGCAGTTTCATCCGTTTCGAGTAGCCTCTTCCGAAACATTGAAAGAGTCAGACGGGACGGTCAATCCAGTCTTCAAATACCGCTATGTGGTCTATCACTGTGCCCACTATGGAGAGCCGAGAATGAGAGGTCGGTCACACTCCTAATCCCTCCGTCTCTCTGTCCTATTCAATAAGTAGCATAATTGGGTTTTGTAGCCTTGACTTTTGCCTAGCAGCTGGAGCAGAAAAACTCGAAGGGGAGACAGGTAATGACAAAACGCTGTTTCGGACACATGGTGCCACGTGTGGCTGGTCAGTGTGTAATTACGGTCAGTCCAAATGACTACCCCCGGCTAGTAGGCGACAGCTGGTCGACACTTGTAAGGTCGTTCGTGGTTTTCCGCGTAGATTTTGATCGCTCTTCGAGAATTTTTTTTTCTGAGAAGAGACGAGAGATGTCTAAGGGAGAGAGGGCAGCTGTCTGCACGCATCTGCCCTCTATGCTAATCGAGGACTCCCCGGGTGACAGCCAGATTACAGGGAGCCAGGAGGCCTTTTTTACGCGCGCGCACATCACCCCAATCACATCTGCCAAGCGCGTAAAGTATACGAGGGGGGCTACTTGTCAGCTGGCAAAGAAACAGCTGCCAATTGGAGAAGAGTAGGAAGGGAACAGCCAAAAAATTCCAAAGTTTGCTGTGTATGTTTCGAATTAGTTGGCTGAGTATCCAAAGTTTGCATGCTAAGTGGGTCTCGACGAGAAGAGCTGAAATCTACGGTAATCCCTCTTCTTTTTGAACACTGGTACGCAATGGGTCCTGACCTGGTCTTAGGACGCACGCCTCACTGTTGGGAAAGGTTCAATTTTTCTGTTTTACTTGAACAGAAGATTGTACAGCGTTCCATTAGTTTACATAAAAATTTGGAGTGGGAAGTAAAGTAAGAAAATATGAGTTAAGCAACCTTCGAGCGGACGATAACCATCCTTGTTTGCTAAAAGTTATTGGGTTTGGGAACATCTAGAAAACATTAGACTTGTTACAGTAATTCTATCCTGTTAAAAATTGTGTTTGATTCACATTAACTCCACAATGACCATCTTTTCAGGTATTGGCAAACGCCCCAATCAGACCTATCTACCCTGCGGCTGCAGAGCCATGCTGCGAGTTAACTACAGCTTCCCAGAACGGATATTGAAGATTACGACCCTAGTTGATGTACATACCGGCCACGAACAGAACGCAGATATTTATCACAAGGCTATGACGAAAACCAGAGGAAGTCTATCGCCGGCTGGAATTCCCGCGAAACGTGAGTAATAGCTTCATTTCGAATGAAAAATCTTCTTTAGGAGCCAAAAGAGATCACGACTCGACCTATTCATCTTCTCCACTCTCTATGAGGAATTCTCCAATAAATTCTACGGCTGCCAGTGTTCAGAGCAGTCCAGCCTCAACCGTCTCCCCAGCATCGATGGCCATCCAACATGCTCTTCTGATGCAACAACAGCAGCAAAGTGTAAGTTTTTTTTATATTTCCCGAGAAAATCACTGTTCAGAACTTAATGGCCGCGCTGATGAGCCAACAGAAGGAGAATCAGATGAACCCTGCCCTCACCACTCAACAGTTACAGTACGCTCTTCATTCCCTTCAACAACGACCCCAATTGAACCAGAATCCGGCTATTTTGACAATGATTGTTAGTTTTTCATCGTCTAGAATCTACAAATATCTTTTCAGAACCAGCTGTCCATTCCTCTTTTTAATCTTCCTCAGCCTGCTCATGCCGTCGTGGCTCCTCAGCCGGCTGTTGATATGAAGACACACACGGAACAGGCCAATGAACTTATTGATGTTGTTAACGAGGTAAGGGACTTATATAGAAAGACAAAGCCATGAAACAAAAAAAAACAGAAATAATACCTTACTTTTCAGTTCAACCTTCCCGCCAATTTGCCGGCTCCGAAACCGATCAAACGCGGCGACAGTCCTCCTCCAGTCTTGGAACGAGTTGATTTGGAAACTCTCAAGCCGGCAGTTCTAAACATCAAAACTGAAGTCGACACGGAAACGGAGAGTCAGCTGAAGATGAAGACTGTTCTGGATGAGATGACCTCCCGCATCCCTTCTCTCTCTTCAGAACAACTGACGACTCTTTTACCCCAACTCGAAATGATGCTCGCCCTTTTTAAACAGTGATTAGTTTGTGCCTCGATCTCCTTTTCGGTTGTTCCCATGCTCCTTTCCACTTTCGGGTCTTTTTCGTTCTCCTTCCACAAATGGGTATTCATCAAAAAGCAAGCTCACTCTGTACACCAATATCATACGGGATCCATATTTATTTGTCTGCTTCACACCCGGATAAAACTTCGCATAATGCCTTTTCACATGTCAAATGGATCGGCTAAATGTGTGTCCCGTCTTGGCGTGTTTTTGTTCCTCAGGTATGGAGAACAGGTCGCGACCACTGCCCAATGACTCATGGCATGGCTTCTGGTTTCGAAGACCTCCTTTCTCGAAAACAAGATGTCTTCAACTGATAGCTTAGCCTGGCGCTTATTAGCGCAGGCTAGAACTCGATAGGCACGGGGTCGAAGGATCGAAATGGAAAGCGGAAACACATGTTGGGAAGGAAGGAATACACTAATTTTGTTTGTAGTGACCGTACATATATTGAAGTGATTTCTTTTTAAGAGAATCAGAACTTGTCTCGCTCATTTCATCTTGACAGGCGCATATGGGATCTTTGGAGCAAGATGCTGTCGGGTTTCATTTCCATAGAAGTAGTGTCCGTTCAGTAAACTGCATATCTCAAAAATTTGTAATTTCTCTACTTTTGAAGCGCAATCGTGGACTCTGTATGTTTGTGTTTGTGAGGCCACGAGGATGGTTCACAAGTTAAAAAATTGTCAGGATTACATAGTTCTCAGGTTCTGCTTGTTACGATAGATCTTAGACTTTCTTCAATTTCATTTATCACTTAAAAGTGGCTTCTTCTCCCGAATTAAGTGATTTGCCCTGTGACGTTCAAGCTTTCATCTAGTGAAAAACGGGAGAGGAGAGAGTGCAGTTGTAGCGGCTAGCCGAGATCCCGTTCGGGGTGGCTAGCGATCCGGGGCGGCCTCTCCTTTTCTCTCTCGCTCCTGCCTCGACAAATCGGTCGCCGAACCAGCCATGCGACGTCTGTTTCTCTGCCTATGCCTTCTTGTACTCTATTCCAATGCTCAGAGGACGTTCCAGGTTTGTTCATCTTACAATTTTGATTCTTTTGATTCAGAATACCCAGTTTGATATTGCCGGAGATCTTCCTGTGGAAGATCCGACTGTTATGGCTCAGGCTGAAGGAGTCGCAACACATGTGAACAAGAATGAATTGAAGCCGGTGAAACTGCAGAAACCTGTTGAGCTGGCTGTTCTGGCTCCTACAAATCCTCAGGGTCCTGCGGCCGTTCAGCCACTGGCTCTCTCTGCTCCTGCTCCTCTTCCAGCTGCTCCGGTCCAGTCTCAGCCTGGACCAGCTCAAGTTATTCCTCCTTCTCCTCCAGCTCCTCTTCCCGCTCTTCCTGCTCTTTCAACTCCGGCTCCTATGCCCACATTTGCACCATTCTTTCTTCCAGCCTTTTCGCTGCCTACTCTTGCCCCATTCACATTCCCCACTCTCCCGCCTCATTCTACACCAGCTCCCTTCACCTTCCCTACTCCTCCCCCAGCTCCTGGGGCTCCAGTAGCTCCTGAGAGTTCCGACTATGATGAGCCAGCCCAACGAGTTGCTCCGACAACTGTCGTTACTCCTGCTCCTACACCTGCTCCAACACAAGCTCCACAAATTGTTCAGCAGGTCCAGGTTCCTGCTCAGTACTCTCCAGAGTACATCCAATGGGTTGCCAACACCTATCCTGATCACTACCGTCAGTACTACCAGCAGTATCAGCAGCAGTACCAATACTATCTCCAGACCAGAGGAGTTCAGCCACAGCAGCCACAGGTTCAATTCCAGACCCAACCTCAGCCTCAGATCCAAATCCAAGCCCAGCCGCAACCTCAGGTTCAAGTCCAGCCACAGCCCCAAGCTATTGTCTTCCCACCCAGTCAGCCCCAACCTCTTCAATTTAATGTCCAGCCTGCTGCTCTCGCTGCCGGCGTACCTACAGCTACTCAAGCTCCAGTTCAGCAGAACAAGCCGACGATGATCAAATTGGCGGCTCACGATCAGAATCCCTCTCCCAGCAGGGCCAGCAACTGGTTCAGGGAACAGACGAATACCGTCGGTAAGGGGACTTCCAGCTGGGTTCATACGTTTTTTTTTCAATGGGTCGGATAAATCGGATGGATTACGCGCGTAGATTCCCGAATCGTGTTTAGCCGATACCTTTTTTTCCGTTTTAGGCTCCAAATACAGACAATTCGGGGATGCTAAACTGTGGGGAGGAAAGATTCAGCTCCTTGAGGGTAGGTGTTTTTGTGGATGGTATTTGCAATTTTCACTTACGTTTCCCTAGATCCCATGTGCTTCTATTTTTGTACGCAGACAAAAGATGTTTTATTCCATTTTTAGAGTGCAAAAAGGACTTGAAGAAGGTGGCGAAACTCTTCAAAAGCAAGTTCCCTGTCTACCTTCAAAAGGGAGGCAAAGATGCCGCTCTAGCCGATCTAGTCGAGAATAGACTCATCGAGTGTGACGAGAAGAGCACAACCGGACATTGGGATAAGGTTGATAGCCTGCTGACCAAAGTCCAACTTAGCAAGAGGTATATCACATTTTGTTTTTATAAATTTCTATACTTTTAGCGAGGAATCCGACTGCCGTTCCGGCTTGATTCAGGAGAGAATTTCCTGTCAGAATCTGCTCAACTTCTCTTGCCAATTCACTAACAGCAACTATCAGTTCAAACTCGTTCCCGCTAGAATTGTCATCCAGGAAGCGAGACAAGCTGAAGGCGGTGCCGAAAAGTGTAGAAAAGTAGTGCGATTGGTCAAGAAGAGACTGGAAGGATAAAATGAGGCTCACTTACTAAGAAACGAGGTCGACTGTGCAATATTGAACATAATAAATCTTTAATTTAACTTTCTTCCTTATTTCCATTCGAATTTTGTCTGAAGTTTCAAACCAAGATCCAATCTTTAAAAATATGTAATAAAAAACGTTTTTATTAAAGCTCTCAAGGAGGATCTAGTGGGTGACGTGGGCAGAGTGAACGACGACGTCTCCGGCGATCTCGATCAGATTGATGGAGTGTCCAGGAGCGCGCTCGTGGAACTGACAGAATCGCTGTCCGTTGACATTGACGAGGACCTGTCCGTGCTCAGAAATGAACTCGAGAGTGTAGACGCGGTTGGGCTGGAAGGGGAAGTGGTCAGCGTGACGCTCCTCATTCTGCCAGCTTCCGTGCTGGGTGGAGTTTCTGACGACGGCACGCTCGTCCTGACGGGCATTGAAGTGGAGAACGATGTCGTGGGGGTTTTTGAGATTGATCTCGAAACGTCCAGAATGGGTGTGGGTGGGGACGATGACGACGCGAAGACGCTGTCCGTGGTTGAAGCCGTGGACGGGGATGCTCACGGGGGTGGGCTGGAAATTTTTTTTATAGGGATTTATAACTGGGAAAAAAATATTTAAATAAATTCTGGATATTGAAATAATGTAAAAAAGGAAGACTTACGGGGTTGAAGAACTCGTTGGCAAAGCCGACAGAAACTCCGGATCCGATCATTCCTGGAAAAGTATTATTGAAGAAACACTTTAGCACGGAAAAATTCCTGTTTCGAGGAAACGAAAGCTTGTAAACAAGAGCGATAAGATGCCTAACTTTGGCTCTACTTTAAGAAGGACTCTTATCAAGAAAAGGGGAGGGATCGACACACCCACAAAAAGTTCTCGAAAGATCTTTAGCAATGAGTCAACTATTCTGGCAAATACTGGTCTTAGCAAGGGTTTGAGCCAAATCAATCACTGATGAAAAGACTTACCTCCGCGTCCAGGACGTCCGTGATGCATTATTGAGCAAGATTTTGCGGTTCTTTGTCTCCTCTCCTTATGAAGCTGTATACTTTATGAACCGTTAAGTTTTTGTGCTAATAAAAGGTTTATCAGCCTTACTCGTGTTTGACTAGGAACCACTCAGAGGTTTGAACAAACAAAAAGGCCAACTGTTGCAAAGATTCTCTGCTCTTTATGTGAAGGATTCAGTCTGTAGTTCTCTTTTACAAAAAGTTTACTTTGAAATTATTGATTTATTCAGATCAAACAATGAAACGGAGTGAAAAAAAACTAAAATCATGCGACGGTCTTCGGAGAACGACAATGTTTCACAGATTCATTTGTATTTGCTCCGTCTCTGTCTGTGTCTATCGGAAGTTTGAATTGGCAAGCAAAACAGAGGGATTTGTGCGCACAATTAAGAGGAAAGGAGTTAGTAGTAACAAGTTTAAACAAGTCACTATTGAGAGACGACTCTTTCTGCATTCGGTAGTTCTCACCTTGTTCTGTCAAAACTCTTGCTTCTTGTACTTTTACATGGTCGAAAAAAAATATTCAACAGTCTAACTGTTTCAAGATGTTTGAGATTTTCTGTGAACTTACAAACAGTCCCACTACAAAAGCTACTGTCAGATCAAAAGTCCTAGTTGTAAAATTGTTATCCTTCTTCCGGTGTAGCCAGTGTGTACTTTTGTGCTTTCGATTTGGATGACTCTCTCTGCCCACACAGTCGAATAAGCTGTTGCATCTCTCTTTATGGCAAGCGATCAGTTACGACCGAAAAGCACATCAGTGATAAGCGCAACTCGACGTGGCATTGCCGAAGAGAAGGAATAGTTTTATTATGCAAGAAAAAAAGAAGCTCATCGGCCCGTATCAGTTCGGCTTTTATGTGGAAGTCATCACCGAACACATCTTCCTCCTTGAACCGTAAAACCTGGACAGCAGGCGTTCTCACAGGGCTCCATCACGGTTTTTTCTCTGAAACGCCACGGTCTGTGATAGCCTGGTGGATAGACAAGAATTTCCTTTTCTCTGAAAGTTCAGTCGGTTTCTAAGCGGTTTTGGACAAAAACTACGTCTAGGAGATTTGTCTAAAATAGTGATCTAAAAGTGCGGTCTACTTCTATAATTTTAGAAAAAAAACGCTTGACTGACTGTTTGCAACGGACTCCTCGAAGAAGAGAAAGGAATCCTCCACACTCGCCGTCTTCGGACTTTTTCTGAGCACAAAGCCCGTTGCAGGGATGCGTATTGCATACTTGGGTCTCCATCGGCTCTCCCCTAAACAATTAAAAGTTTGGAGTATATTTCCAACACATACGGGCATGCTGAGCCAGAAGGACAGACTCGGGTTCTCATGCGGGAGCCACAGGCACCACAGCTGGCAGTACAGGCTGTCCACGGGGTCCAGGTTTGCCAATCACCTTGAAGAATTTTGTTAAGGAGAGTTTGACATATTAGAAGAATCAAATTTATTGATTTGCTCACCAGCAATGGGGATAGCTCTGGCCCTAGCTTCAAATCCTCGTCCTCCTCGATAAAATGATCTAAAGAGAACAACCATGTCGGTCGTAGCCGATCGAATAATTGTGTTCGGCGTTCCATAACAACAATATCTGAACATTTTTGATTATTTTGTTGAATTTCTACAAAACCTCATTCCCGTATTGGCAAAATCCGTACTATTTCTGACTTCGACATAGTCCATGCAGAGGGAATGTCGCACTTTGCAGTACATCTCAAATTCTCCAGTGAACTGCATCTCGACTATGTGTCGGTCGGGAGCTTGGAACAACCACGAGCACTCTTGTCCCTCCTTGAATTCCCTCGGGTAGCCGGGACTGCTTATTCTCGTCCAGCCGGATCCGACTGTCAACTTCCCGCCACAGACTGAGCCGTAGCCAGGCATGACTTGTTCACAGAATTGTCCGGTAAATCCGTCAGGACAGCGGCATCGATCGCATCTAAAATATTTGTTATTACTTGTCTTCCAGTGATTTACTGTTGTTGATTTGACAAAGTTCAAGTGTAAATTATATTTTAAATGCGTCATCTGTCAAAGAACGTCCGATCATAGACGGAAATGATGAGACAAAGATGGGGAAACCCCTCACGCGGTTTTGCTAGTTTGAACTATGAACACACGAAGAGTTCAACGTCGATATAAGAGACTTGTAGAAGACAGGTGAAAGGCATAGGGTCTTTTCAAAAAACACTAAAATATCACGTGGTAGTATTTAGTCATAGTTTGCCTCACTCTTTTGATCTCGGATGAATAGGGCTCTGGAGACGCGCTACTGCCTTATTAATAGTTGTTACGGACAGTTCACGTGTTTCTGCCTGGATCTTTCTTGCGTAACATGTCAAGTTTTTTCATGTTAAACGTTTTATCGAACGAGATAGTTTTTTTTCTTCAGGGAAATGCGTATGGGGGAATTTAGTTAGAAGGTAGAACAACCAAAAGAGCGCTAATAGCCTGCCACCAAAATACGGAAGCTGCGCAAGCTGTCGTAGGCTGCTAGTTTGTAAATAAAATGTTCTGTTGATTGAACGAGTTAGAAATCTGAATAGAGATGTTTTAAAGATTTCCTACAAAGTTTGCGTTGTGCTCAACACCCGTCCGCAATGGTGGAGGCATAAAAACAAAAACTAAACCCCTTGAAGAGTTCGTTGCCTGATTTCTATACGGGTTTCGATTGACCTGGGCCGTCTGTCTCCTACCCGGGATGATATACGACCGGCCGTCTATCGATAGTTTGGGGACTGCAAGTTCCTCTACAGAAAATGTTCACCTTCTCGGGTCCGTGTAGCCTCCTCTCTGACACGGCAACTTCCTGCCACAGACACTGCCACAATAAATCTTGTTCATCAAGCGAATGTCGTTAAAAGAGAGCTGATCCCTTTGGCCTGTAACTTTTTCTTTGTTTTCGCGATCATCAGGTCTGACGTAGTGATGTCTCTTTAAAGATCGTCGCCAGACGGGGAACAATCTATTTTTAGTGACTCACCGATAGTTTTCTGATAGTCTGTCACGAAGGTGTTTATCGTGTAGAGATCGTCGTAGCGGGAGAAGGCTTTGGATCTGGAATTGTTTTGTTGGATATAATTATGAAAAACATACCTGTAGTGCATTATGCTTCCATAATCGTAGGGTACACCTGTAATCTAACTATGATGTCAGTGGTAGACTCTGTCTGCTTGTCAATGACCACGAGAATCGTCGTAGCAAGTCAAGAGTTGGATTAAAGAATTAAATAGTAAGTAACTTTTGAACTTGGAGTTTATTCAGACTTTGCCTTCTACTATGTTAGAGGGAAGTAGAAAACTTTAAAAAAGTAAAGAGCAGTTAAAACTAACGCTACGACGCCGCCAGGCGACGAAGTTTCTCAATTACAAAATGGAACGGAATGCTATCTTCGGTCTTTTTGAGGCAAGCTCAAGGTGAATAAAAACGAGGAGAATCGAAACAATTCTTGCCCAAAATTTCAGAACAGCCCTTTCTTTTGTTTTTTTTTAATATTTCTGCTCTAAACGCAAATAGCATCGTAGGACAGTAAATCCAGTAAAAAAAACCTACCAGCATTATCGACATCATCGGGGTCCTCCTTCAAGAACTGTCCCTTCGAGTCCTGCAAGTGTGTATCAAGAAAGGTGAGGGAAAGTTTTTTCAGATGCCAGGAAGAAAACAGGTTTTCCAAACAGGGTCAAGACGTTCTTAGCCTTTTCTCGGCCACTTGACTTTGGCTCCCGGTCTCACCTTGTCGATATTCTCCCATCGCACATTCACAAATTGGTCCCTGTCGGGACGACTTTGCTACAAAAAAAGAGTCAATTAACGACACAAAGAGACCAAACCTCGTGCCAGAATCCCAAAGCATGTGCCACTTCGTGAGCAATAACTCCTAACTGAAAGTTCATTTTGGGAAGGCAGGTAACTGACGTACTCTTATGCATTCCGGAGCTAAGGAAACCAACTGTTCTTCTCCAAGAGGATGACGGCCAACGTTGCTGGCACATCCATCGACATCAGTAAAGACTATTCTGGAAAAAGAAACAAGAAAATTATATTAAGAAAAAATGTACCTGTTACCCGAATCAGCATTGTCGTTCCTATTGAAATTAAGACATGTAATATTGTGCCAATGTTCCAAGGCCAGCTCGATGATTCTCTGCTCTCTTGATGCTGAAAACGGTCATATTACTAGAAAACTACTGAACAAACTGTGAGAGCCGTCGAAACCGTACACGATGGCTCGACTCGGATCCCATCGTCGCAGACTCGAGCCAATAAATTTCCTCTTCACGCGTCCTCTAACTTTGTTTAAAGCGTTCTCGTAAAGCTCTCTGGCCTGATCGGGGAACAGGACAATATCGCCTAAAAATGATTAATTTAGGGGAGAAAAAAATAAGCACCTTCAAAATGATGTCCCCTCTCCTCGGGATTCAGTATTTCTCCTTCGACATCGTCATGCTGCCGTCGATTCCATCCGCTCAAGACATCGTTGACCTTTGTCTGAAAAAAAGTTCCTCCTTGGGTACGAATGCCGATTGCTGAACCAGTCGCGAGTCTCTCTCTCTCCCCTCGTCCCGCGCAGCACAAGTGTTACATACATAGAAGAAGATCATAACAACGGGTGTGGGAGAGAGGGAGTGAGGGTATAGTAGTCTGGAGGTTTTCAAAAGGAATGAATTGACTGCGACCAGTCGCTAACGCTTTTTCGAAACCATTTGAGCTGTTTTTACAGTTATCTCTTTACTTGTCGTATCAAGTCCAACTTCTGCTAGACTTGTAAAGTTTATCTTTTTAAAAAGGCCACAGGCAATTTTAAAAGGTAGTTGGGAATAAATTTGACATGTGTAACAGACATCTCTAGCAAATTCTATAAGTAGGATCTAAAGGCAGTACCTTTAAAACTTTTAATATTTTGTGTAACACAGTTTCTCCACTGTTCACTGACTGGGGAAGCGGTCAAAGTTTAGCCCAACATGCTCGGTAAAATCACTGATTTGTGACGTAAAAATTAACTTTACATCCTTTTTTGATTATTTTTTTAACGATTCTGGAAAGCAGTTCAAGAAGAAAAACCAGGCTACTTGGGAAGCGTTAGTGCGGACTGATTTTGATCGAGGCTACAATTTTCGATAGTGCCAGAGTATTGTTTGCTCATGCTGCTGAAAGTAAAATCATGTTTTCCAGCTCCTGTACAATAAAAGTCAAGTTCTAGTTTTAATCTAATGATTGCTAGAAACTTCGAAAGAGCTTCAAGAAAAACAAAGTTGCTGTTTCAACGAGGCAGAAAAGAACAGGTTCAAAAGGTTACAGCACAGTGAGAGAGAGCGAAGGTTACCTTAGTAGGATGACTGTTCTCTTCCAGATCGCGAATCTTTTCCATATAATATCGGACTGTTTTTTCGTCCTCTGGCGTCAGTCCCATTCTGAGCTTCCGGTCATCTATGGACCGTCGTGGGCGACGCTCCGTCCTGTGCTCTTCTGTCTCATGCTGCTGAAAGAACGCCTGTTTTGTGTGTGTCTATAACAGAGATCATCTTTCTAAAAAAACAGTCTGTCTGTTTTGGCTTCACCACGCCGAACAGTTGTTGAAACTCTGTGGTCTCTCCTGTGTCCCGACTGTAAGAGAGACAAGACGAATGGGGGGAAATCAAAACGATAACGGGACACACGAGACAGCAGAACGAGTTTCAAGAAATATTGTTGAGAAAATGTGGACTGAAAACGACGTCAACTATTGATATTTACAGAGAAATTGGGGACGGAGGACATGGTACAAAAGCGAAACGTCAAAAATCACAAAAAATAGTTTCTGGATCCAAACCATGAAGAAACCACCGGACAAACCTTGAGAGAATAGGAATAAACAGTAGAAAAAAGGGCAGTGGCTATGAAGCAGCGTAATAAGGACATCATGGTCTGTGTGCTGCCTCGCGCGGGGCGAAACCCGGTAGAGGCGACCCGCCCACTCGACCACCCAACCGCCCAAGAAGGAGAAAGAGACAGGGAGAGTAAAGAGAGTCTTTTAGGATTTCACTTTCAAGAGAGGGTCAACAGATCTGAGTATTGATTATTCTGTTTCTCTGAAAGACAACTTCATTAGAGATCAAGTGACGAAGATCTGGACAGTTTGAGATTCTCTTGAATGCTGCTCCGGGCATATTCGAAGCGATAGCGTGAAGACAGAGTCTCTTCCATTGGTGTTAGAAGAGACGGATTCTGAAGGTAATAGTTCTTTTAAAAAAAGTCAAATAAATCACCTGATCGTTGGAAAGAAAACTGAAGCTGGTCGGCTCATCCATTGCCAGATCAGTCGATTCGGAGACTTCTCGGATTACACCAAGAGGACGAGAAGGAGAAAGAGTCGGCTGTGAGCTGGGAGGAATCTGCAGTGAAGGCGGGGAAGACTTCTCCTCCATCCTTCGAGTGTTTTCCGTCACATTGTACTGACCTTCAGCACTGCGAGCAAATCCCAGAGAAAATTTCTGACTCTCTTTGAATTCTAGATAAGAAGGAGGCTGGGCAGTGGATCGAGGAGTAGGAGTAGGTTGTTCGGGAAGATCTGGAACCACTTCTTGATCCGAGGAAGGATCAGGAGGAGCTCCCGAAAGGGAACTGGGAGACCGGTGACCGATTTCATCTGCCAAAATCTTCTCATAGAGCTGGCGTCCAGTTAGATAACCTTCGTCATCGTAATTTCTGTCCAATGCTATCCTGTCTTCTGGCTCTTCAGTCCTGACCAAGAATTCTTCTTTACAAGTAGAAGGTGTCTGGTGGAGAGACTCGGGAGGAACTGTTACTTGAAGTAGTTTCTTAAACTCAGTGATGATTGAAAGTTCAAGAGACAGATACCTGCAAGCTGCTTAGAGAGCTCTGCTTTGAAATTGGACCGTCAAATTTGATTTCGGGCTTTGGAAGTTTGATCACAATAATGCTTGAATTTCCCAAGTAGTCACAGCTTTGAACAGCGTCCTAAAACTGAAGTCCATCATACACAAAAAATTCAAACCTGTAGTCTTTTGGCGGCAACTTGCGGATTCATTGTACTGTTAGCAATTCTCGCAATGTCCGACTGATTGAGATGTTCCCAAAGACACTTTGAAGCGATGATGATTGTGTCAATTCCTTCAATTGAGCCCTCTATGACGACTGGATTCGGGGCCACAGTCGGATGAAGATGGTACATTCCCAGTTGTCGTGGACAGGGTGTAACTCCATTAATTAGATTGTTCTGGAAGAAAATGAAGATCATTTCAAAAGAAAGCTACCTCGTCAACCCAGAGACCGTTTTTTCTCAAAGTTATGTAATCGTCCTCCTCTAGAAGACCGCCAGTATCCAGCTGAGATATGTTTCCTTTGGTTAGAACGACAACTCCGACAGTTCCACTGGAGACGAGTGTCAGGTGGTTTGAACTGATCTGGGTCAAAAGAAGACCTGGAAACATCTGTTTCTCTGGTTTTCTGTTCCATAAAACTACAAAGAAACTCACTGGCTCCCAGCTGTTGCCCGCTCTCTCCCAGATTCAAGTGAGTCGAGACGAAAATCTTCTTCAGATCAATCTCTCCCATTTCGTCGATCTGCTTGTTGACCATGCTCTGGATGCTCTTCGGGAGATCGTAGTTCGATCCTCCGTCAATCAGACCAAAGACGGACTTCCGACAAATACGTCGAATGTACAATCTGAACTTTATGCTAAGAGACATAGAAAAGTCCCGCACCGGCTTCTGTTACCCGTAGTTTCACTGAACCCGTATTGGAGCTTGTTGGTTGAAAGACTGACATCAACTACTGATACTGGTTTTCGCCTAGTTCTACTGGAATCATTTCGATTGAGAGAGAATAGTCTAGTTACCTGATAGTGCCAGAGTCAATCTGTATAAGAGGATTACAAGAGACATCCAGACTTTTCAGCGCAGGAGCAGAAGCCATTGATGGCGGAAAGAAAGAAATTTGGTTGCTGGACAAGTCGACCAACTGAAAGACAGTTATGTCTCTCTGATTCCTCACCTGAATAGTCAGACTCTGACTCAGTTCCGGCATGTTCTGAACCGCATTGGAATGTGCCCTGAAATGAGTCAGGGCTGGTAGCTGTGGGACTGCCGAAGAGACGGACGTCACCAGATTGCTACTGATGTTTAGATCTTCCAGAAGAGTTAGAGTGTTGAGAGCACTGAAAAACTTTAAGGTTTGGAGGTAAGATGGTCATACCTGTCATCAAAGTACCGCAACTTGTTATTGGACAAGTCTAGAACTTTCAATCTTTTCAGGAGAACAATCTGTGGAACGACAGACTCATCGAGAAGGTTATGAGCAGCTCTCAAGACTTGCAGCTTGTTCCAGTCGGCATTTGGACTGGGGAAGGGGAGAGTCTTCAACTCGTTGAAAGAGACATTCAGTTGGCGTAATCTGAAAGATCAGTTTTCAGAAAGATTTCAAATGATCAAGAACCTCGAAAGCGCCTTGAACAAGTCTCCTGGCAGCTCTTGAAGACTGTTGTTCTGGACCAGAAGCGTTTCTAGTGAACAATCTTCAAGGTTTGAAGGGAGTGAAGACAGTTCATTATTGAACAGACACAAGAGACGAAGAGTTGGTAGACAGAAGATTCTAGAGTAGATTATATATCAACAAGAATAATTTGCCTCGAAGGAAGAGACAGAATCCGATTATGGTTAGCTCTCACAGCTGTCAGGAACTCCAAATCACAGATCCAGTCGGGAAGGGAGTCAAAGAGATTGTGAGAGACGTCCATGACTTGGAGTTTGGAGGGGATAGGCATCACGACGAGAGAGTCAAGTACTGGAAGAGGATGAAACACTGAACCAGACAAACTTACAGTTGTGGTCGACAAAGAGATGAGTCAAGGACTGTCCATTCAGGTGGATGGAAGTCAACTGGAGACGGGAACAGAGTACGACTCGGAGAGCCGGAGTATTGGTCAGATAGACGATCGAGAGTCTCTGATTGTCCCTTAGATCGATGTGAAAAAGCTGGTCGTAGCTTCCGACTGGAAGACGGAAGGCTGCTTCCAGATTATTGCGACGAAGATCAATCTGAAAAAATTTCGTTGACTTTCTGAGAGCTTACTTTTTGGAGGTGTTCAAGACCGGAACCGTAGCTATCCACAGATTCTATGGAATTTCCAGCTAGTTGCCAAGAGGTGACCATATCCAGTCGAGTCAAGGCCAGAGGGATCTAGACAGTATGGTTCGGACACAGAGAGACAGACCTTGGTAAACTTGTTGAATGCCAAGTTGATCGAACGCAGAGCTGTACATTCGACCAGTTGATTGGGAAGAGCAGAAAGTCGATTGTTTGAAATGTCAAGCGTTGTTATTCTTAAAACTTTGTTATAAAGACAAAGAAGGACAAACCTTTTCAATCTGCCAACATCTCCTGGCAGCACTTCAATCCTATTCGAGGATAGATTCAAAGTTTCGAGGAAGGGAAGATCTGTCACGGACAGCGGGAACTCGGTCAGATTGTTGTACGAAAGGTCCAAAGTTATCAAATTTCGCAATCTGTAGAGGTCTTCGAGGTAGCCAAGAATGGGATGAGTCTGGAAAAGGCATAGGAACAAATTTAGAAATCTCACATCTGTTTTCCTAAACGAAAGTGAGTTCCGTCTCAAGTTGAGCTTCTTCACAGTATCGCTTGAATTGAACAAGGTCTCGGGCAAGAGAGTCAAGCGACGATCACTCAGATCACAGTTGGTTGACTGGACGTTCTGAAAGTTATTCTTCAAAGTCTTTTGGTCAATTCTGGTCAAGTCCAATCCCTTACAAACTCTCTAATGTAATCCCATCAAATTGAACAAACTTTGTTCAAAACAGCTATAAGTATCTCTATTTTTGCTATAAAAGCAACTCGAAAACTCCATGAAGTCCATTCGACAACGACTCGTGATGCCCGCTCGCCGTTCCCGTTACGCTGGCCGTGCCGTCAGCCGTTCCCGTAGCCGTGGCCGCTCGGGTAGCCGTCGTGCCGGAAAGAAGATTGCTGCCGCCAGGACCCGTAGCCGTAGCCGAGCGAGTAGCCGTAGCCGTTCGCGAAGCCCCGTTGCCGCTGCCCAGTCTTACCGCCGCTACAGCTACACCTGGCGCGACAGGAACGGACGTCTCCGCGACCGCAAGGGACGCTTCACCAAGGAGCGCTGAATAAATTGTGCACAGCACTGTTCTTGTTCTTTCTTAGTTGGTCTTCTGGGGTAGTTCTACTGGGGTTCTCTCGACTACAACGATTACCACTGCGATAATGGCTACCTACTCTTCTACTTTACAGTGACTCTATATTTCTTCGAATAAATTGTATTTACCACCATGTGTTCTCTTAGTTGGTGTTCTAGATTAATTCACCTTCTGCCGCGAGTGTCTCTGTCTCTGTCCTCACCTGTTGACATTGGTAGAGCCACTGATGCATCGTCTCCTCATCTTCAAAAAGGAACAGTGTCAGAGAGCTCGCGTCCTGTACTCTCAAGCATCGTCCTCTTCTCGACTCATAGATGTCGACTCTCTTGTTTGCAAGAGTTATAATCTCCCTCTCTTCCGTCCCTCTCAAAATCCTTATCCCGCCATTGTAGAGTATACATCGGGATCTGTTCCACTTGTGAACAAATCGTCCCCGTCTGACGTCACATTCAGCCATGGTCACTTCAGTACGTGGACCGTTACTTGGCGCGAAGATTGGTCTTCCTGAAAAACATAAATGCGTACAATATTTTTGGGCTCACACGAAAAAATATGATATAAACAAACCCAAGTAGAACGCAATGATGTTCTTCATGATTTCTTGCGACGAAAAGTTTCGAATGCTGTCCATGTCAAAGCCGAGGCTCCCAATGAAGGAGGCATACAGTTCGAGAGGTCTCGCTTCAGGTGACAGCCGTCTGAAAACCCTAGCAATTAGGCCCGTCAATGCGGAAACCTAGAATCTTGTCAGTTTTTCGTGGCGCTATTCTAGTCTAATTACTACCGGAGGGGGACTGGCCTTGGAGTAGGACAAACACGCGAGTAATTAGACGGTGAATGGGAAGGTGGGACGCTGGAGTTTGCTTCCAAAGCTGGACGGTTATATTGGCAAGGATCGGTTATATTGAGGCCTTTTTTAATGAAAAAAAATAGTTAATCTGAGATGCAAACAAAACGATCTCGAGAATTCGAAAGAAACTCGTGATTCAAGCATAAATTGTGAAAAAGGAATCCGAAACAGAAATCTTCAAACCCTGACATACATTTTTTGGAGTCTAGGTCTTCCCCTAATTTTCCTTTGAAAGTTAGGGTAGAGCGGATCGTAACAAAGACGAGCACAATAGAAAGAAACGGAAACTTGGAGCTGTCCAAAAAAGAAACATTCGATCATTCAGGAAAGATAGAAATACATCAAGACAAAAGCGAGCACCCTGAGTTTGGAACTTCCTCAACACTCTGTGAAGGTTCGACATCATGATATTCTTTATTTCAACCTCATAATAGCCGTGAAAACGTTCTGGTATGTGAGAAAGAACTGGTGAAGATCAGTTGAAAGGCTAGTGCTGTAAGCTAACCTAATTGATCAAGGTCAAAAGTTTTCAGCCACTGTATTAGCACGGGTAAATAACAAACTGACTCACTAGTCTTTAAAAGCCTTGTACTGACCTGATATGAAAGTTCCCTGTTTGAACATAAAGCGAATCGACCTTGTAATTATCAGCAATTTGACCAGCCGTTGTTAACAGAGTCAATGTGGCAACGGTACTCCTTTCTGAATCCGAAGAGTAGAGTCGAATCGAGCCATGATCCTTACTCCTCGAAGGATTCTGAAGAAACTTTTCTATGTATTCCCTTCAAAAAGAAAAAAACTAACCCCATGCGAGGTGCTGGCCGCAGCAGAACGGGAACGATTGATCATTCACGGAAATCCATAAAAATTGACTAGAAGAAAAAGAGGGCTGAGTGGAATCAATCCGGGGCGGTATCCGGGCCAGCCGCGCGCTAAAATACCGCTGGCACAGCACAGTTCATAATTGTCTATAATAACCCATTCTCGTGTGTGGGTGACCGCCTCTCTCCCTCACCGGGTCAGACACAATTGAACCCCGTCCAGCGATGGAGAACAAGCAACAAATTTTATGTCTACGACGAGGCGATCGGATGGAGGGACGGAAACAGGAGACGTGACCATCTTGACAGTGAGAGTCAGTGAATCCGTGAGTTAGCCAGCAGTGATGGACTTCCGATGGTTTGGAACAGAACTGGTCACAATCAGGAACGGGAGTTCATTGGAGAGAGTCTGAAAGATGCATAGAGTAGACGAGAACTGATATTTTCAGATATCTACCAAATTCTTAAAAGTTCTGTACAGGAACGTTTTTAATTCACCAGTCTTCTACAGGTTGGTGCTCTGACTGAGAAAGGCTTTCAGGATAAGCTTTGAAATTACAATAACCCAGACAGAATTTCAGATCAAAACTTGAAGTTTCACTGTAACGTTAGACTTGTGCCTAACCGCACATCCTAAACAAAAACCGAGCAGCTGGTACAATCAATCACGGCCAGTATCCAGCATGAATTGAAAAAGAAAACGAACCTGGTAAAATGATGACAAGTCTTCCAAACAGAACGATCAGAAATAGGGCGGAAAACATGGAGATGACGACAAAACGACTGATGAACGGAAGCTTTCATATTGTTGTAAACCAAAATTTATTCGCTTGCCAACTACAATTGTCATCGAGATTCAGTTACTAACTATAGAGCTGGTTTATCAAAATTCAGGTACACAATTTCACGTATCTAGAAGTGCTAATGTTTTGTGTATGCTACATAAAAAAGTTCAGTCAAAGGGCATCACACGCCGTCTTTCTAACGAAAAGATTCTTGGATTTCTGGACACCGGTGAAAAGTGGATCTGACGACTGATGAGCAGAACAGAAGTCGAACAGGCTGAAAACTGATAGAATCTTTCTCAGCATACGTAACTCACGCTTTGGCACTTGCTGACACGTTCTCTCTCTTGATCGAAACCTCCTTCTTCATCTGTTCAACAGCCATCTCCAGTCTTTCCTTCTCCGACGTCGTTGGTTCAAACTTCTTCAACTCGAGCGGATAACGATGAATAGGTGGACGTTCGTCGCACATCCCGAAGAGATACTGCAAAATTGGCTCACCGCAACCCGGTCATTATGATAGTTACCTCGTCAAACAGGCACGAAACCCAGTGATTTTAAGAGTCTCCTGATGGGTTATTGGAAGCAATGGGTCGAGGAGAAGCAGAATTGGTAGATGTATCGGTGACAGGCGGAAATTGGTCCGGGAAGTTATGTCGCTTTGTAGGAATTACTAGAAGGACCTCGCTCTCATCAAGTTGAGTACCAAGATGCATCTTTCCAGACGATGGAAGAAGCTCGTTTTTTGGTGTGAGGAGCAGGTGAAAAAGAGCCATAAAGGGAAACAGTAAACAGGACAGAGTCAGAAGTAGATCCAACTGAAAAGTCACTTGCGGGTCCAAACAAGAACCAAAAGGAAGGCAGAGTAACAGAGTGCTTGGGCAATATTGTACTGTAATAACAATGAGAGAGATAGAACTAGGTAGGTACATTTTTCCAGAGAACTCCGAGAAAGACAGCAGGATTCCAAAAGCGTTTCACATGGAGCAGGGAACAAACAACAGCACACGAGAACAAATTATTGCAACGGAGTCCAGATTACAGTCTGTTCAAAATGTAGAGAGCATAATTTGAATTGGCCCGCGCTTTCTTTGTAGAACTTTTTCAAAACAAATTGGCGGGAATTTAGCTGCGTAGCATGTTACAGCATGTAAATGTTGGATACTCAGTCAATGAAAAAGCGCGGGCCAATTCAAAAAATGCTCTCTACATTTTGAACAGAATATACCAGAACAATCAAAAAGTTGTGTGCTCTTCAAATTTTTATGAACACTTTTCAAACTAATATACACTTTCAAACTTTGGGAAAGCACATTCAATTTCCAAAAACTAATTACTTTTCAAAAGTTGCAGACAGTTAGCCCAGAATCGTCCCTCCCAGACAGCTGCATGCGTTCGAAGGTCAGTCTTTTGGTATTTCTACCGCAACAAATCAGTTCAGATCAGAAGATCCGCCAACTCGGGCTCCCGTCTCTCCGAAGACCCGCGTTTTGTCATCGGCTTCTCTCCAATGAGCAGAGAGATTGGACGTCTGGACACGCTCGACCATCTGGTAGTCGACTCGCTCTACCATCTGAAGCGTCGGACCAGTCGCCATCTCTCGGACGATCCTCGCTTCGTCATCGGCTCCTCTCCAGTGTCTTCGATGAGTACAGAGACAGTCCAGAAGTCCCGAAGAACTTTCCCGGCTGTCGGACATGTCTTCTGTCTGGAGGATCTGGTGATTGAAGGAGCGGCTCGTCAGAAGGAACTGGATAGAATGGAGAGAGACAACATCTCGTTCAAGCCGCGACTCTCGACTCATTCCCTGGAAGAAACCGTGAACAAAAAGAACTGGAGAGAGGAATCTGTGGCCGAGATCGCTGCCCTTCCGGACGTCTTCAAACAGCCTCAAAGCACCGATTGTCTGAACAAGCGAATGTTCTCTGCCGACTCCCTCTACGATCTGCGAGCCCTGCCGGATCTGGAAAAGAAGAAACGCGACTACAGGACGAAATCCATCGAGGAAATTCGTCTTCTGCCCAGTCTGTCCAGCTATTGGACCAAGGACTCGCCCGATGTCGTCACGGCTCCCGATCGATCGGACGACATGACGACGGTTGTCGAGGAGACCAAGCGATCGCCACTTCGAGGGACATGCGTGTAAATGAATCTGTAAGATAAGTTTGTTAGTATTGTTTTTGATTATTCTCTGTGCCTTTTGTCCAGCTCTCCAGAGAAGACCTCTAGTAGTACTCTGCCACCAGTGTGCTGCCACCTACCTGATCTCCAACAAATAACGAATGTTCTGTAGTTCTTCGTCCGACCCGGTCCTCAGGTTGAATGACAGATATAACAGTAGAGTCACAATCCCTCTAAGCTCAGTTTCTTCAGTTGCGTCTCTGCTACACACTGGTCTGTTTTCGACCAAACCTAACTCTTGGATCTTTGGTTCAGTGGAAGGCTGCTATTTTTCCAGACTGTCTGCTTGAGCTCATTGTCAGATACTCTCAGTGATCCACTGTCCAGAGACTCTGGTTCAATGACTTTTCAAATCTAGATGACTTCGGATTTGGATCTTCCCTAGATGCTTGTCAGCTTGACAAATCTATCAATCTTCGAACAAAAATTTACTATTCACGAGGCCAAAGACAAAACGAGGGAAGAAATAGATTATGGGTGCATGATCTGAACACAGGCTGTAGACGCCAGAGAGAATTACCGGTATTATGCGCTTATTGAGACTGGTCATGTTTAACGAGTACATAATCGGTAGGAAGACCCTGTGAAAAAGGGAAAAGGAAAGATTGGATGAGCAAACTGGTAGAAGAGAGGAAACTAAAGGCTTCTATTCGCTTTTCAGGTGCATCATTGGCATGAGACTGACGCCGATACTGTCACTTCCGCGCGTCTTTTGCTTCTTGTCCTTCATGCGACGGTTCTGAAAGATTTTACTTGATTGAGGATTCTGTCAGTTTTCCAGACAAAGCGCCTACCCCGTCCGTTCTAACCAACCAGAAAATAGAGATGAGCACAAACAAATTTATTGGCAACGAGACATAGAAACCGGTATTATGCGGTCCTCTCTGTTATACACACAATTGATGTGAATTGATCGAAATGAGAGAGGGAGTGAAGAGAGGAATTCCTCTCTTATATACAGTGATCTGACTGAGAAGGCCTCAGTCCTCGTCCTTCATGAACGGATCACCGCCCGGTTCGCAGCCGCCACGTTGATCAACCTTTTTCTGTTTCATGCGTCTGTTCTGAAATTCGAGGGGTCATTTTGAGATGAGAAAAGAGACGCATGGTTTTTCTGGACACAAGGGAGAGTGGGGTGAAGGTTAGTTAGTCAAAGCTGGGATATTTTGGTAACCAAATCACACGAAAATCTTTCTAGAAAATGCTTTTTGTTGCTCTGGCTGGTTGGAAGTACGGACACTGGTTGAGAGTAGAAGAAAGTGTATCTCACCTGGAACCAGATTTTGACTTGGCGTTCTGTCAACTGTAGATTTCTAGCCAGCTCCCACCGCTTCTGTTTCGACACATACGTATTCTAAAAGTTTGTTTTCATAGGAAATTTGAAACAACACTAACGAAAAGAAACTCTTTCTCCAGCTCCATTGTCTGGTACTTGGTGTAGGGTTTTCGCTTCTTCCGCAACGAAGAATTGCTGTGAGTCCAGTCGAGATTTTGTTCTGAAAAAATACGGTATGCTGGATTATTCAATCCAGAAGCTGCAGCTGCTTCTGGGCCGTAAAAGTGCGTGCTCTCGCTCTGTCTCGGGAAGGCCTAATGAAAATCGCCGGCTATGGCGCCTTGGGGACTCGTAAAGGTGACATGCAAATTGGCTGGAGGGAGAAACAAAAACAAAGAGCTACAGTATGTTCGAGTTTTAGTCCAAGGTTTGTAGTTACTATTCGAACATTTGCAGGATTTGCTCTCAATGGCCTAGTGGTTAACACTCGCGCCAACCAACCAAAAGGTCCCAAGTTCGGATCCATTCCCAAACAAAACCTTTTTGTCTTTAAATCCCTTTGCCCACCCTCGACGTCCTCGTCTTTTATTCCCTCGTAAAATGTTTTCTCTCATGCCGCTATCTTCATCGACCATCTGTCACTCCGCTCTTCTTCTCCCCCTCTTCGCCGGATTCCGAAAAAATCACCGTAACCCAGATGAACTAGTGTTTTTAGTACAGTAGTCACATCTCTTTCCCATCCCCTCCAAAAAAGGAAGGATAAGTCGTAAATAGAGCGCAGGTGTGGGCGCAGGTGGACCCGTATTCGGCTGGGTTTCTTCCCCTGTCCCCCAGTCATAAAAGTCCGTTTGTTTGCGGAGATACAAACTGACAGGGATGAATAAGAGTCAGAGAGATGCAAACATCCATACAGTATGTTTCTTTTCGCTGTTGCCAAAAAAGAAGGACAAGCCATGTTCCCAGGACTACCGTAACCTGACTCTAATTAACTGAGGTGTCTTTTTAATCCGAAAATTCGCGTCGCCAAGTCGTAAAACCGGGGTCGCATGGGCTCAGCATCCGCTCTCTCCAGTCTCCTGGCTAAATTAGGTTGCTACAGATCGAGCGCAAATCGTGTTTAGAAAAGGTTTTTGGGAAAATCGGGATCTGGGTCAGGAAGTTCTGGACCTTGCAATTGGACTATAGGACTTCCTACAACAAGTACTGAAGCATCAGGTGCCCAAGCCTTTTGGGTTTGAGCTCACAGAACGAATTCAATGTATGGATTATCAGAAATGGTCGGGAAGTGACGACTGATTGTGAGTCATCTTCCTATATTTCTTGTCAAAGTTCTGAAGATTCAAAATCTTCTAGAAAGTCCTGATTTCAAGATATTTGTACAAAACAAAGTGCACAGTAAAGCTAGAAAGTTGACTGCTGAATCAGCCTTCAAATGTTCTGGAGAGGAGTGTCGATGAGATTTTATTCATTTCTTCTGTTCAGATAAAACTATGTTTATTATTTATCTCAACAGCAGATTCACAGACTCTGTAATTCAGTCAAAGTCAGTCAATTTCCATCGCCGACGCCGACTAGTCTAGGCCTGAAAGAGCCAGCCGGCCACCGGGACCCCTTTACAGCTTAATTAAACGGGCTGCCGCTACTTTTATGCACCAGATGCCCCGGGGTCTCTTTTGCTGTAAAGGTGTTTCGACTTCCTCTCTCTGTCTCTCAGAGCTGCGCGACTGTGCCCGCGTCAGAAAAATTTACGATTTGATAAGAGAGACTGTACAAATTGGGAGAGTGTGTACAAAGACGAAGAAGAAGAAGATGGACCGGAAAGAGCGGGAAACTTGAAAGAGACAGAAAGACTACGGTACAGGTACTGGTGGAGAGGGGACGGAAGAGAGGGACAAAATGAACTGTGGCTTGGAGACAGAGGGGCGCCCCTCGGCCTCGTAAAATTTAATGGATATCAGCGAGAGCACCCGTAAAAGGCAGCCTGTAATCGATGTCGAAGGCTCTGATTTTTATTCTTTCTATCGGTCGGTCAGCTGTCTTTGCTAATGTGTCACTTCCCCAAAGTATTAGAGCAAGTAGACTAGTTTGGTCAACTTTATGATAAAGTTCTGAATCTAGTCAGACGTTTCATGTATAAAAATAACTACAAAGTGTTTCTTTTCCGTTCCCGAAAAGCGCTGGAAACTGTCCTCGAAAACCGATTTGGCAAGCTAAAGAGGCAGTAAGAGTTCTAGGTTAGTTTTCATCGCAAAACTTCAGTTACCACGTATGTTGTAGCTTTCGATGTGGGCTACAACTTTGCACGAAAAATTGGATGGACAATGTATATCCCTACTTCCCGTTCTAAACTTGGGAGACATACTGACAAATTGTTGTTCATTCCTTACTTTCAAAGCAAAAAGACCAAAGAATAACTGAACTAACCTGCTAATCCCATGTCCATCATCGGCGGATATGTCTGACCCGGGTAGGGGAACTGGTAGTAGGGATTGGCATGTGCCTGAGCTGCTGCCCACAGACCATAGTCCGTCCCACAGAGAGCAGGATTCATCATTTCGGGAAAGCCTGAAAATGGTCGTGTGTTTCTACAGTAATCCAAACGGGGCATCGATCCGTCTCCCCGTCACCCAGACCAAAACAAGTCCTCTGACGTACCGTTGGCTGTGGGGAACTTTCCAGCAGCAAATCCGGCTGTGGCAGCGGCCGATTGTGCGGCAAAAGCCTTTTGTGCTTCTTGGAAGTTGTACATCTGACCCATATAGTTGGGAGGCATGGTTCCGGGTCCAGCTACTGCTGTGGCAGCCGGCGGTGAGGATTCCGAGGCACTCCTTTCGGAGGTGGCGTCTCCGGAGGTGGCAGCTGCTGTAGCCGTTGTGGGCCAGAAGGACGGGGCCGACGGGAGGCCACGAGTCGCCGACGGGTTCAGGTTGAAACCACTAAAGATGTGAACTGATTAGCTGAGAGCGGGGAAACGAACCAATGGGCGTTGTTCTGCGAGCTGTTGTTGTTCATCATCTGCGTCATCACAGAAATCATATCATTCGGGAGCTTCTGTTCAGGTGCCACTTCTTTTTGATTAATCTCTGAAAGTTCCTATATTCAAAAAGAGTCCATAAATAAGAGGAATGTTTTCATAAGATTAGGACGATTCCGGCCACTGGCGCGACTTTTATGACTGTCGAATCGATTTACTGTGACAGAGGAAAGGGATTGAACCCGGGACTGTTTGCTTGGTGATTCAGTGCTTTAGCCATTAGACTATTGAGGAAAAGTTTGGAGGAGATCCGAAGTTTGTTAGGAACAGAACCAGACGTTTTCTGCGATCTACAGATTATTTGTGACAAAATTGTCCGTCTGATTAGGAAGTTTTTAGGTCAGTCATGTTCAGAAAAGCTGTAGGTTTTGATCCGATCTAAAACTTTGCAGAAGTTTGGGTTCGAAAAGTGGTCCGGGAGATCTCACCTTTTGAAGTCGCTGTGGTTTAGCTTCAGTTATTTGTATCTTTCATTATGGGACCTAATAGTTCAGAGGATCTTCTGGTCGTAAAGAACTGTCCCTGAACTGTTTTAATTTAAAGGACTGTCTCTTGACTACCGTACTCTTTCTGGCCAAAAGGATTCTTTGATAAACACAAATGTGTCAGTCCTAATTGATCCTATCATTTTTCACTCGTCCAATCACTTTCGCGAAAAAAAGACAATTTGTGGTGACTAAGCCAGCGCCTCGTTTCTTCTCATACTTTGTGGCCCGGTCGAGGCGGCGAGATCAAAGGCGGAGGCTGTGACTACAGTTGATAAAGTCTCAATTTATCGGCCACGCTCTCTCTTCAATTTGTACTGGGAAAGAGAAAGACAATTGAAAGACTGAGGGATAACCGGACGCCACTTACGATTTACATCTGGACTTATTAGAACTGCGAAAGGCAGCTTGTTTCAGGGCTACTGTAATGACATAATTGTGTCAGAAATATCATAATGTGATCAAGTTTTCTATGAATAATTGCAAGAATTTGTGAATCATCAATACCGCCTACTTTCACTGACTGTGTCGCGTTATATACCCAAATATCCTGGTCAAGCTTTAGGTTAGAAGAACTCATTTTCCAGCTGTCCGATATTCTGCAAAGATGTAGTTTTTGTGCTGGTCTACAACTTTGCAGAACATGACAAAACATGAAAATAAACTGTTAAGGTCGAAACGAGGGCCGCTTGGACACTTACATTTAGTGCGCGACTCTTTTTTTAGAGGCTCTAAACATAATTTTTAATCCGTTTGACAGTTTGAGGGAGTGAAAATATAGATTTTGCTCAAAAATTATAGAGAAAACAGAGCTGGAAAAGTCGTTCTTGTGTCAAAATTTACATTTTTCATTGACCCCAAGAAACTAAGTTATTCTTCAAAGTTTTGGGTGGATTTAATTAACTGTTAAAGCTTATTTTTCTAGGCCCTATTTTCCTCGGAAACTGTCATAAAAAGTTAGAGAGTAAATCAAAGAAATTAGGGGAGACACTACGCGCGCGAGAAAACATTCACGGCGAGCCAACTTGATGTTCTCGCATTGCCATAATCGGTGAGAATTTCCGAAACACGATTTACTGAATGAGACCAGGCTAATTCCAAACAATATTTTCAGTGAGGAACACAGGCTGTCGTTCCATGATTGACTTGGAAAGTACTTGATGACCCCATAACCGGCACCCCAAAACAGCCACAGTATATTGACACAATTCGGAAGAGAGCTCATTAAAGGGCCCGAGGCCCCTCCCTCGGAAAGTTGCGCCCCGGCTTTTATGGCCAATCATAGGTGGTAAATGGGCTGTCCCCTCTTATGTAACGAGGAGAAAGAACAAATAAAGAATACTCATAAAATGGCTAAATAAGATTTGAAGGGAGGTAAAATGGACAGTTAAAAAGTTTTATAAGGCCGTCTGTGGCTGGCCGGATGGCTGACAGAGAGGAATCCCGCCCCTCTCGCTCTGGACCTGAGGGGGGCGTGGACGCGACTGTAGTCGAGGCGACCAATAAGAGACGACTACCTGCTGACTGCGCGCGCAGAACAAGCTATTATTCGGGACAGAATGGCCGAAGGATTGGCTGTAAATGTGACTGAAAGCTAATTTGGTGGCTGATCGGGAGCAGGAAGTGAGGATTCATTGCAATTTGGGCAAAAGTTATCGGAAAGAGTTTGGGGACTCGAACCAGAGACTCTTTGATCACTATTTGGATGTTGTACCAATATACAATGAGGACAAATTTGCAGTGAATTCTGTCGCAGTACTTGACTCAACTGGAAAGTCTACAAGGTCCGAAGTTGACTGTTTCAAAGAAAGTGCATTTTTCCAACATGAAGACAGCATTTTTCAATTTTTTGATGTTCTACAAAGTTGTAGTTCAGATCAAAAGCTACAACTTTGCAGAACATCAAAAAGTAACTAAATCATTTCTTGCACCCAAGAAACGTGTCAGAAACTGCCAACTCTAGCGGGACCTCTTGAGAAAGTTGACAGAGGATGATCAGTCCTTTTACCCAAAAATCTGGAATAAAAAGTCCAAACAGTGTCGAAAAGGGTTGTAGCCGAAGGTTCGAAATAGCTGCGCACTGATCGCTTCTTAGATTTACGCGCGCCGAGAGAGTTCAAAGAAAGGTCCCACCTCTCCGCTAATTACAATATTCCCAAAGTTTCCTTTCCGGAAAGACTGCGACCCGGCTCGTAATCGATGCCGGCAACGCTGTGAAGTTCTGACACCGAAAGACAAATAAAGTCAGGTTTAACGGGGTAGTAAACAGTCCCGGATGGGCATAGTAAATCAGTCGAAGGGCCAAGCGTTCCAGAACTTTTTGAAGTATGAATAAAGGCGGTTTGGAACTCTCCAAGACCCCTTATTTGGTGCCTCGAATAAATATGGCCCCTCTATAAATGGCCCCCTTTCGGCAGGCTGTAAAGTCAGACCTTTCACTACAAGTCCCGGAGGCTCACGCTAACTCTCTTCCTCTTTAATTTCTAAACCACAGATCTACTAGATTTCGCTTAGAAGAAGAAACGTTCGTGGTATGGCCAATAAAATGAAGAGTGAGTAATCAAGATACGAGGCTATACCTTTACATGTCTTAAAGTTAGTTAAAGTTTTAACCCGTTTCAACGTCAGAAACGAGCTCTGGGAGATAAACTCCTTCACGTGCGGGTGCTTCCTGAGGGGCCAGGTCGCTTCAGCGATACGCTCAGCAAGGCTGGCGGGTGCCTAGTCCGATCCCGGGAACACTCTCATGTTAGTTACATTTTTTTACGTGTCTAACTTCCTCAATTTCTTTTAAAAAATCACATAATCAGTGGGTTTCAAGTTGAGTAGGCCAGTAGCATGTGGCAGTGGTCTAACAAGAACAACTGATTCGCACAAAGAAACCCCCCAGTCTCAAAAGTTCCTACTATCGAATTGCATTGTACTTTTTGTTCCTCTTATGAACGGTAATAGTAACTTATGAACGGTAGGTAATAGTTTGAGCGCGGTTCCCGGTATTTTGAACGTTTTTTCAGCTTTCGAACCTGGCCTTCATTGTAGTGTGAGTTAGCGAGAAAGGATGCCGTCCGAATCACTTACAGTGAAATGTCAGGTTACTTTAACTTTTAAAGACACGCTGAATGCAAGCTACCTACTAGCAACAGACTACTGTTTCAACAGGATCAAAACAAATTGTTATAGTGCTAAGATTGGAGATATTGTTAGGGATTACAGACGATTTTTTATGGATCCTTATTCCTAATCGGCTTTGTCAACAGAGTCCTCGCTCTACAGGTCATGTTGTTGCTTTAATTACACGCGATCGCGATAGTGAGTGCTCAAAGTTACCAAAAAGAGAGCCCGCCAATTACTGCTCACACCTGTCTCCAAGTTAGTCAGATGCCGCCTCGGCGATAATCTAGTTGTTTCCCAACCTCATTCTCCATTTTTCAACCTGACCACATGTCCTGATGACAGCTTAATGGGGTTGCGCGAAAGATGGAACTCTTAGGCATCTTCAAACTACCGGGATGAGATAAGTATTACGGTAGAACAACGGGTGGACAGAAGAGAGAGAGGGGCAGAGATGGCAGGCGGGGTGATAAGTGTAAGAGTCAGGGACACGGGCCGAACTGGGCCAGACGCGGATTACGGTAGATGAGAAGAGAGGCAAGGGGATAGAGGTGGATCAATGGGGACGTGTGCTTCTGGATCTCTCACAGCCAGTCTCTCAGACCATCAGCCTCACAATCAGTCTCTAGACTACAACGACAATCTCTCTGAGTCTCTCTCTCTGTCTCAGTCTCTCCAAAAATGTTCAAAACTAGTAGAAACTACCCACCCGGCGATGTCTCCAATTTCACGATCACAATTCGGAACCGAAATTGCGCCAGAACAGCTGGAAGCAAAAAGCAACTGATCGAGTTTCAGGAAGAGTCTCTGAACTGGTCAAATTGGGTACTAGGAAAAAAGACGAACAACAAGAGTCTCGACCCGCTTATTGATAAGGACAGTCTGAGGACGGAGGGAGAAAGACTGAAAGAGACCTCCGCCGCGCACATTGCACTTTTTGCACAGAACACAACCCTTTTCTTCGACCGGTACGGCGTGGGAACCCGGCAAGCTTTGTTCTCGTCGCTCCAAGCTCCGTTCGAGATTTCAATCGTAAAAGAGTGTCCAAGCGACAATTTATTATCAGAGAGACCTATAATAATATTAGCTCAGAAAGAGCAATTCGTCCCAAGATAACACGTGGAAAATGGGCTACGGTAGCACAGGACAGGTTCAGGATTCTGAAGAATGCGAAGGGAGTGCTCTTTATATTCTTTCATCCCTTCTGCTCTCACGGTCTTATACAACATGAGTTTTTTCAAGTCATTTTCAAAACGAAGAGCTCTTTTTCAACTTAACAATGTTCTGCAAAGTTGTAGTTTTCGATCGGATCTATAACTTTGCAGAACTTGTCAAGATTCAGAAAAAAGTTCTTCTCCCCATAAATAGAGTCTTTCAGGGACAGGGTAGCCAGAGGCACTGGTACAGTCAAAGGGAAAGGGAAGGGGTGAAAATGATTGAAAGGGCTCAAATCTATGGATAAGATTCAAAGGGAAAAAGAATACAATCAGAAAACAATGGAATGACTCTTGACTCTCACTCCTGACGGAAGAAGAGGCGTTGGACGAGCTCCGTCTTCCTGATAGCGGCACACGGCAAAGGGAGCCAGTAGCTGTAAATTATCCTTCTTCGCCTGCAAACAGAACATATTTATGACAGGGACATTGATTGAGAAGGAGAAAGGAAATGCTAATAGGAGGTAAAACAAAAAGGAAACCGAGGGACCGGACTCAAACTCGGAACTGTCAGACCGTTCGGCGCCTTGGACCACTCGGCCATGGGAGAAAGCGGTGATGAAAAAAATAGACACTAGGGATTCCATAGTGTGCTTCCAAAGCTGGTCAGACGTCCTTCAGTATCTACCGTATCGTCCCTCCAAAAAAAGTTTTCCGAGACCAGGTTCTCTTTTTTTCTACAGTACACATTCCAGTGCAGCAGGAAGCACTTCAAAGCGTTCCGCCAAGTCGTATATTTTTTGTACTGAAGGGACTCTCAGTTTCGATAAGAAGTTGCGTCAGAGAGAGACACGGATTCACCGGACAGGTTCTGTTTACACAACACAATTGGATTATGGCGCCTACTGTAGCCTAGGCGGCTCTTTTTGGCCGATTGTGTGTGAACTTTGCCAAAAGGATTAGATCATGTCAAGAGTTGTGAACATGATAGATAACGAGGAGAAGGGAGCCGGAGCCCGGAGTCGCGGCTAGTTCAAAGCAAAACTGATAGCGAGAAAACATGGGGCTTATCGCGCCTTCCAAAAGCGACGACAAGCAAATTTGGGCGCCATAAAGAGAGGGTTTCGATTTCATTAGATCTGGAAGATCAAGATATTTAAGATGTCGGCTGTTAGAAACTGATTTTGAGACATGAAAGATGAGTTCATTGGAGTCTAAATAAGGAACTATTCGATGATGGCTGCTCAACTTTCATAGCATCATTGGGATGAACTTTGAGAAAAGTAAGTCTGAATGCAGATTGAATAGATTTTTGACCGATGCGAAAGGATCCCGAACTAGACTCTCACAGATCAACATCCTGAGCCAAACTTCTCTCTGGTCATTCAAGTCGAAGCATAGCTCGAACCAAAAACGCTAAGTTCGAAAATCATTTTGATACCAAAACGTTTTAAAAGTAAAGAGTTTATACTGGATTGAAACAGTTCAAATTGTCGCAAAATTATACCACGAACTGTATCCAAACCTTTGAAAACCAGTGAAATTTAAAGTCCTCACGATTCTACCGTATTGTCTGAAAATCTAATCGAAGAATAAGGCAGTTATAAGTAGTCTCATTATTTTCACAAGCTCACAATATATTCAAGACTCTGTTCTTTTCCAAATTCCCACAACTTTTCAAATTCCGAGTGTACCGTAACCCCGTCTCTACGGTCATATTCACAAGGCTATGAATCGAGGGAAACTTGACATAAAGTCTATTTTCGGCCTCAAGATTTTACAGTGCCGTCAAAAAGTGCGCTTCTTTTGAGAAGAGCTTGAAAGAAAGGCATACTTCCGGCCGCCCTTTGGCAACGCGGTCAAAGTGTGGGAACCGGTGACTCAAGAAAGACGGCGGCCGAAAGACACAAGACTCGTAAAAAGAGGCTGAAAAGGTGGAAATTACTTTCTGGAACTCCTTGAGGGATGTTTTCTGTGGCTTACGGTAATTGGAAGGACATAAACATGGTCGGCGAGTCTGTTCGGAGGCTGTAAAGATGGCATCTCTGACAGGCGCCGCGCGACTACTGTGTCCTTCCTCACTTTGACGACTCCATCTAGACTCTGTGAGACAGTTTCTGTCAGATTTTGAGGGAGAACGGAATTGGAAAAGGTATGGGACAGTATGTGGCAAGTTAGGTTACTGGAGGACAAAAGTTCAGTTCATATTTCATCCAAAAGATCGAAGAGGAATGTTTATTCCGCTTTGTAATGTTCTGCAAAGCTGAAGATCTTTTCATAGACTACAACTTTGTAGAACATTAGGAAGCTTCAAAAGAACCAGAAAAACAGGTCAGAAGTGGTACGCTTTTCTCAAATCCTAGTTCAGAAAAATTCTTTTTATGCTACCCAAAACACGTTTTTTTCTCACGGGTGACGATGGCGGTAATCCGACTTGTGTGTGTCGGCTCTGCTTGTGTTCCTAAAATTTACGATACTCGCTACGGAGCTGACGGGAGGTGACGGATTGCGCTCTACTGACGGATTAGCCCGACAATGGAGGTCCAGTGTTGAGTAAGAGGGGACAGGTGAGAAAAAGAGAAGGGAAAGAATGTTTCTTCCGTACTGTACTTTTTAAAAACTGTTTTTAGCGTTACAGTGACAAATATACTCTAGTTTGGAAACAGTGCAGCTAGACCTATGGCCAGGTTCGGTTCAGATTCTTGATAGCTCGGCCTGACTGTGTCTGTCAGTTCAGACTGATGTGAACAAAGTTCAGTGATTTCTAGGCGACTGTTTTTACCAGAAAATCTGATCGAGAAACGGCTGTACTTGCCGACTAAAACATTCGCCCTGATCCAATAGTAAATTAGTGTTCCTTTCAGAAGATGCTCTCTTTTCGATCTTTTTCAAGACTGATTGTCCACCTCTCTGGAGAACTGATTTTGGTAGTATTCAATGGTTACGCCGAACCTTCAAGGACCACCAGATTTGGCATGAAAGAAATTCCAACTCCTGACAGTAAAAGAGTTGCGATGTGTCTCTACTTATCCTTAGCGGCCTCCTACAGATCCATGACAACTAAATGGCTGTTATCGGTCTTTGAAGGTGGCGCAATGATGGATTAGCCTTGTCGAGCCACACCGAGGTGACAAAACAACCTGTCTCACAATCCAACAGAGGATAGCTGCTCTTTTACAGCCATCCAATTTCAATTGGAACCACTTCAATTACTCTCTCGGTAATTAGTTCAAGACTGGCAGCTGTCCCGGGATACGGTAGTCCGGCACGTGTTTCTGTCATAAACTGGAGCCGACTGAAAGGCCGCCGCGCATACTAAAAGTTTCGCCACAACATGTGGAACAAGATGTCGACGGGAGACGGGGGTTTCGGAGATGGCACAGCTACGATTGATGAGGGGACCATTAGTGCCACTTTTGCTAATTGTCCGACAGATTTACAGGAGCGCTTCCTGTCAGGGAAGCAAACAAGACTTTTGGATTGTTTATGGAAATAGATGACTGTCGAAAGCTGGAATTGACTAATAGTCAGCAGTCAGGGGTCAAGAGTTCGGAAAACGATTCATAACTTCAACAGATAGTAGGACAAATGTAGTGTTCCTGATTTATCAAGCAAGTAGAAAAACAGAGTGTGGTTCTTATCTGGATTAAGGATGACAAGTTTGGCTAGCAGAACAACCAGTTTGCTCAAGTTGGTCTCAGTTTCGTACAAGTATGTCAGAATGAGACGATTCTCTACATTCAAGTTCGAGTTCAGATTGCCAAGCACTTCAAAAGTCGAGGAAAGAGTCAACCTAGTTTAAAAGTCACAGCTTTATCCAGATCTGTAGCCTGGAAGGTGCATTGTAAATTACTCATTACTTCAGCCAAATCAGTCATAGCAACTAGGTATTCTACCATTACAGAAGCGTTTTTTGCGACTACTGTAATGTCCGGATACAGTAAAATGACACTCTAGTCTTCAGTCACTTTCAATTATCATAGTAAATGTAGAGAAAGATCTAGAAGTCCGACTCGTACATGTTTCATTCACGGTACTGGCCAGATCATCAGTCAATTTCAACTAGATGGAACCTAACTGTTGAACAATTTGTAGTTTACTGTCTTCCAAATCATAAGCGGGCATAAAAGACGGATTGAAAAGGATTGAAGGAAGAAAGCAAAGCTTCCCGCTAACATCTCTCGGAAGAATAGCCGAGACTTTAACGCACGTCCATCAAAACTTTTCACTACAGCCATAACCATCAACCGATAGTGTGAACTTTTGCGTAATGCTGTTACTTTTTCATCCAGTCATTCAGTCTTCAACTTTTTCACTCCTGTCAGGTCATAAAGATTCCAATGAACAGGCTGCTCATTAATCAAATCGAGCACGTCGTTCTCTCTTCCGATTTATGCGGGAAACCTGAGAGTCCAGCTCTTTCCAGAAAACTGAAGACTCCAGAGGGACTAAACTCAACTTTATGATCTGGCCCAGCGGTCTCTCGCTTTGATCAGGGCGCACCTCCTCCCGTTTTATGGTTCATCCTCTCTCCAGGTTCAATGTCAATTGACTCGTCCGACAGGAAGTCACAGTCTTATTACGATTTCTTTCAAAAGTTTGAAAAAAGCCTCACGCCGGCCATTACAGTACAGAGGAACTGTGAGAACCTGGCCCATAAAAGGGGCTACGGTATCGCGGGAACCTTACGTGTGGGTTTTTCCACCACAGATAGCCAACCAAAAATGGAACGGGGGCAGAAGGAGGAAGTCTGGGGAGAGGACGTCTTGAAGAGGAAGTCAAGAAAGTACAGGAAAAGATAGAAGAAGGGGGAAAAGTTGGGAGCACGATCGCGCACGAGTGCTGCTGAAAGGGTTGTTGCGAGTCGTCTGCCTTCCTTTGACGATCCTATAAAACGAGGGCGAGCGGAATCTCCAAGCAAACTATCGGCATGGTCATTAGAGCCAGTGAAGCTGGAACTCTTAACCCGCATTTAGGAGTCATTTCAAGGCAGCCACGATTACATCTCTTATCGCGATTCTGGAGGCAATACGGCTCAAATAGACACGAATGTTTGGAGAGAAGGTTCTCAAAGGAATCCTGAACCAGGTTAAACTAACTAGGAGAAGTGTCTCGTGACTTGTACAGAGAAAACACGAAGATCGAAGTTGCGGTCGAAAGTTTTCAACAGATTGACAGTAGCCATGACAATTCGACAATCTCTGAATTTGTCCCAGAATAACCTTGTCAACGGCTTCCGAAGACCCCATAGTGGTAAGGTAACCTGGTCCTAATCCAATCTACTTCTTCTCAACACACAATACAATTTTTGATCGGGTTGTTAAAGAATATTAGGTTTGCTGGATGGTTCTTGAACGGTTGTCGACACAGATCCTTGTCTTTTGAGTCTAAAGGGGACACACAGAAACACTTTTGTGAGTTACCAACCCAGGTTTCACAGGATGAGCTCATGCCGATGTTCTCCGAAAGTATTAATTACAATTGAAAAAAGAGTAAAGTACACAACTTTTTGATTGTTCTCGTAATATTTTGCAATAACTAGACATGGCTGACGGGCCGGGCCGGGCTTGGGCCTGAAAGTTGAGGCCCGGCCCGGGCCTGAAAAGCTCGGCCCTTGACCAAAATCTGCATTTTTTCGTCATTTTTAGTAAAAAAAAGTTCAGCAAAATATAACAATACAAGCCCTCTACGACGGCTTTCGCCGCCCTTGCGCCTGCGGCGCTCACGTACGGCTGTCCAAGTTTTGATTACCAAACACCATTGCCTTTTAGATGGTTTAGTTTCCCCTTTGGGTTTGGTAGTTTGGGAGCAATATAACGCGGATTGCCCTGATTCCAGCGTTGTCAGCTTACCAGACACTGGGACCATTTTGTTTTCGGGAAAGAAACTGTCCTTTTTCCTCACCTACAGTCTCGGATTCAGATGCTTTTCACCACTTGCAGCATTTAACTGCCAGTCCCTCGCCGTTCCTCTTGTTCTCCATCTGCTCGGCGTCGACACAGCACATGCGTTGCAAGTAACTGGATCCTCTATCCGTGACAGTTGTGGCAAGAGAGCGAGTGTAACGGACATACGCAATTCGGCGGGAGAGACAGAAACTAACCGCAGAACATTCAAACTTTGCAGTAAGAAAAAACGAAACGATGATCACATGAATTTGCAGAGAGTGAGAGACAAAAGATCACTTCCAAACGATTCGGATTCGAAGATTTTAGAGCAAGGTGCTTCCTGTATCTGAATCCCTGTAGCTGTGTCTATCAGTCTCTCAGTGTCACAGACTGTCACAATCAGCTTCAGTCTCTTAGTCACAGTCTCCACGTTTCTCAGTCTGTCAATTACTCAGTCAGTCGTCCAGTCTCTGTCCTTCTGAACTTCCAGTTGGTCCCTCTCATTTCCACTTCGAACCCGACTGGAAACGGCTGCCATGAGCCCAGGCGCGTATTACAAAAAGAGAGTGCGAGATGGATGATGTGGCGCGGCGTCCATTTTTCCCCGAGGACCCGTTGCTCAATTGCACTTCCTCGATTAATTATTTTCATTTGAGCGACAGAAATAGAAAAGAGCTGAGAATTATGCCACAGCTGAGGAAATACGGCAGTGTGGGGGATATGTACAGAGCGAGGCTTTTTAAGTGAGGAGGCTAACACCAGGGATATGGCATCACGGAACTTGAACTCAAGGACTAGGTCGACAGAAAGAGAGGATAATTTAAAGCTGCGAATAGAAGTCTAGATCTCAATGTGAGAGAAAAAAGGAAGAATGAACCGAAGACATGGATCATTGCGTAGAGAAAAGTGTCGGAAGGTTGGAGTTTTAGACTGACGACTGATGGTAGGACGTGTACTCGACGGGAGTCGATCTCACGAAGCCGGCTGGTCCCTGAAAACCTTGATTGGAAAGTACTGTAGGAATCTCTGTAGATGTTCTGTTTTCGTGTACCCTCAATCTCCCTGATTCTCTCGTCTTGTCTATGTACTTTCGAACAGCTCTCCTGTACTCATTCTATCCACACCCTGTCATCTCTGTTACTGTGCGGATCTCAAACCCTGTTCCTTTCAGTTCTGTTCTCAATAACTGTTACCGAAAACGGTAAAAGTTATTGAGAGGGCTATCAGAATTTCTATGATCTTGACCAGATTGTCTAACTTCCTCAAACTCTTACCTGCGTATAAATGACATCTGGTTGCAGTTGTGTCGTTCGATTCTGGTCAATATATCCCTGATTGACTGGCGTGACCAGTGGAACTTGGGAATATTGTTGGTTCGGCGGATAAGGACTCGGCTGCTGTTGCTGCTGGAAGCCCTGGACATTCATCGGTGATGGGGCAATTGGATGTACTGGAGATCTCGCAGGAGGGAATCTGAAGAATTGGTTGTGAATTCACATCTCTACGGAACTCACTCATAACTCTGATTTTGATGTTGAGACGATGGACGATAGCTGGGAGCTTGTGATGGCCATTGCGCCACGGAATTCCTCCCACTCTGATATCTCTTCTTTTCCTCGTCCTCTCCTCTCATCTGAAAATGATACTCATTATAAGTCCTTCCCCTCATCTGAAAGTTCTCTTGACCAATAGCCCTCTCTTCCCCTTGTCTCACTCTTCGCAAATGTTTGTCTTTGCCTCCGGGTGGACGCATGTTCCCCTTCCACCCTCCCCAAGGACCCCGTTCCCTGCCCAGTTCAAACACAGTGGCCGCGGCAGCAGCCTCCCGCGTTACAGTCCGCACACATTCTGACCAGCAAACATGGCTCATTAGCATATTGAGAGATTAACGAGATCAGCTGCGCACGCCGCCTTACAAGTGCTTGCGTCGAGTTGATGGAGAGAGTTAGGTCATCAGCAAATATCACATACATAATTAAACATCTGGTTACAGCCATTGAATGGTAATTCAGTTTCTTTTTAACCTAAAAGGCAAAAAGACCATTAGATGTTTCTATACACGATCACTACCCATTAGCAAGAGATCTGTGGTCTTCTCATTCAAAGTAAGTGCATGGGTTTCCATGAAAATTGTTTGGATCTCCAGGATAGTCGGACAACAAAAGTTATGAATCGAAACAATTGGAAACTATAGTCAATTGGTATAGCTGATCTAGAACCGGCAGATCATTCGAAGCTCAAAACTGCTTGTGTTGGAATGGATAGGGAGCTGGTTGGTACTTGACTCTTTGCTAGTTCTATTTCAGGACGTTCTGTTCGAGTGTACCCAGGACCAATTTGTATGGCAAAAGTACGGTGTATAGGAACAAAGTTTCAAACTCTCGTGTGAAGAAATTCTTTTGGTCAAAGTTAGCGACAGAAACTGTGAGAGATGTAACGATACATGTCGGAACGATACACCTCGGGAAATTACTCGTGGGCATGAAAATACCAATTACGCAGCATTGCGTACAATTTCAGGTTTTAGCCATTCTTGTGTTATACGAATAATTTCAAAAGATTGGAACAACGGCAAAATTCAAAAAGACCCCTGTGAATTCCGGTTCCCGGTGCCCTTGACTGTGCCCCGAGGCTCTCCGTCAAATAAAGGCGAATCCTTTTGTTTGGACAAGTTTCCAGAATTCCTATGCCGAGACAAAAAAAAAGGAAAAAGAACTCACACTTTTTGTGATAAACCATATTCCTAGTAGGACGAGAAGTAGTAGAAGGACGGCTCCTATCAGAATCGCAAATATCACCGCAATCTGAAAAAAACGTGAATAAAAGGATAAAAAGATGAATAAGAACCTGCCAGGCTTTGCCCCAATGGCTGTCAAACCCGCTGGCCATGTGTGGTCAAGGTGCACTAACAGAGAGGGGCAGGTAATGGAATCGATATAGAAACCCGAGAGCTCGGTCCGAATTTCTATTGTCTGATTGTTCATTTCCTTTTCCTTCTCATAAATTATAGCCTTCTCTCTCGACTGACTCATCCAAATGTATTGAGAACAGCGGCTGTTTGTTTTGGGAAGCTGTACTTTTTTTGAGTAACTTTTCATGTTTATGGGGGTTAGGTCTAAAAATGCTAAAAAGTACACGCGTACGCAAGAACTACAGTACTCAGTAAACCACTGACAAAACGAGTTTTCGGACAAAGTTAACTCAAAATAAAATCTGTTGGTTGGGACAAAAAAATAGAAGGCAAATAGTTTTGCATATTAAAACCTCTTTTTGGTGCTTTGTAATGCTTTGACAAGCTGTCGATTTTCGCGCTTCCTACAGAATGTGGAAAAAAATTCGGTTTGAGAACGAAAAAAGAGATGGAAAATGAAATACTGCATAAATCTCTTGTGGTATAGAAGCCCGTTCCTTTTGATCTTTAGAGTTTCTCCGCATAACCTAGGTCTATGGCGCGGCCATTGTAAAAACAACCATAGTTCGAATCCCACGCAAAGAGTTTTTTTGCTCTGTTTTGGAAGGCATAAATGACTCTGTAAAGACTAGTTTTTATCTGAAAACCTGTATTTTTCGCTCCCGAAAAAACCGGTTGACCGACCTGATAGTTGTAGTGGTTGTTGCCGTAGCCCATGTTGCTCCAAGCGTCGACGAGAGTCTCTGCAAGAGAGGGGGAATCGTCTATGGAAGGGTAAACAGAGGAGAGGCGTGCGGACGCAAAGATAAGTACCGAGAGAGCCCTGTAGAGACTGGAAGGGACTGTGTCAAATTCGGAGACACTGGGAGGAGAGATTAGAAAACAACATGATAACAAAAGTAGGGCTTTTTAGGGCGGCCACAGATCTCCCGCAATTCGAGGTAGGGAAAAAAGGGTGCGGAACATTGGAGCGATGTTTAGAGAAGACGGACTGTTATCAAAGAGAGCGCTGTTTACAGCTGATCGGGATCAATGAGTAGAGCAAAAAGTTTGGCTTTGTTCTGTAATCTGTTGTCCAGAGTAATGTTCAACCGGGATGGCTACCGGTGAATGGAGTGGGTTTCCAAGCAAAAGCTCGATACAAATGTCAACGAAGACTCTAAAGTTCTTCGGAAAGTTCACAGCCTTGGCAGTGACGACAAAAAGCTCTCACAAAAGTTTACTAAGCTTTAAGAACAAAGTAAAAAGCTTTAGAGATATCACCAGAAAGAAATAGTGTTGAAAAAGAATCACAATTGAATGTGTAGACAGATAGCCACGGAAGATACAAGTATATCAACAAAAACTTGAACAGAGCAACGAGGCGGCAGCAGAGTTGGTGCGCCAGAATACAAGGGTACGGTAAGGCGGGAATGCGTATAGAAGGAAAAATGGAGGGAAAAGGGGCTACTGGCCTGACACCAGAAAAAATACGCTCCTTGCGAAACCCATTAAAACAAGTGTAATGTTCTCGATATGAGATGATTTCCAGAAACTTCGGTACCTGTCTTTCTGTCGACTTGAAGACACTGAAGCCAACCGAACTACCAAAAGATCTACAAAATGAAGACTACCATGCCGAGTCTTAGAAAGGTACGAAAGGTAGGACGAGGAAAGTCTTGTGCAGGAGACCCACGAGAAAGAAGCATGGGACGAAAAGATTCGTGCTCTAACCCAAAACATTATTTCCAGTTCCTCTCGTCGACTTCTCTGCCACTACCTTCTATTGTTGTTACTGCCCTCTTGAATAGTTTCTTCTAGTTGTGACATAATTAGTTTTTGTTGAAGTTATGTAATTTTCAAAGTTTTCGAAAAACATTGAAGTTTGTATAGTTTGGCAATATTCAAGTTTTGTGTTAGCTTCTAGGAATCGCTGGTGGAAGGTACTGAAGTACGCCTACTCATGGCATGCTTTCTGATCGAGAAGACGCGGATTTTTGGTAGTAAAACGAGAGAAACTACCAGGAGGCTCCAGTGTGAAATAGACATAGTCATCTGAGCAAAAGTCCGTCTCCTACCACAGTGTCATCTTGCATCGACAGTTCGTCAACTGTTAGACACTAGAATCGCAACCAGAGAACAAAAAGGATTCCTGAGAGAAAATCAATGATGTTTTCTTCCCAAAGAAACCTGACTAAAGGCAAACGAACACAGGACCTCCAATAGCTGTTGCCATTCTTCTGGATTGCACACGTGGTGACATACAACAGCAATAAGAGGTCAGGAAAAGGAACATTTTTTGAGAGCGGAAGCTGAACCCATGTAAAGCTTGGACCAGTTGGGTTAGAGCGACAGAGAGAGAGACACGCAGAAACCAAATAGAAGTCACACGCGAATAGGTAAACATGCCGGCCTCTCTCTCATTCTGTGGGAACGTTACAAAACAAGAAAGGATTTGATTTTTAATTCACCGTTACTTCACTTACTGCGTACTGTTATTTAAGTACCGGTATGATCATAGTTTTCTTCGTTTTTGGCGTTTTTTTTTGCAAGTTTGAGTAACCGTACTGGTTTGGTACCTGAAGGCATTCAGACTTTGGGAGAGCGACAACGTCAGGAAAATAAACGGCAAAAAAGTTTCTTTTAGAAAGGGTTCGAGCCTGGGTGATATGTTGGTCAAATGACTTCTACCAATAAACTTTTCTCAAAACTTTCTGAAATGATATCAGAATGATTTTTCTTCTTCGATAGTTTATGGCAAAGATTATTGTAGCAGAAAAACGTGAAAATCTGACAACTGATAAGGATTGAGCGGAAAAGCCTCTTTCTGGCGGGCAGTACAGAAAAGTGTTTTGAAGGGGATCGCGGGGCCAGGTTCCCACGAAACGTGTCGCAGCGAATCCCATTTACATGAGCCGTTGGGAGAAGGAAAGGGGAAAATGATCAGTGGTTTTGGAATACAAATGGCTGATAACAGGGCTGTTGGTATGAGTCACGACCACCCAAGGCGGGGGAGTAGTTGTGAGGAGGAGTGTTTGTTGGGAAAGAGTATCTATTGAAATTCAGTTACTCTCTGGGTAGCCTGGATAAATAGTCAAGCAGTCAAGTTTGGATAAAAAGAAAAAAGGAAAGAGTCAGTTTTTTAAGTGATAAGAGTGACAGGAACTGGATGGGTTAGAATACAATCCGTCGTTCTGAATGGACAGTACGAATCTACTCAATCTACGGTAAGATTACAGAACAAGAGAGTCTGGATCTCCGAACAATGAGAGGGAGAGCAACGGGCAGTAATAATCTAAACAGATCCGTTCCGAATGGACAGTACAGGTAGAATTGGTCAATCTCTAATTCTTCAAACAGGACCATGGGTCCAAGAAATCGGAACTGGCATTTATATGAACTTAAAACAGTCGACTAACAATGAGTGAGAGGCAAAGTCTGTCACCAGATCAGAAACCAATAGATTAGGTTAAAAGTAACATGTACAGTTTAGTCGAAAGGCGGTTTGCAGGAATTGAGAGTCACGCTACTGTTACACGGATACAAAGACAAGATACAAGCCAAGTAAGAGGGAAAGGAATGTCAGACAGTCTGATAGAGACACCGTGTGACTGAGCCATTTAGAAAAGTCAGGTAAAAGAAACCAATCAAAAATGGATCGCTGAACCCAAAACCAATTTCCCGAACCTGAGTGGAAATTGCCGCGATAACAGGCTGGGACCCCCTGACTATAGTGAGACGACCGCTACGGGACGCGGGCTGTGAGTCAGAGAAGGAAGACACGGAATGGCCGTAGAAGAAGACCGGAACATTTTGAGATGACTAATCAGGTGTCAATTCGTACTCGAGATCTCTCTCCCGATCCATTGATCCCGCTCTCTTTCCTCATGGAGCCATCCCCAAGCAGTTGTCTCTGACGCAGAGCCGGTTTACGACCAGACATTGGTCCTTTTGGCTAGAGTTACAGGAGAAGAGATCAGTTTGGTCGATCCATTGGTTTATTGGAGAGATGACTCTGTCGTAAAACGGGACACGAGATCTTTTCTTCTTTCAGAACATCTGGTCCGAGTTTTTTGTCGGCTCGTTAGTGAAGGTTTAGAGAAAATGGTTTGTATTATTCCTTGTATTGGATTTCTACCTGTTTATTGAAAGAAACGGCTGTCTCGGAACTTTTCGCAAGGATTCTCTACAACATTCTCTGCAAAAGACGCGGCTTGCAGTAATAAGAAAACTTGTGAAGTAAGTGGAAAAGTCTGACGGAGAACAGGACCAGGAACACTAAAATATGGAGACAGTTGATGTGAATTCAGAGTTGTTTTGAAGTTTGCTTCAAAGTAATCTTTGACAAGTTATCTGTAATACGCTGGGGCCACCTTCAGATGCTCGTTTTCTACCCAGCACAGGTGGTTAGTCGTCACTTCAAGTCTTGGGTAGATGGTTGATCTTGAGAATACCAACCGTCCGATAGAAGCTCCGGATGGTCGACCAGAAGCCCAATTCCGGTGAAAATCGGCCCTTGCCAGTCTACCTGATCTCGACTGCTTCGAGAAGAAGAAACACTAATCGAGGCCGAAAGTATACTGTCGAAGGCCAAATCGAAGCTGAAGAGACCGAACCAAGTGGAGGAGAAGAGAGAAGACTAGATTTCAGATTCTAATCATAACTTCTTCAAAGATCCCTGTTCTCAAGCCCTCCTGACTTCCTGCTCTCTTTAAAATACCCTGGTTTTTCGGGGCGAAAGACAGAAAGGAGCATGTGTCGTATCAATGAGACACACAATTTGCCCCATGGAGAACAGGCGCTTGATGCTTGGAACATTTGCTGTCCTAGCTTGCTGCTTGAGGATAGACTTCCCCTACACTTTGTCCCGAACACACGTGAAAAAGAGAGCCCATTGGGTGGAGAAAGAGACGAGGAAACGGATCGCCATGAGCCCGGAACCTTTTCTCTTCTTTCGAAGACAGTGTAACAAGTCGTTATTGGGTGGAACACCGTCAACAGATATAAGATCTCTGGAGCGCTTCCTGGATCTCTTTACTTTTACTCTCTGACCTTTGGCTCCGGGTGGTTTTCTGTTCTGTACTCTTTTTCTCGGTAATTTTAGACTTTCTGTCTTCTTCCAAACTGCGACTCTCACCGAGAAGATATTTTCAAACTCGAATGTCTAGTTCTCAAGTTTTGTTGCTCTGTGCTGATCCAATCGGATAACTCTTGACAGCTTTCCTAACAACAAGGCTTTTCAGTTATTGTCTCTCTATCCACAGCTGTTACTCAATGATCCTCTTTCGGCTTCCCGAGTAAAGACTGATTGTCTTTCTCTCAGTTTCCATTCAAATTCAGTACCTCCAACCCTCTTTCAGGCTTCCTCTCACATTCTTTCTGACTTTAACCTGGTGCTCGTTTCTCTCACTCTTCTCGACCCTCTGGATCTTTCTGTGATTCTTTTTCTGAGATGATACTTTTCTTGACTAACACTCAGATACTTCCTCAGACTCGTTCATACCGGTCTCTCATTCTCAAACTCTCTGTGACTGATCTTTATCCGGTTCATTTCACTGAACTCTGTTATGTAGCTTCTGACGTATACTCATACTCTCTCCAGACAGATTGACTGTTCTCATAAAACTTTGTGAATCACAGTCTGACCTTATTGTGCCCTGATTTGCTTTGCATTCACCCCATTCTGTCGCTTTGACTCATTCTCTGGACCCGGAACCTGATCTGTTGCTCCCTCCAGTCTCTGAATGCAAAACGACTGTCCCCTTTAGATGTTTGTCCCCTTGCCAAAAGATTCTCAGATGTGTCTCTCTCGACCCACGCTCCCTCCAGCCAACATGTGTGTTGCATCTGTATTGTAAGAGCTATAATTTCCCACAGCACGAGAGCGCATAGTCAGAAGTCTCATGGGAGAGCGGCGAGAAAGAGGGGCTCTGCTGACCCCACTGTGGGGGTGCTGAAGTGGCTTGGGCAAACGTCGTCTGTCCACGGAAATAACTGATCTGATCTCTATTTGCCTTTTTGACATCTCGCCGCCAGGATTGTGATAGCAAACTTTCATCCGCCCTCCTTTGCAAGCTGCCGACTCTCGCCGACAAGAGTTCAAACCTGTCAGAGCCTTCATTTTAGGCTGCTGTCTTCTTATTTTGAAGGGAACAAAGTGCAAAAGAATATTTTCTCAGTCGCGGAGCCGAACCCTTGCCATTTTGAAGCAAGGTGTTTGTGTTGGCGCCTTCAAGTTTCAAGTTTATTCACTGTACCAAGTCTATATTCGACAAAAACGGCTCTTCGGACAGACCATGGCGGTGCTGTAAATTCCTCGGAGAGGCGCCTTAGTCAATTAGAAAATTAGAAAAATTTCGCTGCTCAAAAAATTAGAGTAACGAACTTATTTTAGCATACTCGCGAAGAATTGTGTTTGGAATCATCTTTTCGAGTCATTTTTCCGTTTTCTGATTTCCTAGAACACTATCTCTTACTCTATCCTACACTTTTACTCGAGTTTTGTGCACTGTTGAATCTGGACAACGACTGCTGTTTGAATCGGGTGGGAGATCGACTGTTCTTTTGGAAACTGTAGCTACCGAATAGTACAGTATTCAAACAGGAAACCAAACAGAGGAAACCCTCATTCCCCCCAAAAATCTTTGACCTTTGAAAACTACTACGGTAGTTCCCCGATCGGAGCACTGAGAAAAAATTCCGAAGTGGTGCGATCGGTCTGTCGCGACTGACGTCATCCGTTTCTCTGTCTCCGCTTATCTAAAGAACCATTTCTACTCTTCGACCCTTTCTTCTCACTTTTTCGCCCCGGTCATACACACACAACTCAAAAATCCAGGCTCTTCTGATTGACTTCCTCTTTCGAAACTTCTTCCTCTTCCCCCATCCAATGAACTTCTTTTTCAGAGATACACTTCCCTCCACATATCATCTCTATTGACTACATTGTCTACTGTGGAAATCATTAGTCACAAGATCGTCTGTCTCCAGTGAGTTTTTTTGCGCTTTTTTCTTGTTTCTGTCTGGAAAACACGAAACTCATTGCACGTTTTTTCGTGAAGAAAGCCTGTCAGCTTGCTAGAAATAATTAAATTTTGTTACTTTTACGCGTTGGCGTCTACAGAATTACGCAACATATATAGTCTGTTCAAAAAATAGAGAGCATCATTTGAATTGCCCCGCGCTTTTTCATTGGCTGAGTATCCAACATTTACATGCTGTAACGTGCTACGCAGCTAAATTCCCGCCAATTTGTTTTGAAAAAGTTCTACAAAGAAAGCGCGGGCCAATTCAAATTATGCTCTCTACATTTTGAACAGACTATAATTCATATTTCCGCTTCAAACGTTTTTTCTGGTTTTTATTTTTCTCTTTTTGCGATTTTCTATCGTTTTCTGCTTGAAATCAATTTCTTTTCATCAAAAACCATGTGAAAATCTGCTATCACTCTTTTCGGTCTGTATTTCACAGTATTCAGCGTTCAGTTTGCATTTCCGTTGAAAAACTGATACTTGACTTATTTAACTCCATTTTCACGTATTTCCGTTTCCAATTGATTGTTCTTGTGATCCTAGACGACTTTCCCATCCGATCGCTCACAAGTTTCATGCAAATGCATTCCAGACCTTGGCTGCCGCAATAGAGGAGAAGAAGGTAGGCGGTGTCTTTTCACTGGCACTGCCGTCGGCCCGCTTTACAACCCGGAGGCGCAGTTCATAGCACAAATAACCACTGAAAGCTCTTCCTCCGACTCCTTCTACTCTAACTCTTCCATGTTGTTCCCAAGGTCATCAGACAGCAATTGTTCGCCCTCTCTTGTTCCTGGTTCCAGCCCAACCAAAACGCCTCTCACCCACACACAGCTCAAACGTTCCTGAGCCTCAGGGATTACAGCCCGCTCTTGACAAGTGATAACGCGAGCCCACGATACCAGAAATTGACGCATTTTTCCGTCTTTCCCAACCTGGGTTATCAGCTTGAGCTGGATTTTAGGCACGCCAACTCAAACACAGTTTTGTACTGAAATATGATTCGAATCCGCAATATTCCCGTCTAAAGCCTTATCCTTGTGCTTCTTTTCGTCATTTTCTTATCATCGCCTCCATCCTCTCCATTCTTCGGTTTCCATTAAAATTAAGCTAGTTTTCACTTATTCCGTCATTTTTTCATAAGAAACCGTTTCCAGAACATTCTCACCGTCTTTTCCCCCAATTTCCTTGCCTAAATTTCTGTTCTGACCCGATGAGCTCCTTTTATCAGCGCCTCCCGTTGATAACCGTTCTTGAATCGATTTCATCCATTTGTAGTTCATTAGACACGTCTTTGGTCCTAAACGTCCTAAAAGGCATTTTGCCCTGTTTTATTCGTTTCCGAGCTAAAGCATTCTCCAAATGAACGCATGAACACTAAAAAGATCCCCCGGGATGCTATTCATCACAATGCGGGCGTTCTCTTCAGATTTTCCTACCTCCTCCCGTTTATAAATGCAAAAGTCATATTTTCTTAATTTTACTGCCATGACCCGCTAAAATAGTCAATGAGGGATATTCCCCATAAACTCTGGAAAAAAATTATCTGAAAAATTTATCATTCTCTAGCTTCCTGGTTAGTTTACATCGAGGAGGCTGTTCCTCGTTGTCGACTGCCTCTTTTTTCCACTCTCCAAAGGCGTCAGTTGTTCGCCTTGATAGAGAGCTCTCTTCTCGTTTCTTGCTCGCGTCTTCTCTCTTTTCCTCTTATTTTTTTGCTAAAAAAACATCTGTCTGGTAACCAGTTCCCCCTTGCCGCACGAGTATTCTGCGCTTATCGGCCTAGGTCCTACCACGAGCTACCGTAAAGGGGGTCACCCCATTTGGTCTAGAATGGTGACGTTGAGGTTGCTACGGGTACGTTCGAACCCCTTTTTCTAGTACACGTCAGTCTAATTATCATTCTCTTCCCATTTCCCCTCTTTTCCGCCATTTGGTCGAAATTTTACTCGTTCCACCCTCTTGAAAATAGACTGCAAAGGCGTTGGAAGGTCCCTCGGCCTGTTACACCCAGACGAAGCCCTACGCCGTCATAAATTGACGCAAAAGCTGCACTTTTTATCCCCTTATCAACTCTCCTACTAGCTTCCTACCGACATCTATTTTGTGATTGTCTAGCTCTCAATTTTCCGTTATCTTTGCCCTCATGTGACATCAAAATTGTGCTCTTTTCAGTCGTCACCGCTTCTTGGGTAACTAGTCCAAGATGGAGGACGCTCACGCAAAATCGGCCGACGAGGTGAACTTTTTATCTATTTTCCTCTGAAAATCAGACAATTTCAGGTCTGCCGATTCTTCAGCACCGGCCAGGAAGGTCTCACAGACGATCAAATAGAAAAATTGCGGTCCAAGTACGGATCAAATGGTAAGACTTTGGACTTTTGGAGCTAGTGTGATTGTCTCTGACAGTATTTAACCTGGAAATGTCGGGCTCTGTATTTGATTGCACCCGCGATGAGGATTTGTTTGAGATAGAGACCGAAATCTCTTGATCTTGTGTGAAAAGTCTTGGTGCAAACGTATCGATTCAACTTGAAGAAATATGTCTAATTTCAGAGCTCCCCGCCGAAGAAGGAAAATCCATCTGGGAGCTGATTCTCGAGCAGTTCGATGATCTCCTTGTCAAAATTTTGCTTCTCGCCGCTATTATTTCTTTTGTCAGTTTCCCTCTCTTTTCAATGTTAATCGAACAAATTCAGGTTCTTGCCCTTTTTGAAGAGCACGAAAGTCAGACAGAAGCCGTCACCGCCTTTGTTGAGCCATTTGTTATTCTCCTTATTTTGATTGCCAATGCCACCGTCGGAGTCTGGCAGGTTCGTTTCCTTTCTAGAACCTTTTTGACGACTAAATTAAGGAAAGAAACGCCGAATCCGCCATCGAAGCCCTGAAAGAGTACGAGCCCGAAATGGCCAAGGTCGTCCGTGCCGGAACCCACGGTATTCAGATGATCCGTGCTCGTGAGCTCGTTCCCGGAGATCTTGTTGAAGTTTCTGGTAAGTTTCCGATGAAAAACGCTGACGTAATTTATGGATTTTCGTTTCGAGACCCATCTGTTCTTCGCATGCAGAAATTAGATACTCAGCAGAGTTACGCAGTTAAATTCATAGTGGTACCTATTTCTTAGAATCCATGCTTTATCAAATGGGTCTAGTAACAAAGAAAAAAGTATTTTTTTCCCTATACCTAAACCACTCAAAATCCTATGTAGCTTCAATTTTCAGTCGGAGACAAAATCCCGGCCGATCTCCGTCTGATCAAGATCTACTCAACGACGCTCCGAATCGATCAGTCCATCCTCACCGGAGAATCCGTATCGGTCATCAAGCACACCGATGCCGTCCCCGACCCTCGTGCCGTCAACCAGGACAAGAAGAACTGTCTCTTCTCCGGAACCAACGTCGCCTCCGGAAAGGCTCGCGGTATCGTCTTCGGAACTGGTCTCTCGACCGAAATCGGAAAAATCCGTACCGAGATGGCTGAAACTGAGACCGAGAAGACGCCTCTGCAGCAGAAGCTCGACGAGTTCGGAGAGCAGCTCTCCAAAGTCATTTCCATCATTTGCGTCGCCGTCTGGGCCATCAACATTGGACATTTCAACGATCCCGCTCATGGTGGATCTTGGGTCAAGGGAGCCATCTACTACTTCAAGGTGACCTCTTTTACAAACACTTATCTATATATTCTTTCGCTCGGCTACCGTTTTGCTTCCCTAGCAGCTTGCAAAAAAAAAAAAGGAAAATCGCTCTCCAACCCGTTTCAATAAAAAAATAATTTCAGATCGCCGTCGCTCTGGCTGTCGCTGCCATTCCTGAAGGTCTTCCCGCCGTCATTACCACCTGTCTGGCTCTCGGAACCCGCCGTATGGCCAAGAAGAACGCCATCGTCCGTTCCCTGCCATCTGTCGAGACTCTCGGATGCACATCTGTCATTTGCTCTGATAAGGTACGCTTTTTCACTATTTCCGAACAAATACCCCTAATTTAGACCGGAACCCTGACCACGAACCAGATGTCCGTCTCGAAGATGTTCATCGCCGACAGCGTCGGAGCTGATAACATCAACTTTACCGAGTTCACCATCTCTGGATCCACTTACGAGCCAGCTGGAAAGGTCTTCCAGAACGGCAAAGAAATCAGCTGCTCCGGTGGACAGTACGAGGGTCTGACTGAGCTGGCCACCATCTGTGCCATGTGTAACGACTCCGCCGTCGACTACAACGATGCCAAGAAGATCTACGAGAAGGTCGGAGAAGCTACGGAGACGGCTCTTGTCATCCTGGCCGAGAAGATGAATGTCTACGGAACCCCCAAGACTGGACTCTCTCCTCGTGACCTCGGAAACGTCTGCAACCGTGTCATCCAGCAGAAATGGAAGAAGGAATTCACGCTCGAGTTCTCTCGTGACAGAAAGTCAATGTCCAGCTACTGTGTTCCCTCCAGCGGAGGATCTGGAGCCAAGATGTTCGTCAAAGGAGCTCCTGAAGGAGTTTTGGGCCGTTGCACTCACGTCCGTGTCAATGGACAACGTATGCCTCTCACTCCGGCCATGACCCAGAAGATTGTCGACCAGTGCATCCAGTACGGTACCGGACGTGATACTCTTCGTTGTCTGGCTCTCGGTTTGTTTTAATTTTCTGAATTTTTAAAATTTGCCGTTTAAGGAACCATTGATAGCCCTCCCAACCCGGCTGACATGAATCTGGAAGAGTCCTCTTTCTTCGCCAAGTACGAGAAGGAAATCACCTTTGTCGGAGTCGTCGGAATGCTCGATCCCCCTAGAACCGAGGTCATGAGCTCCATCAAAGAATGCAACCACGCCGGAATCCGCGTCATCATGATCACCGGAGACAACAAGAACACTGCCGAGGCTATTGGACGCCGTATTGGACTTTTCGGAGAGAACGAGGACACCAACGGACTGGCCTTCACCGGACGCGAATTTGATGACCTGCCCCCTGAGCAACAGTCTGAAGCCTGTCGTCGTGCCAAGCTCTTCGCCCGTGTCGAGCCCAGTCACAAGTCCAAGATTGTCGATATTCTTCAAAGCCACGGAGAGGTAATTCGTATTTTTAGGCGATTTGTAAAGAAAACTTTGTAGATTACTGCCATGACTGGAGACGGAGTCAACGACGCCCCCGCTCTCAAGAAGGCCGAAATCGGTATTGCTATGGGATCCGGAACTGCTGTCGCCAAGTCTGCTTCCGAAATGGTCTTAGCTGACGACAACTTTGCTTCCATCGTCTCTGCTGTCGAAGAAGGACGTGCCATCTACAACAACATGAAACAGTTCATCCGCTACCTTATCTCCTCCAACGTCGGAGAGGTAATGTTTTTTAGGAATTTCTAAAAATTTGAAATTCAGGTCGTTTCCATCTTCATGGTCGCCGCCCTCGGAATCCCTGAAGCTCTCATTCCCGTCCAGCTCCTCTGGGTTAACTTGGTTACTGACGGTCTTCCGGCCACTGCTCTCGGCTTTAATCCTCCCGATCTCGACATTATGGACCGTCCACCGCGTTCTGCCAACGACGGTTTGATCTCCAAATGGCTCTTCTTCCGCTATCTGGCAGTCGGAACTTATGTCGGAGTTGCCACCGTCGGAGCCTCCATGTGGTGGTTCTTGCTCTACGAGGAGGGCCCGCAGATCAGCTACTACCAGCTGACTCACTGGATGAGATGCGAGATTGAGCCCGAGAACTTTGCCGATCTAGACTGTGCCGTCTTCGAGGACAACCATCCCAACGCCATGGCTCTTTCAGTCCTGGTTACCATCGAGATGCTCAACGCCATCAACTCGTACGTTTTTCCTTTTTCGTTTCTTTCGTGAAAGATTGGACACTCAGCAAAGATTCGCTGTCAAAGTAGCAAAAATCTTATATGCATGCCTTTTTAAACAACCCATAATGAATCTGATTTAGCCTCTCTGAGAACCAGTCGCTATTCGTCATGCCTCCCTGGAAGAACATCTGGCTGATGGCTGCCATCGCTCTCTCCATGTCCCTTCACTTTGTCATCCTCTACGTCGACATCCTCGCCACCATCTTCCAGGTTTTTATCCCTAATTCTCTATCTAAAAAGAAAATTAGATCACTCCCCTGAATGTTGTCGAATGGCTGGCCGTGCTGAAGATCTCTCTTCCCGTTTTGCTTCTGGACGAAGTGCTCAAGTTCATCGCTCGCAACTACATCGACGGTAAGACAACGACGAGCGCCGGAGCTATTCGCAATATCGTGTCTCTCGTTGCCCTGTTTGCCATTTGGTGTTCCTATTTCTGCTGGATGCTCGGACCGTATGCGACGTCAATCGACCGTGCTCTCCAGGGGCCCGTCAGTCTGGATGCGGCATCACGACGTGTAGAACTCTAACCTTCTTTTGTATGGAATCTAACGGCGTGTATTTTGCTCTACCTTTTATTCCCCTTCGTTTTCCCAGAAGTATCACATTGCTCATCTCTACCTTAATGTCAACAAAAGGGTACGTGTGTTGGCCTTCCCTATGTAATAATCCTATTGTTATTCTTCCTAAAAGGTCCCTTGTCAAATACCCTTTCTGGTCCCAAGATTGACGGATTATATCTCGCCAAAAAAGTTTGTTTGTTTTAATGTTTTGCCCCGTTGTTAGTCATTTATTTATTACCGACCATCCTTTTCATATATATATATGTGATTTTCCCACTCCTATACCCTTCATTTTCTTGTACGAATGTCCACGCGTGTGAAATTTTTTTTACGCTCTAAATTAAAGCAACAGCTGGAATGTTTAACTTTTTTTTTACCTCTCTCTTAATGGATGTCTTCTCTCTTTTACCTAACCCCTTTTGCATGGTTTTTTTCTGTGTAGACCTGGTCCTAACACGAATGTCTGCGCGGTGTAGAGAAAATTTGCATTTGAACCTGATTTTTCGACTAGATTCTTGTAAAATGTAATCGAAATATGGTTATTTTGAAAGAAATCTGGTTAAATGGTGTAAATCTGTTGTTTTTCAGTTGAAGTCTCCGCCGACGAGCTCAGGAACAAGAAGAAGAACTAAAATGAGCCTGGACTACCACTCCTCCTCCTTCATCGAAATTTCTACGCCCACTTAGAAATTGGACGTTTTCTCAGTATTTTTCTCTTTTGGTGACTTTTGCTTTATCCCCCACTGTGTTGTAATTTGCACGCTACTTTCCCTGGGTATTGCACCCCTAAAAGTCTTCTCTTTTAGGTCACAAGAGCACTAGCTTTAGCGAGAGTAAAATAGTGTTAGTTCTTGTTACGTTTTGTGTCTTTTCTATGCGGGACTCGGTGTGTGCCTTAGCCTCCAAAAATAGCGCACCTAAATTACACCCATTCAACCGCACTTTCATCGCTAGACCTTCCTTTTTTCTCATGTCTAGCCTCTTCTCAGTCCCATCTCTTTTTCTCACAAACCCCTTACTAGTATTCTTGTTGTGTCTGTACTACTCAAAATCTTGTAAGTGTCAATAAAAATGTAAAATCATCTCGTAGCTCTGTTCAGAAGAGTTTCCAAAAAGTGGATATACGAGCTATCAAGTGCAACATACTGCCGGTTCGAAAAATCATCTATACAGTCTCGAGGATAAAGGCTGATAAAACCTTATACGTTTCCCATTAGACAGAAGATAGAAGAATCAAATGAAGACTTTTTTTTGGAAATCCGAGATCTGGTGAGTGAAAACTTTAAACGGGCGAATAAAAAAACGCAATTTTTTTGTTGCAAAATGGCGGCTCTCACAACATTTTCAGCATAATCAAAAACTCTCTTGGGTGAGTGTCCAATCGAATAAAATAGTGAAAAATCTAGAGAAACTCTCGGGGGGTGCAATATGTTAGCGATGTTGCTTATTCTGAAGTATTTCGCCTAATTTTTCAAGTATTTCGGCATCCTGGGGGTTATAATTGACGTGAGTTCGATAAACACATCTAGAACGTGAAAAAATAACGGAAAAGCGGTGAAAATCCCGATTTCAATCATTGCGCGCCAAAATATTTGAATGGAGGGGGGTGCCTGCTATAGTATTACCAAATGCTTTGCATGCACTAACTTTATTAAAATCCGTACTATGCCATATCAATTAGTAAAACATTTTGTTTCTTGATTGATTCAATGTAGAATGAAAGTCCAACGAATTTTCGAATTCCAGGGAAAGTGGCTTGTAGACAGAACCAATGAAGACCGAGCTTCGTCTCGTCGACTTCCATTACGTGGTGTCGGCTACGATCTGTTCTTTCGATGAGTTCTTTACGACGTCCAGTTTCGACATCGGGCCACAGGCTCACTTGTTCGACAAAAGCATCAGAGATTCTCTCGCTAAGGCTGATTTGCCATTTGACGTCTAAAACTTTTCCCTATTTGAGTTGAGCAAAGTACCTACAGCGAATCGGCTTCACAACCTTCTTTTCCCTTCAGTCGATCCACAGTGAGAAATCTTCTTGTACGGGTCCATTTTCTTCTTCTGACAGTCGTTGGCCTCCTCTTGTGGTTGTCCTTTTGTTCCTTTCATCGGTTCCTTTCACGTCTTTTGGTAGCGAAAACTTTCGCAAAGAAGTCGGCATTCTTGCGGATTCAGTTCTCGTCCGGAGACACAAAAAACTCTCGTAGCAGGAGCATAATTTGCGGCAGCTTTTCTGCGCGGACGAAAACGCACTCTTGAACATCGACGATATCCCGAACCTGCTTCACAGTGTCTTCAGAAATGCCAAAGGCCATGGCTGTAGCCTTGTAACGAATCCCGAACTTGATACTCAGGACATGAAAACCTGCTCCAAGGACCTAAATTGCTGTTTAGTGGTATAATAGTCAAAAACCTCACCAGACTAAAGACGACTCTTGGATCCATTGATCCGTACTCGTTCCCCTCGCAGCTTGTTCCAGTGATTGTCGGCTTCCGACTGCGAAACGTAGAAGGAAGGCTTCATTTTGAACACTGACGAGACGTTTGGCAGGATGATCTTCTCACATCCGTACGGAATGTATTGCAGTCCTGTGCACGAATCTTGTTCCGCAGTGTAATTGAACGTCGGGATATCGAGCGTCGTCTTTCGACCAGAGGAAGACTGGGGCCCAACGACAATCGCTTAGAAGCGGCGGAGCGGAATTGATGAGTCATTCTTGATCGAGAGGACAGAAGAAGACGGAGCTGCAGATGATCGTATATTATTTGTGTCAAGCCTTATATATTTTTTGCGTAAAGTACTAATCCTGGAACTCTTGCTAAAACAACACAATTGTGCTTCAAAACAAATTAGCTTTCCGAACTTCAAAAATTAGAAAACAAAACCATTATTAAAAGTTTGCCAATTATGAAGGTACATTTACCATAAGCTTTCGAAAAGTTGCGGGCAAGGGGTCGGAGCTACTCTGATGTCCCTCTGCAATTAAGTAAAACAAGTAAAATACATTTTATTTTCTGGAAAACATACTGACAGTAAATAAGGTGTACTCTGGCGAGGGAACAAGTATCTATTTGTTTATTACCGGAGACTCGAGAGGGATACCAAAACAGAGACAAGATCTGCGGGTAGAACTTCAAAGAGAAGATGTCAAGGACAAGAGGAGCTACAAAAGGTGCAGCGACTGTCAAGGAATAACTGCAAGTTGTCAAGAAAAGAGCACAAGAAGATAGAGTTGACCTGGTAGATCCAGAGAGTTCTGGATGACGAGAAGACAAGGAGAGAGCCAAGTCGAGACGCGAAAGATACAAAAAAAGAGAAGAAAACAGACACTTTGGCACATCTTTATTGGACAGTCAATCTACTTCGGAGCGAAGTAGGCGGACTGTGCTCCTCCTCCAGCTCCAGATCCAGCTCCCAGGTAGGCGGTCTGGCCGGGGATTCCGCCAGCAGCAGCTCCAGACGTCTTCGGAGCAGACGATCCGGGGGCACTGAAGTAGGCCGACTGGTTTCCTCCTCCTCCACCAGAGACGCCGAAGTAGGCCGAGGTTCCACCAGTTGCGGCAGAAGAGACGGGAGGAGCACACTGCGTTCCACCGAGAGCCAGCGATCCAGCAGAGCCGACTGGGATTCCGCAGACAGCTGTCATCGTAGATGGTCCAGCACATGGAGCAGCTCCGACGGCGGTCATGGTCGAGGTTCCAGTTCCCAGAGGGGTTCCACCAACGGCGGTCATGGTCGAGGATCCGGTAGGTATCGGGGCTCCCACAGCGGTCATAGTTGAACGACAAGGAGCAGCTCCGACAGCAGTCATCGTAGACTGTGGGGCCAGGCCACCGACAGCAGTCATGGTCGACGATCCCGTAGGGACTCCTCCGACGGCGGTCATGGTAGAACATCCGCCAGGAATGGCTCCAACGGCGGTCATCGTCGACTGTCCTCCTCCAATCGGGGCTCCTCCGACGGCAGTCATGGTAGACGATCCAGTGGGAGCAGAGCCGACGGCCGTCAAGGTAGAAGATCCGACGGGGACAGGAACGGCAGGACTGGGAGTAGATCCACCGACGGCAAAGTAGGCCGACTGGTTTGCAACTCCTCCACCAGAGACGCCGAAGTAGGCCGATTGCTGTCCTCCAGACGGGGTGGCAGACGGCTTGGGTCCACCAGCAGCAGGGGGCGTTCCTCCAACTCCGCAGTAGGCCGATTGCTGTCCAGCTCCTCCAGCGCCAGCTCCGAGACCGAGGTAGGCAGACGTCATCCTGGCAGTCGATCTTTTGAGAGTTTTTGGAGAGATTTTAGTCCAAGTTTGATGTTTTGGTAAAAGTTTCATGCAATTAGTGTAATTGATTGATCCATGAGGAGATAACCTGCCTTGACGTGTTTGGCAAAGAGAACTGGGTTCAACGGAAGCTGTTCCGTGGTCGCAGAAGGTTGTTCTTGTCTCTCTGTTAGGTTCTGAGTTATTCTCTTCTCCGCAGAAGAAGCAGAAGTTGCACTAGCAGTTGGGAGTAGTATTGGAATGAGTCAGTTGGAACAGGCTCCGTACTCCACACAGTCTGATATTCGCATGGATGGAACAGGCCCTGGACTCCACACTGACTAGATACACAGACTTCACCAGATAATTAACCAAGATTTTTTATATATAAAATGACCTTTTTCAAATCAAACATTCCACTGCTAGTCAGCCCTTTTTGGTATTATATTTTTTGCCCGAAACGCCAGCACAAGAACATTTACGAATTGCTGCCGTTTGAGCGCGATTTTCGAACTGACGGACGCAATCGTCCTGAACCCAGTTTCGATTTTTTTTCAATTGTTTTTTTTTCATCTACTTCCTAAACGGTTTCACCTTCCAAGTATTTCACATCTTTAGTCTATTGAAAACTACAGAAGTGTCACTGTAAAACTTTTCAATTTAATTACAAACACGTGTTCGGAAGATTTATCGCTTTACCGAAAAGTTCAATGGGTGAACTTTTTTTTGTATCAAACTCTTCTCATTTTTCTTCAAAATTAACTTTTACAACTCCCTTTTCAGTCATGAGCGAAGACGGTCCTACATCCATCGTTTCCCTGGCTCCCGGCCCCACTGCTGGCATCCAGTATCCTCTCAAAGTAGTCTACTGCGGCGGTAAATAGCATAATTTCTATAATTTTTTTATTTTCAGAATGTGCGATGCCGTTAGAATACTGCGAATATTCTGGAATTACCGAAAAGTGCCGCAAGTGGGCCGAAGAGAATGCTCCCGACGTCATGGCTGGTCTCTCGGTTCAGGAGCCTCCGAATGAAGCAGAGGAGAAGAAACATCAGAAGAGGGGAGGAAAAGGACCAAAGGTAAGAAGTTTTATCTATATTTTTATCAATTGTATGGTAAAAATCCGTTTGTTGCGTCCAGACGACCATTTGGCTTCACTGAACGCCATAATAGTATCTTGAGAACCGTCTTAAAAGTACGAAGTTTAGCCGTGCAAGCTGTTTTCCGTTATCTTTCAAAGACCTAATAACTTTTGGTCTTAAATTAATAAAAAATAATGCAGATAGTCGAGAAGAAGAAGGCCAGCAGCGGCAAAGTGACCCTTCAACGCGAGCCTCGTGGTAAGAAGAGCGTAACCGTCATCAAGGGACTCGGAGGAAACGGTAAGCCTCTTATTTTCAAATTCTTCGTGAGCACTTGCAGAAATTGACCTGAAGGTTGCTGCAAAGCTCTTCGCCCAGAAATTCGCCTGCGGAAGTTCCGTGACCGGCGCCGACGAGATTGTCATCCAGGGCGACGTAAAGGACGACGTCTTCGATCTCATCCTCGCAAAATGGCCACAGGTTTTTCTAGTTTCTTCTATTTAATCTTTTTTTTCTCAAGATTACCGAAGAAATGATCGACGACTTGGGAGACAAGAAGCGCTAAAAATTGCTGTTTTCCTCGCCCTTTTTCCGGGTTTTTGTATTTTCAAAAAATGAATTTTATACCATCATCGTTCTTTCAGTTTTCTTTAAAATTCTCCATCTTTTCCCTCCTATAACGTTTGACAAATCGGCTGTACCGAGCCGCTAATTGGCCACCTCCCGTGCGCTGGAAAACCTTCCACGTATTTGCCCTCTCTCCGCACCATTTTCTTCCTGTTCAAATAACTTTTTTTTTCTTTTCACACCTCTGGTAAGCTTTCATTCCCGCGAATATTACAAAGCATCTAAAAATGGGAATGCTGATAGTAAATAGACGGAAAGTCCCTAGAGACGGCGCGTAGCCAATTTTCTGGCAACCACGCAGGATTTTTCATTGATTTCGGTCGTCTAAAGAGCTGTAGGAAGTGCTAAAACGTCAGAAGCTGCCGTTTCCCCATGAAACAGGTGGCTTTTTTGAACCTAGAGACTGGGGAGAATTCCGCGATATTTTACTCCGAACACGACACGTTTAGCCCTTCTATTGGTTGCCTCGTATTGCCGGCTAGAGGGTTCGTTGGTAGAACTAGAGAACAGCTTCACAAACAAACAACACACGAAAGTTTCCCTTTAAAAACTAAAAATTTTTTTGCATAATCCAGCAACTTTTGAAAAGTTTCTACTTTCCAAGGTATTTTATGACTTTTTGGCTTTCAAAAAAGCTTCTTTTCCAAACATGTCTTCCCGCCAGCTGGTCTGCTCTTCTTGACCACTCAAAGGACAAAACAGTTGGTTTTTCTCTTCCTAACTTTCCTAAAACATATTGCAAAAGAACTCTATCGTTTCCAGGCATGGGCCTAGCCCGCATCTTAATCCCGAGACGAAAAGAAAATGTAGTTTATGCGACGACGCTGTTTATATTCTGCTGCTTTGTAATCTACTATCACGGAGGCGGAGGAGGCACGAACGACGACGTCTTCGAGGCTCCGCATTTGGCTCCAGTCAGGGCGAAAAGAATCGAGCCGAGGAAGAAGTTTGAGAGGCCGCGACGAGAGGAGGGGAAAATGCCTGGAGACTTGGGAGCAGCGGTGGTCTTGACGGGAGAGGACAAGAATCAAGGAGAACGCGATATGAAGGATTGGTTCATGAACGTTCGAGCGAGGTCAGTCTTTGGAATGGAACAGTGAGGACTAGTAATAAACGCACTTTTCCAGTGACAAGATGTCAATGGACCGAACGCTGAAAGATTACCGTCGAGACGAGTGCAAAGCCCTCAAGTACAATCTGGCGACTCTTCCAAAGACGTCAGTTGTGGTAATCTTCACCGACGAGGCCTGGTCTCCTCTGCTGCGAACAGTTCATTCCGTAGTCAACAGAAGCCCTCCCGAGATACTTGAAGAGATCATTCTGCTGGATGACAACAGTCAGAGAGGTAATATGACTGGTAGAGACTGAACAATCCTTTTTCAGAGGAACTGAAAGACAAGTTGGACGAGTACATCACGCGATTCGGCGGTCTGGTCAGAATCATCCGCAAGACGGTTCGACACGGTCTGATCCGAGCCAAGATAGCCGGAGCAAAAGAGGCCAAGGGAGATGTTGTTGTCTTTCTCGACTCCCATTGCGAGGCTAGCGAGGGCTGGCTTGAACCTCTCGTCCAGAGAATCAAGGAAAATCCGAAGGCTGTCGTCTGTCCCATCATCGACCACATCAACGCCGAGAACATGGCCTACCATGGAGATCCGTACGCGACACCGACAGGCGGCTTCTCCTGGGCCCTGCATTTCACTTGGGAGCCAATGTCCGAGACGGAAAAGAACAGGAGAAAGAGCGAGACCGAGCACATCCGGTCCCCAACAATGGCCGGAGGACTGCTGGCAGCGAACAGAAATTACTTCTTCGAGGTTGGAGGATACGATGAGGAGGTGAGTTCAAAATTCTTTCGTCTTTTTAAAGAATTCTCGGGTTAGATATGGAGCAGATAGAGTTTGATAGAACTCTCGAAAGAAAAGAAGCTGACACAGTCACAAATTGTTTACTACACATTGTGTCTTATACCATTTCTTACTTCTTCTTTTGTGCCACGATGTCGCTCGGAGTCGTGGTACATTCCATGGTCGGCACACTGACTTCGGTGCTCTTCTGCTGCTCCACCTCGCTCTCCATTCCCACATGGACCATGTCAATGTAGGGCCTCTTCACTCCCGGGATCGTGTTGATCTGCCAGCTGTTGAGGTCATTCGGCGGCTTGATTATCTTCCTCAGACGGAAGAACTCCTTGTAGATCTTGTTCATACTCGGACGGTCTTCTTCCTTCGCAATCCAGATCTTCTTGGTCATGTCAATTTGAACTGGGGGTCTTTTCCGGCATTGCCGGCATCTGGCACTTTCGGATCTGGGTGGCGATCTTCTTCGGTAGGTCATCCGGCCAGGTCTTCACTCCGTCATTGAAGACCTCGTAGAGAAGGACGGCAAAGCTCCAGACGTCGGACTTTTTACTGAACCGCATCGGCTGTTTCAGCGATTCGGGTGCCATCCAACGGAGGGGACTGAAATATGCGTAAACAGAAGGAGAGGCAAACGGCGATAAGTCTTCGAAGAAAGGGGACTAGTTCACGACACAAGTTCTGTCGGAAACCTGGCAAACAAACTTCGATGTCCTCCCAAAGTAGCCAGCTCTTCGCAAATGGAAAGATTTACTTACATCTGAGGGTTGACCTCTGGTTCTTCCGTCCCCTGCTCCACTTCATTGGCCATGAGACTGAGACCAAAGTCACTGATCTTGACGGTTCCTTGGGAACTGATCAGACAGTTTCTGGCGGACTAAATGGAAAAGTTATACTGGGAAATGGGGAGGAAATTCTGTCAGCGGTGTACGAAGCACAAAGCAATCACCAACTTTTGCGATTTGCAGATGTTGGTGCTCTCTTTGGTAAATATCAGAAAGGATGGTAAACTAACCCGATCACGATGAACACATTCCTTCTCGTGCAGATAAATCATTCCTTTAGAAGCTTTCAGAGCGTAAGCGACCCTCTCTCCAGCCTCGATCTTCTCCCCACAGGTCTTCAAATGTTGCTCCAGATTACCGCCGGCGCAGAATTCCATCACGATGAGAATCGAGGCATGGGCCAGAGCTACACCATGCAGCTGAATGATGAACTCGTCGATGTAGATGCTCATCCGTTCAGCTTCGGCAATCATTGCCTTCCTGGTCTCTTTGCTCTCGTCAGTCGTCTCGGAGAGCCTTCCCTCGTGACAAACTTTCACGGCGACGTCGTAAGTCGTGCCGGCGGTTCGGTGGTACTTTCCGCGGTCTGAAAAAATCTGTTTACTAGATACTGTTTTCAGTAACTGTCTCTCTATCCCTATCCCATTCCCAACTCACAGACGTTGCAAAAATTTCCTCTGCCGACCAAATCCGCTTGCTTGTATTCGACCATGTCGTGCGTAATTAGCCACTTGGGTCTGAGAATAGGATACTTCAGGTACGCCTTTCCGGGAGTCTTGTGATCCTTGTAGTGTTCAATGAGAGCCGCAACACTCGGAAAGCCCATATTCGGCTTGTCCATTCCCTTGTAGGTGACATCTTCCGTCTTTACCGACTTCTTCTTTTTGGCCTTCTGAGCTCGACGGGTCAAGAAGAATTGCCAAAAGGGTCCAGGGTCCAGAGTCAAGTTGAGCAACTCTTTCTTCTCATTCAGCACCGAGATGATAAGTTCTCCGACGGTTTCCCCAGCAGAGTCCGAGATTCTAACCAGGAATTGGTTGGGCTCCTTCAGTAGATGCAGAATGTCTTTCCGTGGTCGGTAGCCATGAAAGTATTCTTTCCTCTCCAAGTCCTCGCGAGCAGCGATGGTAGGAGCTGCCTTGTTGTCGGTGGCCGACTTGCTTGGCCTCTCCTTCTCATCAGTATGGCTGATAGACGATCGGCTTTTCTTGGTCATCTGAAACTGTGCTTTCCTATGAAACTAGAAGGACTTTTATATGTTCCAAAGAGGGCAAACATTGAAAGTTATTGAGAGAAAAACTTGTTTACATTCAAACAGCAAATTAATTTCAGATGGACATCTGGGGAGGCGAGAATCTGGAAATCTCCTTCCGGGTCTGGATGTGCGGCGGTTCGATCGAGTTCATCCCGTGCTCTCACGTCGGTCATATCTTCCGAGCTGGTCATCCGTACAATATGACAGGACGCGGCGGGAACAAGGATGTCCATGGGACCAATTCCAAGCGACTGGCCGAGGTCTGGATGGACGACTACAAGAGGCTCTATTATATGAACAGGGCTGATCTCAAGGTAAGAAGAGAGTCTGGCAGACTGAGTGACAGTACCTTTTTCAGACGAAAGACGTAGGAGATCTGAGCTCTCGAAAGGCCTTGCGCGAGCGACTGAACTGCAAATCGTTCAAATGGTTCTTGGACAATGTGATCCCTGGCAAGTTCATCATGGACGAGGATGTCATAGCCTACGGGACGCTATTCACCGAGACCGACGGCGGCTCCCGGATGTGTACGGACACGCTGCAGCGGGAAGAGAAACAGGCCAACAATCTCGGAATCTTTCCCTGTCAGGGCAAAGGCAGTCCGCCACAGCTGATGTCCCTCTCCCAGAAGAACCAGCTTCGTCGCGAGACCAACTGTGCTAACATCTTCGGCAGTCCAAAGGCTCGGTCGACCGTCATGATGACTCAGTGCTCTTCCAGTAGTGATACCTGGTCCTTTGAGGTACTTTTATCTTTATTTTTAAGTTAAAACGTTCTATTTCAGAACAAGCAGCTCAAACACAAAAAGTCGGGTCTCTGCCTGACGACGAGAAATCTGAAGGCTGGCGATGATGTCGTCGTCGACGTCTGTGATCCGGAAGATGCTCATCAGAAGTGGAATTTCACCGATCCTAGCAAGGAATAGTTTTCTTTTTCATTCTTAAAGTTATTTTATCCATAGTTCCATTAGAAGCATTCCCGTCTCCAGAAAATACTCAATTACGTTCCAACAGTGCGAAATGTGCAACGGCACAGTTGGAAACGCTATGTTTCTAATACAAGTCTTACGATAGTTGTTCTATTTATTGTACAAACCCTCCTCGCATTTGCTTTCATTGCCACCCCTTCGCCCTTCCAAATGAACCACTTTCCAGGACTTTTTTAGGATATAAGCAAGCATTTTCCAGCTTTATGATGTTCTAGAAAGTTGTAGTTTTTGATCTGCTCTACAACTTTGTAGAACATCTCAAACTGTTGTCTTCTATCCTAAAAAGACCTGTAATCTCTCTCTCTGTGATAGACCACTGTTCACTTTCTTCCAAACGTCCTGTGATATATCAATCTGGTCATTTTCTTCGCTTTACTTGGTTGTGTTTCTCGTTACCGAACAGATTTCTAATGAAGATATTCTACATATTCAAAACTCCAAACAAAAACTGTTCCCAATCAGTTCGGCTATTTGCTCTCCTTTTCACACAGCGAAAGGACTCCAATTGTGTGAAATGGCGTCGATGCCACATCCTCCAATGTTTGACAGACTTTTGTCTCTCTCACCCGGGCTCCCAAATCCCGAACTCTGTCGGAATCAAGTATCCGTTCAAGGTCGCTCCCATACGCCTGTCCGCAGTTGTCCGATTAGTCCCCTTCTCTGTTCAGCCAGTTGACCCATTTCCTTGTTGCAGAACCCTACTGAGGAGGAGAAGATGTGGAGAGGGTGTGAGTTCTTTTATAGCTTTTCGTTTAGATTTGTGCGGTTTTGGTTTGTAGCCAGAGTCATTCCAACAGCCATTCCTCAGTAAGATTTTACGCCTCCCTTCGAAGAGTTCTCAAGATAGAAGACAGCTTGTAGAAAAGAGCTGTGAGAGAGGCACGAACTATATGTGAGCGTTGTAAGACATTTGATTACTAGAGAAGTCTTGAAGCCGAATGGAAACGAATTGAGGTTTCCAAACTTGTATCAGCTGTTCAGCTAAACTGGGAGTTAGCTCAAGGCAACCCAGACTGTTTCGTTTATTTTCTGCCCAATGACCAAGGTTCCTGAAGCCGGCATCGATGATTAGTTATCTTTCTGCGACCGTCTCGTTTTCTGTGGACAGAAAGCGATTCCTCTAGTTCCTTTAAAAATTTGAATTTCAAAAGTGAAAAGTTTGAACTACGATCGCTTCCAGCTTCCATTATTGTCTGTTGCCTCAACAAAATAATGAAGTTTTTTCTCTTATTCTCTCTTCAAATTCAATGCAATATGCTCGTTCATAACATTTATCTCTTTGCCCAGAAAACAACATGTTCTAACCCATAATTTAGAATGCTCGTTCGGATGTCCATGCGACAGAAGAGCCGCTTGAAGAATCTGGCCATTCTTCTGCTGGGTGGATACCTTTTCGTGACGTGGAGTCGACAGGGATCGGAAGGCAATTTCAGTGAGGAATTCAGTCGGGCAGACGAGGTTCTAGTCGAGGTTCCTATTGGAGAAGGACGAGGATTTCATCAGGTAGGTGACAGTGACTGATCCGAAAGATTTCTTTCAGATACCCGACTACTCCAAACCTAGAGAAGGTCCTGGCGAGAATGGACAAGGAGTTCATCTGAAAGGCGAAGAACTTGCCAAAGGACAGGCACAGATCAAAGAAGTCTTCATGAACGTGCTGGCCAGTGACAAGATCTCCTTCGACCGAAGTATCCCAGACTCTAGAAGCAAAGAATGTCGTGCTCTTTCCTATCCAGCAGTCGCCGATCTGCCAACGGTCTCCGTCGTCATCATCTACACAAACGAGTTCTTCTCTTCGGTAATGAGAACTGTCCACTCTGTCGTCAACAGAACGCCTGTAAGACTTCTCAAAGAGGTCATTTTGGTGGATGATATCAGTGATAGACGTGAGTTTCTTTTAGGCTTTATTCAATCTAACTCTATCATGTATCCGATCCTTTCAGTCTTGAAGCCTGACCGTGTCTAATTAGTTATCTTTCTGCGACCGTCTCGTTTCCGCCACAAGCTTTACAATTTCTCTGACTCTCTGTATGAATCTCACATTCTGTCTCCTCTGCTTTAACCTGGAAATGCTCCCGAAATTCTCTAGTCCCTATAGTCTGCGTACGTGACTGTCTCTAACTTCCACAATCTGTACTCTCTTCTCTCTCGTTCATCCTAATAACTGACTGTATCTGTCCAATTTTAATATGTTTTCCTTTCCCCCGATTCTATACGTAATAATTTCCTCTTATTTGCTTTCCTTCTTCTGGATAACTGGTTGTTTTTGTTCATATTCCCAGTCACTCAAACATTCTCCATCTACTCCTCCTCTTTTTCAGAAGAGCTGAAGCAAGTCGACGAGCACATCAAAAGATTCGGAGGTCTGGTTCGTCTCTACAGATCCACCGAGCGTCTTGGACTCATCCGTGCCAAAGTCTACGGAGCCAAGAAGGCAACCGGCGACGTTCTCGTCTTTCTGGACAGTCATTGCGAGGCCAACGAGGGCTGGGTTGAGCCGCTTCTGGCCAGAATTCAAGAAGAACGTACCGCCGTCGTCTGTCCGACTATTGATGGCATCAGTTCCGGCAACATGGCCTATTTGGGAGGAGCTGCCGGCGGAATTGGGAGCTTCTGGTGGTCGCTTCATTACAGCATGGAAGGAATGCCTAAGAGGGAGATTGAAAGGCGAAAGAATCCTGCAACGGATTACATTCGGACGCCTACAATGGCTGGAGGACTGTTTGCCGCAAATAGAGAGTACTTTTTCGAGGTTGGAGCCTACGACGAGGAGATGGACATCTGGGGAGGCGAGAATCTGGAAATTTCCTTCAGGGTTCGTTTTCGTTATAATTCTGAGACAACATTAGACATTGCCTAAGAATTTGATCTAAAAACTCACACGTCTTCTTGAAAACGAAACGCTAGAACTGTTGATTCAGGTGTGGATGTGTGGTGGATCCGTGGAGATTGTTCCCTGTTCTCACGTCGGTCACATCTACCGAGATGGTCATCCTTATGATATGACAGGTCGTGGAGGGAACAAGGACGTTCATGGAACGAATTCTAAGAGACTAGCCGAAGTCTGGATGGACGACTACAAGAGACTGTATTACATGTACAGAATGGGTCTAAAGGTGGAGAAACAACGCAAAAACAAACCGATCAAACTTTAGGACCAGCCGGTAGGAGACATCTCTTCTCGTCTTGCTCTTCGGAAGCGACTGAAGTGCCAGTCCTTTAAATGGTTCCTTGATAATGTGATTCCTCAAAAGTTCATCATGGACGAAGATGTCCATGCTTTCGGTCAGGTGTTTGGAGAACGAGGCCTCTGCCTCGACACTTTGCAACGGCTGGAGAACAAGGGAACCATCAACTTAGGAGTTTTTGGCTGTCAGGGAGGAGGAAGCTCCAGCCAGGTTGGGATAAAAGTTACAAATGCGAAAATGAGTTTTAGATGTTCTCCATTTCGAAAAAGAAGGAATTCCGAAGGGAAGCCACCTGTGTCGATATTGGAAGTCAAGTGAGCGCCGGTGTGTACAAAGTGGTAGTAAAATATTGCCGTGAAGACTCGCCAATCGTATTCGATCATCCTCAGGTTTGAAAGAATAACAACACGGTAATACACTTTTTAGGGCGGAGGTCACTTAAAACACCATGATCGACAGCTCTGTATCGATGTTGAAGGCGTGGATTCTGGCGGCGATCTAAGCTTCCGAAAATGCGAGGAGGGAAAAGCCAGTCAGCAGTGGAAAATTGGCGGCTATTTCGAATTGTGAATACGATTTGTCTGTGATCTTGTTTGCGGGTTATGAGGAAACATTTTGTGATAGATGTATTAATAAACATTTCTAAAATGGTTAACAATTTATAGCAAAACCAACAATTAACGGTACGACTTCTGGTAGCGGGCACGGGCTCCGGGTCCTCCGAACTTCTTGGATTCGCGCTGGCGGGGATCGGAGACGAGAAGAGATTTATCATACGAGGCAAAGAGCTCCTTCAGTTCTCTCTTGCTCTGCTCATCAACGTATTTGTGGTAATAGGCAACCTGGAAGAGAAAAATAAACAAAGATGCAGGAGAAAAAGCCGGCAAAACCAGAAACATAAGAAGGAAACTCACGATGGCTTTGGCGATGGCCTGACGGATGGCGTAGATCTGGGCAACATGTCCTCCTCCATTGACGCGAACACGAATATCGACGTCCTTGAAACGGTCCTTTCCAACAACCAGAAGAGGCTCCTAAAATGTATTCCTATATGGATGAAGATGAAATGATTCTACCTGGAGCTTGAGACGAAGAATCTGAGGCTCCATGTGCTCAAGGGGACGGCCATTCACCTTGACGAGGCCGCGTCCTGCTTTGCAGTGGGCTACAGCGGTAGCTGTCTTCTTACGGCCATAAGTTTGCACGGACTTGATTTTATCCGCCATTTTAACCCTAAAAAACTGTATTAGAACGAAGATGATCGAGAAGAAAATAACAAGCGATAGGTGGAAATAACATAATAGGGAGTTTTGAGCGTTTTTGATAGTAAATCGGTGAAAACTTAACAGCAAAATTGTTGCGAATAGTCAAAACAACGAATAAACAAGACATTTGCCTGAAAATTGGAAAAAGACTCTTCAAAAGCCCTATTTTACATCGAGGCGAGTGCAAACGAGCTGAATTTTGCACGCAAACGACAAAAACTAGCCTAATCAAGGCTTTGTGTACAAAAAAATAACGAGAAAATCAACACAACATCGATTAAAACCGAGAGAAACGTGGTCAGAAATTTAGGAAATGGAGAAAACGGAGAACTTCCAGTTTAAAGGACTGCGAGGGTTATGGTAGTCAAAAGGGCGCGCTTACTGGCGGGAACTTAAAATTTGAGCTTTCTAAAGCACTTGACATGTTTCGACAAGTTAAAAACAGAGTTTCTCTAATAAAATGGCACCTTCTCTTTGTTCTTCCCACGAGACAACATGCTCCTGAAATGTTTGGACCATTTTTTATCAGAGAACCCTAATTTTCAAGCATTTTGATCCTCTCGGTGCTCGCTGCTCCCTCCCTTGCCAACGATCTCACCGAGGACGAGGAGGCCGCAGCTGATCCCGACTATAAGAGTCCCTATGCTCCGGCTCCTAAAGTCCAGTCTGACCGTCTCAGCCCGCAGGAAAATCGACCGATTTCGACTACGACGGCTGCACCAACTGTGACTGTCAAGCCTCCGAAGACGAAGGAGCTATTTTTTGAGTCGAGTCAAAGGGGAAAAAACTTCTGGAACCCAGCCTTTGATTCCGTCCAGGATGTTCTTGACTACGTAGCAAAAGAAGGACTCTTCAAGATTGCCTACACGTGAGTTTTACCGGTATGTCTTGGTTAATGTAACTGTCTCTGTTCTGGTTATTTGATCCAACTGAAACCTATCGTAATCTGTCCCTGTCTCTCTCCAAACCAACAAAAATTCTAGAGAGTAGCCTCTAGTCGTCGTCACACTGTCCTACAGTTTCATCATCATCATCACTGTCGGAGCTACCCTGGCCTACTGTCTGCTGAAACATGATGATGATGAAGATATCGACACGACTTCCGGCTCCGATCAAAGCGACGACGATCTCGAAGATTCCAGCAGCGACAACAGTGATTTCGGTGAAAGTACTGCCTAGTTGTTTTGCACAGAAATGAACGTTAACATTTATTCTCTTGTTTTTTTGTCTATCAATCACCAATTTCCATGGTTGGGCAGCTTGGCTAGTTCACGGACATACTTGACTCGGAAACGTTTCTGCATTTGCGGGAGTTCGTCGTAGGTCGGAATGTCGGAGCCGTCGCTGAACTGAACTTTGTTCTTTAGCGAAGAACTGGTTTGCTGACTCACTTTGACAGGACTAGGCATCTCGAACCAGTAGACATGAGCAAAACAAATGTTAGCCAAAAGAACCAGAAGCAGCAGGCGTGTGAAGAAGGACATGGCAGTCTGTAAGAATCAGAAAATAAGCGTAGAACTGAACTAGTGAAAGAGCTCTCGAGATATGGTAATTTGGGTAAGGAGAAACGAGATGGGAACTAAAGAATGGACGTACAAGTAAAACTTCTGATGATTTTAGTACTAATTGTAAGAAGAACGACTCGTTCTCTCCTGAAAGACCCGAGTCATATCTGACCAACCTGTATGTGAGGAGATGGGAATAGAAAGAGTTGTTCATGGCAGTAAATTTTGAAAAACCAGCCCAGAGCAGTGACAATTTCGAAAGGGAAAGAACCACAGTAATTCTCGTAATCGTTGACAAGAAACTTGGAGACTTTGAGAGAATGTAGACGGTAAAAGTTTTGGAAGATTTCAGTGACAAAGAATGGCTGAGCCAGGGTCACCATCAGAATGTTTCCGAAACTGAGTTTCTTCGTACAGAAGACCAAGCATGGAGTGCTAGTAAGTCAGAGAAAGCGTCAAGAAAAAGGGGAAGAGACAGAATTTGTTGAGAGCGAACCAGCTGACATCCGATTAGAATGTCCAAAGATTCAACTGACTTTGACTTCTGGCGAAAAATGAAAGGTCAAAATAAACTTTACGGCGTCACCACGGTGTATTTTGAGTTCAATGAACTGGAAGAAGGGGGTAGATGCTTGAGCACCTGGATAGGAGAGCGAGCCCGAGTAATGACATCAAAACCGGAAGAAATGGATTATTATGTCTGACGGGAAGAAACACGATTTAATCCTTCTTCTTCTGACGCGCGAGAGGACATTTGTCAAGAAAAGGACGACGCACTTGAAAGAGGCAGATCGTCGCTCTTAGCTATGCCTCAATGGTGTTCTCTAGGCTTAATTAGAGAAGGGAGTAAGTTCCTGACGTAGATGAAAAGGAGTAATTATTATGACATATGGAAGAAGTATTGTTATTTTACGTGTAAACAGAAATTAATAGAAGGCTGGCGTTTCTTCAAGACGTCGTTCTAGATGTCACAGTAGTTTTGGTGCCGATTTGGGTCTTACGATGATGAGACTCCGTTCTGGAAGAGTATGGATTGATTAGAGACTGGAGAATAAACTGACAGGCTGACAAAAAGAACAGCAGAGCGATGACCAAGAGAGACAGTAACTGGACCAAAGAACCTACTGTGTGTCTTGAGAGGCGCTGGACATTGTCTTGTCCAGAGGCAGCGATTTCTGACGAATGGACTTGGTCATCGTTTCGGTCTGGGTCTGAGCGTCAAACTTTCCGAGCAGTCTGGTCGGGAAATGACGAACGGCTGGATCCTCGTTTTTCTGCTTCTTCATCAGGTTTTCCAGATAGTTCGGCGGAAGTTGACGACTTCTCAGGTACTCGTGAATGTCGGCAACGTAGGGAATATCGACGCCGTCGTCCCATTCAAAGTTGGTCTCCTGGACAGTCTGCAAGGCCATCTTTTGCTTTTCCTGAACTGACGGCGCAGAACCGTTACATTTTCTGAAACATTCTTATTCTTTCTTATTCAGAGACTAACCCTTTGATCCAGTAGCCCAAGAGAATCAGGACACCGGGAAGAATCGTGAAGAAGAAAATAGTGATGGCAGAGACGATGTAACAGGTCCTCAGATACGCAGCGGACAAGTCTCCTAAAGTAGTTCCACGAAATGAAGAGGACTAGGAAAAAAACCTGTGTAATCTTCTTCCGGGTCATCGTCTGAGCAGTTCATTTTGGAGGAAGGAGACGACTTGGGAGAAGAGTTGGAACTAACGGGAAGCGATTCCTTTAGTTGTTTTTCATGGTAATCCTGTGTTGACAAAATTGTCAAAACTATTGAAATCGAAGGTAAAATATTACAATTTGCAATGTTCATGAGTTTTGCTGTTTCAGAGGGTTTTGGGCAGACGATGCTTGACTACTTTTGGATGTTCTGAGAAGTTGGACAGATTCAATACTACCAGTTATCTTAACATTGGGAAGCTTGTCTGAAACTCGCAGAAACTTTGAAAGTTAACAAATTTTGGATTCCCTCGTAAAGTTCCAAAAAGCGGTGTAGAAACGAAGGTGGCTTACTGTAAACTTGAGTCAGACCTTTAATCCTAAAATACACTTCTTTGTTTGATTTTTGCTCGACGTTTCTTCTGTTTCACTATTTTTTTTGCAAGTAACGTGGAAAAAGTTTTCACTGCCGTTCCAGAGTAAAGTAAAAAGGGAAGCTGTGCGAACAGTCAGTGTGCGAATATGCAGAGGCGATTTGTTTCGTCCATGTCGCCGAAAATAGCGTCTATGGTTTGTTCAAAAAAAAAAAAAAAGAAAGCTCGACCGTAACCCATGTATTTCCGCGCGAGACCCTTATAACATGGAAACATAGCACAGCTCGCCGTGCCTTTGAAACGTTGGACAAATGGTTTTCGTGGCGGAACCCTGGGGCGCCCGCAAAAAGAAAAATTTGAATTTTTGGCTTGAAAGTTGGAAATTTCGGTGTATCGTTTTCTCAGTCACCCGTCAACAGTTTTTTCTGTTCTTGGTCTCATTATGACGGCCGTATCGAGTTCTACCAGAATGAGTTTTGGCACCAAAATGTGTACAGCGAATCCTACTGAAAATTAAAGAATACTGTATAGCGCAGCCATTTTGCATGCAATCAGCCTGAAAAAAATCATTCTGGTAGAACTCAACACGGCCGTCAAAATGAAACCAAGAACAAAAAAAATGTGATCGGGGTGCCGAGAAAACGCTACACCGAAATTTTCAAGCCAAAATTCAAAATTTGAATTCCCGCTCTTGAAATTCTGTTGAGATTTTCAAATCGCTGCGGGACCTACAAATAGAACCCAGTCCTTTAAAGTGCCGGATTTGGCGAACTGTGATAGGATACTCAGCTAAGTTTTCTGTTGTTATTCCGGTCTCGCAGCGAATTAAGTGGGTTATGGTCGAGCTCTCTTTTTTTTTTTTTTTTTTTTGAACAAACTATAACTGGTTGTAATTGTTGCAAGTAACCATTTTCTTGCCAAGTTGTGGCCTCTTTCATTAGAACTACATATCTAAATCTTTTCTGAAGGTCATTATTTTTCCGAAACTGAGTTTCACAAACTCTAGCCAGACACGTGCCCGCCGTTTACGTAAAACCCCGTCGCGAATGTTCGAGAAAAAGTGTCGCCCTTTGGCCAGACTTGCCTTGCATCAGCTGCTATCAACTCCAGAAACTTGATGTTCTCTTACATTTTTTTGTCGAATTTGTCTGTTCTAGGCCTTTTTTTTTGTTTGGCAGCGTCTTTATACTCACCCCGGGGTTCATCTTTGTCGAGAACCTCTAATTCGTATTTAAGTCTTGTTCTCTTCTTTCAAGTCTCCTTTCGTCATTTTTATTCTTTAATTTTCAGTAAAAATGCTCTCCACTGCTCGTTCGTTGGCTAAAGTACCCCTCACAAGGGTGGGCCGTCTGCCCATGACCTCTGTTGTTCAACGTTTCAAGTAAGTCGTTTTGCATCATCATCACCTCCATTTTCTTCAGATCAGACGGAGTTCGCGGAGCTGTCATCGGAATTGACCTCGGAACGACCAACTCGTGCGTCGCCGTTATGGAAGGAAAGACTGCCAAGGTTATCGAGAACGCCGAAGGAGTCCGAACCACACCGTCGACTGTGGCTTTCACCAAGGACGGCGAGCGTGTCGTCGGAGCCCCGGCCAAACGACAAGCTGTCACAAATCCCCAGAACACACTATATGCTACGAAACGGCTTATCGGTAGACGTTTTGAAGATCCCGAGGTTCAGAAGGATATGTAAATTTACTTTGTAAGTCTTTTCTAACTAAAATTTTACAGCAAGGTTGTTCCCTTCAAAATTGTCAAGGCCAGCAACGGAGACGCTTGGGTAGAAGCTCAGGGCAAGGTCTACTCGCCTTCCCAAGTCGGAGCCTTCGTTCTCACAAAGATGAAGGAGACTGCCGAAAGTTATCTAGGAACATCTGTTCAGAACGCCGTCGTTACCGTTCCTGCCTATTTCAACGATTCTCAGCGCCAGGTAAGCCTTGATTTTTTAATTTGGATCTAGTTTTGTTTGGATGCGAACTAATCAAAGATTTTAGGCCACCAAGGATGCCGGTCAAATTGCCGGATTGAACGTTCTTCGTGTCATAAACGAGCCCACAGCTGCCGCTCTAGCCTACGGTCTCGACAAAGCCGAGGACAAAATGTAGCTCGTCTTCTTCTAATTTTCTTACCAATAATCTTTAGCATTGCCGTTTACGATCTCGGAGGAGGAACCTTCGATGTTTCTGTGCTCGAAATCCAGAAAGGAGTCTTTGAGGTCAAGTCTACCAACGGAGACACATTCCTCGGAGGAGAGGACTTTGATCACGCTCTCGTTCACTTCCTCGTGGCCGAATTCAAGAAGGAACAGGGAATCGATCTGACCAAGGACCCTATGGCCATGCAGCGTCTTCGTGAGGCTGCAGAGAAGGCCAAGTGCGAGCTCTCGTCCACCACCCAGACCGACATCAACCTCCCCTACCTGACTATGGATGCTTCTGGCCCGAAGCACATGACCTTGAAACTTACCAGGTTTGTTTTGAGACTCGGAAGGATTTTATACGAAATTGTAGAGCCAAGTTCGAGACTATCGTCGGCGATCTCATCAAGCGTACCATCGAGCCATGCCGCAAGGCTCTTCACGATGCCGAGGTCAAGCCATCCGAGATTGGCGAGGTTCTTCTCGTCGGAGGAATGAGCCGTATGCCCAAGGTTCAGCAAACTGTTCAAGATGTAAGCCTTTTGTTGAATTTGGCCGTTAAACACACTTTTTAGATCTTCGGTCGCTCTCCATCCAAAGCCGTAAATCCTGATGAGGCTGTCGCCATGGGAGCTGCTATCCAGGGAGCCGTATTGGCCGGAGATGTCACTGATGTCCTCCTTCTCGACGTCACACCTCTTTCCCTCGGTATCGAGACTCTCGGTGGAGTCATGACCAAGCTCATTGCTCGTAATACAACTATCCCTACCAAGAAGAGTCAGGTAACTAACTTAATTGCCTGTTCACAGTCAACTTTCAGGTCTTCTCCACTGCCGCCGATGGACAGACCCAAGTCCAGATCAAGGTCTGCCAGGGAGAGCGTGAAATGGCCGGCGACAACAAGATGCTCGGACAGTTCAGCCTTGTCGGAATTCCGCCGGCTCCTCGTGGAGTTCCTCAGGTCGAGGTCACCTTCGATATTGATGCCAACGGAATTGTCAACGTTTCTGCTCGTGATCGTGGAACTGGAAAAGAACAGCAGAGTGAGCTTCTATTGTTGCTTGTTTTAAATATATCCAATTTCAGTTGTCATCCAATCTTCCGGAGGACTGTCCAAGGACCAGATCGAGAACATGATCAAGGAGGCCGAGAGAAATGCTGCCGAAGATGCCAAGAAAAAGGAAATGGTCGAGGTTCTCAACCAGGCCGACAGCATCATTTTCGACACTGAGAGCAAGATGACCGAGTTTGCTGACCAGCTTCCCAAGGAGGAGACCGAAGCCCTGAAGAAGAAGATTGCCGAGACAAAGGAAGTTTTGGCCAAGAAGGAGACTGAGAAGCCCGAGACCATCAAGGAGGCCGTCTCTTCTCTTCAACAGGCTTCTTTGAAACTTTTCGAGGTATTTTGATCTTTTTGCTATTTTTTAATTCGAAAATTTCAGGCTGCTTACAAAAAAATGGCCGAGAAGAACAGCGGAGCTCAGTCCGATAGCACGCAGGAGGCTAAGCAAGCTGACGAGCCCAAGAAGGAACAGAACTAATTTTTCCCACAGATTTTATTTCACTTACACAAAAGTTATGTGTTAGGTTAGGCTTGTTGTTTAGTTTCTTGTTTTTTTTGTGCCCTTGACGTTGTCGTTGTTCCTTGTTGAATTCTTTCTTCACGCGTTCTCCCAATCAATCTCCCATATATACCCAAAAAAGCACCGCCTTTCCCCTCTCTTTTATTTTTCGTAGATTCTTTAGTTTTTTAACTGAAAAGTTGTGCTCTTTTGATCACCGGTATTTCTGTTTTAAGACCTTTTCTGGAATAAAGATTGTTCCTCTTTTGTCCTGGGACTGATAGTGAAGCGTGTCGTCTAGGCAATATCGATTTGTTCGTCGGGAAAGATTGTGAAATTTTGCGTCGCTGTTGAAAGCGCACCCTAATCAATTGCATTCGCTTTTTTTCTCAAAGCTTCTCCTCAACTTTCGTTATCGAATTCTTTCAGAAAATGGCTGAAAAATTGGGCAAAATCGACTGGACGAAAGTCGCCATAACGCACATCAAAGTCGAGTCGAAGGACGGAGAAACAGTCGAAATGGATGTAAAAATTCTGAAAAAGTCGCCAGTTCTCGTCGAAATGGTCAATGTGAGACTAAGTTCAGGAAAAGGGAATAAATTCATTCAGAACTTGGAGTTGGACCTTTCAAATCCTGACTGCATCAAGGAGCCGATCTGTTGCAATTTGGCCATGACGGAGGCTTTACAGAAAGTGAGTATTTTTTGTGTACCTTTTTACTGTGTTTTTCCTGCTAAAATCCCACTGAATATGTACACAAAAGGTCATTTCGTGGCCGGAAAGATTACTTTTTGGGCGGAAACAAAAGCCTAGTGATAAGGAAGGTGGTTGTTAGATTCTTCACATTTGCAAAGTTTCTGAAGAGACTATTATTTTGCTGTTCTTTCTCAGATCGTGACTTACTTTGAAAAACTGACCGACTTCTAAAGGAACCTCTTGTACTAGGTATTTAGACGTATATGACATAGTCAATAGCTTGGAGCAGATGTAATTCATATTTTTTAAGATCAACGAATGGATTATCGTCAACCACGACAAGCCAGCTCCGTCCCGTTACGGTCAAGATGACAAGCGGATCGTTCTGAAGGACGAGGACACGCAATTCATGAACATGAATAACAATCTCCTTGTCAATATCCTCAACGTGAGTAAAAACTAGCTCAATTTTGACAGATTTTTTCTTCCAGACTGCCAACTACTATGACATCGACGATCTTGTCGAAATTATGACGCAGAAAATTGCCGACATGATCAAGGACAAGACCGCTGCTCAGCTGCGGAAGCTGTGAGTCTATAAAAGTCTTTGAAAACTTATTGATTTATTCCAGATTCAAGCTGCCCGATGATCTCACGGCTGACGAGGTAGCAGAAATTCGAGCGAAGCACGAATGGGCCGTCAATGGACGCTATTAATTTGTCTCTCAACCGGTAAATCACTGCAAACACTCATCATCACAAGTATGTCCCTGTTTTTTTTGACGTGTGTCGAATATTTGTAACGGAATAAAGCTTTGAAAATAAATGAGAGTCATAGTTCGTGAGAAGATGCTGCTGGCAATAAACTAGATGGAAATCAGGTCCGTGTTATTTCGTTTGTTGTCTGAGTAGAAGATATCAGTTCTGTCCAGTAAGTCAGCACAGACACTACTGTGTAAGAAAACGAAAGAGAGTAAGGACAAGAGAAAGACTGAGTGAAAGTGTAAAGATCAAGATGTGGATGAGGACGACAGTCTGGAAGGGAGTTAGGTAGGTAGATGTGGTTCTGAACCCCAACAAGAGGATTAGGAAATGCCCAAGGATTGAAACTAAACAATACCACTAGTACTTTCGAAAGCTTACTCCAACAAGTCTAAAGAAACTGGAAAAGAAAATTCACAGCTCCCATATGCTCCCCAAGATAGTTTGCTTGAAAAGTATGAAAAGACCTAAAAAATTCAAGTTTTTGTTCATTTCTCCCTTCATTTTCTGATTTTCAGTGTGCTTTTTCAGTTTCACCCCAAGTCACAAATGATACAAAAGTCCCTTAAATAAGTGTATTCATGTGCCCCGTCACTACAAATGACCGTCGGCTTAATTTGCGCTGCAACGCGGAATTGCACCAAGCCGATTGGAGGGGAATCCTCCGGGCCGTGTGGCGTGACATTCCCGTCTACTTTTTGCTTTCTCTTTTGCGTGTTTTCGCAAGCTAATGTTTGGTCTGGTTCTGCGCAAAAACAACTATCCTTTTCGTGTGATTTCTTATCATTGTTGTCCGTTTCACAAGTTTTATCGTCACGCACTCCTACTGAACAATCTCAATTCACACTTTATCGAAGTAAAACTGCACTTTTAGGCGTTGGTAAACTATAAAATTAGACAGAAAAAATTCTTCATTTCCTACTTGTTTTATTGAAATTTCTTCTAATTTTATTCTTTGTACACGTTGCATCTAATTCCGATCAATTTCAGCCCTAAAAATGGCCGGAAAGGGCAAAAAAAAGAGCTCAGTAGTCGCTCCAAAGCCTTCAAACGGTACAAAGGCCAAAAGTGTCGAATTCAAGGAACCAGTGCAGCTCAATGGCAGGTAAGATTTTCACTTTTTTTCTTTTATATTCGTTCTGGGAGCTTCTTGAAAGGAAATTGCCCAGCACAAGGTTTCTTACGATATTGCCGTGTAAATTTACACGTTTTTTTCAAACGAGAGTGCAACAGGAAAGTAAGATGGAAAAAGGACCAGTTGTATCACATTTTTTTTCATACAGAAAAAAGTTATCTTTTGCACAAAATAGCAAGCTTAGGCTCGAAAACGACACGTTACCTTCTGAGAATTGCATAGTAGGCTTTCAACAAGAAATAAACCAAGTTTCCATCTTACGGCACTTTCTACGTTCTATTCCGAGTGCTATATATAGCTGTTGCATGTTAGCCGATAATTCGGCCACCAATTCCACCCTATTCCCCATTTTTCAGTTCCACTATCACAGTCAAAAGCGGCCTGAGGCCGTCGCCATCAATGAATACCTTGAATCGACTCGAACGCGAGAAAATCGTCCTCTGGCAAGCGCCCTTCACTACGATATACTACAGTCTAGTAGAGATTACGCTAACAGTAGTAGAATTCATACAGAGGTGAGCTCATTTTAAATATTTACCACCTTGCTTTAGCCTAATCCATCATAAATTACTCCTATTCTTTTTAACAGTTCTATCGTCCGGAATTTATTATGCCTACATTACGCCGGGAGATCATCAAAAACACGTAGCTGTCCTCGGTTAGTTTTTGAACAGAAAATTGTCATTTTTACCCAAATTTCAGAAAAGTCTATCCTGTGGTATGGCTGGTGGGTCTTCCTCGGAGTTCTGTCCTCGATTGGATTCGGATCGGGACTTCATACCTTCCTCATGTATCTGGTAAGAAATCGTGCTAAAATTTATTAAAATGGTAAGTTTTAGGGCCCTCATATTGCCACAGTTACGATGGCCGCCTACGAATGCAACAGTCTGGATTTTCCGGAACCTCCTTATCCAGAGAGGTTCGTCTAAAACTAAATGTATTTCGTTATGTTTGCGTCCACACAATTCATTTCTCGCGCAATTTTTACATAGTAACGAATTCAAGAAATGTAAAAATACGCAAAGTGATAAAGACAAGGTGCCACTATTTTTCACAATGCAATTATTTTCAGCGTCATCTGTCCCGAAGGAAAGACGGCCGCGGGAGCAGCAGCCATCACTCTCTGGCAGATCGTCTCCAAGGTCCGTGTCGAATCGCTGCTCTGGGGAGCTGGAACGGCGCTCGGTGAACTCCCGCCCTACTTTATGGCCCGAGCTGCCAGGTATGGTCCTTTTTTTTCTCTATTTCATTATAAATTTCAGACTCAGTGGACAGGAGCCCGATGATGAAGAATACAAAGAGTTTCTCGAGTTTTTGAATGCCGAAAAGCAGGGCAAAAAGGACGAACTTGTCAGTTTCTAGTAGTTTATCCCCTCTAAAAATAAGTTCAGGGCATGATGGACCGTGCCAAAATGTTCGCCGAAAAGTTCATCTCCAAGGTCGGCTTTCCCGGAATTCTGCTCTTCGCCTCCATTCCCAATCCGCTCTTCGATCTGGCCGGAATTACCTGCGGGCACTTTCTGGTGCCCTTCTGGTCCTTCTTCGGAGCCACGCTCATAGGAAAAGCCATAGTCAAGATGCATGTTCAGGTAAATCCATTTTTTTCTTGATAATTTGACAGTTTATACCAGAAAATAAACAAATAAATCTGACTCGTCCCCATCATACTCGTCCTTTTGCCGCTTTTAGACTCTTTTTGCTTCGCTTCATTTTAAGCCCTTCATTTGTTAAGAGCGCGTTGAACCCCATCGCCCGAAATCTCTTTGTGTGTGCGTGGTGCCCGAGGCCCTAATAATGACATGGTGATGCGTCTCGAGATTTGGGCCGAGATGAGAGCACGTTATTACTTTTTGTGAATGGAAGAAGAGCTGAACACTAGCAGTTAGAAGAAAATGTTCTGGAAGATCCTAATAAAAACTAAAAAGTGATTTGCAGATGCTGTTTGTGATCGTCGCCTTCAGTGAACATCATGTGGAAGAAGTAGTGAATCTTCTAGGCAAGTTGCCCGTCGTCGGAGAGGGTATCCGACAGCCGATCAGGGATCTTCTCGCCAAGCAGAAGAAGGATCTTCATCGGAAGCCGGGAACTCCCGTTGTACAGGTTTGTTTCATACCCAACTTGGTGCTTTTTTCGGTCGAATAAAACGAGTCGGTTTTTTTCGATCCTAGTCTTCCACAACTGGCCCAGATAAATAAAAATTTCCCCATTTCACTCAAAAAAAGCTGAAAAAACCATGATAGACATTGAGGCGCTGAAAAACACATCCGTTTTTTCTGGAAGGTGCTGAATTTCAGCGTTATCGCCACGGTGGCCGAGTGGTCGAAGGCGGCGGACTTATGATCCGCTGGTACGAAAGTACCCACGTGGGTTCGAACCCCACCCGTGGCAAACATTTTTGCCTTTTAATGCTGGCTGGAAAGTTGATTCTAGAACATGTTTGTCGATTTTAAGATTTTTCGTTTAGCAAAGTTACCGGGTTTCATGAGTTATTGCACTCTTGGAAATCAAACCATTCCGTACATCTCAAACGAAAAAAAAAACGAAATATCATTTTCCACAATCGTATCCTATTTTTTCAGGACCAGTCATGGTTGCAGATTTTGCTCGGCCTCATCGTCCTGCTCATGATTCTGACGTTCCTCGTCTCTATCATCAACTCGCTTGCCCAGCGTTATCACAAGCGACAGTGCGACAAAAAGAAGAAATTGAACTGAGATTCCCCCTTATATCTTTCTCTTTTCCCGAAACGGGCCCACATTTTTCTTTTCTGAGCTTTTCCAAAACGTAGACTAGTAGGCACGACGTTTTAGCTTTCCCCTCAAAATTAATATTTATTTTTTACGTGGGTATTTGTGCATGTGATAGAGTGAATCTACTTCTTCTTCCCTCTCCCGCAAAAAATGACAATTTATATCACTTATTTCAGCCAATTGATCCCCCGGTAGTACCCTCTCGTTCCTGAGTGCAACTACATTCCAAAGAGCCCCACATCGTATAAATTTTCTTTTTTGATATGTTTCTCTCTTTCAGACAGAGCCCTCGTCCATTATGGCCAGGGGATTTTTCGGGAGATTAAAAGCCCTCTCTCTACCGTAGTCTCCTCGTCCTTTTTCGGCGAAAATTGATTTCGGGGCGGGAAGAAGAAGATTCATTCTTCTAGTCTTTCTTACCAGTCTGCTCTTCTCCAAGATGAGTGATCTGGAAACGCTGATCGCCTCGGGTAAGTACTGGACAGTCTGGAAGAGGTTTCTAATGTCAGAAACTTTTCCTACTGTAAGAATAGAACATTTTCTAGTAGTAGTTGTTTGCCTGGTTGACTTTCAGAAATTAGTCTCTTTCTCCAGAATGTTCTTTACGGAAGAACAAAAGGAATAAGCGTTGCCTCGCTCTAAAAACATTTTCTTTTTCTCGAATAGACTGCTTGATAGATATTTCCGTTAAAGCTCTGGAGATATAGGGAAAAATAATTATTCAGTAGTGTTTTAAGGTTTGAAAAGTTACGTCTTCTGACATCAACCGCCCAGACAACCGAACGGTTTGACTGATCCGTTACTTGGACATTACTGGGTTTTTTGTCTTGCCACTATAGGGAGAATTCACCTTTACTGTAACACGGTTCAGACCTCTTCTGACTATGTTTTATTCTAGTAGGAACACTTCAACCCAAAGCAGCAATGTGTTATACAGTTTTCTCTGAACTACATACTTACAAGACAGCTTTCCAGACATTCTCCCCCAGACGGACAACTGGGAAGGGACCGAAGCCTTCCTGAAGAATGTTACCCATCTTCTCTTCAAGTACATCCAGGAAGAGAACAAGCCCGAAAGCAAGCTCCTCGAATTCCATCATCCAGCCGAGATGCAACGTCTCGTCGACCTCTCCATCCCGGACCATCCGCAAAGCCTCCAGGAACTCGTGAGGGTAAGGGACATGACGTCTCCCGACGGGACTAATATTACTGGCCACGAGGGGCTTATGAAGAGTCTCAAGAGGACTTGAGAGAGTTTCAAATGACGAATTCTTTTGAGATGAATGATTTTCCAGAGCTGCGAGAAAGTTCTTCGATTCGGAGTCCGTACCGGTCATCCGCGCTTCTTCAACCAAATCTCCTGTGGTCTGGACATTGTCTCAATGGCCGGAGAATGGCTCACAGCCACCTCCAACACCAACATGTTCACCTACGAAATCGCTCCTGTGTTCATTTTGATGGAGAAGGAGGTGATGAAGAAAATGTGGGAATGTATTGGCTGGGACGTCGAGAAGGCTGATGGCATCTTTGCTCCAGGTTTATTTTTATTAAATCTAAAAAAATCGTGGTTTTAGGAGGAGCCATGGCCAATCTCTATGCCCTGAATGCTGCTCGTCATCATCTCTTCCCCAGAGCCAAGCATCTTGGCTGCAAGGACGTGCCAACTCTGTGTGCCTTCACTAGTGAAGATGTGAGTTTCGGAGTGGGATATCTGACTTGTCCTTTCGTTACGAAAGATTACAATTTCAGAGTCACTACTCGATCAAAGCTGCTTCAGCAGTCTGTGGAATCGGAACAGACTACTGTTTCAACATTCCGACGGACTCTTTGGGCCGAATGATTCCAGAGGCATTGGAGGCGAAGATTCAGGAGTGCAAGAAGGATGGTGAGTTGGGGTACATAATTTGGGAAAGAACTGCGCGGAGAAATATATAAAAGAGAGAGAGAGATAGAACTGAATGACAAGGATCTGGAGATACTGAGAGTTCCTCGATTTTTTAAAATAGATAGGGACAGTCCAGCTAAAAGAATTGGAACGATCCAAGAACGGAGTACTCGACCCTTTCTTTAAAATTTATTCTCAATTTTGGCATCGTCAGTGGCTGATGAAACCAGAACCGTTCAGGACTAAGCAGTTCGTATGAACTATTGCGCTTCATGCGTTCCAATCAGGGTTGGGAATTGTTCGTGCCGTGTTCGTGTCCGCTGTTCTTCGAACAGTCCGTCTGTCGGACGAACTTTGGGACACGCGGACATCCGTGTTCGGTTCGACTTCGAACAAAACGTGCTATGTTCGGTCCGTGTTCGGTTCGCCCCTAAAAACTATGCGACTGTTCGGTCCGTGTTCGCGCACAAATCCGCTGTCCGCCCAACCCTGATTCCAATTCTTCCGGTAGCGAGTAACAAGCTTCAACGAACAGCCTGTCTACTTGTCCAACAGTCAGCAAGAGCAGTCTACCTACCTACTCATTTGATGACGAGTCAGTTGTCCAGAGTGGAGAGACATTTGTTGATGGGAATCAATTGGACAGAAGTATGTAGAAACTACCTGGAATCATCAGAGACTCTATGTTTATTCATCTGCTGTCTATTCGTCCTCCATCCTTTTCATTGGCTCTTGGAAAGGACCTCGTAAGCCTCGAGCAAGTTGAGAGCGACGGCAGCCAGCGTCTGCAGAAGGGCCGTGTAGGTGAACAATCTGCCAGTCAGACCGCCGTTGAGTTGAATGAAGACGAAGCAGAAGAATCCGAGGACTGACGGTGTGAAGAGTGCCGCAGCGTAGGGCACCTTCTCGCTCAGATTGGTCTCGTTGATCAGCTGGCGCAGATCGTAGCGTCCGTCGATGTTGTAGTACCAGCGGCCGGCCACCTTGAGCAGAATGATCACGACGAACAGCGAATAGATGAAGAAGGTGAAGCCGGAGAGACTGCCCGATTCCGAATGAATGAGCAACATTTCTATCGAGAGGCAGAACAGCTGCAAGAGACGGCACTTGTTCACATGGATCTCGAAGTCGTAGGCCTGGCCGATGAAGGACATCTTTCCGAGGGAGTCGTCGGCAGCTAGTGATTCTGCAAACTAAAACAGGATTACCAAATTGGAAGCAGATTACTTTCAAAACTTTGTATATTTTTTGATAACTTTGTAAAGTTTACAAACTTTACATTAAAGTTTTTGTAAAACTTTGCTGGAAGGATAACAGTTCAACGAGTGCTGACGGTATCGGATTGCTATCGTAGAGCAAACAATTATATCGTGGATCAAAAAGATAACTCGGGCTCTTTGAGCGGTCTTCGGCACGGGCTATCGAGACATCTCACCCAAACTCCACATTGAAATGGTCTGCATTCCTTTTGAGGGGGAATGAGAAAATAAGAACAATATCTGAAAGTTTTGAATCAACGGGAAAGGAGATACTTCTGACAACAAGATCAGGGTTGGTACCTCTCTCCTCAATCTGTTCAGTATTTTCTGACAAGACTCTGCTCAAAGCACACACTGCCGAACATTCTGGGCATTTGGGTAGCTTCACTTCGAAAAGATATTGTCACGGAAGCTGGTAGCAGCGGTAGGTATTCAAGAGTACTGGATTCGAGAGATGACTTCAATTTGAAACTACTGAACAAAGCAGTGAGACTCAACACGAGGCAGTATCAAGAGTTGGTAAAGAGAATGATTAGTTTCCAGAGAGTCAGACTCTTGTTCAACTTTGCAATACACAGTTTCTCCTTTCAGGAATGGCTCCTCTGTTCGTCTGCTGCACTGCCGGTACAACCGTCTACGGTGCCTGGGATCCCATCGACAAAATTGCCGATATTTGTCAGAAGCACCGTGTCTGGCTCCATGTTGATGTTTGTTTCCATCCTCGACTAGTAGTATCATTACATTTTAGGCAGCCTGGGGAGGCGGAATGCTGCTGTCTCCAGAACACCGGTACAAACTGGCCGGAATTGAACGAGCCGACAGTGTGACATGGAATCCCCACAAATTGATGGGAGCTCTACTTCAGTGCTCGGCTTGTCTCTTCAAGAGAGACGTAAGTTTTAATAGGAAAGAGAATCAAACAAAAGTTTAGGGTCTGCTGTTCCAGTGCAACCAGATGTCAGCCGACTACCTCTTCATGCAGGACAAACCCTACGATGTCAGTTTTGACACGGGAGACAAGGCCATCCAGTGCGGAAGACACAATGACGTCTTCAAGCTGTGGCTCATGTGGAAGAGCAAGGTTTGGGACACATTTGAAGTACGGTATAGAAATGATTTCAGGGAATGGAGGGCTACCGTAGACAGATCAACTATCTGATGGATCTGGCCTCTTACTTCACTCAAAGACTCAGAGATACGGAAGGGTATGAACTGGTCATCGAGAAAGTGAGTCTTTCTGTTTCTCTTTCCAATCTTACAACTTCAGCCAGAGTTCCTGAACATCTGCTTCTGGTACATCCCCAGAAAACTCCGTCACCTGGACCCCGCAGAAAAGAAGGCTCGCTTGGAGAAGGTAACCTGTCTATTATCGTAACTATAAACAGTTCCAGATTGCTCCCAAAATCAAGGCCAAGATGATGGAAAGGGGAACGACAATGGTCGGCTACCAACCGGACAAGCAGCGACCAAACTTCTTCCGAATGATCATCTCGAACCAGGCCATCAAGAGATCAGATCTCGACTTTCTGATCAACGAAATTGTTGAGATTGGAGAGAGTTTGGAGTGAAGAAGATTGTGAAAATGTCTCGTCTTTGTGCATACTGTAGACCTGGATTAGTCTCAATAAACGATTTGCTTTTGGGAATGGAGATCAAATTCCCTCTTAGTTTTTACCTAGCACTTTACGTCGACTCCGGAGCAAATGTAGTCTCTCCGCGACCTACTTTCAAGATTGACCTCCTTTTCGGAGAATTCGAGGCTTCGTGTTTTGCTTCTTCTTATGACCTTTCTCTCCTCTCGGGAAGAGAAATCTGAGTAAGCTTGGTGGGGCCTCTGCGCTCACGAGCCTTTTCCCACAAGTCAAACAAGTTGCACACAATCCGCCCTCGGGGTGAACCTAATTGCTCCTAATCGGGCAGATTTTCTTCTTCGCCAAAATAGACTCTCCTCTATTCGCGATAGTTCTCTTTGCAAGTTTAAAGATGGGACAATGAGCTAGAGAACTCTCTGAACAGGGAGAGATGTAGGGACGGAGAGGCTGATAGACTATCAGACTCTCTGCACCTAGTCTCTTTCCGAATCTCCTTGACATAACCATTTGTCAATGAGATTCGGAGGCCAGACGTCAGTCTCGTTTTTGTAGTGTCAGTTGCCTTGCAACGTCATGTCCCCCTAATTACTTTGAGCTTATTGACAAAAAGAGCAAAGGTTCTAGTAGATCCTTTCGAACCAGATCTCAGGATCCCTCAATTGTTATTCCCATCCAATTAGTGTCTCCCTACGTAAATCTCCCTATCTCTCCCCTCTCTTTGTTTTCTATAAAAGCCTTCATCATGATACGATTTTTATGACATCTTCACCACCCAGGAAGCGACGTTATTCTGTTATGAATGAACGCGTCAAGAGCGGCAGACTCGACTAGGAACTTGTGTCCAAAAAGAGAACGTAATAACTATATAAAGAGTTGGAAGTCATCAAGTCTGATCTTTGACGGGCGGTTTCCTCTTTATCTCTGGTCACGTAGTCCTTCTGTTTTTATAGAGTTAAAGGTGAAATCGAATAGGAGTTTTTATTCTGGATACAAAATATTTGCGTTTTCCTGTTCTTACTAAAATCCTTGGTTGAAGCCTCGAGAACTGATTCGAAAAAATCTGTTACTTTCCCGATGAACCCCTTCTACTTTTTTCGTTTGCTTTCATGCTTCAACTTTCGGGGAAGAGTCTAACAAGATTTTAAGTTTTTTTGAGTGAGTTATTTTTAAACATTTTGTTCTTGACTTTTTCTGTAACTTCTCCGCAATCTCTTGAGTAGACTCTTCCAAGCTTTGACTCGAATTACTTTTAGTCTCTTTTGGTGCACTGAAGCTACAAAGGTAAAGAAACAGCAGACACCATATGTTCCCACTAATTTGAGCCAGTTACTCAACGTTAAAGCGACAGTGTAGCTGTTGTGAACGTGTGCCGAAGTTGGTGCGCAGCAGGTTCAAAAAGTAGGCGCGAAACACAAAAATTTTGTTAAGCCGAGATTTTTGTTACGTTTTTCTCAATTATTTTGCTTCTTCGTAGTGTTCATCGTAAAGAGCACGTCAAAAATAGCTGGATTAGAGCAAAACTGGAAGATAATGTATGAAAATGACCTGAAACTACGCATTTTTTGCATTTGTTTGCAAAACACGAGCTTTTATGTTTTTATTTGATGTTTCTGTGCTTTTTTCGTGTTCTGTCGTTTTATAACCGATGTAATGTTCGTTTTGAAGTGAAATCTCGGAAGGAAATCACAAAAAAACGGCAAAAATCGCATTTTTGATGATTCCTTCAGTGAAATATTTTGAATTGCCTTTCGTAGATCGTGCCGCCAAATTTCATAGCTACACTGTCGCTTTAACGGTATAAGTTCTCAGATCACTCCAAAACACCCTTTGACAAGAAGACGGTAAAGTAACTTTTCATTGGATTATAAGAACCTGTTTTTATGTAACTTCGTTCCTTCTCAAATGCCACATAGTATGAAAACTGCCCATGATGTTCCGGAAAGTCTGGAAGTCTATGAAGACCTCCCTTCTTTTTTTTATTTAAAGGAAGACCTAATCTCCGGATGAGACACACACTCTCAGATGTTCTTTCCGTTCACGTTTCTCTCAGATATTCTTTTGGAAGGAAGTAGACTCCTTTTGTGTGTGTGGGACATCTGTCTCTCGCGTCTCGTTAGCGATCTTTTTAGGATAGACCACACGTGCTGAGAGCCCTTCAAGAGGAGAAATAAAAAGTTTTCACCTTCTTATCTCTCGGTCTTGCCCAAATTTTTCTCTCCTCGTTTTTCTAACCATTTGTCCTCTTCAAGGAACACCCCATCGAAAGCCGAGTTCTTTTTAAGCCCATTAACCCTAGTCAGCAACTGTTTTTCGTGCTCGCATTTCGCCGCCGGCTCCTCGAATTCCCATCTGCTGCTCGTCTTCCTCCTCCCTCCGTCTGTTCGACGACCTTCACTCATCAGAGTCAGGGTGGTCAATTAAACTTTTTGTACAGCCTTTTTCGTCTCTCTACACTTTTCTACCCTTGCCAGACTAATAGATGTTCTTCCTACAGTATACCTTGAGATTTTCACGGAGGGAAGAAAAGGCGTACAGTCTTCTTTCTACAGTGCTCCACATAATTATAAACGCACCCAACTTTTTTGCACCGGGGGGTCAAATAATGATTTCGTGTCTTTTCACCAAATATGAAAAGATGTCAAATGGATTGGCGTATTTGCGTACAGGATCAAATTTTGGGTAACATTCACCAAAAAAAGTATGCCCATTCTTTCAAAAAACTGAGTTTGGCCAATCCACATAATTATAAACGCACCTCAAAGAACTGCCAGTTTTTATATAATAACTCAAACAATAACAACAAAATTGCGTTTAATAATGTCTATCAGCTTCTGGTCCACTCGATGCCAGGCGTCGATAATTCCTCGTTTCAGGTCTTGAACGTCTCGATACGTCTTGTTTCCCGAGTAGATATCGCGTACCATGACGCCCCAGACGTTTTCCATAATGTTCAAATCGGGGGAACAAGCGGGCCATGGAAGAATAACGATTCTTCTTCGCTGTAACCAAGCAAGAGTGACAACAAAGCAGAGCTTGACACGTCCCTTGGACGAAATGGCGGCCCAAACCATGACACCTCCGCCCTTGAAGTTTTGTCGAGAAAATCGGAGTTTCGCCTTTCGTAGATCGTGCCAGTAAGAACGAAAACCGTCAGGACCATCGCATGAGAATTTCTTCTCGTCCGAAAAGACAAGCTGTGAATAAAAAAGATGATGAATGCCATGCCAAAACCACTGACCTTACTCCAATCGGTCCTTTGGTTGCTTCTCGCAAAATTAAGTCGGTTTTGTCGGTGCTTTGACGTCAGAAGTGGAGCTTTCTTCATTTTTCTCCATTTGATGAAGTTACTCTTTGAAATAACATGTCTAACAGTTTCGGCAGAGACATCAAGCTTCAAATCAGCTCTGATCTTGGAACAAGTCGTCACATTGGTAGAGACTTCTCGCAAGAGTTTTTCTCATAAATGGGCATACTTTTTTTTTGGTGAATGTTACCCAAAATTTGATCCTGTACGCAAATACGCCAATCCATTTGACATCTTTTCATATTTGGTGAAAAGACACGAAATCATTATTTGACCCCCCGGTGCAAAAAAGTTGGGTGCGTTTATAATTATGTGGAGCACTGTATGTACCTTGTCTGTATTAGATCTCCTTTAATGTTGAATGACTAAAGTTTTGAATCGAATTCCTATCACCGAGACTATTCTCAAATTAATTATGATAATTGTGCTGTCTCCCTCTTATTTCTCTGCCTGTTTAGACCTTAGGACTTCAATGGATGTAACATTATCTAAAATATTAAAAAGCTATGGTGTCTGTGGCTGACTCTGTGTGTTTGTCTGTTTGTCGATGGCGTCGTAGCAAGTCAAGAGTTGTCAAGATTCGATAGTAAGCAACTTTTGAACTTTGAGTTTTTACAGACTTTGACTTCTACTGTTCAGAGGCAAGTAGAAAGCTTTAAAAAACGGTAAATAGAATGTAGAAAAGTTTGGCGCATCGACGCCGGCAGGCGACGAAGACGGCTGGTCTTCTTTTATAAAAACGCTAAGGTCGCCCGAAGTGTATTTCGAACTTTTCAACCCCTTTGCATTGTCAAAATGCGAATGTGAGGGCAACTGTTTTGAATGTTTATGAGGAATCCGGCTACCACGTCCGTTTTTCGAAATAATCCCCTTTTCACTGTTTTCAAGTCGCACTACGGTCTGGCACTCTGAAGCTGCAGGTAACAAGTTATGTCCTGTCGAGAATTTAGGCAACAATTACGTTTTGAACTTGGAAAGTTGTATTACTGTTGTAGGGGTACGAAATGGAGTACGACGTCGTCAGACGACGAAGTCGGCTGGTTAGACTTACAACGTTGCGAAATAATCTGGTAAGAATGTAATCCAGGCGACATTCTTGTTTCTCTGTATAGTCGGGTAGCTGTTCAAAATAAAGAGGATTGACCTGGAAGCTGAATAATATCTGAGCACAGTCCACCCTCATTATTTCGGGGAAACACCTAATCTTCCCCTTATTCTTACAGTCTACCACAGCTCTGTAACCACTTTTCCGGTTCTATTTTATTACCACCAACTGTCGGAAAGTCGATTTGTTTCCCAATCCATCGCATGTTTCCCATACATAAACAGACGCACACCATAGCGTTTTAGCAGTACAGTGATATCAACAACTTCCTCAAACTCTATTTTTTCTAACAGCCTAATACATCCATTCCTCCGTCCCTTACTAAATGGCCTCTCACTTTTCAGAGCAATGATACCGAACCATCTTCTTATACCATTCGGCCTCCTCTTCACAATGTTGACTCTGATAGGAGTCGTTGGAAATCTAATTGTGATAATTGCAATAGCGGGAGACAGAAAGATGCGGAAGTCTGTCATGAACGTTCTTCTACTGAACCTTGTATTTAAACTTTTCTGTCTTCTCAAGCTGAAAGTTTAGGCTGTAGCAGACATGTGTAACTTGGTCCTGAATGCATGTGAATGGGTCCCTACAGTCACACTCGGACGTATTCACTGGGCTCTTCCGGACATGCTCTGCGGCGTCTGTCGCTATCTGGAACATGTCTTCTTGTTCGGATCGATTTCTACACAGATTGTTGTTTCGATAGAGAGGTGAGTGGAAAGATACTTGGGAAGAAGAAGAAGAAGAACCGCTTATGGCAAATTCAAAACTCGTCCGATTTCAAAACATGTATGACTCTCTTCTCCGTGTTCCCAAGACATTGGCTCAGCAGATCTACTTTAGGGGGATAAAACCACTGAGTCGAAAACTAGAGATGAGAGAACCTTCAGTAGTAAAAGTATTCTGCCATAAGCAGTTCGATACAGACTATTGAATCTGGGTTCTCCCAATTGGAGAGAGTGACTTTTTCGTAGTGAGTGTTCTCCCAGATATGGCTCGAGTATGCGGACCAAAGAGTCGGGTAGTGTAAAAAATATTCCAAACAATCAAAACTTGAAGGTACGTGGCAATAGTTCATCCCATCCATGCACGACGACTTTGTACAAGAAGAAACGCAATTTTGGCGGTGGCTGCTGCCTGGATCTTTGTGGGAGCATTTGCTTCTCCCTATGCATATCATCATTTTATCAAACGAACTTTCAGTAAGTTTTCCTTTCGAACGCTATTTAGAATCTGAATTCCAGTGGGAGCAAGTTGCAGCAACGCGGCAGCCGCATACGATTGGTGGCTTCATTATAAGCAAGCAGAATTTCTGGCCTTTTATCTCATCCCATGTGTCGTCATCATTTTCGTCTATTCTCGCGTTGTGCACTGTCTCTGGGCCAAGAATCCTCAGCTGGCTGAACGTGATTATAGTTTTTAGTCATCATAGTTCCAACTTTCAGACAGTAAACTGCTCAAAGGAGACAAGAAAAACGACTCTCTGAAAACCAGGATGAGTGTGGTCAAAATGCTTGTAGCCTGCGTCGCAGTCTATTTTATCTGCTATTCACCGATACAAGTCGTTTTTCTGGCAAAGTGGGTAGATTCCAACCTAAAAACAAAAAAAAACTAATATACAGAACAGTCTTCGACTCACATTACCATCTCTCCTATGCATTCCTGCTCATTTTCAATGCATTGGCAATGACATGCTCAGCTTCGAATCCGCTACTGTATACTCTCTTCTCCATCAAGTTTAGAAGGAAGTTGAAGTCGCTGCTGACTTGCGATAACTATCAGAGGTTGGAGGATTTGATTTCTTGGGATATCTGGACTTGTTAGGATTCCACTGGTCCGTGCAGTGAAAGTCCGACAATCGAAATTCTACAGTACAACTGGTCTTACCGATTAAATCTTGTGATCATGAACTAACGTGTACAAAGTGTTATACAAAATAAAAGATGAAAATACTTGCTTTCCTGAGCATTTGACTAGAAACAGGCTTTTCTCATTTGATCATTCTGGGAAAAGTACAGTCTATCGTCGTCGGTCGGTGGGTCAACTAGCCGCACCAGGCTCTGTACACACAGAAACCGGAGAGGTACTTGTTTAGCTCTAGGCTGCTCAATATGCCGGAAGGTTAGTGAAAAGATGCGAAAGAAAAATAATTGGGAGAAACCATAAAGATTACTCAGGCTTGTTGAACTGCGCCGCGGCCAGGTTAGACTTTGCGGCGGGCTAAAAAAATTCATTTCGCATTTTTTTCTAATTTTTTTTTGTTTCCAAATATGTCCCCCGATTAGATTTAGTTTTGCCATCAGAAAAATTGGAAGAAAATCGAAAACTGACGACAAAAATAGAAGAAATTTTAGCCCTGAAAGGGCGTTGCCAACCTTGTTTCACAAATTGTACCTGAGTTTCGTGCAAATTACGTAATTTCTACTCCCTAAGACAATCTTCTTGTGTTCAAGAAGTTTTCTGCTAAATAGTCACAGCAGACTTGACCCTCACACTTTCCATCCTCCCCCTGACTTTTCGAAAAACCATATTCATGATTTTTGCTGCTGATACGTTCTTATCGCCCTATTTTCTTCATCATGGTATGATACTAGTCTTTTTCTTGTCGGAACGAGCCATATGACCTTGTCCGTATGACTCAGTCAGTAGTATACTTGGGCAACTCGACTCGAGCCGAGTCGAGCTCGATTTGAGCCACGAGTCGGCTGGACTCGACTCGACATGGCCCACGAGCCGACTCGACTCGGGTCGGTACAGAACTCGAATCGGCTCGTGACTCAACTTTTCGACTCGACGCCCAAGTATACTGCACAGGTCTCCAGTTCGATTCCCATGCGTTTTGAAACTTTCTGCCAGCTTGTAAAGCACTTTCGAATACCTCATGATGCTGATTGTACCACATATTTGCCCGAGAGTCACGTTTTTACCCAGCTTCTCTTGTTTTAATCCAGATTCGAAACTGCGTCTTTCTTCCTTCTCTTTTCATGCTTACGCTCGTTTTTCAGTCAAATGGTCCCAACACTACGACCGAGATTGACGCCGCCGAAGGCAAAAAAGCCGAAGTAAGATAATCGGCTGTGGAGTTATTCATGGCAGATCCAAACTTTGGTATATCTTTATTTTTCAGTGAGGCAAAGAAGACCAAGACTCTTCCGAAGAAGCCGCCGCCAAAACCGAAGCCCGGTAACAAGCCGGTAGCTTTGAAAAACCGACTACAACGAGTCTCTTCGTCACCGAAACAGCCTCCTTCTGCCTGTGGCATTTGCCACTTCGTCCGGCCGTCTCAAACCGAGATGAAGACGCACACGTGCCGAAGATTGGAGGAACAGTACAAGTGCAGAAATTGTAAAAAGCGATTTCAATGGAAATTGGACAAAAAAGCCCATCAGAATCACTGTATCAAAAAGGTTCGTAGTTTTCTTATTCCTGTGAAAGTGACAGTTTTTCAGGTCACTCGTCAAGTAGGGAGAAGAATGGACTTGCGTCATCCTCGCCGCTACGAGGAGCCGGAGTTCCAGTCTTCCGAATATGAGCCTGGAGACGAGTCGCTGAGCGAGAAGGAAAAGAACGAGACGACGCCCTTCAGAATGGTTAGTTTATGTCTTGTTCTAATTGACCGACAAAAATTACAGAACGAATCTGGATGTCTCGTGCGCTCCGAGAAAATGCAGCTCCAGCAGACGACGACGGAAGCGGTCGCTGCTCTTCCAGAAGCCGAGCCTCTGATCGTACAGGACCAGCCGGGACAGCTGCCTGTAATCCAGCTCTCTGAGGCAGAAGTCTACTGCCCGGACCCGTACCAGACGGCCTTTGACGGCTACTTCAGCAACACCGAGTTCGACGTGGATATGGAGGTGAATTTTTCTTGTTATGATGGGCGGAGGCAAAGGCCTCGCAATCTGTTTTGCTTACTTTCAACATCAAATTGTCAGACCTCTACTGATCTCTCGACCAAGGAGATGCTTCTTACTGATCACGAAACGATGGAGCTGCTGAATGGCTACTCGAACACCAGCTCTGAGGCCGTTGAGGCTCTGAGGCCGTATGGATCCGACACGCAGGTAAATTTTGTGTCTTTTTGTTTTTCTTCGGCTCTCGAGACTCTGTTCTGATCACAAACTAATCCCTGAATTTTCAGGCATCTTTCGATCTCCTCCCCGACGAAACATGTTTCACGCCAGCCGATGTGAATGCGCTGATAAACGGCTATAACCCTAACTATGGCATGTGCTTAGAATTCCACGGCATGGAGGCCCGTTTCCTGGAATTCGAGAAAAGGATCGACAGTCTGGAAAAGAAGGTAGCGCAAATGCAAGTAGTGAGTTCATGTTTCCATTTCCTTTTTTCAAGCATATTTTATAGGCGAAGAAACTCATCGAAAAGCCTGCGAAGAATAGAGCCAAAGCTATTCATCCGATGCATTTCGTCCGTTAGATACTCATATCTCTTTGTACATATCACTTCGTTATTTTCTCAATTTTCCGATCTCGAATAAATGCTTTCTCATATTATTTTCCAGCAAACTCGCCAGAAATGAAATTGAGGAAACATGAACTCAAGTGAAACAAGTAGCTAGAAATGGGTTTTATTTTCTGAACTTTACGACAAAAAAATTTGGAGATCAGATGGCCGGGAACTCGGACTTGTTGGACCGCTATCCTCTACTTCCTTTTGTACACCTTGTTTCCTGCAGGGAAGATTTCCTCTTTTTATTATTAAATCTCTGCTCTCCACACTCCCATGACATTAGACAGTCCTTTAAACCAAAAAAGTCAAATTCCCAAACAATATATCGAATTTGAATGTTTCGGCTAAAAATTACGGAAACTGATGAAATTCGAGCCTTTAGGGTAGTTTTTCGTAGCAAGTTAGAAAATTTTGGCGCGAAAACGCATGTTTTAGCGCCAAAATTACGGAGTTGAATTTTAGGCTAAAAATGCCGAAATTGAAGTTCATTAATAGTTTTTCGTGGTTTCCTGCGTAAATTTAGGTGTTTATGAACGAATGTGATGGAAATAGTCAGTTTTAATTGTTTTGCAGACGGAAGTACATAGCAGTTTTAGCGAAGCCTGCAGCAGTTTTGTTGTTTCTCCCCCCGGCATTGTGGTAGTGACTGTTTTTGATCCTATTTCATACTTATGTTTTAGACCCAAGTAGACTAAAAGTACCAAATATACCTCGGCGCTGACTATATTCACGGATAACTGTCGTTTGTTAATCTCAGTATACCCCCACCGAGGGCCGCCGCCAAAGGCAGCGAGCCCGAGGCAGTAACAGATCATTTCAAATTTATTTAGTTCTGGAACAACGTAATAACAACGTCATATAACATCTTGCAGCAAAAAGTAATTTTCTTAGTTTCCACGTGTCCCTTGTCTTGTAAGTGCTGTTTTTATCCCATGATCTGAAATTGTATGTGTAAATTCCGCCGTTTATGACCTTGCTTCTCGCGTGACTCATTATACCACATTTCTCAGCTAATTTTCTCAATTTACAGGGCCCTATGCTGTAATCCTTCACCCCGTTGACATATTACCACAAGCAGTATGTATCTCCTGTCACTACTGCTCTTTCTCCCCATAGCTGATAAGCTTTCATGTAATTTTCTCTGTAACCTCATTTTTAGGACTATGTCTAAATAATTTCATCGATAATTTCGAAACACTCAACTACAACACTAGGTCGACGTCCAACTTGAGGCGCAAGAGGTTGGCCGGCTACTCGGAGCCGGTCAAATTGAAATTCAAGGCCTATAACAAGTTGGTTTTCTCTCCTTCATTGCTCCAACTGGTATTTTAGGACCTTCGACCTCAAACTGCAGCCGCTGGAAGAAGAAAACAGCCCCTTCCACTTCGATCACATGCTCGACGTCGACGGCCAATTCGCGGATGTCCAGCCACATCACTTCCTCTACGAAGGACACGCGAACGGTTCGTCGCTTTTCTGTCTTGCTGTCACTTACCCTGTCTCTCAATCTGCCTCTCTGACCTCAAAGCCATCTTTCAGACGACCCATACTCGCGAGTGTACGGTTCCATCATCGACGGCGTCTTCGACGGTCACATACACACATCCGACGGCCATTCCTATTCCGTGGACCGCGTCAGCAAGTACTTCACGATGGGCCAACGACCAAGTCAATATCATAGCGTCATCTACCATGATGACGAGATCAATCACGCCAAATTCAGAGCCAAGAGGTGGGTGTAATTGTTTTATTTCTGTACCTTGTTGTGTAATCGGAGGTATGGAAGGCTGGGCTGGATAGACAGACTAAGCTGGTCGAGATTGGGAGTAGCCCAGAATTTGGTCATATTGATGGCTATTAGGTCCCAGTCTGGGTCTCCCACAGTACGGGTCGATCAGTTGTGCAAACCTCGTCGCTCACAAGCTCCATACTGATCTGACCGATAAAATCAGTAGATGGAGACGACCAGGCCCGGTTTATAAGCACCTGGAGGCTCAATGCTAGCTTAGCACACTTCGGGTTGCTTTCGGCTTATCTCTAAGGCTAGTGTTACCGATATGTAAGCTTCTGGCGTTCATGCTGGGCCAAGTTTGTCCGTATGACATCAATAAGGTTCTTGCCTGGACACCCAATGTTTACAAGTCCTGTCACTGTCCTCTGAGCTGGAGGATGTAGGTTAGGCTATCCCTATGTGACAAGCTGAATGATCATCATAAGTTGTCAGGCTATATTTGAACAGAACGTATGGTTTGGCCTGCTAGATTTACCTCCAAGCAGCTGTCTGAGGTTACGGTAAAGATCAGGGGTGAGCTAATCACCCTCGCAGTCGGTGATGCCTTGGTTTTGTGATATACAAGCGATATGTCGGTTATTTTCTTTACTTGCCCATATCTATCCCAATTTTAAAGCTAAAGGTCAGATAAAACTCAATAATCCCTCAATTTTCAGAAGTGCCGAACCTCCTTCGAGTCCAAGCTGCGGCCTCGACGACCATGTGAAACGGGACATGGAGCACATGCAGCGGTCGGTCGAGCAGCCTCTGGACGAGTACACGAACTATATGACGATGTACGGACGTCAGAAGCGGGCAGCCCGGGACCAGAAGGGACTCTACAACGTGAGGACGTGCTCGCTATACATGCAAGCAGATCACAAGCTCTACGAGCACATCAAGAAGAAGGAGGGCAACAACGACCCGATACGAACGAGAGAAGAGATTGTCAGCCTCTTCTACAATCACATCAAAGCCGTCAACGAGATCTACGAGGGAACTGACTTTAACGGCATCAAAGGGCTGCACTTTGTCATCCAGAGGACATCGGTACGTTCTTCATTTCCATTAAAAATTGAAATGGTCGCCGTCACATTCACGGCCAAAGCGGTTAGACTGTTGTTGTGACCACAGACAAGACAGTCAGACAGCCACTTCTACATAGCGTGACGAAACCTGGTTGACTGCTTATCTGTCTTGTCTGTGGCCACACAACATAAAGGCTGTCTAGACTGTGGCCACAACAAGATCGTTGTCAAAGTGTCTTGCTTATGGCCACAACTAGACATGGCTCCGGGCCGGGCCGGAGATTCCAGGCCCGGTCCCCAGAGTTGGCCGTCGGACCAGGATCGGGCCAAAAATGAAGATGGTCATATTATAGCGCATTCTAGAACTAAATCAATAAATAATAATATTGTTATATTTTGTTGAACTTTTTTTTACTAAAAATGACGAAAAAAATGCGGATTTTGGTCAAAAAACACCCCTTTTTCCAAAATTTCCCCGTGGGCCGGGCTTTTCAGGCCCGTCCCGGCCCGTCAGCAATATCTGGCCACAACAGAATCGCTGTGTATTCGTGCCTGGACCCAGATAATTGGTCGTTCTATAACTTTTCTCATCCTATTCCTTCCAGATTTTCACCCCCGATACGTGTGACCGCGGCAAGCCGAAGGAGGGCTTTGAGAACCCCTTCTGTGAGGATAATGTGGACGTCTCGAACTTTCTAAACCTCAACTCCCAGCGCAATCACTCGGCCTTCTGCTTGGCCTATGCCCTGACTTTCCGCGACTTTGTCGGCGGAACGCTGGGCCTGGCCTGGGTCGCCAGTCCACAATTCAGTGAGTTTTTCTTCATTCTTTTTCTTGTACGACTTCTCGAATCTTCTCTTATCGATAAATTTACAGATACGGCCGGAGGCATCTGCCAAGTCTACCAGCGCTACAACGAGGGCTCCCGGGGCTGGGTCTACCGCTCCCTGAATACCGGCATCGTCACCCTGGTCAACTATGGAAATCGCGTCCCGACGAGAGTCAGCCAGCTGACGCTGGCGCACGAAATCGGCCACAATTTCGGATCCCCTCACGACTTTCCCCTAGGTTCGTTTTTTGTCCCAACTTCTTCTTTAAAATCGCATTTGCAGAATGCCAGCCTGGCCTACCGGACGGCAACTTCATCATGTTCGCCTCGGCCACGTCCGGAGACAAGCCCAACAACGCCAAGTTCTCCCAGTGCTCGATAAACAATATTTCAAGCGTGCTCAACGTCGTCCTGCAGCAAGTGCCAGTCGATCCGACCCGAAACGCCGTCACGACGCTGGCCAAGCGAAACTGCTTCCAGGAGAGGACGTCGGCTTTCTGTGGCAATCAGATATTCGAGGCTGGCAGCGAGGAATGCGACTGCGGATTTAGTCAAGCCGACTGCGATCAGATGGGCGACAAGTGCTGTGTTCCGCACGAAGCTGGCAGGGATGGAGGCGGACCGGGACCGTGCAAGCGCAAAATCGGAGCCCGTTGCTCGCCATCCGAGGGCTACTGCTGCAATCCCGATACTTGCGGCCTTCATTCGGCCCACGAGGCCAAGGTCTGCAGAATGGTGAGTCTTTTTCTTATTTTCTCAAGTAAATTGCTCAAATTTAGGAATCAGAGTGCAGCGAGGCCCAGATATGCGACGGACACTCGGCCCAATGTCCAGGATCGGCTCCAAAGCCGGACGGTCTGCCATGTCAGGATAGCACAAAAGTCTGTGCCAGCGGCAGTTGCAATGGATCAATCTGCGAGCTCTTCGGTCTCAAGGACTGCTTTTTGACCGAGGGAAAACCCGAAGAGCTGTGCTTCTTGGCCTGTCTCAAGAATGGAAGTGAGTTTTTTAAGGTTTTTAGCCAAAAAAAATTGAGTAACAGGGAGCTGGTAATTTCTCAGCTGTCTAACTGTCGTAGCTGCAACACAAATGACTGTCATAGCGCCTGTCTAGACTGACCACAACACAAAGGCTGTTTTGTCTGTAGCCACAACTAAGCTTGCTGTCTAACTGTCGTGGTTGTAGCCACTTCAAAGTTTGGAGTGGCAAAATATTGTTTTCTGAGTACTTTGAGACATTGGCTACAAGTTGGCATCAGTCACAAACTAACTAAGAAAAAAATTATTTTTTGACAAATTCCGGGTCCGGGAGACCCATTTAAAAATTTGTGTTTGCTTAGCGACGTCTATAGAGTGATAGATGATCTCGGTTTTTAGCCCAATTCGACAAGTGTAAGGGACGTCGCACTGGGTCATAATAATAATGGTCCAGTACATACCTGCTCCAAACTTGCTTTCCACACCATTTTCTAGATAATTCCGTAATTTTCAGAATGTACCTCGAGTGTCAACCTGCCAGAATTCTCTCCCAATAGGATCAACTTTATCCAGAGCAACCGAAGAGGACACAGCGGCCTCGTGCTTCATCCCGGCTCTCCCTGCAACAACTACAAGGGCTACTGCGACATTTTCCGCAAGTGCCGAAGCGTCGACGCCAACGGACCGCTAGCCCGGCTGAAGTATCTTCTTTTCGACAAGAGGACGATAGAGACCGTCTCTCAATGGGTTCAGGTAAGCCTTGTTCATGTTTTGTAGACAAAAATGCGAATTTTAGGAGCACTGGTGGGTCGTGGTAATAGCCGGCCTCATTCTTCTAATCGTGATGAGCCTTTTCGTCAAATGCTGTGCCGTTCACACGCCATCAACAAATCCAAACAAGCCGGCAGCTCTCAACTTTTACCAGACTCTGACAAGGCCATCTACTCTCATCGTGAGTGTTTTCACTTGGTATTTTTTGTACTGGGTGATGCTGTGTTTTCACTTGATATTTTTTGTACTGGATGATGCCCTTATCTATATGTTGCCAGACGCATTTTTTTATGTTTTAGTTGCATAACTTGGCTGGGTATCCAACGGTTTCAATGAGTCCTCCGCCGATTCCACTGATTCCCGTCACGACTTCACCAGCCCAGGTTAACGTCGTCGAGCCGCCGCCTCCCTATACACCGTCAGCTGTTCCGGCTGCAGCAATGGGCGGACCGCCTCGTGGACATCGGAAGAACAAGCGCCAGATGACGTCTGACAGCCAACAGCAGCCGAAGACGAGCTCCCGCTCCTCAAACCCCAAGTAATTTTCCCCCTCTTTTTCTGCCTCAAAAACTCTGTGATGCGTGTCATTCCATTTCACTTAGGTCCCGCAGTTTTGTCACATATCATATTTTAGCCAAAAAGCAAAACGGTCGATTTTGATGTATAATCCCTCTTTGAATCTCATACCCCCGAGTATCGACAGTATCCCCAAATTCTATTACAGTGCCTTAGTTTTCCTCTCCTTTCCCCGCCAAAGTGTAGGGTCTTCGAACGAAATTTGTCATGTTTTAGCCCGCCTTATATTTTGTCACGTTCTTTCATTTCCCCTAAGTTATTATACGACATTTTGTATAATAAACGTGTGCTTTTCGAGAAAAAGATACAAGTGTTCTTCCGTAGTCTATTTGACGAGATCATTTTCACACAAGTGATCGCCTCTCGCAAGATGGGGAGAGGGTGGTAGACGATCAGCTGCGCTACACCGAGAAGAGGATAATGTTTCCCAGGTTTCTGCAAATAGTTGGAGGTCAATTTTTCTTCTTTCTGCTTATTTGCCCTGCTCAGCGAATACTTGTCTGGGCCGGACTGAACAGTTTTGAAGAAAAAGCCATCAAAAGATCAGAGTGCCCTTATAAAGGGAATAGATCAAGGGAAGGGAACTCCCTAACTGTTGATAGGACTTCCTTCTTTATTCCTTCGGAATGCCTGTCGGCACAGCACAAAAATGGCTTGTTCCCGGTCATTTTTTCGGTCTTTCATGTCAAAAAAGTGACAGTTTGCATCCAGAATATTGCGATGTCTTCTACTTTTCAAATTAGCAAGATTTCTGTGAATATTCTTCCCTTGTTTGTATAGTTTTATGTCTTGTTCTTTAAAAAACGAGGCCGCTAGCTTTAGAACTTGAAACACGATTAGAAGAAGGACTTCAAAATATTGTTCGAGCCAAAACGGACAGAGGCTGCGGATATGATCTAAAGAGACTTCCATGATATTTTTCATATTCTGGCCCGTAATTGGAGATGGGTCTAAACACTGCAATGAAACATTCTTCAGACGCTTTAGACGCTCACAATCTAATCTAGTCCTTCTTTTTGATTGTCTATTGGAAGTAATCAGAAAAAAAACTGATCTCTATCGTAAAGGAAAGCTGAAGGGCACCTGGAAGAAAATCGATATGAGTATCGAGGTAATCCTACTCGCAACTAATCAAGTTTTTGATTTATTTATCCTGTATATAAAACTTTTGGTTTACAAAGACCCAAAGTTCTTGGTTTTTGGGTATGCTCATGTCTCCGATTCTCGAGAGAAGTGATACTGAACGAGCTCCAAGGAACGGATAACAGCTGTTTGCCGATCTTTGTATCTAACGATAAGACGGTTTATTGGAATTTCTAGTCTTTCCTTCTTTTGTTCAGCAGTGTATAACTTTATACATGAAGTTCGGGACCATCCTGCCGCGGTGTTTAGACAAAACTGTGCATCAGACCAGTCTTCCCCTCTTGATCTGCTTTTCCCACATTAAAATTCCATAAATTTGCTGATTCTTTTCATCTTTTCACCATTTTCAACAGCTTCTATCGTTTGCCTGCTTCTTTTTCTTTTCTCTAAATACGAAGCATGCACGGGTCTATGTCTGTTCCTATTCTTTTCTTCTTCTTTTCAATCCACTTTACAGAATGGGAGATTCACACACGCCTGGGACAGCTTCAGTCAACCAATCGCCTCTAGTTGCTGCTCTGAGCACGCCATCTGTAAGATTTTTCGGGAATTTCATTGTTCTTGGTTCTGTTCAGCCTGGCACCCTCTTTTCCTTCTCTATATAGCATGCTTTTCGAGTTTTTCCGTCTGAAACAATGAAAAATCATTTTGTGTCAGTGAAAACGAAATATTCTACCGTAATTCTAGGTATTCTTGGCTGATCAGCGCTGAAAACGAGCGCGAATTTGAATTTTTCTGCATTTCTGACACCCACGGCGTTTCAAAACAGTGGAAACGGCATGTGCACTTTTTTCGCGCCAATTTGAGAAACTACTGGCGGCAATTCAAAATTTCCAGAGTTATTATTTTTATTCTGGACTAATATCACTCGAAAACATCCATTTTTCGACGTTTATATGTCCTTTTCCTAAACCAGCTCAGTATAGCTGCATAAATGACAAAAAAAAATCATATTAGTATCGTCTAACCCTACAAGGAACGAGATCTTTCGGAATCTAGGCATTTTCACCAAGATTTTTACAGTCCTCTCATCAGATTCAGTTTCTTCATTACTGGAATATCATTTTCCTAGCATTTGGACGTCTCACGTAGTATAAATGCAGCAGCATTTGTTTTTAGTGCTTATTTGAGGCAAAGTTGGTTTTCCTCTTTGGCAACTTCTTCACTATGTTCAGTCACGCGAAATTGAGGAGAAATTAGTAAAAAAAAGGATCATTTGCTAGGTTAGAACAACCTAAAAAAATTCGATTTATCGAAAAAAAAAAATTACGTTTGAATAGCTCGCCAGAGGAATACAGTAGGCGATTACTGTAGTTTACTGTAGTATACTGTAATAATGAAACTGGGCGGCATTACGTCTCATTCAAACAGATGTACACCTTGTTGAAACGCCGTGGTGTTATTTGTGTACACACCTGTTTGAATGAGACGTAATGCCGCCCAGTTTCCTAAGTACAGTACCCGTGTCTGGCGCGCATTCAAACGACGTTTTATTCAAAAAATCAGATCTTCGTAGGTTGCTGCAAGCTATCAAATCTGCTATTTTAGGCATTTTTCTCCCTAATTTTGTATTATTGAACATTGTAGAGAAGCTGTCAAAGAGGAAAATGAACATTGTTTCAAAAATAGCCAAAATAAGCGTTTTGAAACGTGTATCACACGTAAACCGTCCAAAAGCTGAGAAAACTATTCCAGCGCATGAGAATCCCAATCTGAAAGCAGACCTATGAAGATATAGGCAGAACTTCGGGGGTATTGTGATGGATTTGATGGACACAGGTAAATCGGGCAGATCTTTTGATATTTTTTGTAATTGATGTGCAGACGATGCTACTAGCTTTTCTGAGGGTGAAGAGCCAGTGAAAAGCAGATAATGTTAAAAATTAGGGTGAAATTGGCCTGAAATTCCCGAAAGGCGATAGTCAAATTTTGAATTCCCGCCACGCGCCTTACGAAATGGCGCGAAAGTAGGTGTGTACATTTTTTCTATGGCGGTAAAGTCTGTTCAAAAAAAAAAGAACGTAACAGTAACCCATAAATATTTCGAAATCGGTTTTGAATTGTTGCAGTTTACCCTGAAAATCAGGGGTTTGTGGTTCTCGAAGCAAAATATTTATGGGTTACTGTTGCGTTCTTTTTTTTAACAGACTTTAACACGTGCACCGTTTTCTGGAAATTGCGTTCTCTTCATTTTTTTGCGTTTTTCTCAGTTTACCTAAATTTCAACTTTCTTCATCCTCTGGCTTTCTGTTCGTACAATTGGATGCATTTTGTTCCGATTTACGTTGTCTGTGAGCTCATCCTATGATTTTATCCACAAATGCGTTAAAAAAAGCTGTCGAAACAAAAATTCGTGCCACAAACAATCGTTTTTCGTATATAGTAACTTGATATTTTTCTCAAGGAAATTTGCTCCTGAATACGGAAAACTCGAAACTATCTCTATTTCACCGATTTCCTAACTCGGCATGCATCTGCTAACTTTTAGCACCCCTATGTCCATGCTCTGCACGTCTCCAAGGCCGAATTTCATCCATCCTCTCCCGACATTTTCTCGCTTAACTTGTCTCGTGTTTCTACTAATCTCCTGCCCTCCAGATGTATCGTCCGAACGGTGTCGGTTTCAATGGATCCCCGCAGTATCCGGCGGCAGGAATACGTACTCCGCAACCCGGCGGCTGGCCCCTGAATGTTTGTCCACTTTTTTTCTAATTTGGAATTGAAAAATGCGTGTGCTGCAAGTGTTTGTGACCAGTGTTGAAGCAAAATATTTGTATTTTACCCTTAAATTCAATTTTAGCAAGCTCTCAATGAGGGATCGCCTTACAACACCCCGAATAATGGAACTCCCGGGCCTATGCGAGTCGGACCACCAAGTAAACCCTTTTCCATTCATTTCTAACCAACTTTTTCAGTTAACATTCGGCCAGGACCATATCCTCCGCGGCCGGGCTTTCCTGGACCTCATGGCCCTCCGCAACAGGTAAATTCAGTCATGTTTCTCTCATAAATATGAATTTTTAGGTAGTTGTGCAGCGACACATGCCCCCAGGACCGCATCAAATGATTCCGCAGCCGATTCCGATGGGCCACGGGCCGCCTGTCCCCGCTCCTCAAATAATGCATCTTCCGCAGACTACGGGAGGAATTATTGACAAAGTCAGTGTTTTATAGATTCTTTCAACTAATTTTACGTTGTTAGGTACGTCTAGACGATTTAGTGAAGCAAATAGACCCAAATACTAATTTGGAGGATAATGTGAAAGAGACGCTCATTGAATACTGTGACGATTTCATTTCCGACGTATGTTTTCTATTTTTTCCTCAATTTGTAGCCATTTTCAGGTAATAAGCAAAGTCTGTAACCTGGCCACCTACAGAACGATCCAGCAGCAACAGCCGAACAAGAAAATCGAGGTCAGAGACGTGGAGATGGTCCTCAACATGGCCTACAACATGCCTTCCGTTAGTTTTTAGTGTTTTCGCACTAAAAATACTAATCTGTAGGTTCCCCGAGCAGCGGTGCACGTCTTCGCGCATCCGCCGACAAGCTATCCGAAGCTGGACGGTCATCCGCCGACAGATGCTCACAAACAGCGCTTGATGTTGATCAAAAAGCAACTGAAGAAGATTTAATCAAATTTGTGCCTGTATTTTTTCACTTACAACGATCTCCTGTAGGTATCTGAATGAAGAGTTCTTTTTCTTCGCTTATTTCTCTGAAAACGGTTCAAACCGAAACATACAGTCGTTTCATCCTGTTTTGTTAAGAATTTGAACAAAACTAAACTTTAGGAATGGACGAACGGACAAGAAGCACAAACTGTCGGTACTAGAAGGTTTGTAATTCGATTGAATTGAAAAATATAGAGAAATTAAGAATCCGATGTTATTCACGACGGCGCTAGCCGTCTTCCTCATCTCGTGGTCCTCGATATTCTTACTCGACTATCTGCTCCGGCTGAAAAATGTACAAGCATACATTGATTTCGCGAATGCACATGGACTGGAGATTTCGCCATTCCAAGTATTGTTTTTCTATTGATTTCAAAGCAAACTTTCTTTTCTGACCGTTTCCTATCAGCTTTCGTGTTTAAATAAAGAAAAATACGAGAGATCAGCGTATTTCTAAAAATTTGAATAAACCCGATGCTTACCGAACTCTGCGATTAACTCATTCTTCTCTTATGCAAAAGCTTACAGCTTCGTCTCTACACAGCCAGAAACGAGCTGCCCGAGCCTCCAGCCGGCGTGATCAAGACAGAAGACGGCGCCTTCAAGAGAACAATGACGGCCATCTGGTTCGGAATCGGCGCTTTCGTCTCACTCATCTGTCTCGTCTTCATCACCGTCTATCTAGCACAGACACTTCTAGCCAGTAAATTTTTGATTTTTTTTTCAGTTTAAAAATCTTCCAGACGTCTCTCATCTGGCCGCCCATAAGCCGAAAATGGCCACTTATAGGGCAATGCCGATTCCGACGACAGCTCCGGCGCCGGAGAGTGGCGAAGAATTGCCGCCAGCTCCGCCAGAAGAAGAATACGACGTGTTGGAAGGAGGATACGCAAAGGGCGGAGACGGTCTGGTCCCGATAATTCCCGGAGTGAACCTGCCATGGAGCCATATTCCCACGTTCATGCTGGTTCTAATTGTGGCTACAGTCGTTCATGAGGTCAGTTCCATCACTGATTTGTAAGGTTGTCATAAAGGTCTCGAATAGCGGACAGAAGAAAAGTAAATGAAAATCTGTCGCTATAGTCTGTTCAGAATCTAATGAGAAAAAATTTGACTTTTAAAAAGTTCGTTGTTAGTTCATGAGGTCAGTTCAAGGTCAGCAAAAGCCGCCCGCAACAACATCCTATAGGTGAAACGTTGGGTACTCGGTCATCATTTGGATTTGGCCTAAAAATTGGAATTAGGTTGACTGAGTGTCTAACGTTTCCACGTTATGTAAAAAATCACAAATTTCACAATAAGACATTGTATTTTTTTCAGCTCGGGCATGCAAAAGCCGCCCGCAACAACAACGTCCGCGTCAACGGCTTCGGCATCTTCATCTTCGCCCTTTACCCGGGAGCCTTTACCGACATTGATCCAGACTCTTTAAGTAAATTTTTCTATATATTTTGAACCCAAATCGCACATTTAGAAAGAGCAACATCCTTCAAAAAGCTGATGATTTTCGGCGGCGGAATCTGGCACAATATCGTTTTGGCCGGCCTAGCATATCTGCTCTTCCTGGCCACTCCTTTCGCCCTGAGCCCGTTTTTCTCTGAAAATGGAGGCGTGACAGTTACAGGTTTGTTTTCTATTCAATTTATACAAAAATAATATAGGCGTGAGCTCTCGATCAGGGCTACATGGTCCAGCTGGACTTTCCCCAGGAAATATCGTCGAATTCATCGAAAATTGTCCCATTCGGAGATTGGAAGACTGGCGAGACTGTGTCCGACGGCTGGAACATCAGCAAAACGGACGCTGTATTCCGAGAAGCGTCGTCGAGTCGTCCAAAACAGATAAGGCGAGTTATTTTTCCAGATGTATAACCTGTAGCCTTTTTTCAAGAAGATAAACTAGGTAGGCCTCTGTTATAGAAATCGCCCTGGTTCACTTAAAAGGTCCGTCTGACAATGAGCCTCTACTTGGCAATAATTGTTGCTGTTTTGTTTTGAAAAAGTTTCTTTGAAAAACTCAAAAGTAATTAGTCAGTTCTAGGATAAAACAGTTGGGAGAACATTGCTGAAGTGTGGGTAGATCTGCTGTTGTAACTTTCAAAAAAGGGAATAGAATTAGGGGACGAGGAGAATTTTAGAACGGTGGGACAGATTGTGAGGCTTCGCAAAAGAAGTGAACTCAGCGGCTGAGTCTTGGGCTCTAGCCTGACAAGGGCGTTGCTAACTTTGTCTGCTAAAAATGTTGGAATATCCGAAAATCCAAAATGTTCTGCAGTTATAGGCTTTTTACAGCTAAGTATTATAAAAGGAGCTAAAAATGGACAAAAAAGCTCTGTAAACCTCAATTTCCAGGCCAGCGTAGCCGCTGACGAGATTCTCTGCTGCGACAGCTTCACGAACATCACTCACGCCCATATGTGCTTCGAGACGGAAGTCATCGTCATTTCGCAGCAGATTTCCTCAAAAGCCCCCGATGCCAAGATGGAACTTTTAAGTGGCCTTCTTGGACAGGTTTGCCTTGTTTAAATTTATCTAAAATACTATAATTTTAGAAGGCAGCGGTAGTAAAAGAGCGTCGAGAGCTGACGAAACAGTTCAGCTGTCTGTCGGCCCGATACGTGACAGATCAGGAGATTTGTAACAAGACGCAGGACGGAGCTTGTCAGCAGGTGTGTTTTGGGCTGATTTGATTTAGAAAAAGCACAGCTAGAAAGTACAAGATTTCTGATCATTTAGCAGCTGACGATGTCGTAATCATTTTTATTCGCTCCGCCACCCTTTTACAGCAATTAACAAAAATATGAGCATTAGGAGCATCGTTTCTCTCCATTTTGTCTACTTTCTTCGCAACAGCTTTGTTCACATAAACTGTACTTTATAATCCAGCAAAAACATTCAAAATGGCTTTAAAATATTGCTAAGTTTCAGAATGACGCCTCGGATCCCACAATCTGTCTTTTTCCGGCCCTCTACAACGGGACCCAGCTGTCCAGAATCACAGTAAGAGACGTCAAACGGCCCGTCCTCTACGTCGGAAATCTCGACGAACTCATTTCTTTTGTATCCATTACGGGATTGACTCCCCGATGGGATTTTGTGCCTTATTGGCTTGCTGAGGCCATCGAATTAGTTCCAAAGGTTTGCTTACCCTTTTTTGTTAAATAATATTTTCAAATTCAGTATCTTTTCACATTATCCGTAGCCCTGGCTGCCCTCAACGCCGTGCCTTGTTATTATCTAGATGGACAATTCATAGTGACAGTTGTAATCAAGTGGATGTTTCCAATTATGCCCAAAAGGTTAGTTTTGTCTTTTTTTCTTTGGTATTCTTTGAAAGTGGATAATTTAAAACCTTGCTATCACTGACGAATTTTCAAAAAACTGAAAGTCTATTGCCTGAACATTGTTGTTTTCCTATCATTTTCCCCTAAAATTATACTTGGGCGACTCGACTCGAGGCACCCCACGAGTCGGCTTAGGACTCGAGATGGTCCTCGAGTTCGACTCGACTCGGATTCGAATCCGGACTCGACTCCGAGTCGAACCAAGTAAAACATCGATTCTAACAAGATCATCAACTTTCAGACGCCGAAGCATGCTGACGAATTTGATCCTAGTCTGCGGCAGTCTCCTCCTCACCGCCAACATTTTAATCGGATTTTTAAAGTTTACTCTCAGATAGACCACATTTTCCCCCACCTGTAAGAATCTCAAACTTTGCCCACTATTCTGTGATATTCCTCTTCCTTTTTCTGAGACCCAACCGGTAGTTTTCGTGCAATCCTCCCCGTTCCCCTACTTAGCAAAAAAAGCATAATTCGGGTGCTAAATGGTAATTTTTGGCGGTGTCCCTCCTCACATAATAATTTTTTTTTCAAACATATTCTTGATGACAAATCGTGATCGTGTGTGTCTAATCTCATTTCATGGGTACCCTTCTCACTATCTGAAATACCATATTCCCTCAATTAGGCGGGCTCTCTAATTTACAAAAAAAAATTGTCGGGATTTGTCTCTCTTTGTATGGAAAACTGTCGAAAATGAAGGTCTGTTCTTCTGATTCACGAGCTTCGAGCCGGGACTGTTTGTCCTTCAAAAACATTGGGTCAGAGAGCGAAGATGACGGGAGCCAGATCAACACCGATTTTTAAGAGAGATCCCCCGGAAGGAAAGTCTGAAGAATCGAGAAGATAAATGGAATATTCTGGAACGCCCACAAAGTTCGCAGAAATACATGTGCTTCGAGCTGATGGAGGGAACAGGTGAAAAGAAGAATGGGATCAGATTGTGCTGGGAAAAAGGACAATTAAAAAAGTGTAAGGAAGAGCTCTTTTAGATTAGCCGAATCTCTTGATGACACAGTTTTTCAAAACATTCTCATCGGCATTTCTCTTTCTATTTGGTTGTTTTATGGAGAAAGATACTGCAAAAGTAGAATCAAACGGATAATAGCTGTCGTTGTTCTGCACGGGCCAGGTAAAGTAGAAATTTATGTGTGTCGACTTTTTGTCCAGTTCTTCTTAGATTTGTCAGTTCGAAGGAATTGTTACGACTTTCAGGTAGACTGGGTAGAAAATTAAGACTTTACAAGACTTGTATCTTTGCAGTAATTCTTTATACAAAGCAAGCCTTATCATTTTTTTTTCTGTCTTCCGCTTTTCGTTTGGCTGTTATGGTTTTGTCCTAAATATCCTACGCCAATATTTCCCGTTACGTTCTCCTCCTCATCGATCTGCTTATCAAAGTCCACCACGTCAAAACAATGACTGGATTATTTGCGTCAGCTACGTTCTGACACTGAACTTGCTCCGATCATCTGTCTGTAGCCAGACCTGCAAAACTGCCAAGTTTTTCAAACTTCGATCCCTCCAGCGAATCTCCCAGCTCCCGGAGATGTCTTCTATTCCTGGAGCGGTTTCTTTTCGCAGCCAGAGGCCAGTGACAGCTGAACGCCCCGGGGCTGTCAGAGCCGGGTCCGCCCTCCCGCTACGGGTCCCTATTTAACTGGCCACTTCTCACCGAGAGAGACAACAGTCAACAGACACATAGCAACATGATCAAGAAAAGGCAAGTTTTCCTCTCTGATCTATCATCAATCAGTTCTACCTATATTCGTTTGCTTTACAATATTCTTTTTTACACCACGACTTTTTCAAATTTTGTACTATAATTTTTTTTCCAATTCATAGAACGGGTAACATTCGAACAGTTCAGGTTCTCTAAAGAGCGCATAGTCTGGATCTCATTCTGAACGTTGACACTCCAGAACACTTTAAGATGATCTCGATTTTTCTATTTTTGTCTCCAATTTGAGCTAGAACCTTCCCATTGACCTCCCAGAGCGCGAGCCAAGATCCTCCATTGTGCTGTCAAGAACGACTTGTTTGCAGATTGCTCCTACTAGCAGCAGTCGTCGGAACAATGCACGCCGCCCCGGCTAAGATCGAGGACGAACCCCTTCCCACGGATACGGTACTCGTTCTCATGACAGCTACTAATAGCGAAGGCACCTTGCAGAAGCTCGAGCCCCTCAACGACGACGTCATGAAAGTCCCCCTCGCTAAGGATATGCGACGACAAGGCAGGAGGAGTATGTCGAGGCCATCTGGCTCAACCGCTGCTTTTTCAGATCCCTTCAGTTCTTTTGGAGGTAATTACGGAAGCTACGGAGGTGGCGGAGGAGGAGGCGGTGGGCCCTTCGGCGGCTTCAACGGAGGCTACGGAAACGGTTCGTTTTGACTCTTGTTCAGGCAATGGAATCCTTAGGAATGGGTGGCTTCGGAGGCGGTGGAGATTTTGGAGGCGGAGGATACGGAGGCGGAGGATACGGTGGAGACGGAGGCTACGGCATGGGTGGTGGTGGAGGCGGCTACGGAGGTCCAGGAGGATTCGGAGGTTCTTTTCATATTTCTTACAGGCCATGCGTAGCGTCTATGTTTGGCCAAAAACTGCAGTAGGCCGTCTACTGAAGAGTTTATTGTACTCTATGAACAAAGCATAACTATTTTTCAGGAATGGGAGGCGGCGGAGATGGATACGGAGGCGGATATGGCGGTGGAGGATACGGTGGAGACGGATACGGTGGCGATTTTTCCGAATCTTCCTGTATCAGAATCTTTCAGGAATGGGCGGCGGAGGCTACGGAAACGGAGGCAACGGAGGTGGCTGGGGAGGACCCATGGGCGGCTACGGAGGCGGCGGATACGGAGGCATGGGAGGAGGTTACGGAGGCGGAATGGGAGGTGGAGGAGGCATGGGTGGAGGAGATTATTACGGAGGAGGACCATACGGTGGAGCAGGAATGGGAGGAGGCATGGGTGGCGGAGGCGGCTGTCCCAACGGAGAATGTCGTGGAAGAAAATAGACTCTTCTCAGTTTCTGTATTTATTATATGTATGACAGGTTCCTCACTTTTTTTGTACCCTCTTTCAAATAAATCGTCAGTTTGAGGGTTTCACCAGATGAACGTTGCAGAGGATTTCTGGGGCTCAGCAGTAGTAGCGACAGAACAGTCCTCATTTTCCTTTTCATGAACACTTCAGCACGGGATTTGCCATAGAGACAGGGAATTGGGGTTGAGCGGTAGGCCATTAGGAATGCGTTTTTTCGTTTGGATTGCCACCATACCACTTTTCGATCTTGCGAATACCTCTCTTGAAGGTGCTTTTCTTCTTCCTCGCGAGACGGCTTGTCTTCGGGAGCGGACTTGGTCTTTGATTCTTTCTTCTTCTCCGCCGGCTCCTCATCTTTCCGCTTCCAGGGCTCACTCGGTCCGACGGTCATGACTTGTTGGACCAGCTCAACACTCAACTCAACACAGCAGACCCTTGAAGTGGTCAACATCCAGATTGTTTCGTGTCCACTGCGGCACAATTGGGAGCAGCGAGTCGAGCGTCTCTTTCGTTATCCCGAATCCAGCAGCCAAACTGTTCTTGAAGATTTCGAGGCGATGAAGCCGATACAGCCGATGACCTAAATTGACAGTTTGCTATTGTAATAGTGAAAACTCATGAAGCGGACTGTGAACCGCGGATCGGACGAAAGTTGACAACCTTCGACGACGTCACTCTATGATCTCCTTCTTCCAGCTTCATAGCCTATTGAACTTGTTAAGTGAAGAGAGTAGCCAGACGAGGGAAGAGCTGTCGCCTTCCGTGCAAGTCGAAAAAGTGGAGACCAGTAATGCAGTCGACTTCCAACGGGCCAGGCAGTGTCGACAGCATGCCCAGGGTACTCCGGCGGCGGGCTTCGGCAAATTGCCGACGTCCAAGGACGACCTTCTCACGGCAGCCATCGGTGTGACATTGTTGTTCGAAGCGGATGATGGGGAGGGTATCGAATTCCTCTGGCAAACTTCCCCGGGTAGGCCCTATTATCGCCCCACCCCAGACCAATAGAACCTCTACCGCACTATGTAACCCCCCACCATGCATGATGTTTATGTTGCAGTTGAAATTGACCAGCCGTTTTTATTTTTATCGCTCTTTTTCGATATTTTTTTATTTTCATTTGTTATTGTAGAATATCCTATTTGGAACGTTTCGATACCAAAACGACCGAAAAAAAAATCGGAAAAATACACATGAAAACAATTTCACAAGCCATGTTTCGTTGTTTTGGGCTTAGCTAAGCCTTTAGCCCATATAAACGGCTGGTTTTGGTCTTAGAAGATGAGGAATGAATCAATCTAGCTATTTTGATAGAAAAAAAAGTAGCTGAAGAAGCAGCTCGGAAACAATCGGACCAACGACAATGTCCGACTGATCGAGGAGATTAGCGAGAAACTGAACGAGTGAGTTTTTCATGGAGTTTCAACTGCATTCTGATCAATTTTTACACCTATTAACGGAAGATTATGCTGTAACTGCGTTGAAAGCGTTCTAGCCATAATTTACAGTATTGTTTGCAGAAGAGGAGGCGGCGACGGTTTCCCGCGACTAAAGGACATCGAACAGTTCCACAAGAAGAAGCGTCAGTCCAAGGCCGAACGAATGGCCGATATAGAGGAGGGACGCGATGTCGATAGGAAATTTGGAGCTCCGAAGAAGAACGTAGAGGGTTTTCCAGGTCAAAATACAACATATTTAGGGACCGCACGTCGGAAGGACCAATCGGGAGATGGCCAAGAAGAACGTCTTCAGTATGGTGAAGAACAAGGTCAGAGGAAAGAATCGACAGCGCAGTTTCCGCGATCAGCAACAGAGTCTTCGGAATGTTCCATAACGTTGTACTGTTCGTATGGTCCCAGCCGGAGTTTGGATGTCAAGGAAGCAAACACGACTCGAAATCGTGTGAAAAGTGGAGCAACTTGACCATTGTCGATTGAATACGAAGCCGACCTGACCAGAATAGAAGATGTCCGGACTGTTGTAGAACCATGGAGTTTGATCCTTGTTTTTTTACTTATGATAGACGAATGGCGTCGAAAGGAGTGCGTTTAGCCCGTTTTAGAGTTCAGCCGGGCATCTGTGCGAAGAGTCCTGCCGTTCAAGGTACCGATCGGAACTGAATACGTTCCACAATTATCGTTTCGTGTGTTTCCTTGTCCCCTAGCTTCTTGTTCTGCTCACAAGGAAACTCGTTCAGTAGATGTTACTCCTCGAGCCTTACTAGAGTTCTACAGTAGACTTTGGCTCTAATTTTGGGAGCAATTTCTGTTTTTTTTTCACTGATAATGTTCCGTGACCAAAACGCTCCGAAATGTCCTGATTCCGCCATTTTGAAGGCTGCATTCTCTTGCCCTGTTTTGGTTCTATACGTTGGCATTACTCCCTGTGTACCCAGTGATTAAGTGTTGTTGTTCCACTGACAATACAAGTGCTCACAGAGTGTCTATGATATGGTTCAATCATGACGACAGTGTCTAACAAAATATGTTATTACAAGACGCTGGGAGCTGAGAGATCTTATGACGACAGTAGGGGCAAGTTTGAGGCACACGAAGAGATGTGAGACACCTAAATGAGGTCGTGTTGAATCTGCGGATACACTTACCATGACGCAATCTACGGACTCCTGATCCATCGCAGAAACTGATTGGCTTTTGTGAAAAAGTTATAGACCGGGTTGCTCAGCTGAACCGGCGCCTCTATTATTTTAAAGGAGGCCTCCGGATCGTCCTCTATCCACGTCTCGTCAACTGTCGAATCATAGTCGTCTAGGGGAGCCTGTGCCTGTCCGAGCAGGTTGAAGGGCTTGAAAAACTAAAAACTTCTTTATTTTGAAAATGAGGAAAGAACAAACCTCATCCTCCCTCCTCAACATCCTCCTATAGTAGGGACTCGCTGACGCTGAGAGAAGAAGTTGCAGGAAAAATAGTATCAACAACTGTAGTCGTAGCTCCATGCCTGAAATATTTGAATTGTCTTGTGTTCGAATAATAAAAGGAGAAATGAAAAGGGAGAGTAAGGGGAGTAAGTAATGATAGAGCATGAGACGCAGACTACGATTTCAAGAACTGACAGACGGACTGGTCCTAGACGGCCAAGTGGATATAAATACTGACAAATGTCTATGAAAAAAGCACTATTGTCAACCTAGCCCGGTCCAAACAGCACTGGAGTTGCTCACAATCAGAACGTAACCCTCCACTCGCAGTTGCGGTCAGGAGGCTTACGTTCGCCACAAGGAATTCCGTAGATCAACGCGATTAACCAGGATTTTTTTAAACCAGTTGTACTCTCTTAGAGTTCACGAAGAAACCTACAGAAATTCATGACCAAAACGGCCCGAAATGCATTTCAAATCCTCACGTCTGTGTCTATATGTGTACCTTTAGCAGGTTAGGCCAAAGAGGGAGGAATTGGTTTGTCAGATTGTGAGACTTTGTAATAGAAGATTTCGAACCATAGCTGCAAAAAGGCTTGGTAAACCTTGTCAAAGTTAGTCTCAACAAGATTGGCAACGTCCTTATCAGGACTTGAGTTTGACAACTATCCCACGGTCCCTTGGTCCTTCTCTACACTCCTTTTCTCTTCTAGAAGTTACTGAAGCTGATCCACCCAAGCCGGAGCAATGTATCCCTAACTATTTTGTCCCAAATCTGACTAATTAATTACCTTTACTGTTTTAAGCTGACTTTTCTAAAAAGTTTGGTTTGCTTGTTTAGTTCCAAGTATTCAAAAGTACAACTTTGAAAGTTTTGAAATTAGATTCTTTACAAATAGTGTCTACCAAGAAGCTCGCCATGCTGCTGCTCTACCCGACCAAGACGTGCCAGCTGCTGCTCTCCGTCTACTGTCTTCTTCAGCTCGTCCAACAGAGATGGATCTGCTTCGAGGAGCGCGGCTGGGACAGTCAGATGGCCAGAAAGGAACTCTCGACTCTGGCAGCACCATGCGCCGTGGAACAAGGCAATGAGGGCGATCTCTGGCAGAATGCGAGTCTACAGAACACCACGACGGACTTTGAGAAGATGTATCTGGAGAAGGCTAGTCGCTCGACTCAGCACTGTGTTCTTCTACCCGTCGACGATGTACTCTACATGACGGATATTTTCCCAGTCCAGCTCTGCTGTCTCCGTGCCGCAGCGGCCTTCATCCTGGCCAGTTGTCTCCTGCTTATGGGAGAACTCGTCTACTTTTCGAATAGAAGGAAGCGGAGTCAAGTGGAACTTGGTCCTTGTACATCGGCCAGTCTCCAGACTATCCTCGTCGTCAGTGCTGCCACTTCACTTCTTTTGCTGCGTCTCGAATGGCCGACTGGTCCAGACTACCCGGCAATCTGGTTCTGGATGGAAATGTTCTGCTGGTTCTTAGCTCTTCTCCACTGCTCTCAGGTCCTCTTCATCGGCACATGGTCTGGTCTGGAAATCAAACTCAAGAGGGCAAATGACTGCGACGTGGATCATGTCAAGACCATCTTCTTCACAGGACAGCCGGCCTCGACAATCGAGGGAGACTTCTACAACGAGGACAACGACTATTGAAACGTAATAATGAACATTCGGAGATTACGGTGGGTTACGGTAGCAAGTACAGAAAGAGATAGAAACCCTTCAAAATCGAAGAGACTAATGAGTGCATCCCCATAGAGCAAAGAATGAGTTGGAAAACATGGGCAAAAGTACAATTAGTCCGCTTGAGTCGGTATTATTAACTCTCCAGATCAGTCCATTCATAGAGAGGAAACATCAGTGATGGGGATAATCTGCTCAGCTTGACATCAGAACGCCGGAGAGGAAAAGACCACCCGGCCTGCCATTTTTAGCCATTTCTCGAGAATTATGAATAAGGCGAGGGAGGTTGTTCAGGTGATAAAAGAGTACGAAGAAAAGCGGAAAATGGGCATATACGAAGGCTGCAAAGGGAACCTTACGTAGGGAAGAAGACCCATATGAACAAAAACAACGAAAGGTCTCTGACTATGCGAAAGGACGCCTATTACAGAGTAGACCTATATTGCATCGGAAAAGTGTCCTTTTTTATGTAAACAGCCATTTAAAGACTCGGATGTACTATCAATTTTCTTCAGAAATTAAGGTCGGGTAGGTGATACCAATTAGAGAAAATCCAATTCGTCATTTCTAGCTGTTTCCTAAGCTTGCCATTTCCATGGGTCTTTAGGGCACGAAAGAAACGGAGTGCATTGAAAATGACGAGTAATGGGGCAAGAGAGTTCGACGGATCAAAGGAATCAGTACATCTTCGAACTGAAGAAAATATTCGGGCTGATGATTGATAGGGGTGAACCGACCTGCGAACAATAAATGATACTGTTAGGAAAGAATATCTGAACCGCCGTTGTTCGAAGTCAGTTTCAGGCCATTTTTGGGTAAAGAGTGAGCTTCTAATCGAGGTTTTAGCATAGTTAAAAAGTTAACAGTTAGCGTTCTGTTACGGTATCCAACTGGGAAAAATGAAGCTCTAGACAGGAAATGATGTAGCTCGACAAAAGTACCAGTGTAGTTTCTCCTGATACAGCTCCATCAAGTTTTATAGCCGGTACCGTAGATCATAACAACTTTTTTGTATTTTCTGGGAAACAGGAAAAAAAGGTCGCCGATGGAATGCAACGGCTTCGCAAACAACCCGAGGTAAAAAAGTTTTCTAGGTTGCGGGAAAAGCACTTGTGAGTCATGAACAGCTGTGACTTGTTGACCACACACACAGTTGCAAGCAAAGAGGAAGCTGAAGGAAACTAGACTATAACCAGAGGGGCGGTATGAATAATATGGAGAGAGAGGGAACCCCCGCTTAAAGCAATTAATAGACAAGGAAACTAGCACTTCCAAGGACAAGCACCGTTTGTTCTCTCTTCCATATTCAGGAAGGGCTTTAACAGCTGATCCGGGAGGAGCATGATGACGAAGAGAAGGCAGATTATGTATGTATATGTGTGTGGGGGAAAGAAAAGGAATTAGGTTTCGAGTATGGTGGTCAGTCGGTGACGAAGTCTGATCTAATAGAGGAAACGGTAGTAAACAAAGAGACTGAGACTCTGATTTAGGATACGGTAATAAACCATAGCCTTGAGATCAGAAAGAATAGTGTGCGAAACATTTTGTTCTGAATTTTGACGTCTACTGCTCGCGCGGGGCAGCTGTTTTCTCAGTGTGTGGGATCAGTAAAAGAGATTTTTGATTTGGCAGTTAGGAAATTTCCAGAAAGTGGGTGGGAAGCTTAAATTCTGTTGTGAGAACATCATTTTGTTAGAACACAGAACAGAGACTGATCAGAAAGTGTCTCGTCACCAAAACATCGGTACCACCGGGAGGAAGGAGGATTTCCGACTTATATGATGTGTTTTCGTAGATCCAAAACATTCCATTGAGATCCGGAGCTACTACGGGGATGCGTCAGACGAATTCTGACGCCCGGCTTGCAAGAGCGGTCCATTTGACATTCAGCTCACAATTTGCTACTTTTGGGCTCAAGATTAGAGTTCCCATAATTCAGGCGTCACGGATCATTGCTCAGACAAAAGCAGACATCGTTTTCAAAATATGAGTCAAAGACTCAACCTACAGGACAACTGGATAAAGTCTGTTCAAAATCTACAGTAACCCAAGATTCTATTCCCTGCGGGACCCTTATGTACGTAAGGCGAACAGTCATTTCACCAGGTAAAAATTCTAATTTTTCGCTGTTAGCCTGCCCACTTGTGTACGCTAGGATCGCGTGGGGAAGGGACTTTTGGGTTAGTCTAGCGATTTTTTTGAACAGACTGAAACAGAACCTTTCTGGGGACTCCCACACAGAAGCTAAACGGATTGTCCCATCTCCCAAGAATAGCCGCGACTACTCGAATTAGCAAAGAGCAGAGGGGAAAGCGTTAAACAGCCGGAGCGGAAACGAACTGGACATTGGATAAGTGGATCTGTCGACGTAAGAGATTCTATCAGTAGCTGCTCGCCTCTTCTTGAGACTAATTGGCCCGTTTTGCACCTGGAGCACTTTAGTCTTGTGACACACTGATTAGAGGGGGGAGTGCATGAGTGGGCTTCCGACAGGTAAAAGGTCGAGTCAGGAAAGGTTGCAGACGAGTAATGTATGCAGATGGACCTCCTACCTGGAAGAGAAACAAGAGAATGAGGAAGAGAATGACGAGAGGGAGTACTGAACCGTGTCTGACCCAATTGCAAGAGACACTTTGGCGGTCAAAAGTTTTTTTGATCGAACTGATGAGGTTCCGAGAAGAGTCAGTCTAACTGAACTGAATAGACGTGTTCAGAGTAAATTGCTGACAACAGTGACCAGTCTATAGCTGCTCTCAAGTCTCAATCCGGCTCAAAGAATCTTTGAGAATGAAATGACGAGAGCGAAGGTCTGTTCTGGAAGTTCCAGGAACTATAAGCCGAATGGGGGTAAACAATTGAAGAGCCCCCTTGTTCTGACCAAAACATCATCATAAATTGAATGGGCTTAATGGGAAACACTTAATTGGAAAAAGAGTATAACTCGAAGAGAAAGATGTTCAGCCGGGAGGCTCCCGGCTCGTTAATTATGAGAGCGGTTGGTGAAAGTGACGAGCGAAAAAGAAAGGGAGTAGACTGCCATGAATGGTCATTGAAGAGAACATGTAGCTGATCAGAATCGTATTGGAATGAGTGATGGAGAGACTGAGAGACTAAAAAGAGGCAGAAGCAGTGTGCAGAAAGAAATATAACCAGCGGGCTATTGTAGATCTCTTCGAGACCAGCAGCACTTTAAAAAATTCATAAAAAATACCAAAAATAGTCTGAGATTTAAAGGACTGGTGACAGGAAGAAAACTACAGTAACCCGCCAGTTACCTTTCCTTCTGTACGGACTATAGACCTCTTTCCCATTTCTCTGATTTGAATCGGCCGGTAGTCGAGTCTCCTTTATGAGTAAACCCCGACTCAGGTTCTTTCTTTCGCATTGATGACCACAACCATGATTACTAACTCTCCCAGAAAAGAGTCTCTTATTCAAATCTTTGAAGCAAAGAATGGAGAGTCAAGTAGTCAGAGACAGTTCGAATGGCCGGATCTATACAAAAAATCAGAAGATGCGCGGGGTGGTCACATGTGACGCGTCCGTCGAGCAAACAAATGCTGTGCAGTGTTCTAATTGTGGAATCTAATGAAAGTCACACTCACACCTATAAATTTTTCACTATTTACTCTCGAAATCATTCTTTATTCCAGTCTCTCTGTGCTTGCAGGGTAGGGGAGCTGCTGCTTTGACGTTGATGTGGAATTTCCGTCTGCAAGGTCAAAAACTTTTGGCTCTTTCGGTCTTTGTATCGCTTGTTCTGGAACCAGATCTTGACCTAAAAGTTCGGGAAAGTTAGACAGTATTGGACTCTTGCCTGATCCGGTTTCAGTCCCAAGAACTCTGCAAACGTCTTCCTCTCAGCACCTGTGATGAACGGATTCTGTTCATATCTGAAAAGTGTCTGATTACTGTAATCTCCGACTCTTTTTTTGAACATGAAAAGAGAGCGAGAGTATGTCCGACGGCGCCGCGTTCCCGGAGGGAGGTACTTGAAGTATGCCCTCCCGATACGGGTCACTCACTTTAGAAGCAACAAGTCAATTACTTCCTTGGAAAATTTCTTCACTTTCACAACTGATGTGTTGTTCTGGACTTCGGGAGCAGGAGGAGAAGGCAGTTGAATCGGTGGTTGCTGCATCGAGAGCGAAAGGTGCCTGTGTCTGAAAGCCAGGAAATTGAAAGACAGTGAAAACTTAGCAAATTTTTTCATTTGTTTCGAGAGTAAGAAACATGAATTTGATAGCAGCTACAATAAGTCCAGGCAACCGTTCAGAATGCTCGTTGCCAAAAATTTGTGTAGACAACCGGAAAAGCTCAGTTGGTGGAACTACTCGGCCATTGGTTTCTGTTCTAATGTGCTCTCTATTCAAAGCGACAGCTTGTATCCTTGTAGTCTCTTTTCTTACTGCAAGCATTTTCTCGAATTTCTAAAATCTAGCGCGAATTGTGTCCAAAAGTTTGCACCAATTTCGAAAACTGACTCACCCGTAATGCGGACTGTTGAAAGGAGTGCCAGTTTCTGGAGCCAAAGCCGGAGGCATGCAATGATAGTAGAACGGGAAGGGGAACATCGGATGGGGATAGTAGCCAGCAAATTCGGAAAGAGGGCCCTGAACTGGAGTCATGGTAGCAATTGTGCCGGGTTCTGAGCTCACAGGATCGTGTGGGATGGTCTCGTCCAGACATTCTGTCTTTGGTGGGAGAGGCGGCGATGGGTATCCAATAGGCATTTCGGAAAAGACGGGAAATCCTTCAGGGTACCAGCTCGGAGCCGTAAACGGGTGATACATCTCTGGTAGACTGTAAACGGTCGGTGGTACTCTTTTTATGGCTGATGCGCCAATTCACGCCCACTTCTGACCAGAGCAGTTCTTGTAACCCCGAGGTATGCCATCGGGACGACCTCCCTCTTTTGGGAACAGGGTTGAACATTCAGCTTAATTAGGAACTAATGGACCAGACTGTGAACAAGGCCAAAGATAAGGGTCCTGACAAGAGAAGTGTCTTTCTGATCGGGGTAGCTCGCCAATTCTGCGATTCGAAAACCAAGTGCCTTTTTTCAAAGCCCGAAATATCCATCACAACTTGTTTTCTAGTAATCCTAGGCAAATTCAAAACTTTTAAAGTAATAATATTAAAAATAAGAAATTTAAAAAATTTCCAAAAGCAATTTAGTCAGCTGTAGTTGGAACGAGGCGGAACGACGCTACGAAAGTAGAACTGGAACTAGCGAGACAGACGTCGCCAACGGATTCTATGCTGAAAACCAGAGTAGTGAGAGAACCGTTAGCCGTTTGGAAGCCATCTGAGTATTGAAGCATTGCAGAGAGAGAATGTAGCTAAGACGAGTAGATAGACCAAAGAACAGAAAACGCGGAAACAACCACTCTGCCCTTAAGATGCGCAGCTCACATCCAGGCTTTATTGAACCCGACTCCAAGAATTAGACTGTTCGTTCTTCACAACATTAGTATACGTTCGTGCCCTCGTCGATATCGTCAAAGTCACTGGAGCCGTACTGGTTGCGACTGCGACGGACTCCTTTCGCTTTTTGATACCTGAAAAGTGCTTGAAGATGGCTCGAGACCAACCTAGACGGACCAACAGTTCCATGAGAGTCTGTCTGTATGGGGTGTGCATGTAGACCATAATGGCGGTCGAGGCGGGATCGGCCATCGAGTAGATGACGAAACAGATGTGTAGGATGCCTATGGGAGAGAGTTCAGTCTCTTATTCCCTTGACCTACCGCAAGCCGGAATTCCGAACCACATGAAAATGGCAAAGGCTGTGAAGGGCAGAGAGATGCAGCCCACAACTACCATCGTCTGTACATAGAGCATGTGTGTCAGACTTTTGTGCTGCTTTTTGGTATGACTGGTCATCTGATCGGTGTAACTTCTCAAAGCCACTCCAATTTCCCTCATTGTCCAGCCGATGATCCAGGCTGACCAGACAATACAAACCACAAAATAGCAAACTGTTATGAACATCGGTGACCCGAGTGACATTTCGAAAGCGAGCGTTTGATTGTCAAAGAGTTGTTCTGTGACAAAGCCGAACTTCTAAAGGGGGGTTATTAGGGGAAAATTATTGGATGTACCTGGACAAGATGTTGTTTGATCTGAGCCGTGGGACTACTGTAGCAGGCCCAGGCGATCATTGGAGGAGGAATGATGACGGAACAGCAGAAGAGACTGACCAGGAAGGTGATGTAGATGTACTTCCGGGTGTAGAGATGGTTGGAAGGGAGAATGACCCAGAGACGATAGAAGAACATGAGGGCAGTGCAGCCTCCAAGAGCTGAAAGAGGATGACAAGACTTATAGTCGGTCCAGAAACTGCAGAGAATAAATAAATTTTTAAAGTTTCCCATTGCAATGTGTAGCTGAGTAGTCAGCCAATGATACTCAGCCAAATTCAGATTGTCTCGGCTGAGAAAAAAGGTCTATTTCTGGACTGACTATACCTCCAAGAAGAGTAAACTGAATAGTCAGCTGCAGCTCCGGAGGAAGTCCGATTCTCCGAAAAAATCCTAGTGTATTTCCGGCAGTATATGGCAGAATCATGTGAGGTAGATACAGAGAGGTCCAGCAGATTTGCGAAAGAATGTTGCTGAAGAAGATTATTTTATTCAGTTCATACGACTCACATAGTCATGTAAAGAAGAAGCAGTTTGCGGTACATTGGTGAGACGGCCTTCTTCTTCTTGATCACACAATATGCTCCAAATCCGAAGAAGATGAGTGACACGACGGACATTGTGTGCATGGCAATGATGTAGGCTTGGGGGTTCTCGTCGTAGCGGAGCATCGACTCCCAGTAGGACGAGAGAAACGACATCTAGATCTTTTTCTGCTTATTGAAAAGAGTTTGCGCAGAGAGTGTTTGTGCTAGTCGCCCGTCTTTTGTCACACGCGTCCTTTTCCACGAAAGTTTCCCAGTTTTTTTTCCTCCCCTTTGACCTCACACGCAATTGAAATCCGATGTGAGCTAGGTGAACAGAGGCGGTGAAGTGAGCAAAAGATGTTATGATCCGAAAATATGAGGTTCCAGCTTCAGAGAAAGGGTAGGGAACTTCTGTTTTAGGTACCATTGAAAAGAGGTGGAGAACTTCAGCTTTAGTTACCGAGAAAACAAGAATATCTGAATTTTAACACTGCAAAAAGGACCTATCAACTGTTTCGATTCGTCTTATCTGAATAATGATTCTGATCCTCCGATGGATTAGTTTTTTGCTCGTACTGGGACCTGAACTTTTTTTCTAGATGCTGTGATCTTCGCTGAATCTTTTTGTTTGTGAGATGCAGGCCTTTGTCGATGTGACCAAATTCCCTTTCAAAAATCAGAAGCTCTTTCAGCGTCTTGATCGATTTAGTCTTGGTCTTCGTCCGATCTGTTTTCTTCCAGATCGCATGAAATCCTTGTACTCTTGGGAATTGGTTGCAGTGATTTTTGACAGTCGATGAAAGGGAAAAGTCGATGAAATGCTTTAAACAATGATTGCTCCGGTCAGTGAGAAAAAACGTGTTGAATGCAAAAGGGCTACAGGGACTACAACAGAACACAACAATACATATTTTGCCTGGAAATGTCGTCAGTCAGAAATGTCAGATCTTAAGAGACGGGAGTGTTTCCAATACGAGTGTTCGGTACGAAAAAGAAACTGCAAACTTTATAAAGGTCACTTCCGGTCTCTTTTCTTTCCGTCGTTTTCAAACAAGGTTTATTTGATGATTCAGACTAGCATATTCTACAAGCAAAACCACCTGGCTACAAAGAGCTGGAGCTACAGAACGAAGAGGAAGTGCAATAAACGGGCAAAGATCCACTCAGGGAACAGACGTGGGCAGGCCACTTTAATATCGGGTGATCATGTCCCGGAGCCTTGTCAAATGATAGATAGTTGGGGGTTGTCGGGCAATTACGGGCGAAGAGGAGCAGCTGAAGTGTACTTGAACAGTTTGGAGTAAAATTCGAAAAGCCTAAAGTTACAAAAGTTTTGAAAATTTACCAAAGCTATCAAAAAACTTTGAAATTGTGAAAAGTTTTAAAAGTTTCCAAAAGCAAGCTTTCAAAGGAACTTCACTTCAACGATGATGCTCTTGCTGGGGTGCCTGCTCGCCATCCGCGCTGCTGTCGCCGTCGACAGCCCGGAATACAAGAGGTGGAAGCAAGAAAACCTCGGCTTCCTGGCTCCGGTCGAGACGATGCGCTGCAAAGAAGGGACCGTGCAACTGCTGGACAACAAGACCAACAGCTACATCTCCGTCCAAACCTTCATCAAGGAACTGGAGACTCTGGTAGGTCTACTTTTCTTTCAAAACTTTCTGTTTCCAGCACCTGAAGCTGTATCTGAAGGGAGCCTGCACCGTCAGCTTCAAAAAGAACCAAGAAGGACGACCTTCGGTCATCGAGCTCGGCTGGACCGACGAGACGGATCTCTCCAAGAAGATCTACTGCAAGTACACCGAGTGCACCTCCACTCTCGAGAACATCGCCATGTCCCTGACCAAGAGACTGTCTCCCTTGGCCGAGGACAACGACTTCACCAAGGAGCTCCGCAAACTGCGAAGCAAGCTCTTCAAGGCCATGAAGATCGTCGACTCGGAAGGACGACCGTGGATTGATCTGGACGAGGAGACGCTGGAAGAGGACGAGGACGAGGAGGAGACGTGGCACCGTCTCTCGGGCTTCGTCAAGAAGATGGACGAGGGAGTTAGGAGGCTGAGCGATGTCGCCGACATCTACGAGTTCGAGAAGGAAATCAGTAAGTACTTTTCAGATTTTCAAGTGCTTGTCTCTCTGTCCTGAGTGTTTATGGCTTGGTTCTGAAGAAGAATGAAATGAACCCAGAAGAAGAGTAGTGCTCCAGTAGTCTTCCGATCTTGCCCGAACAACCAACAGCCACTGGGATTTTGGAAATCTAGATTCTGTAGACGATGAGAAGGGATGCGTCGAGGACGTTGTTCAGGCTGTAATAAAGTGGAGTTGGCCCTGTACTTGTTCCAGCTGGCAGAAGAACCAAGACACTGAATGTCTCTTTGTCTGTGGCTACCCGTCTCTCTCCTTTTTTCTCTTTCTAAACGGACTGTTTCCAGGTCCCCCGATCCGCGCCTTCGTCAAGGTGGTCTGCGTCCTCGGCATGGTCGGATGCATCATCTTCATGCTCTACATGAGTCTCGAGATGTTTCTCCACATCCGCAACTCGCCCGAACAAAGAAGACAGAAACCTCGAACTGTCCAATAAAATTGTTTTATCTTCATCTTGTTTTTACTGGGAAATGGGGGAACTGTCTTTTGGGGAAAACTTTATCTTGTGTCTCCTTCTTCCGCTTGACCTTGTCTGCCCTTTTGCCCCGGGACTGTGAGACTGTACGACGATTTCCGTTCACCGCTCCCGCAATCTATTTACTATACGATATCTGATGCTAATGAGGCCATTTTGGAGAGACATTCCGTGACACCGATACCGACCGGGTACCCTTTCTTCTATCATTAGTCACACCTTCCAAACATTCCTAAGGGCATTTTGTTGATTTATTTTCTGCTGGAGGATTCTCGACTATTGTCTTTACCATTACTCTTTTGTTCCAGAGCAAATTTTTCGTCAAAAAGGCTAGTTGTAAGAAAAATATGAACGTATTTCCGATTCCTATATTTCATTCCTTCTGACGGTACATGTCTCCAAGCACAATTTTCTGTCTTTATTATTTTTTTTAAGTTGCATTCCATAAACACAGTCATTGTGCCAGAAGTTATTTTAATCTACCGTTGCACCTCAGAGCTTCTTGAACGATTTTGTCTGTGGCTCTTTCTGTGGCATCTTTTTTGTTGCCTCAATCTCCTTCACACTACTTCTTCCTTTCCGTGTTTCCTGAAATCTTCCCTGAGAGTCTTTTAAAGTTTCAAAGTTTTCTCCTACAACGGCTTTTCAGTTGTGTTATGTCTTCAGATCTTTGATGCAAGTCAATTTTCGTTCTCGGTTATGAAATGCCATGAAGCTCGATTTCGAGCAATATGAGAGAGAACTGTAGTAGAGGATAATAGAGAACGGCGTATTGTCAATATGACTTTTTTCCTAGTCGTTTACATTTTGTACTCTAGCTATTCATAGATTGTTGGCCTACCATCCAGAGTGAAGACACTTTAAAAAATCAACTTATATTCTTACTTTCCAAGCAAGTTGACCTTTTTTTCAGCAAGTTCTCCCATGTTTGGCGGGAGCCAATCCCCAGGAGCTCCTGTGGGAATCCGCATCCAACGACGGGTCAGCCATGATCATCAGCCGGTAAAGATTTTCCAGCCTTTTTCTGTCCCGATGTTTCGTTTTTCTTACGAGCGCCAAAAATGTGGATAAGCGTGATAAAAAAACTGATATATCCCGAGAGAAAGCGGCCAAAAACTCGAAATGTGAACCGGGGAGGTGGAGCGACTCGTTTTTTTCTAGACAGAATCTTGAAATTCCTCTTTATCTCCCATAAAATTACTTCGTCAGTCTGTTGATAGACATGTTAGGCTGGCTATATTCGGGTCAAGATCGTCTTATCACTTTCTCGCCTCCTTCCCTGTGCGCATTCTCTCTCTCGACCCTCTCTCTGCGTCTCACAAGAGTACAGACACACTCTCTCAAAGGGGAACCGAAAGGACAGTAGTAATCCAGGCCGCAACCTAGTCTCTTTCGAAATGGGGGAACGTATTGAAGGGTTTCAGGTCGGACCTCCTCCAACTCTTCCACCGGAATCTTCCTGTAGTTCATCGTCGGACGAAGAGACTCAGAGGGAAGAGATCAGGTAAGGACTGAATGATTTAGAGACTGAATGGTTCAGATTTTGAGAGACTGTCATACTGATATGCATACTCATAGACTGAGAGAAATATCCAAGTTTCAGGATAGCCGCTTTGAAACAATCCCCAGTCTCCCAGCCTCCATCACATCCCCAACTTACCGATAGAACAAGCTACGTGGAAGAGCCGCCATCGGCTACGACAACCCTGGATCGAAAGGAGAAGAAGCTGGAAAAGGAGAGGGCTCTGGTCAGGCGAATAACCAATGACATGCAAGTGGCTCATTTTGTGACCAAAATGGACCACACGCCACTTGCTCAGAGGGGCGGTGAGTCAAAAGAAAAGACAACCCTTTAATTGTAACTTTAGCCTTCTCCACCGGCGTCTACAGAATTCGAGGCTTTCGATTTGTCGAAAGCAGTCTGAGATACTTTTTTTGGCATCTCGGAAAGGCCATTGCCAATCATCAGTTCATTTTTATGGTAGCACACTAAACAGTAAAATAAAGTCCGATTTAGCTCGTCTCCATAATAATTGTCGGCTGTTCCCTGATCAGTCCTCTCATCTATGCCGACAAATTACGAATCACTCTGCCCTTCAGCCAGCTCTTTGACCAGGAAGCTGTGATAAGCAACAGCTATGGGATTCAGAGAACTGGACAGGACTTTAATTTCACAAATCCGGCATTCACGTCGCTGGACAGAATGGACCAGCACACTTTTGCTGTGCTGATGCAGACGAGGTATGCTCTGTGACGAATTATGGCGGATTAGTTGGCAGAGCTTAATTATTAGGAAAATTAGTTCTCATATGAGGAGCTTACAAGAAAAAGGAAGGTTGTAGTGACACATTTATAATGAAAATAATGAGAAGCTCAATGCTCCGAATACAAAAAATTTCTCATCTTTTTCTGAAGTTTGCTCTACAGAATCGCAAGTTCTTGAGCATATCGTGGGAATTATTAGAAATCAGAATCTCGGAGTCAATTTGAATAACCCGTTTAAGAACTCCAAAAGACTCGATTCTGAGGAGAGACGCTGTCATGGCTTACACTGCTTTGAAAAAGAAACTGGATGACTATCCTACCGGTCACAAAGAGTACCTGGAACAGTGTTATGTAGACTGTGAAATCGAGAGGGACATGGTCGATCGCATCATCAAGAAGAGCTCTCAGGTTCGTTGATTCTCAGCTTTCAAACATGTTTAGGTGGCCCTAACCTTCCCGGAAACTTTTGTCAGTATGAGTAAAGATGCCACGAATCTGAGTCGTGTCTACTTGGGTTCAACCATCGGAGGAGTGGATACCGATTCGGATGGAGCCGTCGACAGAGCTCAGTCTCTCTTGATGACCTTCAAGCTCCGATCGGACTTGTCTTACGAGCAGAAACAGGCCTGGAAGGCCAATTTCGATGACCAGGTTCTGCATACGGAAGCAGCCAATGTGTCCTTTTTCCCCTGGTCGCCAGCTTCTTTCCAAGCAGCCATTGTGAATTCACTCCAGTCAGCTCACCGCTGGCTAGTTGTATCGGCTGTTCTTCTCGTCTGTATATGTATATTTTCCAGTTTTGGAGTCAACTCTTACCAGGTAAGTATCTACTCCTCAGTCTCTCTCAAACTTCCCTACTCTCAGTCTCACTAATCAGGCAAATATTTCAGAGTAAACCAATGGTGGGTGTCCAGATCGGCGTCACTCTACTTCTGAGCTGCGCAGGTGGTCTTTTCGTCCAGCTCATCGGTGCTTCCGTGCTTGATCCACTCGTCTGGCCCGTCTTCTTTGTCGTCACAGGTGAGTCTTAATATGTTTTCTACCTGCCAAGAATGAGTACGGCTTCCTGTCCCTCAATGACACATTGCAAGGTTGCCTTAGCGTCATTCTATCTTCCCCTTTGATCCTCTCATATTGCCCTTTTTAGCTGTCGGTCTCCTCTGGCTCTTCCAGTTGCACCTCGGCTGGTCTCGCTTCGGTACGACCTTTTTTTTTCTTAATTTTTAATGAACTCTTCTTTTAGCTAACGCCGCAGTCCATCCAACAGAGAAAATGGCCTTCATTTTGGCTCATGACGGTCCCGGAATCGCCATTAGTGCCTGTGTCGTTATTCTTACATACGGTACTTGATTTTATATCTCGGAAAAATACTCATTACAGTGGCATTGGGTCTCCTTGCCAGCAACGCCCATATGTCTTCCGTTTTCACCGTTCTGGCAGCCTCTTTGGTCTTCCTAGTCACTCTGGTCTTCATCTTTGTGACCGTATTCGTCTATCGTGGAGGCAGACGCGAGGCAAAGGGGGTCAAATGGTACCAGATCTTCAAGACGGGAGACACGCATTTCACAGGTTTGTGACTCTTTCCCTCGGTGTACAAAAAACAGTCATTTCTGGGAAAGGCAGTACCACCATTAGAATCTTATCCATTAAAGGTCTGAAGGGCCTTTTTGAAATGGTTTGTATTCATTCGCATCGGAGAGAATACGTACAGCATAAAATGAGATCCCCGAAACGTACATGTCTGTCTGGAATTTCTTGGTCACATGGCGTTATGGTTCCTTTTTTCTTCCTTCTAAAACTAGACTAAACGCAAATCACGTTGGGCTTTTTCGACTAGCATTAATTCCGAATAAAGACATGTTAAGACACAAAAATAAGCCACATATTTCCTTTTTCGATTTGCGCTGACCAAAACAGTGACTAAAATCTGAAGAACTAACATGCAAAATTCGTTAATCTCTGATGATTCGATTTCAAATTTTCTGACTCGCTTCTTGAATCCCCTCAAAAAGCGGGCGTGTGTTTTCAAATACACATAACATATACGCACATTTCCAGCTCCGAACATGACGGATTTCGACTCCCACTCTCTTTTCACACTTCACGATCGACTCATCGACAGTCGTCCATCGGTTCCACGTTCTCTGGCCGCCTACCTTGTGGCTCCTCGCATCCGCTACCCCATCGTCTTTTTCTGTACCGCCTACCTAATTTTCGCCGCTTGGGGATGCTACAACATCCGAATTGATCTCAAAGAGGAGCACTTCCTGCCTAGTCAGTCTGAAGGAGCCCAGTTCATCCGACAATACAGAGAGATGTTCGGAAAGAGTACACAGTTCTTGGAGGTGGTCATTGACCAGCCAGTCGAGTACCACGAACACTCTGTCAGTTCTGCAATCAATGAGATTTTGGACTCTGCTGTTGTACGAGACTCACTTTGAAATTATATGAGTAAACTTTAGACGGAAGGTTACGCAACGAGATCAGTCAGCTGGCTGTCCGAGTTTGAAAAGTTCGAGAGGAGCAGCGTCTACGACGTCAATCCAGTGAGTTATTCGTTTTATTCGTTAGGAAGTTCTTTTGTAACGCTCCGGGTTACGTAGGTAGACAGCGGATTAATTCCTAATCTACCGTAACCCAGCACGCTCAAAAAATAAGTCTTTGCGACTGGTAGGGAATTTGGGAAAGAGTGACTTGTGTATCAAGTATGGTAGATTTTGGGGTTTAGAGAGGATATTTCAGGACACGTTCGTACCCGTAGTCAACCTCGTCTTCATGTCCACCGAGCCCTACAAAAGATTCGCGGCCGATCTGACCTTTGACCGCTTCCAAACCCAGATCACCAAATCGAGAATGTATTTGGAGCTGACGGACAAGGGTGTGAACAAGCGTGAATCGCTGTCTCAAAAGCTACTGGCAAAAGCTACCACGGCCAATATTCCAATGTCTATCAAGATCCCCTTCACAATCTCACTGAAACATGACGTGGAGACAATTTCGTCAGTACTGACCATTCTGGCCATCGCTCTGGCTCTGTTGGCCGTCTTTTCGTTCATCTGCTTTGGCCAGCCTGGACTGGTCATTCTTTTGATTTTCTCATCATCTGCAGGTAATAAAAAGAGACAATAACAGTTAAAACTAATATTTTAGTTATTATGGAAAGTATTGGCTATGCCGTTCTTTGGCAAGTTCCCGTCAACATTGTCACCTTCACAATGATTTTGGCCGGCAACGCTCTGACGTGTGTCATCGCCATGGCTTTCTGTTACTCGTATTCCGTCTCGGGGAAGAACCAGATGAGAGCAGTCGCCCGGATCCAGTACAGTCTCCAAGCCACTATGTTCCCAGTCCTTCTGGCCTGCCTCGTTCCGGTTGTGACCTACACCCCTCTTCTTCTTCTGGACACTCCGGTCGTCTCCCACATCTGGAAGGTTTTACTGATCAACTCGGCGGCCTGTCTCATCCATTATCTTTTCTTCCTCCCGAATCTGATGCTTTTGTTCTCGGAACACATCCCTTCATGTCGGTACACTTCCTGTCAAGATTTGTGCTGCGAAATGGAAGACGACAACTCAATCTACTACTTCCCGACTACTGGAAAAACTGTTCATCCGTCTGATGGGTAAGTTGATCACATTGTGTCTCAGACCAAATCTTGCAGAATGTACCGTCACGCTTCCTACACCTACAGTATCCCGCAACAGATTCAACCCTCCCCGCCTAACTATTTGGCTATTGGTAAGAAATAACCAGATTTTATGAATGAATCTTCTAGAAGGTTCCCAACATCCGCCGTCGATGAACACACCCAGCTATCTGGTGGATTATGGGACGACAGAATCGGCAAGCAGGAAGTCCCGGAGACAAAGACGACACAGCGGGGTGAGAGAATAGAGAGAAGGAAATGAGTCTTTTTTCAGTCGTCAACGGAAAGAGGAACGCCGAGAGTAGAGGTCAGACGGGTTCGTAGGAAGTACTCGAGAGATGATTCGATTTATGAGGCTCCTCCCAGTCCGGTACGTTTTTAGATAGATGGGACAGAGAAATTGACAGACCAAGCCTTCGTAACTATTTCTTTCAGCCCCGAATAACCTCTCGTAGCGCCTCTCCCCGTCAAATACGCTCCACTAGGGATCGTCCACCGGCCATGTTCGACAACCAGTGGCGTGCCTACGTTCCTCAACAGCAACAACCTCAGCCGTACTTTTATCCCCAATATCAGTATCAACGTCGGTAATAGATTTGATCTTTCCCAACCCATGTACACACATATGCTCAATGCGAATCGTGATAATTATGTCTCTCTCTCCTTCTTATAAATAAATCTGAATATGAAATCCAAGCCTCCTTTGGTTGCTATTAATATGTTCTCTTGCGCGTAATACGAGCACTACTCGTCATCGTAGACAAATCTCCGTTCTTTCCGCTCCGACTTGTCTCAATTTGTTGTCCTCGGTTCGCAACCTAACACAATCTGAGCTATCTCTCTCCTCGTGTCGCCTGATTTGTCCTCTAATTGGCTCGAGAGCCGTGTGTCTCCATATCCATATCCCTTGATGATGGTTCCATGTCCACTCTATTCCCACATAGCAACTCGGAATCCGTGTCATCTTTTTACTCGGTTTGAGCACCAAACCCCCATTATTCTTTGCATGAAACCTGCAATTCCACTGCCTTAGAAAAAAAAAGAAAAAATTCACTGCCTCAGTAATCAAAGAAAAAGGAATTGAACCTTCTAGAAATGAGGGTGAGGTTAATGTTCCTTATGAACTATTTGAACTGTCTTTTCCGAGCTTGGACCGCATTTAACTAAACTTCCAAAACCAAACTAAAAAAGACTTGCCAATTTTTATTTTTATCGGAAGTTTTAATTCGCAATAAAGAGGGGGAACATTGTGAAGATTCGATAAAGTTTGTTGTTTTGTTTTGAAAAAAAAATCTTTACAACATCAAGTGCAATTAGTCAGTTTGGGATTCAATTGCTGCGATACTTTGCTTCAGTTTTGATAGCTTTCAAAAAAGAATAGACTTACAGTGATGGATTGACAGGGAGGGAACATGAACTTGTTGGTAGTTTCACAAACTACAGAGATAGAGTAAGATTGGCAGCTTTTGGGAACAGACTGACACGAACTGAGGGACAAGGAAATAATGGAGCGGAAAGTGGGAATGTAGACTACCAGACAGGCTGATTACGATCTGCCCTGTCTTCCTGTCTGTCTAGCTCTGTTTCCAGTTTCTGTTCTTATTATGCTCTTTTATTCTTTCGGATTCTCCAATACGACGAGATAGCTCTGAAACGAAGCCAATCGTCCCCAGTATCCCGTCCCAGTCACACATCTGTTCCCCCTTCAAACGGATTTCAGTCTTTTGGACGAACGGCATGTCCTCAGTTCTTCTCTTTTATGTCTCTAGGGTCTATCGCAATAGAATGGCAGCCATCCGGCAGCCGAATTCGCCACGACAACAACGATTTCATTCCCTCCACTTATTAAAATATATACACGTTACCGTATTTCCCTCTCTTTTCTGAATAATTAGCAGAGGGCGCATAGAGTACTCTGAGAGAAGTGCGAACAACTCTCGTTGTCCACCTCTAAACCTAATCCAATTCGGGAGGGGGCTCGAGGGAGCGAGAACTTCGAAGCCATTCACTTGCCGTGTGCCCATCACACATCCCACACATATCGGGATTATTTTTGGATTGTCTGGCATTCCATGTTCAGAATTTAAAACCTTTCTCACTTTTGAACTCGTACTTTTTTGTCTCAGGAGAAAACTTTGAGCTGTCAGTCAGACCTGAGTACTACCATGACCATCAAGGGTCTTGGCCCGGCTTGTTTTGTATTTCTAACCAAGTACGGTTCGAGACTCATTTATTACAATCGATCTCGCATTAATTGGGAAATTAGAATTTTAGCTGGGCATCTATTTATCAGGTTTATTCCTTAAATTGAAAGGGTCTCGAAGCTAAAAACTATTGATCTTACGGTCCTGGGTACTTTCTTCTCAAGGATCTGGAATCATTTATTGTTAGATAACTAGATTGCTTCCAGACTCTGTAATCCCAGCTGGTATGAAAGGGATATCAACGCCCAGCTAAGCCCTCTCCTCCACGTTTTTGTTCGGTTTTCTGGTCTCCCTAGGGTACATTAGGGGTGTGCTTGAAAACAAACTGCCAATTGTCTCCCTGCTGATCCTTGCAGGAAATTACAGTGTCTGTTGTCATGGCACTGTCTGGCTACTTTGATAAGGTCTCAGAGTTCGTAGGAGGCAAGATCAGAAGGACATGGAGACAGAGATCGCTTTCCGAACCTCACTCATTATTCCCAAAACCAAGTTGTTTCCGCCCTCGTTCCTTCACTCTCGCCTCGTCCCTTCTGAATATTCATCCTCGGCCATTGCTATTCTCAGAGAGAGAGCGAGTATGTGATGAGAGAGAGAGCTATGACGGCCCCCGCCACCCATTAGAACCCTAGTTCTGTTTCTCGCCCCGTTATTTCAAATTCGCGCCACTTTCTTTCAATTACAGCAGCTGCTGCTCCTTCCGCTTGGTCGCCGCTTGAAGCAGCTCCTAATTGTTGGGGACCATTCCAAGTTCCTGGTCTTCTCTCTTCCAGCTCCCTCTCTCTCCGGAATCTCGGATAATTGGGTAGCGAGAATCGAGACACCTCGCTCTCCCACTCAGTCCTGATCAGCTATTCCCGCCATAAATCCTGACTGTTCAGCCGATTGAAAAATAGCTGTTTCTGGCCAGTCGCCGTTTTGTTACGTTAGTCTTAGCAACCAATTAATTGGAGACAAATAAGCCCGGGAATCGAGAAGATACCCTAATCTCCGCCTTTGAAAAGATACTTTTTATCTCAAGTCCCATCTTTGCCTCTCTCTGAATAGATTAGCTCAGTCTGAGCCAGGTCTTTTCGTTAGCATTTATTGATATCTTACCACTGACAAATACTGACACTTCTACTATCTTCCTATACAATCTATTCGTCTGAGACATCAGTCTTGGCTGCTACCAGACAATGTTTTAAAGTTTCAAACGAGTGCCATCTAATGCAACTAAAATTAACCCAACTGTTTTGACTTGTTCGAGGTTACGGACAAACAGCGATAGAACCACAGACACCATAAAACTTTAATAGTTTAGATTCCCAGAAAAAAACTACAAATTGTATGGGTTTTTTACCCAGTTCATCTGAGATAACTCTTGACAAGTATTGTAATGTCTGAAGTTAGAAGACATCAGACTAGGAAGACTTATTTGAAAACTCCCAGTTAATGAACGACAGTTTAAGAAGTGTATGAGACTGGTACTTTCACGCTGACAGTATGCCAAAAGTAGTCTTTCCTACTCAGAAAGCCGACTTACTGTTTGTACTCGACCCGGTTAAATGACTCAAGAATCCTACGGGAGGAAGCCATACGTTTGCAACCTGCAGTTATCTAAAATGTGATTAGCGAGAATGGAGCACGAACTCGAAAGATATTAAGTCAACAAATAAGTCTATTGCAAAAACAGGAATGCAATTTTGTCGTTCTCGATCTTACGGAGTTGCATGTTAAATAGTTTTACTTTAAATTTAGTCATGATCTTATCTATATAAGCTCTGAATGGTTAGTTAAGCCCTACAGTAACCAGTTTAAGCTGACCTTTTTCTATCCATCCGCGCAGCAAAACTTCTCAGTTTCCCACAGAAAAAAAGTTCAGACTAAGCCTCTGATTTCATTTTGAGCTTCATCGTGAAGTCACCCAATGTAATACAGCAATTAGCATGTCTTTTGCCCCGGGGCAGTCGAGTGTTCCCGAGGGGACATCCTCCTCTCGCGCTTTTCTAGCAACTCAATTGTCGCCTGGCCCTAGAATAGCTCTTTCTAGCCTTTAGCACCTCACCGTACTAATTAATCTTGAATAGCATGCTGTTTAGAGAAACACCGAGAGAGACACTTGTCCATCAGCTCTTTGAACAGCTGCCTCTCTCTCTCTTTTTTGATCCCTCCTCAAAACAAATTGCTTCTGGCCACTTCAGCTCTAATCTTGACACTCCTGTTGAATATTTTCGATGATGGATGTGACGTGCAGAGGAGCCCCTTCCTCATCACTCAATCTAACACAACTGCTCTTGCGAGTCCTTTTGACGGAAATCATATCGAAAAAGACGAAGCTGATAGAAAGCGACTCTTCATCGTTATTTTAAGTTTTTTTCCTTATCGAACCGTAACTATTTGAACCAGCCAGAAATGGATAGACTTCAATTGCACAGGAACAACAAAGTTATGAAACTTCTGGCAGTCTCTGATTCTTCTTATATGAATTGAGAGCCTTCTTCCTCTAAAGACCCCTGTTTACCAGGACACGTCGCGTCTAATAAAATCCCAGCATTCTAGTGCATTCGATGGGGAATCGAAGAGGGGGAACAAGCTGTTGATACGATTCCAGTCAATAATTATAAAGTAGTCGAAACTGACATTGTTTTAGTAACGCCTCATCGCGCCTGCGGTGCTAAAATGGTCTGTTTTTCATTAATCTCGACAAAACTCTTGATAGAACCTGACTTGTCTCGACTAGTTACTAGTCAGATCACTTCGACTTAAGGTCATATTTTTGACTGGTTCTGGCTTTTCGTTGCTATCTTCTGCTTCAGCAAAAGAGTATAACACGCATCACAGCAAAGACGTCAGACAAGTTTTGTAAAGGATAAACGAAAATGGAAATGTTTGCTGATGACCACAAACTTCTATCATTTGTTCGTAGAAACTTTTGAAAAATAGAGATCTCAAAAAAAGTCCACTCTCAGACAAAATTCCTGATAAATTCTAGCCGTGTTGACCATTCAAGATGCAGAAGGAAAAGCTAATTTCTCTCAAGTTTAACAAGTTTATTTTGACGGAATCGAGGGGTATCAAGCAGAAACGGTCGTTTCTTGGAATCCTTCACCGCTCTCAGGTCTCGACCGCTGCCCAGTTTCTTCTCATCCAGCAGGTGACATCCTGATCGAGTCGTGAAGACATCTTCTTGATTGAAGTTGTCTTCTTGTTCGGGTAGACGGCTGCTTGACTTGGTTTGTGACTTGACTTGATTGCTTTTATTTTCACAAGCTGTGCGAGTGCTTCCTCAAGCGCTCCTCAGCGATTCTACCAAGACCAGAATCTACTGTGGAAAGAAGAGGATTCCAATCCCAGAACTGCGACACAGCGGGATTGTCAAGTCAACACTCATGGCTCCGCCAGCGATGCTCGTCTCTACAGTGATTTCTCTCAATTCATTTCTATTTCCTCTCATTTTTTTCTAGAAAAATCTCAAATTAGCCGTCTCTTCATGATCGCACAGCGTTCGGGAGCCACACAGCTGATTTGTTAGTCCCGGAAAGTGTTGGTCTTCCCGCCAACATGACAAACTACCGTAATCCAGGAAGAGAGACACAGAGAGAGAGTTAGGTCACTTCTCTACCCTCTCTTTTTTTCATTCAATTATGTGTCTCGCAGCTGTGATTACACCCATTCGATGTACCCGTCCACATCTGAAAAATGACCTCATCTGAGCTCTTTACACCCGCTCATCAGGTCCACCTATTTCCGTCCTGGCTAAGGGCTCATGGTGGTCGAGACGGGAGAGAGAGAGACAGCTGTGTCGGTCAAGAAAAATCTTTACACATTCAGTTTGACCACAGAACTCTTCTTCACTCTCACTCTGCTCCCAATTCAATTATTCATGTCGGTTCGATCAACAAGTTGTGAGACTCGGCTTATGGACTAGGCTCTGAGCAAAACAAGACAAGTGGCCACACACGCATATGTCTTCTCTACAACTTTACATCCGCGCTCGGCTGGCGTCTTTGATCTCATGAAAATTGGCGGAAAATTCTTTTTAGTGAGTCTCGGATCACCTACAGGATCTTTTTCTTGTTGATTTTAACAGTCGGTTCGACTGTAAAGCGTTCTTACTCAAGTTGAACCGCTTCTGGACCACCGACTGTTTTTAACTGGTCAAAACTGATATTCTATCTGCACGATTTGTCAAGAGTTATCATAGGCGAACTTGACACACATACATTTTGCCAAGTTTACCTAGAAACTTTCGAGCGGTTTTGATGAAGAAAAGACAAAAAAAACAAAAGATCCAACCGAACAAGGTTTATTTCTCTTCGAAGGAACGTCAATCTTTTTCATTCTTTCCAACGGTAGCATTAAATATTGTGTAACTGTTCGAAAGACAACTTCATACACACCGTTAGTCGATGATAATTGAACAATCAAGGTCTGCAATCAATCAGCTTGTACAACAGTCGCTTACGTTCTTGTAGCAGCGGTTCGCTCTTTTTGTTCCAGCTAATTTCTGTGACTTTCTTCTCTTTTGACATTCCAATGCTCTGCAAAGAACTATGAACATGTTCGCTCGGTTTATTCTACTTTTCCCAGACACTAAAGAACAAAAAGTCTTGTAAGTTCAAGATTGAAGACCATTCATGCACGCCCTAATACTCTCTTTTGGGTTAGAAGTCCTTTTTCGCAACCCGCAAAAATCACGCTCTCTCTGGCTGTCGGGTGTGACTAATTCGTCTCCTGGAATAATTAAAGAGGCGTTCATCGAGCAGCATCAGAGCGTCCCAGTTCCGAAGCTGCTTATCCCTTATAACGTCAGACCATCCATATTCAGCTGTCGACGTTTTTTTTTCTTTTAGGAAGAGAGACCAGCCCTGTTTTCCCAATGTCTCTGACACGTCGGGACAGCTCTCATTTCAACAGTTGGTCGGTCTATTGATCCTGGAGTCTCCCTCCCTCTCTCAGCCTCTTCTCAATAAGTCTAATTACTCCACTCTCTAGTCTAAAAGTAACATTTTGTTTATTGTTAGGCCTCCCGGCACCACATTCATGCATTCTTTTGAGGCCGTTAGCCGAGATTAGACACTCCCACACTCAGTCTACTTCATGACTTCCTTCCCATTCCACTACAAGAGCTCCTTCTGAACGTTTTTACTTTGGAAAAGTGCTTTATGTGAGTGTCCGGATCGTCGTCTTATCTGTAAAATCTATCGGATCAGTTCCATCTAATTTCGGAAAGTTCATGTGCACATATTGAGAATCTGACAGGTTTGACTATTTCCAATTTCTCTTTTTGTTCTATGGTAAGACAGAGAGTCGTATCTTTCTTCATTCCCAACTTTCCTCTGACCGTCAGCTAGTTTTTCTTGGCAATCAAAGGGGGTCCAATTACTTTTAGATAAGTAGATTAATGGCTAGTAATTTTCGTGTCTGTGACTTTAATGCACTATGTCTTACTGAATAGTGTCCCTTGCTCTAGATGTCTGTCAAGAGCTATTCTTATTGTTAGACAAGCCTCGACAAAAACTTGTCATAAAGCTCATTTACGGATAACTCTTGACAGGTTGGAAGCTAGAATCTTGAATTTGACAAGTAAAAGTAAAAGACCAAAGAAGTTCAAGTAATTCTCAGTAGAAACAATCCAGTCAAAGCAGCTTTAGGTAACAGATCATGTTCGTTATGACTATCCAATAATCCTATGCGCTAATGTCAGATTCTTTGCTTATTTTCTTATCTCTTTGCTTTGTTACCGTTCTTTTCATTACTCAACCTCTTACCGTTTATTTCCTACTACTTTTCCAAGGAACACGACGTCACCTTCCCATAAATTTGCTCCTTCCCGGCTCTCTTTTCCTAATCAACTTTATTACTTCTCAGAATAGCATAATAAACAAGAAGCTTTTTTCAGATCCCTTTTCATCCTCTTCTTCCTCGTTCAAACTTCATAATGGTGAGTGCAAAAGTTTCTTTTTCGGGATGCTTTCACAGACAATTGGGACTAAGTAGGAGGAAGCGCGGGAATAACCGATGCAGAACCTATTGGAATCTGTCGCCTTCAAAAGAGGCTCATTTTCTATTCATTAGAGCCATCCTCTGTCTATGTTTATAGGCTGTCTTAAGCTATTTTCATCGACATGCTCCCTGACCTCGAGGGGAGAGGGGGTGGGCTCCGGTTGTTTTCAGGCCAACCTTTGACGTCACTTATCTCTTTCTTGCTATCTTTAGATCTATCTTTTCGTCTCCAGGATGGGGTCAGGACACTGAACTTTTAATTGTTGGCGAGCGGAAAGCAAAATCTTTTACAGTAAACCGGTGGGAGTGAATACACGTGAGGAGTTCCCAGTCACATAAAATGACCTATTGAGAATCGATCTTATAGAACCATTTAGCTTTTATCCGTTTTGAGACCCAATGGCACCAATATACAAGACAAGTTCTGTCTGTGGGTCCGTGGCTGAACATTCAATTTTCCTGTGGTGGTTCGGTGTACACCGTTTTCGAAATGAATGAAATGTCCCCGTAAAAATTATCAGACTATAATCGTCACAGAACCCCGGGATTCACCGAACGTTTTGGTTTGAAGGCGTCTACGAAAATTCTCGCAAAAAAGCTGTGGCATGGCTCTACCATATCTGGTCTCGCCAGTTGAAAAAAAGATCTGATTTGACGTAAGCTGACCCATTTGGCAGACCCATTGATATGGTCAGTAGCTCATATAAAACTATGTCTCTTTCTCTCTCATTCACATCAACTTCCGGAAATCGCTGTGACAGCTCAATCCCTCCCTCGCCTTCTTATTTTGGAGTATGATAGGAAGATTAGTGACATCCAGGTCCTCGGGCCTCCTTCAAACATAATTGAATACTCGTCGTCCTCTTCTCGCACCTTTCCTACTGACCCCGCTCTTGAAGAGACTGACTGAGAGGGAGCTAATCCATTCGGAGCCACTTGCCGTCCCTAATCGTCTCATTCAGCACATCCGCAAAACTTCATGTTTTCCCAATAATTATGAGAATCAGAAGTTCCAGTTGAGAGACAGACGAAAGGTCCTTAGAATCCTCTGCTAATCCTTGTTCCGTACTTTACACCCGTTTAAAGTTCATCCACTTCCCCAGTGTGAGCTAGTATGGCTGAACTTTCTGGAAGGGTGTCGGATTGATGACAGACGGCTCTGAATGGCCGACAAACGACTTTGGGGACTCTGGTTGGTTCCCTCCCGGAAGAGACATCTTCTGCTCTTTCATTAGCTTGGTTGCTCTGAAATATTCAGTCACGATCTGTGCCTTTCCCAGAGTCCCCAGGACAAGTTTTTGTCGGATTGGATTAGAGGACCCCTCACCGCCTCGGGGCCAATCTTGGGAAGGCTTTCTCTCAGTTTGTGCAGGTTTCTCACTTCGAAAAAAAACTCTATCTCATTATCGATATAGAAGGAGACGGGACTAGTGAGGGACACTTTCGAAAAAAAAACTACCAGATCCTAGATCTTTGTTCTGTCCTGCAATAAAACTGCGGCTTCCCTTTGCATTTCTAAGAAGATCATTCACATGAATAGGTACACTCTAGCCGTTCAATAGTCTGTAGTGATGACAGAGGAGAAAAAATCGTTCTCAACCTCTCAAGACTAATTGACGGTTTGAGGGGTCCTATTAATCCTTCTCTAGACATCGTCTCCTTTCAATCTGCGTACTTTGAGGTTTAACTTTTCTGAAATTCAAAGCATAAAGGGAGTGGTGTCCAATTCGTTGAACCATACGGTCTCTGACTACAAAGACAAATTGTATTCGCTTTGGAACAGCGACTCTATAGGTTTAGTAGAAAACAAAGTTAGGATACCGGAAAAACAACAGTGTAAGACAGGAAAAAGAAATTGCTCTGGACCAATCTGACTTCCCTTTTTTTGACCAAATGTGTACGGTTCCTTTTTTGTATCGTAACTAAAATTCTAAACTGTCAGACGATTTTTGAATAGCTGCAGACACCTTCAGTCTCAGAACATTTTCGTGTACAAATTAACATTTTCCAATTCCTCTACGTCTTAGAAATGGACTTCAGAAATCAGTTATAACTTTGTGGAGTTTCTAGTTTCTTTACCCATTACTCCTTGCATCCTCCTAGAAGGGTTCTAGCCTCTTTCTACAGTTTCACAGAACTAAATGCTTTGAAATTTAAAGGAATTTATAAGTTTTGCATTTACAAGGGAACTTCAAAACCTTTGTTCTTTCCCCCTTTCTTGACGTGCCGCCACCCTCACCGATTCCGATTTGCAGACAAATTCAGTCTCAGAATGGAATGACGTCCCAGCAGCAGCTACTTTTCCCTCTCGGTTTCCCTTTAATTAAATAAAAGGGCCTATTTTGCCCTGAGAGTGAGAGGGAGAAAGAGACATCGTCGCCGGAGCCAGCCCCCGTTATTTATGGGCGTCTAACTCATGTAAACACGGAGTGAGAGAGATTGATTTGACCCACGACCAGGCTCCCGGAATGGGAAGAAACTTCTCTCATAATCAAGCCCCAGGCTGTTGGCGAGTATTCCTTCGGCCCGAAATGAGTTTGTCCTCGGTCTTCAATCCTCCCCCACTCTTAGAAACACGTCTGATCGTCTAAATTGCTCTCGCTCCCTTCTTTTTAATCAGACGTGTTCTCTACTTCTGGCCTATTTTTGAACATTTTTCCTAGGTTGACTTAATGACGTTTGGCAGGAAATAGGAGGAAATCGAGAAGACTCTATGTACCCTTCATTTCCAGTACCTTTTGTGTGTTCAGTCTAACTTTTTAAAAAAAAAATCTTTATAGACCAAGAATGAGGTTGGTAGAAGCCGAAGATACTCTTTTGAATTTTAGAATATCTGAAAAACAAAAACACGGCGTTCAAAACTAATTATGAGCCAATTGTTTTCAATCAAATCAAAGGCGTAGATTTCCAGTTTGATCAACGAGCAACTTCTTTTCTCAGAAGATGTCTGTTTTTCAAAAAGAGGTAGAAACTTGTTGATGAGTCTCACTGACACAGAATATGAAACCTTTCAACTGACTCAAGCGAGAGGACGAAAGGCTTCCTCTTTCCTAGAGTGGAGCGGAGAACAAGAAAATCGAAAAACCAGTAGATCTTTTGTTTCTGTCCCAGTCGCCGTTCCCGCTATTTCTGTCTCGCCCTAAACATCGTTAGAAGAACAGAATGGACCCCTTCTCCGGGTCATATTCGATTAATTCTGGGCTGGAGTCGAAATCAGGGCTTCGCCTCCGGAAAGTGTCTCCAAATTGGGTCCCTTCTAGCCTCGGGGTTCTTTTTCAGAAAGAAAGGCAGATCAAAATCAAAGGTCTCATTTGATGTTTGTCTCCATCGAAAAGATGTACCTATGTGATGCTCATTATCTCCGCCTCGTGACCTACCTTCTCTATGATTAGATTCTGGCCTCTTCCTCCTTTAACTCTCTCCTCTGCCTCACCAATTGGGTTATTGTCTTCTGCTCGTTTTGCTTCCTCCTCCGCTCGGATTATGGCCCTAAATCGCCGTCCTAAGTCGAGCAACCGGTCTTTTACCGTAGTAACAGAAGATCAATCTGTTTCTGGTGAATGTGTCCTTTAAGCCCTTTTTGAAGAGTCCCGTGAGGGATCAGACATCGATAATGAGACAATAGAGACGGGATATTAGAGAGCGGGAGTGGGGATCAGTGTGAGTCAGAGAGGGGATCAGCTCAGATCTCGTCAAACGGTGCTTCGTTCTGGGAACACTTCCACTTACTTTTAATCCGACTTATTGGTATTTTGTCTACCTACTTCCTAGTTGTTGGGGACCTATTCAGATCGAGATTTCTACAAAAAATGCGGTCGAAAAGCCTCGTTTAAAAGTGTGTAAAAGAATAGAAATCAGACATTTTCCTTGGCCCAGTCGGTAGATGCTAAAAAAACAGGGCGAGCACCAAATTGCCTGCGGTAGCTATTAGAACCGTCATAAAACATGCACATGAGCATCATCTTGAGATCTTTTTGCTCTCTCCTCTCTGGGAAAAGGAGTCTAATTCTAGCTACTCGCGTGACTCGCCCTTTTCTCTCAGGTATTAGAGTGTACTCTTGTCTTCACCTGTACTTGCCGCTTCGCATCTCAGACCGAATAAAAAGGGGAAACCTTTTGAGAAGAAGAAGGCGGACAAACAAAATCAGAGGAAGCCCCTCCGACGAAGAGAATACTGTAGTTTTCTCGAAATAGTTTTGTTTTCCGCCGACCGGCGACGTGAATATATACCAATTATCAGTCGAATGGCTAGCTTTCACAATACATTCCCTATATTTTGACCATTTAATAGGAAAGTTTTCCAACCTTGGGCAGTTCAGACAACGCCTAAATGAGTCCATTTTTCTAGTCATCAGGAAGTGCACTCGGCGTCAACTATAAACCTGCTTTCTCGTCTTTTTTTGGGGCTGGGTTTGAAGGATTTATCTAGATTTTCCTCCTCCATCTAGACTCGATTTGAGCCCATTTCATCTTTGTTTTATTTCTGCCTTTTGCCAAATGATCAAATGAGCTAATGTAATACAAAATGGAAAAGTTTGTAGCCGGGAAAAAGCTGCTAGAGCAGCCCTTTCCATTTATAGAATTTCACTTGATTGAGTCTGCTGAGCAGACTCGGTGTAAGCCACAATTTTGCAGAACGTACCATAATGAACTTCGCGTGTTCTACAGGCGAAACCATTTTGGTCTATTTCGTGCCTTCCTGGGAAGATACAAGCTTTGTTTCTTGCCATTATTCGCTTTATCAAATCTTCGACGAGAGCGGCTCTTCGGACAGTCAAGGCGGGTCCAATTCCTGTGACAGAAGTAGACTGACGATGACGGTTTTGTCCTCGGATTTTCTTGTCATATGACATCCAAACTAAACTACAGTAACTTGTGCATGGAGCGGATTATTGTCGTTCTTGATGACCAAACCTTCTCGTATACCAAATGACGAATTTCTGTGTGTCCAAATGAGGCTAAAGATGAGTCCCATTAATCATCTAGTTGAAGCCCTTCAAAACTTATTTTCATCCGCACATCCTCTCTCTTTCTAGGCCAGTGATGCGTGAATGTTCGAGCCCAAGGGATGAGATTTTTCACGTAGAGATGTTACCGTAATCCGCTCGTGCTCCCACCTGAACTTTAGAGCTGTTGCAAAGAAACCGACCTCATTAGATTCTCCGGGAGTGACTTGCGTCATACCTGTGCATTGCCACAGAGAATAGACGTGTTCTTCTTTTCCGGAGACGTTTTTCCTTTACAACTTTGTCATTTTCAGGCTTCTCTTCACGATGGACGCTACGAGCGTCCCCTGGAATGCGTCTCTGCCTAACGGAAACGTCGCTGTCACGATGGCCGTCTGCGAGGAGATGCTCGCAGCAGCGGGCATTCCCTTTGTACCGGCACCGGGTTGGTCTTTTTTTGCATTTTTCGGCCCTAAAGCAAAGTTCGTTCAGATGCATCCAAGTCGCTGTACTAGTGAGCGTTCTGGGACTCATAAAACTCGTATAAAGTACTAGTGTTTGTCAATCAGCACAGAAATCCAAAAATGAAACGGCGTAAAATATAAAAGAGTTTATTTGGTTTGAAGCTGGCTAGAAAATTTCACAACGGAATTGGATAGATTTTTGAAAAATAAGGACTAAAATTACCTCAGTATCCCCTCCGTATTTTTGGCCTGAACACTCAGCGGTTCGTTTCTGTTTGGGAAATACCAAAACAGAAATAAAGTTCTCGCACTTCCTAAACTCCCAGAACTGACTTGTCTAAACTTGTTACTTCTAATTTTAATCTGCGTACAAAATTCCTCTCCTTATCCTTAATAAAAGCTTCAGACACTAACAGACAAAGACCTGGGAGCAATTAAAAGTAGATTAATAGAGTCAATTTCAGACGATGGTTCCCTCTGGTGCAACGCAACCTACGATACTGTACTTTGCTGGCCGCCGACGCCAGCCAATACCTCAATAACCTTGAGATGTCCCTCTTTGAAAGGATTGGATCCGTCCAGTGAGTCTCAAATTAACGGCAAAAACAAACAAAAAAATATAATGAAAAGGAGTAACCTCTGTAGTCCAGGCTGTCTTATTTTTGTCCTTCTCTCGCTTTTTGCATGCTTGCTATGAGTACTCTCTCAAATATTCTCTTTTTAACTGTATAGTGGCTCTTTTTCATTGCAGAATTCATCGAGAAGCGGTGTGATGAGACGGGAAGATGGGCCGGCAAGAGTCCCGGCATCTACGAGAACCCCTGGGGTTTGGCTTGATCAAAGAACAGTCTTGTAACTTTATCAACTCTTAGGTTGGACCAATTTCACCGTCTGCTTCAAAATCGACTTCGAGGATGTCAAAGTACGCATATTATTGCTAGAGTGCATCCTCTGCACATCTTTGCTTTTGCATGCTGCTTGTCTGTGCATGTTATTTCTATCTCTCCTTCCCCTATTATACCCTGTGTCTGAAGAATAGCTTGTTTTAGGAGGATCAGAAGCACAAATCCTTTTTCGGTTTACTGGAATTATCATGTTTTTTTAAAGAGCTTCAGCAGATTGAATTAAGCAGAATATCATAAGATCAATCTCATGTTTGTCATATTAGTTTTTGGGTTGCGGCATTTTCATCAAAGTACTTATCAGTACACTTCGAACAGAATCACATTGAATTGAATAATCTGTCAAACAATTTTGTGCTCTTCTCCTCCTAAAACAGCCTATTCTCAAATGTGTATTAGCATGTCCACTCCAAGAAACAAACTAACACTGAAAAGGGGCAAAAATTTCAACAGTGGATATAGAAAAGTAACGAAGGGATTGTGCAGAGAACATCACGAAGAAGTGCCATTTGAGTGGCTACTGGCTCGGAAGGCATGAGAACGACTACGGTCCCGAGACGGGCTGGACAAACTATACGATGTGCTACACGGAGGAAGTCATCTACATCATGAACCAGCTCAACAACGTCTCACTTGGGGTCACTTTTTCACTATTTTTCCCCGACTTTGAGAGAGTCTGTGCTGGTTTTAGTAGGAGCAAGTTGAAAAGCAAAAAAAGTGACCAGCACCTTTGCCTAAAAGTTAGCATTGTGTCGGTTCATATCATCTCTTTTGAATTATTACACAAGCCGAGCCACCATCGGAGCCGTCTTGTCAAGACGGTATTTGGCGAGAATGGAACCCGTACAGACCTCTTCTTCCCCAACACATACCGTAACTTTGTTCACACTCACACATTTAGTCACCTACACCCACCACTCACCCCGTTATTCCCTTCAAAGGGAGCATGTTTTGTGCCTCGCGGCTTCTGCTTTTCTTTTTGCGGTGAAAGAGCGCCGAGAAGTAACAGCGTGAAGTGTCAGCCCTGAGGCACCAAGCTTGCTCTTTCTCTTCCTTTCTGTTTTTCTAATTCCCGCGTGTTTCAGATTGCGCAAGAGGTGGCTAAAAATGCCCGGAAACTGGAGTTTGTGGGACTCGGTCTCTCACTCGTCTGTCTCATCGTCTCAATTTTCATTTTTACCTACTTTAGGTAATTAAACCTTTTATCCTTTTAATGTATTTAGACGACTACGAGTCTTCCGAAACATGCTCCATTTGCATCTGATGGTAGCCATTTTAATGGTTGTCATAATCCGACTGGTACTCTACATCGACCTCATCTTCACGGGCAATTACGGCCCGCATCAAAGTCCGTCAGATGGCAAGACGATTAATACCATGGTAAGGAATGTTTGGGGACGAAGATAAATGTTTTTAGCCATTCGTCTGTGAATTCATGTACTTTTTGCTCGAGTACTTCAAGACAATGGCGTTCATGTGGATGTTCCTGGAAGGATTTGTCTTGCATAATCAGCTCGTCTTGACGGTATTCAAGTCGGATCCCAGCATCAAACCGTATGCTCTGGCTGGTTACGGTACGTTTTTTGTTCCAAAACTATTATCCCTCCAATTTCTGTGGCGTTTCCTTTCACCTCAACTGACTATTCTCTTTCAGGTATTCCCCTCGTTCACACATTGCTCTGGCTGGCAGTCGTTTTGATAAAGAAAGACTTCAAAGTCGAACGATGTCTGGGCAGCTACTATCTCGAGCCAGAATTTTGGATCCTTGACGGTCCGCGGATGCTCGAACTTGTCGTCAACTTCTTCTTCATCATCAACGTAATTCGGGTACTTTGGATAAAAGTGCGAGAATCGCACAACACAACGGGAGAAATTAGTAAAATGAAGTGAGCGTTTTTGAAGATCAAATTAAATTTCGGCTTTAGGAAAAGTGTCAAGGCGGCCTTGATGTTGATACCACTATTGGGTATTCCTAACATCATGCAGACGATTCCTTTTGCTCCGACACGGGACAATATCATGTTCTTTGCCATCTGGACGTACTGTGCGTCATTCACCTATATGTACCAGGGTCTCATGATCACCATCATCTACTGCTTCACCAACAAAGAGGTAGATTGGGACAGAAGAATCGAACAAAAAGATGCTTTTAGGTGATATCAGTAGTGAAGCTGGTTTGGCAACGATACCGTCTAAAACACACGAGTCAGAATGAACTGCGACGAGGCTCAAGGAGTATCGCAAGTCATTATCAGGCTCGAAATGGCCAGGTTGGTTTGCATTGCGTGATCCACCGTTTTTGTGCTGCTTTGTGCTGCCCGAGAATACGAATGCAAGTGTGTACGTTGTCAGGTCACGACGACGCTGGACAACAATGGTAATGGCAGCACTCTGTCTCCGTTCATGAATCGCGCAAAGAAGGGCAGCAATGATTCGACAACCTCGACTACGAAGCTGATGCTCACACTGCCGGTATGTTTTTGTAGTTTATTTTTTCAGAGTTGTAGATTGTTGTAAGTAGATTACTGCAGTAGAAGCTCATTCAAGATCAGTGCACTGGAATTAAAAATATTACAGAAAGACGAAAAACAGAATCCCACAGAATGGCTCGTTTTGAATGAACTCTCTTTTAGAATGACGAGATCGGTAACAACAACACCCCGAGTGAGCTGACCCCACTCAAGACGCCCTGTGAATGTATCGAGGACGAGACGAGGTGAATGATTGTTGCTTTTGGCTGGACTCATTTTATTCTCTCTCTCACTAATCTTCAGTTCAAAACAACTCCTTTTCAGAGAAAATAAGCAGCCGAACGGAGTCAGCTTCCAATAATTCTGCTGATTCGCGTCTTCCACGGGTCCCTTGTGTGTTTTAAAAATTCCCGGTCAAGAATTTTTTGTAACAACATCGACAGCGTCCGAGATTGTGATATCAATAGCTTTTCCGAGATTATTATTTGCTGGAAAAGATTAAAAAAAACGGATTTATTGGTGAATAAAGCATTTTATATGACCCCGAAATTAGACATCTACTCTCTTCGAACGGCTCTTTTCCTTTGTCAGAAGAGGAGACAAGGCATCGCCTCCCGAATGATACGTGAATCCTAAGCCTGTCAGGTGTTTTTGGAATTGAAAGAAATTTTACCTGTACTCGATTGATCCGGAACTCGTTTGGCCATCTGCATGCAGATGGCCATCGTTCGAAGCTTCTCGGGAAAGAGCTGACTGTACTCGTAGTCTTCCTTCTTGAACTGAACGCAAGGCAACCAACGGAAGGCGAAGCGAAAACCTATTCGAAACCTGAAACCCATTTTATATTTGCTCTCTGAAGACCTAATTAGCATTAATAAGTGGAGAGTTCCGAATATTATTGTTGTTTTGTTTTGTTTTGGAAAAGTTTCTTTAAAAATGCAAAAGCAATTAGTCAGTTTTGGGATAAAATCGTTATGGGAACATTGCTCCAGTTTGGGTAGATTTTCTGTGGTAGTTTTTAGACGAGTGCTGGGCGAAAAGAACCAATGAACAGTGGACAGATTGTTAGACTTTGCAAAGGAAAGAAAACCTTGTCCTCTAGCTCTGATGAGGACGTATATTTCTCTCTCTAACTCACCTCTCATTGGCCATGCAATAAATGATTGGATTGTACGCCGTCGAACTCATGGCGATCCAGTAAATGGCCAGATACATGTATTTTGAGGCTTGCTGATCCTGTGGTGGGAAGAGGAGTGAGGACAGTTCGAATGTGTGGTAAAGATGGTAGGGTAGCCAGCAGACCATAAAGGCCCCAACCATCAAGCCGAGCATTTTTATAGCCTAAACTTCCGGGATTCTGAGACTCGCAAACTTCTCACTTTGCTCTTTGCCTTGGTATGACTTGCACCCTTGGAATTGTTGTCTGTGGCCACGTCGGTTGAGCGGAAAGCCCAAGCGATTCGGGCGAAAGTGAACGAGAGCACGAAAAGCGGAAGGGCGTACTGCATGACAAAGAGACCCTGGTTTACTCTGAACAGAAATTTTTAGTTTAGTCTTTTTGTATCTCTGAACTCACAACGCAATAGGCACCCAAGATTTCTCATCGGCAATGCAGAGTCGTCGCATAAAAGCCCGATCCCAGTTGATGTTGTAGAACCAGACCTCATCTACCTGAAGTAACTTTTTACAGATTTTCCTAAAGAACCATACATGAGCTACTACTGTGAGTGGGAGAGCAGTGATGGCGGAAACGAGCCATATTACCGTGATTGCGTGGAGGGACCTCTTCCGAGAAAGAGGCCTCTTTCTCAAAGGATTCACAACGGCCTGGCAGCTGAAAAGGATCAGAGATTAATTGCTAGGAATTACCGATCCCAGCTGAGAGACATCATCGAAAAGACACTGACAGTAGTTGGGGCTATTCCGAAGAAGGTCGTCGGGGTGCAGAGAGAACCGTACCTAAACAAGTTTCACTTTAATTATTACAAAAATATTCTGACCACCAATCGTAGTAAAAATTGAATGTCCACGTAGTGCCAACATTGAAAAGAGCGATCATCAGATCAGCAAGTGCCATGTTGAAGAGAAATCTGTTGAAGCCAGTGTCCATAACCTGAACCACACATTTTAACTGATTTTTATAATTCACCTTGTGTTTGTAGATGATCCACATAACTACGGCGTTTCCTACAATGGCAAAGGCCATCAGGAAGACAAATGCGGTGGCGAAAAAGATCACGGAGCCACTGAAATTGTTCTGTTACTGAAGGAGATTTGGGCAGAAATACAGAGAAACTGAACATATCTTAAAACTTACGTAGAGTCTTCATATTCCGTATAATCACAGTAGAAGCTTGGCGTTGAGACGGCAGCCAGACTCGTTGCATTGGTGTGATTGAAAGTCTTGTCGCAAATGATCCTGCCGTCTTCTCGTATCTTCTTGAAATCCATTTTCTGAAATTCACACTTCGTAATCAAGTCAAAACACTCGAGAGAGTGTTGGTTGTGGGGAAGACCGAAACGAGAAGGATCAAAGAAGATGACCGATGAATAGGAATACGCTAAAAGAGTTGCCGAGCGCGAGTGAGAAAATAAGGGGTGTGGGACTGATCTTCTATCCATGAACTGCGGAGATCTTCCGAGTAGGAACTGGGGGAATCTCAGAGTACGTTCGACTTTCTTCAAGGTTAAGAACCGGAAAAAATTTAGGTATGTTGGAAACAGAAGAGTCTAGAGAGTCCGTGTAATTCTACCCTTGTGCAAAGTTATGACAAGAACTAGCGCGAACTAATTGGATTGTATCCAGAGTTTAAAAAATAAGAGTCGCAGCAAGTTCTCTTAGAGGAGATGAACACTATTTTTGATATTGAACCTAGAACTCCTACTTTCTGTCACTTGAACTTTTTATCGCGAAGTCTCGAGTTTTTACGGTATCCAGTCCCTCGATAATTCTAGACAGGGTATGTACTTCTAGATTATTTAAATGTTGACTGGATAAAGTTCAAACACTCGAAATTCTGCCACAACTGATCTGTGTTGTTCGTGTGACATAGTACAAATGAACTCTTACAATTAATATTTAATGTGGCGTGTAGAAGGTCAGATTTGAAAAAATTTGAAGCTGAAAACGCGGTCATTTCACATTCTCTATTCAATAACACGACAAGTTTCACGCAAATATATGACCCTGAACACCGGGTATGCCGAACCGTTCGGGAGAGTGTTTTTGGAGAGGGAAGTAGAACTCACACGCGGGTTCCTCAACTAATTAGTATCAGGGAAGCAAATATGTCAACCCGGAGTCCCAGAAGCATAAATTTGCCTCTCTCCTGCTAACCTTCCTGACTGCTTGAGCGTGAAATGCAGGTCAATTCCTCGAAAAAAAAAGCTTTTTTGACAAGCTTGACCAAACAGGATAGATGATATCATTTGAGAGAGAAAATAGAGAGAGAGAGAGTTTGGAAGGAAAACAAGTTCATAATGTAGTTCTAGAAGATGGGATTATTCCCATCGGCATCTGGAAGCTCTTGTCTTTTTCCAAGAAGGGACGGTTCTTTCCCTCCGAGAGGGAGACGACACAAATCAAATTAAAGCTGCCATTGTGCTCCGAGAGGATTCAGGTTTTTGGCAGTAGAGACACAAAGGAACCAGATTAATGGAAGGGAGAACCCTGGAATCAAAATATGAGACTGATTAGTGGTCTATTCATTGGATAAACTCTCAGGAGGGTGGGAGACCACGCTACGTAGTATAGTCTGTTTCGGTTCAAAGCGTCTCTCTTCCTACGGTAACAAAAAGAACACCAGACTTGCAAAAAAAACCATGTGGGAGAAGAGAGCACACATAGTTTGTAAACAGACTTTGTTGGAGTGAACTCTGACATTTTTCCCAAACTCCGAGAATGGCGAAAGAGAGGAAAAAGACATAACAAACATATTTGGTAGAATAAGAGTCGGAGTCAGGAGGCAGTGTGCTTCGCCTCGATTCCGCTGAATGGATGTACGTCACGGAGTCTCCGGGAGTAAACTGAGCCTCGATCTCTCGGGTAACCTAGCGTACTACTCTCTCAGATTTAAGGGTCTCTGTTGCTAATCATAGCAGAATAAAGAATCCCTTGCTCAAATATTGGAAGATCTTTGAGATTTGGAAAGCTGGGATCATTGGAGTTGGCTGACTAATTGCTGAGCTCTCGACTCTCCGGTGCATGGTGTTAGAGTACAATTACCCACGACAACAGGGACTTTGAAGACGTAGAAACAGTTTGTAGGGTCTTAACTGAAAGATGGAAAACTCGAAGGGCATGGACCACCAGGAAGAGAAGAAAAGATGGATTGGTCTAATTTGGAGCTGGATATTTGGGTCCGGGACAAGGACAAATGAGTAATCGAAGAAAAGAGGTAGAAAGAGATAAAAACATCAGCACCAGAAGTTAGGAAATTTCGCTTAAAACGGTTGCTGTAATACCTATTGAGAAGTACCAGCAGCCTCCATATTTTTGTGGCAGACAATTAGTGATCATCTCTTGGTTGTTTTACCTTCTAGCTAAATTCCCACAGACGCGATTCCCTCAGAACACTATCTCGTTCTATAAAAGATTAACATGACAACACTTGACATCTTCCGTTAGTCTCGACAACTGCGGTTGAATTAATATTTTCCGATATGTGATTAGGAAACTTGAAAAGCGTAGTTTTTTATCAAAATTTATAGATAGGGTCGATTGTATACTACACTCACTTTAGCCGACATCTAAACATTGTCATTCCTTGTTTTTTGTTCTCTTCGAGGAGCGATAACAAATCTCGGAAACAAATGCAAATGAGCTAATGCAGACGTAGTAGGTTGGAAAAATAGCGGACATTGATGAATACAAAACAGTTGGTCACTATTTCGACAAACCAGCTTGATCGATTTATGGAGAGACTGTGTTTTTGTGGTCTCTCTCACATCTGATTAGAGGAGAGAGCCTCTTGAAATAGAGACATCTTCCAAGGAAGTTCCTCCTCCTGTAACTGAAGGATTAAACGAGAGGGATTGAACAAACAGGGAGCGTAGTCCCTCTCTCATTACCCGTGGCGAGCAATTACAGACAATCGGAAGAGGGCGAGGAGGACTCGACTTTCGAATAATTCACACCGAATCCCAAGAACTCCTGATTACACGCGTCTCTTTGTCAGAGCTATAACGAGATTTCAGAGGAAAAACGGCGGGACCCCATAAACGGAAGGAAAGGAGGGGGAACGGAAACCAGGCCGTCCGACACCGACAAAACACATCTGGATCACGTGACACCCTTTTTCGTAAGTTTTTTATATTTGGGAAGGAGAGAGAGAGAGAGAGTAGCGGGACTGGTACTTGAGATGATCATGTTAACAGAGAGCCTTTTCGTCTTCCTCCCAGGACCTGGGAGGGACATCATTAAAGACTACTCTTTACGAGGCAGTATATCTGGAAAATGAGTCGGAGCAATGTGTGGGAGACGGAAGAAGGACGACAGGTGTCTCTGGGAAACTGGAGGGTACCATGCAGATTAAGTACATGATACTTCTTTACTCATTTTGGACGATTACAATACAATGTAGGCCTCAAATTTATGTTTTGATCCTATACGACATTGACATGAGAGCACACTTTAGCACACCTTCTGTCCAGTCAGGTCCCGGCCAACCAGTATTCATGGCGTTCAGTGCCTTTGTATTTGTCTACAAAACATAATTGAACTGAGGATGTTCGACAAGTCCTAGCTAGCTAAAAAATATTTGACGACGAATTAAAAGTTCGTTCAAGTCTTCAAATCAAGTGTTGTAATAGCTCACGTCGTACCGTCAAACTTTTCAATCTGATTCTTAGCGCTTTCTAACGTTTTGTACTTCCCTCTAACACAGTAGAAGGCAAGATAAACTCCAAGTTCGTTAAACTCAAAAGTTACTTACTAGTTAATCCTGACAACTCTTGACTTGCTACGACGATTCTCGTGGCCATGGACAAACAGACAGCCTACCACAGACACCACAGATTTTAAATATTTTAAATCCCTTTAGAAAGAGCATCATTGTGTTTTTGTTTGATTTCTGAAACTATCTCTCTGCCCCAGTGTCCAATGAGACCAGGTCAAGAATACCAGTGGTCCGGCAAAACATCCAAAGGAGCCACTTTCACATCAGAAAAACAACTGCAAAATAGTTGTGAATGAGGGACCGACTGACGTGGATATATTCAAACGCGACTAGTCTCATTCAACTGAGTTGAATAGGGAGAAAGGTTATATCCAGTTAACGAGAGAGAGAGAGACCCTGGAAAAGGAGAGTGACTATAAAAGGGGAGTGTTTTTATAGAAAGACGCAATTAAGAAGACGTGTGGCTTGCTTTGTTTGAGAGGCAGCGTCTGTTTATGTCCAGAAGGAATTAGCCTTGTAGAGAGACATGAGATCCTCAACTTCCCCTTCCTTCCGAAAAATTTCTTTCAAAAAGTCATCAGAAATGGTTTATATAGTACTTGTACACACAGATAGTGACAGTGAATCTTTTACAAAGAAAAAAAGTAGAAATGGAGGGATAGCTATAGAAGATTCACCGACGATATGAAGACCCGGTACAGTGGATTAGATTCACCGGTTTGTATTCGCATTTGTTCACATTTGAACTTGGGGAACGGTCAGAAGCTGCTCCTTCAGATCAATTGCCTCCTTTTTTGCCTTACAGTAGCGGCGGAAGTACAGGGCTGGAAGTGTTTTATCAATGGACTGACCGGAGGCTTAAACTTGTTTCTCAGATTGTTTTAACATCGCAAAAAATTATTTAGTTATGAAAAAATGTGACTTCGAAAGCCCAGTAATATACTGTTGCGAAATAAAATAAATTCCTTTCGGTTTTTGGTCAGAACTTACAGCTTCGCCTCTTCTCCGCATCCAGCTGATGTCGCAGACGGTTCTCATCAGCCAGAGAATCTTTCAGCTGTGTCCTGAGCTCTGCCAGTTCTTCTCGTTCCTTCTGCATAGCATCCTTTTGTTGTTTGAAATGCTCATTGGCCATATCGATCAGTACAGCTATTTTATTCAAGGCAGCTGAAGTTTCCGATGACGGCGAATTATTGCTACCATTGGAAGAGGAACCACCACGATCTGAGGAGTTGTACTGGCTTGGAGACAGCTGAAATTTGTACATTTTCCCTGTAAATTTAATTTGCTTACACTGGCGTCAACTTTTCTCATGTTCTCTAGACTGTCACTGTCACAAGTCTCCGAGTTGCTGTTCGTCTTGGTCAGATTCAGCGGCGTCGAGACCTCGCCGCACATGTCACCGCTGAGACCTTCCGGTGGACTTTCGTCAGCATTTGCACTGAAAGATTACGCGTTGCAGTTATCCATTAGATTCTAGGTCTGGCACTACGATAATCCGCTAGGAACGTAAAAAGTTAGGATAAAATATTACATCCCCAGAAAATTCGATCACATATCGGTGTGGGAAAGGTGTATCTTGGTTTAAGTGACTTCTAACAATTGCCTAAAAATACCTAGTTCAAGAAAAACTTAAAAACATTTTTTCATAAGATGACTTTTCGTCTTTCTGTCCATCACTTTCTGAATCTACATAAATCATCAAACCCTGCATAGAAGAAGGGCCGAATGTAGAAGAGCTGAGGGATGTGAGTCGACATGCTGGTTTTTCGCCTAGGACTACGTATTGAGGCTGCTGAGCCCAGTAAGACAGGTTCAGCCTCCCGCCATTTTCCTAATGGACAGTCAATCCACATGACGGGAATCAGGTATTTACCAAAAGGAGCCTCTCTTGTGCGCACGAGCGGGCGGATAAGCTACTTGGGTAAGGGGAGAAAAACAGGATAAAAGTTCAGACCTGGATTGCGGGACCTCGAGGGACTTTTGCTGTGACGCTAGGGCCATCATATGTTGGACTAGGAGCTGATGGGTTGTGAACTGTGGCAGAAAGTTGCCGAGTAGCAGTGGGTTCGGAACCGTGAGATGCTGGGACATTTCCTCGGCAAAAGAATTGCTTCCTGGAGGCGGTGAGAAGGGAATTCCACCCTGATGACTCATCAAATGACTGCTTTCGTTCATGGGCTCTTTCTTCGGCATGGTCCAATCTTCAGAATGAGGCAGGGCTCGTTTAGGAGGTCTACCGGGACGAGTACTGAAAAAAGTCCCCCTTTGCTGAAAAAAAAAGCATCCAAACCATGTGTTTGTACAGTCCTCGTAGAGTTTATCAAAGTCGCTGCTGGCTATCAGCTTACAACGATTGACACCGGGCTGAATTGCTCCCAGGCCGCGGAGAGCTCGAACCTGGAATTGTTTACATTTGATCTGAAGGAGTTTGAACAAACCTGTTCGACATTACAAATGAGAGGAGAGATTTCTAAGCGTTTCAGCTTTGTGTATACCGTGTGAAGACCACCAACCATGTTCTTCAGAAAGAGCTCGTAGACCTGGAAGTTGGGGTTTGGAGAGAGAAAGATTCTTACCTGTGGGAGACAAATCATCTGGACTCCGTTGACCTCAAAGCCGGCCACTTTTTCACCACGATAGTCGAACAACTGTGCCGAACTGGCTGTCTCGAAAGTGGCATGAAAGTCGTGATTCGGAGAGATGGGTGCATCGGAAAGACCTGTAACCATTTCCTTCTTCAATGTTTAAACAAAAACACGTTGTTCTTATTTGTTCCCTCCCGAACTGGACACAGATAAAATATCAGATAAGAACTCTCGGGCCTATGGGAGTGTGTCTTTTCTCACTCTTTTCCAGAAAACTTACAATGAGGACTCTTTAATGTGGAGGACATTTTGAGCAGAGTGTAGGCGCATGCATCCGGCAAGGCAAGCTCTGCCGGTCGAGTAAGCCAAAATAAGAGAGCTGCTTTCGAGGATTCGTCGGGATATATTCCAAAGTCCCGCGTCCTCGTTGTCCTGCCACACAACAAGACGTGCGCAGGGAAGAGAAGGTTCTCCGGATTTGAGAAGTAATCAGCACATCCTGCCACACCCGCAATATCGCAATTAGCAGGAATTGAATGATTTTCTACTTTGGCACACAGTATAATCTCCCCCCTAGCAGATCAGTCCTAGGTTTAAGAGGGGCCGGATCTTCGAGGCAAACATCTTCGAAAGTAATCCGAAGGTATTCGAGAATCGTAATGCAGCTAGAAAACTAGGTTTTTTAAAAGGTAACAGTTCCCACACTGTAGGACAGTTTCGACCTCGTCTTGGTCCCGCCACGAATGTTCCCAAAAAAAATGAACTGTCCCTCTTTGAAGGAATGTCATACTTTATCAACGGGACTCACAAGAGAATTATTTTTCAAGGGTTTCCGTACTTTGTTTGCTATTATTTTGAGATCTAAGAAAAGGAGCGGACAATAAGTTCTTGTCAACAACGACGGCTGCCAGACCGATTTGCCCGTAAGCCAGAAGATCTCGCATAACCCACACTTTAATTTGTGGTCCAGTACGATTTTTGGTTTCGAGAGTGTAAATATAACACATAAGCGTCAGCTAAACTACCACTGTTTCCATTTTTTGGAAACTTCAGAATCGCCAGCGGAATAAGAATTTGCTATTTGTGCTGACAAGTCAAAATTAAAGTTTCCAAAACTGAAGGTGAAAAAAAAAGTTAAGCGAACCTTCAATGTCTCCAGTTGCAAGAGCCAGAAGAGCTTCTGGATCGAATGTGACTAGACATTCCGACTGGAATTTTGCCTGCAGATTGGCCAAAGACCTCATGGCTCCCAGTGCATCCATCATTCAGCTGCAAAGAAAAACGTGTTCAAATGAATGGAACAACCTGTCGATGCGCCTGTGCGCATTCAAAGAATCAGATAAAGATGAAGAAACTTTTTAGATCTCGAAGAGCGGACTGTTTCTCGAGAGAAAGGTATTCGTGCGGACACTTTTCAACTTTGAGAGCGAGCAAAAAAGTGGAGGATACTAGTAGAATAAGTACCGTACAGACGACGGAAACTGTCTCGTAACAAAATATAACAAAAATCAAATAAGAGAACGCGTGGGTAGGCAAACCAAAAAGGAGCGTCGGACATGATATAAGGAGAGGCGGTAATCGAGGTTTACGGTAATCCAAAAGCTTCTCAAAGCGAATCAACAGCATTCGGTTCTGTCACTCGCTCTCTGACGCAATTCTGCCAAAACTCTGTTTGTCTCACAGTTTGTGTTGGCTGTCGTTGTGTTGAACTAAAATGAAATGGAGTGAGGCCAGATAGCATCTCGAACATTCGAACACTGACAGAGAGACTGCCAAGGACGAATAGGTGAAATGGGACTACAGGTTCCGCCATTTCGAATTCGATCCCCCCTTATCTGGCTAATTGTCTGTTGTTTTGCTCACCTATTGGGAAAAGAGTACACGTGATTCTGATAAGTCGAAGATTGTCTCTCTTTATCCAGAGGTTAGTATAAGTCTCTGTTTTTTGAGACGCAACTCCAAACAAGTGTATTTTGAGACAACGTGGGATCAACACCAAATAGGTTTTGCAATCCTTGATCCCAGGTGAGAGAAGAGAAAAAAGAGAGTCTCGAATGCAAACAACGTGATAAGGTTCCACCAATTGGTGGAAATGTGGCATAGGCGCGGAAGAGATAAGTTCAGACAATTCTTTTGGAAATGGGGCTATTGATTTGACAACACACAGTTTTGAAGCTTGACAAACAGAATGGATGTCTTCTAGAGTGCCAGAATGGGATGGGAATGTCTTCTTCATTCATACTCGAAATCGATGTTTAAACGGACGTACTCGTCAAATAGATGAATCTCCGTCGTGTCTACAAGTGTACATTTTGAGATGGAATACAGATAGAGAGACTCACTGGCAATTGTCACGTTGTCAATAATTGGCAGAGGAATTCCATTGTGCAGCAAAGTTTCAACCAAAACGTTTGAGGTAACGGTAAAAATCTTGTCAAACATGCTCAAGAAGAGCTGCGGAACCTCGCCAATCTTTGAAAAGTCCTCTTTTGCCTCTACAGTGGTTCCATTGATATTAGCCACGAGCTTGGTTCCATTGATAAAAGGTTCGATGACGGCGCTGGAGGTCAGAACTAAAAACTTTCGAACATTATCTCAACTTCAGTCCGAACACACTCAATCTGGCCAGCACATCCGGATTCTCTTCTCTTGGATTGATGTAGAGATCGACGGCGAAAGTCGTGTTAACCCTAAAGTTTAGACAGTTGACCTCTGTTAATAAACCAACAATGCTTCTCTTGCAGTCATCTGGAGAACCGGGGCCTTGAATGTATGAAAATGCAGGTCGACGAATTTGTTTGGGTAGTCGTTCTTGAGCTTCTTGAAAAACCTTCCGATACAGACTGACAGAAAAGAACAGCTCGTTTTGAGATAGTTCGTCAAAGAGGGAATATCTTTGGACACGGTGAATTGGACAAGATTGCCCTGATGGGCAGAGGTCAGTAGACAGTTCGGGATGCTTTGACTGAGCCAAATTGTCACCATTCCGGGATGCGGACCCGGTTCCGTCCATTGTCCAGTTCTTGTCGGGATGCAGCTCACGTTCCCGTAGACGACGTCGGCAGTAATGTCGGATTGGACATATTCACTGGAAAACATACGACTGATTTGGGATACTTTGGTCTCAACTCCCAGCGAAAGTTGTCTCTTGTCATTTTTCCACTCTAACCTTCAAATCCTAGTCCAGTTTACCATTTTTTGTCCCAGTAGAGTCAGTCTTCTCTTTCAGAATCAGAACCTCCCCATCTACTAGACCAGAACAAAGTCCCCGCACTCATTTCATCAAGCAAACTAGACATGGGCACCGGGCCCGTGTCAGTGTTGACGGAGATCGTGCCAGCAAGGCGCATTTTCGGGGGGAGACTACTTTAGTGTAAAAACTTTGCACCCGTTTTGAGCATAAGCTTGGCGTGGCATATTGAGCCTACGTTCAAATTGAGTGCCAAGTTTTCATGGTTCCCCTAAAAGTGCGCACTGCTGGCACGGGCCCGGTGCCCATGCCTAAAGCAAATTGAATTACCAGCTGTTTTTTGCGATTTCATTGTACCTAAACTTTTCAATTTTTTTTGTATTACAAGTTGAGCTACGCCCCCTTCGGGGCTGAGTGAATTAGTTTTGTCCGTTTAATAAAAGACCAGCCGGCTTCGCCGCCTGTCGGCGGCTTTTCTACTTGTGTTTTCTTATAATCTTCTGCTCCTTTCCCCTGTCAACGAATCTCTTCTGATCCTGTCACGTCTTCTTCCTTAATCGGACCTTTTTCATTCTTTCCCAGGGGTCTTATTCCCTCCAAAAAAAACCGATACGAATTTTCATATTTTCTAGCCATCCGGTCCCTCTCTGGTCTTATACAGATCAACAGGTCCATTCTAATCCCCTATTCGGTTAGCCGGACTCTACTTGCTACTCAAAATAATTTAGCAAAAAAATTTGGCGATGAGAGAAGTCGAACCCGGGTTGTTTGGGTGGAGATGGCGACTCTTAACAATACATCAAAATTTCTTGGCCTCGGACAAACAGACAAACAAAGCCACAGAGTCAGCCACAGACACCATAGCTTTTTAATATTTTAGATAACAGTTTGCTATCTGATCCCTCTCCACGTCAATTATGTTCCTGTGTTTCTGTTCCTCTAATCTTACTCGTTTGTCCCCTGTTTCTAATTTCTCGACACTTTCTCTCTGTCCACCCCTAAATTCTGCAATGTGTTCTGCCCTTCCCAGTTTTCTCCTATCTCTGTCCGTTGTCATCTGCTTTTTCCTTCTCTACCATTTACGATGACCTATCGCCATGTACCCTTTCTTCTGTCCAATTTTTCCCTCCTGTCCCCCCTGTATCCTTTCGTGAAATTTCCGTATGCATATCCTTCCTTGCTGATCTCCCTGTCCCTATTTCCACGTGCTCCTGTTCTCCTCTATTCTTGTTCTCCAGTTGTGATACCGCTCCTTTGGGAGTAAAGTCAAAAACCCCCCTGAATGCTTTCCCGTATTCCTAACCCGCACTTGATACTTTACTGTCTGAAAACTGAAAGTCAAAAATAATCAGTCCACTTGCAAATTGACTTGTCTAAACTTGTTACACTAACTCCTTTCCCCTTAATTGTGCGCACAAATTGCTCCATTTTGATTGCCAATTAAAGCTTCCGACAGACAGACAGAGACGCGAGAGCATTTTAAAATTGATATTTCGAGAAAATTGTAATTTAGTGTGAAAGGTAGTCATTGAAACGTTTGTTTTGTGTTATTCTTTGTAAATATTCCAGTAATTAAAAAGCAGGAAGTGCCCAGGATTCCGAGCAAAAGGTCAACTCTACCCAAGAAAGAACATGGCCACTTTCTCTTACAGACAGTTTGCAAAACCAGACCTGTTTGTCTATTTTCATACCTGGTAAGTTTGGGCTTTTGATCAAAAATGTAATCGACATAAAAGTTGCTGCCGAGTGGAACATGGAGAGGTAGAGCATGAAGAAAGTCGTTAGCTTCGACCAGAAGGATCTCCTTGGCAGATGTACAGGCCTGAAATTAACTCTTTACTTCACTTCAATCGGAAAATAGACCTGTTTGTGAATTTGGTCCTTGATGGCAGCTGAAATAGGAGTTCGGAAGAGATTCACCAGCCACGGGATGACTCCGCCGCCGATTCTATAAACAGTCTGGGAATACTTTGAAAAACGCTGACTCTATGTCCAGATGACCGATGTCTGCTGTACAGCTTCCAATGTCCACTTGCGGTCTTCCTTCTTTTGGATACACTCCGGCCGAGAGTTGTACACGAATGTCGGAAGCGAAGGCCTTCATCCAACCAGATTCATAGAGCTAAAATGCTGATTCTTCAAACGAAATTTTGATACTCTACCGGAAGCACCACAGTATACTCCGCCTGCCAGTCTCCACCAATTTTGATGGCTCCGCCACGAGAGACCCACTGGAGTCCGTCGCGAAGAAGAGCAAAGTCGAATCTGAAGCGAGAATTGTTCAATTTTGAAAGTATTAATACTTTGGAGATTCGAATTTGACAATCTTCATGTTCTTCGCCGTGACCTTTCCATGTCCCGGGCCCCCTTCGATCGGGATGGTAACTTCGGGAATTGTGATCTTTGGAATCTCTTCGTCGAGCTGAAATCAGTCTCTCTAAAACAGATCCAAAACCTACCACATGATGGCCAGTCTTACTGAAGAACTGAAAGACGGGTAGGTTCGCTCTTGCCCGAATAGAGCTTTCCCCCAAAGACGTGGCAAAAAGTAGCGGTAAAAGAAGACAGACAGTCATGATAACTGCCATTTTTGGAGGGAATAAACAGAGACGACGCGATAGAGTCGTATTCGATTACAGGGGTCATCAGGTCGACCAAAAGCGTCTGGACAACAGAGAATTCTTTGACAAAGGGCTTTATTTCGGCACGGCTCTATTGTACTTGAACTTGGTGCTAATTGGCGGCTCTTCTACTCTTCGAACCTGTGGCGGAGGCTTCGCGGATGGTGGTCTGGAAGAAGTTAAACGACTCTGTGTTTTCTTACCTAGTTTCAGCAGTATACTTCCGATTATATTCCCACGATTTGACCGACGGCGTCACCGAAATCGGCTCTTCTTCTGCATGCCGACGGTTGTACTTCCAGAAGCGAGAATCCGTCCCATTCTGACTGCCCGGCGGTCCAGTGTGGTACTTCTGATACTCTCTGATCTCCGAGAGTATATCGGCATCGGACCTGTCGCCTGGAATTGCACTAATTGGATAAAGGGATTAGCTTGAGGGGATTCCTTTGTGTGACCTGTTACTAATTTGATTAGTAACATATACGTAAACAGAGACTTACCATACTCATCGTAGCTCGGATCCTCCTCGTAAGCATCTGGAAGATTCTCAGTTACCGTAACCCCCATACTGTACCCTCATTAATCTCCTCGCCCCTCTGAAGTGCTTCAATCAGAGCCTCCAGATCGAGATCCCCATCTCCACCTCCTCCCAACTCTCTCAGCCGTCTCTCTTCCGCCAACTGCTCCTTTAGTCGTTTTATCTGAAATAGCACATAATTCTGAAGCTGTATAGACGTGTCACGTCTCGCGTGTAATCAGTTTAAGTCGTGAGGTAATGAGCATTGTTTCGAAGAAAAGTCACGGCTCTGAGGTGGTAGATGTCCTTCTCATAATGTTCTGGGAACAGCATACTATCTAGTCCTCCATGAATTTAATCTCTCTCCGCCCCCATTTTTGAGAAGCCGCTATATGCACATTCAATTATGCTCTCCCAAAGGTCTCATCTAAATTTCGGACACGTTATTTCTCCGGCAGTCTTGTGGCAGTACAAAGACAAACTTTGTGTTCAAAGAAACACCTGTTTTCTGTTTCGACTGACAAAATCTATGAAAATTACGTAAACTAGCTTCTGGTAAACAATCACGGAATTGTAGTCGAGATTTTACGTCAAGAGGACAGGTTCAAAAGGTCGATTTATTTGCAACTGTTTTTATGTAGTTTGCTCGACGGGAACCCAGTCCTTTAAAGAATACGCTGTTCTTAACATTTTTTATCTAAATACTCAGACAGGGAAATTTGAAAATTAAGATAGAAATCTTGACAGAGTATACAACTTGTATACGTTATACGTGTCCAGCTACGATAATTATAGGACTTTGAATATCAAACAGGAAGGTATAGATCAATCCTTCTTTATCTTCAACCCCTTTCAATCTGTAGTCGAGATAATTCTGAGTCCGGAAAAGTACAGAACTCCGAGATTTTCAAAAGAATTAGCCCTGGCTCATCCTAGCGTGATAGTGTAAACTTTTTTGTTCAGTGGTCTCAAATAGCACTCTGATATCATGTTTAACATTCGTACGAGACCAGTTCATATAGCCTGAGGATAAAAACTCGCGGAACTCATTTACCCATCTGTGACTGTTATGCCGATCCATCATGCTCCGATTAAAACCACCCAAAAAAAACTTGTAAATCCCTTACCTGGGCATTTCTTCTCCTTTTCGACTCCTTGTCCAACTCTTCCTCCTTCTTCAAATCGGCCCATTTCCCGAAACTGAACGAGTTGAAGACGTTGGCAGCCTCTCCCATCGCAGCAGAGAGAAGAAGGGCCGAGAGTTCGGCTCCAATTAACTATTCCCGTTGTCCAGGACACTGTCTTTTCCATGAATTTTTAAAGGAAAAACCCGGAGATTATAAAAAAGAGAATGGAAGTGGTGCAGGGAAAGGTCTAGTGGATTTTTGAAAGTTTCTACGGATGGAAAGTACAGTAACCCAGAAAAAAAGCTTATTTCTAGCATAGGATTACATTTTGCAGTCCTCCCATATTGGGCAGAAGCGGGTTTGAACTTAGAACCATTAGATTGACGCTGGCGCCTCCTACCACTGCGCCACCTCGAAATGTTATCTTCTTTTCGAAAAATCGAGAATCCTGAACACTGTCTGGTTGATTCCTGTACTAGAACGTTCCAAGCCCTCAGTGACCAAACTCAGATTCCCGTCACTTTTCATTCCAAATGACTCATACTCTTTCCCAATACCTGATTATTTCTCCGATTCGTCCAGAGGGCGGAGCAGGTCAAAGCCACTACTTACAAGTCACACGGTTTGACTCGTTTTCCCTGTGAGTACGTCAGTCTGACGTCATTTCTCGAAACTTTGGAACTCAATCTCAATTCCCCGGAGCTGTCCCCCCTTCCGTTTTTCCCACACTTTCTTCTGTCTGGGGAGCGGCTATTTGAGGGCTCTCTTACCTAGCTTAATCAACCAATTAATAAGTTCCAGATATGCGTCTTGTGGTCCTCCTGCTGCTTCTCGTCTCCTTACATGTGGAATCCAGATATGTTTTCTTCAAGGTTCCACAGCTTTCAAATCCCATTGACCGATGGCACTTGAAAGTAAGTCTTTCCCTGGTACTGTACTGCCCACCATTTCCCAAGAATTTTGCAGAAAAAAAGACTGCGCCAATTGGCCTCTCTAACTCAATTACGGTGCTGCTAACACTGTTGAGACTTAATTCAATCAACCTCGTTTTTCCAGGGAGAACAACCGGCTATGGCGGTGAAACGATTCGCCGGAGAACTCGTATTTGGAGCAGAAGAATGGCCTCCGCAGTTTTAAAAAGTGATCTTTCTCTCTCGATCAGATAATAAACGTGGGACTTGTTAGACGGTTTAGGAGATCCTAAGTACACGCTGACTGTTCATAAGCTTCACGGAATCTATAAGAAGCTTTGCCCTCATACAATTTTCTGAAAAGTAAGACTTCCGAGTGATTCCAAAAACTGCGTTGACTAGATGACTAGAAGAGTAGCAGGAAAGCACCTTTATAATGGCCAATGAAAAAATCGGAAGGAGACACAAGATAAAGTTTTCCCCAAAAGACAGTTCCCCCATTTCCCAGTAAAAACAAGATGAAGATAAAACAATTTTATTGGACAGTTCGAGGTTTCTGTCTTCTTTGTTCGGGCGAGTTGCGGATGTGGAGAAACATCTCGAGACTCATGTAGAGCATGAAGATGATGCATCCGACCATGCCGAGGACGCAGACCACCTTGACGAAGGCGCGGATCGGGGGACCTGGAAACAGTCCGTTTAGAAAGAGAAAAAAGGAGAGAGACGGGTAGCCACAGACAAAGAGACATTCAGTGTCTTGGTTCTTCTGCCAGCTGGAACAAGTACAGGGCCAACTCCACTTTATTACAGCCTGAACAACGTCCTCGACGCATCCCTTCTCATCGTCTACAGAATCTAGATTTCCAAAATCCCAGTGGCTGTTGGTTGTTCGGGCAAGATCGGAAGACTACTGGAGCACTACTCTTCTTCTGGGTTCATTTCATTCTTCTTCAGAACCAAGCCATAAACACTCAGGACAGAGAGACAAGCACTTGAAAATCTGAAAAGTACTTACTGATTTCCTTCTCGAACTCGTAGATGTCGGCGACATCGCTCAGCCTCCTAACTCCCTCGTCCATCTTCTTGACGAAGCCCGAGAGACGGTGCCACGTCTCCTCCTCGTCCTCGTCCTCTTCCAGCGTCTCCTCGTCCAGATCAATCCACGGTCGTCCTTCCGAGTCGACGATCTTCATGGCCTTGAAGAGCTTGCTTCGCAGTTTGCGGAGCTCCTTGGTGAAGTCGTTGTCCTCGGCCAAGGGAGACAGTCTCTTGGTCAGGGACATGGCGATGTTCTCGAGAGTGGAGGTGCACTCGGTGTACTTGCAGTAGATCTTCTTGGAGAGATCCGTCTCGTCGGTCCAGCCGAGCTCGATGACCGAAGGTCGTCCTTCTTGGTTCTTTTTGAAGCTGACGGTGCAGGCTCCCTTCAGATACAGCTTCAGGTGCTGGAAACAGAAAGTTTTGAAAGAAAAGTAGACCTACCAGAGTCTCCAGTTCCTTGATGAAGGTTTGGACGGAGATGTAGCTGTTGGTCTTGTTGTCCAGCAGTTGCACGGTCCCCTCTTTGCAGCGCATCGTCTCGACCGGAGCCAGGAAGCCGAGGTTTTCTTGCTTCCACCTCTTGTATTCCGGGCTGTCGACGGCGACAGCAGCGCGGATGGCGAGCAGGCATCCCAATAAGGGCTTTTGATAGCTTTTGTAAATTTTCAAAACTTTTGTAACCTTAGGCTTTTCGAATTTTGCTCCAAACTGTTCAAGTACACTTCAGCTGCTCCTCTTCGCCCGTAATTGCCCGACAACCCTCAACTATCTACCACTCCGGGACGCTAACATCCATTTTCGAAGGCGATACAATGTTTATAAGAGCTATAAGAGAAAAGAGCAGCAAAGAGTAAGATCAAGCTTGAAATGGACCGGCCACTATTCCGGGTTACGAACTGCTACGGATACATCAGCCAGAAGACTCAAGGGATCAGCAGCTCCCTCTCCCGACTCTCCGCCATCAGTCGACTTGTCCAGTCTTGAACTCCTTCTCTGTCCCTGTCTCGGTGGTGGTCTCTCCTTCTTTTTCGGACTCTCGACTGGCTCTGATTGTCCAACCTGGCTCAGAACAGCTGTTTGTGGAGAAATCTAAAAAATAGGGATTGAATGGAAGCTCAAAAATAGTTACAGTAGTCTGCTCAGCAGCCAGACGCGGCTTCGAACGGCTCAATACATTCGGCAACTGAACCGGGGAAAATGGAGGAAATGGACAAACTTGTCAAACCTTCGGCAGCGGAAGAGACGGTCTGGTCTTTTTGCGAACAATCTCAACCTGTTCTTCTTCTTTCGGTGGATTGGGAGTTAGACGAGGCGGGATAGCCGAGATTCTACCCTCATCGACCAGCTCCGTGATGAACTCTGCTGACAGAGGCTGAGGTTTCGGAGGAGCTGGTGCAGAACCAGATGCTGCTTCTTTCTCATTTCTTTCCAGAGGAATCACTCGTGGCTGGAAATCAACTCATCAATTCCCTAGTTTCCCAAAGAGTATTGAAGGACTGAAAAGTTCAAGGACACTAACCGGAGCAGCAGCTGTAGGAACTACCATTCTTTGTTGACTGTTGGTCACAAAAGCTCCCGGAGGACGTTGAAGCATTCTGTGCGGCGGAATAGCCGGTCTTCTCTGAACCACAGGAACCTCCACATTGGCTATCTGATGACGCTGCGATGGATTCATAGCCGGCATGTTCCTGACAATGCCGGTCAAGAGACTGCTACTGATTGGAGTCTGAAAAGGAGGCATGAAAAAGAAATTACATAGAGCTCACATCAGATTTGCGAATGGCGGTCTGTACTGGGAGACGCTGTCTCTGTGGAGGCAGTCCAGAAAATGTCGGACCGGCAGTCGACATGACCGGGTTGTTCAATGCCTGTCTCAAGACTGAACCAAGAGGCTGATTCTTCATCTCTTCGGGAAGAGCAGACAGAGTGGCTGCGAGGTTTGGAACTCCTGGGCGAAACTGGTGTGGCAGAGGAGCTGAAAATCGGATATTCTGACTTTTTATCCCTATTAGCCTACCTCTAGGAGGGTGTCTTATCGGTCCCTGTGTCCTCATAACCCTGTACTGGTTAGGAATTCCTCCAGCTTCAACCCCGTCAGCAATACTAGCCGCTGCCTTCATGTCCTCTTCCTGCTGCAGTCGATTCCTCTGACGATCCTGGGACACGATTCTTTGAATGTTCGGAGAGACCGTGTCGATTGGAACAGAGCCACCGATCGGTCGACTGTAAGGTCCACTTCTCTGAATCGTGACCATTCGAGCAGTAGCCAGATCTTGACCGGGTGGTCGCATCGGAATGTTCGATCTCGGTGGCTGACTGTAACCGATGTTCGGGCGAGAAGTGTGTGGCTTGATTGGAAAGTATTCTCGGGAGAAGGGTCGACAACGAGCAGCTTCAAGATGAGGTCCTTTGGGCCTGGAAATGATCAAAGTCACTGTCTCTCTCCCTCGCGATATTCTACGTTGTCCCACAACTCACATTTGCATCGATGGTCTTCTCGAACCTGGCTGGACAGTTGTGAATTGAACCTGGCCTCTAATTGGAGGACGTCTCTTGTTCTGAAACTCTTCATCCGAGAACTGGTCGTCGACTAAATCTCTGCGAACCGGACCCATCTTCTTCTTTTGGAGTCGAGATTTTATGTGCTCTGAAATTTGTGTCTTCACTAAAACTTGGTGTTTCCTACTGTGAGCCGGGCAGACTCCTTCAGCTCCCTCGGCCACGTCGTCGATGACGACACTGTCACAGTCCTTACACTTTTTGAACATGATCTTTTTGGAAGAGAGAATGGCGTCTGGAAAAGAGATTTTTAGTAACTAAGAGACAGGGAACACACGTCTGATACAGTAATCACTTCCTGGAAGAACCATCTTGGCGCAGCCGGTCTTTTCCAGAGCCGGTTTCTCTCCAGAAATCTTCAAAACCAGCTCGTCCACAAGCCATTTTACAACTTCCTCGTCCGAATGACCATGACGACAGATTTTCTGAAGAGTTCGAGGTAAAACTTCCAAGAGTTCTTACCTTGGCTTTCACAGGTTCATCTCCCTCAAGAGCACCCAAATTAACGACGGAGACACAGTCAAACGTTCTCTTCCTCTTCTTTTCGACAATTTTGGCTTCGATCATCTCTTTTTCGACCTTTAGGGCGGCGATTTCCTTCTTCAACAGAATCATTTGGTGAAGACAGTGCTCTTTTTCGGTCTTTGTTGTGGGAATTCTGGAGAGGTTGCATTTAAAAACTAGTGAGCAAAACTTACGGGAAACGGTAGCAGTCATTCGTTTCATTGCGGTACACGTTGTCTACGGCGCTGCTGGTCCAATGACTGTTGGGAACAAGGGCCGGGTCTTCGTCGCTGAAAAATGAAAACTTAGAAATATCCGTAAGAAAAAGTCTCCAGATCAAAGATTCTATTGAATATTCAGAAGAAACTGGAACTAGTCTGATTTCTTTTTTAGACTGTTTTTGAAGTTCGAGAGATCTCTTTGATTTCTCAGTAAATCTCTGAAAAATTCTGTTTTTAAGCCAAAACTCACAATACAATCTCAGAGGACTTGACCAGACGATTAAAACGTTGTTTCCTTGGAGATTTTGGAGGACAATTGTTCTTCAGAACTATCGTGTCTCGTTGAAAGCGCTCCTTGATCTCGGCACGGAGTGCAGAGTGCTGAAATAGAAAAAACCTTAAAAAATAATATGAAGACAAACCTTCTCGCATTGCCCCGAATTCTTCACCAAATCCTCCTTCTTCCTGATTTGTGGACATCTGATCAGAGTTCTGTTGGCTATATAACTGCATTGTCCGAAAGTACTGCGGTCCAGATTGATGATGGGAGGCAGAGCGAAACTCGTTCCTTTCGCTGGCGCGAATTGTGAAGGTTGACCCTCGTTGAGAATCATTTTCTGGAAAATTTGCTTAATTAAAAAGAAAAGGAGCTGCTTTCCCAAAGACAAAGTAGAAAATGAGGCAAAACGATCAATTTGAATCGGACTAAAACGCGCCGGGACACTGCCCCATCGCGAAAGAAGAGAGCCCTTTAACGAGATCCCCGCGACTAGTTTACTCCTCATAAACAAATTAAAAACATACCTTTTTCGTCATCTTTCCCTGATTATTGATTTTCTATGCTGCAATAATGCGCATGTGACCTTAGGACATGGGTAGAGAAGAGGACGACGAGCAGCCGGGCCCAAGTGGCACACTATGGAAGATTTCCGACTTTGAGAACGTTCCAGCTCCAGCGGTTCAAAAAATCTTCTTCTATTTGAGGTAGGTGCTTTATTTTGGGAGGTTCTCGAGGTTTTCGAAGATTATCGATTTGTTGGGATCGCCGGGTCAAAGCGGGAGGGTGGGTGATGAGACGCGAGAGAGTCTGAGAGTTTGTGAAAGACCCAGGTAATTTGTCAAGTAATTGAAAGAATAATTGTGAGAGACAGACAAAATAACTGCAGAAACAATCGGGTGGTATACTTTATCCCCCCCCCCCCTCGTGGCCATTCAGCGCGGGGGGGGGGGATAAAGTATACCATAGGTTTTTCACTTCAAATTGCTCCGTAAAGAAGAGCAAATGATAAATAAAGTGTAAGCAAACTACTATTATCCTTTTCCACTGTTTATCTAAGGTTTGAGCGCTTACCCAGCTTGTTTAGAGTCAGTTTGACTGTTTGAGTCATTTTCAGTTTTTCGACTACTAGAACTCATTTTCAAGCTTTGCGATGTTCTACAATCTTGTAGAGGAAATGTATCAGCTGGTGCAGTTAATCTCGAGACCATCTCCCAACTGGTTTTTCAACATGAAGGAAAGGTTATCCAGCTTTAAGATGTTTTACAAAGTTGTAGCTTTTGGGGAGGGGGCTAACGCAACCTGCCCGAAACAATCAACTTTGCAGTTACGATGAGCTGAAAAGTGTTCAAGCGGCCGTCCAGACCTCTCGGTGCGATGACCTTATCCGGTACGGAGAAATTCTTCTGGAGAATCGGATCAAAAAGGACTGCAACTTTATATGGTAGGCTTTCCGTGTTCACATTAATAAAACCAAAACAGGCACCGATTCTGCGAAGAACAGAAAGAAGAAGACAGGATGGCTCCGAGAGTCAGTCACTCCATAGCCTATCACGAAGCCGAAGGGGCCATGTACATTTTTGGCGGAAGGGCTCTGCCCAATAGGAAAAACTTCAAGGATCCGTATGAGGAGAGCCACGACGACGCTCAGAGTGCTTGTTTCAACGATCTCTGGAAGCTGGACATGGTTTGTTGTCCCTAAAATTTAAAGCAGGACATCTAATTTCAGCTGACCAAAACCCTCTCCAGGATCGTCGTTACAACAACACCTTATCCTCTACCGAAATGTGGCGCAGTGATGGTCCTTTACAATGTAAGTTTCTTTTATCAGTTTTTGAAATACAAGGTTTGCAATGCCCTCAGATTTAGCAATTTTTTTTTTGAAGTCTCACAACCTTCCTCACTGGGGTTCTTTCCGCCGTAACCGACTGACAATGAGTTACCAAATCCGATCTACTCAAACTGAAGCAAAGTTCTTGTAGCACTTTATCCCAAAATTGACTAATTACCTTCGTTGTTTCAAAAAAATTTTTGCAAAAGAAAACAAAAGAAACAACTTAATATCCCCTAATTATCAAGGCTTCTGATATACATTTAGGACCATCTATTTTAAAATGCGCCCAGGTCTCTGTCTGTCTGTCGGAAGCTTTAATTGGCAATCAAAATGGAGCAATTTGTGCTCAATTAGCAATTTGTGCAATTTGTGCTCAATTAGCAATAGCAATTTGTGCTCAAGCGCACAATTAAGGGGAAAAGAGTTAGTGTAACAAGTTTAGACAAGTCAATTTGCAAGTGGACTTTGATTATTTTTGACTGGGGAGGTTCCAGACAGTAGAGAAGTGCGGGTTAGAAATATGGGAAAGCGTTCAAAGGGGTTTCTACTATAACTTTAGCTCCAACGGGGTGATATCACAACTGAAGAACAGGGATAGGGGAGAACAGGAGCACGGGCAGGAATACGAGAAAGAGGTTCAGAGAAACAGAGGGACAGAGAGACTCTGTACTTTCAGACCTTGCAGATTAGTATTTACAGTATTTAAGCTGCTCTTATCTAATAATTGATCTGGAGAGGGATCAAACAGCAGACTGTTAACTGCTATCTGTTTTGAAAGAGACAAAGTCACTTAGCCCCGGAGGGGCGTAGAACAACTTGTTTTAAAAATGGACCAGGCGGTTTCTTTTACTTGTGTTTTCTTCTTTACTTCTGATCCCTTCCCCAGTCAACCCATCTCTTCTGATCCCTTTTCCGGCGATCCGATCCCACTCTGATCATATGCAGATCAACGAGTCCCTTGTAAACCGGTCTCTTCAAATCTCCTACCGGTCACCCTGACTCGATTTCCTACTCAAAACAATTTAGCAAAAATATTTGCCGAGGAGAGGTCGAACCCGGGTCGTCTGGGTGAAGACGGCGACTCTTAACAATACACCAAAATTACAGGTCCCGGACAAACAAACAAATAAACAGAGTCCACGACAGACACCATTGCGCTTTAATCGTAGAGAGATTTTCTTTAGGACGAGCTCCTGCTCCACGGTGGACGTCGTCCAGTCTACATGGGACACAGTATGAGCATGGTCGCCGATCCGAACACCAACGAAATTCATACCTTCAACACCAAGACCAATGCTTGGAAGAAGGTTGGTCATTTCTTTGATCCGAACATGAAGGAAGTTCAGGTTGTGACCATAAACGAGGGTCCTTCCCTGTTCGGTCATTCCGCTGTGATCTGTGATGAATTGCTGATAACTTACGGTGGGACAATGAATCACTTCACTCTGAACACAACTTTTCGGTATGTTTTGGCTAATTTCTAATAAAATGTTGGTTCAGGGTACTGGATCTGAAGAAACTGCGCTGGTTCACCCCAAGACTGCCAGGCGTCCCGACGGAATTCGTCATTCATCAGGCGGAGAGAGTTGCTACCGAGTTTCCGATGTAAGTAACTCTTACAATCTTTGAATCAGTTCCATTCTCAGTTATGGTCAAGAATCAACCTCCTTGATCAAGTTGACTCCCGGAAACTTGCTTCTACTCGGAGAAGGAAGACCTCCTTCTCGGAGAAACGTCGGCGTCCTCATCTCATACGACGTGGACAATCCCGAAGCCAAAAGCTGGACCTGGAGAGTCATTCAAGCCACCGGGAAATGGTTTGAATGTCAGAAGCGACAAGTCGGACCGTCAAAGCATCGGAACAGCAATTTTTGCAAGGTTGTTGCTCTGAAAGGAGACGACTTTATTCGACTAGTGACAGTCGGTCTTCCAAGCAGCTATTTCCAAAGAGATGTGAGTTTTCTTCGAAGTTTCCACTGAATTGGAAAATTCAGAGACCACGGGTGGATGATATCATAATGGCCGGCCTGAGTCCATCCGATGTCGACACGTTCGTGGATGGACGATGCTGTCTTCCGGCCTTCTTTGCCTTGGCTGTAATACGGGATATCCAGAATGCAATAGATTCGACTGGAAAGGGCGTGAGTTATTTTGAGAAAAACAAAAAACACACATTTTCCAGAGAAAGCTCCCTGTTGACTTCATCTTCACTCTTCAAGGAGTCCACGTCAAAATTGGCCACTTCTATCCAATCTTCGAAAAAGCTAAAAGAGACCAGTTCCCGGTGGAGGAACCAATCGTCCGTGTATGGATTGACAAGACCGGAGAGCACTTTTGGGGAGAACTGGACCCCCAGTGGCTACACTCGATTGTCAAACGGACAGTTGATCACTATATCCATCATTATGCAAGGGAATACGGTAGTTTTCTGAGAATAGAGTCTAGAAATTGATTTCAGAATCACGAAAAGGATCACCCTGGAATCCCAAAGCTATTTTGAACTACGCGGTCAGAAGTCTGCCTCCTCCTCCTGTGGACATTTTGAAGCAGCAGCCACATCTTGTCTCCTATTCTGCTTTGATTCCTCTGGGAGAGGACTGGACTCCAGACAAGCTGACTGAGATTAAGTATGAAGAAGGAGAGAGTCACTATCATTGTCCGCCGACTTTCCATGTGAGTGAATATTATATTAATGGAGACAGTACAATCTTAGGACTTTGCCTTGTGTGCCGGTCGAGCTGAAGTCGTCGTCAATGGAGGAGACCTGACCCATCACCGAATGCCTCACGTCACCTACTTTATGATCCCGTCCAAACGACAGAAACGAACGAGACAACGTCCTTCGACCAGTCAGCAATAACTGTGATTATCTGTACAAAATGAGAAGTGTGCATAAAAGATTTATTTCCCTTCCGTTTTATTTCAAAACTCCTTGGTTTTCCAATATGTATCCCAATGTTCTGATTCTTTCCGACTAAGTTTCAAATCCTAGAGTCTTCTGTTCACTTCAGTAACGAGAAAAATGGTGAGTCAGGGTCATTTTCTCGTCACGCTAGCTGTTTTCAGAGCAGCAATCTGCAAATTTGTGCTATTCCGGATGATCTCAAGGCTCGTCTTCGCCAGTTTCGATTCTCCAAGAAGGAAAGCATGAATGCTATCATAAGTGAGGAAATCTCCTTTTCTTTTGGCTAGTTTTTAATTTTTAGTAAAAGTCGACCGAGAGGCTCAAATCCTGAAGATTGACGAAGAGTTGGGCGACTGTAGTCTTGAGGAAATCTGCCAGGAGTTGCCGGAACAACAGCCTCGATACATTTTGCTCTCGTACACCAAGAAAATGTCCGACGGGAGATTGACTTTCCCCATGTGCCTCATCTTTTACTCACCGCTAGGTACGAATTCCCCTTTTCTTTGAAACAGTCTTCAGGCTGTCTCCCTGACCTTCAGATGCTCTATGCGGGAAGTCGTAACTCTCTGGTGAATGAGTGCGAACTGACGAAGAATTTCGAAGTGAGGGATATCGAAGAACTCACTCAGGAGTATATCGATGCCAAATGTACCTAGACTCGTACTGTAATGTCTTGAATCTCTTCCCACTTCTTCTGTGATCCAGGGTGCTTTATACCTCAGAAACGAGATCAAATAAACCTTATAAAATCTTAGAAGAGACACAATGAGATAACCAAATTATTCCGGGGAGAATGGAAGTGACAGAAAAGGGAAAATGACGTCAGATTGCATCCGGCCAGTCAACAAGCCTCTGCTTGAGAGTTTTCGTCGCTCTTTCTTGTCATGTAGCGTTCCCACACTTCTCGGAGATATCTCATTAGGCTTCCTTTCCGAAGAAGTCCTAATTATGACGCGGCCCGACTCTTCGCTCTGTGAGTCAATTGACTTCTCGACAATTTGATTACCAGGTGGACACCTGATTGCACCCCGCGCTTTTCTGCTCTTTCCCTTGAGAGAGAGCAAAGTTCCGAACGTTCTTCACATTCTCTGTCTCTCAGTCTTTCGGTTCTTCAGTCTTCCAGTCTCTCAGTCTCCCAGTCTCACCTCCAAAACTCTCTTCCTAATGAATGATGCATTCCCTCGTCGTTAATCCATTCGTCCAGTCGGGTCATCCTCCCTCATAATTTTTTTCCTCTCCTTTAATTTCCGTCTAATCTCACCTTCTTCTAAAAAAGACAATCTCTCTCCACTTACATCTCCTTGTTTCTGGATTAGTCTGACAAATTATCCCTATTATCCTCGTCCAGCGGCCCTCCCCATTATAGTCCAGTTCTATTTTAGTAGGGTCCGATTACCTCCGTCAGTCACAGTTGCATTTCATCTTAGCTCTGAATTTATCAGTACGACATTGGCGTCACACTCGAGCATTTTTAACAAGAAAAAAACAGCAGCCTAGAGGGAGAGAATGGGAACATGTCAAAAACAAATTAATCCGCCTGCTTCTGTTGTTTCGATGCTTTACACACATCCGCTCGGAAGTAGTTTTTTGACAGCTAAAGAGTGATTATTTCATGGGAGATTGCAGTTCGCTTATCCATTCCTCTCTTTTCAATGGTACTAACTCCAGAGCTAAACATAGGGTCTGGTCTTATCGTTTCCAGTTTTGGCATACCTCTCAACTGTTCTTCATCGTCTATTTAAAAAATATTCTATTACTCCTTCTTACTGTTTCTGTGGTGGATTCTGTAGGCTTGTAGAATTGTCTATGGTCTTGAACTCGAAAGTTGCAAGAAATATCCTCTCAAGAAATCAAATTCAAAAAAGTTATCTCTTTGAACAGAGCAAGTGAGACAAGTTTGAGATTAGTCGAGGTAGATGGGATCTAGGACTTGTGAGTTAGTCAAAATGGAGGCAAAAGCCGCCGTAGAGAGACCATTTGCATCCCAGTCTTACCAAACAAGATCACCAGCAACATTATAAATTCAACTTTGATCTATAACTATGTTATTTTGCTGTCATCAAAATATCATCTTCTGACTTAAATGTTTACGTGTACTGGATCTGGCTTCCATTCATTGAGATCTCATGGCTTTGACGTACGCTGCCCATAGGAGTCGAACGACCGTTTCCCCGGTGAAAAAAGGTCGTTTAGGTTGAATGTCCTCTCCAAGCTCGGACACAATAGGTTCTATGTACTTACGGTGACAAAATCTCTCTTCCAGATAAAAAGTTCTCCCCCTCTCTTCAATTCGCACCTGTCTCCTCCCTCTGATTGACCCAAAAATGCACCTGTCCCCTCTCCAGTCCAATCTAGACAGGACAGAGAGAGAGGAAGAAAGTTTGATCAAGCAGCTAAGCCAATTATCCTCTGGCCTTTTTACTTCTTCTAGGAGAAAAACAATCCCGACTCTTCTTCTGTTTTCCTCATCTAATTACCTGTCTCTTGTTTGCTCCTTTTTATTTCTTTGAACCATTCACGAATAATTGAGTTCTAGCTCTCATTCTCATCCAAGTGTCTACCACGCATTCCACGCTTTTGGCTAGGAGATTTATTGCTCCAATTACTGGCTATGGGGCCCTGGGACAAAGCGAGACCTCCGTTTTTTGACATCTCTTCTTGTTTTCTGGATCCTATTACATAGATCTTTAAAGTGATGAAAAAGAGGAACAAATAAGCCTATTAGTATCCTCTGATGAGCTTCGTCATACGTTAGTGCAAGACGAGCACATAATTTGAAACTTTCGACCTTGTAAGGCGACTTCCTTATCCTACCTATGCAATTTGCTAGTGATTTCTGTCACACATGTCACACTTATCCCCGGATCACCTTGTCTGACCTGTTTAAAAAGATACAAGTCAGAAGTTGGAGTTAGACTAGACACGTAAAGAGATTACTGTCAAAACATTCAAATCTCAAAAATAAGTCGTTCGGAAGGGCGTTAGCAACTGGTTCAGCGTCTACTGAGAAAATTTGGTTGTACTGCAGCAGGCGCCTCAGTTCGATCTGGCAAGTCAGCGATTTTGGCGCGGGTTAGTACCAATTCAAATTAATTCAATGAAAAATATAGAATTTCGAAAAAGTGGCCGAACACATGCTGGAGTTACGTTTTTATAGGTTGAAATAGACTAAAAATTGCCGGATTTTCATGTTGATTGGTCAAACATCGAAAAAACAAGAAAAAGGAAAGAAAACAGGAGAAATAAACGAAAAATGCACAAAAAATTTGAATTAGTACTAACCCGCGCCAAAACCGCTGACTTGCCAGATCGAACTGAGGCGCCTGCTGCAGTTCAACCGAAAATTTGACATTGTTCGTTACGAGACCCGATGCCGCGAATATAGTCTGTTCAAAATGTAGAGAGCATAATTTGAATTGGCCCGCGCTTTCTTCGTAGAACTGTTTTCAAATTAAATTGGCGGGAATTTAGCTGCGTAGGATGATACAGCATGTAAATATTGGATACTCAGCCAACCAAAAAGCCCGGGCCAATTCAAATTATGCTCTCTACATTTTGAACAGACTATAAGCAAAAGGCTGGATCCTCAGCCAGATACGCAGCCAAAACTGAAAAATATCTGTGTTGTGTACCTTTTTCTGAGTATAAAATATGCTAAGTTGTATTTGGTTTCGCAAACGAACAACGCCAAGTTTTTCTTGCAGTCAGACCTCTCTATTCCCCCTTTCTATCCTGTTCTCCGTTCCATATGACCTTTTGCAGCAAGAAAAAGGCGTTTTTCGAAGTCAGTCAGCCATCTGCCTAACTATTTGTGAACTTTCAAGGTTCCCAACTCTTGCGTGTCAGATCTACTCTTTTTTACCATAGAACATGAAACCTAACGGCTTTCCGTGGGTGTCACTCTCAGACCCGGAACGGACTTGATAATGGTCCTGGCGCCTAACAGCCTTCTTCAAAAACCACTCCTCATTCGCTGCCTATTCTAATTGGCTCTCCCTTCCGAATAGAGTGCCCTTCGTTTCGATGGCTCTCTGCTCTCGGGTTTCCACGCTTCAAAAGACATAATATCTCCTTTTTTTATCCTGATCCTTTTAGCATGCTTTTCGCCCTCCCCATGACTCTTTCAAGGCGTTCAAGCGCACTCTCACCGGAAGCCCTTCACTTCCTGGAGCCATTCAAGCACCCCTTTTTCTTCTTCTCTCGGGTGGGTTTTGATCTTTCAGCCTTATTTACCAGTCCCAGACCCCCTGAACGAATAATTCACGAGTGCTTTGATCGGTCTTTTAGCTGACCATGACTCTTTTCAGTCCCCTCTTTTCAGCCTTTGTTTAGGTAGCCCGTGTTCTCTGAATTAAAGAGAACGGTAGTCGAAGTTAGAGATCAGTTTGATCATGTAATTAAGCCTTAAAAGATTCAATCTGGTCTATTGAAACGCCATGGTCTATACGACACCGATGTGAACCGTAGTTTTATTGGAAGAGTTGTACTAGATTTGCCCGCCTTTTTGGTAGATAGCGTCGTTGGTTCTGAAGGGGATTCGATGTAAATTCCAGTGATTGCGTTGACTACAGAATCTCTGCTTTTGTTTTTCCATATTTTCTACATTTTGTAGAACATCATTATTTTTGCATTTGGAGAACCTCTCACATGGTTCTTGGCCTCTCCTCTTGTATGACGAAGAGCTCAATTGAGGGTTTCCTCATTATTGTTTTCCAAGTTCTTCTCCATCCTTCTGATTCATCTTCCAGCCTCTGAAAGCAGACTTTTCTCAGTCCTACCGTATCCATTGTCTTCTTCAAACACAATTGGATTGATGGAGAGGGTGGAGCATGTGAGTGCGAATAAATCGCATCACAACAGGCTCCTTCTTCTTTCTGAATAAATTCAGCCAATTCTGTGGAGATCATAGAGCTCTCTTTCTCACTCTAAACATCAACACGCTCTTTCCAACTGAGAGGGGGTCCATTTCCCAGGATCCGCTCGCCTAATCACCTTGGGGGCGAGTGAGAGAGAGGGAGAGGTGGGAGGTGCTCTCCTTTTTCCTCAACCCTCATTATCATTAATTTCTTTCATTTCACACTCGTCTATACATCATTCATCTTCTCTGAACACCGATGGCAATTGAGTCGGTGTGAGAACCCTTGACATCATTTGGCATACAGACATTTGGCAAACAACTTGTCAGCTATTGGATCAACATAAATATCAGTACCCGGCTATTGAAATCCTGATATGAGTGTCAATGGCTCCCGTAACAATCAGTTAACAGTTCGGATAAATTTATTCCGCTTCTCTTCTGCATAACAAAATCCGTAGAAAATTCTCTGGTTTTAGATGCAAACGGGTTATGAGCCGAGTTCTTCTCGCGACATTCCTCGAAATCTCGTTCGGACCCGGCGGAGAAGCTCAGTGGTCGAGTGGATAAACGGATTAACGGACAACAACCGGGAAAAGGAGCGACGGGACACTTGGGGAAAGTAAGGCCTTTTTGCTCTGAAGGAAATGATCTGAAACTAGGGTGGACAGTCATGAGAGAAGGACGCGAAACGGAAGTGTGGCCTCGGTGGATGAGCCGGAACCAGACGACGCCGACAAAAGGAAAAACCAGCTGATTCAAAATGTAAAGAAAGATGTTAGTTTGTGTTTGGATTTTAAAGTGGATCCTTTAGGTGAAGCTCATAATGTCAGAGGCGGCTTCGAGAAAAGCACTGAACATTGACTCTTCATATGTCATGCAGCTCTGTGGTAAGTATTGTAAGCAGAAAATATGTGAACTGGGTTACGGTAGGTTGGGTTTTTAAACAAAGAAGATGACGATTAGTCGTTTTCCATGAACCGAACGAAGCTTTCTTCCAAAATTCGTCTTTCAGCAATTAGTTTTTAGTCACGATAAACTTTGAAAGGCTAGGTGACAGACTGACATGTTTTGAGACAGACTAACAATTAGAGAAGGTCTTCGAACGGAGAGTAGTCAAGTGTCAAGAGAACGTCTGGGAAGAAAACCGATATGGGCTGTCGAATAGAAAAAGATCTTAAATTTTTCCAGCATCTGTCGAAATCTGCCTGATGGATGGTCTACGGCAAAGACTCTTCGGTCTGTTCGGAACCAACTCCTCCGTTACCTTGCTACACTCGGCCTCCAAGAATTGTGCTCAAGCCGAGAGCGTTCTGAACAAATTGAAAGAGGCGCCTTCATCTCAAACATCTGCCCATCTCGTCTGGATCCGAGAAGCTCTCCATGAAAGAATTTTATATGACATTGTCGTCTTTATTGGAAACTCGAAGCAGTACGTTCTACGATAAAGTAATGGCATGACTTTTTCAGGATGAAAATGCTCTATGAGAACACGGCTCTGATGATGGACAGGTCAAAGAGTGGAATGTTGTCGGCTCTATTATGTAAGTAACACAATACAATTCGCTAGAGAGAATACAAGTCAAGAGTGTATAAGTCAAGAGTCACGCGTAGATAAACTTTACAAAGTGCTTCTGAACTTATTCATCTCAGATGACTCCTGGCAGGTTCCACAAGGTTGAAGCTAGAAGGCTATATGTGACAAGTAACTTTGAAAGTTAGGAAAGAAAATAGCTGTATATCTAACGGTCTAACTGTTCATATTATAAGCTCCAGCTGCACTTGTCAAGCTTTATCTACATTTTTCCGTGTGGCAAGTTTAAGTGAGACGGAAGGAAGGAGACTAAATCAGACAAGCAAACTCGGAAATCATCAGAGAAGAGTCCATAGATCAAATCAAATCATCAGAGAAGAGTTAATGACTTACTCTGGCTGACAATAAGCTTAAAATGAACTACGGTAGTTCCTCAAAAAGCCTTTTAACATTTCCCATCCCTCTCTCCATTTCGTCAATGAGAATCCTCCGCAATCCCATGCAGGCAGGGCATAATTTGTTCCGAGGTCCCCTGCCCGATCCTTTTCACGAGACACGAGCACTAAGAGCATCTTCTAGTTTAAAAAGCCTCATTCATTTCCAGTTTGTAGTGTTTCTGCTTCTTCAAAACGAGGCAAATCGATCGGGGAGGCGGCGTCGTGTTCCCTCTTTCCCTCCAGCCTTTGCTCCATTATCCCCATCATCTGAATCCCCCTCTTGAAGGTCACATTTTTTAGTCTTTTTCCCTCTGTTCAAAGATCCAGGGAGCAGGATTATAGCCACTTTCTGATCTCTTGTAGTGTGGGTAATTAGGTGACACGCATTCCTACAAAATGCCTGGGGATTAGAAAGTAAGAATGAGTGAAAACTTGTAATCAGAACAGTTGAGAACTTGAGTTTTAACTAGACGGTGATAAAGTAGATGTACGATCTATATGTCAGTTATATAAACTATCCCAAAAACAGAGTTTTTTCTGTTCTCGTACATTTTTCACACCCAATCTAAGGAAAAATATATTACGGATCTCACAGGCTTGAAATATTTTTGGAAACATGTGAACAGCGTAACGTGTAAACAAACATGATAACTCATCGAGGAAAAACTCTGAGATCACACACGTAGTCCAGAGGAATTGGAGGGATCGGTGAGAGTGCAAGGCTTAAGTTTGTACATCTTCTTTTTAGGCTTCCCAGAGAGAAATTAGACGGGGGAAATTATGATTAAAAGAGTTTAAAGGGCAAAAAGATAGCCAAAACTCTAGGTCGTCTCCCGAATGTTTCTCTATATTTTTAGAGTCTTGTCTGCTGAACACATCGTTTTCAGCTCTCTATAATTGTCAAAGAATTTTCCAGAAGGCTAGAAAAAGGGTGACAAAGGATCTGAATTGCCTCAAAAGAAAGTTCGGTGATTTATGACCAGTAAACAATTAGTATCCAAGTAGACCATGAAAAATATGAACTCCTTGGTCGATTACAAGTCCTCCGCTTGCTTACCAATTAGCTCTTCATCTAATTGGCAGTCTAGCTTCTATTTCTGCTGCACTCTGCCGCATATTAATATAATCTCCCGTCACCGAGAGCCACTTTTCACAGCCCATTTAAGAGATTGACAAACAACAAATTACAGTGGGTCCATGTGCCGTGACGTACAGAAGAATGGCAGCCGGGTCGAGTGAAGTCACAGCAGAGGATCTGGTCGATCGGGGACCAAAAACACCGGCTCCGACCTCGACGAGACATCCATTGACTGTTCAGAGACAGAGCAGTAGTCTCGTCAGTAACGAGAGAACTGGGTCGACTAGTCGAGACTATGTCTACTCTCTTCATCACAACTTCAAGTCGTCTCTGTTGTACGGAAAGAATGGCGTCTGTTTGGCTGGTAGTGGAGAGGATGTCATAAAAGGTTCGTTCTTTGAGAGGATGAGACATCGACTCATGTTCAGGCTATCTATCATTACACAAGCATTACGAGGGAGGCATCTCGCTCCGATGGACTCCGAATCAGTTAATGGTAAGTTCTGGCACCAGTGAGACGAGTAGATTTCGAGTTTGTGACTGGGAGAACAGGCATTCAGACGAGGTAGAACGTATTCACAGAATTGGGACTATTTTATTACTTCTTACAAACTTTACTTTTCAAAAAGTTACAGTTTTGAAGCAAATCAAACTTTCAAAAGTTAAGCTGAAATATTGTCTTTTTGTACTTAAATTGTACTGTCTCTCCTTATACCCAAAAGACCAATTTCTTTCAGCACGCCAGTTCACAGCCCTCTTCCGCCGCAATAAAAGAAAACGAGGCGCAGTGGTTATGGAAACAAGCTCTGAACATTGACATCAACGACATTATCTACCTCCATCTCCACCAGAAGGACGAATCGTCGGGAGCAAAGTTGACTCTCGTCGACTGTGAAGGAGTCCAGTCTCCTCCCCTCCAGTTACCTATCGGAACATGTGCTGTGGCTCTACTCGGAGCTCTGGAAAATGCTCTTACACCGACTCTGCGTCTGGATCCACCTCTATGGTTGAGTGAGACGAAGGAGAAGATTCTTCCACGCCTGAGGAAACGATCAACTGCTGCCACAGTCCTTTTCATGGATTACGTCTTCCGAATCGTTCAAAACAACAACATCCACGCCATTCCAGAGCCCATGTCACCACCAGCCAATGGGGATTATGACAAGTGGTTAGTTTCCAGAGGTTTCTTTAGCTAAAAAAAGATTTTAGCATCTCACTGCCGGCTTCCCCATACATATCTGATAACGTGGATAGTCTGGTCAAGTGAGTTTTTTGTCGTCTGCGACAAAAATGGAAAGGAAGAAAACCCCATTAGGAAAATGTTTCGATTCTCGTTGCTCTCCTCGCTGGAAGAGGTTTTCCAACTTTATAGATTCTCTGTTTTCACAGGGTCGAAAAGTCGAGTTTACCTCAAAAAGTCTGTTTTTAGACAAGAAAACGTTCACAGAAACCCATGAACCAAACGAAGTCCGCTACCGCGGTTCTCCAACAAAGTTTACCTATTATTTTCAGTGTGCAACTGGACCGAGCCTGTCAATCCGTCCGTCATCAGATCCTAGCCCGGGCCTTTTACGGATGTAAATTTAACTTTTCAAAGAGAGACATTCCAAAATTGTAGGGCTGTCCTACTGCAGGCATCTGCGAACGATACGGAAGCATCTGGTCAATTTGGTTGAGGCGAAAGAATTTGACGGAGATGAGGAGACGGTGGCTCCAGTCAATGAAGACTTCTGGAAGCGGTGTCGAGAGCTGAAAACGGTACTTTTTGGCACTCTTTTAGAAGATAAAGAGATTTTAGACTGAACTGGAACAAGAATTCCTCAGGAGAGTCTATTGGAGAGGAATCGAGGGAACCAATGCGAAGGAACTTAGGAGGCAGACGTGGCCCTATCTCCTCCGTCTTTTTGCCTGGGATGAGGATCCAGAACCCAAAACTTCGGCCTTCACCGAGCGATATCGAGAAGAAGTCGACAAGTGGAGAGTTCTCGAGGCGGAAGTACGAAAACGGGACGAAGAAGCCTTCCTGGCTGCGAGAATGAAGCCGCCGAGAGACTCTTCGGTAGTCAGTGATGTCTTCGAACCGGAAGAGAGGGCTGATGCCAAAGATGAGGAAGAAGCTCTGCTCGGACAGTTCGGAATGAATCTGCACAGGATTGATAAAGATGTGGAACGATGCGACAGAAACCTGTTCTTCTTTTCGAATAAGGAGAACTTGGAGAGCTTGAGGTGAGTGAGGGATAGTCACAGACAGTAGGTCAGAGTTCGGGCTCTAGAGAGTAAATACTCTTTTCTTCTGAAATCAGTTCTACCATTTCAACGCACAGAATCTTATTTGGCCCGTTCAGCTACTCTTATCCAATATACTGTATCTTCCCTACTGTCTCACACGCCCCTTTCCTCGTTCATAATGTCACTTTCCTACCGACTCTTTCCGTCTGTTTCTTCGTTGTTCTATGAACAGCACACATCAGTTCAGTTGGGGCTGCAGTATCCTCTTTTTGACTGTTTCAGTTTTTCGAACTGTAGCAGTTTTGACCGTCTACCTAACATCGAAATACTTGCCATTTGTATATTCTTCTGTCTGATCCAATGACTCTATTTTAGGCTCAAATACTCATTGCACTCAAAAACCAAAATCTTCTTTCCACTGCCTGAGTCTTTCCATTGTAACGTTCGACACATTGTTCCTTTCCAATTTCTAAGAGGGTTCAAATGACTATTCTAAAACCACTCCGGTTCCAAAACACAGTATTCTCGACTAACCTCGACCATTTCCAGACGAGTGATGTGCACCTACGTACGTCGGAATCTTGAAGAGGGCTACATCCAAGGAATGTGTGACATTCTGGCCCCACTTCTGGTCGTCTTTGAAGACGAGGCCCTTTCTCTCGAATGCTTCACCATCATCATGGCTCGTCTTCGTGACAATTTCCCTCAACGAAGTGGAATGGATCAGTGTCTGTCGAACCTCCGCTCCCTGATCCAAGTCGTCGATCCGCAAATTTATTCGATGTTGACTTCTTCGACTTCTGACTGCACTCATCTCTACTTCAGCTACCGCTGGTTTCTGCTCGATTTTAAGCGAGAACTCAGTTATGAGTGTACCTACAGAGTCTGGGAGACGATCTGGGCTGCTGGCAGAACTGTCACGGAACATTTTGCTCTCTTCTTCGCTCTTTCCCTGATCACCAACTATCGCGATGTGATCGTCTCGAACAACATGGACTTTACTGACATGATCAAGTTCTTCAACGGTAAGTACAGAGCAGTTATCGAAATTAGGGTTTAAAAAAGAACAACGTAAGCTAGAAAAACACTACAATTTCCAGAAATGGCGGAACGACACGACTGTCCACGCATTCTGAACAGTGCCCGTGGACACGTCCTGGCTCTTCAGAACCTCGTCAAAGAAATTCGCTAGTTTTTCTTCTACTTTTCTATGCTTCTTTTTCTAATTACTATCCACCTAGTTTTTCACATTAGATGTTCATATGTTACTCTTTTTCCTACTGAGATACGGCGTTCTTCCTATACTTGTCTACTTCACCATCATCCCAATTCGCACGCGCATAATCTGTTAGATTTCTATAGCATTTTACACTTCTAATAAAGTTACAGTATGTTTAATTGCAGAATACAGAGAGACAAATTAACCGTTAATGTTGTAGATCATGTTGAGGAGGGCATCGCTCTTGTGATAGCGGCTGGCACGGAGGCGAGTGTGGTGAATGAAGCTGAAAATTGAGTAATCAAAAGACTTGAAATGGACAGTTGATAGTGCTTTTCGAGCTTTCAGAGTCTGGATCAGGGTTGGGCGAACGTTCGTGTTCGAGAACGAACATGAAACCGGCGAATGTTCGTGTTCGAGTTCGCTTGACGAACAGAAAAGTGAAAATGTTCGCTGTTCGGGGCTCGAACAGAGTTCAAAACGGCACGAACATTTTATCCAATGCTAATGGCAATACCTGTAAACTGTCCGAATCAAAGGCATCAAAATTTTTCCTAGCCCCTTGGATTCCCTACTCATCTCCAGTTTATTACCAAACTTCATTTCTGTTCTTCAAGTTAATTGTAAGTAAATCATCAAACGATTCTTACAAAAAAAAACTGATTTGGACGAGAATTCGTGAAATGTTCGAGTCTTGTTCGTGTTCGCATGTTTGCGAACATGTTCGTCCGCGAACGAACATTGGGACGGCGAACAGTTCGTGTTCGGTTCGCAGGCGAACAAAAAGTGCACTGTTCTTCGGTTCGTGTTCGGTTCGGCCCAAAAAATTTAGGGGATGTTCGGTTTGTGTTCGTGTTCGCCAAAATATTTAATGATCGCCCAACCCTGGTCTGGATTGATCTAACTAAGTTACCTATATCTGTCTCTCAAAAAAATTTGAAAATTTTGAAAAAAAAAAAAAAAATGGTAATAGTTCGGCAGGCCGCCCCCAAATAACCATTTTTCATTTTTTTCCTAGGCTGGCTGTAAATCAGAAGATAACTTCGGGAATTTAGCTGAACGGCTTATATGCCATAAATACTGGCCACCGTCGCTGTTACTTATATTTTCAAGCCTATTTATATATCCTGGGGGTTCTTTTACACGCTGAGTTCGATAAACACAGCTAGAAAGTGAAAAATGTTAAAAAAATGCGAAAAATGGTTATTTGGAACGTTCCCGCCAAAAAATTTAAACGAAGGGGGCCGCCTGCCGAACTATTACCAAAAAATTGAAAAAAAAATTTGCAACAACTAAAACGGTGTTCGAGCGTAGCACTGATGCGGTAAAATACAGATTGGAAAAGTGTCTAGATAAGTCGATTCTAGGACAAAAACTAAACAAAGGAGAAAAAAATGAGTTGACACCTAATTTGAGTGCGTTTTGCACAAACAGGCTTTGCTTCGACTTATCGATTTCTTCGGAAAGCCTCCTCATAAAAATACAATTCTGTGACAATGCTAACACAACTGCCGGATAGCCTACTTCTCCTTCTGCCCTTTACGACTTTGTTGAAGAAAACGCCAAAAAATTTAAAATTTATAGCGGTTTTACTCATTTGGTCATCACAGCAGCCTTCCAAGAGAAGTTTGGAGGTACTGATTTGAAACATCCCTTGCCCGGAGCAGGATTGTTACGTAACTTCCGTATCGTCAAAATGATTCAAGTAAAAATTTTACCGGGCTACTATTTTGATAATACAATCGTAATCTACGAGCACGATTACCAGGATTATGAATTGCTGAACGAGATCAAGAGGATTAATTGCAAGGAGCATCACGATAGATCTCGTTATCTGGTTTCAAAACCGAAGGTACACAAGGAGGTAATAACTCACGCTTACCGCAGCTGCAACTACCGAGTCATTCGCAGCCAATTTGAATCAAACAAGTGTCATCTACTTGATAGGGTGAGTATAAATCTGGATGTTTAACTAACGGTATGTTCAGAACTGCGAAACAATTTGCTTTTCATGGGAAGACCCTAAGGATAGGTTCTTTTTAGTTAGACTGAATGGAGATTTACGGCAGCTGATGTTTTCAGCCTTCGAGAAGGACAAACCGCTCTTGATAGAGAGCTTCTATTCAATAGTTCGGGTGAGTCCTCCATCCTAATTTTTCGAGAATTAGGCTTTTCACTTGCTTCTAGAAGGAAACTTCAGAGTCTTTTGGGTCTGAACATCGTACTGAAGTACTCTTCGAGGCAAAAGATTGAATATCAGGTGCAATGGTTAGGCGACTGCGAAAAGAGATACGCACACAGCTTTCCACACGTTCGAAAGAATCGTTTGTACAAAGATTCGCTTATACATATGAGCATTTATCACAAAAAGACACTATACAGTCAACTGTTGATTATTCACGTGATTGCACGCGACTACGATGGATGTGACGTGAGTTTCATCATACTTCCTTCAATTTTGAAAGAAATGTTTAAAATACGGATGTTATGCTTAGAAGCATCGCGTATGGAAGCATTGAGAGTATTCTCACCGCCTTGGAATGGTCATTGCAAGGAGAAATTTGTCTTGTGGCCGACTTTTCTGGGCTCGACGAAAAATGGGAGGGATACACTAGAGACTATCTTTTCGACCACGTTTTCGCAGAGTAGCTCTCTGGCTCATGTAATTGTTGTCATTCCGAATTAAAAATATTCAAAACCGACCTTTTCTTGACGCTCTTCCAATGTCTTTGATACTCGTCTCTCAGAGCTGTGGGCTCGTGAACGTCGACCGTCACATCGAATTTGTCCAACGAGTTCCTATCCGGCCACTGTTTGTCCACGCTGTAGGGACTGACAGCTCTGGGAAGAGAGACGACATCGCGAGAAGCCAAAATGTGCTGAAAGTTGTTATTTTTAGTCGAAAAAGAGGGATTCTTACCACAGGAATCGAATCATCGGGAGGGTTTTCAACTCTGGCCGGCGTCCAGTTTTCTTCCTCCTTGAGATTTCCTCTCATCCATGCTCGACAGAGCTGATATTCCGTGCAGGAAGTACGATCCTCTCGTAACGAGAACGGCTTGCCTCTCATCTCGAAAATTACTTCTAAAATATGTTTGTGGAAAATTAGGGGAAAAGTCACCTCCGGGCTTTTGTTTATTGTGAGCATGACTTCTTCTGGGACGACCAGGACCGGCTCGTTTTTCTTCCTCGACTACACTGCAAAAGTTGGAGCTATTCTTGAAGATCTTGTTTCAAAGAACAATACATTTTGAAAATAGCCAAAGGAATTTCAACTTACGGTGTTTTTTCAGTGGAGAGGGGCGGCGCATCGCCTTTTTTGATCGACGACAAGGCTGAAATAGGGTTTTTAAAGAAAACGGCTTAGAAATACCATCAGTAAGCCGATTTCGAGCAAGTTTAGTGTCCGGCGATTCTGGAGGGTGGTTGGGATCGGTCAGACGGTCACTGAAGAAAAATTTCGATTTTTGTTAGAAATAAGCAATAAATAAAAAAAAGGGGTTAGAAAACTAACGCAATTCGTTTTGTAGGCGACTTGTAAGGTGACGAGCCACCGCTGTAAGTGGCTACCTGCTCTGACGTAATCGAAGCCGACGGTAGTACGAATTCTTCAGTTGGATCGACTTCCATTTCTATTGGACAAAATTAGAAAGAGGCTACATTTTTAACGAGATATCTACGTGAAAACGAAGGTTTTCTTCACTGTATCCAAACAAAATAAGACACTTATTATAACTTAACACATAAAACAAGAACAAAACTGGTTGAAAGTAAGAGATTTAGTCTCGTTTCGTGTTGAGACTTCCCCAGTTGGCGTAACCGATTATGGCTCCGCCGGCAACGACGGCGGAATAGGCGAAACGGGCGACGACGAGAGCCCAGCTGTGGAGACCAAACAGATGGAACATGGCTCTGAAAAAATCTTATTAGAACTAAATCAAAAGAGAACATATGCTCAACAATTTGGAAAACCATCTATGAGACAAATGCTGTAGCCAAGGGAAGTCTTCGGTAACTTTGTGAAAGCTCTATACAGCTTCTAATTTCTGAAAACAATGAGCAGAACAACTTACTGGAAGGCAAAGTTGTGGAAGACGGCGACGGCAAGGAATGTGTAGACGGTGGTGCGATTTGCAGAACGAGTGGCCATCCAGGTCAGAGCAGCCATTCCGAGGAAGAGAAGAAGATCGGACGTCGAGTCGAGACTCGTTTGAATCCATCGCCACGAGAAGGCCGAGGCTCTGAGTTTTTTTTTCTAATATATTTTTAATCAAAACGTACCTGGCTCCGACCCAGAGAAGAATTAGACGGCTAGCAATCGAATGAGCAGCTCCCCAGCCGAGTCCGCCAGCCAAAAAGCGGACCTCTCCTTTTCCGGAAAGGAAATTGGTCATCACCAGATGGAGTCCGATCACGTCGACGATATCGGCACTACTGCGGAAGAATTCCTGTAAAAATAATATAATTTTGTTATTTTCTCGATGAAGAGCTTGCGTAAATGGCTGAAAATTCCTCATGATCGCCTTCCGGGAAGAATGTGGCCAGAAGAAGGAGCTTGGCCAGTTGCGTCAGCAAATACCCGAGTCCGGCTTGAATACACCGCCAGAAGGAGCTGTATTCGCTCAATCCTGAATCATTTCGTCTATTCTGAGGGAAAACGAAAAAAATCTCACCTGAATATTTGAAAGTGAGCACGTAGGGAGCATAAGACAAAGCCAGACAGTTGATAAAGTGGAAAAAGGTCATTACCTCCTAAAAATTGGTTTTTAGTAATAGAACTCTGGAAAACGGGCGAGGAGAACGATATTTTGAATGCAAATCTGCATCTGCCGAGGCCGGTCAATAGAGACGCAGAAGGCAGTGAGAGGGAGCAGCAGTACTTTTGGGAGACGGTTTTTGAATGGCCACATGATATTTTAGCAAGAATTAAGGGAAAGGATCAACTAGGAGCGGATTTTCACGAGAAGACAGCTTTCTGCAAGACCTCGGAAGCTCAACAAGAATTGCTATCGTTGTGACGAAAAGTTTCGACGAAAAAAAGAGGGGAAAGTGTTATAGATTCATTTCAGGAAGGTTAATTACAGATCATGTTTGAGGTTGTGTCAATTTTAGCAACTTTAGAGAAAAGAGATCAGAATTGGGGAGATAATGAGACGAGAGCGGGAGGAGAATGATTATATGTAGCATGTGCGTGATGAGCTTTTTGTCTATGGGAGATCACAAACTAAATAAATTATATAGTACAGAAAGACATGGTTTTTCGTGTGGGGGAAAGAGGGCAAACTACTGCTCGAAGGGAATTTTAGTCGGCGGCTTCATCTTCGAGACTTCTAGTTTACCGGCCTCGGCGTAGTTTTGGTAGATGGCGTTTTTCGGAGCATTTGTGAAGTCTTCGTGCAGCTTGAGGAAGATCTTCTGCAGATGTTCGATTCGAATGTTGCTGTTTTTTTCTAGGTGACTGTTCCAGGGCTCTTCTCCTGCAAATGTTTTAATTATTTCGATATAAATAGTGAAAAACCGCATAGGACATTGCCGTAGCAGATACAAGCTGCTGCGACGTAGGACGGCTTGTACTCCAGATAGCTGGGATCGAGCATCGTCAAATCCAGGATGTATTCGATGGCGCAGCGGACTTGCTGGCTCATGACTAGCTGACTTGTCAGTCGGTTGGCAAACCAGACGGCTGTAGGGATGGAGACGTCGAAGCGCAATTCGAGCAGGATTGCTCTCTCCATCAGCCGGAAGTCCTTCAGCTTGTACGAGTCGTCCGTCATGTAGACGAAGTCCTTGGTCTCTGGCGGGTAGATTTCCTCGAATTTGCTGAAAAATTATGATGTTACAGGCAGAGTTGAGAAACTAACGATGCGATCATCAGGGCCGTGCCTCCGATCAGCTGCAGCTTGTCCTTCTCCACACGGAATACGGATAGAACTCGATCTACTAGCGATATGGCTAGGTGGAAGGTCTCCTGCGAAATGTTAGTCGGGAAGACAAAGTTAGCTTACCTGGGCCATGGTATATTCGCCGACGACCTCGAAGAGCCAGTCGACGAGGATTACGCGCATCTCTTTGGTTATATCCTTCTGCTTCTTCAAAAAATCTGGCTTCGGTCGTATCTTGGTCTCTCGGGTTCGCATGTACTCGTAGATGTCCTCGTCGAACTGCGGTGCCCCGTAGAGACGACTCTCCCGTTTAATGTCCTCGTCGAGCGTGGACTGGAAGTCTTCGGTGGCGTCGCAGCTCATGGAAGAGGCAACGCTGCATGTCTGGAAACGGCAAGATTTTTGTAGAATGGGATAAATAGCTTGATAATTAGACAAGTAGTGGCGAACGAATAGAACGTACCGTTGTGTCGTCAACGTCGAGATGTAGGAGATTGTTCGTGACTGACGTGTCTGTGGCTTGTGAACGAGCCGAGTAGAGTTCGTCATCAGAGTCCGGCCGCACGTTGATAGCCTTCTCTTGTAGCGGCGCTCGTGACCGCCGTGTTGGCTGCACAGTTGTCACTTTCTTTTCCTTTGACGTCTATATCGAGCATATGATGACAGCACAAACACAAATGCTACCTTAATTTTCTCCTCTCGACATTTCTTCTCCAGCATGTGAATGACGTTGTTCTCGTCCATCGGCTGGTGATTCGGAGAGTCCTCAAACACTGTGAAGGCCGATTGTGCAGTTGTAGTGGTCACTTTGCGCTGGGCTACGTGATAAGACTAAAACTTGCCTAATTGAAAGCCCGATGAACTACAAACCGTTTGAGGGGCCGGCGGTTTTCCATCCAACAAATTTGTCTTGCCATGTTGTCGCACGAGCTGGTTTGTGCGTAGTGCAAGTCCTCTGTGAGGCTCTGCCATTCTGTAACAGAATAATTAAGAAACATAAAAATAACGATTTTGAAGGTCGATAAGAAGTGGATACGAAAGGAACTAACTCTTCAAAAACAACGTGAAGGTCACTTGGGAACGCCATATTTCGGGAACGCACAACCACATAAAAAAGTAGGAGAAAATGGAACGACCGACGAAAAAGTGACAGAGCGGCCGACCAAAGTTTTAAAGTCTGTTCAAAAAAAAAGAACGCAACATTAACCCATAAATATTTCGCTTCGAGAACCACAAACCACTCAAACGCGCACAGCTCGCCTTGCCTTTGAAACGTTGGACAAATGTTTTTCGTGGCGGGACCATGGGGCTCCCGCGAACCGAAAAATTTCAATTTTTGGCTTGAAAATGGGAAAATTTCGGTGTAACGTTTTCTCGGCACCCCGACTACATTTTTTTCTGTTCTTGGTCTCATTATGACGGCCGTATTGAGTTCTACCAGAATGAGTTTTGGCAAGAAAATGTGTACAGCGAATCCAGCTGAAAAATAAAGAATACTGTATAGCACAGTCATTTTGCATGCAATCAGCCTGAAAAAACTCATTCTGGTAGAACTCAACACGGCCGTCAATATGAAACCAAGAACAGAAAAAAATGTAGTCGGGGTGCCGAGAAAACGTTACACCGAAATTTTCTCATTTTCAAGCCAAAAATTCAAAATTTGAATTCCCACTCTTGAAATTTCGTTGAGATTTTCAAATCACTGCAGGACCCACCAATAGGACCCAGTCTTTTAAAGTGGCGGCTTTAGCGAACTGTGCGCGGCAATTCACCGTTGAAAAAATCAAGAAATCGGTTTGAATTGTTGCTGTTTACACTGAAAATCGGGGGTTTGTGGTTCTCGAAGCGAAATATTTATAGGTTACCGTTGCATTCTTTTTTTGAACAGACTTTAGCGCCTAAACCGTAAGCTAAATACGGTATTTCGGCAGATGAACGCGGGTTTTCAAACGATGAAATTTTTTTAGCCCGTTTGCCCCCCAACATGTGCTTCTATTAAAACTCAGTTTCTGGATTTTTTTCATAATTTTTAAGTTTGCATTGCAAACTTTGCAACTAATGTAAAGAAGTCAACGAAAAGCTACAAATCAAAAAAAAAACAAGGAAAGCAGCTTGTTCCACCGTTCATCGCTTACGGACAGAAGGCGTCCAAAAATTTTAACTTCCCGCTTGGGTGGCCGTGGCGCGGGTTTCGCGACGATTAGGCTACTGTAGGCGCGAACGGGGGAAAATTTGTTTGCCGGAATTTATTTCAGCCCATTTCCAGTTGTTTTTTTTTCTTCATTTTCGCCTTTTACTACCAAAACAGCAACCAAAATATTATTTCAGAGCCATGCTTGGATACTTATCCCGTGGACTGAACAGCAGACCTCTCACGCTGCAATCATGTGAGTTTTTATGCCATTTCCTGTCATATGAGATTTTACAGGTAGATATCTTCGAGCAAAATGGGAAAGAGGATATTTGAAGGATCTTTATCACAGACGCCAACTTCTAGGAGCCGATCCCGTCCTCGCCAGATCCAGTCAACCGAATTGGTACGATTTTATTGTTTTCTCAAAAATTTAAAAACGCGCTGCTTGGGTGAAAATATTCAGTGTGTTGCCATTTCCCGGCTCTTTTTTTGAGCCCTAGACTGTTTCAGCTCGATTCGGAGTCATCACTGCGATTCTCGCGTGACTTCAACATGGTCCGCTATTCCGACATCCATCGATAACAGCTCGGAAGAATATCAACAGAATTACAAGCAGATGAGCGAACTTGTCACCGATCTCCGTGCAAAAATTACCAAAATAGCTGAAGGAGGTGGTGAAAAGGCCAGAAAGCTTCACAAAAGTCGTGGAAAACTCTTGGCCCGAGAACGAATTGACGGCTTGATTGATCCCGGCACAGCCTTCCTCGAACTCAGTCAATTTGCTGGCTATGAGTCTTACGGAAAGGAGGAAGTTCCCGCGGGAGGAATCGTTACCGGTCTCGGAACAGTTTCCGGCCGTCTCTGCATCATTGTCGCCAACGACGCCACCGTAAAGGGAGGAACTTACTATCCGATCACCGTGAAAAAGCATCTCCGAGCCCAACAAATTGCCAGGTTCTTGCGTTTCTCTGGTTGCCATTGTATTTTTTGTAGAGAGAATAACCTCCCTTGCATTTATTTGGTCGACTCTGGTGGAGCCAACCTCCCCCGACAGGCTGACATTTTCGCAGATGCCAATCATTTCGGCCGAATCTTCTACAATCAGGTAATCAAGCAGTCCCAAATGTCATATGAACGTAATGCTTAGGCCACCATGAGCTCGCAGGGTATTCCCCAGCTGGCTGTCGTCATGGGGAGCTGTACGGCTGGTGGAGCGTACGTTCCAGCGATGTCCGATCAGGCTATCATCGTCAAGGGCAACGGAACCGTCTTCTTGGGGGGACCTCCCCTTGTCAAAGCCGCTACAGGCGAAGAAGTGAGTCTTATGTTTAAATTCAGCCATAAATATCTTGTAGATTTCCGCTGAAGCTCTCGGTGGAGCCGATCTCCACTGCTCCGAGTCCGGTGTGACCGATTACTTTGCTCACAACGACGAGCACGCTCTCCGTTTGGCCAGGAACGCTGTGGCCGGCTTCGGAACAGCTCACGACGCATCCACTTTCAATTACGAAGGTTTTTCGTACAAAGATACTGGTTTTTATCAACCATTCAGCTGATGAGCCACTTTTCCGTCCGGAAGAACTCTACGGAATCGTGGGAGCCAATTTGAAGAAAACTTTCGATGTGCGCGAAGTGATCGCCCGACTCGTCGATGGATCTCGGTTCGATGAGTTCAAAGAACGATATGGAGAGACGCTTGTGACCGGTATGAAACTCTAGGATCATCTACTAGGATAAAAGTTCAGGATTTGCTACAATTTTCGGCCAAAGGGTCGGAATTATTGGAAATAACGGAGTTCTTTTCTCCGAATCGGCCATGAAAGGAGCTCACTTCATCGAGCTCTGCTGTCAGCGAAAAGTCCCTCTTTTGTTCCTTCAGAACATCACAGGATTCATGGTGAGTCGACATTCTAAAAAAATCGAAAATAATGCTAGGTTGGTCGCGACGCCGAAGCCGGAGGAATTGCCAAGCATGGAGCCAAACTCGTCACGGCCGTCTCTTGTGCAGCCGTGCCGAAAATTACAGTAATCATCGGCGGTTCTTACGGAGCTGGAAATTACGGAATGTGTGGACGTGGATACAGGTAATTTATCAAATTTTCGACAGTAAGACATCTCTGCAGCCCCCGCTTCCTGTTCATGTGGCCAAATTCGAGAATTTCCGTGATGGGAGGAGAACAAGCCGCCAACGTGCTCGCTACAGTTCAAAAAGACAAGAGGAAGCGAGAAGGAGGAACATGGACCGACGTACGTTATATTACCAAGAAGTTATACGTTTAACCGTTTCACCATCACAAAGTTAGAATATTCAACGTTTGCACGTTATATCTGACAATCAGTCAAACCTTTTGTAAGGCTAATAAGGTCGGAGTTGTTACTGGACAATAGGTACGCAAAATAACCCCAAGACAACGTTTCCAGGAAGAAGACGTGGCTCTCCGTCGTCCCGTCGAGACCAAATTCGAGGCCGAAGGACACCCGTATTTCGCGTCGGCTCGCCTCTGGGATGACGGCGTGATCGACCCGAAAGACACGAGAAAAATTGTCGGACTGACACTTCAAGCCTCTCTCAAACAACCCATTCCTGACACTAAATTCGGTGTTTTCAGGATGTAAAGTCCCGTGCCATGGCATTTTTGAGCAGCAAGTTGGTGCTGTATAGATTTTCACACATTCTTTATTTTGCAATACATATCTCTTACGCTTGTACTCGAATAAAGATTTCGTAGTGTAGTGCTGTAATTAACCCATATTTCCTTGTTCAAAATCACCCAAGCAGCGCAAAAAAAATGAAAATCTTTAGAGAAAAATAAAAATATTCCGTTTTCTAGGGACTACCATGCCGAAATCTTCGCCTTCACTAACCGCATCGGCGTATCGAATGTCGAAAAGGCCGAAATTGTCAAGGCGCTGACCACAGCCACATATCAAGAACGAGCAGACGTCGAGGGAGGTACCGGGACGGCTGCGCCTAGTCGAGACGATTCCTATGGCCTGCTGGACAACCAGGCTCTCATTAGCAAAGGTTTTCTGCTTTTTTTTTTGCTTTTATGCCAAATTTCCAGGACAAACGGACATAGAGAACGTATTAAAGCCATTTTTGCGGTGCAACATGTCCGCGGCGCCCGAAGAACTCGTCGAAGCCGTCGTAGAGGAGATTACCTCGGAAAACGTGCTGGCTGATATTGCTTTGAGTATTGGTAAGCTTATTTTCCCTCTTGCTACAGGTTTTGGAGAAAATCAGTGAAAACATTGAAACGCTAATGTCTAGACGATTTGTTACCCAAAATCGAGAAGATTGCCAGGATATGTTTTGTTGTGCCAAAATATCGCTAAACAACAAAAAATGAGATAATTTTTTGGAATTTGCTTGAGTGAAATGATGATCGAAATATGATTGGCTACTTTTGGTAAAAATGACTACCGGTGACCAGAAGCTCAAAGTTGCAATTTGCAATCATATTTCTGGTTCGGGCGGCTGAAATTCAAAACTACAGACTTAAATTTAACTAACTTTTTCAGGTCTGGACGCCTTGGTACGAACAGCGGAACATCCACCTTCCCGCAGCACACTGGCCGATTGTCTTCTCTCCCTCGTGGCCGTCATGAGTCAGGAAAACGCTCTCACCTTCGCCATGGACCTTATCGTTCCCCAGCTCATCGACGTCGATTTTGTCGATGTCTTTCCGCTCACTGATCCACTGTCCGTTCTGGAGGATCTTTTGATGAAGAATGGAGCTGAAAAGGTTAATTTTTAGTCCTTTCTCTATGTAAAACAATAAATTCAGGTTGAGCCACGACTCTTGCGGTCCATTGGAGAGTACAGCGCCCAGCCGGTGTACGTCGTCGGAATATACAAGGATCGCTTCGAAATTGCCGGTCAAAGTGCCGGCGAAAACGTCCACATTGCCTGTGACATGGCGGCACGAGAAGGCCTTCTACGTCTTTGGAAACTGACTCCCGATCAGTTAGTTTTTTTGTTCTTTCTGCTGTAATTTGGTACTTTTTAGCCTATTTTTCTTCGGCGACGAGGCGCGGAAGAGTCCAATGAACGAGTTCCAAAAGGAGAATTATCGTCTCAGCAAAGTCTGTAGCAAGAGGTTGGTTTCTTTTGAGAGCGAACAAAAATTAGTGGAAATCGAGAGAATGTTTGGTCCACAGCAGGGATGTGCGAAAGTGAAATATTTCTTTCGAAAGTCGAAAGTCAATAATTTTTTTCGAAAGTCGAAAGTGCCGAAAAACCCGAAACCTGAATTTTTTGAATCGCTTCAATACTTTGGAGACATCCGTATTTATGTCAGCCTTCTGTGTGTAGAATTCCTCAAACACCCTTCTCCCATAGAGTTTTATAGACCTCACTCCAGTGCACAACACCAGCCGGTATGGTTTTGTGGTTCAAAAGTTTAAGTTTTCATCAGCTGGTCCATATTTGGCAATAGTGAGCTTTTTGAAACCTTTTTGAAAAAGATCGGTTGACTGGGGAAGGGATCACCTTCTTTAAGACGGCCAACATTGTCGTTAGAAGAGCCCTGGGATAGAATCTTCTCACTTCTCTAATAGGACTAATGATCATTGTCCTTCTCCCTTTTTTATAACATCACATAGCATGAAAAAATTGCTACTCGGCTGAAAAATTATCCGCATTGATTCACAAAATGCTCTTTTCTTGAATTGACTATAAAGGCGACGAAGTCGCGAAGGCGGCTGGTTCGTTGGAAATGGACTATAGCCTGACTCAGCAGCGACTCTTAACCAGGCTTGTTGAAAATGCGCTGCGGTCTGGGCTGCGGCCAGGTTGGACTTTGCGGCGGGCTAAAAAAATTCATTTCGAGAAAATCGAAAACTGACAATGAAAATCGAAGAAAACTGCTATTTTTACCGACTTTCGTCAAAAAACCGCATTTTCTTCTATTTTTATCGTCAGTTTTCGATTATCTTCTAATTTTTCTGATGGCAAAACTAAATCTAATCGGGGGACGTATTTGGAAACAAAAATTAGAAAAAAATGCGAAATGAATTTTTTTAGCCCGCCGCAAAGTCCAACCTGGCCGCAGCGCTGCGCAGCTCAAAAAGCCTGCTCTTAACAATACACCAAAGTTTCTTGGCCTCGGGCAAACAAACAAAGTCACAGTCAGCCACATACACCGTTGCGCTTTAATATTAAAGATAAAGAGAAAAATAAATTACCGCGCAATTTTCAGTCGACTTTCCAGCAAACTTTCGACCTTTTTCCTCGAAAGTCGAAAGTGCCAAAAACCCCGAAATTCTCGAAAGTCGAAATTTCGCACACCCCTGGTCCACAGCTTGAAATTTGTAGTGTTTCCGGTATACTAAATTTCTCGGGTAATTCATGTCCAATGCTTCATTTTTCTTCTTTTTCCCCCTTCTTCTCCAACAACTTTCAGCACTGACTGTTCCGTCCAAACATGGCCCGAAGATGAGGAACCACTGAACTTGGTCGAGATGGCACTGAAATACAAGAACGAAGTCGATGCCGTCGTAGGAAAGAGCTACACGAAACGATTGAGGTACTTTTTTTCAACTGAATTCAGCTAGAAACCATATTTAGGCACAAATTCTCGCGCGGATCGCTGCACAAACGCTCTCATCGCTACCTCGTCAAGCCGAAAGTCTACACTGTCGCCTAACCTCCTGTATACTCTCTTAGTTTATATTGTTGTCCTTATTGTTAGAGAAAAGAATGAACGGCTCAACAAAAAGGCTCATTTTTCTTCTAGTTTTCATCTAACTCTGTCCTACTGTAGTTGCTCAGCTTTCCAACAAAATAGCGAAAACAGTTTTTAGAATGTCGGATTACGACTCGTTTGACGACGAGCCTTTTGATGAAAGTGGTAAATTCAATTATTTTTATGAGCTTGACGTTACATTTCTAGTAACGAGCGGGAACAACACAATGGAAAGTCAGACCTCGCAAGACTCGAACTCGTCCAGCAGTCTGGATGATAGCGATGATTACGGTAAGATTTTACTTTTTCGGACTTGCAAACAAGGGCTCGGACTAGCAAGTGCCGCAAATTCGTTTGAGCTCAGGTACATTTTTGCCTACTTGCTAGCTCAATGCTTGTTGATGAACTGAATTTGCTATATGAGCGAAGAGCCGGTAAATATTAGACTTTGACCTTTTACGACAGATATGACGTGTCTGACCGAGAGTTCGAACAACGAATTATTTTCTTCCGGTGAAAGCTTGCAGATAATGAGCAACTTGGAACTATCCGTTTGTGTTAAAAAGACAGATGCCCATTGGTACAACGTTGTAACTGAAACCTTTTTATATAGGAAGGATGGGACGCGTCATTGGGATAGAAAAAAAATTCTCGTTCTCATTATTCCTGATGTCTTGATCAAAATTTACCCCTACCTTTATCGTAAGCTCATCGTTCTAAAACATTTATAAAACCTCTATTTTTTCAGTTCCCCCGAAAGACGCGGACAGCAGTTTCGACGAGCCAGTCGAGATTGTTCGTTCGGACCAGGCGCATCCCAGCTCCGCTCTCAGAAGCTCTCAAAACTCCGCCCTCTCAGATATCGAAGGCGTGCCGACTCCCGAAGCTTTGGAACTTCTCCTGGTATCACTTTTTTTTATCATGTTTTCAATTCTTTTCCAGGAAAAGTTCGGTCACAGGAAGTTCCGTCCCAAGCAGTGGCAGATCATCAGCGATGCCTTGAAAGGCCGCGATCAGATTGTTCTCATGTCTACAGGTACATCAGCTTTATTTAAGAAAACATAGAAATTGGGCAACTACTTTTACCGGTTTTTTTATTCCTCGGAGATCTTCAACTCGTCATTAATTTTGTCCTGGAGGGGCTGGCCATCATTAATTCCTTCCTCCTGCTCCTGTCGTTTCATTTTCAGCGATTCACCGTGCTAAATTCCGGCTTTTTAGTCACGAAATCGGGAAAACTAACGTCGTCGATGAACTTCTTGTGCATATCGTAGAACTTTTGCAGCTGCTGACGACTCTTAGTCGGGACCATCTCTCCAACAGCTTCCCAGTTCATGTCATAGCGCCAAAGAGCTACATTTTATTATTTTCGAAGGGAAAGGTAGAGAAAGTACCGTGAATGGTGTTGTACTTTTCCTGATCAGTCCAGTCGTCGCGGCGACGGAGAAGCTTGTCCTTCGTCTTGAACTCCTTCACGCGTTGTCTGGAAATCGTAGATTTTTTTTTAGACTGGATTGTTTTGAGCAACACTTGAGCTTAGGCCATTTGACCCATTTTAAGAGTCTTGTTGTAATGACGTAGCTTAGACGCTTTTGTTCGAAAATTCTAGAAAATCAAGAAAAAACCAACCTGATGTCAGCGTAATCATCGAGCTCGGCGATTTCCTTCTCGAGTTGAGCCTCCATTCGAGCACATGCGGCTCTCTTCTCTCCTATAATCTGATGGACCTTCTGCAGCTCTATGTCCAGTTTCGTGACCTCCTTCTGGGTGGCGCTGATGGCGGCAAAGCAGTTCTGGTCCTGGGAGGGGGGACGATTGACGACGGTGGAGAGATCTTCAAACTTGTCCAACACTTTTTTCCAATCTGGCTCAAATCGGTCATACTTCAACTTGGAATTGGCCTTCAGAGTGCTGAGGAGGTCCGTAGGACGCAAGACTCCACAAGTTCTAAGCCAAAATCGATATAGAAATAAAAAACAAGCTTACTCAAAGTACTGACGACAAAGAAGACACATGCTGAGTCTTGGCTCAACATTTCCGCCCAAATAGGGAACCTCATTCGTCTCGATCGTTTTGATGTGACGGGATTCATTGCCGCAGTTCTCGCAGATTCCCTTCTGTTCGCCCTGGATGATTTCTTCGACAGGAGGTAATTCTTCGAGACTGGAATTCGCTGAATATTTGGCATGAAAAAAAAGTTTACGAATTGAAGAAGGAAGGCTTGTCGCGGCGTCTGAACAGCTCACTCGATTTCATGGTACGCGGAGCCCTGAAATTTGACGTTTTAGTATCCAAACCAAAACAAATGCTGCTGGCAAAGTTTCTAGAGTACGTGGCAATCTTTCTCTCCGAGTTTTCCACGGAAGGCATGTTTTTACAAAATTAGTTGGTGTTAGAAAAGTTATCAGAGAAATGGTTAAAATGTGACGAAAATAGAACAATTTTGATCATTTGAAACCTAGATGCCACAAATAGTAGTTCATGTGGACATGCTGTAGCCTATATGATAAAACCCGTATGTTTATTTGCAAAGACGTAAGAGATTATAGTGCGTACTCGTTGTTTCCTAGAGTGACGATCATGTCGACGTTCTCGAGAGTTTGTACATTGTTGGCGTCCTTCCAGCGCTTCTTGATGTGATAGTAGAATTGGATGATGTTCGCGATGCTGCGGTACGGCATCTAAAGACATTTTTTTCACTCGAAGTGAGGGAAAATCAAACCATTTGACGGATCTTGTTGAAATTTTTGCCATATTGCTGGAAGGCCAGTCGGAAGATGATTTTGTCGTCGTCACTCCACTCTTCTTCGACGACTTTTCGTGATTTGACCTCCTCGCGAGCCTTGACAATGTCATAATCGGACTGGGTGAGAATGAATAAGGCCTGGAAGCAATTGTTGAGCTAAAATGTTGAACAAGAACCTACTCGATCAAGTGAGAGGCGATAGACGCCGACGGCCTCGTCGATGAACTGGTCCAGCTTCGTCTCATCGACCTTCTTCGGATCATTCAGCCAAACGGGCTAAAAACTTTTTCTTCAAAAAACGGTAAAAACCCATACCACATCGCGATCTTCATCCTCGAGAATCTTGGCCGGATCGAGAAGAGTGACCGGCGGAGCCTGGTACGGTCTTCCGATCTGTATTCCACGGTGATCGCTCGAATTTGTCATGGCCGTGGCTAAAAGTTTATATTATTTGGACCAAACCAAGCTAAAACCGCGTTTTTTGATAGGATCCTTCAACTCGACGAATTCCTCTTTCGGCTCCGGAGCATCGCCATTTTTGCCGTTTGTCTTCTGTCGTCGAACAGCTCTGGTGTAAGGAATCTTGCCCTCGTCGCCGTTTTCGTTCTATAAATTAATTTTTTTTTGAGATTGTGACCCTAATTGGCTTGCCTTTTCACCGGCGGTACCCGGAGTGGCTTCCGAAGTCGAGGGCTCAATTTTCTCCTCGTTTACTTCGTTACCATCCACTTGAGACTCCATTCTGATCTGAAAAAAAAGATCAATTTAGTGATGTCAAGACAAAAGGGAAGAAGGAAAAGCTCAAAATGGGCGGAGCAACGGACAGCATTTTTTGACACCCGCTTACAGTAAGCCAGCTCGCGGTGAGACGTCGACAGAGCGCGGTTTCTGGCGGTCAATCAAACGGTCATTACGGGCTGAGAAACTGGGCAGAATGGTTTCTCATTTTTACGAAATCGTTTGACTTGGAAATAAAGTGAATCTGAACTTTTCCATTTTGCCAACGTTGTTGTGAAAATCCGGCTCGGTTTCGTTTTCGTTTATGCTACGAAAAACAGTTCTGGAGAAAGTTTCTGGGAAACATCACAAACAATTCAAAGAATGTGAATATAGGTTATTCCAGACAGCAATTCCCAGTAAGAACGCAACTGTTCGCCAGATGAATATCTCGATAATGTGACCTCGGGGGAAAGGTGGTTACCGAATGGGGGGGGGGGGGAGGGAGGGAGGGAGGGATAAACTTTGGTGATCTAAACAATGTATCTAAAATTGTGTCCGTCGTGGACTCTGTTTGGTTGTTTGTTTGTCCGGGACCTAAAATGGTCAGAAATTGTCAAGATAACATAATTAGTTTGAACTTGGAATTGTAAAGAGTTTTTGGTAGGGTTTGGTAATCAGAACTCGGATAGACGTTGTTACGTGAGCGCAAAGACAGCGAAAGCCGTCGTGGACGGCTGGTACACGACTAAAAGCAGTCTGGGTTTCGGGGGAAAATATTTCCCTAGTCTCCCTTTGGCAGTTTCCAAGCTTTGTAAAAACAATAAACCACAAAGTAACCATCAAATTTCCAGGCTATGGAAAGAGTGTCTGCTACCAGATGCCGTCTCTTCTGCAGAATTCCCTGACGATCGTCATCTCGCCGCTCATTTCCCTGATGAATGATCAGCTCAGGAGCATGGAGTTTGTTTATTTTTTCTCGGTCGAAATCAAAAAATCTTCTAGAATAAACGCCATTCAAGCTTCGATGATCTGCGGAAGCACTCCACCCGCCGTCCGAGAGGGAATCATCGAATCGGCGCTAGGAGGAAGACTGAATTTTCTATATCTGACGCCGGAATATGTCGAGGCGGCCAGTTACAGTCTTGCCCGTCTTCAGTCAGGTTTTTTTCAATATTTGTTGGTGACAACAAAATTCAAGTTCTCAAACTGATAGCCGTAGACGAAGCTCACTGCGTCTCGCAATGGGGACACGATTTCCGCTCCTCTTACAGAAATCTAGCCAAGATGAGAGAGACCTTCCCAGGAGTCCCCATAATGGCTTTGACGGCTACAGCTACGGCCACTGTCCGAGACGATATTGCCCAGAATCTGGAGCTTGTTCGCCCTTCGGTCATCTGTACCGGTTTCGATAGGTTTGTTCATAAGAATCAACTGCGAAGCGGCCTGTTTTTCAGAGCAAACATCCACATTTCGGTAGCTCGAGGAACAAACTTGAAAGACGACTTGGAGCCGCTGATGAGAACAAGCTCGGATAAGGTTTACCCATTTTAGCTCAATTAAAAAAAATCTCTAGGGAAAACACTTCAACGGACCGACAATCATCTATTGTCCTACGAAGAAGGTCGTCGACGAGCTCTACGCCGAGCTTCGCGGAGCCGGAATCAATTGTTCGAAATACCACGCGGACATGACGGACAAGAATCGCAAAAAGTCACATGAAGATTTCCTCCAGGACGCCTGTACGACAATAGTGGCCACTGTGGCGTTCGGAATGGGAATTGACAAGCCGGATGTGAGAAATGTCATTCATTACGGTGCTCCGAAGAACATTGAGTGCTATTATCAGGAAATTGGACGTGGTGGTCGAGACGGAGCTCAGGCTCATGCCTACTGTTTCTGGATGTCGAGCGACATGCTAATTAACAGGTAATTTGGCGTTTTATAGATAAACTTGGGAGATTTTCTAACGGAAAACTCACTAGACTAGCAGATCTTATTGTTAGCTGAATTCCGGGCCTATCCAGCATGGAAGTTTATAGTTTTAGGAAATGGAGAAGAACTGAATCAATTACAAATGACCTGAGATATGCCTTTAGATCAGTGGGAGTGACTATTAGTATCTGAGTCTCTCTCAAAATCAAATAAACGCAGTAATAAACAAGGTCGTGCTAACTTCCTGAAGTTTGGTCCGGTCCGTTGAAAATTTCAAACGTTTCATGTACTCAGAGTAAAACCATAATCATCTCCTTTTCAAGATCCTTCCTGAACAAACAGAGCGAACCCTACAAGACGCATTCCCGAGACATGCTCTCCCACTTGGAGCAGTTCCTCAACACTATGGCATGCAGACGATAGTTCGTTTTTCATCTTTTTATAGCCTAAACTTCTATTTTCAGTCTTCTGCTCAGCCATTTCGATCCCCAGGTCAAGAAGCCGCTCTATCCGAATGTGAATTGTTGTGACAACTGCGACAGGATGACCAAGTTGAATTTAGTAAGATTTAATCCTAGAAAAAAACAAAAAACCTAGAACTCTGCCTCTACTAGAGTCGATTTCGGTCAGGAATGCCGATGGCTGTTCCAGGTCATGCAGAGCATCTACAGCTGTCGTACGGGTCTGGGAAAACCGGTCGATTATCTTCGTGGCATGGTAAACGTAATTTTAATGCTAAAAACTCAAATATTACGTGTGGAAGGAATAAATGGCCCCCTCTAAAATTTTTGTTTTGAATCAAAATGCCACCAAAATTTGGCAGGAAGGGGGCAGTATAAGGCCCAACTTCCCCACAAAATTTCAGCCAGTTTGCATTTTCTCTGGCGGAGCTAGGTCGATTTTATCACTTTCTGGGGTCCGATCTCGCGTCACTATCGGACCTATAACTTTTTTTGAGAATTACGTATTGACATGTCCTATAGCCTATTAGATGCATCACGTATGAAGCAATATCCCTGTACCATATCAGACCAAGCCATCGAACAGTTTTCTCAAACACTCGCTCCTAACTTTTTTTCTCTTGGCCAAAAACACCATGTAGGGGGTATCATGGAATTTTTTGGTCAAAAATTTTTATTCTTGCAAGAGCATCGTACTGACTTTCTTTTACCTAAAAACTTGTTTGCTCCTCGAAATTCGCGTCGGAAGGAGCGAAATTGGGTCGAAGAATGTTTCATAGAATGTTCTAGAAGCTTCTGGAGACCCAGTTTTTTGCCTCTTTTCGCCGCTTTCAGAAAGTTATAGGTCCGATAGTGACGCGAGATCGGACCCCAGAAAGTGATAAAATCGACCTAGCTCCGCCAGAGAAAAGGCAAATTGGCTGAAATTTTGTGGGGAAGTTGGGCCCTATACTGCCCCCTTCCAGCCGAATTTTGGGGGCATTTGGATTAAAAACGAAAACTTTAGAAGGGGGCCATTTATTCTTTCCACGCGTAATAATTCTAGTCGAAAGAAGAATCTCGAAAAAAAGGTCCCTTCTCGTGTCTGTTCGGAATCGGAAAAACGAAGAGCGAAAAGTGGTGGAAGGAACTCGGCAGACAGCTTCGTGCCATGGGATATCTTCGCGAATACGGGATGAATGTTCCGACTGCTCGGGTAGAAGTCACTTGTCTCGCCATTACGGACAAGGCAGAGGCTTGGATGAGGGCAAATCAAAAGGTATTCAATTCTTTCTCATTTGTGTCTTCGATTGGTTAACCAAATCCAATGGAATCACAACATGTTTGTATTCCGTTCCGGTCAAAAATACTCCGAAGAATTTTGCTCGAAAGCAGCGATGATTTTGTTTGTTCCGAGCTGGAAAACAAACCGTGTTTTATCGTATTACAGCATGCTTTGTTTCTCCATCAGTTAAAAGAACGCCCTGTCATCTGCTGGTCAGAACGGAGTCCCTGCCAGCGCAGTCCTTTTAGAAAAAATTCGAAGTCCTGAAGTCACACATACTTTGACAATAATATAGGTTCTTTTGGAAACATTGCTTGCGACTGATTGAGGTTTTTTTGGTAAACTCATAGGTACTAATATATTTGTCCGTCAACTTGTAGAAATTACGAAAGATTTGCTAAACGAGTGGCACACGATCTTTTCAGTTTTGACTCACAAATAGCTTCACGTTGACTTGACGAGCACTCTTGAAATGTCGAGCTGTGCTCAGCCTGTGACGAATGCCGTTAGCTGTTTTCGATATACGCAATCTCAAATAACCCTCTCCTCTTTCAGTCCCTGGAAATCGAAGCTACTCCGCTCCTCGTGTCAGTCAAGGACACCAATTCCGTCGCAGTCGCTGCTTCCGTACCCTACCATACCGTAGCCTCTTCGATAAAGGACGCTAATATCGGTTCTGCGTAAGTTTTATTTCTATATTTTTAGTATAAATTGCTTCAGCGTACTCGGAACCGTGAAGGCACGAACCTATCCAGATGCTTCTTCCTTCCCCGAGCTCTGCAATCTGTCAAGGATGAATGCAGCTCAAGTTGATGCTGTAAATTATCTTTATTTTAAATGAAAATAATTGAAAATTTAGATGGATAAGCTCCGCGACGCGCTGGAAGAAATCCGTCAGCAGCAGGCCAGAAAAGACGAGTGTGGTCCGTTCACTATCGCCTCGAAAACGCTTCTGGAACAGCTGGTTTCTATCCGACCGGACTGGTAGCTTTTTTTTAAATTTGGTAAAAAAAAATCTAAACGTTTTAGCTGCGAAAAGCTCGACATGGTGAGTGAATTCCCGGTGGAACGTCGAAAGAGATACGGACAAATCTTCACGGATGCCATTCGCGACTTTTGTCTAGCAAATAATCTCCCAACAAACGTCGTCAACCCGGCCAATGTACGTTTTTTTGTTATTGATTTAAAAAAATACACGAAAACTCTATATTCCCGAGGACATTAGGACAAAAATGGATACAATGAGTGGTCCTGCCAGAGCCGCCTACAAGGCCCATCTCATCAGCAAGGCTTCTATTGTTTGTTTCCTGGACTACTTCATTTAAAAAAACTGAATTTTGTAGAAAGAACTTGCCGACATGCGAGCGGTGGCCGACTCGACAGTTGGCGGATATCTGGAGAATGCAGCAGCTCTGGGTCTGCCACTCCATCTTCCCTCAATCTCGATCACGAAGAAGCTGAAAGAGGCCGTTCATGCTGCGATTAGTAACAAACTGAAAGGAGGTAGTTTTTTTTGTAATTAGAGTCCCGCGAATTTGCAGTCCTTTAAATAAGTTGTAAGGTTGTTCAATTGACTGAGATCGGCTGAATCAAACTTTAGGATATCGTCTGTTAAAAAATAAGAGGGATTACCGTAATATTTTATCTCTTCCCATAGAGACCCATGCAAACGTTGGGTACTCAGCCAACAATTTTCAAAGTTCGATGCGTATCTTTCAAAATAGTTGGCTGAGTATCCAACTTTTGCAAGCTAAGTGGGTCTCGAAAGAAAGCTAAAATCTTACCGTAATCCCTCTTCTTTTTGAACAGACCATAGGACCCTGTTGGAACGGTCTTGCTATTGGAAGAAGAACACAAACGTCATTGGTCCAAACAAAATTTACATGGGCTGCACACTTCTTGGAGCTAGGCATGGGCACCGGGCCCGTGTCAGTGTTGACCGAGACCGTGCCAGCAAGGCGCATTTTCGGGGAAGACTACTTTAGCATAAAAACTTTACACCCGTTTTGAACATAAGCTTGGCGTGGCATATTGAGCCTACGTTCAAATTGGGTGCCAAGTTTTCATGGTTCCCCTAAAAGTGCGCACTGCTGGCACGGGCCCGGTGCCTACTTGGAGCTACAAATTTCCATAAACGCCGAAATTTAGATGTGGTCAAAATGAAGCCCATCAAGGAGTGTTTCAAAGAAGACGAAATCTCTTACAATCAGATCAAAGTGATCCGCCAGATGCTCATCTACGAGTATGGATTACCCAGAACTGAAATTGTTGCCACCGCCGCAGCTAAACCTGTAGCCGACCCTGCTGTCCCTTCCTGGATGAAGAATGCTGTTACGGGCGAGCCGGCTGCCAAGAAGAAGAAACCCATCTTCTAAATGCATCTCTCTGTCCCCATTCCCTCTGGTTTTATCTATCGGGTTGTATACTTTTTTTTGCATGTGATAAAATGATATCTTTATAGAAAAACACTCTTAATTGAACATAATTACCTGCAAAATCACACTCGTCTTTTCTAAATAGGCGATACTTCTTGCAGCTCATCTTTTTTCGGCGTTTCCTCCTCGTAGAAATCGCGAATCTAGAAAATGCAGTGGCTCGTGGAAAAGACTATTGAAGTTCTGACCTTTTGTCCGATACCGGCCAGAATTTCGGGAGTGAGGCCAACTACGTAGTCGTAGTACCAGAGCAGATTGTCCGGCTCGAATTTGCTGTAGTCAAAAGCCAGCGTAATCATGGCTATGGCGAGTATCTGAATTGAGGCTTTGGAAGAAGCTTGATTGGAATAGATACCTGTGGCTCCCACACGACAAAAAGAGTTAGAAATCGGCAATCGTTCAGAAACCCAGAGGCCATTTTAGCTGCAGGATTCTCCTAAAAACTTTACAGTTACATGGATTTTGAAATGGGTCATCTTTCGGGCATTTTAGCAAAGGCAAACGGAAACTATGGTTTGTTCAAAAAGTCGATGACATACAGTAGACATGGCTGTCGGTCGGGGCTTGGGCCTGAAAGTTGAGGCCTGAAAAGCCCGGCCCGCGGAGAAATTTTGGAAAAAGGTGTTTTTTGACCAAAATCTGCATTTTTTGTAAAAAAAAAAAAAAAAAAGTTCAGCAAAATATATCACTATTATTATTCTTTGATTTAGTTCTAGAATGCGCTAAAATGCGCTATAATATGACCATCTTCATTTTTGGTCCCAACCCGGTCCGACGGCCAAGTCTGGGGACCGGGCCGGCCCCGGGCCTGGAATCTCCGGCCCGGCCCGGAGCCATGTCTAATATACAGTAACCCATTTGATTCTGTTACACAGCAATCAGCTAGTCTATCAGGTTAAGTAGAGTTAACTCGTGCAAGCCTACTTTCAAAGCTGATCGCATACCCACAAACCCATACCCACAAACGCAAAAAGAAAACTGACCAATCCACCAGGCAGCCTCAGATTCATTATGTAGTTTTTCAAATAGACGCACGGATTTTCTACCATAAAATCGAAACGGAGGGCCGACAGCATTACTCGTTCTACAGCCAGTATCTTTTCCTAAAGACAAGGGTTGGCTGAAAATAGACAGAAGACGTACAGTTAGAAGGCTAGCATCGATTAGCCGAAAATTGTCTAGTGACATGGCTTCGGCCACCAATTGACAGATTCTTTTCGGCGTATCTTCGACTTTTCCTGCCAGAAACAGTGCAGCGAGAGCTACATACTGAAAAAGAAGGAAATTTCAAGCTCTGGTTTCCAACAAACATCGCCGTCGTATTCTTTGAAGCTCCGAAACATGTAAAATCGGTGAAAAAAGATGGCTGCCGTCGTCTGGGTCACATTTCGTCTGGAAAATTGCGAATGAACAGAACTGTAAGGAGGGGAACTTACAATTTTATCAAGTTTCCAACTTTGATTAGTATTTTGACTCCTTCTCTCCTCAGTTTTTCTTCTAATTTGCGCGTGTATCCCTGTTTAATGGACGGGGTATTCTGAAACATTCTCGTTCTCCCTCGATTTCACTTCTTTTACATTAAAATCCTCTTCTGTGAACACCCAATCCATGATCGTCTTTTTGTCCACTGTCTTTTTTTAGGATTTTCCGTTTTCGGCTACAAAATACGCAGTTGCGTATTGGTGACCTTTTCAGACAGACGTCGCCTACTGATGGGCGGTCTATCTATTTCTTTCACCCCAGCAATTTCCTGTTGTTTTACCGATTTTTCGCAGATTTTAAAACGTGAAAATGAGAACGTAGACTACAAACAACATATTTCCGTAACAAAATTACATAAAACTTTTCATTTCCGTTTTAGCGATTGAAACTTTCTCTCAAATCCCAAACGGTTTCATAGATTTCCTGCTTTCATCTTCTTCGTTTTGTCGTTTCTTTTTATCGAAAATGGTTGATTCGATAAACTTCCTAAACGCTAAAACGAAAACTTTAGTATCCAAACTAAATGTGTTTGTCATGGCTTGAAATATAGTAAACCGAATACATAAAAGGTATTTCTACCAGCAAGTCTGGTTCATTTGCTTTTTATTCAACTTTTCTCTTTCTCCTCGCTCTTTGTAAAGAAACACGCAGATTTTCTTTCAGGCATGGCTCAAGCTGCAAAGAGGGTCGCCACATCGGCCGTCAACTGGGCCAAACTCGGTTAATCTGCGTTTTTTCTTCATCAACAGTCGTTTTCAGGCGAGAAGCTCATTCCCGAGCACGCTGCCGAACTTTCTCGTCTGAAGGGGCAGAGCGGTACCTTCTCCAGTGCCGTTGCCCAGCTTCCCACCGAACTCCCCAAGGTAAGCACAATTTTATTGCTTTTTTAATCGAAAATGATACCTTTGGGCGCAAACAATCTTCACCTTCAGGTTGATTTCGCAGCTTTAAAGAAGGCCATGCCCTCTCACGCCGCCACCATCGATTCCCTCCAGAAGCAGTACGAATCTATCAAGATCCCCTACGGAGAAGTTCCTGCCGATTATTTGAAGGTCGTTTTTCCATTATCATTTTCTAGACAATGATTTGCAGCAAGTCGACGAATGGGCTCAATTCAACCAGAACCGCATCCAGCACCACGATCAGAAGGTTACGGACGGACTTCAGCAGGCCAAGAAGATCGAGGAGAAGTGGTCCAAAGCTCCTCCCGTTGAACACTTTGATCGCCAGCACTTTGCCGAATACTTCCCCCAGCACTTCTATGACCTCCGCTACGAGAACAGAATCCCCGACCCATGCAACATCGGCCTCAACGAGACGCCCGAAATTGAGGCCCGTTTCAAGGACTACAAGGTATTTTCCCGTGTTTAATTTTTTTCTAAATGTTTTTTTCAGGTCCTCCGTAGAGCTGATAAGGTTGACGACCATTAAATCTCTCACATCCAGATCATAGCTATTATGCGACTTTTTTGTAGTAAGAATAAATGTTGGTTTACAGGAACACACTTTTGACGCGGCACAGATGTTGTCAAAGGCTAAGTTTCCAACTGCAGCATTTCGTGTTTGTTCCAATGCTTGTTGAACCAGAAATCAGCACTGCCGATTTTTTTTATCTTACGGACATCCAGTGTTCGCTGTGGATTGAAAAACAATTGAAAGAAGTGACGCATTTGTTTAGGAATCATTTTTTCATCTAATTTACACAGTTTGATCTTGCCCTGACCCTTGGTGATTCCTTCAGCTGTCCAAGTGAGGAAGAGGGATGCCGGCTTCTGGATCTTTTCAAAGGTGATTGTCTGCTCTTCCTCGGTCACCTCACGGTTCCAGCCACGATCATCCTTTTCATTGGAGATGAAATCAATCGTCAAATTGATCGATTCCTTCCTTTTCCGGGCGAAGCTCATAGAGTTTAGAGTCCTTGAGCCGAGAGCAGGTAGGTTTCATCGTGGACTCAATCGACCGGATCAGGATGGCTTTCTCCCAGGAATGTTTACTGCGCTCTTCAAGGACAGTCACCTTCACAGATTTGTTAGACTAAACCCCATTAAAACTACACTAATGAAATACTGACCTGATCACCCATTTCGTCAATGGTAGTCTTGTTGAGAGGCAGTATGCCAGCAGCTTCTGATTCCAAATAACTTTCCCAGACAAATCGGATTTGGGTAGTGGAAGTTTAACGAAAATAGAAAGCTGCTACGTGACAGGACAATTCCATTGGCCAAGAGACGGAATCTATTCGAGTCATGCGTCACACCAACTGTGCTAATTGAAGCTGAGACTTGGGCTCTTTGCGAAATGAACTACATACAACTCTTTGTCTGTGGCTAAACGCAGTTTGGAAAGACGAATGCTGGGCCTCTCACTTCTTTAGTCCAGACTGTTATCTCCATTTACATTCATCGAAAAACGGCAGAGTATGGAGAGAGACACGAAACGGTCACCTCTGGATAACGCTTGTTCAGAATATTTCTGAGCGTCTGCTTGACTGCTCAGCGACTTACACTTTCTCCAAACAGAGAAAGGAACTGAAATTGAACAATAATTGAAAGATATTGTAAGATTTATCTCTGGCATCAGCAACACAAAGATAAAAACAGAATACAGAAAGACTTGATCTTTCACACCGCGCTCTTCTTCTACTTTCTTCAGACACACGTGCGGCTCACTCAATTTTCAGGAACCCTTGAAAAACAGACGTCGCAAATTTTGAAATTTTGTTCTGGGGGGACGTCACAAATTTTTCATTTCATTATGCTTCCAGTACATACCTGTTCTTGACCGATGGAACAACATACGACTGAGACGTGTATCTAAAATGAAAGACTGCAAAGAAATGGCTGCCATGAAGAAATTTTGTTGGGCGGAACGCGTTGCGGGTATGAATCTAACCGAATGAATCAAGAAGATAACTGCTGGTCGAGACACTCGAGGTTGGAATGGTCTATTCTCCGAGACACTCTAGTCGATATAGACTTGATATAAGTGAATAAAGATTAAAGGAATCGAGTTGCATGACCCATTGTTAGATAGGGTCCGAAATCTTCTACTGTCCTGTCCTACACATTTGAAGCTAAAATATTGCGCAATTCTAACTCCTGCTCCTTTGGTTTCAAAACTGTTGAAAAGTGAACAATTGAATACTTTTATTGAATGCAGCAATCATTTACTCGATGCGGTGATATGTCTTCAGAAGGTTAGAAAAAGCATTGGGATCAAGAGCATCATCGGGATCTCCCTTGTAGCCGGAATAGTCTAACGGAGACTGGTGAGCAGTCGACTGGAGAACAATATCACACATGATCAATTCACACAAAGTCCGGATATTTTAATGACAATACAGATCGCAAGGTCCGGATTCTGCTGCATCCAGTACAAGAGCAAGAAAGACGTTTTCTGGGTTGGAAACGAGGATCGTTGTCAGGCGATCCACATATGGACCTTCCGAAATAGTCTGACACACGCAAACTGTAGTGCGTTGTCCGGAAATTGTTTCGTTTAAACTTGTTTCCGATGTATGGATGCGTATATTGAATTCGGTTGCTTTATAGTTCCAGTCTCCTGAGCGCCACTTCTAAATTTACGGATATACTCAAGACCTTCTGACACATTCAGTTTCTTTTTGATGCGCATCTCTAATATTAAAGCGCAATGGTCTCCCTGTTAAGAAAAATCAAAAGTTTTCATACTTGGTTTTTGGTCTGTTTTGCTCTATGTACGTTTTCCTAATTATTCAACCCATTATTTACTTGTCTAATAAAGTAAACTGTTTTATAATCTGTGTTTTGATTGTTCCTGATCAATAAGAGTTCAGAAGATATAGCAGATCACATGGTTTTTCTGGAGTCAGAAAGTCGAGTTTTGCTTGTGATCACTGGAAGTGGATAAGGTGAGTTTGACTCCCTAGGAGCTAATATTCATTTGGGTCTCTTTTGATAATCCGTCTCTGGGTCCATGGTTCAGTTCCGCCCATTGATAAATAGTTTTGTTAGTTGTGTTACTTGTCTGATGAACGTGTTACTGATGTATTCCATCTCCAGAAGCTACGTACTCATCAGTGGTTCAATTATAACAAGAGTCTGTTGCAAGGCAGTATGTTCATGGTCTGGGTCACTGAGTCATAATTTTTGACAAAAAGTCATATTTCGAATTTTAGGAAACTCTGAGGAGTTAGAAGGACTTAGTAAGGACCAGACCACAGAATATGAGCCAGAAGGACGAAAAAACCTACCGCAAGAGTGTTACGCAGTCCTGGGGCGTGCCGCCATTTTGTCGCGACAGTGTCTCATAGCAGAATAGGGTCAAATCTCAAAATCTCCACAACTGACCCCCTAGGTTATTTAAGTTACATACAAAGCTAGCTCCTGCCAAGTTTTCATGAAGATCGACAGTCTTTACCGGATATATCGTACAAATTGACTGGTTCTGGAAGAGGACGAAAATATCTGCCTCTTTTGGTAAGAACATCCAAATACTGAGACTTCAATAAATCGTCGTCCGCTATGGTATCTAATTGAGAAAACAAATGGTTCTTCTTCTTTTGGAATTCTTGATCACTGAGCTAAATGTAAACGTTTTCTTCGAAAAACATATGTCTTATCTTGTACACATGCATTTCGCTGTCAGTCCAAAACTCCTCGGAACACAATGAACTCATCCTAGCAAGTAAATTCAATATGTTAGTAAGTGAACTCAAAATGACCAACTATCGATCGCGTCGCGTCGACTGTACACTTAAAAACCGATAATTAGGAAAAGTTTGGAGACGGATCTGGCCAGAGCCAAGAACATGCAGTCTCGAGCCGAAGAAAGATACAAGCGTCTCCGAAGATGATGATCGAGAATCGCTCGAGTCCTTCCCTTACAGCTGCTAATCACTCATAGTCTATGTACGTGTTCTTATTTCCCGGGTATAATTCTCTTTCAAATAAACTTTTGTATTCGAAGCTAGTAGGAAGAAAGATTGCTGAAATTTTTTGTTATTACAATGTGCTCGTGTCATCCTTCTTCTCGAGTACCTTCGGAACCGTGGGTACCTTTGGACGAGTCGGAATTTTGAGATCTCGCTTGACCATGAGACCCATCTTCTCCCTCGAGATCAGCTTGCTGCATTCGCTATCCATCGTCGTCATGTCCGTCTCGGCTGAACTCGGCTCGCCTTGCGCAAATTTCGCGGGTTGAGTTCCAGCTGGAAGATTGATTTTTTCAGATTGCTTGTGAGAAATGGGGACAATGACACAGACTGGCTACTAGAGACAATGACAGAAACATTACAGTAACTGTAACAGATTGTGCCAGAAAGACAATCAGTGAGGGAGACTGACAGTGGGAGAGACACGAAAGGACACAACAGTGAAAGAGACTGGATCAAAACTAGATTTTGACAGGAGCAGTAAGAGCGACAGACAGTGACACTAACTGATAAAGAAGGTCAGTATCAATGACACGAACAGTTGCAATGAGTGACAGAACTACCCACTTTTAGTCGGAGCCGGTATTGTGCTTTTTGGCTCCATTTCCTTCGTCGGTTTCGGAGGTGTACATGGTGCAATGTTCTTTTTGCTGACTGCTTCAACCAGAGCCAACTTGAAGCGGATGTAGAAGTAAGCGAATCCGGCCGAGACGAATCCAGCTCCGAGTATTGTAAACAGCAAGAAGGTCATCAAGAACTCGACTGCCACGTTCCTGGCCACGTTGCTCCTCTTCTTGAGCTGTTTGTGGAAGCTCTCGGTCTCGTCTTTTCCTACTTTTCCCACGTGGTCGACTTTTTTGAGTGTCAGGAAGACTCCTATACATGACGTGGCATTGGGAAAACTGTACTCGGACTTGGGTTCGTCCTTGCAAATGAGCTTCCCATCTTCGAAGACTTTGGCCGGATCCCGTTTGCAGAGCTTAAGCAGATATCTAGACGGATCCACGATCAAATACTCCCGGTATGGTCTCTGTCGAGTCACGAGGAAGCTGCTACTGTTGCCGCTGAACTTTTCCACATCAAGACCCGTCTTCAACTGAATCGGACTTCGACCCGGCTTGGCAAAGTAGATGACCGCCTCGTATTCAGTCAGTCCTTTTCCTCCACTGATCTCCTCGAAGCATTTTCTGTCTGGAAAGTCACTTTGGTAAAAAAGTAGAACTACCGTTCATGGCTGCGAGGACAGGCAGCAAGACAAGGTAGCACAGCAACATATTCGTAGAACTGACGATTTGCCACTATTTTATACTCCTTGCCAATTAACTAGCTCTAATTTTTAAATATTGTTTCGAAAATAATCAAGCTTTTAAAAGGTAAGCTGCGATATTGTTCCTTTGTTTTCAAGTTGTACTTCTAGACGAAACTTTGGAATTTAGAGTGAAACTGCCTCCCTCAGATCGGAGGTTACTGGATAAACGTTAGTTTTTTTATTGAACGTTAGTTAGCTACAGACAGCTATTATATATTGTGGTGACACGAGCAGGCGTTCTTCAAGAAACAGCCGGTGAGGTTGACTGAATGGTTGGGCAATAAAGAGCGGCGTGAAGAGCGGAGTACACAGTCCGTCTAATCTTTGTCCAGTTTGGCCCCAACTTCTTGTTCTCTGTCTACAAGTCCATTAGACATTGTCTCACTAGATATATCCTTCTGTGACTTTATCTTTGTTACCCTGGTCTTGTGTTAGGAAATCCCTGTCAGTGAAAGATTTGGATAATATGATGCGGGCTAGTCATCTTTTTGCTACTTTCTGTCTCTATCCTCTCCGACTCGTTGCCTTCCTGTCAACGTTTCCTTGTTTCTGTCATTTTATTATTGCCTGAAATAGAAATTCAGAGCCTGATGCCCTCTCATTTTGGCTCCATTGGTGACGTGAGAAAAGTATTTGAACTTCAGGCTTCTTCATGATGTGTCCTGGAATTAACTTGATGTTTTGCTGTAGCAAGAGCACCGAGAGGGAGAATAAGAAGAATAAGACGGTGAATGTATTTATTTTCACGACAGTGCTAGGTTCCGTTCCCTTATCATCTCTTCTTCTTTAGGCACTCCTCAGACGCTGGATGGCCTTGTCCATGAAGGAACATTTGACGTCGCACATCATGTCAAACCGTTGGCACCAGGAGCGCGCGAAATCGCAGTAGAATCCCTCGCTGAGATCGTCGGCCGAGGTGGCAAAGCTGCGTAGTCGATTAGCAAACTGTTCGAGGCTGACGGACGAGTAGTGAGCCGTAGGATGGGCCAAACGGACGAGACTGGCAGCTCCTATCGTCAGCCAACCCTGCAGCTGGAAGGAAAGCCACCAAAAGAAGAGCAGTGTGAGGACCGTCGAAGCGATTCTCTAAAACATAGGGTGGTTTCTAACAGTTGAATATTGACGGTTTCTGAGATTTTTTGTATTTTTCTGACTCCGCAATTCGTTGTCAGAATTTCTGCTAAACTCTCAAGCCGTGTGCCCGAACTGTCAAATGGGTCGATGGGGAGGTAGAGGAATTAATTTGTTTTGAACAGGGAGATACCGTAGTCAAGACCCAGTTACACCAGTTTTCCACTCAAATTCGAAATTTATCTCGGTTTCGAAACGACAAAAAATTGGCCACGGTATTGCTTTTTTCAAAATTAACAGACTCTGTATAGGATACTCTTGGAAAAGTCTAAATACTTTGAGGGACTCTTTGAATGCCAGACGTTATTCACACGTTCTTTCGGTCGTTCCTACATTCCTTCCCATATATCCTACAAAGAGCACAGGAATTGAAATACAGACTAGAGAACGACTAGAAACTACTGAGATCCTGTTGGGATCTACTCGAGCTGACCGTTCTTTAACCCCTTAAAATTTGCTCAAAAATAACAAAAGATTGACTCACCGGATACTTGTTGCCCATCTCGACGAGCTTCTGGACTCCTTCAATGACCTTGGGCAAGTATTCGAGAAGATTGACTCCCATACCGTCGTACCGACCACGAGAGGTGGACGTGCTGCTGCTCCTTCGCGAGTCCGAATATTCCTCCGTGCTCTGTACAATCGGCTCCAGAGGGTGTTCCGTCAGCTGCAACGGTACGTGTCCATGTTTCGCGCACACATGGTAGCCCTTTTTCGATGTCGATTTTGGACTGCTCTTGTTGGCCTTGTAGGACTGTCGATGCCAGTGACTGAACTCCGTCAGCGGCTTGTCCAGGTAGTTGTTGAGCCAGTCGAGATCTGTCACTTCCTCCGTCTTCGGTACTAAGCTCGTGAGACTCTCCTCGCAGCCGAGAACAGCGCCATCTCTCATCTCGCGACGGATGAATCCCTGCTCGTAGCGACGACGACTCTCCTTGTGCTTGCAGTTACTTGGCATCGAGACGACCAGCTAGTGGGTGAGACCAAAGGTGAAATAGCTCTATTCGAGTTTGCAAGACTTTTTATAGTTTTCTAACTTTGTAAACTTTTAGTTTACTTTCACAACGTTTGCAAATGTTTTTCAAAGACACTTTCTAAGCAATATCTTTCTGGAATTCAAACTTTTCTAATTCGAAGTAAATTGGACTTTTTGTTAGAAAACTTCACAAAGGAAGAAGGACTTGGGAACTTGTTAGTTTCCTCTTCTACCGATTGGAGCTACCAGTTTTCCAAGGACAGTATTGCCCGTATTGCAAGAGCTACGGACTCCTCAATATCCTCAAATCGGGGTACTGTCCTCTCCGAATAAAAGGAAGTGTTGGGATGTGGGCGTATCCTAGGCTATGTACATTCACTCGTAATGGTCGTAACTCTTCCAGTTTCCATCTAGATTATTGTCCTGTAAACTATTTTTCAACGCACTTTTACACGATACTTCGGGTCTGTCATCTTTATATTATTTGTGCAGTCTATATACAAGGTTTGGGCAGCTTTCCACAGAGGATTCGAATTGAGAGTACTTATTAGGGATCTGGACGTTTTGGGTGAAATGAGAAGGCACAGTCAGCTGGGGTAGAGAGATTGAAGTGCCAAAACAACAATACAGAAACGAGAAGAATGTACAAAAGAGAGATTGGAAGTCAAAAACATAGCAGAAGTTTTTAAGACACTGTTGACACGCCGGGGTGTTGCTGGAGAGACCCGGAGTGAGAAGAACTTTAAAAGGAGCGAGAGATTACGGTAATGGAAATCAAGAGTGTTAGGAATCTGTACAATTAACCAGGTGAGCGTGTGGTACCTGTGTTGCAAGTGGTAACAATTAGGAGGAGGTCTAGCAACATGGGTAAATATGAAATGGATATACGCTTACTCTACAATGAGAGGAGGATATCGGGCCCAAGTTGGGAGGAAGAGGAATCAATCCCTAACACACAAAAACTGGAAACAAGAGAACGATAGATGGTTTGGAAGGCTGCCTGGAGAGAGAAGTGTCGATGAGATCCTCACTGCTGCGGTGTCTGGAAAGAGACTTTTATTGACAGTCATATCTCGTTCAGATAGAGTAATTTCGTTTCAAAACAACCCGCTAAATCAAACGTAGTGCTTATCCAGATACGGCAGAAAGATATGAACCAAGATCACTACAGCTTTTAAGGGGAAACGGCTACGTAATTATGTGACTCTATATAACCAACTTTGTAAAGTCATTCTGCAAAATGTGCTTCGACCCAAACTTTTGTGGCATTCTTTTTGGCATCTATATTGTTACCTAGCTATTCTCTCTTCCTGACCACTGGCTTTCTAGACAGCCTGTAGGAAGTTAATCATCCTAGGGAGTCGTACAGAGAAATTGAGCAAGGGAGTCAAGAGTCAATAGTTTTTACTCCTCGATTCTTTCAATCACTGTTTCAACTGTCTACCGACAATGAGTCACCCTGGTGGCTCTCTACTCACCTGAGATATAGGTTTCTGCATGTACATCTGTTGTTGTTGTTGCTGATCTCCTTCAGCCGGCATCTGCGAGTAGACAGCTCCCGAAGTGTGCTGATTATTGTTAGCTGCCGGTTTGTAGTAGTGCTGCTGTTGTTTGTAGGCCTGCTGCGGCTGACTGTACATGTAGTTTTCGGGACTACTGATCTGCAGATTAGCCATCTGGTTGGCAAGGGAGTTGTCGCCAGCAGTGTACTGTCCTTGGCTCACGTTGGCTAAAAAGTTCTCCGTCTCCCAACTTTCAATAAAAACTCACGATATCCAGCTGCAACCTGCTGATATCCCATGGTGTAGTTGACAAACTGCGGTCCATACATATGAGGCATGCCGCCCATTCCACGGAGATACTCTTGCGGAATGTAGGTGTGCTGTTGGGGTTGGAACATGCCCATGTCGAAGGACATGTCTCCGCGTCCTTTTCTGCTCGTCTTCCGTCCCGTATCGGCTTGTTTGACCAGAAGGGGTGGAAGAGTCTCCTTCATCTCCGGCAGTCTTCTCCCATTCAGAGCCTCGATGATCTCCTCGCACTTTTCCTTCGAGTCCATTCTGGCAAAGCCGACTCCGCGACTCTGTCCGTCAGCGTTTCGGAGAACTCTGGTCGAGATGACTTGTCCGTAGGTAGAGAGCACATTTTCCAACATCTGTTCATTGTAGTGGATTGGCAGATTGGCAATGTACAGATTCGTCGGATCCTGCTCCTGTGTCTGCATCTTGGCCATCTGAGCTTGAACGCCACGAGCGAAGAGTCCCTCGACGGCACGGGTAGCGTCCTCACGGCACTCAAAGTCCACGAAGCCGTAGCCCTTGCAGTTGCCGGTAGTCTTGTCCATTATCGCCTGAAAAGAGGAAACTAAACACGGTCAGAGAGAATATAATGTCACAGCTTTTTCGTCTCTAAAAAGACTTGTCAAATTACCTTGGTCGAGGCGATGACTCCAAACTCTTCGCACATTCTGCGGAGACTGTCATCAGTTGTGTCGGGAGGTAGTCCACGAATGTAGAGGTTCGTCTAAAAGAGAGTACATCAATCTAATCCAGTGACAATCTTACCGCGCTGAGTTGAGCGCTGTCCTGAAGCGGTGTCCCGTCTCTCGGACCCATGTGGCGTCTCTCGCCATTTCCATTGCTGTAGGTTCCCATCAGACCACGCGACTGACCTCCCTGCGACTGAATTTCAGTGGTTATACGCTCTCTAGTTCTTTTACAGATTGATAGTATCCGCCTCCACCTCCTCGCGGTCCTCCGCCATAGCCAGCAGTTCCATTGTTGTTATTGTTCGTGTACTGCTGCTGCTGATTCTGTCCTGGGGTCATGTTCATTGATAGACTGAAAATGGCTTTATTAACTTTTAGAGTGTTTTCAGCAAAAAAAAGTTTAACTCAAGTAGGGATCGAAGTTGACACCTTTTGCTTCTCGAACGACACTCTAACCGACTGCGCTATGTGGGAAAAGCTAAGCTAAATTTTCAGTTCTACACTTATATTTCCAAGTGATTCTCAATAGGACGAGGGTTCAATCAACTGGAACACCTGTTCAGTGCCCCCTCTCTCTATACCAGGTACCGCCTCGATTTAAATCGATTGCCCGCCCGGGAAACAAACAGCTGAGTCAGAAAGTGATTCTCCCTTCGCCAAAAGGGCAAAAAACGGACCTGGAGTAGTCGGACGAGCCGCGACGAAGAGGCGTTACCCGATGAGCCAGAGCGTATCTGTAAGACTAACCTGGTTAACAAAAGAAAAGAAGAAAAAGGTGGAAAAGGTCGGAAGGTGAGTCAAAGTCACTGGCGTCGGTCTTATCGCCTCCTTTGGCGCTTTTGCTTACTAGTACTAACGGAAAACGGAAGGACGAAGCTGATCGGCCAAGCCACGTGATGTTGCAACAGCAAAAAAGTCGTCGACAGTGACCCAGTTGCGCACTTTCTTTCTCTCTTTTGACCAGGAAAGACCCGGTAAACAACATTCCCCGGGATTTGAAGAACTAGGTTGGGATGTTTATCCATACCGGATGGCGAGAAAAAATAGGACGAGGAAGTCAAGAAGGACGTGTACTCTTGATTACCGTTTGGATCTATTTCCTTCTCTGATTCAAATTTTTTAGTTGTTAAAATATTTGTAAGACTATAGGGTATCTGACTTTGAACAAATAAGAGATCTTGACGCTCAGAGCGTGTGGTCTACTGACCGAATCTAGAGACTCTAGGAATAGGTTTTAAGGGGTAAGGGCTCAGAAATAGTGAGTTTTCGAGTACCATTGTAAAATTTAATATGTGCTGCAAATATTTGCAAGTATGAACAGCATGTTAAACTGTCAAAGTGTACAGTTAAGTCATAAGGAAATCTGGGTCATGCATTGAAAAAATATGGCCATTACAAACAAGCTCACGCATCCACTTTACTTTGCACAGTAAAATGTCTTTTTGGACCAAAATAAGGAGAGTCAGGAAGCTAAGGGAGAGAAAGAGAGCATCTGTGCAAAAACGTGACAGGCAGCAGCGTGTCGGTCAGCTGACCGAGAGAGAAAAGGGAGCCAGAGGGGGACGCGCGGCTTTAGTTCAAAAGAAGGGAAGCGGGAAAAAAGTTGGCGTCCCTCGATATTTTGAATGGGCGGACGCGCGAGTTAACCTGACCCCGTGGGAACCCAAAACACGGAACGCGCTGACCCCAACTGACGTCATTCTCTACGAGGGAGAGAGGGGTCAGTGAGCAGAGATCGGTCAGTGCAGAGGGCCGAAAGATTTGGGAGCGTCGGCGAGTTGGACAAAAAAGTCAATTGATCCTGTTTAGTGTGAGAGAAGGAGAGAGACTAGAAATAGATTTGAGACAAATCCGTAAAACGTTTGAAGCTTCAATCAGAGGACAATAGAATGTGGGAGGATGAGAATAGATAGCGGACTGTGGGAAAGGCCGGATAGTCGAAGACGTTAAAAATTGAGAAACGATCTGAGGAAAGTCGAAAGTAACAAGGTATCCATTTGGTATAAAGAAGCAGGACAATTTGAAACTTTAACAATTCGAACCTCCTGTTTTAAAATCTTTACTCTAATAGAGCTTGTATTATTTTGAGAATTAGAGATCTGGTCCTGTGCCTCTCTGAGCCAGCTAACTCTCTATTTGGAGTTAGGAATACAAGCGGTGTAGATCGACTTTACACGGTGATCATGGAAGATCCAAAGAAACGAGGAGTATGTAAGAGGAAAATTTGGTCTGTTTTGAACATTAAGAATTAATGAAAGCTTCTTTTAGCAGGGTTACATAAATCGGCATATAACAAGCTCAGGTTAAATGAAGAAAATTTCTAAACATTGACAGTTGTATTGAAAAAGGTACTAGCGGTCAGAACTTAGTACCTCGGACCAAGTTCAGAGCAATGTTAAGTAACAACAAGAGTTTGGTCAAGAAATAGCAAAATTTAGTCCATAATGTAGCAAGGTATGTTGACGGAGCAACGCACTGAACTGTGCTCTCTCCCAGGTTGACTTATCGATTGATAACATTTGATAGGTCGAGCATCAGGAGAGGTTTGACCCAGAACATGAGCATGACCATGAACAAGAGAGACTGAGAATATACTACAGGTCAAGTAGAAATTTTAAAAAAGTCAAACTCTGGTGAACTAAATTTCAAGAACGATCAAGGGACGATTAGTTGCAGGACCTAACCTTGGTCTCTCTGCGAATGTTGAAATCAGTTCACCCGATTTCACCCAAAATTCAAAAGAGAGAAGAGTCACAAATCAGCAGGAATGTGTGTGTCGTAGCCCCCCGATCGCGTCCTTCGTTTTTCGGCTGTTTTGGTTCAAAAGAGAGAGAGAGTCGGAAGTCGACCTTCCTTACCTTATGGCCTCTCTCTCTCTCTGGAAAGGAACCCAAAGGATTAGTTTTTAACTGGAAACCATCAAAGGGGAGGGATGACTGTACAGTACATACGCCAAAAGGGAGAGAGAATAGCCGTTTGGTTGGGATGAGTCAGGACGTGAGAGTGAGCTTGGCGGGAAGCCAGCTGTCCCAATCAGCGCGAGCGCAAAGGAGAGAGAGGGAGCGGCTAGTCTTTGACCGAGAGAGAGAGAGAGGCTAGCTACAGTAACCCAGATGTTTGACCATGCCCGAAAGTCACGCGCAGATTCAAAGCGCGAAGCGGACAAGATGACAAGACTTTGAGATTTGGCGGGAAGTTTGAAAGATATGGTCATCAATCAATGGATCGATTGGTAGATGAGGTTGCACAAGGCCGCTGGAGCCTCGTGAGCAAGGGGAGGAAGGACCAAAAAGCGCGGTCAGAGAAGGCGTGTCAACATTCGGAGGCAAAAGACTGGGCAAAAAATGGACAGTCAGAGGCTTTGAACGCGCTGGAGGAGAGAACAGGTCGCGAGAAGAGAGTCCGGACTGGTAGAGAGGAAAGAATTGGGTTGGGATCGGGGAGAGTGGTCGAGGAGAGAGTAGAGCGAGGGAGGAGACGCAGGACAAGGTCATGTGGCTGTCAAGAGAGTTGGCAAGCGGCCAACAGCGGGCGGGCCTCTCCCCTCTCTGATAGTGGGAAAAAAGCCAGCCAATTATTGCGCGAGGGAATCGGAGAGGAAAGAAGAGAGCGAGGCAGGGGGATCACTTGACCAATTGTGGGGAGAGCTCTAAGAGTTGCGAAATCTTAGGATCTCTATATGTAAGCACCTTTAGGTGGAACATTGTGGGGAGGACAGATCACTGGAATCTTCGTTACAAAAATTGGTCTTATTCTGTTTAGTCCCGGAACTGGGTGATCTGAAAAAAGAATTCCAGTAAATTATATTTCTCAACGAAGAGTCTACCGTGGTCTACAACAAGCTCAGAGTCACACTATGAAGATCTGTGCAAGCCCCTGAAAGTCTTCGAAAAATCGTGATTGCGTCTGGTCTTTTTTTCAAATATATCCAACCTTTTGTGCTAGCCAAGACTGGTCGTTTTCCTGCTCGTCTCTCTATTTCCTGATTACGTCCATAGGTCTGGATATTTTCTGGGCCCGGAGATGGTGGAACTATGTCGCTTGATACTGTTTGTGATTTACTAGATAATTGGAATCGAGAAGATGCTTTTGACAATTGTTGCCGGATATCTCTCAACTGCTACTTTCAACTGGGCGATCAGTTTTTACTCTCTTCAGTCCCTTGCCAATGTACCTGAACTTGTTTCATTGGTATTCCCATAACAGTGAAACTATTCAGGAATAGGCTTTTATCACGAAGTTGGTCTTTCCTATCAAGAACGTGATTTTCATGAGATAGGTTAAAGTTTCGTTTCCTTATTGAACTATCAGAATGATCATCCTCTTTATGTGGAAAGTGCTGAATTCTGCGATTTGACTACAGAACATGCAGTTCGTACACTACTTTTTCGTTCTCTTTGAATTCTCACAACAGAAAACATCACGCATTCCAGGTAGAAGTGGATGTCTTCCCACGATCTCTTGACAGTTCCCACCCGTCCAGGAACAAACTTCTCTCAGTTTCAATGGGCTGGAACGAGGTCTCTCCACTTCATCTGATCCTTCTGCCAATCCTCTGGATATCTGTCCTGCTCTATTTCTTCATCGTCTTCAAGATTCTCAGAGCTCGTCGTTTCAATTCGACCCTCTTCCACTCCGCGTTTTTTACTCTCGTCCTGGGTCAGGCTGTCTGGGACCTCTCCATGTTCTTCGTCTCCTTCTTTCTCGTCTTCTGTCGTCGCTACCTCCTCTTTCCCTTTGTCCCGGTCAAAGACGGCCTTTTTCCCAGAGCCGTCTACTTTCTACAGACCTTCCTCCCAAACTGTCTATACTTCAACAGTGTTTTATATGCTGTCAGTCGGTTCTCTGCCTTCAAATGGCCGACGAAACATCAATGGGCATGAACACTATCTTTTAAATAAGATATTTTGTTCAGATCTGGACAACTCGGAACATTATCCTCTGTGAGATTGTCGTGGCTCTCCTTTCTGCTGCCAATGTCGGTCGCCTCTTCATCGGAGATCATTTCGTCTCCCTACTGATTATTGCTCCCGGAAGAATGAAAATGGACCAGGACAGTGATCTTCTAGTGGTTAGCCCAAATTAGACTGTTTCTGTTGAACAGTTGATTTAGCAAGACGGCTACCAGGATTTGATGTTGAGCATCGGATGCTGTTTGACTTGTACCCTTCTCTACAGCTGGTCCGCTTGGAGATCTGCTCAGCTGGGATTCAAAAACACGGTAAATAGACCTGATTAACTTATTTTTCGATTCAGAAGTATCAAAAACGCTTTCTTCGATGTGCAATCACCGTCTTCTTGCCCTACATTCCGAATGCCATCAAGTCTTTTCTGTTAATCTATGCCGGTCATACTGACAACGATATTTTGACCAGCTATTGCATAGAATCATGGTACCTAAAGAATTCACGCCTATAATAGAGGTTATTTTCAGGCTCTTTGTGATCTACCTGATGTGTCTTCTGCAGCCGTGGGTTCTGCTCTATCAGTATCCCCGAATTCGGCCAGTGTTTCGAAGTGATGAGGGATCGGATAATTCGACCAGTGGACAAAGAAGAATCGTTGATAACAGGAGACTGAACCACGAAACGATTATCACTGTATTGCCTGCTGTTTAAGACAATGAAGTTCATACGATTAGCTGTCAATTGAGAAGCATAAGTCACATATAAGTACAAAGTTTCACACAGACACGCGTCTGAACCTCACACGACTTGTGGGAATGATTCAGGGCAGGGGGACGGATGGTCTGGCGACAGGAGGACACTGGGAAAGATGTTAACGGCGCGTAATGAATACTGATATAAGGCCAGAACTAGAAAAACACAAAACATGAGCCTGCAGCTGTGAAATACCGATATCACTGCATGCAGACAGCCGAAATTCTTTCGTTTTCTGCTACGGCAGCTCTGCTCTTCTTCTTGCCTGCTTGCTCCAATCACGACGTCTAAGTGTCATCACTTCCCTGAAAATAATTCTGTGGAATTATCACTACTTCTATGCTTATTTTACAAAAAGAAAAACAACTTCCAGCGCTGGAATCTCTTTTCCGTAACAAAAAAGAATGACAAATACTGCTCGCTCTAGTTGACGACTCTCTTCTTGCGAAAACTACTGACCTGAGAATACAGAAATTAGGAAGAATCTACTGGCGGGACAGAAAGGTTGGCTCTTCGTAGTGCTGACAAACTTTCGTCAGATTTCTCTGAGCTCGAACGGGTAGAAGTTGAGTCTCCATTTCTGAAAGTAGCAAGACACGAAGAGAAAACTATGTTTCTTAGCACTATTCTTTTCTCCCAGACTATCTGGTGTATAATTTCGTGCTGGAATACTAGCTTTTCAGTCTTTCCAACTCAAAGGGTCTCCACGAGCTATACCAAACACCGCTTTGGACTCATGGAGGTGCCTAGAGAGTCGAAAGGAAGACCGAGCGTGACAACTACCCTCTCTCGAAGGCTGCCAGAACGTGGCGGATTCACGAACTGGCGGTCACATATGCCGAGGCTTTCTTCCGTTCAAAAGGGTTCGCGTGAAAATGGATGGCGTTGCAGATATGCCAACAAGAAAATACGAACCTGAGAGTGTAGCTGAAGACGACAGTGCTGGGCAAAATTCCTTGGTAGACAGAAGTCTCTTGAAAGCGAAAAGTTTATCAAAAACTTTAGATAGTTAGTTTTATAGATCTCTACGGAAATCTTTAGTAACTTTGTTGTGATTTGAAACTTTTTAAGATCTCAAACTTTTCGCTTTCAAGAGACTTCTGTCTACCAAGGAATTTTGCCCAGCACTGTCGTCTTCAGCTACACTCTCAGGTTCGTATTTTCTTGTTGGCATATCTGCAACGCCATCCATTTTCACGCGAACCCTTTTGAACGGAAGAAAGCCTCGGCATATGTGACCGCCAGTTCGTGAATCCGCCACGTTCTGGCAGCCTTCGAGAGAGGGTAGTTGTCACGCTCGGTCTTCCTTTCGACTCTCTAGGCACCTCCATGAGTCCAAAGCGGTGTTTGGTATAGCTCGTGGAGACCCTTTGAGTTGGAAAGACTGAAAAGCTAGTATTCCAGCACGAAATTATACACCAGATAGTCTGGGATAAACCCGTTTTATTCGCGTTTTGTAATGGAAAAGAGACGGCGATGTGACAGACAGATCTTAATCCGGCACAACTGGTAGTCTTCGAAAGATGGAGTCCGTGGCACGGTCTTCCTGATTATTTGGGCACCTCCTTGAATCCACAGCGGTGTTGTTGGAGATCCTTCGACCAGTAGGGGAGACTGACAGTGCTCGATTCCAGCTATTATTTGAGTGTAAAAGAGGAGAGAGACTTGAGATATTCGTGATTTTCAGGATTATGAAGACATCTTGTCGTCTTGGAGCTTACGAAAGAAAGGAAGAGGAAGAAAGATGGAATCTCGTCTGTCCAAAATCCGTGACATGGTCTGTTCAAAAAGAAGAGGGATTACCGTAAGATTTTAGCTCTTCCCTTCGAGACCCACTTAGCACACGAACATTGGATACTCAGCTAACAAATTCCAATTTTCGCTGCGTATCTTTCAAATTTGTTGGCTGAGTATCCAACGTTTGCATGCTAAGTGGGTCTCGAATGGAAGAGCTAAAATTTTACGGTAATTCCTCTTCTTTTTGAACAGACCATACCGGCATTTCATAGCTACAGGCGGAAAAGCCCTGTGTGCTTCCCATGTCTTTTATTTTCCTAGTTCTGGCTTTGTTCCAGTGTTCATAACTCTTATTTGCTATTTTTCAGAACTACTCCTGTCTCACAGTTCTCATTGTTACTCGTCCCAAATCAATGCATCGCTCACTACGTTTGACACAGCCATCCCAACCCAGTTAGAAGGTGTCAAGATTTCCGAAATCCTTAGTTTTGGGGACTGAGATCAATACCAGAGCCGGCGCTTCTCTCTCCCCTTTAAATTGTATTCCCTTCGCACGCCGTGTTTGTCAATTCTCCGGGGCTGACTCCTTCTCCTTCGTTAACCAGCTGCTTCGAACTCGGATACTCTCCTTCTTCTTTTAGTCACAGTCTCAAGAAGTACGTATAAGTGACCTAATTTCGGCACAAGCTCCTCTCTAATTGCGCTCTAATTACAACTCTCTCACGAGAATGTGAGAGACCCTTTTCCAATTTGTCTTATCTTACTACCTCCTCTTCTTTCCTCAGTCCATTTGGAATATGTCGGTTCCCCTGGGAGATTGTCTTTGACTCTCTCTCAGTCTCTCCATCGGCTGTCATTTCACTGCCTCCTCCGATTTATGGGATTCGTTTCCGCTGTCCGATTTGTTTTGTCCCGCGTTATGTCCTCTCCCGTTAGTCCATGAATAATGTCCCGTCTCCTTGCGAACTTGGTCCTTTCCGGAGGTCGTCTTCTTTTAGAAATGTCCCAGTGTACTTCTTGACCAATGCTCCTGGTTCTTCTTCTCGTCGCGTCGGCAACATCTGCCTACGAATATTTAGATAATGAATGGTGAGTCGAAAAGAGAGACAGGCTAAACTTTTTTCCAGTGCTTTCGGATCGTGTAACCAGACAGCTCGGACGGAACGAGAAGCCAAACCGACGTGTATGAATGATGACACCGTTTTGGGTAAGTGTCAACGGGCAGAGATTTGGAGGGGAATTCGGCCGAAAAGAGAGGGATGTTCTGGAGCAGGGCTGTTCTAATCATAGAGCACAAGGCGTTTGGATTTACCAATATATTGACTTCTCCAGAACACATTCTTCGTCGCGGCTACAATCGTCGAGAGCTACCGGGAGGAGGAAATGTTCAGGTTTCCGTCGAGGTTCCTTTTCCTCTTTCTATTCCAATAGATTCTTTACAGCTCTGGGTACAAGAAGTTTCCAAGATCATCGAAATAACTTCCGAATTCGAGCTGGACATTTATGTAACCGAGAGATGGGTCGATCCAGCTCTAGCTTACGCTCATCTGAATCCTTGCAAAAGGTTTGTCAGGCTTTCTAACTTTCATTCTTCCCTTTCCAGCAACATGTCCGTGGATGGTCAAACCATCTTGGAAGAAATCTGGAATCCAAACGCATGCTTTGTAAACAGCAAGCTGGCCAACATCCACTCGAGTCCCTTCAAGAACATTTTCCTTCAAGTTTGTTTAACTTGCTCTTTTTTCTATTATTCTGCTCAGATATACAGTAACGGAAGTATTTGGCACAACTACCGAATTAAGTTGACCGGACCGTGTTCCTCAACTCTGAGAACTTTTCCCATTGATCAACAACGGTGTATGCTCTTCTACGAGAGCTTTACTCACAACAATGATCAGGTAACACTTTTGAAAGAAAAATAAGAGGACAGGTTGCAATGAACTGGATCGAAACCGTTGCTCCTATACTAATTCTCAAAGGAGAGATTACACTTCCCGACTACGTCCTGGTCGACTTTACTGCCAGCAGTGAGCTCAGGGTTGGTTATGGATCTAAAGCTCCTAAAAATGTTTAGTTGTATCCACCAGGAGTCTTCAACGAACTCATCGCTACTTTCACTTTTCAACGACTCTATGGGTTCTATATTTTACAGGTCAGTTTAATTTTTCGAAATCAATCTTTCACTTGTACCTTGACAGGTTTTCTAGAGACTTGCAGGGTGTAGAGATCTGTTTCGGATTCATTCAGACAGACCAGTCTTATGATTTTTGTTGGATCAATCATGTCAAACTAAACTGATTCATACTTGCTTACATCCATGATGAAGGCCTGGAAAGAGAAGGAAGCAGTGTTAAAAGTAGAAACCTCTTGTCATCTAACCGTTTAGTAGAATTCTGACAATTGTCCGAGAACCACTGGAAACCTTCCTAGTTGACAGTATAACAATCTTCAAGTTCCTGTCTCGAGAAAATTCCTTTCTATTTTTAGTTTTCTGTCCTGAAAAAAGCTCTTATTACCCAGCTTTTTTCAAATACAAGGTTGGCAACGCCCTTCCAGGGCTAAAGTAGAAATTCATGACTTTGTTCTGTCACGGAGCCTTAGTCGTGGTTCCCCTTTCATTCTTCCTTTGTTACTCTCCTCCAGTCACTCTCCCTGACCCTCTAAAGAAACTACCAAAATTGTATTGGAACCCGCTCCCTCCCAAACCTAATTTCAAAATGTAGGAACTGAACGGGTCACCCTGCCCGTCCCTAGCTTTAGTGAGTTTCAGTCGTACCTGTCCCTTCTCCTTGTCACCTCGCTCCAGTCACCCCCTGTCCCCAGGGAAGAAGGGAAGGGACACTAGAACTGAGACTCACTAAAGTTAGGAACGGGCCGGGCGATCCGTTGAGGTCCAACATTTTGAAATTAGGCTTGGAAGGGAGTGGGTTCAAATAAAACGTGAATGTATATTTGAGCTTTGTTTCTAAAGGATCTCGGACTCAAAATACATACTGGGGCTCATGTTCTTGTGATCTCCTAACTCTGTTCCTCTTGAGTCACGTAGCCTACTTCTTAAAGTAAAGTAAAGTTTCTTCCCGACTCAAGCCTGAGTTCCGAAGAGACTCATGGGCTGCGGGTGCTTCCTGAGTGGTCAGGTTGCGGTAGGCGTTGACGTTCCGACGCTGCCTCGACTTTTCTGGGAACTTCTTAATATAACGAAAAGTCTTCAGGTCTACGTCCCAGCCTACATCTCCGTCTTCATAAGCTGGGTCTCTTTCGCCTTGGGAGCAGAGCAGATTCCTAGTCGGACGACTGTCGGCGTCAATTCACTTCTAGCCCTAACTTTCCAGTTCGGATCCGTCGTTAATAATCTTCCGAAAACTAGCGATGTCAAAGGTCCGTCAACTCTGTTTAACCTTACAGGTTTTAGCCATCGACGTGTGGATTCTCTCAGCCATGGCCTTCATTTTTGCCTCGCTGATCGAGTTGGCCGTTGTGGGCTATATGGCCTCGAGAGAAAAGGGCTTCACGTTCCAGTGCAACTGTTCAATCTTCTGTGGAAAGTGTCCACAATGGACGGCTTTGAAATTGGATAAGGCCTCTTCGATCATCTTCCCAACATGTTTCATTCTCTTCAATCTTTGGGTATGTCAGAGAGACTGGCTAGTATGAAATTGTCTGTTTTCAGTACTGGTTCATCTTCTTGGGTGAGTTCTTGAAAGTTTTCTTGAATAACACTTGTGGTCTTGGATGCTGTATAGATCAGAGTTGCTAAATTTGAATCTTTCAAGCCTTAAGGTTCAAACTTGGACAATTGCATTCCTCAAAAACTAGAAGACTAGAATGAGTCCTTAGGACAGTAAACAGCTGACTAACATTGAAAATCAGGAAGTGGGAAACTTGACAGAGTCTATGTCTTTCCCCAAATTGATAAAAGGCGTTTTCGTGACAACAGTTGAACATGGCGGATCTATTCTATTGTTCTATCTATTGTTCTAAAAAACCATTTTTTGGGGGGAATAGCCTTGTTTTTCCTCTCGTAGACCTGATCTCGTGAGAACAGTTTTTAAGTTGTTCTGATAAGCTTTGTTTTGATCTTGTTAGACAACCACGGACACTGATAGAGAAGGAAATGACGTTGTACTTAAAAAACGACCGGTATCCCATTGGTGATTTTTTGCACTGAATTCCTATCCTAATCCATACCATTTTCAGGGTGAGTTCTTTTCTTTCGGGCTCTTCGACACGGGTATTGCAGCATGGGTATCATCCGATAGATCTTTTGACCTGCATGAGCATGAGTCAACCACAGATCCTAGCATGTGTCTCTCTTGTGTCTTCCTGCTTCTCTCTCATTCTGTCTAACAGGTACTCTTGCATGTTCCCTCTCTTTCTGTACTGTCACTCTGTCTATTCTCTCTTTCAGTACTCTATTGCTTGAGCAATAATTCTATCACTCTATTGACATGGCTTCTATCCATTGGCCGACTCTCTGTATGTTTCGTCCCATCAGAACACGAGACTTTTCAGCAAAGTTACACGATCTACAAAATGGTGATCTCTCATTCTTCACTTCCCTGTTTTGTCTCAATAAATTCCAGTTTATTTCGAGTGTTGATTTTGCAGAGTGATTCAGTTGGACCATCATGAAATCGGCTAGCTCTCCTACTCGTTTCCAACCTTTCGTCGCCTTGAAACATTCAGAGGAGTCCCACGACTGAGATATTTTCCTACAGACACTGTTGGAAAGATCTTCATGTTACGCTCTTTCCTTTTACCCGAAATTGCGTACGCGCGGGAGTACTGATTTCACCGCTTTTCCCCGGGATTTATCGTACGCAATCTTGCGTAACTAAAAAGTACGTAACCGTTTGGCACGAGCTATATAACCTCCGAAACGACTTGAACACTGTCTTTTGCATTATATTTGGCAGTGTTTCTTCCACTTGTCAAAGTCTTCTACTTTTAATCTTTGAAACCTGTTGAGAGTTAACCCAGATAAACTTGTCAAAATGGCCAAGCACAACTTGCAAAGTTAATCTAGGGATAGCCCTTGGCTTGTGTCGAACACAAGTTTCTAGAAAATTGGATAGATAGAGTCTCAAAGACGATGAAGAGAACTTTGAAAGTCAGAATTTTATCAAGGAGGAAAGGTCGAGTTCTTATATACTGACACTACTGGCAGACAACGTTTCAAAGGCTTGGAGACTACTGGAATAAATCTGAAACCAGTGCAGGATACCGACTAAAACTCTGAACCGCCAAACACAAACTTCAGGAAATCGTTCAAATCCATGCAGTTTGACGAACAGTGTCCATGGGCAAAATGGACTGTGAGATCCAGCCCCAACTGGAGGAACACACGAGACCGTTAATGGCGCTCGTAAGAAGGGGACGACTCGTTTTGAGAAAACATCCAAGGGCTGCCAGTTCTGTTCCTTCTTCCGGACTTTCGTCCCCACAAGAGAGTGGCCATCTTCCTCCTCTCTTATCTTTTTTGTAAGCAAAACACCAACTTCCAGAGAGACCTGATAACAGTCTACCCTCTCTTTTTCTGGAAGAATACAGTAAGAGTACATCTAGTGGACTTTCACTCTCTCTCTCTCTCTCTCTCTCTCTCTCTCTCTCTCTCTCTCTCTCTCTCTCTCTCTCTCTCTCTCTCTCTCTCTCTCTCTCTCTCCAAAATCTCCATTGCCACCTAATGCGATTATCCTCTTGAGCTGCCTCGTAGCCGAAAGGTGGCCAGTCCTCCAGTAAGCCACTTTCTCCCCGGTCTCACTCTTTCTTTCCTTTTGCAGCCAGCCGTGGGAAGACCGTAAATGGCGTGGGAACGGTTCCATACATCTCTCTGATTTCCGTTGTAGTCTTTGACTGTAATCATACCTGTTGTTCTGAGAGTCAGAGAGTTCGAAATACTGCAAGAGTGAGGAGAATCAGTTCGGCGAAAGAGATCTGGAACTTTCTCACAGATTATTTCATATTGACTTCTTTGTGAGTCACGAGGTCAGATCTCTGGGCACACCCTCCTGTTTTTGCAACTTTTCAACTGTCGCCTGTTCCCACTGAGAAATGTCAGGCTCCCATAGCATTCCCTGCCTAACAACATTCCCAATTCTAGTTTTGTAGCCAAGAGAGAAAGTACATGGCCTGAGGGCGTGCCATTGTTCTGTCTCTTCCAAAAATCATCCTTTTGTCTCTTCTAAATCATTCTTTATTATCAGTTTTCGTCATTCTTCCTATTCCGACCGATCTCTTATCTGATCTCTAAACTACAGCTACCGTATCTGTATAAAGCCCGCATTCGAGCATATGAGCTTCAGTTGGCTTTGAAGAAGAAGATGACAGGATTCTCGATCAGTGGAGGAGACGGCCTCAAGAAAGACCGCAGGTTTGTATACTTTCTATTCCTAGCATCACACCAGTTTAACGTTGGCGCGAAAACCTTAAACTGTCTGGTCAAGACGACCCCATTCTTGTTTTTGTTCTCGTTGTTCTCGCAACAAACTTTGCTACCAGTTTGTTATCTTTCTGTCTCTGTTTCTCTGTCTGAGGAAAGTAACGTTAGCACTCTCCCTAATTTCGAGACTTTGAGAAAAACTCTCAATTTTCTTGTTCACGCAAACATTTTCTAGCTTTGCCATGTTCTGCAAGTTGTAGCAGACCAGCGCTACAACGTTTGAAACATTGCGAAGCTTGTACATCACAAAGCTGCAAAATATTTTGAAGTGTTGCAATGTTCAGAAAAGTTCTAGAGCTCATAGAATGCTATAACTTGCCTGAAGATCACAAAGCTATAAAATATGCATAAACTATAAAATTGTTCCTCCCCGAAGTTCCAAAGTTTGAGTGGGAGAGGACAAACGCTCCCAATTCATTTTCTTCCAGCATTTCCGTTTCTGCCAAAGTGACACCATGGCGAATGATCTGGATCTCTATTGCGATGCAATTCATCAACGGTATTCAAATTTCTGTAAGCATCGAGTTCAGAATGAATAAAACAACAATTTAGATCTACTACATGTCAGGATGGCCGTATCTCAGTGAGGTAGGCTTTTTCTTGCACCAGACCCTGCGTAAATCATCGTTGAACTTTCAACTGACTTACCCTGATAAGACGCGATGCATCTGCAACTATTCTGCCAATTTGCGCGTATTCTGGGCAAGATAGCGTCGTTGGGCTCAAGAAATAGATCAATCTGTTTCAGCTCGACAGTTCAGCTACAGTAGACTTTCTCGGATGGATAGTAGCCTCTGCCAGTCTCTCCTGCTCGATTGCCAACCCAATCTTCGGCTACTGGAATCAGAAAACGCTGGCTGTAAAATGGCCAACGATTGTCGGATTCTCCATATCTGCTTTGGGTAGTTTTTTTCTTCTAAAAATCGGTCTAAAGAACTTCTTAGGACAACTAATGTACGGACTGCTGCCAATGTTCCAGTCTAACCAAAAGTGGTGGATGTTGACAGCCAGAATGATAACGGGAATCGGCTCGGGGTCCATGTCAGTCCTCAGATCGTAAGATTGATCAGTTTCTGGTAAAATGAGTCGTTTCAGATATGTCTCCACTGCTTCAGTACCAGAAGACAAGCTCAAAGCCATCTCCTATTCTACAGCTGGCTGGGTTTTGGGAGTTTCTTTCGGACCTGCCATTCAGGTGAGTCGAGAGAACAAAGGGATACAGTAGATGGGATTAGGGTGACATTGGGACAAAGAGTTTGATAGGCCAGGCGTTCCTTTCTATACTCAGAAAGTTATCATGGTTCGATACATAGTTAGCCCTCAGGAAGCAACGTACCCACTAAGGGAATCCAAGATGAACTGAACTAGGGTCTGGGTAAAGACTACTCACTCCGTTAGCGTTGTTCTACTGTTCGGGCAGCGGCAGCATCGTGGTTCCGAGCAGATTCTGTTCCTTACAATTAGGGAAGAACTGCCAGAAGGACAACAAGAACAGTTGCATAGTACTAGAAGAATAACGAGTAGAATTGTCGAGAACACTTTAGGGCAAGTAGAATTACCAGAGACACCTTCTTGTTACAAAAGTGATGTGTGATTTGTCAAGGTGTAAGATGTAAGGTGTAAGACACGTGCTCCCTAACATTTATTGAGCTAGGGGTTGTACTCGATGGGGAGGTTCTTGCGACGGACCATGCCATCGCCCTGGAACCACTCGCGGCGGAACTGCTTGGCAGCGCCGTCCGGAGTATTGGTCCACTCGATGGTGATGCGGTCGTTGTTGGTATCCTCCTGGCCGAAGGCGAAGGCGTCGCAGCTAACAGCCATCAGGGTAGCTTCCTTGGGATCCAGACATCCGCAGGCCGGGTCGACTCCGAGACGCTTCATGTTGGTCGTCTTGATGGCCCATCCAATGCGACGAGCAGAGGAGTTGATGATCTTGATGTGGTAGGTGTGCTTGTCATCGTAGGGCGCGTTGAAGACGATCTTCGAAGCCGGCTGGGTAGCGATGTCTCCGGGGGGAACGGTGGCCATTGTTGTTATAGTCTGTCTTCAGAAATCTCCTCCTTTTATAGTCTCCTTGATTGCTAACTTTGCACTTTTTTTGGGTATAACGAGCAACAATTTCGATGTTTTCTTTCGAGGTTTGTGTTGTAATTAAAGGCAACTGTAACTTTTTGAGAAAGATTAAAGTAAAACAACTGAAAGTTACCACATCTTGTGCTGGACTTGTCAGGTTTGGAGACTTTGGACTTCCCGATACAGTACCGCACTGTGTTTAGTCGGCACCCTGACACAGTTCCTGACTTCCTGTGCTAGTTGAATATGGGACAGGGAACCTGAAACAATCACTGTTCTACAGGCCTTCTTCACTCCGATCGGAGACGGCTTCTCCATCGGCTCCCTTGTTCTGAACATGTACACCTTCCCAGCCTTCTTCATGCTCGTCATCACTGTTGCGGCTTGTGTCCTTTTGTGGTTCTTCTTCCAGGAAGAATACGCTGGTATCTTCGACGAAGAAATCAACACTGGTGAATCGAGACTCTTTCCCATAACGAACCAACTTTAGAAAACGGCATGTTTGTTCCCCGCTACGACAGAATCGCGGCCTTTGTCTGCATCGTCTTCTGGCTAGTAGCCAACGCCATTTCGACAAACATTGAAGTCATGTCGACTCCAATGTCGACGGCAATGTACTCTTGGAAGGACTCAAAGAGCGTGCTCTACAATGGCATTTTTGAGTCACTGTCATGTGTTGTTTCGGTCTTCACCAACTTTCTGATTGGATACTCTCGCATCGGAAAAATGTAGGTTTTTATTATGGCTAGGCAGTGTGAAACAGATGCAAAGACATTGAGTAGATGAGTCCGGAGAGCTACATGATCCGATCATATCATGTATACGACATGTAGATAGAATAACAAAGATGGGAGTCTAGAGAAACAGAGGAAGTACAGACCCTTTGGGATGAAGACACTTGGGTGGCTTGAAAGGACAAGAAGCCAGAATAGACGACTCCAAACAGTAACAGGCACGTAAGGAATAGGTTAATTTATTACTTTAGTCCAAGAGTTGTACAGAATTCTTCCGAAAATGCCCCGTTTTCTATCAAGTTCTTATCCTAAGTATAAAAAAAACTTTTCAGTGACAAGAGGAAGCAGATAGCCTTCGGTCTCTTTTCTCTGATGGCCTTCCATCTTCTCTGCTACCCGTGGCCCTTCTATCCCGGTCCCTTGGAGTACATTCCAGCCGGAAACTCTTCTGCCCAAATCGGAGGCTGTGATCCCTCGTACACTTGGTGTGCCACCTCTGTGGCTGTTCCTCTCCCAGTCTACATCTTCTGCTTCATCTTCCTCTACGGAGTTGCTTTTCCGTTCATCGGATCTCCGTCAGCTTCTCTCTATTCGGATATTCTCGGTCCCAGAGCACAGGGCTTCATGCAAGGAATGTACTCGTTCGGCGGCTCCATAGCCCAATTTGCTGCTCCGATCATCTCCACGTGCGTTTTTGTGAAGATCCAAATAAAATCCAGTTTCAGATATCTTTTCCAGAACTCTGGCTACAGATGGGTCATGGTCATGCAGCTGTTTGGAGCCTCTGTTGGACTGGCACTTTTGATTCTGTTCCGAAAGCGACTCGTTCCACTAAAATTAGTGCCGTCTGAACACAAACCAGACATTTTCTTCACTACGAAGTCTTAGTTCCTTTTAACTTTACCGGTACTTTCCTTTACGGGTCCCTGAACGAGTAGTTGCCGTTATTATACAGTAAATAAACTTGTATTTCTGTGTGGAAAATGCCCTAGAAATGATTGAGAGGTACGGAAAAAATACATGATAGTATAATGTATGGCAGAACATCCGAATCTCTCCAAACTTTCACTCTTGTCTCTGATCCCAAATAATACTCTGGAAAAATTATCGACGGAAACGAAACTAAATGAACTTCACGAGAACTTCTGGTTCCTTCCAAAGTCTCGGTCTCTCTTGACTTATCCCGAGATGCCTCTTTCGTTATACTGTAGTTCCTTGTCGAACAGGAACTCTTTCGGTATTGGAGATCGTAGTACTGACAAAGTGGACCTTCTTCTCAGCAATTTCCCACTCATTCTGATGTCTGTTGTGTCTCATTCTATTCTTACCAAGTGTTGGCTTGTCTTCGTTCTCGATTCAAGCAATCAGTTTGAAACTGGTCGTCCTTGTAGTCAATATTCTGAGCATAACAACACCTTCTAAACAAATTAAAATTTATTTGGTGTGGAATGATGTAACTATTAGAAAGTGTTTAAGTATAGAGAGTATTTAACAGTTATTAGTGCTCTTACAACCCATAGATGTCTCACTAGTAAATAGACAAACTTAATGTATACACATCGGACTCTAGTCGTCCTTTCTGGCACCGGGATTCGATGGCGGAGACTTCAGGTCGCGCGTAAAGCGTACAGTCGGGACGAGAGGACTCGGTCGCAGGACTCCGCTCTCATCGATGACGTATTCGGGCAAGGAATAGAAGGAAGAGGAGCGGGAGATCGGGTGACTGTTGTCCTCGTCCGTGATCGGCGCTATTGGAAGCTCGAGAGCTGCTCGGACTTCTTCTTCCTGATTATTTCGTAAATTGAGACAATTAAATAATCTTACGTGTTTTCGCATAGCTTCGGGATTGTGAGGATCGCCGAACGACTCGAGCAGCTTGTTCAAATGTCGCTGTTTTACTTTGTACTGTCGCATCAGATTCATACGATGCTGCAGACTGAAGGCTTTCATTCGGTTCACCTGGAAATTGAGTCATTAGAAAAATTATGGACTGAAAATGTTGTTTTTAAAAACTAAAGTAAAAGCAAACCTGTCGTTCGTAGCTCTCCCATAGCTGCTCGGCCCTCCGTGAACCGTAGTCTCGAACGCGATTAAGCTGCTGCTGGTAGTTTTCTCGAATATTCTCCAAGTGTGAGGTGACCGTCTCCATCTGAGCTGCTCGATAGTCTCGGAACTTTTCCGCCTGGAGCGCGTACGACATCCGTAGCTGATCAACCTGAGTATGTAGACTTTTAAGAGATTTCGATAACGCCAAACCTGTGAATGATAATTGTCCCTAACCACTTGAACTTTTCGCGTATACTTGTCCTGCAGATTTTCTAACTGGCGTACACGATACTTTTCCATTGCCTCGACCATCTTCCGGACTCGGGACAGTCTTTCGGCTCTAAAATGATGATTTTATGAGGAAAAGTGCGATGCAAGTCACCTCTGAATCCACCACAGAATGCTCTTCCTGGTCAAGATCCAGGTTATGTTGAGGAGGAAGGTGAGAGCACAGACGACAATGCAGAAGGCCAGAGCTCCCCAGAAGACGCTCTCAAACAGATTGTGCGAATACCAGTCCAAATAATCCAGCCTGGAAATGGGAATTCCTCATCATCTGACCCTTTTGGGGGTTTAAAACTTGGTCAAAAGTTCTGCACGATGATTCCACGAAGAAAACGAACAAATGTACCTGAATTTGTAGATTTTCGTCGCATTTCCCTCGGAATTCGTTGCAATACAAACGTAACGTTCGACAGTTGTGCGATTCACGTTGTGCAATAGGAGCGATTTGCCGTCCAGCGAAAATCTGAAATACCTTCATTACAACATCAAGAAGAAAGGCTAACCTTTCTCTCGTTTCAAGCGAGACATTTCCGTAGAAAACCTCGCCGGTGGCTGTATCAATCCTGCCGAGATACGTTGCCGGTCGAAAGAGCCACCATTCGATAAGGGGAGGCGGATTTCCGTAGGCGCCGCAAGTGATCTTGGCCTGTCTGCCGTATTTTTGCTGAACTTCTGTCACATTGTCCGAGATTCCGATGTCGGGGCTGCTACTGGCGGCGGTGGTAAGAGTTTGGGCAACGATTGCCGTAGATAGGAGCGAAAGCCACAGGGAGAACATCACATACTGAAAAGTAAGAAAGACGACAATGAAACTGAGATAATTTGTAGGGATAAAACCCTCATGATGAGTTTGTTAGACTAGAAACCATCTTTAATCAAGGCAAAAATAACAAAACACAACAATCCTAGCTAATATTAGAATTAAGGAGTAGACTTCCGATTAACGGGATTGTTTTTGGTCGGATAGCGTTTGATGTAGAACCAGGTTCCGTGTTCTTTCTTCTCCTTCAGCCGATACATGTCCATGTCGTCCTGCCAGTATCTAAACACGGCTTATGTTAGGAGAGAGAATATGGCCACTTACCTGTTAAATCGTTTGTATCCGGCTCTGTCAAAGTCGGGAATCGTTTTATCGGGGAACAAGCCGGCCCAGTGAGCCTGCATTACACATCTGAACAAAAATGTAGGAAAAAGAATGAAGAAAATCACCTTTCGAGTCGAAGTTGCTGCTTTTTACAGAGCCCTGTTAGCTGTCGAGGCAGAACGGTACCATCTTCTCGCATAAACTGCTCCAGAATAAGTACATCACTGCAAAATTAACGTCACACTAGAAAAGTTCATGAAAAACGAACCTATATTTCAGTTTGACAGGAACATTGCATGTGCATAGAGAGCAGACCTCATTTTCACCTCGTGTCTCTCCTGGTACAGCTTCCATCGAGACTACGGTCGTATCATTGTCCTCTTTTTCAGTAACTGAAACTTGGTTATTTTGAGAAGATTTCATAGCTTACTTTTCCATTTAAACGCGGCCGAACTGCTAGATATTTGTCGAGTGAGGGCTGGAAGACTACTGAGACATCGTAGCCTCGTCAGCGGTAGCAATAAGGTCATCTAAATAAGGAACAGATTTTATGGACAAAGAAAAGTTTTCGGAAGAGTTTATTGGAAATCTAGCTTTTATAGTTTTCTTGGTGTAAACACGTGTTTAACACTGATAAATGGGAGAAAAGTGAGGAAAAACAGACAAATTGGGCAGGGAGCAATGTGCAAGTCGCATGAATTCCTCCGGCAAATTGTTTGGCTCCAGCTGTGCGCGATGTTTACAAAGCCGTCATTTGGCGTATGTCGTTGGAAAGAAATGAGTCAGCCTTTGTGGATTATTGCCTCCTTTCCTCTTTTCTTCCCAATCTTACCAGTTTTTCTCATACAAAACAACACCTTTTCAGCCATGACTGGAGTGCCTGTGCAGAGCTGGAACCTAGGAATCGGCTCCATTACCTGCCACGCCTGGAATAAGGATCGTACTCGTGAGTTTTGCTGATTTCTTGTTTACTTTTCGATTTTTATCGCTAAAATGCATAAAAAGGTTTCAGAAATCGCCGTGTCTGCCTCGAGCAGCGAAATTCACATTTTCGAGTGGAAAAATGGCGACTGGGTCAATGTGCACACGCTTACTGACCACGATCTCCCCGTTACAGGTATTTTCCTAAATTTTCTTCTAAATACAACCAATTCAGGCATTGATTGGGCTCCGAAGACGAACAGAATAGTGTCCTGCTCACAGGACAAGAATGCCTTTGTGTGGACTTTTGACAAAGGCGTATGGAAGCCCGAGCTTGTTCTGGTAATTGCAGATTTTCTTGGTAAAAAGTGATAAAATTTTAGATCAGATTCCAACGAGCTGCCACCTGTGTGAAGTGGTCGCCTCTCGAGAACAAATTCGCCGTAGGCAGCGGCTCCAAGCTCGTTTCCATCTGCTATTACGAGAAAGAAAATGACTGGTTTGTTCTCACTTCTTGTCTTCTGGTCGCGTTTATTCTATTATCCCCATAAACGGGTGATTGAGTCCAGTTAGCAAAAAATCGAAGCAAAACAGCTAGGTTTTTAGTTGCAGTTGTGCATTAAGTTTGTAGCCTTTCTAACCCAGTTCATTTCCAGGTGGGTCTCGAAGCAGATCAAGAAGCCCATCCGCTCGACCGTCCAATGTATCGACTGGCATCCGAACAACGTCCTTCTAGCCGTCGGAGCCTGCGACTTTCAGGCCCGCGTCTATTCAGCCTACGTGAAAGAGGTCGACGAGAAGCCGGCTCCCAATCCCTGGGGCTCAAAAATGCCCTTCGGACAGCTGATGGGTGAGTACCCGTGTGGCGGCTGGGTGCGTGGAATAGCCTTTTCGCCGTCCGGATGCCGTGTAGCATGGGTATCACACGACTCGTCAATCTCACTCGTTGATGCCAATCAGGACAATACACAAGCTCAAGTTCTTCGCACAACGTGTCTTCCCTTCACCTCCTTGAATTGGGTTACCGAGAATAGCATCGTCGCTGCTGTAAGAGGCTGTTTTCTTCCTAAAAATGACACAAATGTAGGGCCATGACTGCTCGCCGCTTCTCTTCACCGTCACCTCTGGTCAACTGAAGCAAGTCTGTAAACTGGATATTCCCTCGTCACAAAGGAATGCCTCGGTCAGCAGCGCTCTTCAAATGTTCAAGAACATTGACAGGTTGGTTTTGTAAAAGTGCTTCAGCTCCCAACGGTTCGTATAGCACTTGGCATTATTTCTAGCCTACGTTTGAGCATATTCTCCGGTTTATGCCCTCGTTCTCAATCCTATCCTAAAAAAAGGCTATAATTTACCTCTGATGGTTGCACAGTTTCATCAAGGCGAGCTATTGTATTGGAGAAGAAGGCAAGAAAACGGCCACCTTAGCACCGAAAGCCGCCGAAGCGTTCAAGAAAGAGGCTCCCAAGACGGAAGGACCTTCGCAGGTTGTAGAAGAGGCTGAGACGAAGAAAAAAGAAGAGGAAGAAGGTTCATCATCGTCATTTTTTGGGAATAGGATTGAGAACGGAAAATATGAATATTTGATGGCTTTGTAAGCCGAAAGATTGGTTCTAGTCAACGCATATCCTCGTTCCACTCTAAACAACCCCAATTCAGAATGGCCTCAAGCGCCGGTCCGGACGTCCAGCTCAAGACTCTCCATCAAAATATGATCTGTCAAGTGCTGCCGCATTCCGGAAACGCCTCCAATATTCTCAAGTTTACTACCTGTGGAACTGACGGACTCATCGCCCTCTGGGACCTGAAGGTATCATTTATCACTCTTTTCAAGTCTGAACCAAAAAACCATTCAGGAAGCGATAGAATACTGCAGGGTAGGTAGTGAGGACAAAATTAAAAGCATGGTTGAAATTTTCTAAATTAATCCGAGCGTGGAGAGAGCGGAGTGATTAACTGTTTTTTTCTCTATTTTTAACCGATTTGAATAAAAACACTTTCAGAACAATGCTGCGATTGCCCACTAAATCCTGAATCTCATCACTGCTCGTTTGAACCGTCTATAAAAGTCTCTTTTTATGTGATACCATGCATGTATAAATTCATCATAAAACGCTTTATGTTGTAATAAATTATTCAAATTTACAATTGTATAAAAAAAACTTTTACTTGGAATGCTGTTGAATGTGGCTCTGGTGTCTTCGCGACAGTTCCTCGATGATCGGCTTCTCGATTTCGACGCCAGAAGCCAGTTCCTCCTTCGACAGAATCAGATCCTTGGCCGAGGATTGATCCACGAATGTGACCTGCTGTTTTCGCGTCGTCAAAATGTTGGCAATCACCTAAATTAGGATATTTGTGGAAGAGGGAGGAAATTACAAGCTCGTGTCCGTACTTTTCCAGGGCTCCTCTGGCCTTCTCGATCAGGATGGCCGGGTCTGTTTCGAGCTTAAAGATCAAACTTTTATAGCTTCTGGAAAGGGCTAGACGTGACGGAATTGCTTCGCTGTGTTTTTTTTTCATATTTTGCTTTGTTTGGCTGGGTATTTCCAGTTAGACTTGAAAACCAGCCAGTTTTTATGTTTTGTTCGTTGGAATGGTTCTACTAAGAGAAAGCTAGATATTCAGTCAAGTTATGCAGGTAAAATTTGAATTGTCTGAGTATCCTGCAATTTTGCCACTCTTGAATGTTCGCTTGCAAAAGTTGGGAGGATGTATCTGGTTACAAGTAATTCTAAAGATTTCAAATGAAAATAAGAGTAGCTTTACCTTGAAAGAAACGACGAATGCCTCGGGTACGAGCTGCTGAACGACCTTGTCCAGAGTCTTTGGTACGACGGAGAGCGTCACGTTCAGATCACCCTCTCTGGACTGGATTTTATGGGTTGGCTGAAAAATGTCTTTTAAATATGAAAGGAAAAAAAGTGACCATTTTCTCAGCAGTGACATAGAAGTCAGAAACTGCGGCCGCAAGGTAGAGAAGGACACTGTGACCGAATGGGGCCAGTTTCTTACTGATCTAGAGGGATTTTTGGACCAAAATAAGGAAAAAATTACGAATGGAAGAAGATGAAGATACTGTTGTAGTGTCTGAAACGGGATCATCAGAAGATGGCTGGAGTATTTGTGGAAGTCCGCCACGTACTGATCCAGGTTCGGGAGATTGCATGTGATCTGGAAGTATAATAATTTGACAACTTTAAAGAACAGATCTGAGATGGCACTCTTCACAGCGCCAACTATATTGTACCCTTTTATACAGGATCAGAGGTAAATTATAGCCGTGCTTTATATGTTTACCTACCTAGTTCTTTTACGTTTCACAACTTCTTGAAAAACAGCTACTTTGTAATGAGCTTTGATAGTTTACAGATGCGTAGATACATTTCGAGTGCAAGATGATTCATGGCGTTATTTTGTCTAGACGAAGAGGCTATAAAACTCTAACCAAGGTGGCTACAATTTTAGTCAACTTTCTAACAAAATGACAGCTGAATCGTAAGAAAGGTAAGAATAAAAAACAAAGCTAGGTAATTCAAACTGTTCGCCTCAAGATTTTGGAAGTAACAGATGCTACATAGTTTCAGTTGGTATGAACTGGAAATAAGCATTTCTAAGCAGATACAGGTTCAGATTTTACTGAAAGTTGGTCATTTTTAAAAGTAAACTTCGGGTAAAGCACCAAAGCAAGCTGCATACCTTCCCATTTACGATCGTGAGAGACTCGAAGAGATTCGTGTAATGGCGTGAGAAGGGCTTCAGTGACTCTTCTCGGTGGAGGAAAATGACTGCGTATCCGGCTTGGAGAAAATATCTAATTTTCCCTTATTATATTTGCATGAAAAACAACAAACTCTGTGCTGATAGCTCCGCGATTTCCCATGGAAAAGTTGTCAATGAAGCGGACGGCATTCTTCTCCAGCGGAACGCGTGTTCCTCCGCTCTAATATTGCGTGCGAGTTTCTCGTGAAAAACAATTAAAACAAACCGTGACAAAGGCAATCTTTTTCGTATTGTGTGTAGCGAGGAAGGCCGTGATTTTGGCACCGACTTGGTCATCGTTATCCATTTTTCTAGAGAAGGGAATTCGAACGCGGCACGCTTGAAATGGCTCCAAGGAAACCGGAAAACAGCGACGATAAGAGGTGATAATAACGACCGAAAAGGTCCGTGAAAGCGGGCCACAACCGCTCTTATCAAAAAACAATCAACGCATCTCGCGTGGTCGCAACTTTTATTCCGCTGTACATGAGATGGGGAGATTTCTCTCTCGGGGATTAACGTGTATTAATAGATTAATAGGGAATGTAAAAGACAATCGGAAATAGAGGAGATTATTCGGCAGTGTCGGAAGATTCTTCGTCTTTCTCCTCATCTTCGCCTCCTTCGTCGTCTTTCGACTCGGCTTCTTTTGTCTCTTTCGCAGTTTTCTCCTCCTCCTCATTAGTTTTCTCTTCGTCATCTCCCATAACGAGCTCGGCCAGAACTGGGGTTTCTTCGACCATCTTTTCGCGATCAGCGGCTGAAAAAAGGGTTGATTGTTACATCCGCGTGCGTGGTGATAAGACTTGTCAAGCTGTTTCGTGTGTTCCAAAAGAGTGAAAGAACAAACCGATTTTGGCGTTAATCTCCTCCTGCTTCTTCTTGTAGTCTTCGTAAGCCGCGGCCAGTTTTTCTGTCCATTCGTCGACGAGCTCGTTGAATTTGTCCTCTTCCAGCTGTGGTCGCTCTTCGCAGACCTAAAATATGTGTTTTTGCCATAACTTTGACTTGTTCATTTTTCGTTCCTTGTACCCTTAGTTGTGTTTCTCACGTTCAGAGGTTGTTTCACACGATGAACTCAAGAAGCCTGCACTGATCATGAAAAGTACGAGAACAGTGAACATTCGAGACAATTTTCAAGATCAAGAAAGAGAAATAACTAACCTTTTTCAGACTCTCGACAAACTCTTCAGAATTCCTCTCAATTTGTCTCTTCTTCTCACTATGAACTTCGGCCAAAGTTGTCAGCTCGTCGCCGAGCTTCGAAAGATGATTATTCAGTGACTGAGCCTGCTTCCGGAGCATATCCATCCGGGTCTGGGCCACGATCGTCCGCGTGTCGGAGACGATGGCCGGTGAGAAGAGCTCGGTTATGAGACGATGATTACGATCATATCTGAAGGATTTTTACACTATTCATTACTAAAAAAATTTACCTGACGGCTGCAACGCGTCTGCAAGTGAGCTCATTGTTAAAGTCGTCCTCGTCCACGGGCTGAATTACGACGCCTCCGTGTTCAATCCGGGCTCGCGAGTTTTTCTCGTTGATTTTGGCTCGATTCTTGGCATTCATGTACTGCTGGTAGGCCGGACTGTTGTGGTAATGCTTCATGTGCTTCTCGTACTCGACCTGACGATGAAATTCTTGTTTTCCCCCAGAAAAAATAAAATGCTTACCCGCTCGATTTCGTACTCCTGCTGATAGACGCCCTTCTCCGCATCGGATGTTTCTCGCCACAGCTGACCGACTCGTTTTCCAATTTCCCAGATCGGAATGCTCGGATTGTCCGCACGAACCTGAACTCTTTTGTTCGCTCAGAAAGTACTAGAAAGCTGACTTTGGACCACATTTTTCGACTGAATCGCATGTAGGGAATCATTGGCCTGTCGGGGGCTTTCGGAGCCTTGAGAACATCATTCTGAAACAAAAATGATCTAAGTTGGTGACCAGAAAGCATACTTACACGGCCAGGAGTAGACATTGGGTGGCGGAACGGTGTCGACATCATCATTGGATCTCTGAAGAACATACATTTACGATTATTCAATGAAAAGAATGAAAGAAACATTGTGGACGAAGTAGACAGCATAATGAGCGCTTACACTGCTAGTTTTCTATCTTATTCACTTGGTCACATTTATGATTCACTTGACGCTAAAATGACAAACATCAAGAAAATTTATGTGGAAAGAAGGGAAATAGATAGGGTGGATAGAAAATTTGAAGGAAGCCAAAATGAACTCAAAGTGCGCCTTTGCCGCCAAGCAAGGAAGCTGACGCATATTGAGTGCACGGGGAGAATAAGGGGGGCAGTGTTGGACTTTCGGGCCATTTTTCGTCAATATTCAGCCGGCTCGGTATTCTCTTTCTTTCCTTCCAAAGGAATTTGTCTATCCACTTAGAGTTTAGCAATTCTAGGTTGTAGAAAAGAGTTTCTTGCCCTGATCCTCTTCCGATCGAATCAGATCATTGGAATTATCCACGCGGAAACAGCTCTTTCACAACTACTCTTAACAGAAAAGTGAAGATTTGAACACTTGAAAAAGTTTATTAAATACTCAGTTACAGTTCGTTAGAACCACGAAAAAAGTGAAGAAACTCAGAAGAACAAGATGTACGAATCATCAGGCTCTGGTCATTTCGTGTCTATTTTGTCACTCTCATAGTCCCAGTTTAGTGACAAAACATCCACTTTAAATTGCTCTCGCGTCTGTGTGTCTGTCTGAAGCTCTAATTGAGGATAAGGAGGGGAGCTTTGTGTGCACAAATTAGTTTTTAACAAGTCGCGACAGGAAAATCAAGTGCGCGAAGGATTCTAACGACTTTGATAGTTTCTTTGGTGGGACAGGGGGTTACTGGAACAGAGTGACAAGGGAAGAAGGGAAGGGGAACTATGGGCTCTGTGACAGAGCGAAGTAAAAGGGAAGACAACCACCTCCAACCTTAGCACTGGAAGGACGTTGCAAAACTTGTAGGTTTTATAAATGCCAAAGAGACAGAAAGCGATGCTCCTGTAAGGTCAATGCTTTTAAGCCTTTATCATTTTTGTTCTCCCTTTCTTCCCAACCCTACGGTTCCTCAGTGAGTCAGTAGTCACAGCTGATCAGTTCACTTCTTTCCATAATTCTGATATCCCCAGAACCTTGTCTAGTCCTGCGCACTTGTCAACCAGCAAGTATACCCGTTCCTCTATTGAAAAACATGTCGACCAGTACAATTTTCCTAAACTTCTGGACAAAAAGTTCTGATCAGCTGATCGCAGAACTGTTGTCCAAATACTTTTGAAAAAGAAGAGTTTCACTGTTCTCTTGACTATCTACCAAACAGTACATTTTAGCAAACGTCTTCGGATACTCATCTTTTCATTGCACTTGCTTCTCTTGACAGGTCAAATCGTCAGCTTATTTCAATCAAATCACTCTTAAAAACTTTCTTTGAAGAAAACTTCAAAAACAAAAAAACTTTTAGGATTAAACTAGTCATCAATCGCTTGTAACTAAAAAGCGTCTTCAGTTAGCACACAGCCATGAGCGACAGCAAGTACTTCTCGACGACAAAGAAAGGTACGCTTTTTGGTAGTTTCCACTCTATTCTGATTTCAGGAGAGATCTTCGAGTTGAAGACGGAACTGAATTCGGACAAGAAAGAGAAGAAAAAAGAAGCTGTAAAGAAGGTCATCGCCAGCATGACTGTAGGCAAAGATGTCAGGTTTGTGGAGAGTAAACTACTGAGAAAAAGTCCACTTTCAGTGCATTGTTCCCCGATGTCGTAAACTGCATGCAGACGGATAATGTAGAACTCAAGAAGCTCGTCTACCTCTACCTGATGAACTACGCCAAAAGTCAACCGGATCTGGCCATCATGGCCGTCAACACCTTTGTAAAAGTGAGTAGTTTCTCTTCTTTGTTTTGAACTGAAGGAATGGGACGAGTCGGTAGTTCTGGGGTGAACAGGCAGTAGGATCTACTGGACAAGAGCCAATAGGAGATTGCGTCCGCATTGTTCAGAGAAGACTGAGACACCCCTGTGAGATAAACCGTAAGAAACTTATGTCAGTCCATCGTGAATCACGAGAGATGATGAGAAGCCTCTTATCTCTGAGAATCACTGTCTGAGGACAATAAGTTCGTAGTTATTGAATAGAGAAGTGGAAAATGTCAGAAATGTGAGAGTCTGAAGATTCCAGATGACAGTTGATTCTGAGGAGTCTCTGATTGAAATTTATCAAATACTCTTTCAGGATTGCGAAGACCCGAATCCGCTGATCAGAGCCTTGGCCGTCCGCACAATGGGCTGTATTCGTGTGGAGAAGATTACCGAGTATCTGTGTGAGCCGCTGCGCAAGTGCATGAAGGACGAGGATCCCTATGTCAGAAAGACGGCCGCCGTCTGTGTGGCCAAGCTCTACGACATGAATCCGACGCTGGTCGAGGAACAAGGCTTTGCCGAGCTTTTGAGTGATCTCCTCTCCGATGCCAATCCGATGGTCGTTGCCAATGCCGTCGCCGCTCTCTCCGAAATCAACGAACAGCGTCCGATCATCGAGGTCAACAGTCAAATGGTCAACAAGCTTCTGACTGCTTTGAATGAGTGTACCGAATGGGGACAGGTATGTTCATTGGAGAATTTGCTCCTCTACTTCATATTCCAGGTATTCATCTTGGACGCTCTGGCCGAATACAAGCCCCGTGACGAACGCGAAGCTCAGAACATCTGCGAGCGAATCTCTCCCCGTCTGGCCCATGCCAATGCAGCCGTTGTTCTGTCGACTGTCAAAGTTCTGATGAAGCTCGTTGATCTCCTGCCCTACGACTCGGATTTCATCGCACAGCTGACGAAGAAACTCGCCCCGCCAATGGTAAACCCACTCTATACTTTTCAAAGACTCGATTAAGGTCACTCTCCTCTCGGCTGAGCCAGAAATTCAATATGTGGCTCTGCGCAACATCAACCTCATTGTCCAGAAGCGGCCGGACATTCTGAAGCAGGAGATGAAGGTCTTCTTCGTCAAGTACAATGATCCGATTTACGTCAAGATGGAAAAGCTGGACATTATGATTCGTCTCGCCCAGCAGAGCAACATTGCCCAGGTTCTCAGTGAACTGAAAGAGTACGCTACCGAGGTCGATGTCGACTTTGTCAGGAAGGCCGTCAGGGCTATTGGACGCTGTGCCATCAAGGTTCGTTCTTTTTCTTCCTTTGCCTGCTGTTCTGCGAATTGTTATGCCAAAAAAACGATGATGGTCTCAGGCGCAAACAACAGTGATCAATTTCAGGTAGAAGAGAGCAGTGAACGATGCGTGGCTACGCTTCTGGAGCTGATCCAGACCAAGGTCAACTACGTCGTCCAGGAAGCCGTCGTGGTCATCAAGGACATCTTCCGCAAGTACCCGAACAGATACGAGAGCATCATCTCGACGCTCTGCGAGAATTTGGACACGCTGGATGAGCCGGAAGCCCGTGCCTCGATGATCTGGATCGTGGGAGAGTATGCCGAGCGAATTGACAATGCCGACGAGCTGCTTGAGAGTTTTGTGGACGGATTCCATGACGAGAACACCCAGGTCCAGTTGCAGCTGCTTACCGCCGTGGTCAAATTGTTCCTCAAGCGACCGGCCGACACTCAACAGCTCGTCCAGCGAGTTCTTTCGCTCGCCACACAGGACAGCGACAATCCGGACCTCCGTGATCGTGGATACATCTACTGGCGTCTTCTGTCTGCCGATCCGGCTGCAGCCAAGCAGGTCGTTCTCGCCGAGAAACCTCTCATTTCTGAGGAGACTGGTCAGTTTATTCGAATGCTTTGATGAGAGTAAGAGTTCAGATCTTCTGGAACCGTCTCTACTCGACCAGCTCGTCTGTCACATCGGCAGTCTGGCCTCGGTCTATCACAAACCGCCTTCTGCCTTTATCGACACTGCCCGTCAGCCTCTGCGTCAGGGAACCAGCTCTTCCAAGTGAGTAGCGTGTCAAAAAATCTCTGTAATATAAAATTTCAGTGGTCATCAAGTCGTCGATATTCCCGTTCCCGGCTCCCAGTCCACCTCGTCCTCAGCTCAGCCAACTGTCATTCCGTCACAAGACAATGTCATTGCCGACCTCCTGTCTCTCGATCTCACTGCTCCTCCCGTCCCTACGTCTTCTGCAGCTGTCGGATCCTCTTTCGGAGGCGGACTTGACGATCTGCTCGGATTGGGCAAAACTACAAGTTCTGGACCAGCTGCCCCAGTTCCTGACCCTCTTGCTGCTCTGGGACTCGGCGGGCCAGCCACCACGGCTGCTCCTTCTGCTGTTCCAAGTCTTGGAGGTCTCGGCGACATTTTCGGCACTGGTTTGTCTGTTGGTGGAGGACAGGGCTACGTGCCGCCGCGTCAGCTCTGGCTGGATGCCTCTCGTTCCAAAGGACTCCATCTGGAAGGAACCTGGTACCGTCGCGGAGCCAACATTCACATGGAGATGAACATTACGAACAAGGCCATGCAGCCCATGTCCGACTTTGCCGTCCAGCTGAATAAGAACTCTTTCGGACTGTCCGTCTCCGAACAGATGCACGTCGCGGCTCCCATCCAGCCCGGCCAGAGCGTCACAGCTTCCGTCATCTGCGTGACAAATATGCAACAAGTTCAACGCATGGAACCTCTCACCAATCTACAGGTTGGTCTTCTTAATTTTTTTTTAGAATTTAAACTGGAAAACGTAGTCAGATCCGAATTGATCTCTCTATCCCTTTCTTTATTCCGCGACGTCAAATAGAAAATAGGTACGTAGCTGCGGCTACCGTAAACAGAATTCGATTGAATCTGCTTCATTTCACAAGTTATCAATGTTGGCAAACATGCTGTTGATTGATTCCATGTCGATGGCGTCGAAAATGAGCTTCATCACTTTTCGGTCCGTCGCCTGTGTGAATCTGAACTCTCGACTAGTCGAAAGAGAGAGAGATAGACTCACTTGTAGTAGACTCCCTTGCTTCCGTCAATTTTCCGCTTTGGCTTGATCACTCGCAAAAATTTCTTCGCCACGGCGCTGTGTAGATGCTTGTCCTCGATTGTGCCTTTCATTACGCGCTCTTTCTTTCCTTAATTTTACTTTTATGAGCAAACAAAATAGCCTTACCGTTATCCATATCTGCTCCGAGATACTTGATAATCTCTTTTCGACCCTCTTCCGTTTTGAGGAGTTCTTGGCACACAAAGTCAAATCTGTCCTGTTTGTTGAAGAAGATCATCACGCCGCATTCGTGAACTGCTTGCATCCCGAGAACAATCTGGAAGTTCTTTGCTGCTCAGTTTTTGAGAGAGAACTTACGTCAAGGACTCGAACACTTCGATCCATGGCCGTAAAGTTCTCATTGTTCTCGTCGATCAAATTGAAGTCGGCCATTGAGGTGACGAAGAGCAAAAAGTTCTCGCTACCGTCACTCGTCGTCCTGACCCATTGCTGGATGAATTCGGGGAGCTTTTTCTGGAAAGAAATATGTTCTAGACAGTTGAAATTTAGGATAAGCGCCGAAGTCATAGTAACCAGAGTCATGTGTCAGTCTAATGGTTACGGTAATTTCAAGGTTGGGCAGGTCAAAGCGCCTTCTGATCCGTAACTTCTAGTGCTCACCAGTTCCGAGGCCTGCCCTCCCATGTCATGAATCTGCATCTTCATCTTTTTGATCCCAAACCGGAAATCTTGAATGTCGGTAGTCGGATAGCGCGAATGTACAATGTCTTCGCAAGTGAGCTCCTCGTCCTTGTCGAAAATCTTCGAAATGTGGTCGTCTGTCAAAAAGTGTAAAGTTCCGTCCTCAAGACGGTAGTCGCTGCTCATCTGATGGCATCGTTCCAGGGACTTTTTGATCTGAAAGAAGTTTTCTTCGAGAAATAATAGAAACCAACCGCTTCATCATCCAATATCCTAATAATATCTGTGGCTAATGTGTCTTCGACAGTGATGTCATTCGCGCCTCTCTGGATCTCGACATCCAAATCTTCCTTGGCGTCTTTGATTCGACTAACACTCTCGGGGACAGATATCGGCTGTCGCCATTCGTGTGTTTGCTAAATTTGAAAATTTTTAAAGTTCGGGAGAAGGCAAACCTCGATTAGATTGTAGACGGCCGTCAGAATATTGAACTTGATTCGTCGCTTGAACTGATTCAGTTCCAGACGACTGAAAATGCTCTCAGATTCTATCTGTCCCCAGTTTGAGTCAAAAGCCTGAATGGGAATAGTGAGAAACAAAGAGTCAGTCATACTTTGTACTCTTTGGGTGTTTCCTTACAGAGACATTTCAGCTGTCTGACTACTGTAGTCTTTCCAGCTCCTCCCGTACCGACCATGAAAAATCTGACGACATTCTTGGGGTTCTAGACTCAAAATTAGTTGGAGTAAACAAAAGAAAACCTCAGGGTCATCGATTCCGTCGTCGAGTTTGCAGCAGTCCTGTCCCATAGCTTGCTCTAGGGACTGATAGGGTCGGTCTGAGCCATGCGATTGATAAGAAAAAGAAATGGGATAAAGAGAATATTTGCAGAAAAGTTCATTATTTCAGGTTGCCATCAAGAACAACATCGACGTCTTCTACTTTGCGACGGTCGTGCCTCTGATGATCTACTTTAGTGACAAGGGACAGATGGAAAAGAGAGAATTCCTGGACATGTGGAAGGAGATTCCCGAACAGAATGAGCTCCAGTTTACCATTCAGAACCCGCAGGGACTGAACGCTGGTGAGTATTTTTGGATTGCGGGTTATTTAAAATGTGGGTGGGAGATAAGAGAATGACGTTGATTGGAATGCCGGGAAGGTAGCGAATTCCTGAGCTTACTAAGACTGTGTGGAATGACAAGAACAAAGTTCCTCTGGGAAGTAGGGTCTCTGCTCTAGCTTCCAATAAAGCTGCTGAGTCATCGTCCCAAAACGATCAAGATACTTTGAGCAAACAAATAATTCTTTTTGGCTTGGGAGACATGATCCTGTCCTGTTCAAATGAGTTTTTGACTCTTGGTTTTTGAAGTTTTAAAGTTTTCGACTATCCCGATTTCTATATAGACAGATCTTTCACTCATTCCGTTTGCTACACTAAATTCACTACTGAATATAAGAGTATCTTTTGTATCTTGAGAGACTCTGTACTCTTGTTTATGTCTTTACTCAAGTTTCACAGTCTTGTCTAGTGACCCTGAGATCTCCCCGATACTTCTGAATATTACGACATTAGATTCGTCTGGGCTAGAAATTGAATCAGTGGCCCAGTCTCAGATAGAAATAGAGACATTCTCCTTCTCCAAAATGTTAGGTAATTGAACTTTCGGGCAAACTACTGATTTCTCCTACTCAACAGTCTCTGGATCTCTTTCTTTGACCCGTAACACTCAATTGATGTGATAAAATGTTACCGTCTAGCTTGTTAGGATTGAGAATCACTGGGTCTATAGAATCATGCAATTCTTAACAACCAACTTTCAGATGCGATCTGCAGCAAGCTGCAGCAGAACAACGTGATGACTGTGGCCAGAAGAAGCGTCGAAGGACAGGAGCTGCTCTACCATTCGATCAAGTACACCAACGACATTTACGTCCTCAGCGAGCTCAAGATTCATCAGGGCTCCAATAATCTCACTGTAAGTCCCTTCTCTCTTCGAATCTTCAAACAAAATTTGTAGCTCTCGTTGAAGTCTCGTCACACCGTGGCCATTAGTAACGTCAACGAGATGTTCACCCTCATTCTGTCCAGCTAAACTGCTTCCAAAAAGCTTCAAAATAAGTGATTTCAATGGTTGTGTGAAATATTTATTGTAATTACAAGTCTTCCATAATAAATTTATATTTAAATTCTTGTGTTTGCACTGGCTCCGTGTCTCTCTCTGGCAGGTGTTTGTCCCTGCTGTAAAGTCGCCCTCACGCACTCTCTGGATCAGTTTCTGCTCGGGAGATAAGATAACTTTGTCCTTCCTCTTTAATTAGCAGTAGGAAATGCGTATTTGGGTAGCTTCTTTGATTTTCTATGGTTTTGTATTTGCTGTCTGCGAAATTCTCCGATTTCTTATCGCGGCTATCTTTCCTCCAAAGCTCCTTCGGACGCAGCTTCTTCTAGAGGTTAGTCAACAAACAAAGTTTTGTCTTGGGGGAGACGGATTTTATTCTTCCAGTTCGTCGGAACCCTCCAAATATGTACTCCAATGTTCGACGTCGGGACAGTCATGGACGCCTACGGTATCTGGGGAGTGTTTATTGAAATTACAGTAAGTTTTCTTGCCTCAATTAAAATCAACAGAATCTAGGTGATAGAGATCGCCAACTGTTGTCTGATGCGCGACGCTGTGGCTAATCCTTGTCCCTTGGTCACAGCCTGCTATCGCAAAGGAAAGGCTCTTCGTCGAGCTCTGTACGTCTTCCTAGTCCAGATGGCAGCCGCTTTCCTCTCTTTCCACCTGGCCCGCTTCTTTTGGACCTTTGAAATGCATCCAAAACACACCGAGTTGTTAGAAGATGATGAACTCTGTACGTCTGATCTCACGGCAAGTAAGTCGCACTCTGATTTTCTACCAATTCTTCATTAGGTAGCGCTGACTGTCGGTTGTTTGGTGGAAGGACTGGCGACCTTTGTGGCCAAATGGTTCGAGAAGTGGTCGAGTGAACAGTTTGGAGAGTCGTGGTCCGGATCTATAGCTGGATCAGTCTTTAGTGGATTCGTCTGCGCACTTGGTAAGGACTAACTGCCTCTCGACTATCTCTCACCTGTCCCTGTCCAGCCTGAACTAACCGTCTTTCAGGAATCACCTATACCGGAATGTACGCGAATCCCATAGTCGCTTGGGCCTGTACCTTCAACTGTCTAGGAGTCAGTCATCTCGGTCACTTGATCGTCTACTGGCTGGCGCCTCTCTTTGGATGGTCAGTCTCTATTTCATTCCCTGATAACAAAAGATACAGGTACTTGGCAGAGAAGAATTTTGGCTTTGAGGAAGGTGACTATGAGGAAGAAGTAGCTGAAGAAAAGAAGAAAGAATAAAATATATTTATTACGGAAACTAGAATAAATATGTCTATGGCTGCTGTTTCCTCCGTCTCCGCAAAACTGCTATCCAGAGGATTACGGTAAGAACTGATATGAGTAGGTTGCCGACTGTGAATGTCAAGATGAGCCATTGGTCGAGGATTCGGACCTGAGCTCCATTTATTTTCAATGATGGTATAGATACCTCTGGACAGGAGGGTAAAGGCTGGTCAACCACGGTCATGGAACCGGAAACTACGTCCAATGTACCGACGCCTCTGATCTTTCGAAGCCGGCTGTGGTGGTCGTGGTGGTGATGGTGTCCGTCCTCGCCAGCGAGATGGGGACAGTCTTTGGGAGGAGTCACTCCCTCACAGCCACCGTCGAATTTGACACAGAGGGTGACCTAGAACGACAAATTGTCTCCCTGTCTATTATTGTTGTTCTCGGTCTCTCATTGTCAGCCTCGCCGGTTCTTCCTCAGTCTTCTAATTCGTCTATTTCACTGTACTCTTACCTGGCACTGGAACTGAAGAACCGGTCGATCTGCATACTTGAAGACATGGTAAGGCTTGTATGCTAGTCTCAAAGATGGAGCATAGTCCGGTGTTGACAGGAGAACTGCATCCACTCCACAGCCCTTCTCAGTCAAAATCTAAACCAACTGACTCTGATGGCATAAACTCGAACCGACCTCAACTTCATCCCCATGACCATTATCTACGTAGCAAGAATGAACAAGCATTCCAAAAGTGTCCTGATCGTTCTTCTCCAGACATTCCCAGCGGTGATAAACACTTTCTCCCAGAGTCGCGTACTTGACCACCTCCCCGTCCGGACTACCTTTTCGGAGCGTGTAGGAACAAACTGGCATCTCGTACATCTGCTCACGGAACTGGGTTGTGATCATACTGTAAAATTCCTAATCTTTGGGATTACTGTAAAGAAAACCTGACAGAGAGAGGAACAGTCACATGCTTGTCCGCCTCCATGTAGAAGCACTGAACCTTGACTGTCTGGTCGACTTTGGTCATGAACCTGAACTCGGAATAGATTTCATTCAGACGGACTCTTACATAGAATGGAACATGAAGACTACAGTAACCTCGACGTAGATTCCTCTCGGATTCAGTGAACGGTATCTGTGTACGTTGCACTTGTTGAACGGGACAGTCAGTCCAATTGAGCGTGAATCAGAAAACTGTTCGGGGCCGGCTCGACAGTCTTCATCGTGGAAATGGTCCATGACAAAGACAAAGCCATCAAAAGGCTTTTTGGTAGTCGCATGGACTCCGATTCTCTCGGGCCCACAGATGACTTCTGGCGTCCCGGGACGGAACTCGGTCTTGCACATGTCCCAGGTCAGAGAGTCGGCCAGAACACCATCCAATTGATCCCAGCCTTCGACTGTCAGAACTCGCACAGGATTTCCAGCTATCTGAAAGTCTTTTGATGAGGTCGCTGAAGTCTATCTAGCAGTTCTGTTCAATGTCATTCTCTCTCAGAACTCACCTGATGGAGCTGATGAACATTGACCAGATTGGTCACTCCCACTCCGAAGATGGTCACATGGGCATCTCTCAACAGTTGGGCAGCTTCAGCCACTTCGTCCTGACTCTGTCCATCCGTCACGACAATCACGATTTTGGGAACATCTCCGCCTCTTGACTCTTCGAATCCCTTCATCAGAGCAAATCTCAAAGCTGCTCCCGTATTCGTTGCTCCTGACTGGTAGGTTACCCGCTGGATGGCCCATTCTAGCTGAAAAACAAGAGTTTAAACCGGTGCAGATAAGTTACCTGATTGGGAGAAGTGTGCTGTTTGAGAGAAAACTCGAGTCGGGGAGACTCGGCAAACTGGATCAGCGCCAGATGAGAGCCTTCGGTCGAGACATTGAGTCGTTGGGCCAGATGCAGAGCAAATGCTATCTGGAAAAGTTGGCATGAGATTTATTAGAAAGTAACATGACAAATGAAAAGTTCCAGATGAATTCGGAACTAACACTTTTTAAGGTGGAATTGAACCTCTAGGGCCCCGAAAAAAAGAATTGGATAGCAGTGTTGAAAGAGCAGAGAAGCAAACAATGGGAAAGAAAGTTTCGTGATGTCTAGAGAGCGTGTTAGGATTGAAAGTACCACTTTTTACTCACCTCTACTCAGATTTGATGTCCTTTAGATAAGTCGGTCAAAGTAAACGGATTTTGTTAGAATATAACAAATTTCTTCTAACTCTCTGTGTCTGTCAATTTCGCCATAATTGACTTTGTGGAGATACAATAAAAGTTTTTGTTTTCTTCTGGAAAACTGTTTCAAAAGCATCGAAGACAATTAATCAGTTTGGAAATTATAGTGTTCCCAGAACTTTGGTCTCTTTCGCAAGAACTGCTTTAGTAGCTTTTGAGTGGAGGTCACAGGAACAATCGTCAATGGGGCTGATGTACAATAGGACATTGATAAATACAAAAGTAGCACCAAAAACCAGTTTTATACCGAAACATCACACGAATCTTTTTGAGTACACGTTCTAGCAAACTTAGCAAAAAGTTTGACATTTCCTGATTAGAGAAACTTCCAACCTATATGACTAGTTTCCAATAGTTTTAAAGGACAAACTCATGTTTGGTGTTCTCTGATAGTGCCAGTTAGGGACAGAAGAACTGGAACTGGGGTTCAACCATTCAAACCCCTACAGTAATTCGAAGTTTTTCTCTCCTTCAAACTCACCTGATTTCTGAAAGTGTCATCTCCCACCGATCCCGAACCATCTAGAAGAAGAACGACGTCGACTGCCTTGGAGGTTATGCATTCTAAAAAAAATTTCCCTCCAATTCCAACAAACAAAACAAACCGTGAATGAGCTCTGAATCAATCAGACCGTTGTCGATCGGATGGGAGAGAGTTCTGACTGTGAGAAGTAAGAGCACCAGCTGAATTTTCTAATAAACTCATCCAAAGATCCCCGAACTGACCGACAGACGCATGGCATGGCGGGCGGCCGTGGCTGTTGCGGCAGAAGATGAGGAGGGTGTGATTGCGCGAGTGTGGCGGCTCTTCGGATCCCGGTCGTAAACCTGCTGGTCGCAAATCAGACGAAGAATAAACAAAGGAGACGAGAGCTACTTTTTGGTGGAGACTAATGGCGTTCGGCAGCCTGATCTCTTCTTTGGACAAGCCGGTAGTCATTACCCAGAGGCGAGAGAGAGAATGTTTCCAAAGGATTGTAATAACACGATCAACTTCTTCTGGGGGGATAAAAGAGCCTCTGCGCCGTCGTAAACCTAATTGACCTTATGTGATGACTCGTGCGGGTAACCTCATGAGAACAAAGACGATCTGATCGAGTACTGAGATAGGTAGGACTCTGATAACACGATTAGCTCCTACTGGGGATAAAAGAGTATGATTACTACAAAAATGCTGAATCTCTCAGTTACTCAATCTCTCGGCCTCTCACAGTCAGTCAGTCTCTCTCCAAACTTTAAAAATCTCTGCGCAAGGAACTAGCCGCATTTTCGATTCAATTTTTGCGCAACATCTCGCCGAGAGAACAGCTGTTCTGAACTCTCTTGAAAGGTGAAGATAGAAAAGAAGTGAAAGTGTGAGATGGAGAAGAAAGTGGGCCTGCTGATGACGGATCAAACAGGGTCTCTGTGATAGCCGATGGGAGGCGAGAGTGGCCCCATTCATTCATTCTCATTCGCCAGTCGCCGAATTAAGAGAGAAAGCTAGCAGATAAAGCTTTTTATTTACAAAATCAGTGGGATGATGACTTAGTCGTGATTCTTCGTGTCGGGACTCTTCTCCGACTCGTCCAGATTCGTTTGCCCTCGTGGGGGGACCAGCAGAGCACTGAAAGAGAGACAGTGATTTCTAGAAGAATTCAAACCTGTGAGGATAGAAAGTCTTGCTCCAGGCCTCTGCCGAAGGAAAGGGACCGGCAGTCAGCATGGCATAGGCTGCCAGCTGGGGATGGAAGAAGGCTGGCCAGGGAACGGCGGAAACTTTCTGTCTCTTGTCCTTCATTCGACGGTTTTGAAACCAAACCTGTAAAAGTTTCTGTGAGAGAGTTCATAAATCTCTAATCGGATTCGATTGTTCTCTCGGCGCTCTCCCCTTCCAGTTCTCGAACACACAGGCGGTCAGATAAACCAGCTCATTTGAATATGCGCCAAATCTCAAGGACATCTGCCTCTTGAACTCTCTATCAATTTGGGACATGAAACGTCTACTGGGTAGAAAGTTGTATGTAATAAGAAAGCAGAGTTCTTATGTTTACAAATCATGGTTTCCAACCGTTTGTTACAGTATCATATTGTCTTTTCTGACTGCGATAACTTCAAAAGTGGTCTACTGGTACAGGACACGAGATTTGCCAAAAAGCCTTGCCAATTGAATGGTCCAAATCTCCCGAAAACTAAGTTTCCCAGCAGATCCTAATGATGAAAGTTCACAGTGCTTTAAAAAGATTACTCATATAAAATTTCTCATATGCTCACAAAAACAGTTCTGGAATGATTAACAAATTCATTTCTAATAGTTCTTATAGGAACTAACTCCCTAACTAAAAACTCTTCTTTTCTTCCCGGCTCCCAGGAGTCTTGACACTGATTTGTTGGACCCCCTCGTTGTATTCATCATCCGAATTCATCATGTCGCCTGATGTCGGCTTATGCAGTCCCCTAGGCTCTCCCCAGAGGATTTTCAATAGCTACAGTATCCCTCTCTTACCTTTATTGTTCCTTCTGGAAGATTCAACTCCGCTGCCAGCTCGCCTCTCGTCTTCCGGGAGACGTAGTTCTCTTTGGCAAATTCCCTCTCCAGACGGGTAATCTGTTCCCGTGAGAAGGCTGTCCTGTACCTTCGGATCTGACTGTCATCGTGACGGGGATCTGAATTTTGTAGAATTCCCCCGGAACATCAGGCGCTAATAGGATCTCATATGGTCCTAATCGTCGTCTTTTAATTCCTATGGCAGTCAATTAAAACGCAAGATAGACGCAGTATGGCATGTATAATGTGTGTCCAATTAGTCGGCTATCTGGTAATAACACGTAATTGACAGCCACCGTAGAGACAATAGGGAAAACGGCTCGGAATTTTAGGGAAACTACTGTAATGCGGAGGGGAAACAATCAGGACGGAGTATCTTTGGGGACTCGCTCATGTCGAATTATGAACAAAGTGGCCGGGCCACGAAAAAATAGGGTGCGAGAGACAATCACGCGCCACTTGACAAGTCTTTACTTTGAGCGAATAGGGGGCAATGTTATTTCTTAGAACATTGGGCGCTTTGTTGCGATTTGAGAGCTCTTTAAAGGCAAGAAGAGAACCAAAAAGTCAAATTGGAACATACGAATATACAACTACCATAATCAATCTTCACTGTTTTCGAAGCACCTTTTGATAATTCTAGGTGTTTAGAAGTTGTAGGCAAGACCGAAAACTATGGTATTGTAATCACAGAACTTGAAACCCCTGCTCGTTTTCTAAAAAAAATAGGTCAGGCAAAGAAGTTGGAGTGAGATGAGAACGGGTCTTCAACGTAGCAGAAGAAAACATTAGAGTTAGTCATCAAGAAAGCTTCTAGGAAATATTGTGTAGTCAGAATTCTGGTGTCTAGTAGATAAAACGTAGAAAAGTGGTACAATAGCATGTTCTTGAACCTTTTTGAGGCGGACACGTACAATCAAGTATCACTGGTAAATAAATACAAAGAATCCCGGGAAGGACGGAAAACTATCGAAAATTTGAAACAACTCGTCGTTATTTCGAAACTTCTGAAACCGTAGGATTAATTTCTACCGCAGAAATATGTTATCAGGGAGGGAAGTCCCCTCTTCTTTGATCTTCAAAGTTAGTCCCTTTATTTTTTGTATCATTGCGGTTCAGTGTTGCATAAATATTGCCAATCTACTGAGACAAAGACAGAGATAGCTACGAAATAATCACTAGCCGGTAAGTCTAGTCAACTGAGAGTTACAGTAGCCCTTGGTCTCTCAATGCCAAAGTGATTTTCCCAATGATGTGCGGCGTCCTCAAAAGAACAAGTTTGTTGTGGCAATAAACGAGCCCCCTGCACAATTACAACCGTCTCGGCGCTCACCTTCTCATAATTGCTACCGTATCCGCCTGGTCGTCCTTTTAGGGCTTAATCGCTATCTCCCACCCCACTTCTTTCCTCACCTACTTGTTCTGAAAGGCAATCAGTGAAAAGTGTCATTTTACCTCTACGGAGGCTAGGAAGCTAATCACCGTTAATCGCCAGTCCGGCTGGCAGCTGCAACCTGTGGCTTGAGGACAATCAGATGCTCATTAGCATCTGAGGGCGATCCGTCATGAGGACGTGAATCTCGCTGGCGAAAATTAGGCAGCTGGAGACAAAGGACACCCACACGATGGAGAGCTTCTGAGCTTTGGAAAAGGGCAGGGGCTTTGAAGGGAAGGTAAGATTTCGGTGGTCTTTGAAGGTGTTATGAGGATCATTGTATAAATCTCCGGAGTAAGTTGAAGCCTGTGAAAACTATTGTAGACAACTAAAAACTACACAGACTTCAATTTACTGCCAACTATTGTTCAGTGATACCATCTCCAAAGACCACCAGAAATTGCGTGGCCTTTCCAAAGTCTGCGGCAAGAAATTCTTTTAGAGGAATTGTGATCGGCCAGCAAAAGAAGACGAAGGACATATAAAAAAAGTTCGGTAATAGTTCGGCAGGCGCCCCCCTTCGTTTGAAATTTTGCGCTGGAAGCTTCGAAATGAACCATTTTCGCATTTTCCTTAATTTTTCATCAACTTTTAGACTTTCTAACTATTTTCATCGGTTTCAGCGTGTAAAAAAACCCCCTGCATCATGAATTCACACCATTGTGCTTTAGATGGTTTAGATTCCCCCAGACGCGCTCCCCTCAAAAAACTACCTCGTTCGGTAAAAGATTAACATGACAAAACTTGACATGTTACGCTAGTCTCGACAACTGCGGACACCACTACAGACAGACAGACAGACGGTCACCATTGCACTTTAGTAAAGATGTCTGACAAAGTTTTCGGAAAACTCTATTTTTCTTAAACTTTATGAACTTGTTCGAAAAGGCTATGTGAACATAGAAAACTTCAACTAAGCAATGTACATACCTGTTAAAAGCTAAGCGGGTAAGCGGGTTTCTAACAATAAGAAAGTAGAAAGGCAATGACTACAGTAATGAAAACTGTTTCAATAGAGTTTTGAAATGATAGTTACAGGGGATATCTTTTTGGACATGACTAGGATCAAAAACTGTTCTTTAATCACCAAAGGGACTTCGAGTAATCAAAAAAAGGTGCTTAGATAATGAACAGTAGGTTCAATCAACAATATTAAAAAAAACCCAACCTGCATAGGGATGGAGACGATGAGCTCCGACACTGGAGTCTCTCTCGGGAGAGTACTCTTCCTGTAGTCGTTCTGGCGGCGATAGCTGAACATTTTCTCTCTCTTAACACCTACTAATGATTAGTTACCTTATCACCAATGAGTGAGTCGATGTGGAACGCCATGGGCTGAACTGATGTCTTTTGTCTACGGTAGTCTGACACGGGGCCACGCCCCGCGCACTCAACCAATCCGCAATCATTTCCGCCCACAGACAGAGTCTCATACACAAAAAGGGACGCGGAGATTAAGATGGGACTGATTCTTTTGAGGGGCAAGTAGAAACATAGAAAAGAACTGGATGAATGTAGTGAGAGCTAATGCTGCTGCTCTAAAGAACCTGGCTGTTTCTCGTTGATCAGTTCAGAACCAGAAGCGAGTTTGAGTTTAAAATGATCAACATTTCAAACAACTACTAAGCGGAGAAGAAAAAGATTCTTTATATTAGTCAGACTACTGTAGTTTGTGTTAGTTAGACTAAATTGTCGATTCTTAGTCAATTTGCAAATCTTTCTTGACCGTAAGTCAGGCCTTGTGTACCAAAACAGCAGCAGTTCTTTTCTTTCCAACTTGTAAGACATTCGCAATTTATTTTCTTTTTTTTTTCAAGACAGATTTTGATCGACGAATCAGCGGAACTTCTGGGCAGCGCCAAAACAACATCTTGCTTGAAGAATCTCGAAAGCTGACTTGATTTTTTCATGTTCAGTAAAACCTATTTAAACCAAAAAAAAAACCTCTCACTTCTATTGTTACTATTTTGACCCAGTTACAGTAGAACACAAACATTCTACCTTTCGGCTTCGTGATGGTCAAGCTTCGATGCGTCAATCGGGTGCTCTGATTCGAACGGAATCTTCAAACTTTTATATAATTGTCAGATAAGGGAGTACAGACAGCCGGAAATGCTCGTCCTTGACAGTCCGCTACAGACAATCCTCTTGTCCGCAGGTGTGGCTTCCGCTCATTTACGACATAATCTCTCCCAATTATGTCGACAAACGGTCGTCCCAGAAAAAGACTCTCTATCACACAAGCAAGGGCTGTAGATTATCTTCGTGATTGTGTCGTCCGTCTTGGCGTGACTCGAATTGTGGCCTGGCTGCCATTCTGAGTGGGCCATTTGTCAGCTTAGCATTCGTAATGCCCATACTCTAGAAATTGGCGGACGGAGCCTTATGGAAATGTGCACGGATTGAAGCAAGGGGCAGTCATATCAGAACACCCATTTGCATAATAAGACAGAAACAGTAAAGAGTGTCTGTTTAACGAAAACGCCAATTAGACCAACATGCTTGCTTGGTTTTTGTTGTCACGCATTGTGTTGTCAAATCCTACTGTTCTTGTCTCATTTGAACAGCTGAATGTTCATATAAATGAGACTACATTAGCATGGGATAGTCTAAAATGCAGGCCTTCGTTCTACTGCTCCTTATTGCGGTAAATAGGAGCGAATCTGATCACTCAATAGTTTTTAGAGTAGTCTCGCTCAACAGATTACTGAGGCTGAGGGGTCTGAGAAACCAGCAGAGACAGTTCCACAAGAAGAGGCTCCGGTTTCTGTAACAGTACCAGCTGCCTCTGTAGCAATAGAACAACTACAGGCTGTTTCTGCTCCGTCCGTACCAGCAGCTCCAGTTCCAGTCCCTGCTCCAGTCCATGTTCCACCTCCTGTACAGGCAACTGCTCCCGCCCCTGCTCAACAACTACCATGGCCTTTTGGTAGTCCCGACGTGAGTTAGCCTTATTTCCTGATGGTTTGCTTGGTCGTACATTGAACTGTAGGAAGAACTATATGATACTAGCTGGAGCTTTCCCGTAAGAAACTAATAGTCTGGATAGTAATTTTGAACTAGACTTCAATTGATCTGGCCTCTGCCGTATCATTGATTTCACAAAATTCTAGTTATCACCCAAAAAAGCATCATAGCGCTGGTTTAATTACCCAAGTTAGAGGTACCTAGTGCTTTCGACCCTATTGATGTAGAGGGTGAAAGAAATTTTGGAACGGCCTTTCCTCAAATAGAATGGCAACAAACATGCTCGTTAGAGCCAGGAGTCTCCGAATAAGAATAACCGGACAGTACAGCACAAGTCTGCGAGAAATACAAGTTACATGGTGACAGAAAAAAACTGGTGATTTTCTACTCCATTTGCAGTCCTTCCCAACATTTGCCCCTATCACCTTTCCTACTCTACCACCAATCAATCTTGGAAAACTGTTGGTTAGTCCCTATGTCTTTATATAAACCTTTATGTCTCTTCCAGCAAGGAGCAGCTGGAGCTGTTCCAACCAACGCCTTTGAACTGCCAACTCTGGCTCCTTTCGATCCAAGCAAGCTCTTTGTAAGTCTCTGTCTGTTCCTCCGAAAAGGAATTTAGAGTGGCTGGCCCACGCTTGGTCCTCTTCCAACACTGGTTTGTTCAGTTTCTGGGAGTACTGTAAGATGATGTTCAGGGACCTTGGCCAACTCTTCCACCTCTTCAAAATATCTTTGTGAGAGATCGTACCATTTTGTTGTTTCTCTGCTAACAAGTTTAAAAAGAAAATTTTGCTACTCATTTTAGCAAAAAAATATTATTTTTAGGGCAGCCTTCCGACACTCGGACCATTTCCCACACTTGTAAGTTAAATTGATTTCAATCAGCACATTTCAGGGTCCATGGCCCACATTGCCCCCATTTCCGACTCTCGATCTCTCCAAACTATTCGTGAGTTTCCCAGAAACAAAACAAGGTGATTGTAGGTAACTCCATCGCCTGTTACTCAACAATGTATCCCGAAACTTTTGACCGCGGCTAAACAGAATCAGACGTTTGCCGGTCAGCTGAACAATTTCACAGCCGAGGCGAATGTTGTCGGTGCTCTCATTGCCGCTCTTCAACAGGTGTATCCATTGGCTATTTGGTACGAGAATTTAGGCCAAATACGACTGTACTGCTGATCAAGCCATCAGACTGACGGAGCTGGTTCAGAAGAACCAAGCTACTTGGGAACTTATGAGTCAGGTGAGAATTACTGGTCTGACTAAACATTGGTTATGTATTGTAGGACTGGGAAGTTGAAAGGTTCTCTATAATTCTTGACTCATAGGAAATTTATTAAAACTAACGTCGGTAGAGAAACTGAAGTGGACGACTATCTGGTGAAACTGGCGAAGAAAATAAGCTTTCAGCTACTTAAGTAGTTGGCAGGATTAGAGTTAACTTGTTTGAACAAGTTGGTAGTTATCTGATACGTTTGAATTCTAGTGTCAACTTTTGCTTTGAGAGTCAAGATTCTAGCGGTTCTGACGACAGTAGGCGAGAGAGGATTCCAATAGGAGAATTGCAATTCATTTTTTTTAACTTCCAGAGATAGGTCTGTTATTCATCGAATTTCTTTATACTTTGCTCTGACTCTTCCTTAACTATTGGCTTCTCACTGGTTATTTGTCTAGCTAACGTACTGTGAGCTCCTGATCTGTGATTGCATCATTGAGATATTTTTCCAGTACGGTCAAACACTCTCCGTCGACGACCGACAACAAGTCAAGAATCTGATCGTGGACAACAACTCGCTCGGACTGTCGCTGTGGAGTTTCAACAAGGGATTGGTAAATAGACAATCTTCGCACCAAAGAACAGATTCAGACAAGTCTCCTGAACCCGACCGCCTCCCAGCAACTCTCCCAAATCTCCACACAACTGTCCGCCATCTCGTGGCAATTGCTCTTCAGTCCAATTTAATATTTACCGGTATTATGTTTAAGAGGTCAAGCAAGAGGTTAGAGATCACGTGTCGTTTAAGTGAATTGGGCATGTCTTTCGTAGAACCCGATGACGAGGTGGGGGTACCTGGAACAATAAATGATAGTTCGTTTTTCTGCAGTATACTGTATCGAAAGGTACGCAATTACGTAGCCTACTTTTTTTAGATCGAAGACTTCATTTTCCAATGTTTTAGAACGTTGTAGATTTTTTCTACAACTTCCGGAACTGGAAAGTCAAAAAAATGTCGTTTTCGACTCGAAAATGCTGATTTCATCTACTTGTTCACCAACAGAAACTTACTGTACGTTGGCAATCTTAGAGTCTATCATGACAGCCTCTCCATTCTCGAACTTGACAAGGAATGTGATTTCTCCTCTCTTGGCACGGGCTCCACCGATGATTTCGATCGGATCTCCTATTTTCTTCGGTTTGGCCGACTCGACTTTTTCTGAGCTTTCCCACTTTCTCTTCTTCTCGCGGTTCTCCTTGTCCTTCATCTTTCTTTCCTCTTTCTCTTTACTCTTCTCCTTGCTTTTCTCTTTCTCCTTTTCCGGCTCTTTCTCCGTTTCTACCTTCTTCTCCGGTTCCTGGCTCTCACGCTTCTCACTCTGAAGAAAATGCAATACAAATCTCAAGCGAATATGTACCTTCTCCTTCTTGGCCCTCTCGTTCCTCTCAAACTCTTCGACCAGCTCGGGGCAGTCGATGTTCTCCTCCGGCTCCCAGGTACATTCCTCCATCGGGAAGTTCATCCACTTGAGGTAGTACTCCTTCTTACCATTCTTGATCCTCTTTTTCATGACCTTCTCCACAACATACTCCTCGATTTGGTCGTCGCTCTCCATAGGCACCTCCGGGTTGCTCATCTGCAAGTTTCTTTTTTTGAAAGAGGACATGAATCAATAGATGCTACGAAGAGGAGTGATCTACAGTAGGTCAGCAGTATGGGACGGGTGGAATAAAGCCATACCAATACTACTTAATTTAGATATCCGAATGAGTTAAACTTCCAGAGGAGATCTACACAATCAGGTACACAAGACAGTTTAGAAATCGATAGTCGAGATGAAGAAAAGAATCGAAAGACAAAAAAGTCAGAGACATTAGTAGGAAAGAGAGATGAAGAAAAAAAGAATCAAGATATCGAAAGACAAAAAAGACAGAGACACGGAAGAGTCAAATCATAGTAAAAGGATATGAACGAGAGAATCGAGCGAGTATTGAGTGAGAACTAGTTGGTGTAGCCAGCATGGTAAATCGAAACTCGGAAGAGAAAATAGAGATATACCGAGTGATCTAAAAAGAACTGAATTGAATCAGAGAAAGAGTAAGGAGTCGGAAACTGATATTAGATCCATTGGAAATTCGAAGCAATAACATGGAAAATGAGACGCTAGGTGAGAGAACAAGAATGGTGTCACACTGGAGAAGAGACAAAGACAGAGACGTTTAATTTAAAGAGGGACAGAGTCAGACCAGCTGGTACCTCGGAACATTTTCGGAACGTTACGCAAATTCGGAAGAAGTTCGTAATCGTCTAAACAGCTCAAAACAAGTTTTGAACTTACAGTTAGAGGGAGGAGAACGGGTCGGGACAAGGAAATTTTATTTCAAATATCGATAAGTTCCAAAAGGGTAGGAAAAGTTGGAAGAGAAGCTACTCGGTGAGTAAATCGAAAAGTGACTGTTTTTGAACCTATCGAAGCGGGAAAGCGATCCGACCTGGATCCTGCCGCGAAAAAGCCGTGCAGCCGTTGCATAACCGGGCTCGAAATTTGAATTTCTTCACGTTCCCAGCTCTTTTCATCGCTTTCCTTCTCCTCCAAAAGTATCGATTTGCAAAGAAGGTCCTCGAAGATTCCTTGAAGACACAATCATGCCGAAAAAGGCTAAAAAAGTACGTTTCTGAAGAACTGCTGAGAAAATGACCAAATTTTTAGAGGAAGTCCCAATCACAGGACTCTTCCAGTGGCGGGGAAGAAGAAGCCGCACCGAGTCAGACTATTGACTACAAGATTGTTAAGAGAAATGGAGCTTTGAAGCACGATTTCGAGGAGCTCATCAAGAGTAATTGGTCAATGGACAGAGTTAAGCCAAATTATAGGTCCGAAATACAATAATCTGGATCTGCTCGGTTCTTGTGAGCCAAAAGACTTCAATCAGAACTATTTTGAGACGACGGGACTCACGAAGCCGTTGTTCTTCCAGTGTGATCCAAAAGAACTGGGAATGAAGTGAGTTCGGGCTCATTGGTTTCGAAAACAGTTTATCGGACGGTCACTAAGTTTATATTTGAACAAGGTTCAGTACTCAGTTCAGTAATTCTTTCAATACTTTCTGACTGCTGGAACTCTGTCCCAGTTGCTGGATAGTTTCTAGACAGAATCTTTTATGGTGTCTAACCTTTGCCTGAGTTTACTGGCACAGGTCTGATGCAGGTATGTACGACTCCTGGTATTCTTCGTTGACTCGGTTCTTATATTATTGAGAGGTCTATTATACTGTACGTTTAGTCAGACTCATGAATTTCGGGGAACGGATGTTCCATGTAGGAGTCTAGTCTCCTGAGATTCTTGACTATTCTGCCACAACTTTGCCAGTTCCATGAAAAGTACGGATATCCATGATCTCTATCTGCTCCCAAGTATCTGTCAATATGTAACATGGAAATTTGTAAAGAGAAGATTAGGGTATGTTTTGAGTTTGTTTTGAAAAAGTTTCTAACATCAAAGGCAATTAGCCAGTTGGATGATTAAATTGCTGCGAGAGTGTGGACAGACACTATCTGGCAAAAATCTCTAGCCATGATAGGATTGTTGGAAGAATAAGAAAGGAATGGAAGTGGGGAAGATTATAAAACTTCGCAGAAGAGGAGACAGTTCTAACTATAGGATTGAAAGCCAAAGAGTTCACTGTGACATTCAGAATGCCCAATCCGGAGACCTTCTCTGAAGACGATGTCTTGGCAATGGTTGGTCCCAGAAGAGAGGTCGAGGTAGTCGTGGTCGAGGATCAGTCCTCCAGAACTGTCAATCTTCAGACTCTCATCGATTACTACAAGTGAGTTCTCTCACTATTTCCCTGACTCTCGATTCTTTAGGAATCCGGACGGTCGAGACCTGACCAATATGCTCTCTTTGGAGTTCTCCTACACCAAGCTTCGAGATTTTGTAGATGGTCCAGCCGTTGTGAATCAACTGGACTGGATCAACAAGTATTATCCAGACAATCTGTTGACCAGAACCGTTTACTTCAACGCCCACGATAATTTTGAATTCCATCAGCAATATCCGGCTGTTCAGAGGTAGTGTTTCTGGAAATTTCTCTCAAAGCGGGATTAGATACTGTCTGATGAGCACCAAAGGCTGCTATACAGATTTTCACATCGATTTCGGTGGAACCTCGGTCTGGTACCACGTTCTGAAAGGCGAAAAGCACTTCTTTCTCATTCCGCCAGACGAACAGAACCTCGTTTTGTACGATCAGTGGCAGAAAAACTACGAGCGTTCCGCTTTCTTGGGAGATATTGTGGAGAAATGTGTGAGGCTGACCCTGAAGGCTGGAGACACGGCTATCATTCCATCTGGTGAGAAATATTAGAACAAAAACAGTAATATTTAGGCTGGCTACATTCGGTTTATACGCCGGTAAAAAGTCTAGTCTTTGGTGGAAACTTTCTCCACTCATATTCGGCCGGAATGCAGTGTAAAATCTACAACTTGGAGCAGAAATTTCGGGTAAACATGAGTTGAAATCGATGGAACCATGGAAGAAATTTAGATTGGAATGCGGTACAGATATCCCTTCTTTGAAGAAATCCATTTTTACACAATCGCTAAGATCGTGGAAGAATGTACGGGGAGAAAGTACATGGGACCAATTACCAGAAATCCAGAGTAGGGCTTCCACAAACAAAAGACGAAAAATCTATTTAGCCACCAGTACGTTGGGAAAGAATGGATAGCTGAGCAGGGCCACCACATTCCGATCTCCTGGGAGTGGTTCAAGGAACTTGACAAGGCCAATAAGATCAAACGGATTCAAACAGCTGTTATGCCTGAAACGCCAGTCGTTCCAAACGACGATCCCATGATTTTCTACGATCCTCCTCCACAAAAGACTAGAGGAAAAGCTTACAACCACAAAGACCCTATTTATATTGAGGATGCACTTCCTGTTATGAAGCAGGGTGAGTTTAGATCATTCAACAAAAGGGAGAATTATTAATTTTGTACATTTGGAACTTGAAAAATGGGAAAGGGTAGAATTTGGCCAATTTTCCACGGTTTGAAATCCCGCGCAACATAAAAGTATGAAATTGAAAGAAGCGCGAAATCAAAGATTTTGCAATTCATTTTTCATGCAACTTTCTCTTTCATTTACCGTATTTCTTCTAATATAAGCACAGTGCTTCTATTTTTCAACCTCCTCATTTTGGGGTGCTTATATTAGAGCAGTGCTTATATTTTTTCGATGTAATATGAAAACAAATTTTATTCGAAAAAAATAACAAAAACGACAAAACTACTGTTCAAAATCAATCGAAATATCACTAGGATGATGCAGTCATCTTCGGAGCCATCGGTAGCGATTGAAAGTGCGCAAGACTTGAACGATTCTTGAATCTGCTCCGCCGGCAATTTCTTTCGAAATCCATTCAAGATATACTTCCATCGGTGGTGCAGCTGGATTTCCACCCTGTGTCAGCTTTTTCTCGCCGTATATCATCCAATTTTACCCAACACAACCATCTTGTCTCCGAATTGACGGATTATTTTAGGAACAAGCCTCTTTCTAGACTCAGTTCCAAGGGGCATTGATAATTAAGAGTCTGATCTTTATCCTTTCAGTCAATTGATGTCAAACGTCTGAATTGTAGCCACTCTATCTTCATTTGCAGCTCAGGTATCTAGGGACTTAATATTTTGGTTTTCTGATGCATACAGTTGATGACCTGCCGTCTATTCACCCGGAATTTAAGAGAGGCGGATGCATTGTCGTGAGAAGAGGCGAATTTGACCACTTGCTCCTTGAAATCCATTGTGTAACATCGTCTTTTTGCAGCTGGCGCTTCTTCAACCCCCAGAGAAGCCTCTTCTGCCGAATCCGACATTCTCAAAGCTGAAAAATGTTTGAGAACGAGAAATAAAAGAAGAAACAAAAAGAAACATGAATAAAAACAAAGGAAAAATGAACGAAAACGTTTTCGAAATCAAAAAACTATCATGAGCGACTGGCACGTGTAATTCTGCGCAGCAGCGACCATTTATTGCAATTCCAACACTGAAACAGACCATTGTTGTTTACTTCCTCGTTCTCACCCTGTATTGTCTCAAATTTATATAATTCTATTTACAGAGGTGCTCGACACCATTTCAAAGCCTCTGCTAATTGGCTACGAGTATATGCTGGATTTTTTCTTCACAAAAAAGTGTGTCGAACTGCCTCTTGTGATTACGCGTCCATCGAGTCTTCTTTACTGTTTTCAGTCCATTCTTTTGGCGAGAAGAAATCAGCTGGTAGGTTGTTTACAAGTTACGTGTGCTAATAACGAGTATAGGTCAATAAAGGAATCTCTCTACCTGATTCACCCAACATCTACTCTCCTGCCCGTATTCTGGTCGAACCTAGTCCTGTTCAACCATCGAAACAAGAGGGTCCTCCATCGAGACCAGATTCGGTTCTTTCTCATCGAAGCGAGGAACTCGGTTATTTCGAAGATATTGTCATGGAGTCTACGGTAGGGATTGATTTTGACTGCTGCATGTACAGCAGAGATGTGCGGGAATGAAATTCCCGCGGGAACGTGGGAAAAAAATAAGCGCGAGATTCCCGTCCCGCGGGACGCGGGAATAATTTTTAGACAGTAAAATTCCCGTGCATTCCCGCGGGAATTTTTATGATTCCCGCGGGAAAATTCAGACTTACGATTTTAGAGTTTTTCGTCCGGGAAGGACCTACTTTTTCGTTCACATATAGCTTATTTTTGTGTCATCGGCTTAGAACTGCCTTTTTGACTATCAGCTTGTTGAAAATCAGCGCGAAAGGTAGTTGCATAACGAAAACCCGACGAAAATAAGCGAAATTAGCCTTTTTAAAAAATTCCCGTCATTCCCGCGGGAAAAACTGCTTCTCACGGGAATATTCCCGCGGGAACGCGGGAATAAAAATGAGCACGGGATTCCCTCCCGCGGGACGCGGGAAATTTTTTTGGCCATTTCCGCACATCTCTGATGTATAGCCTGTGAAACAATATACACTAACGTGCTTCAGATGGCTAGCACAACAAAATCCGCTGAAGATGCAACGAATGACGACGTGGTAGAGCCAAAGACGGAAGAAGAAACTGCCGACGCCAAGAAAGAAACCCCCGACGAGATTGAAGAGGAGAAAACTGAGGAAAATAGCGAAGAACAAAGGTCCGAGGAGATGAAGTCAGAAGAGCCGGAGGAGCAGGAGACTGAAGCGGACGAAGCTGAAGGCAAAGAGGAGGAAGAGAAGCCGGGAACAACAAAGAAAGAGAAGAAGGAAAAAACGCCCAAGGCGTCTAAATCGACGTCCAAAAGAAAACACTCGTCGTCGGAGAAGAAGAAAAAGTCTTCCTTTGAGGAGGCCATAAATCGTAAGTTGTTTTTTACAATTGGAATTTCATCTTGATAAAAATGTTACGGGTTACGCTGTAAAGTTATCGCTTATGTAGCTTGAAATCACGAAATATTGTAATTTTCAGCCAAGGAAAAGAAGAAGAAACACGATCCGAAGAAGGACAAGCCGGAATTTGTCGGCGGCCTGCCAATGAACCCACTTACCGGTCCAGCAAGAGAAAACGACTATCATTATGACCCGATGAACGAGATGATGCCTCTAGGAACTGGCCAGTTGCGCAGCGCCTATCGAAAGTCGAAATTTGTTAGTTTTTCAGTTTTTTTAACATACAACATTATATTTAGAACATCGCCCCACCCAAAACGACCAAAATTTACAAATTGGACCATAAGCCGTCGACAGAAGAGGAAGAACCGACCGAGGAGCCGTTCTATTCAGAGCTGATGATCCCCAGAGCTCCGGGCGGCTCATTCATTCCCGATTACCCGGTGATGACGAATTCGCCTCTGAAACCGATGCCTCCATTGCCACAGTCAGTTTTTTCATCATTTTGTCGGTAAAATCTAGAACTTTCAGTGAATTGTACTCTCCATCAGCTCCGTCGACCGACTACGAGCGCCGCTTCTCCGTCGGCTCGGCTGATCGTCCTCCCACCTCGAGGGCGGAATTCCGCGATAGATCCATCTCCTTCGATCAGCCTCCAAACTTTGATTCGGCAGTGGAGACCCCGAACAGTGCCAAAGTAACTGTGAGTCATTTTTGCCAGCGTTTCTGGAGGAGCAGTACCACATCTTCTTCCTCTATTTCTAGATGTGTTTAACAACAAGTTATTCTTCTATAATTCCCTTCTTTTCAGCCTAAAATCCGCAAAAACGAGATGTACGACACGGACTTCTTCGTGAAGACGGTCCCGGCTCTGATCGAAAAACTGGACGCTCTGACCAAGCGTCATGCCAAATAAGTGCCTACGGGAGACAAACTGTGATCTCATTTTTGTTCCTATCCACTCCCTTTGTTTCGTTTCAAATTTGTCTGTTTGCTAGTTTAATAAACTCGTTTCTATTAGCTTTTTCTGTGCTTTAAATCAAGTTTTTAACTTTATTTACCTCTATGTTTGTTATTTTTAACCCACTAATCAAACTTAAGCGTTCGATGCGGGTATGGTAGACAAGGAGCAAGAAAAACTGAAGAATTTTATCAATCGTAATCAGGTAATTTCTTAATTTTAACCTAAAAAATCAAATATTAGGAAAAGTTCGTTTATCAGCAGCTGCCCGGTAGTCAGGTCTTCTTCAAGGTTCCTATCGAGTCTGTGGCACCGAAAACTACAACTTCGAAGAGTCTTACCGCCAAAAAATGAGTAGGAAAAAGGCCACCGTAGTCGTGCTCGGCGATGTCGGCCGCAGTCCTCGGATGTGCTACCACGCCTATTCGCTGGCTACGGTCTTGAATTACGATGTGACCATCGTCGGCTATCTTGACTCGAAGCCGCACTCCAACATTGTAGAAAACGAGCATATCACGTTAGTTTTTTGTGTACATAACAAGAAAGTCAATAAATTACAGAATTCAACCCATATCAGCTCCTCCAGCTATCAGTTTCGGCCCGGAGTGGCTCCAGATGCTGCTCAAACTTCTCTGGACTTTTGGAGTTCTTCTCTTCACTCTGTTCTTTCGGTACGTTGATATTTTTTAAAAAGAAGGTGCGCAGAAATTGTAAAAAGTTAATGGCAAATTTTCCAGATCAAGTTGGTCCTGTGACCTGATCCTGATGCAAAACCCGCCGGCTATTCCGACAGCGCCAGTCTGCTGGCTCGTGGCCCGAGTCAAGGGAGCTCTTTTCATCATCGACTGGCACAATTACATGTACTCCATTCTGCGGGACAAATATGGTCCGTTTTCCATCTTTTCTTCGCGTAAAGAAACAAAATTTGGGCTTCCAACATATCTCATTCGACCCTCCGCCCGTGGAACCGACGTCGGTTGAGCAGAACGACTCGTCGGCTGCGGCTAAAGACAGCGCGAAAAAGAGACGGGAGGATAGGAACAATTCGAGTGCGGCGGTGACGAAGAAGAAGAAGGAAAAGTCGGAGAAGCAGGATACGCCGCGCACGTTCCGTCTCAGGTTCATTTTACTCATTTTCCGGCTTATTTAACTGGAGATGGACTGAATTCGTAGTTTTTCCTCTTTGATTTATATTGAACGTAGAAAGCATAGAATAGAACATGTTAGTCAAGTATTACCTGTGATCCCGTAAACATACGTTTTATATCCCAAACTAGCCTAATTCAAGGAAAAACTAAAAATTTCAGATTTGTCGAGTGGATCTATCGTCTGGAGAGATGGTTCGGTGGCCAGGCTGACGGCGGTCTCTGCGTCACCAAGGCCATGCAGAAGGATCTTCTTACCAACTGGAAGATTCCCTCTGCCGTTTTCTACGACCGCCCTCCGTCCTGGACTTTTGGGTAGGTTTTTTTTCTACATCTTTGAACAACAACAAAAAATTAGAAACACGACAGAAGAGGAGAAACACGAGCTTTTCATGCGTCTCGGCCAGGAATATTCCGTCTTCGGAGCTGATCTCATGACCGATTGTTAGTTTTATTCATTTTCCTTCTATATTCTTGATTTAGCCAACAAATTTACGGAGATGAAAGACGGCAAAGTTGTGTGGAAAGACGATCGGCCGATGATCGTAATGTCTTCGACTAGCTGGACTCTGGACGAGGATTTTTCCATTCTGCTCGAGGCCATAGTCAAGTACAACGAAATCGCTCACATTGACATAAGATCGTACGTTTTTTGTCCCTTTTTAAAATTCCGCTTCGCAAACAAAGAGCACTGTAGTAGATACTCATCAGAGATGTGCGGAACACGGAACTTCCGCGAAAAACAACTTCCGCGGAAAATTGGGACCGCGGAAGAAAATTTTTAGACAAGCGGAAGTTCCGCGGAATATTTCGACGGAAGCAATATTTCGACAGTTTGACTGTTTCGCTGGCAACGGTGGTGGATCCTCGTTTCAAAAACAGCTTTGGATGGCTCTGCATTGTGGCAAAGTATTATTGGATGGCAAAATATTGAGAGCGTGGCTGTACTTGAACCGGAGACTCTGACGCACGTGTACCCGATAATGATTGTTTCGACGTTTCCTCGTCTCTCGCAAACCGATAGGCTCTGCGAAGCGCCTGAAGCGAAGAATGCAGAAATGATATCTTCTTTCCCTAACATCTGAAGCATTGCTTCAAAGCTTCTCTCCGCGCCGAGCACGACTTCGGAAAACGAGAGACTGTTCAGTTCTGCTGGTCTCGTTGCTTCAAACAAGAGGGCCAAATTGGATCCTTCAACTCTGTCGAAGATACTCTTCTTGAAGTGCAAGATGTTTGAAGCACAATGTTAATTGTGTTATGTTTGTTTTGCAGAAGCTTTGGCTCTGCTTTTTGTTGGTCGGTTTTGTTTGTGGTTTAGTTTCCAATAAGTACTTGTCTTTGGTCTTGTCCTTGCTCAAATTTTATAGAACTAGCTCTCAGAGTAGTTTGTTTGGAGAAAAAAACAAGTACAAGCGTGAAATACCAAATTTTCTTTGTTTTCTACGGAAATCACGGATCTTCCGCGCGGAACCTTTTTTTTTTGAGTCCCGGAAGTTCCGCGGAACTTTTTTGTCGATTCCGCACATCACTGATACTCATCCATTTCCTTCAGAACCGCCTCGAAACGTCTCCCCTCCATTCTACTCGTGATTACTGGCAAAGGACCGACGAAAAACTTCTACATGGACAAGATTGCTCGACTCAATATGGACAAGGTTAAGGTTAGTCTGAAATTAATTTTCCTTACTATAATTAACATCAAATTGCAGGTTATTACGCCGTGGCTCGAGGCTGCCGACTATCCGAAAATGCTCGCCGTTGCCGATATTGGAGTGTCTCTTCACACCTCGACTTCCGGTCTGGATCTGCCGATGAAGGTGGTTGACATGTTCGGATCGGGAATCCCCGTCCTGGCCAAGAATTTCGCCTGTATCGGCGAGCTCGTGGTCGATAAGAAGAACGGACATCTCTTCGACTCGGCCAAGGATCTGCAGGACCAGCTGATGAACTTGTCCACTGGATTCCCTAATCATTGTCAAGTACGTTGACTGTGACTTTATTAAACTTCCTAAACAATTTGCTCCGAACTAACTGCTTCAAAATTTGAAAACTTCTATATAACCAAAACTTAGAAGAATTCGAAGCTTTGAGCTCACGTCAAGTTAGATTTTGACCTGAATGTGTTTACTGGTAGCAGAATTGGAAAACCTCGGTAGATCGCAAGCGATATTCTCTCGGGACATTTTCTCGTAATTCTAATTTCCCAACTACTTCAATCGATAACCCTTCTACTAGAGGTTAATTTCCATGTTATAATGTATCACCTTTCAGGATCTCCACCGCTTGAAGGAAAACGTCACGACAGAAAAGCTCTCGACGTGGGAAGAGACCTGGCCAACTACAGTCGCTTCCGTCGTCACCGCTCCCGAAAATCATGCTCTCCTACGAACCCTGGCCACCGAACCCGATGATTCCGATTCTGACTAGTCTGATATGTTTTATCTTGTCATATTCCTGGGCTGTGCAATATATGAACCGATTCTCGTCTAATTGTGAGCCCTCCGGACGTGATCAGAGAGTCTCCCATCTGTCGTTCCTTGCTGGCAATGCCGCGACTGCGTCTCTGTCTCCGCTGTGGTCTATGCGTGTGCTGCGCGGGCAGAGAGGGCGCCCTTGGCCAAGCCGACCGCCGAGGAGGCGTGGTCGCAGAGACCCCTGCCTTCTTCCCCTGCTGCCTCATCTAGACGGACGCCCGAATGGGTCAACCACTGCTGGAATGCTTCATCTGTCAGCATCCGGAGGAAGCTACGACCAGTAGTCATGGTACAATAATCTATTTTAGGAAAAAAAAGAAGAAAAGTTTAGGCGCTCTGAAAAGAAGTGAAGAGTTTTCGGATCAGGAAGCTGTGAGGTACGTTCACATGATCTTCGTTTGAATCCATTGTTATATTGCTTGAGAGGAAGTGATGTGAAAAGCAATTTGGGGAAGAACATGCAATTAACCCATGATAGTTCTGTCTTACAGTTCAAACAAATGAGCAGTGTCATAACCACTTTTCTTATGATACCCTTGACGAAAAATAGGTCCATGGGAGCACATCTGTTTGAATACTTTCGGAAGTGCTGGTTCCAGAAAGGCTATTCGTAAGTAAACAGAGAAAGCATTAGTTCTGGGAGAAAACAGTAGTCTCATCTTGGAAAGTCAAACACAATTTAAAGCCTGGAATCTTTCAATGTTTATAGAGTTCGGTGATTTGATAAGAATAATTTGTTCACAAAACAAAGCATCGAGAGATTTTTAGCTCGAGCTTAGGATTGACTAACTTCCTCTCTCCGAGTAAAGTCGTTATGAAAACCTTGAATTTTATCAAAAAGATCTAGGCAAGAGAAATCATAAAATGAGCACCTGGTTCAGCCGAGTCAAGAATGTAAAAATCTCACCAGTTCCCCACCTTCTTCTTATACAACCGTAAATTTTACACTTTATGACCCCAAATCATCAAAACGTTCGAGAAGGAAAAGACATATACCCGGAAATAACTTCCGCTTTGCAGACAGCACGTCATCTGCTGCCACCCTCAGATTGTGGCAAATGCCTTTTTCTATCCCAACGGCGACACTCCTCTGCACATTTGGCTTCTTTCATGTGTCGACTGGACATCGAACGCGTCGGCAGAAGTGAGTTGCTAATAATCAATCGATGTCCAAAAGAGTCTCGCCCGTCTTGACGTCTTGACCCCTCTCCCGTCGCGGCCAACAAGGGCAGCAGCGGCCTCCAAAAGAGACAGAGAGCGAGTCCTTTCCGGAGACGCAGATCTCTCGCTCCTGGGAGAGTGGGGGGAAGAGTTTCAGAATTGCATTGGGAACTTCTTCAAGGGTCACTTTACTGCAAGAGTTACTATTCTCATCTGGTCGTCTTTGCGAAATTATGTCAGAAACAGAAGTCTTTGATAGCCAAAGTTTCTCATAGTAATGTCCTTTTTATGAAAAAAGCTTACTTTTCGGATCAGAACGTTCCAAGTTTTTTTTATACACGATGATATTTTCTCCCTTTACCATGATCTGTAAAGTTGTAGCTCGTACTGAAATCTACAACTTTTAAGAATGTTAGAAAGCTGGAAAATGAGTTCTTGTACTGTAAAAATCAGCTGGTAGAACGTACTCTTATCACTCCCAAGATTCCCAAATTTGAAGATCTAGAAGTTCCACTTTATGTACCCTTGACCGTCCATCCACTCCCGCTAGATTTCTAACACCCTCTCCCGTTGAATCGAACGGGGGGACGCATCATGATGGTCGTCTCCGAGGAAACGAGCGCCCCGATCCGATCAAACCCGCCCCTGCAGCCAGCCAGCTAGACGAACGATTCTTGCGGGCCACCTGCCTGACCTCGCGTCGCTGGGGCTGGTTGATTGGCGCGTCTCTGGGGGAGATGGTCTTCTTGGCTGCGAGAGAGATCGAGGTCAAGCGACCACCCATTGAGACCATCTGTCCCTTATTGAGATTCTCGCGGTGGTTGTTCTCTGCGTCTCTCCCTCTCCCTTCGATCCATTCCTCTCTCCGGGGGCCGCCGTCTTCGTCATGGATATTTCCGAGAGCGGGCGGCGGGGAGAGAGAGGAGTAGTGGATTAGACGCCATGTCTCCCTCTCACTCTCGAGGGATAAACCAGAGAGAAGTCCTTCGGGAGAGGCAGAAACTATCAGAACTCGGAAATTATATCTCTATTACTAAAGAGCAATGGTGTTGGTGGTGGACTCGGTTTGTCCGAGGCCACGAGATTCGCTACGACAGGTTAGAAACTGTCAGATTAGTGTATTTTTTAAACTTGGAGGGGACGAAAGAGATGTTAGGTTTGTTGCGACAGCCGTCGTACACGGCTGGTAAAGTTCTTAAACTGTTGAAGGGGGAAATAGGTGATTTGAAAAATCTGAATCTTGACGAGATAGTGACAACAACTATCAGACTTTCCATTGATAAAATTGTGAGTCTGAAAATCATCAATTTTTTGTAACCATAACCATTTGGCCAAAAAAGACACGGGAACGGGTCTCTTTGGCGAGAAAGTACAAGCAGAGAGTAACCTTGAACATGTTCAGGAAGCGTCCTCTACGTCCTCGTCCGATGTCCCTGACGAAATTGAGACCGAAGAGGAGCCGAAAACGCTCGACTGGGATGCCATCATGCAGATCCTTCAGACGGACAATAATACAGAGATTGAGGTTTGTAGATTTCAATGTCATAGAAAGAGAAACAGTTTCAGAAGCCAGTTGGTAGAAAACGTAGTCTTGGTCAGACAGAGACTGTCAGTGCCAAAAGGATCAAAGAGGAGCTGGTCGATACTGGACGGTACAGTCCAGTGTCTCATCCAAATGGTCTAGTAGACAGTAAAGCCAAAAACAAGGTTACTTGTCAGGTAAACTAGTCGAGTAATCAAAGAAAAAGCGAATGTAGATTTGTCGGATCGAAGTGTGCAACACGGCAAGACAACGCCATGTCTTCATGGTGGTAAGTTTAGGCCTAGTTTTAAAGATATGACTTTTTTAATTTGAAATGTTCTGAAAAAATGTAGAGCAGATAAAAACAACAACTTTTCAGAAACCTCAGTTCTTCATGCAGATAAATTTAAATTTCAGCACGTGAAGCAGGAAGACATGTACAAATGTCCGCAGTGTGACTACGTGAACAGTAACAGCATCTGGGAAGCGAAGAAGCACACAACACAACACGGAAAAACAATCGAGCCGATCAGTAATGAAGACAAGTACAAGAACTCGATCATGCATTGGAACAGAAAGTGTTTCCCTGAATGGAAACAGAAGAGACCCTCGTGGTGGACTGGGAACGATGAGGATACTGTAGCCTCTACTATTGTTGTCCCAGAGACGGAAGACTGTACCGAGCTGATAAGATCACAGATCATCAGGAGCAGTTCTCCTCCAGCTAACGACCTCACGGATCTGCTGAAAGAACTGGGCGGATGTAGAGAGGAAGAGTCGATTGTGAAGGATGAGGACAGGTCGGATCAGCCTTCCAGAACACCTCCAGAAGGATTGATCATTGATGAGAGGACCTGTAATTTGTGCTGGGAGGAGAGTCGCTATCCGGGCAGACATATTGCTCAGAAGCATCTGAAGAGACCTCTGTACGAGTGTCCAGTCTGCAGGAACTTCGGCAGCTATGAGAGCTGTACGGTGATGAAGCATATTCACAAGGTTTGAGACTGGCAGTTTTGAAAATATGAGCAAGTTTAGATTCATCCGGAAGAGACTGATGCTCAGCCGATTAACAATCTGGATCTCTATGCGGATGAGATTCGCGATCTTCAGAACAGATGCTTCCCCAATCGACCGATGAAGCTCGTTAGGTCAGTTTTGGGCATACTCTCTTCTGACTTTGTCCACAGTATTGAGAGATAGACTGCTAAAAGACCGTGTTTCAGATCTCGCGACAGTACCCGACCAAGAGAACGACACAACTGTCTCGTCTGTAAGGCACAAGTAGCCCAATCGGATCGTCAGCGTCACGTCTACCATCGTCACCTTCAAGCCAATCGGATCTTCGAATGTCCACTGTGCAACTTTTCGTCCAATTACGATGTGCATCGAGTGAAATGGCACATCAAGTGGATGCACAAGGACGATACAAATCTGGAGCCTATTTCTCATGAAAATGACTACAGAAAGGACATTGACGAGCTGAACGAGAAGTGCTTCCCCGGGTGGCAGCATCGTCGAAGGCCATTCTGGTGGCTGGACAATAATGAGAAGGGAGCGGAAGGCAGACCGGATGAGGAGAATAATGAGAATACTGAAGATGGTCTGGATGAAGAACAACCTTCGCCGGAGATGAAGGAAGAGATTGTTGATGAGAATTTGGCTGAAGTCAAGACAGTTCCAGCCAAGAGACTCAGTGAATGGACTTGCCGGGTGAGTCTAGAAAAGTCGATACTCTTATTGGATCAGAAACAGTAGGAAAAACTCCTGATAAACTCCGTTTCGATTAATGAGCTTTATGAGACACTGGAATGATATTGTTATGAACAAATGTTTTCAGCTTTGTCTGAAGGAGTTCAAGCCAACTTCGAACTTCCTACGTCACGTTGCCAAAGACCACCTGGAGATTCCTCTGTTCTCTTGTCCAATCTGCGACGAAGGAGGCTCATCGGAATCCTACGAGGTCAAGGCTCATCTGGCCAAAGTTCACGATGCTTCCCATCTGGAACCCGTCTCCAGTCTCGAAAACAATCCCGAACATGTCCAGTTAAAGTTCCAAGAATGCTTTCCTAATCGTAAGATGAAGTCTGGTCTCTTTGAGAAGAAACGTGAGGTGACGGCTGTCGATGACTGTCGTGTGACCTGTCAGGAATGTTTCCAAGAAATGAAGACAGAGGACCGTCAGATTCACGTCTATCGTCATCATTTGAAGCAGGCCCGACTCTATGAGTGTCCTCTCTGTGAATTCGCTCATCACGCCTGTTCTTCGGATGTCCGGGCCCACATAAAATATACTCATCGAGAACAGCCTGATCTCCTGCCAAGAGCCAATTTGCTTCAGAACAGTGAGGCCATAGCCGAGTGGAATGAGCGCTGCTTCCCGGGCTGGATCAACAGAAAACTTCCAGCCAGTGCTATGGAAGACTTCAATCGCTGTCGACTCTGTGACGAGGAGGTCCGTCAGACGTCGAGGCACATTGCCGAAAACCACTTGAAGATTCAGCTTCATGTCTGTCCCCTCTGCGATTATGGGGCACCGGAGTCTCGTCTGGTCAAGCGCCATATAAGAAATCAGCACAACGACGATGTGGGTTTTAAATTTCAGCAAAAAAAAACATTATTTAGGACCTGGAACCCATAGCTAACGTCGTGGCCAGAAGAGCCGACTTCTCTGCCCTTCATGACAAATGTTTCCCAGGCAGACCGAAGAGACTCTCGAACATTACGATTTCTGATGAGGGGAGACGGACAAAGTGCAAGATCTGTTCAGCTGCCGTCAGCAGGAAGAAGAGACTGGCGCATACGTTGGAGAAGCATATGAACAAGACGGGATATGGGTAAGTGGATCTTTCGTTTGAGCTTCTGAAGAGCTGTAACTCCATTTTGGATACTACAATTCTGTAAAACGAGATGATCGAACACTGGTCAATATTCTCAAAATATTCGACAACTTCGTCGTCTTAGAGTTAAAAGATTCGTTCTCTTTACAATGCCTTACAACTTGTCCTGCCACCCCTTCCTCCTTTCCGCCCTAACAATATAACGCTTCTGGAACACACCAATAGATCTACCCAAAGGTCCTTTATCACAAAACTGACTAATTGCTTCTATAAATTTATGCTACTTTCCAAAACAAAGCAATAACTTAACCTTCTCTTAATAAATTCCCCTGTTTACCCTCAATTAGAGTTTCAAACACACAGAATTGGGAGCATAGATTCAAGGTTTTCGCCCTCTACCCACATTTTGATAAAACGTTCCTGTTTTCTTTAAAATTGTCATTTCTTTTCCGTACAATATTGTAGTACCATCCGGTACCTCTAAAGTACCTCTAAACTTGTAGGGCACAAAATTCTCCTACCTACTTAAAAGTCGAAGACCAGCATCTAGGTAAGCAATTGAGATTAGAGAGACTTCCGATCAACAAGTTCTTATCCAGTTGGTCTTCACCCTTTGGCCTACCCTAAAGACAGTTTCTGGAAGTCAGCAAGAAGTCCCTTATCTCCCCGCTATAAACAAAAATCACGCGTTTCTTCTGCTCATTCACCACTATCGTTATTTCAGTTGCTCAGCTTGTGACTACACCCACGATTTTGACGAGACCATCGTTCAGCAGCATCTCAAGACTCATCCCACGAAGAGTCGAGCCATAGTCATCTGCCACGTTTTGAAATTCTTCGAAGAAGTTCAATCGCAAGGAAATACATGCTTTCCCGACTGGATCCTCGATCCGAGTCACTTGTAAACTCAGAGCTTATTACATTCCTCACCCACATTCCCCAGTACCGGTACTTTTACAATTCTCAGTGTGTCATAAAGTTTATTAATACGGGACCTTGTCATCTTTGTTGTGCCACAACTGGAAGGGGGCCATGTAGTCGGGACACTTGACGTTCTCGAGCTTCCTTAGATGATCCGTCTTGGGGTTCTTCAAAAAGTCGTGGAAGGCTTTGTCATCGAAGCCGACGGCGGCAGCATCTTGGGCCGTCGCGGCGTAGTAGATGGCATCGAATCGGGCCCAGAGACAGGCTCCTAAGCACATTGGGCAGGGGTAGCAGGAGGTATAGAGCACACATCCGGACAGATCGAAGTTTCCTGAAAAGGAGAGTCTGATAAGGAAGTCCAGTTTGGGAAGTTTGTAGAACTGGTACAGGAAGTTCCACTTTACATCGTTGCCCCGATACTGGGAAAGGGAAGTAGTCGCCAGACACAGAGACTGGCCAAGTTTAAAGAGAAGAAAGGTTCGACGGGGAGTATATCGAAGAGAGTGTAATTTTGCAAGTCTGATAGAGAGTCGCGTAGATGCTGATCGAACTGTGAATGATTCCTCCCACTCTCTCTTTCAGACTAAATCGGACTCTTATGACAATCCCACCAACTCTCTTTCAGTTCCGACCTAACTATCTCTGACTAGACGTTCAAGGCTATCAAGATCAGACTCTATTTCTTTGAGTCACTTCCAGAATAAACTAGGACCTATTATTGTCTCATTTCATCTGGAATTAACTTTCTGACTCCATCCAAGTACTTGACTATCTTCCAATCACTATTGAACATGATACAAACTAACTCTCGACTCTCGCCCTGTTATTCAGGAGAACTCTCAATCTCTGACTCACATTCAGTCTCAATTTGGCTCTTTTCAAACATCAGCCATTTCAAGTTCTTGTTAAAATTAAGAGAAATGGTCAAAATGATATCATACGTTCTGACTGTTTAGCAAACAGGTGTCCTTGATTTCTGCAAACTACAGCCCTTCCTGTCTAAATCGGGTGATGTGTGGAAATTCTAAAATCTGTCCATCCTATCAGTCTCAATTCTCTCTGCTTTGAGCAATAGTTGACTTGATAGTGAGTCCTTGTTTTGCCTGACTTTCACAACTCACAGTGCATCTGTCTCTGTTGACTATAGTCTCTTATCAAGTTGAATCAGAAAAAGGTGTCAACAATTGTATCAGTTTTGTTACGCAATACGAGGTTGTTTGTTCACTGTCCCCGTGAATCGGCTTAAATTTTCACCACATGACTTACCGAGTTTTTTACAGGCGTTTCTGATAGCTGTCACTTCGGCATGCATTGTGGGATCGTTTGTGGCGAGAACCTAAAAAATTGTAACGGATATTCTCTCAAAAAGTACCATATTGTGACCAGTAGCTACAATCTTTCCGTCTTTGACGATGACGGCTCCAAAAGGTCCTCCGTCGTTGGCTTTGACTCCTGCCAAGGCCTCTTCAACGGCCATTTGCATATGTTCATTGCCTCAAAAATGTTCTTTTTCTCTGTCCCTTACTCATTACAAAAGCTCACAGACTGTTTCATCGACTGATCTCCATCACAGTTCTCTGTTCCCATTGTCTCTATGCGTGATAAAAATTTCCGGACCGCAATCAGTCACGTGTTATCAATCAAAAGATGATTTTTACCGCGTTTGTAGAGGTCCAAGGGACTTCTGCAAACCGCTTATCGATTATTGGTCTAGCACTTGCACAGAAAGTGTTTTCGAGTAAACAGTTTAGAATTATCGGCAGATCAGGAATCGTTGGTCTTTCTGCAGTGAGTCAAGAGGCTTTCTATTGGGAAGAGGGACTGATTGTCATCAAATACTATTGGAATTTGCTTGGAAATCGAACAGGTTCTAAGTTAAAGGACAGGAAGAAATAAAGGAGTTTCTTCGATGGAAACGGCATTCAAAGGCTCACTGCTGCCTCGTCTTAAAGTTTTTAAAACACTAGATTTTCCATAAATCTAGTTTCTGCGAGCTTTGAAAGTTTCCAGTACTTTGCCAATATAAAGTTTTGAAATAAAATGTCAAAAAGTTACCTTGAATGTTGAAAACCTTTGTAATTCAACAAAGAAATAAAAAGAAAACTAGAAAAAACTCACTAATTTGCTGGATAGGCGTTTCGGCGGGCATTTCGTTTCTACAGATAAAAGACTGGGACTGGAAGAGAGGCGGGGCCACGTGGGGTCGAGGGCTGTGTCTCTGGCACTCTCCTCGACGAGAGAGCGAGTCTTTTGCACAGATAAGAACTGTTAAGATAGCAGCATAAACAATTGAAGGGTTCAGAAGGAGGACAGACACAAGACGTCACTGTCTGGCACGAGGTGTCTCGACTATTGCTCTTCAAAGTGCGACTGTTTCAGAATCTGAGTTTTGACATGACAGACAGACGGTGTGCTGAAGAATAAAATAGTCAAGCTGGATTATATCGAACACATGGCCATAGGTTTCTGATGAACACTGCGACCACGCCACTTCTAGATCTAACTCCAAACAAGAGAGGCTGCAAAAATACCCTAAACTTGAAGGGAATGGATATTTAAAAATAACCAAATAGTTGTTTTCAAAAGCGGGCCCGACTTGTCGAGATTCGTCGAGTCTAAAGTTCAGAAAGCGACTTGTCAAGACTTGTCAAAACTAAACTTCAAAGACTACTCAAGTTTTGTCAACTCTAAGCGAAAGACTCCAGAGGTATTTTAGCTCCACGACGTCTGCTGCGCGGATGGCTGCCTCCACTCTCTACCAGGTCAGGTGTTTCTACGTTTTACTCTTGACAGAACAGTAGACACAGACAGTTGACATTGCGAACAGTAGCGCCACAGACTTTCGCGTTCTTTTGTCAAAATAGAGATCTGATCGTCAGTTGTGAATCCGCCACAGCTGACAGCCTTCGAAAGAAGGTATCATGCTCGGTTTTCCCTGGTTCTCTAGGCATCTCCTTGATTCCACAGCGGTGTTTGGTATAGTTCTTGGAGACCCGAGGACCATTGGGGGAAGACTGACAGTTCTCTTCTTCGCGCAAAAACATTGCTATTCACTGACAGACCTCAGATATAGTTTTTCTTTGTTCTGTTCTCTTTCCTTAGTTTTCAGGAGCCGAGTCTGGTGTCTGGAATGAAACTCAACGGGTCACACCTTCTTTCGAAGGGTCACACCTTCTTTCGAAGGGTCACACCTTCTCTCAACGGGTCACACCTTCTTCAGCTGTGGCGGATTCACAACTGACTGTCAGATCTCTATTTTGACAAAAGAACGCGAAAGTCTGTGGCGCTACTGTTCGCAATGTCAACTGTCTGTGTCTACTGTTCTGTCAAGAGTAAAACGTAGAAACACCTGACCTGGTAGAGAGTGGAGGCAGCCATCCGCGCAGCAGACGTCGTGGAGCTAAAATACCTCTGGAGTCTTTCGCTTAGAGTTGACAAAACTTGACAAGTAGTCTTTGAAGTTTAGTTTTGACAAGTCTTGACAAGTCGACAACGCGCGCTTTTGAAATTTCTAAAGCATTAAAAAATACATTTTGACGTTTTTCAAGTACTTTCGTTGCCTGGATTCTTGTCAAATCTGTCCAGATCATAGTTTTTGGCTCTTTTTCCGCAGGATGTCCAAGTTTTTCAATACTAAGAGTAACAAAGCTTCAATATCGATATTCACAAGTTCTCGTATCCCAGTTGTACAAGCATGGATTGAATCGGAAGACAGGTGGTTGTCCACAATGAGGTACTGTATCTTTCAGAATAGATGTATCCCAGTTGAATTCCGGTACTCCCCCTTTCTGTTTGCCTCCACCTGAAAGACAGACCTTTAAACACGACTCTCTATCTTACCAGGAGGTCCAGCGATAGCCAAGAATCTCAGACTGTCAATCCATTGACTGCTGGTGATCTTGGCATCAGTAGCTCCCTGATCCATGAAACCCAGGTCTTTGATCGGGTACTTTCCATTGGGACTGTTTAGATCAGATCGGGCTGCGATGGTCGACTCGGCCGAGTACGGAGGAGTACAGTCACATCTAGAGAGCGGGTCCTCTTGGAAATTGTTGTAGCGCATCAGGGCCAGCATCGAGTTCACATCGTTGACATTTCCTTGATCACGAGCAAAGATCAGAGCTCGAGGAGCCTTGTCGTAGCTGAATGATGAATTGCAAGAGGATAAAAAACAGACAGTACCTGTACCAGTTACCGTACTTTCTGACCATAGCCGGTTGACCGCTGTAGGAGAAAAGTTGGGGTGAGTAGACACGGTTGTAGCCGGACCAGTAGGTCTTCTCCATCAGCTGGTCAGTCAAATCATTGACCACTATCATTCCTCTGAAAACTGTTGTTTAGAAAAAGAGTACAAACTCACGGCATTTGCTCCAGCATGGTCAATAGTCCAGCTTTCTGAGTCGGTCTCCCTCTGCGGAACTTGTTGTAGTCCAGAATCTGCCATTGATTGTTGTACGTCCCACTGTTGTACTTGGAAAATGTTGCGGCCCATTCCTTCCCACTTGCTGCAGAATAATGAGCTGCCGGGGCACGGAGAAAGTAGAGGACGGAACTGGGAGTGACCAGTTTCCAAAGACTGTCATTCTGATTCTCGACGGTTGTTTCCAAAATAGCCAGTCTCGCAGATGTCAGAATAAAGTCGTCTATCGAGGTGACCACTCCTGAAATAGGAATAGTCAGTTTCAGAACGCGAAAAAAACTACCCGGATAGCCACTGAAAGTGATGACACGACCAGACTCTCCAACAGGAAAACTGTACTTCTTCTTCATTCTGAGCATACTGGCGTAGCTCGTCCATGTGACATGAGAGAACAGAATGTCACTCTATACTCATACTTTCTTCCGAACAAAAAATATACCTGGCTTGGAAGGACTTTGACCAGTGCTGAACAATGAGACCGTGACTTTCGAACCTTGTTTTTCTCCTCCGGATAGTTGAACTTTTTCTTCAGATCTTCAAGATCACCGAACAGCTGCATATAACTGTTTTCTTTCTTTTGCACTGTTTAATCAAAAACTCACTAGACGGGATGAGTAATAATCTGTTTGATGGTCATGGGAAGATCAAAGAAGCCCTCGAATCCATCAATCATTCCTTTGACTTGTCCCAAGACCATGGCTATCTTGTTCCAGTAGGGATCGTATCGGTTATTTCGAATCTGAAAGATTCGAAATAACCGATACGTGATCAATCAAACTGTTTAGAACCTGAGTCATCATCCAGCTATAGTTCTCCTCCAGGAATCCATTCAGTTGAGCGCAAAAATCTTCGGCATCCTCACAAAACGGATCAATCATGTTCTTCTTGTACAGTTTGATTAGTTCCCTGGTAACATTGCCTTCAACAAACCCGGCAACGTAGCCTGTTTTGAAGGGATCCTGACTGCTAATCCACATCTTTACATCGACAAAAGCCCATCTGAAAAAAACTGAAGAAAACGATGGTCAACTACCCAGTGTTGTTGATGGCATTCTGGTAATATACTGTGGCCCATGGGACTCCACAGTCGTTCGAGTCTGATGGGGCAATGAAGAAAGACTTGAGGGATGAGTCGAGATCCGAGGAACAAACGGACTGGAAAGGAGAATTCTGTCACTGTCACCGTCACTCACAAAACTGGTTCCATTTCCTGTCCCAAGAACAAAAAAAGGTAAACAGAGTAGAAATACGAGTCGTCGCATTGCACGATAACGATCTGACCCCTCACACTGTGAGGGACAGTTTGATTAGATTGTGTTCGCTCGAGGCTCTGTGTTTATGTGAAACTGGATCCCGTAGATAAAAACAACTCTCGACTTTGATCTTTTATTAACAGACGCATTCAAAAAGAGGTTCTTTCGCCCGGCATGGGCATAATCTTCCCGTTCTTTTTCTCCTTGTCACGGATGGAGAAAATTGTGGAGATGAGTTGGCAAGTGAGGAGAAGGAGCAGGGCTCCGAGGAGAGCGTACAACAAGGCCACGCTGAAATTTGAAGTTTAGGCTGATGGGAAAAAGTACTTGGGAAGGGGGAGAGGTCCGCCTCCAGAGTCGAGAAGGACGCTGTTTGAGATAATGGCAGTCAGTCGAGCACCCGAAAACGAGAACAGCGACAAAGTAACTATGTTTGTCCTGAAAAGGCAAAAATTTTCCCTGACCTAAATGTAAAAGTAAACCTACAGTTGGAGAGCAGCTGCAGCTACTGAGACGCCGACATCACCATGAAGAGAGGCGAAAAAAGAGAAAATGGCACAGAGAAGAATCCAGCTGGTTGAGAGGAGTTCTCTCAAACCGAAGGCGAAGAAAACGGACCGATTTGAGCCATTTGAAGGAGAAGCTCTTGATTTTTGTAATCGGGATAAATTGGAGAACCTACAGGACGGAGAGAGTTCTGGAAGTGGCAAAGGCTGAGAAACAGACCGAAGCGGCAGAAACAAGCGCTGTTCCTATTGAGAGACAGATGCCGCAAAAGTCCTTAAAATGAAATTGGTACAGGAATGAGACAAAGGGACAGGCTCAACAAACCTTTGGATGTCGTCTGTGTCCCAACAGATCTTGTCCAATCATCACAACGGCAATCGACGGGAGAATGACTGTCTCGAAACAGCCGACAGCCAAAGCCAGTAGACTGATTGAGAGAGTCAGACTGAACCAAAGATATTCTTCAATAAATGTACTTACTCATCACCATCAGCCTTCAACTGGACAAACTTGACATTGAGTTCCATTCCAATAGTCTCTGCTGCTCTGATCCAAAGAATTACTGACAGTAGACAAAAGGTCATCTGTAAGACCTAAAAGACAATTTCAGGTCGAAAATAGAGACTCTTACCTGCATCGGTCTCTGTTGTTTGCCACCAAATGGCCAAAATCCGAAAATGGCCGAGACGAGTTGGAAGAAGGCAGGAAGAATTATGCTGGCTGCTGTGCGCTCCTTCAAGAGTCGAAGACCCTCCGGCTGGAGAAGATCCAATCCTTCGGGCCTCTCAAAGTCAACGAAGTTGGTCTTTGGCTTGAAATTGTTCCATAATCGGAGCAAGGCCAAAGCCAGCAGGATGGCTGATGAAGCTAGCTGGATAAGAGACAGGACGGAGTAGGCCATGTAGGACGGAGGTGGCCGTTTTCCTTTCCGCTTGTTCAGTATGGCTTGACCACTAGATGCCGGCGAGGGAGCATCTGCTTCGTCCAAAAAGCGGAACTCGTCGTAAATCTGAGAGAACACAGATGGTATGACGTGGGTTTTGGATCGGCGAATGTGTATGCAAAACTATACGGTCTGTCTCTCAAGCACTGATGATTTATTACAGGCGGAAAGTTCTGAGGATTAAGGCAAGGCTTAGACAGAATGTGAAGGTTGAAGAGTGAGATAACTGCGGAACATAAATAGAATTCGGTAAAGAGGGAGAGACTCAAGAGTCTTTTTCACGGAGTCATGGGACATCTTGGGTAGGTGCTAGGGAAGAGTCCAGATGAGATTCTGTACGACATAAAATAGCAAGTCAGAACAGTCATGTTGAAATTAACGAAGCAGGACAATGATACAGAGAGACAAGAGACAACAGTGATAACTGAAATTCAAGTAACACTCTGATCTTGTTTGCCAAAATAAGGAATCAGACAAAAATTCAGTAGTCAGATCTGAATGCAGAGAATTTTGAAAAGACATTTCAGAATAGAAGGGTTCTACACAGACAATGAGAAAACAAAAAGCTGCTAACATTTTGATCAGAAGCATCATAGATGCGAACTCGGACAGAGTGTGACCAAAAAGGGGCAACCTAAGGCTCAGGAAGGATAAATTCTCATAAACAGGCACTCACTTACCGTCTCGATGGCATTCTCCCCAAAAGTGTCAAATCTTCTCAACGGCTTCTGGTTATTCTGCTGTTTGGTCCTAATCCTCGGAATCGGTCCATGATAGTTGCTAACGGAGGGTCCAATCGTGTCAACAGGATTCCTCATGTTGCGCACCTGAAACATTGACAGTTTTTTGTGACATGGATCCATTCTGGATGATTTGCAAATAGAAGCGGGTAGAAGCCTAAAAAGGAGTTTATGGCCCGAAACTGGTAGTCTGGGAGGAGGAGGGCGGCCGTTCCACAAATCCACCACAGGTGCGTGTTGCAACCACACCGGACAATTAGGGAAAGTTTCGGCAAGGGAGAGAGAGAGAATGAGGGTGGTCCATCGATTATTATATGCCTGCTTTTTTTACTCTTAAGGGAAGAGAAACTTGATTGCGGGACAGCCGGCTCGTACTCTGACAAGGGGCTTCTTGTAACTTTGAGGAATCCTTCAGATTGGAGGAGACAAGGGGACATAATTCATCGAATATTCCAGAAGAATCCAAAATGGAAATGATAAAAAGAAGAGGGCTCTCTTCCCCTCAACCAGCCGCAATGACCAATCGAAATCGATGGCAAACTTATGAAAAACAGTCAATCATCTAATGGACTCTGATCTAGAGACACTCGAGTGGTGGAACGGTTCTTTTTCTCAGTTTAAGTGGTCATTTTTAGCTAACAAGCAGGAGGCAATAAAACACTATACTGACAGAGAAGATGGGGTCCGATTCGTGACTAATGGCGGGAATGACTCACGGTGTCCGAGACGTGATGAACACGTTGTTGGCCTTTGCTAGCCATACGAGAGTAGAAGAAGAAAAATGGTTCGATGAGTCGCTGAAAAAGAGGGATAGACCGTTGCGTGGTGGTATTGGACTCTAAGCCGATTGGCATAGAAATGAGGATTGACTTGGGGAAAGTACGGCGTTTACAAGAGAAGAATTTCAGGTGGATCAAGTGTAACAGAAAGGCACGCGAAGCACGAAGACCGGAAGAGGGAGATGGACGTGTATGTACAGGGTTGAGAGGGAGAGGGAACACACAACACGCGCCCCGGGACCGGACTATCGGCCACATTTGCATGTTGCTGTGGATGCAAATGGGAGGACGAGAGAGTCAACCAAATACGGTTTTCTTATTCAACACTCACAATGTTTCTAGTTTGTTTCCAATAAAACACAATTACTGCTTTTTTACAAAAAGTTTGGAAAATTACAAAGGTTACTGTAAACGTTTTTATAGAACAGTTTGATTTGCTAGCTATTTGACTTACGAGATACTGCCGAAGGATGCCTCATCATCAGAAGCAGAGTTCAGCAAAGGCGTAGCCCAAGACGACGAAGAAAGAACTCGGCCTATTCGCAGAGATCCGCCGTGTGAACATTCGTCGGCAGCAGCATCGGACACGTCGTCGGATACGGCCTCACCAAGGAAAAATAGGATGAAAGAGGAGTCCAGTGCGAATTACAGTGGAATTGTCGACTTTGTTGGAAGGAGTACTTCTGGATGCCAGATGTTTGGGATGTCAATTGTAGGGCCGCCTTCTTTGTAGTTTTGGCTAACGCGGGTTGTTTAGCGTTTTGGCTGCCGATCGAAAAAAAATTCTGGGTCGGTTATACTCGTCTTCCAAAATCACCGCGATGCTGAGCGTTCACTTAACAAAACTGATGTGAAAGAACCTAACTGACCCACCCAATGTCGTCATTTCTTCAGAGCGAAAGAGAGTCAGTGTCTGGCGATCGGATCATGTGCTATCTATCGGATCTACAAGCTCGCTCTTTCCCTCTCTTCCCGGTCAATCTACGTGTCAGCCGTCTTTCCACAACTGTTCCAATTCTCGCAAAGAATCTATTTTGTATATCTGAAATCAGAATATGCGCTGGAGCATGCGCAAAGTCTGGTTCCATTTGGCACAGACGCGACTAACATTAAGGAGACATTGTCCCTCCGTCGCGGAATGGGTAACTTTTGTTTTCTCTCACCATTGAACTTTGTTCCAGACTCTCCGACTAGCTCTAGTCATCATGGCCATCTTGGCCGGTTTAGCCTGGTACCAGCGAACTATCAACATGTGGCAGCTGAAGAACCTTGGAGACACGTTCATTGATAAGGACATTGGTATGTTGCCTTCACTAGAAAAAATTATCTGGCCTTAAGGAACCAGACAGATCATTCTGGGCACTTTTGTCCGGCCGAAACATGAACAAAACGTGGAGGGCAGATATGCTGTGAGTTTGAGAACAGCATAATGAAGTGGAGGTTCAGGTGATCCACTTTCTGGGCGACGGAAGAATGGAACATCCGTTGTATTGCTTTTCGAAACAGCCCGACAATCATTATCTAGGCTTGTTTAGATCATTCATTTCGGAAACGTAGTGTAGTTGGACAAACACTTGACCACACTGGTCATTTTTAAGAATACAACAGATAGCTTGTGCATATTATGTGTTGCCTAACAAAAAGTGAGTCCTGTTGTACCTTGTAGTTCTTGCTCAGATATCTCTCTTTCCTGTCCCTTGTATATGTCTTTTTGGTTCATTCTTGTTACTTGTCTAGTGATTTACTAGGCAGAAATAAGTTGGTGATCTCAAATCTTTCAGTATCTCACGCCACAGTACAACGAATCCATCGAGGCAAAAGAGCCGCCAGTGATGTCTGCTCTTGGGCCGGTCACATAGCGGAGTGCGAGATCGAAGTTCATGCTTTCAAAGAATTCCGAATCTCTGCTACTCCCTTCGTCGAAGACTCGATGACCATTCACCCTGAACCAACTCTGAAGTGAGTGTATTTGAGAGGCAGATTCATACAAAAGATAGGGAACCGCGCCACGACCTGGTCGTCTGTGTGGCTCCGATGTACATCTACACGGATTGGGAGATCATGTTGGCCGGAATTGAGACATGGCTCGCTCTGGGAGCCACAAAGATCATCGTTCCAATACAGTCGGCTTCGACTTCAACATACAAGATTCTTCAAGAATACGAGAAGAGAGGTAAGCCGCTTAGAACACCTATAATAATTCGGACAGAAGACGTAATTTTCATTCTTTCTTATGTTTAGCCCTTGTTTTCCTTTACAGTTTTGTCTACAATCGAAAATATATTTTTAGGACTAGTCATTATCAGGCAGTGGCCAAAGTGGCCCACTCTGTCCGACACAAATCCCAACGGCTTGGTTCTGAGCAGAGGTCAGTTACCTCCTTGAAATCAAGATCAAAAAGTTATGTCTAGGTATTGAAGAATCTCACGTGAACTGTCTCTTCCTGGTCAAGCCTTGGGCAGATCTGGTAGTCTTTACTGATATTGACGATATGCTCCTTCCAACAGATCCGTTGACTGTCAAACCTTCAATGAATTTGGATATTATTAGGGTAAATTGAAGGCTTGAATCAATAAAAAAGTTAGTTGCAGAGTCTCTTCGAAGAGCATCCGCAGGCCGGCTCACTTCTCTTTGAACATCGTGACACCCAGTTTGCTCTTCCTCCTCCAAGAGTAGGTTTCTTACTTCTAAGCACAAAAGAAGAAGAAACCAAACATTTATACCAAGGACTGGTACCAGAGACTGTATGAAGACTTACAAAAACTGATGCGTGACTGGTCCAATGAAAACAGTAGACAAAAAGAGCAAGAAATGGTTATCCCGCGATTTTTATTCTGGTAACGTCAGAGAGCAGTTTTGGCAATGAACATGTATCCAGCAGTTTGATATCAACATTTTGAGAGCAAACATGTCTGCTAATTTTTTTCGAACTGTCTGACGAAAGACGAAAGACTGGGCAACTACGGACGGTCATTTTCTCGGTCATTTTTCGTTCACTGTCGCGGAAATTTCAGTCCAGAATGTAGAATTCGCACTTGAAGAAGAACTAAACTTTGCCACAGTCTACTGGTTAAATTGATCAAGAGTTTTTCAACCAATTAATGAGAGATCAGAACCATAACTGGCAATAGACAAATAAATTCAAAGTCTTTTCAGGACGTGATGACGTTGGACAACTTCAACTTTGACTTTTTGCTCAACTCGAAAACGAAACAGAACTGCAATGTTTGGAGGATGAAGACTCGCGTGGTTGTCAACGCGAGCCGAGTGGACTCTGTGAATATGCACGAGACAGGAATCCACCGTTATGGCTATGTTCAGACGAGAGTTCCTTGCACCAAGGTTAGTTCTTTCGATAGTACATTTTAGCCAGAAAACAGGCTCACTTCTACCATCTCCGGCATTCGCACAATTCCGTCGGTTCTCCAGCGTCCATCGACATGACCTCGCTTGCTGCTCTTCTCAACAAAGAGTGGAAAATGCGTCTGGAAGACTTTACCGAATTCCGAACCGTTCCTCTGAACAAGTCTTCCACAGAAAGCTTTGAGGTTCTGAAAGATACCTGAAAAATAGAATAGGAAATTTAGGACTTCGACAGATGTATGAGCGCGATCAACGAAGAACACTGGGGTATGAAAGTTTCCCGCTGTCTCACACCCCACGTTTGCTTCAGCCGTTTGAAAAGGTCTCATTTTCCTGTTCAAATTCAAAAAGTTCTTAAGAAGTGTTGAATGCATCGCCAGCCGAGCCAACTACTCCTTCTTCCGATCGGGAGTTGGCTATTTCATTCAGGCTGCCGATCCTCAACTAGGCCCATCTGATGAGAACTGCGAAGCTCCAGAAGGCCGATTTACAGTTGGAAACCACTACTTTTCACCGTGACACACGTTCTAAAAAATCAACGATTTATTATAAAACATTCTTTTAACTAAATTGAAACAGAAAAACAGTACACGTAAAACAACTGGACTCCCGTAAAGGGTTTTAAAAAATAGGCTTGGCCTAAGTGTAAGAAGAAGATGAAGAGGCTTTGTTTCTAGAAGGTCCCGATTCATTCTTCGGAATGGCGACGACATCAGCAGTTTCTCCCGTGGCGGTATCCTGTAAGTTCGATTTTGAGATAAAATTTTTTTATTACCATTGCTTGGGATAGAACTTCCTGTTTTACCCTCACGTCATTCAATTGAGTAAAAGTCTTCATGGGAGACTGTATAGGCGACGGCATGGGAATATATCTCCGGTTAATATTCGATTGTGTGTGATTGACCGTGTTCGCCCAATTCTGGTAGTAATTCTGGACGTAAGCATTGGAGGCATGAGTGCTGGCGTACTGATGGTAAAGATTGACACCTTGACCCATATACGTGTTCTGAATACCAGCAGCTACAGAAGTGCATAGCAAAAGACTTACCATATCTTGACTCGAATAGAGGCGAGTAGGCTGCGACTGTGTGGTCATGGGCATGTCAACTGGAGTTACGGAATACTCTCGAAGTTCTGGTTCAGCCAGTACCTGCTGCCTCATAGTGTCTCTCAATTCCTTGTCCTTTTCAGCCATGCGCTGTCTGCTACGACGATTTCTGAACCAGGTCTAAAGGCAGAACGATTAAAACAGGTAAAACAGCTAACATGAATTCTTTCCGCGTTAACTCCAAGCTGATTGGCGATATTGTCACGTACATCGACGTCCGGGTTGGGAACCCTGGCGTAGACACTTTCCAGAACAGCCGTTTGTTCACGAGAGAAGACCAGACGAGTACGACGCACTTGCTTCATCTTCGTCTGCATCTGCAGGAGAGCCGGGTCTGAATAGGGAGGTTTCCAGATGCAGAAATGGTAAGCTTACTTTGCAGATACGGAGAAGGATACACGACCGGCGACATCTGGATCTGTGGCATGGTGTAGTTGCATTTGATGCTGGGAGGTGCCAACGGACAAGGTACGAAGGAAGTTAGAGTGGTCAGTACTTTTTCTTTAAAAAAAAGTTAAGTAAGACAAGAGAAAAAGAAATTTACCTTCATTAGCCGGTGGTTGATATGGATCCATTGTTGTTAGGGCTACGGCTGCCTCTTCACGAAACTCGGAGGTCTGAAAAATCAAAATATCGAGAGAAGCGGTATCATTCTTATAACATGCACAAACATTTCAACATTTTGCAGTCTTTGGCGAAAATTGCGAGAAACAGAATCGATGATGTAAACCATTTCTTGAGTTATCAAATTTTTTCATTATTATGTGGCGCAGAGTATTCATTTTTTGTGGAAAAAACATGTAAAAAATATTAGCGAACGGTGCGCATTTTTTGAGAGAGAGAGAAGTTGCAGAACTGCTAGGCTGCAGAAGAATATCAACTTCGCGCTGCGCGCCAACTCGGCGCCAATTCAAATACCGTAAATATTCGAATAGAGGCACATCTCGAATAGTGGCACACCCAAAAGAGCCGAAATTTAAATAGTGGCGCACTCTCGAATAGTGACGCAGTACAAAATCGCGTTTTTCAGTACAAATTTGATTTTTCTTCTTTTTTTTTCATATATTTTGTGGTTTCTGTCTTGTTATTATGCTCTTTTTTCTCTCTCCACTTATTATTTTGTTTCATTTGAACCGCTCTCTTCTGATCCCTTCTGAGTTCTAGAAAGAGAAGAACCAGATCCGGTACAGTATAGATTACTGGAAGTTCCAGAACCAGTCTACTAGTCAAGTAATTGCCAAGTGCCCAGACTTTGATGGTCAAAAGATTACTGAATCAGAGTGAAAGCATCAGCACAGAAAAAACACAGACAAGGGGAAGAGTTCCTGTGGAAGTTAGAGTCAGAGTCAAGGTAGTCAGTTTCGGAGACCCAAAGTACAGGTACAGTCGATAGTTTTAGTGGTCAGATTCAGATAATCAGGAGACGGGACTGAATCAGATATTGTTTAGGCATAGTATTAGAACCGTTTAGACCAGACAGAGAGTCTACCGCTCTCGTCTGATCTGCGAACACAGACAACTCTAAAGTAAAGTAAAGTATACTCCCGTCTTCAAGCCTTTGGCTGGCGGGTGCATCTGAGGGGCCAGATAGCGAGGGGCTTTTAAAACGTTCCACAGTGCCCAACTGTTCCCAGGAACGCCTTTACTTCGTAGCAAGTTACTACCAATTTACCGATCTTCGGGAAGGGTGGAGGCCTTGGTTGGGCTGAGGCGGGGATAGAACTTGTGACCCTTCGATTGACGCTGGCGCCTCCTGCCACTGCGCCAATCTGTCCTCACGGACAGCTCTACAAACCAACAAACACACAGAGTCCATTGCGCTTTAGTGGTAGAGAGATCTGTCTCACGAGTTCTCTCTTATCCTCTCCCGGTCATCCGGTTTCAAAAGTTATCCCGATACCCATTGAAAGGCGTTCCGTGGAACCGGTTGGGAAACTTCGGAAAATAAACGCCTCACGCAATCTGGTCCCTCAGAATGACCCCTCACGCAGTAGGAGCTTGTCTCCCAGAAGATTCTTCGGAACTCTGGCGTTGAAAGGGAGAAATTTTACTTTACGGAAAGAAAGCATTTACTAAAGGCGGTAATCATCTGCACCCCCGATGGAAATCTACTTGGAGTGGGTAGAGAAAGCCTGGGAACACTTTCCGGTAGAGCTGATCATCAAGTTTTCAAGCATTGCGGTATAACTCTAGCTACGGACGTATCCGAAGACGACCAAGTTTTATGTTCCAAGACAGACGGACCTATCCCAGACGGACCTATAGGAAATAGCAATATTTCAATTGTTAGCGACAATGTAGAAGTATATATTTTGTCTTCTTTTCCGAAAAAAAAGTATGATTATCGGTTGGAAACACTAAAAAAATTTGTTTGAAAATTAGTGGTACAATCTCGAATAGTGGCGCACCAAAACAGGGGTACTGAAAAATAGTGGCGCAGTGCCTCTATTCGAATATTTACGGTAAACAAATTTTGTTTCTTTGTTTTCATTTTTCAAGATGTCTCCTTCCGTCAAAACTTCCCCCGTCCGAAAAGGCAACGATGTCACCAGAAAAGTATCTGTCAGAACCACACACGAAACATATAAAACAAATCAAGCGCAACAAAAAAACTCGAAACAGTTTTGTGCTAAAAGACTTGATTCGTGTTATTTCCGTCAGAAGCGTGGGCATCTGGTTGTCAATCAAACCAAAGTAATGATTTACTATCTCGTTTAAATCTTTCTCCAGGGAATCCTTTCTCTTATGAAATCTTCTGTTAGGCGAAGCTCATAAAGCCTTTCAATGTGTAGCAGATGCATGCTTCACACTCTTTCTTCTGATCAAGCCATAGAAGATTGGCTGTATATAATCTGCTTGAACAAGAAATTGAATGTTTAGACTGATAAAATCACCGCTGTAATGGTGAGAGGAAAACTGTCTTCAGACTACCAATGTTAAAAATTAAAAAAACCATTATTTTATTGTCTACAATTTTGCAGTTTTTTCGCTAAGTTGTTTGTAGAACCCATCCAAACTGCTTAGTCCACTCTTTCCAACAATCTCATTTTTTCACCCTTCAATGTCTACAACGAAATCTCCAATTCCGCTAGTTCCTCTACTCCTGGAGCATAATTCTAAAGAGCGTGTTCTCTCTCCAGACTAAAGTGTACTCTCAGCATACGCCAGTCGACTAGCCACTCGACCAGGCCGTGCTTCTGACGCACTTTTCGTGCAACCAAAGTTTCTCATTAAACCAACCTCCAGCTTTCTTCTGCTTTTTCAACTCTTTTTCTTCTAGAATCCCACAAATCTAGCACTTTTGAACCTTCTTGTTTGTCCTAAACGATTTACAACTTGGTGACTCATTTCTTTGCCAACATTGCACTTTCCTCGAACTTTTCTTTGATGTCTTTCCAGATATTTTTCAAATTTCGAAATAATTTCTCTCTTTTAGGCAGAGAAACGTCGTTTCTGGTCTCAACGGGGGTCCTATTTATGCTTTCGACATGGTTTGTTCACCCCTCTTATCGATATGGACGTTTAAGTTTTCAGGGACAAGGAACATCACAAAATAATCTAGAACGGGACGTCAAAAATGGTGAACTCGTCGGTTCGGAGCACTATTTCGGTCTTGTAAATGTAGGTTTATCCCATTTTTATCAAGAATCTCTTCCAGTTTGGAAATACGTGCTATTGCAACTCGGTCCTTCAAGCCCTCTATTTTTGCCGACCATTTCGAGACAAAATACTTCAGTACAAGCAGATAGCAAAAAAATCCAGTGAGTTTTTCTTATAATCTCACTAAAAAGGTTCTAGGCTCGCCAAAGGACAATCTAGTGACCTGCCTGGCCGACCTCTTCCATAATATCGCCACACAAAAGCGTCGAGTAGGAACGATAGCCCCGAAAAGATTCATAACAAAATTGAAAAAGGAAAATGGTTGGTTTTTCTTACTTATTTTCAACTTGCTTCATCTCAGAACTTTTTGACAACTACATGCAACAAGATGCTCACGAATTTCTCAACTATTTATTAAATACAATATCTGAGACTCTTTTGGAGGAGAAAAACGCCGAAAAGAATGCTCCGCCGGTAGAGGAGAAGAAGAAAAATGGAACTTTGAGGAGAGGGACGGCTTCGTCGGCTCACGATCGACGCGAAGAGGACCACCATCAACACAGCACACGCCCCGATGCCTCCTGGGTACAGGACATCTTTCAAGGAACGCTGACCAACGAGACACGGTGTCTGGCTTGTGACACGGTAGGACTTTTAATTATTAACCTACAAATGGTAACAGTCTGGGCTGGTAGCTGTTCCCAAAAAAATTTTCTCTTCCATGTCTATCACCCCTCCAATTCCATGTCAATCACCCCTCCAAACCCTCCAATTTCCAGGTTTCAAGTAAAGATGAAGATTTCCTCGACTTGTCTGTCGACGTCGAACAGAATGCCTCAATTACTCATTGTTTACGCGTCTTCAGCGAGACAGAAACCCTTCAAGGCGATCAGGTTTGTCTGTTTTTGTTCCTTTTTTTACTTTTGATGATTTCAGAAGTACTTTTGTGACATCTGTTCCTCAAAGCAGGAAGCCCAGAAACGGATGAGAATAAAGCGACTCCCACAACTGCTAGCCCTTCATTTAAAACGATTCAAGTTCCAAGATCAACTCGGCCGGTATACGAAGCTATCCTACAGGGTTCTTTTCCCACTAGAACTGCGTCTTTTCAATGTGGTTAATTCTTTATGAAAATTGTAGAAAATCAGTCAAATACAGAGCGAAGATGCTTCCAGTAGCGATCGGATGTACGATCTGGTGGCCGCAGTAGTTCATTGTGGAGCGACGCCGAATCGAGGACATTATATCACCCTTGTCAAGAGCTCCAACTGCTGGCTTCTTTTCGACGATGATATTGTAGATGTGAGTACTTTCTTTTCGAGCTGTGAGCGATAGAAAAGAAATAACGTTCACTATCTTGTAGAACGTTGAATAAACAACCGCATGGTTTGTGAGTTGATGCTAGTTCGGCATGTGAAAGGCAGCGCTGTAAAATACGTAGAAATCAATACGTTTCAGCTGTAGAAATTACGTAGTTATGGACTCTTTTGAAAAGAAAAACCGCTCGGAAACCTTCATTTTTCTTCCATTTTCCTAACTAAACCTCTTTCCCAGAAGATGGACATATCGTCAATGGAGGATTTCTTCGGTCTGACAGACAGCGGCACAGCAGCAGTCCAAAAGAGCAATTCAGAGTCAGCTTACATCCTTTTTTATCAGGTAATTTTCAATATTTACCCCCACCGAAATCGTTTAGGCCCGTGATGCGCCAATATCAGCAATTCGTCCGAGTGGTTCAGGTCCAGTGTCAGTCTAGTAGCTGTAGTCAGAGAAAATAGGAGAAAGAAAACGTCTATCTGCATCCAAACTTCGTAATCATTCCCTGCAGTAGGCACGTAATCGGGTCCATCTTCTACGGTAACTACTTCAAATCTTTTTTCTTTGTAATTTTTTTGTATATAAATCGCGAAATATAGGCTAAATAAATTTATTTTCCTAGTGGTAGGATAACTAACCATTGCCAAAAGTTCGCTACTCTAGAGTCTTTTCATGTTGCCTCACAGCACTAACACGCTTGATCGTCAATGGAGGATTTCTTCGAGAGCCGTGACTAATTGGATCCCGTACGACAGAAAACGTCCTAGAAGAACAACCACCTTCAAGATTGAGAGACTTCCTCAAAAAATGCTTCGATATACCCTGGTGGACTGCTTCAAGTGAACAGTGGAATAGAGTCATTGTCCAACATAGATAATAATAATAACACGCTTGATAGCTAATATACTTGGGCACCGAGCCTGGTGGTTTTCTCCAAATCTGATTCAATTTTCTCGATTTTTTTTCCAGACATTGATTACTGCTTTGTTGACTTCTAGCAAACAAGAAATTGGAATTTAAATTAGTAATTTTCGAGAAAAACGGAAAAGCTCGGCTCATTTTTCTCGAAAATTACTAATTTAAATTCCAATTTCTTGTTTGCTAGAAGTCAACAAAGCAGTAACCAATGTCTGAAAACATAGAGAAAATTGCAACAACAAAAAAACGGCAGGCTCGGTGCTTGAGTATAATAGCCAATAAGTCTCAAGAAGGTATCAGCTCATCACCAGAAGATGAGAAAAAGGAAAGAACACTAGCTTTTAGATAAAATTAAGAGACATTTCTGCTACACGAGCTGCTCATTCAAGAGGACCCAGAAGTCGGAATATAATCTTCCCGAAAATCTCCCCGCATCAAAAAATCAAAACAAGTTTCAAACGTACGGATTAATAATGAGGAAACAATCATTGACAATAATACGTCATGGGGGCTACAAGTCTCAACGGAGACACTAAAATGTATAGGGAAAGAACAACAAGAGAAATCATAATACAATTTGAATCTTACTCCTGCTTAATACTGCGATCTAACTGGGTCATGCCAGCTGGCTCTTCCTCCTCGGTCGTGATAATCTCTTTCTTGATATTGAGAAATTTGATCTCTTTCTGCTTCTGTTTCCACTCCTTCTCGTCGAAATTCATGTATCCGCGGCACTTTTTGGAGTTACAGAGGCAGGCGATCTTCTTTTTATGGTCCTCAAACGCCATTCTGTAGTCATACGTGAGCTCTTCTCCCTGAAATGACATATGAATTAACGAAACTGACAACGCACTGGTCCTATTTCTCTTTTGGCGTAGATCATAATTCTTTTCCGATCCCCGTTTGTAAGGACTCGTGAGCTGCAATTCGGAGAGCAGCTGTGATTGATGTATCGGGACCAGTTGCCAGTACAGGTTGCGTCGAGAACCTGTAGAGTTTGTACAATTCAAAGATGCGACAAGAATAACAAACCTGGTCCGTGTCTCCGATGCTGAAGAAGTACGTGCTCGAAATACCATGTTTACCATACGAAATCTCGCGTTCATCTGCCTCGTGCATCGTAATCTGTTCGCCGACGTACTCGATGACGTTTTCTCCTTTGCGGAACCGTTCCATGGCATACAGTCCACGTCCGTGAATCAGAGAATGTTCGAGTCGCAGTTCTTTATGAAAGACCTGAACATTCGGTTTAAGAAATGAGAAACAAACGAAATGTACCCTATCTCTCCGCCAATTGCCGATGGCATTGGTGAGTTGTTTTTTAGCCGCGTTACGACGACCGTTCATCACTGCCATTTTACTTGCCTCATTGGCCGATTTCGCCTAAAAGTAAGAGTTAAAGAGGACAAGTAACAAAATTACCTCATTTTGGAGCTTCTCCACTCTCCTCTCCACCTCGTCATAGTGAACATGATTTCGCTTGCTCCTTTCAGTCCACTTTTGGTGGGCGACAGCTCGGGCACAGCCTTCTGGATTTGGATAACATCCAGCGAGCTTCTTATCGACGTAGTAACAGCGGTAGCCGTCGACTTCATGACCCTTGGTCTAAACCAAACTTTCAAATAAAAAAATGGAAGCGTTACCAGCTCTATTTCTGGCACGTTTGGGCGTTTTGCTGGAGGCTCTTGTGGCTCGAAATGATATTCTAACGAGGAAGACGTTTCTGACAGCAGAGGATCTTCTGAGAATGAAGGTTCATCTGGTAGCGGGACAATTAAACATGGACACTCTCTTGGAGGAGGAGTAGTCTAAACTTTCAGGTTATTTGAACCAGCCTCGAAACCGCTAATTTATCCGTTATCCGTTAGAAGTCAAAAAATAAACGCACTATGATATCGACATCAATGTCTTCATCGATGTCATCGAGTTGGAGTTGAGGGAACCTAAAAGCAAATGGGAATGAGAAGAATAAATTGATACCAGTTATCCTGCTGGGCCTGATAGTCAAACGGTCCCTGTTTGACGTGCGTAGCGATAACTGCGGAGCCTTCGGGAGGGGCAGACTGGCACTTCTTGCGCATCCTCAAAAGTGGAGCATAGTCCATCTGAAAGACAAGTGTAAATGAAAAACTGGGAAAATGCGTTGTTAGAGACAAAACACCATAAAACTTCGCTGTGATCATTCTCGTACGTTAGAAGTATGGAAAATACATTGCTTTTCAATAACAGCAAAAAGCTAAAAAAAAAAGAAGATAAAAACCCATAAAAATGCTGCTAAAAAAACACTGAATTCGGCTGCAATAGGTTAAAGGACTGCCCCCGTGGTTCCCGTCACGAATTTCATAACGGCGACGCTTTTTCCGCTGAGCTGCTGAACAAACTATAGTCTGTTCAAAATATAGAGAGCATAAATTGAATTGGCCCGCTCTTTATGGTTGGCTGAGTATCCAACATTTACATGCTGTTATCCTACGCAGCTAAATTCCCGCCAAGTTGATTTGAAAAAAATTCTGTGAAGAAAGCGCGGGCCAATTCAAATTATGCTCTCTACATTTTGAACAGACTATATACAAGTTCTCGTTGTGTGGCGCGTTTTTTTCAGCATTTTCGTAATTTTCAGCACAGTAAATTTTTGGATTTGAAGTTTTGGCGTACTCGAATAAATATCAAGGACTGTTTCGAATGACCTCATGATAGGACCCATTTTTGTTTTGTTAGTGTCATGTGTTTCGTCACGAATTCGAATTTTCCTATTTGGCTTGTTCTGGCCTAAATTTCTTCCCCGGTGGCATTCGTGCTGCTGTGTTTTTATTATTCTTTTCCCCCTGAAAAAAGTGTGATAAATATATTTGCAGATGGAGCCTAGCAATCTTAAAAAGCTGCTCCGAGCATGGGATAGCGACAATTCTGCGAATATGCTGCAGAAAAGCATCGCCGAGATGCCAATGTCGGAGGTGATGCCTTTATGTTTTTAGCACAAATTTTCTATTGTAGGAACAAAAACAGCAACACCAGAAGGATATTAAGATTATCGAGACGGAAATCGGCGTGGCAGAAACCTCGTTGAATAAGATCGCACTTGATTGGAGCCATATTCCTCAAGTTCTTCGGAGGTTCGTTTTTACTGTAGTTGTGCTCAAACAGTTTTTAGAGCCAAGGCTGTAGTAGGAGACATAAGTGCTACTGAGGCCCGCACGTCCCGACATGTCAGCGAATTCCCCATCTGTAAGAATTCTTGTTAATTGTCCTCGACCATCTGTTTTTACCTGCTGAGCGTACTGCGGCTTTTGTATCCGGTCTGAAGAGCCGCTCGAACATCGTCGACAAGCTTTTCAACGCAAGAGAGCTCGTCTACGATAACACTGCTGAAATTAACCCCATTCTCGAAGAGGCTACTCGCTTGAAGAATGAAATCATCGCACAAGTCGTCAAAGCTACTACCGAGTTCGATGTTCAGGTTAGAAATGCTGTAATGTTTGATTATCTTATTTTCAGGGTCTCGTTTCCCACATCACCAAAGTCCTCGAGGCACGTAGGGAGCTCAGTAACCGTCTCCTGGAGCGAGAGGCCTCATTCAGCTTATACGACGACGCTTCTCGTAACCTTGTGCTCGTGAAGGAAGAGCATGGCCGAGTCTTGGAGGAACATTCCCTCGTCAGTGCCTCTCTTAAAGCCAAAAGAGAAGAGGAAGACGCTGCTGCTCAAGAGGCAAAGTTGCTCCAGGAGCAGATCGAAGTCTATCGTATGGAGATCCCCAAGGCCAGACTCGCTGCTACCACCAAACGAAACCAATACGAGTCCCAGATGGATCTGATCGTTAGTTGTTCTTATTGCAAACTTATCTCTGAAAATGCAGAAACAACGGTCTGCCGCTCTACTGGAGCTTCGCAACACTAACGCCGCCAAGCGCTCCAAGCTCGCTGAGATGAAGGACCAGATCGAGAAGCTCCAAGCTCTTCATGCCCAAAATAAGGTCGCCAAGACGACTAAAGCCGCTCAGGAGATGGCTGCGATTCATCGCGAAAGAGATGCCGCCGTGAAGCATCGTGACGAAGTGACTCGCTTGCTTCAAGTCACACAGGACGAAGTCATTTATCTCTGATTCCCAAATAATCTTCCTCTAATTTAGTTCCAACGCATTGAACGCGTCCACGAACAGATCTCTTACAAAGAAGCTGGTGCTGACGATCTCACGGACAAAGTACATGCCCTCCAGAAATCGATTCAAGCTGTGGTTCAAGAACATCAAGCGTACAAGCAGAAGTTTGGGGCCACTGAAGCTGCTAAGAAGGCCGAGATCGCAGCTCTAGCGTCTCTCGTGAACGAGAAAAGGAAGACTCTCGGAACGGATCAGCAGAACATCGCGGCTCTCTTCAAATCCATTGCTTCCAAGAAGCTTGAAATCGAGCAGGAGGAATGCCCCGTGGTTTGCCGACCTTTGTTAAACGATTCTAATTCGCCTATTCAGACGGACTTGGACTTCTATCAGTCTCCCGATAAGAATCTTGAACTTCGTCCAATCTTCACTTCGACACCTCTTAGTGCAAAAGAAAAGAACGCTCGCAAACAAGCCAAGAGTCCGGCCAAGACCAAGAAGAAGACTACCAAGAGAAAACGCTGGTAGAGTCATCTTTCCATGTTTTATCATTTTTTGTGTGATTTTCCATCCCGCCACACGTATACTTGACCTGCGTGGTCTGCAATTAGTTTTTCCTGTCAATTATCGAAATATTCCTTGCTTTTTGTTATTGTTACTGCGTTTTTAAGCCCACTCCCCCCCCGTGCATATTGTCTGTAAGTTGTCCCCCCCCCCCTAGCATGTGAATTCCAGAATCCTGTTGCTCTTAGAAGCCGTAATAAATGTTATTCCCCTGATAACTGGACACCTCTCCTACAGTCCAAATAGTTTATTATAAATACGCATGCCAATAATACACATAGAAAGTCTTTACAGAAACCCAGAAAAGATACCCGACGGGCTGGAATTAATGCTTAGAAGTGGTATAGGTGGAGGGGAATTTGACGATTTCGTGACCGGAAGCCTGTGCCAGACGCAGATATCCAGCATTGGGAACGATATTGTATCTAAGGACGAGAGTCACGTTCTGATTGTTCCGGAGCTGGTCGGCTTCGTCCAAAAAGTAGTATTTTGGGTGCAGACGACGCTCGTCGAGGACCACACGCTCGCTTCGAAGCACTATCTTGTCCCACAGCACTACCTGGTTCACTTTCTGCAATTGTATTTTTGTTGGAAAAATAGGAGAAATGCTCACATTTTTAGTGGTTTCGTACTCGGCCACGAGGTACAGGAAGACCTGCTTGACGTTCCAGTTGAAAACCTTGGTGAAATCGACATTGACCGAGAAGTCTAGCATTCCCAGGTCGGCCTTCTCCGAATCAGTAGAATAGTCCACGACGGATCGCCTGGAAGCAGATTTTCGTGAGGTGAAATACATTTTTGGGGAATGTGAAAGGAAACTGTTTTTCTTCATCGTTTTCGTTATTTCGCATCACGTTTTCTAATACCTTATTTAACAACGGGCCTTCTGAATTGACCGTCAGAATTTGAAAGTACCGCAGTTTATAGATCGGAAAGCTTTCGGAAGGATTAAGGACATAGGACGGCTACATCTCTAAAGTCACGAACTTAGAGGAAAGCAATGAGGCCTCCCTTATTGAAAAAGTCAGGCTTCATTTGAAGCAAGCAGGTCCTGTTTAGGTACGAATATCCAGTCAGTGAAACAGCAAGCAAGTCTCGCTCTCAAATCAAGTTTTCAATAAATGAAACCTACACTCTAGGATTATTGACAGTAATCTTGACGTCGGTAGTGTAATCGCTGAAGACGGTCGTCAGGAAGCATGCAAAGGTCACAGCCGCCAGGATCCAGAGCATGAAGGCGAAGATGGCATTTCCTCTCGCGTAGATGTTGTGCATCCTGAATAACTAATTATACAGAATTCATATGAGAAGACAGGTAGGGAAATGAGGAAACATTCTGTTGAAAAAAAACACAGAAATAGTGCAAATTTATTCAAAACCCGTAAAAATAAATAGGGAAGCCTAAAAAGACCACGATTTCAGTTGAGACGAACGATTTTCGTACGAGACGGAGGCGTCAATTTGCCGAGATTTTTCCACCAAGTGAATAAATGTCCCTCTTTAACGAAGAGGGAAAACCACGGGGAAAATGCTTCCGGGTCTAAATAATTTTTTTGACAAAAGAAAAGATGAAAATACGTACGTTTATGAATCCACGGAGCGAGATCTTTTTCAGAGACGGCGCAAACGCTGCTGACTTCTTCTGGATTCGGGGAGACTCGGCTTATATTGAAATTTCGAATGACGACGCCGTAGTCGAGCTCGTGTTCTCCCCACGGACTGTCGGTCATCTTTGCCTGGAGCGGTTTTTATTGTCATGAGACCTTGTCAAAAAAATAAGATGATGCTTAAACCTAGTTCTTTAACATGGTACTGGTCATTGAGTAGGATCTTCAAACGCCACTGAGCTAGAGTACCATCGGTGTTTTGAACAAACCCACTGAAAACTTGAAAATGGGCATAACTTTTGATTAGAAATAGCTAAAGACCTTGTCAAAAAAATATGATGATGCTTAAACCTAGTTCGGGCTTTACGCTCGCTCCCAGTCAGCTTTAAAATTTGGGAAGAGTTAGAAATGTATAAAACAAGGTTAGCAACGCCCTTCCAGGGCTAAAGTAGAAATTCATGACTTCGCTTTATCACGGAGCCCTAGTCGTGGTTTCCCTTTCATTTCCTTTGTTACTCTCCTCCAGTCACTCTCCCTGACCCTTCAAAGAAACTACCAAAATTGTATTGGAACCCGCTCCCTCCCAAGCCTAATTTCAAAATGTAGGAACTAAACGGGTCACCCTGCCCGTCCCTAGCTTTAGTGAGTTTCAGTCGTACCTGTCCCTTCTCCTTGTCACCTCGCTCCAGTCACCCCCTGTCCCTCCAAAAAACTATCAAACTCATAAGAACCCTTCGCGCACTTGCTTTTCCTGTCGCGACTTGTTAAAAACTAATTTGTGCACAAAGCTCCCCTCCTTATCCTCAATTAGAGCTTCAGACACAGACACACAGAGACGCGAGAGCAATTTAATTAAAGTGGATGCTATGCGTAACGTTAGTTAAAACCGGGGAAGCCCGAAACAATAGTATCTTTAATATTAAAGCGCAATGGTGTCTGTGGTTGACTGTGTGACTTTGTGTTTGTCCGTGGCTACGAACAAGTTAGCTTTTCTTAGGATTAGAATGTTAGTTTTGAATTAAGAAGTCTGAAAGGCTTAAAAACAATTTATAGCTCTTTCCGAAAGAAAGAACTATTAATTAGTGATCTTTTTTTTCAACTGAGTTCTTCAGTGGATTTACAGAGACTCTGTAGCATTCCACCGTATCACATAGAGCTAACCTTGTATAAATACCTGCCGAGCACTAAACAGTCACTTTCTTCGACTCCGCCGATATTCAGCTCGTGGCCAAGTTTTCTGATCGCCGCCTTTCGGACTCCCGCTACGCCGTCCATTTCCTGATCGTTGAAGAGGGGATGGCTACAACATGTATTTGTCCATAGGTTTGGGAATGTTATCTAAAACTTTTTTTCCGTGAAAATAGCTAGAAGGAAGCCAACTTTGGATGAACTTCTTTTCTGTAAAATTAATTTCTCGTCGGGGGTGAAGGCAAAGACGCTGAATGCTCGATGTAGTGACACTAAATTATAAAATTTCGATAAAAAATAGAGGGAAACTTACTTCCTGGCAGGGCATGTGCGTCAACTTTGGAGACTTCTCCGACGACTTCGTCGTGTTCATTCACAGCTATGCACATCTCGCCCATGTGTGTCACCTGCACCGGGTCGTACTTGCTCAGATTTCGTCTGTAAATGGACTTTTTAATGGGAAAAACTGCTTGAAATTGACAAACACATATTAATGACCGAAAGATCATCTAGGACAAAAGCTGATTCATTAATAAGTAGCTAATGAGACTAATCTCAGAAAAAAAAAACAGAAAGATGTTTGCAGCAATGTTTGGTGAAAACAATTCAAAGAACAATTCTTATTCTATTGAGTACAGAAGCTTCAACCAAAATAGAAGTTAGCAACGAAACAAAATAATTTAAAAAGGTGAAAACTTACAAATTCCGCAGCGATGAAGGGACTGCACGGACAGCCATCTTTGTCTGGGCAAATTTTTAGTGTTAACCAATAGGAAAACAGGGAAACGTGAAGATAACCATTGTTGGAAAACGACTGAATTCAATAGATAAGCAAAGAGTTTTTTTTTAATACAATGAGCTCTAAACATGTAAAATCACAAGTTTTGAGTGCCGAAACGGCCTCGATGGGCAGCAACACAGGCCGGAGAGCAGAGTTTGATGTCGTTGTACTCGAAGGGAACGGCAGGAAGACCGTTTCCGCACTGAATTTTTCTTCAAATTACATGATAATAAGAAAAGACTGACATTGACGCATCGAGAAAGAGTTCCGAGACGAGCCTCGGCAGCCATGGCTCGTTTTTCGCGCTCCGTTAGATTTAAAAAGGCGCCTTTTGCCTTCTGTTCCTCCGCTTCTTCCTTTGCTTGGACCTTCTTTTCCTTCTGTTTTTCGCGCTGTCGTTGCTTCTTCTCCCGATTTTTCTCGGCCAGCTTGGTCTTTTGCTCCTCTGTCTGCTCCTGTACGGCCGGAATATGCGTTCTAAACCGTTTCATATCAGTTTGTCCGAATTAAAAAGACGGTTTTTAATCATCACGCCTTTTATAAGCGTGGCAAAGCGTATAAACTTATTGAGATGAAACGAACCTTCCCCAAGAAAAAGCATCCGGATTGGCAGCTCTAAAGTTGATGAAGACGGCTTTAGTACTTTTTCCGGCTGACAAGGCGTAAGGAACGCGTCCTTCCTCGTCCTGGACGGCCGGATCACAACCCATTTTCAGAAGATACTGTAGAATTTCGGTCTGTCCGAGCGAGGCACAGCTGTGCAGAATCGAGAAGCTGTTCGGATTGAAACGGCGCTCGTTCAGGTACTTTACGATCTAAATGTAAACATGTTTGCTTAAAAATGATGGAAAAATACCTGTTTAACATCGTCAGACTCTCCGAGAGCCTCTTTCAGCGCTTCCAGGCTGTTTTCACCGATACTGTCGTGGATTTTGGCGCGAAGAGAGCGAGGAACCTCGGGCCACAGATCCTCTTTCTGCTCCTCTTTAATTGCCTTCAAATGATCCTTCTTTTTATCCTCAGCTGTCTTTTTCGTCTCCTCTTCGTCAATTCCTCCAACACGGACCTCTTTCTTCTTCTTCTGAAGAGCCTTTCTCGCCAAATTCTTTCTTTTTAACTTTTCGAGAATTTTAGCAAAGTTTTCCCTAAAATTTGAATATTTTGGCTTAAAAAGGAAAAACTAACATCGATCCGTGTCCATTGACAAGTTGGAGCTTCTCCCAGGCCTTTTTCAGCTCGGCCAAACTGGGCCTTTTTGTGGCAAACGGGATTCCGCTGCAAGTTATTTTATAAGCACGCTAAAATATGGAAAGACATACCGGATTCGAGAGTCTCCCTTCTCGAGAACGCCGTCAACATAAAAGGTGTTTTTCTGGTAGGAAGCACAGCGAATAAAGACGAGAGGAGTCGCGGAGAGAGCGTCCTTCCATTCTTTGAGAATATCGGAGATTTCCTGGCGAAGAGTTCGCTCGTTATATCTGGAATGCGGGTTATGTTTTAGTCGAGAATCTGTGTAAAAACAGTCATGACTTTTCTTGTTTTCTTTGTTTTTAATCAAAAGCTGGGTGTCAACAATTTGACTAAAACGGAAATTGTATTTTCAAAACATAAACATGGAAAACAAAAAGTTTACCTTCTGAGACTTGATCCAGCACTGCTTGCCACTCCTTTAGAGTCGCTGGCCGACTGTGCCTTGCCTTGTTTGGCGCGGATGACGTAGCGTTGAATTGTCTTATGATGCGTCATTTTGCAGCTTAATTTGTCTTTTTAAAAGGCTACAAAAAGCGAACAAACTCCTTGAAAACGGCTCCAGCAAAATGTCCTCCGGCCAGAAGAAAGATGGCGCAGTTGAGCGGTCGCATGAAGACGAGCGAAGACGGTTGTTTCTCACCCTCGTGAAGAATTGCTCTAAAATTTATTGTTTATTTGTGAAATACTAAAAAACCTGTATAAGGAGAAGATCATTTCCTTCTGGACAAAAAGAGCTAGACTGCCCGTTTGAAAATTGAAGCTGGCAGCTTCTTCGTCGTCCGACGACTCGACTTCTTCTTCTAAAATGTTCTAATTACTTGAAAAGGGGAAAAAAATACCGTCTTCGACAGCATTTTCGTATTCCTCCTCGTTCAGCGGCTGTTTTCCATTCACGGCTCGTTTTACGTTGAACTGGTGCCACTGGCTCTTGTAATGAGCCACAATCACGTCTCTTTCCGCCTCGAGATCCACTCCAAGTTTGCAGGACGAACAGACAATGTTGCCTGGAAGATTTGGATTTATTAACGAATATTTTTTGAGATTAGTTACGCGAAATTGCGATCTACCTTCGTAGACTCTCAATTTAGCTATCAAAAATGTTAAAGGAAGAAAAAGATAAAAGGATAACTCACTTTCAAGTCCCTGGAAAGGATCGAATTGCTCGTAGCCGGGCATTTCGTTGACTTTTTCTTGAAAAGAGCATTCCTCGACTCCAAGAAGCCATCGCGGATCCCTGATCGTCAAATGACCGTTGTCGGTCGGAGCGAGAAGCTAAAGAACGATTAGGGAGAATTCTACTCAAGTTTTTCGTTGTTTTTTATATTCAATATTATGTTATCGGTATTGTACATGTTTTCTTCAGTTTTTAAGTGGATTCAGACCACTCCCTAAGATGTTTAGAACTGAATTTTCTGGAGGGGCAATAAATAGGGTAGTATACAGAGAAAGAAGAGGAATCTAATGCGTGCTTCGAGGCCGGATAGGATAGTGTGTGATGGCGGCGGCTATCGCCTCGATCCAGGTCTGAAATCGGCTTAAAATTGATCCAAAAACCCATGCAAACCCTCAGATCTTCCTGATTCGCGGCACAGAATCGATAAACCGAGTGCCGGCCCTCGACAAGACGTCCGTCTTGCTCCGTCTTACAAGCCTTTATCCGGTCGTCTGAGAGTGAAAAAATCTCAAACATGTGCGGTCGACTGGAGGCTTCAACCCGTCGGATTCCGACATTCTGGAGCGGAATTATGCCTTTCGGCTCGCCATCGCTCGTCTGCTCAAAGTAGTAGAGACATTGCTCGCTCAACACGAACCTAAATTCCGTTTTTTTTTCAGATTTTTGCTACATACCATCGCCGTTTCCAGGCCAGAGGTCCAGCCACAAATTGGCCGCTGCTCTGCTTGTAGAGCCAGCCCTCTCGCTCTGCATTCAGATGAATGGCCGCCGATCCACGTTCCTCGACCGGCATAGCAAATTGGGCACTCTTTAGCGAGTCGTAGATGTGACTCAACTGTTCCTGTGTCACCAGATTCTTCTCCAGATATTCCTGTATTCACATCTTGTTTTCCCCTACTAGTTTACTCACTTTGCACATGTTGTAATAGTCATCCAGGGAGGGCTTTTCCTTGACTGCCGGATTGTACATTAGGGTGTTGAGCATGATCGTGGAGAAGGCTATTGAATGACAGGCGTCAGCTGAGGGAAAGATGTTCGGATTCGCTGTCACGTACTGGAATGGCTTAGTATTTTTTTTGTTTCTACTTATATAATGATGGTTTTTTTTGGCACAGGTTTTGTCAGTGAGTAAAACGAAGCTTTTTGTCAAGACAATCTTTCCAAGTTTTCCAGATCACCTCTACAAGCGTTGTAATGTCAGAATTTTTTCTCTTCACCTCGAAACAAGTACAGCAATTGTTGTATTCAGGCCTATGTCTACGGTCCCACTTTGTCCACCTTCACGAACAAAATAGGGGGCTAACCTGATTGGCGAAGCTGTCCATAATCCTGTCAATCTTCTGTGATTCTCCCGGTAGACGGAAGGCTTTCAAAAAGATCCGAATAGCATCGACGAGATACAGTCCGGCAAAGTCAAAGCAGCCCGTGAAGCTCTTCAAAATGGCCAGAGCTCGATCATCGTGGTTGCCAAGGTAGTCGCCGATCGCGGTCTTTGATAAGCCTTCGCTCTGAACAATTTTGCGGTAAATTGTTCTTTTTGTGTTTTCCCTACCTGGAACATGTATTCCGCTATTGATTTGGCCGAATTCTCCAAGAGTCCCCGATCTATGAGATACTGAACGCCGTGGTTTGGATCCTTGTTGAATTTTCGTCTTGCTAAATCTTTTGTTTGTTTTTTTAGTGTCACTTAACTCACCATTGGCGAGAATTTTAAGCCTGGATTTTCCGGTATCGTCCATGTAGTACATAGATTCTAATTCTGTGTCTACTTCTTTCAGCTAAATGCTCTTCTTCTCTTTAAAATTGTCAAAATTACCTCATTTTTAATCATCTCAATTTCCTCCAATAAATCCATTTTCCTCTTACGGAGACCACGGAGCTGGTCACGGCCCTCGTCCGTCAGATCGGACGGAGAGAAAGAGTTGGTCATTTTGGTCATCGGCACAGACTCTATTTCATCTATCCTGGATATGGTGCTTTTAAAAAAGCGTCAAAACCCAAAAGGGAGAAAAGCGGAGGAGAGGATGTTCTAAAGGGAAAAGAGAGAAAACAGTCTACAACATCCAACGATATTCTGCTTACGCTGTGTGTACCAAGAAAACACAGCTGAGACGAACGGGGGAGGTGGGCGCAAAGCGCGTGACTACATCAATTTGGAGCCAAAAGGGGGAGTTTGGGAAGGTAAGTAGGGAGTGGTCTGACATTTTTAACCCAATTTATAAATTTCAGCTAATTCTAGTTCGTTTGATCCAAAAATACTTTGTTGTTTAAATTTTTTGAAGAAACAAACCTGGTCCTTTGTAGTCATCTCCATGCTTGTTTGTTCTGAAAATAAGAATATTTTAGCTCGAACAAAGCATGAAATATCAAAAAGTGTTAATTCCAGAGGAAAAGTTTGAGGGAAAAACAGCTCTTTTATCCCCCAAAATGGCTAGTCTCAGTTGCAGAGAATTTCGCAACAGCTACGACAAAATGACGTCATTTTCTCTTTACTTAAAAGATACACGAATGAGACTTTTACAATATGTATGCACAAATAGCTTATAAGCGATGGAAAAAGACCATTTACTTCAGTGTACAAACATGCAAAAGTCAGCAATGAAAAGTGAGATCAAGAAGTGGCTGGAGCATCTTTGACGACCCGGAATCCACCGGACTGGAAACTGAGCAGATTCTGTTTGACTTTTCGGAAGAGGAAGGTGTTGACGACGTCGAGACTCGGACCCTGTGACGAGGGCGAAGCGAACATTTTGAAGATTTTGTGGATTCGTTCGGCCTTGACCGTCTCATTTTGGGCCTAAAATTGCATTAAAATTAATTACGAGCAAAAAGAACGAACGATATAGTTCCGGGTATACATCCAGTAGGCTTCTAGCGCGTCTGCAGCATCTGAGACGTCTTCAATTGCCGCTCCGTCCTCGTCATCCGAAGCATCGCCCGCGTGCCGAATGGTATTCTCTAGACTCGTTCCGTCTTCAACAAGACGCCATTCTTCTGACGTGGCTCCCGTTGGCAGTTCCTGAAATTTGTTTTATCTGGTTCGCGCAAAGAAAAATTGTCATGACCGTAACCCATTCAGAGTAAGACCGGTGTAACGACCGATGTAACTAAAATAGGATACCCGAAGGGATCTCATAGCATAATTCGTGTTTTATCGGCTTCCCCCCGAAAACATTGGGTTACTGCTATTTTAGAGAGTCTTGATTACAACTTATGTGCCGTTGGGAGAGTTATGGCATTGCAATTTATTCAAAGGATGCGGTCAAAAGGGTAGCTAAACGGTCCCAGACTTATGAGAAAATTAGCAAATCTTCAAAAGATTGGAATCAGACAGTCGCTTTTTCCTCAATGGTTAAACACCTTGTAAAAAGTTGAAAAAAAGGCGAGTAAAACGAACCTGAATGAGTAGTCCCTGATTGCCCCACCATTCGAGTCGTCTTCTCGCCACGCCTTTTGTGATCCCTAGCCGAGTGGCTACATCCGGAGGTGACCAACTCTCCTGCTCGGCGAAGAGGTACAAGACGGCCGCGTGCTGATTGCTCACAAAGCGAGTGACCGTCGTTCCGCCGATTGTCAGCTCCACTTCGGCCCATCTATAATCTACTCTTTGATCTGAAACTTGGGAACGTTTACCCCCAAGATTTGAGCCAGTTCAGTCGTCGACTCGCCTTATTTTCCCGGTATAGTTTCGTATACAATTCGAGCATTTCCTCGAGCTGATCAGGAAAGACGAGATTCTTGTCCAGTTCGGGAAGAGGCCAAAAATGTGATGAGACGATCGACGACGTCACGGGGAGAACCTAAAAATGGTTATATTTTAGATTTTTACGGAAAAGTACCTGTTTCATGGCCATACACTTCTCAATCCGGGCGCTCTCGATGACATCTCGTAGCATAACTTCGCATTGGGAGAGTTCGCCCTCGTTGAAACGCTGTTTCAATATTTCCAGGTAGCGCTGCTCGAAAATCGAGTCCTGTTCGGCAAAGGAGGTCAGTCTCTCCGAGAGCAGTTTGCGGTATTCTTTTACGAACATCTCTTTGCTTCCGTAGACTGATATTAGCATATTGAAGACGTCGGCTGACTGGCGCACGTGACTACTTTTGCCTGCAAATAAATTGAGGTCTAGTCTGCTTTTTTAAAGAAATAAACCAACGAATAACGCATGGTACAGCGGAATCTACCCCGCTCTATTATTAAAAAAAACTCGCTCTACAACACAAAATAGAAGGAACAGTACCAACTGGAGCATCCGGGGGATCCGGTATCCAAGTCTCCCAGCCATTCGTGTCCAAACCCTCCGCCAAGAATTCGTCGTTCGTCCCGCGAAACTCGTCCTCATCGATAATTGTTCCCGATCTGGTGCCCAGCTGCTCCGAGAGCTGTTCTCTTTTCTCCGACGTGATGTAGTTGATGATTTTACGGACAGTATCTGGTCGTTTTCTATATTTTGATAAGAAAAACTAAAAATGGGAAAAAAAACTTTAAAAATTCGCGAATTTCACTGCAGACTCGGTGCATGAACGAGCAGGACGGATCGAGTTCTCTCAGTGAATGGACACAGTTGGCGAATCCGTCCAAAATGACCGAGGTATCTTCTTCGACGGAAAGCAGCTGTTTTCGGACCTTGTCGAGCATTAGGTTCAGAGTGGCTTCTCTTCCGTAGTTGTGTGTATGCGCAAAGCAGAATCTCAGCGTGCCTATCGTCTCAGAAGAGTCCGGATAGTTTAAAATGGCCAAGTCGTAAACCTGAAGTTTATTGTTTGAGAAATCCACAAAAATACATTAGGCATGAGCATCCCGATGGCCAGACAGCAGATGGACTCGTGAGAACGCTGGAGAATCCGTTCCGTCTCGTCCGACTGCGGGGCAAAAGTACTGAGCCAGCTCCTGATCGTGTTGTCGATCTAGAAAGAGTGCATTTTTAAAGAAAATGAATAGGAAATTCACCTCCTGAAGATTCTCTACTGTGAATGTTCCGTGCCACTGGTAAATTTGGGTTTGGAAGACTTTGCTGACCATAGTGTAGGCGATAGACATGCCGTGGGAGACCAGTGGACCGAAGCCGAGCCACGAATCGAACCTAAAGTGACATTTTTGATGGCAAATGAAGACATGTTGGACAAAATCACGAAGATTCAAAAATAGCTATTTGAGAGTAAGAAAAAACTAACATGACTTCGACCATTTTGACGAAATATTTGTAAACGGCCTCGTTCTGTTCCTCCGGCCAATCTGTCGGCTCACACTTTCCAACAACATTGAAAAGATCCGTCTTTTCGAAGAGGCTTGCTGAATTTTCGAGATGACAACAATTAACAAGTGGATACTTTTCCGGAACGCTTGAAAATGGTTGGCGAGAAAGATGATGGTCTGAGGAAGGAAATCATGCTCTGAGGCTCCGAAAAGACTAATAGGAACGGCCTTTTTTACTCGTGCGACGAGTTTTTCTGATGCGTTTGTGGAGATGAGGATCTGAAAACTAAATTGGTAGCCAAGCGAGGAAAAGGATACCGATTCCAAGACCTGCTGGATTTTTAGAGGGATCTTGGTCATTTGTTCCATATTCTCTCCATAATCCTTGGAAAGATCCTCGAACCAGTTAAAAAGACGTGGTCGGAGCTCTCTGGCAGCAAATATTCTGAATTTTTTAGCGAGTTTATAGGAAAAATAATGTAAAAGTACTTAATAGTCTTTAAGATAACGTCCTCGTGAGATATATTTCCGTAAATATTCGCCTGGACTGCTCGTATTGGGACATTTATGAATAAATTCTCTTCTCCATGGGCAAACGGGTCTTGTATACTGAATTCTTCTAAAAAGGACCCATTGTATTTGATGAAAGAAACGGAAATACCTGGCAATTCGTCCATTAGTTTCCTAAAAATATTTTTCTCTAATTTCTAAAAAAGGAATGGAAAATGTGAACAAAGTGAGATTTCGAGTGCTCGATTTTGTCATGGGCATTTTTCTTCGCACGAAATAAATATATAAAACCGTGGACAGTCGTTTATAGGTCTCGCCAAAATGACCTTCAAAATTTGGTTCCGGCTTGGTCTCGAGGGAACTTGGCGCGCAAATTATTTTTGGCGGTATTTCAAACTTTTGTCCTTTTTCTTGTCGAATTTTCGTTCCTTTCTTGTTTCTTTCTTGCCTATCAATCGTGCAAATGCCCTCTATGATTTTTTGAAAAAAGAAATCCGAAATAAACAAAAATAGAAAAATGACGCTCTAAGAGAGTGTTGATGCGGTTGTATGCGTATATAGGCCTGGGAATAGTACTCCTCATTGTGATTTATCAATCCTGCCGATGAAATCACTTGCTTTGACAAAGATAAACGGTAAAAATTGAAAACAGAACTATTTTCCACTATTTTTTTTCTTATAATCATAGAGAGCATTTGCACGATTGATAGACAAGAAAGAAACAAGAAAAATGACCTAAAAATAAGAAAAGGGAACAAAAATTCGACTAGAAAAACGGCAAAAATTTGAAATACCGCCAAAAATAATTTGCGCGCCAAGTCCCCTCGAGACCAAGTCGGAACCAAATTTTGAAGGTCGTTTTGGCGAGACCTATAATTAAATATTTGATCTGCCTAAGCTCTAGAAGAATCGAATAGGGGTTTCAAAGCATGAGAAATGTTTTGGGAATATCCCGAGCGCACCAGTCCTTTAAATTTTCACAAAAAATTCTATAGTAAGCCTTCAGTAAACTTTCAATTTGGATAGACCATATATTAGGTCACCAACTAAGTATTTAAAAAATTGTGAAATTTCCAAACCCACTGCGCCATCCGGACATTTTCAGTTTAGACCTGATCCGAAAGCAAAAATCGTTTTTCAAAAAAGCAAAATACTCGTCTCATTGAGCTGAGGTTTTCACTAGTTGAGAACTTTTTAGTAGGATGCAACCCTGAAGAGTTATGGCCAAAATGGTGTTTTGATCAAAACTTAAACCGTTCACTGTGCTCAGACGGTAAGATATCCAGGTCTCTCATATAGCCTATTAATTGGGCCTAGGATAGACCTACATTTTGGAACCGAGTCTGCCCGATTTTGTTGAAATTGCAAAATGTTATGAGTGTTTTTTAAATACTTAGTTGGCGACCTAATATATGGTCTATCCAAAATATGTTGCAGTTGAAATTGACCGGCCATTGATATTGACCGGAAATTCATTATTTTGGGTTTTTTATTTATTTTTTCCCTTTTATTTTTCATTTTTTTTCTATCAAAATAGCTAGATTTAGCTAAGCTCAAAACAACCAAACATGGCTTGTGAAATTGTTTTCAAGTGTATTTTTCCGATTTTTTTCGGTCGTTTTAGTATCAAAACGTTCCAAATAGGATATTCTACAATAATAAAAGAAAATAAAATCAAAAAAGATCGATAAAAATAGAAAAAGTGAAATTTCCGGTCAATATCAACGGCCGGTCAATTTCAACTGCAACAATATATGTTGTAGTTAGAAATTTTTCAGTGTAAACAGTTTACACTGAAAAACAGTTCTAACTGCTACATATATTTAAACTAGCATGTGCAGACCGTGTAAATATGATTCGTACGGGTAGAATAGAACAAAACCTTCTTTATCTTACCCGTCAGAGAATATACGTGGGACTTGTTAGACGGTTTAGGAGATCCTAAGTACACGCTGACTGTTCATAAGCTTCACGGAATCTATAAGAAGCTTTGTCCTCATACAATTTTCTGAAAAGTAAGACTTCCGAGTGATTCCAAAAACTGCGTTGACTAGATGACTAGAAGAGTAGCAGGAAAGCACCTTTATAATGGCCAATGAAAAAATCGGAAGGAGACACAAGATATTTTCCCCAAAAGACAGTTCCCCCATTTCCCAGTAAAAACAAGATGAAGATAAAACAATTTTATTGGACAGTTCGAGGTTTCTGTCTTCTTTGTTCGGGCGAGTTGCGGATGTGGAGAAACATCTCGAGACTCATGTAGAGCATGAAGATGATGCATCCGACCATGCCGAGGACGCAGACCACCTTGACGAAGGCGCGGATCGGGGGACCTGGAAACAGTCCGTTTAGAAAGAGAAAAAAGGAGAGAGACGGGTAGCCACAGACAAAGAGACATTCAGTTGACTTCTGTTACGGTAAAACCGTTTTTACTTTTTTTCAGAACTAGGCTGGGGAAGCAGATGGGAGACGCATAACTTGTGGTTTTCAAAGATAGTTTGCTATTGTTTCAAAAGTACCAGGAAGAACAAGTAAAATTCCTCGTTCTTTTGTAGTCTATTCAAACCCTCTTCTTCTTCGTGTATCTGGGAAGTTCAATAACTGTCACGGAAGTAAAGTAAAGTTTCTTCCCGACTCAAGCCTGAGTTCCGAAGAGACTCATGGGCTGCGGGTGCTTCCTGAGTGGCCAGGTTGCGGTAGGCATTAACGTTCCGAAGCTGCCTCGACTTTTCTGGCAACGCCTTTACTCCGTAGCAAGCTACTACCAATTTACCGACCTCCGAAGGATGGAAGCCATGGTTGGGCCGAGGCGGGGTTTTGAACGTGGGACCCTTTAGACTGACGCGGCGCCAACTGCCATTGCGCCATCTCGCTTCATCCACGGAAGAGGATACGGAAATGGCAAGACGCATCGGAGCTGGCTGGGCGGCGTTCAATCGGCATCGAAGATTCTTAAACGGGCCGGGCCGAGATTTCAGGGCCCGGGCCCGGCCCGCCTGGGCCCGCTCCCCAGACTTGGCCGTTGGACCGGGATCGGACCAAAAATGAAGCTGGTCATATTATAGTGCATTTTAGCGCATTTCAGAACTAAATAATAGAATCCACTTTAAATTGCTTCCAGGTCTCTCTGTGTGTGTCTGTCTGAAGCTCTAATTGAGGATAAGGATGGGGAGCTTTGTGCGCAAATTAGTTTTTAACAAGTGCGCGAAGGATTCTAACGACATTGGTAGTTTCTTTGGAGGGACAAGGGGTGACTGGAACAGAGTGACAAGGGGAGAAGGGAAGGGACACTAGGCCTGAGACTCACTAAACCTAGGAACAGGCCCCGGCCCGCTCCCATCCCTAGCAGCACCTATGAGATTCAAACGAAACGATTCAGTACAAAGACGTATGGAAAGATCAATGTTAGGTCTCACCTTACTCCACAGAGTCAGGAACAGTGACGTAAGAAAAAGGACAGGACTCACTGACATACAAGTACTAGCCTGGAGACGAAAGCTGAATTGCACATTGAAGATGGCTACGATGGAAAACGACCGATGGCCCAAAATCATCACAGAATGGTGGCCTGTAGGACGGAAGAGAATAATAGGACGACATCTACACGATGGGGAGACGAGATCAGGAGAGCGACGGTTACAATGTTCTGCTGTTTGAATGCGACAAGCTCGGATTAGTGGATTTGAATGGTTCAGATCCATGGTGCCGGCGCCACTTTTGTGATTTTGATACCGGAGAATAAATTTAAATGCAGACTCTCACAATCAGTTCGCCAACTGTCTGACTCCATCAAGAATAAGCTTTCTCAACTGTGATTTTCTAACTGTCAGTGTTTCTTCTGATTCTGTTTCTGAGCTTGCTAACTCCACCTTCAGAGATTCTTTTTGGTTCACTCGCTCGCTGGAGCAGATGAACAGAATCTCTGCGAAAGAACTATCTTTACGACTTCAAATGTCCTTCTCCTATGCGCAAAGAATGTTGTCGTTATATTAGAACGCTGTTAGCAGGTTGAACATTAGAATAGACTACAGCCGATTGACTTGAACCAGATATGGTCCGTCCAATACACCAAGTCGCTCTCTCAACTGCAAGAATCTATAGACGACCACATCGTGGAACAACAGTGTATTAAACGTATAAAACTATGTATGATAAGTAACAAATAATATTTTACGGTCTCTTCTTTCCCGGATCATCGTCACTTCTCAATCTAAGGACGAGTTGGATATCCGTCGGCATCAGAGTGACCCTTTTTGCATGAAGGGCGCACACGTAGCCGTCAGCGAAAAGACTTCCAAGATAGCATTCAGCAGCGGTCTGAACAACGAGATTTTTAATGCATTTTGAGGAAAACGGTTCACCTGGACAGCTCCCATGGCACCACTCTGCCATTTCTTCATTTCAATGCCCATATCCTAAAAAGTGAGCATTTTTCAGTTAAAAAAAGGCACTTACATCACAAACCGTCTCCGTTACGTCTTTTACCAGACGCGAAAAGGGCAATTTTGGAATCATAAAATCGGCCGACTGCTGTAGACGCCTCATTTCTTGAGACATTCGGTTTTTTACAGCTAAAATTGGGGGCTCTCTGGGCGTGACTGTTAAAAAGAACTCACGAGGAGCCGTTTTCTTCTTCTTTGCTGGAGGAGCGTAGGCCTTTAGAACAGGTCTTTTCGACAGATGACTGGCTGTATTCTTCGGACGGGGTCGGACAACAACAGGAATATTGCTTTGGGACGAATGAGCTAAAAGCATGGGTTTGGGCGAAAAAAAAAACAGGGGAAAGAACCTGAAGTTGCGGCCGTCACGTTCGGTGCGTCGCCTTCACTCTCGTCCTGAGAATGAAGTCGAAGGGGAGGCATAGGACGATAAGGAGTCGAGGCGCGTCGGTTTGGAGCTATAACTATGAATTAGTACGATTCCAGCAAGTTTTCAAGACCGAAAACGTAATACAAAGCGAGTCGGACGCCCTAGAAGCAATCGTATATTGTAATCATGAAGGGAACAAAATTAGAGTATATCAGTTTAAAAAACTCGAAACGTTTAGAAAAAAAACATGAATAACTTATACAATTTCACTGAAATAGTTTTTTCATAAGAAAGTAGCGTACCCGAAACAGCTGGCAACCTACGAATCGGTGCAACAACAGCAGTTCGCCCGCTGTCAGAATTTTGACTTGACCTCATACTGACATCTCTACAGGGAGCGACCGGCCGACTGTCCGGATCAGTTTCCTGGCTCGGAGGCGGAACTGGCAGATCCTTGTTGGCGTTGAAGAGTTCGCTACTTCCGGCAAAAATGTCACGCCTGAAAATTTGGTCTGTTGAAAAAGTGAGGGCGAAAACTTACGAAGATCTCAGAGGCGAAGCTTGGGTGTTGGACGACACCGAAGGTGACAGTTCAGGAAACGAATATCGACGGCCTTCTCTAAATATTGAAAGTAACATATACCATAACGAGGCATATTGTGCAAAAACAAACTCACGGCTGTCTCGTTGGAGTAATCAGGCTTATACTTGTGAGCACCGGAGACAGCTGTCGATACGGATTTGGAACTCTCGGTCTGCAATTTGAAAATAGCACGGAAGAACATGGATCGTGAGAGCATGTGTCTAAGCTATATCCTCCTCGATTATGCCCATTTCCGCAAAAGAATGCTAAAAGTAACCTTTCAACTGGTCTCGACACGTGAGCCGGTTCCTCCGGATCCTCATAGGAAAATTCCTCCTTTGCAGGAATTTCATTTGGCTCATCGTCGTTGTCATCATCGCTATCCAGAGTCACGACCTCGACGCGTTTCGGAGACGGTGTGTAGATAATCACACTAAAATTCAATATTTGGCAGAACGGTGGCACAATTACCTGCTCCCGGCTGAAGAGAAGTCTTCCTGCTCACTTTTTATGTCTTTTACCGGCGTAGCGGGAACCCTGAAAAGCAGTCATGAAGAAGAAAGTTTTGAAAATGTAATAACAAAAGGGATATAACTCACTGTTCAGCTTCCTCGTCGTCGGGAGGGACACTACCTTCGAGAGGTTCTTTGTTATTTTGGCTCATCGAGCTCTGAAAATTAAATAAAAAATTTAAAATTTAATAAAAAAAAATTTTTTTTAAAGAAAAATGGAAGATAAAACAAATCCAGAGAGAGATGAACACAGACGAAGCAAAAAAGGCCTATCATGGAGCTACCTAGCGCCACTATTTTTTTTCGTTGACACAGCCCAAATACAATTGCAAATGTTTTCATCGAGGAAAAGTAGAAAAAGGTGAAAACTGGAGAAAACCATGTATGTTAAAACGCGGACCGGCCCGGCCCCCGTTTCGCTTTTGGTTCGGGGGCCAGGCCGGCCCGGCCCCCGTTTTCGCTTTCGGCGGGGGCCGCTCAATTTATGAAAATGCCTCAAATTTATGAAAAACGAGTTGCACAAGCAGCAAAAAAAAGATTGGAAGTGATATATGTACTTAATATACAATAGCAAAAACAGTAAACATTTGTGTGGATCGAACCAGGGCCGTGCGCGCCACAGTCTGGCGCGTTAACCACTTGCCCATACTGCGGGCCCCATTTTTCGGCCCCTTTAACATACATGGAGAAAACAACGCGAAAAACGACGATACGTACCAAAATCTGCATTTTTTTCGTCATTTTTAGTAAAAAAGTTCAGCAAAATATAACAATATATTATTCTTTGATTTAGTTCTGAAATGCGCTAAAATGCACTATAATATGACCAGTTTCATTTTTGGTCCGATGGCCAAGTCTGGGGACTGGGCCGAGGCGGGCCGGCCCGGGCCCGGCCAGGCCCGGAGCCAGGTCTACTTGAACAGAAGGTTTTCTGATCCACTCAAATCAAAGTAAAATGTGCGAAAAATTGCTATAAGAACAGGCTGGAAAACTTGAAACAAATATTAGAAAAAGTGTCCTTGCCTGAAAAATTGTTTTTACAAACCTTTTGTTAGAATAACAGTAACTAGCGCTTTTTGAAAACTATAAAAGTCCATCGACAAAGAACAAGAGTCATTGTGTTTGGAATCGCCTACCAAGGAAGATGTCTCTCTCCGACAAGGGATCCGAAGACTCTGGTGTCGCCACTGCCGACGTCCGCTCTGGTGGAAATCGACGCTCTTCTCCGTTTTCTAGTGCCTCTCCGTCTAGGATCACCGGCTCCACGAAGGACCTTTCCCCGGAAGTTCTTCAGGTTAGTTTCTACTTCTGTCTCCTTGGTAGAATGTCCTCTGCTCCCTTTGGTAGTCTCTTCTTTCCTTGTCTTCCAAATTCTTCCAATAGATTCTACCGTAGTATAGTGTAGAGCTATTCAATAGTACACTTTTCCTCTGTTACATTGTGTGCCCAGACTTGTGTACAGTCTTCTATCCCTAGTAGTCCGGTTTCTATACCAATCTCTTCTGTTCTGTCCCATACTCTCTTTTGCTACCAAATCCCTGTTCTTATATCGGTAGCCAAAGCTTTTGAATCTCAATCTTTTACCATCGGTAGTTTCTACTAGTACCTGGACCCATTACCGTATCCGAGTAGATTCAAATGAGGCTGTAGTTTAGTAGATTCTCTCCTGTTATCCTATTTTTACTCACCCTTTCAGCGCTCCTCTATGCTGTACTTTCTCATGTATTTTTTGCCATTAGTGTTCTTGTCTGTCTCATGCCAGCACATAGTATGGCGGAATAACAGCAAGATGACAGCAAGAGAAGACTTGACTCTCAGCACAAACATTCAGATATTTTCCTTCTACCTCTCATAGTCCTGCTGTTTACTACATCCCAGTCTATCGTTGTACTCTTTTCATGACACATACTGAACATGACTCTTATTATCTCTCAGTCTGACTTTTCCTTGTCAGTCTTTGCCCCGACTCTATCCTATTGAATCATACTGTTCCTTTTCTATTCAGACACGGACCTCATGCGTTCTCTACCCTTTGATGGAGGCCACCAGCTCTAAACGACGACTCGCATCGAGTTCCCGAAAGGACGAGCCTCTCTTCGTATCGAAGTCGATGTGCCCCTGGCCAAGGATGCTCGTGAGAAGACCAAATGTGCTGTCTCGCTCCAATTTGTCGGTCCCGTTCTGGTCGACATGTGCCGCACGAGGACGAAGAATCTGGACGAACGTGTCTTGACTCCCATCCAAATCTTGGACATTGTCTGCCGTCAGAGCCTTACCTGCCCGCTGATCCCAACTCTGCCAACTTTTTCTCCTGGAAGTCATCCTGCTACCGTATTCCAACTGACGGCGCCCTGGCTTTGGACCTCGAAGGTGGAAAGGAAATGTGGACTGGTTTCTTCTCGTCTGCTCACGTCGCTAGTGGATGGAAGCCTCTTCTCAACATTAACGGTTGGTTTTTCTGTTTTCTTTTTGTTAGACACAGAGAGATTGACAGTAACTGGAGAGCGAGAGACTGACAATGAGACTAGGAGAGTTAATGAGACTTACTGATAGACCAACAGTAGTAGTACTGTGTCAGAGATAGTTGTGAATTTGCTCGGAATATAGTTAGACAGTAAGATTCCGTTGTAATACTCTAATATCCTTGCTTCCAGTGGCCCATACTGCGTTCGACAAGGCTCGAATTTCGATGGTCCAGTTTATGTGCGATATTCTCAACGAGAAGGCCGGGGCCTATCGTCTTGCCACTCGCCAATTTAACTCTGGTCGTGGAGGTGGTCGAGGCGGCTACAACCAGTACGGACAGCAGCGTGGTGGACCTCTGATGCCCTACCATCAGCAGCAGCAGGAAGACCCAATCCTGGCCCCGGAGACTCCCTACCGCGACTTTTCGCTCACTCCGCAGATGAGGATTCTGGCTGACGCTGTCAAGGGACTGAAGATTCGCTCGACTCATCGTGGAGCTGTTTGTGTCTACCGCGACTATTTCTCGGAGAAGTATGGAGAGCTCATGTTCCCGAAGCTGCCCTGTCTTTACATCGGCCCGGCCAGCAAGAACATCTTCTTCCCTCTGGAGATTTGCCAACTCGACAGTCCTCAGAAGTACAACAAGAAGCTCAGCGAGAAGCAGACCAGCGCCATCATTCGGGTGAGTCTATCTTCTCCCTTATAAACAAGAAAGTTTAGGCCGCTGCCGTGGACGCCAACCAGCGCGAGGAACGCATTGCCCAGCTCTGCTCCCAGGCCGGCTTCGACAAGGACCCCTTCCTCAAGGAATTTGGACTTCAGATCACCTCGACCATGTTCGAAACTACGGCTCGTGTAATCCCAGCTCCTGCCATCATGTTCGGCGAAAATGACCGTATGATCAACCCGATTGTGATGCCCAAAGACGGAACTTGGTCCATGGACAACCAGCAGCTCTATCTGCCGGCCAACTGCAACAGCTACAGCATGATCGCCCTGGTCAATCCGAGGGATCAGTCTCTGCTTCAGGGCTTCTGCCAGGCCCTCTACTCCAAGGGCAGTCAGATGGGCATGGGTTTCCCCAAGTGGCCGGATCTCGTCAAGTACGGAAGGACCAAGGATGATGTCGTGCTCCTCTTCAACGAGATTGCCACTGAGTACAAGCAGACGTCGACTATCTGCGATCTGGTCATCGTCGTCCTGCCGGCCAAGAACAGCGATCTCTACATGACGGTCAAAGAGTGCAGTGACATGACCCACGGAATCATGAGTGAGTCTTTCTTCTTTTTCTTTCATGTCAGTTTGATCTAGCTATGTCTGTGACTCAGTGACTGTCTCCTATCATTTTATTCTCTGATACCCTCCCAGGTCTTACTCAATCGACAAATGACCTATCTGATTCCTTTCTTTGTTCGGTATAGTTCTGAACTTGAGAGTCGGTACCGTTGGTATCAGTGTCAATTAGTTTCAGTTCAGTGGTTGCCCAGTCTAGTGTCTTGCTGAGTTCATTTCCATAACTCAGATACATATTTGCAGTACGTACTAGCCTTGAAGCACTTGACTACAATAGTCTCCAGATTCCCTACTGTCCTTGCTTAGTTTGTCTTGCTTCGTTCAAAAGGTCCAAAAATGCTGTGACCCTGTATTATTAAAACCTCTTTCAGGTCAGTGTGGTCTCTCGTCCCAGTCCGGCCACCTGCTCCAACATCATCCTGAAGCTGAACATGAAGCTTGGCGGAATCAACAGTCGCATTATTGCCGACGAAGTCACCAACAAGTACACCATTGACCAGCCACCCTGATTGTCGGAATCGATGTGACCCACCCAACGCAGCTTGAGGAACGGCTCAACATTCCCAGCGTGGCTGCCATCGTTGCCAACATTGACCTTCTGCCGCAGATGTACGGAGCCAATGTTAAGGTTCAGAGAAAGTGCCGCGAGTCTGTCGTCTGCCTTCTGGATGCCATTCGTGAGCGTCTCGTCTCTTTCTACCGTCACACGGGTCAGAAGCCCACCAGGATCATCGTCTACCGTGACGGCGTCAGTGAGGGACAGTTTGCCGAGGTTCTTCGCGAGTAGTTCAGTAGTTCAGTTACGTTGTTCACACTAAACTATTGATCTCTTTTTATCGGGGTAATCGAGGGGCTAAAGACAAATCCCTTTCTCTTCAAAGAATCCACTTTTTCACAGATCCAGATTTTTCTCTGTCAAAATTCATAGAACTTACGAATAGTGATTCTCTAGACACTAGCAAAATGTGTGGAGTTCTCTTCTTTGTTCTACTTTGTCTAACTCTGTTTGGATTGGTCAAAGGGTTGTCCAATATAACCAAAATTGCATCAAAGGTCAAGCTTGAATAAAAGACCTACCAGCGCGTTGATGATAAAGATGGCACTTATCCAGACAGCTGAAATCAACTGATTTTGATCTAGTTATCTCTTACCGCTGTAATAGGGACAGTTATCTGATGTGTCGTGATAGCACCAAATTCCGCCGGCAAAGATTTTTAGTACAAGGCTGGCAACGCCCTTCCAGGACTAAAGTAGAAATTCATGACTTCGCTCTGTCACGGAGCCATAGTCGTGGTTTCCCTTTCATTCCTCCGTTGTTACTCTCCTCCAGACACTCTCCCTGACCCTCCAAAGAAACTACCGAAATTATATTTGGACCCGCTCCCTCCCAAGCCTAATTTCAAAATGAGGACCTGAACGGGTCGCCGGGCCTGTTCCTAGGTTTAGTGAGTCTCAGCCCTACTGTCCCTTCCCTTCTCCCCTTGTCACTCTGTTCCAGTCACCCCTTGTCCCTCCAAAGAAACTACCAATGTCGTTAGAATCCTTCGCGCACTTGTTAAAAACTAATTTGCGCACAAAGCTCCCCATCCTTATCCTCAATTAGAGCTTCAGACAAACACACACACAGACTTGGGAGCAATTTTAAAATAGACAAGGGTAGCAACGCCCTTCCAGGGCTAATGTTACCTACTGTCACCCATATATTCCTTGACCTGAAAGACTCGAACTACGTTTCTGTATAAGAGTTACCTGTCGTCCCTGTATCCCTTCGTGTAATTTCCGTGTCCTTCCCCGTGTCATATCCTTCCCTGCTGATCTCCCTGGACCTATTTCCACGTGCTCCTGTTCTCCCCTATCCCTGTTCTCCAGTTGTGATATCACCCCGTTGGAGCTAAAGTTAAAGTAGAAACCCCCTTGAACGCTTTTCCGTATTCCTAACCCGCGCTTGATTCTTTACTGTCTGGAAACTGAAAGTCAAAAATAACCAAAGTCCATGCAATAGACTTGTCCAAACCTGTTACACTAACTCCTTTCCCACTTTGCGGCCACGGTACTCATCAAAGACAACGTTAATCCGTTTTGGCAGGTTCTGTGACTATTTTGATCAGATAAAGAGCCTTCCAACCCATTTTGAAAAATTGAAAAAGGTTAAAAAATGCTCGAGTTATGATGCGTTTAAGTTGGGTCAAAATCAGAGTTGGCGAAACACATTTCTCAAGAATGGGTGAACGGCTTGGTCTGAAACTCAAGGCGGTAATTGGTACCACCAATGGTCATCCGACGCCAATTAAATTAGCTTGGTTCCTTTACGCAGGAAGACTGGGATATAGGTAGAAGTGCGCGAAGAACCTTGGTTCAAAAAACTCGTAGATAGCACCTAAGGGTCTGAATTTTTGACACGAAATAGCCCAAATGTAGAGGAAAAGAGGACATGTTGCCGATTTGCAATATAGATTGACTGTTGCACTGTCGCTAACGTTGTCCCATTTGGTCTTCCTTCTGTTCACTTTCAATCCGAATTTTTTGCCTTCTTGTTCAAGACTGTTCAACATGTATTCAGCATCTTTCGCAGTCTTTCCTAGCAGTATGATGTCGTCAGCATAGCAGAGATGAGTTAGAGATTTGCCGTTGACCAATATTCCTTTTCCATCCCATGTGACATTTCTTAGGCTGTCCTTTATCTCCTCAACTCTTTAATGCTGTGTTAGAAGAAGTCTTTCCCGGATGACTCGATTGAAAATAAAAAAGAAGTTGTTTAAGATGAAAGTCCTGCCCACTCTGCTATACGGACTAGAAACTGCAGGTTTGAAGAAGACAGGAGAATGCTTTAGCAGTGACGCAAAGGAGAATGCAACGAAAGATTCTGGGAATCTCACTTCTGGAGCATATTTCAAATGAAGAAATCAGCAACAGAATAAAGCTGAAAGACGTCGTAGAAGTACTATTACAAGAGAATACTATTCGATTGTGCTTGGAAAGTGTCGAATGAGGACGGAAACAGCTGGATGAAAGTTATCGAAGAATGGACCCCGAACTGGACAAGCTCAGCGGGCAGACCACCACACAGATGGAAGTCCCTACTCTCTACTAAAGTTGGGCCAACTTTTGCAGCTACAGCCAGAAGACTGTCACGAATAGAGCTCAGAAGGATGGCAATTGGATGATTACCCAACGATAGAAGTCTCTTCCCTACAGATATATTTTCTGAGTTAGGATACGTATATTAAGACTAGACTGCTGACGAAGGAAGGGGCGTTTTCTCGCCAAGAGACGGTCTTGTCGGCTTCTTCGATGGAACCTATAACTTGGTTTATTTAAGTCAAAATGAATTAAAGCTGACCATGTATCTCATCTTCTCCTCCTTCTCCAGAATTGGATGGTAATGACGATGAAGTTCATAAAATTCGACGTAATTATCGGGAGGCTTGTCGTTGGCAGTAGGATTCAATATGAACTCGTCGGTGATGGTCGAGAAGGATGGAACTTGAATATGCTGTAAATTGAAACTAAATAAGCCAAAGGCAAAGAAACTGACAGCATATTTTGGTTTTTCGTCGGAGAAGGCAATCTGCGTCAGGTCGAGAACAAGTCCCCCTTTGTAGTGTGGATCATGCTTGGAGAGGGTATTCCTACGTCCATTCTTGGAAGGCGGACCGTCATCGTCTCCGCATCGTCTCTCGTGGCGTGGCGGCCTTCCGCGCTTTCTCTTTTTCTTAAAAATGAAGGCAGGCGTAATCGCGACCCAATGTAACGCGTTTTCGGCCACTTCTTCAATCGACGTGCAATTCTTCAATCGACGAGCCTTTTTCAGCATAATGCCCAGCTGTGAGGGATTCCTATATAGGACTAAACATTGTTTTTGAACAAAATGGAGAAGACATTGACAAGCATATAGCTTACAGGGAGACAAAAGGTTAAATTTACACATAAGAAAATGCTAAAAAGGGAGAAAGATAGGGAGAGCAAATGCAATTTTTTCAGTATTTGGAAGCGGCCGAGGAAACATTTCCGCCCAAAGTGTAATTTGATTCTCAGTGACTTCGTGACGGGACCCAAACGACCGAAAGATTTTGGCGCGCTGCTGAACGTTGCTACGAGTTTATCCGCAAGCAACAAAAAGTACACGTTTTATCAATGTCTAAAGTATGCAAACATTGTGTTAAGGATGGATATCCTGTCAAGACGAGTCGGATCTTATCCCTTCTCCATATGCTATCTTGGTGACTATTGTGTGTTAGTTGTGTCTGGAGTCTGGGACTGTTGGCTCGTCTACCTTTCTAGTGTTACAACACATTGCTAATCAGCCAAGATTTTTCAACGTGACCTCTCTAACTTCGAACATGTTTATCCGCGATTTAGCCCCATATTCAACCCCTAAGAATAAAGTACGTGTCCGGAATTGACTTTCGACGTATATTAGACCCATTCCAAGTCCCAACCGTGTGTACTATGCAGATAATTGGGCTGAAATGATGAACTTATCTGATGAAAGATTGAAAAATTTTACCGTTGTTGGCAAATCCCAGATGGATTTGTGGCAAAAGACCCAATAATTAAAGCAATGATTGGAGAACTCAATGTTACTCTGAATAAACCCAAACTCATCCTCAACCGAACAGCTTTCCAAACTTTCCATGGTTCCATTTTCTATTTTGACCATGTGATACTCAGTAAGTTTATACCAAAAATTAGAAATACAGCAAGTTTGAAACAAATGTTCCAAAGACCCTCTTTCGGCAAACCTCTCGAGTTCTCTTACAAATTAAAACTGAAAAGGTTTGCAACGCCCTTCCAGGGCAAACGTTAGGGATTTCTACCTATCACTTCTTTGTCTCGTGGAGTCTCCCTTTTATTATTCCCCTTTATCTTTATGTTTATTCGCATAAATCAAGTCTGATAGTCGACTAGAGCGTCTCGTAGGTTAGACCATTCATTCTCCGTGTGTCTCCCCTTTATACACTGTTTCAAGCACTCCCACACTTTTCGATGATGAAACTACCAAAGTCGAAATGACTTGACTTGTTGAAAACTACTTGTGCGCAGAAATCCCTCTGCTTTATCGTCATTTAGAACTTCAGACAGACACACAGAGACTTGGGAGCAATTTAAAGTGGATTTTGAATGGTAGCAAACCACCAACTGTGCAACAATCATTATTAAGGTAGCATGTGCGAAAGGCACAGTAGGTATTCTGGCAGTGCTGGGATCCTAAAATGGCCTCGCATAGGTTACATGGGTCGTGTAGAGAATCTGGAAGATGGCCATTGGTCATCTGAAAGATGGCCATTGGAGTAAAGACCGGATACTCGCTTTAAAAAAAGTAAGAGATTGTCAGCCAATAAAGATTTCTTGTACTTTTGACTCAACAAGGAGCAGCTGACTTATCATGTAGTGACTGAAAGTATCTTGGAAAGATCTGTAGACTTGTCAAAATCAGCTTCAATTCAGTAGTAGCTTCAGTTCTAGCTGGGATGACTCTGGAGACGGTCAGTTTCGAACCGAGGGAGCAAGTCTTCTACACTCCGAATGCTACCAAGCAGTGCGTCAACCTGTACATCAGCAATCCAGGAGTTTGTCTTGTCACCTTCAAGCTCAAGTCTACTCGTCCTCTCAATTACAAGATGCGTCCAATCTACGGAATAGTCAAGCCGGGAAGTAGGACAATAGTTCGTCTGATCTTCAAAGGGCTCAAACCTAGTCAGAAGGTACCCGAAAGAGACCACTACTCCGTCATCTACAAATTAGTTCCATCCTCGGTCATGCCTGATGATAAACACGTCAGAAGAATGTGGGAAGAAAATAACTTGGATACGAATCTGTTGAGGAGGCACAGGCTCCGTATCATCATCATGGATTCCCCGAATCCAGTGAGTCCCAGTCTGATGTCCCCAACGCCGAAGACTGCAATGAGTCCTAGTCTAGTGTCTACGTCTCCGAAGACCGCAAAGACTCTGTCTGCTCCTTTTTCGACGACTGCAACACTTCGGACCGCAAAGTCTCTGACTGCTCCTATTGCGACGACTGCATTGAGTCCCGGTCCGGTGTCTACGTCCCCGAAGACTGCAAAGGCTCTGTCTGCTCCTTTTGCGACGATTTCAACGCCGAATATCGCAAAGACTGTGACTGCTGCAATTGCGACGACTGCAGTGACTCCCACTGGTCCTGTTATCGAATTGCAGTCAAGACCCACAGTCGTCGACGTTCAGCTCAGACCCTCTTGCTACCCGACAAATGGAAATCCCATGATGTATGATCCGGTGATGAATACCACTACCTTCCAGCCAGCCCGTCGCAAGGAACCTTGCTGCTGGTGTTGTTACGGATGCTGCTGGGTCCACGGTCCACGTTCAGGTCCAACAAGGCAGCTCCGGCATGATCACCAATCATGAAGCGGAGCCAGTTGTGTACTCAGATTCTTTTTTTTTGCATTGCAATAGCATGCCAGAAGAGTCGACAAGATGAAATTACCTTATAAACATTTCCGAAATTAATGCATGTAGTTTGGAGGGGGCAACAGAACAACAGACGACTTTTTGGAAAGAATTATTCTGAAGGAAGAAAGAGACAAGAGAAAAAGGGAAAAGCTCGAACAGATGCACAAGAACGTCAGGACCAACTAAAAAAGCCAACCGAATAGAATGAAAATATCAATCCATGCAAATGAACAAAACAAAAGAAAGCATGACAATCATAAGTTTATCTTGATCATAGACTAGTATTCTATTCCTTTCTCTTCGGCAACATGAGTATGATGATCTGGGCGCCGATGATGAGAAAGTGGAGTGGCTGGAGAGCAAGAACGGCAATCGAGCCGCCATCAAAATCATTGTCTAAAGCCACTATTGTGATCGAGGCACATATGAGAATTAGTCTTCCAAAGCGCATTCCGAACAGACTGAGTCTCCAGCTGTAAGGAATGTGATAGCGTGTGATTTTGCTTAAAGTCTCTTCGTGTTTGACTTGAAAGCGGCAAATCTCGACAAAGAAAACGGAGGCGGCCAGACCGAAGGCGAGAAGAATGTTCACAAGAGCCAGGACAAATGGCAGAATCGGGTTGATAGCAGCCGCTCCCCAGACCGAGGCCGTGACAGCACATAAGACGGTCTCAATTGAGAGAAAGACGATCGGAAGGACGGGTCTCTTCTTAAGATGTTCTCCCCGAACTGCTTCAACCTGTCGGGCCTTTCCGGGAACCAGGGTTCCCGTCTTCGCCTCAGGTTCCTTTCTCTCCGTCTCTGGCCCATTCGAGACCGTCTCCACTGGCTTGTCCTGTCCATGAGGAACTAGTGCTCCTTTTCGATCCATCGACCTTCGCTGTCGCGTCGCGACTCTCCTCACTCCAGATACTGGCTTGGTCATTTCATCAACCCAGCGGGTCCCTTCCCACTGTGTCGTGTTAAAGTCACCAGCAGGCTCCTTGTCCTCATCGCGTCGTCGAGGCGTCTCCTTCTGTGGACTGAGTCCCTTGGTCAAATCCTTCTTCTTCGACTTTTTCGAGTTTCTCGACTTGTCTCGGCTTCTGCTCTTCGACGGCGGTGTCCTCATCCTACAGGACGATTCCGGCTGTGTCCTACCCTCGCTGAGACTACAGCCGGCGAGGAGACGCTCATTTGAGACTGAAACAGAAGTGTCGTGACAGCGGTTATTGAAGTTCACCATCGTTTCACAAATGCACTTTTTTCGTGTTGAAGACATCATTTTAGAACTTTCTGATGTTCCGAGTTATACATGAAATTGGGTATTCAACTTTTCTGAACACGAGAAAGTTAAAAAATGGTGTCTTCAGGCTGAAAAAGGCGGTTTCACGGTAGCTTCATCCTCTAGAAAGTTTGTCTAACTAGTAATTACACTTGTACTGTCGAAAAAAACATAAATAAAGACTCGTTTAATATAAAATTTGAAGTGTCGCTACTGACAGCTGCAGCTGATGAATTCTACCCTCATGTCACATGATCGCCACGAAAGCAGATGTTTCCTCATCAATGGACCCAATCCGAAGTCATGGACATCGACTGAGTATAGTAAGGAGCAAGGTCTAGCTTCCGAACCACAGCTGAGAGACCAGAGGCTGAGGGAAGGGCGGATCACTTGTTAGCAAAAAATGTTCTGTTCCGGATTCAGCAGTGTCGTTCTGAAGGACCACAACAACCACCTCCACCGTGAGACCGTTGAAAATCGGTCAACCCCATCTATACAATGTTACTTTCCCTTTTTTCCGAAATTTCAGGGGCTTGTGAACATTTGAGCAGACTACAATAATGACAGAGCATTTTTAGCTCTGGCGCTGACTGTGAAAGGCTAAAATATGCATTATATTCAGCCTGAAATCCACGTACTGCTAGGAGTGTTCTCGACTTCGCAAGCTGTTTTCTCTGGTATTTGAAGAGTCCTAGAAGAGTCTCGAAAAAGTCTTTATGGCAGTGACCTGAAGAGACAAATATTGTGTACGAATCTTCGTTTAGGTAGTTTGTCTGTTCCCGATTTCAACAGTTGCCCGTTTCACATGCTAATTGAGCCATCTTCCGTACCAGGTCGTGAGTACTCAATGAAAGCCTAAAACAGGCTCAGTTTGTGGTCCAATGAACCAGGTACCTGAGATATCTCTCTGAGAGCCGTACTCTCCGGTCCAGCCTTGCCCCCTCCCGTATGTCGTCGTCTGTGGATCGGTGTCGAGACGATGATCCTCTCCTCAATCTCGTGCAGCGGGTCACAGTTCAATCCCTCTTTACAGGGAACAAATACCGGAGCAGCTTTCCTACAGGACCCAACCTGGACTTTAAAGGACTGTCACTTACATGGAAAGAACCGTCTTGAAGTCGATTCTGGACGTGTAGGGATGTAGTCGGATCTGATCCAGAGACCGTATTCGCTTGTCCGGGTCAAGGCACAGTATCTGCCGGAGGAACGAGATCAGGTCCGAGGGCCAAGAGGACGGATACGCGACTACCGACTCTCTCAGAATCAGCATGGCCTGAAAAAATACAGTACCTGTTCTGAGCCCTACTGGGTACCTGTTCCGGAGTGTGATTGGGACTGAACTCGTACGGGGTCCGTCCTCTCAACATTTCGTAGAAAGTGACTCCGAGAGACCACCAGTCGACGGCCCAGTCGTACCCATCCACCATTCCCAGGCCACACTCATAAATCTCTGGAGCGATATATGGTCGAGTACCAGAAAACGAAGTCGCCAGTTTGTTCGGCTCCAACTGGGTCGCCAAGTTCAGGTCTGTCAAGTGAGCATGTCCTGAAGGGATTTCTGATACTGAACAAAAAAAAAGCACCTACCATGCTCGTCGAGAAGAATGTTCTCCGGCTTCAGATCTCTGTGCACGATTCTCTGCTCGTGGAGATACTCGACGGCTAGCGAAATCTCACAGAGGTAGAGTTTCGATCGATCCTCTGCGAATTTTCCCTGCTGGCGAAGATGATAGCGGAGATCACCTCCGAGAAGTAGATCGGTGACCATGTACATGTAGTCTCGGTCCTAAAAATGCGCAAGATATAAGCTGTATAGACGTCAGTTGTACGCAATACTAGAGAGTTGTCTCTGAGAGTTCCATCCTGAATGATCGTCCATCACTCAGTCTGTTCGTATTCCAGATCTCTCAAACCTACGGTGGAAATGGGTACTCGCTATGAATTCTACTGCCTCTGACAAATCTTTAAATTTCTTTGTAGGAATACGTCATCTAGGTCAGCTAAGTATTTGTATTCAGTTGGGAGTGACCGTCGTTTCTCTCTACCGAAAAAATCTGAGCGCCTCTCAATTGTCGTCTTGAGACCACTAGTCAGTTACTACGGCATCCATCTATTACTACCCAAACTGTCACTTTCTAACAACATCTATTCAAAGCGTCGCTTGTTCGTGGAACTGAGCAGAATCCAAAGTTCCTTCATCTGTTAATGTCTCGTACCTGAAAAGAGTACCACAGATTAACAATGAAGGGATGAGAGATCCTCTGAAGGAGGCTCAGTTCTCTGATGACATTCGAGGCCACTCCCTGAAACAACTTCACTGTGTCTCTCCAACTGTACCCACCTTGTCCACACAACGTCTCTTGCTCATGTACTTCATGGCGAAAAACTTCTTGCTCGTCCTCTGCTGCACAATACACACCTAATTCTACAACTTTTTCATATTTTCTGGCCTCTACCTTTCCAAAGGCGCCGCGACCGATGCACCTGATGATCGAAAAGTGACGAAGTGAAGCCGGACTAGGATCCGGGGGCGCGCGTCGGCCGCATCGCGCCCCCATACGATTTTCGCATAGGGGTGGAGCTAAATTAAAGATCAGACGTGAATTTCCAATCGAAAAGAATGCTGGGAAGGAAAAAAATGAGGATGGGAAGGGGAGGAAAGGAGACGGAGTGCTGCAAATTGCCTCTATTATTTCGTTTGGAGACTCTGACGCTCAAAATCAGACGACGGGGAGGGAGAAAGGAGTTGCAAGAAAGCCCGTGAAAAAGAGAGTAGTGTTTCTCCAGAAAAAAAAATAGAAAAAAGGATAGCGTCAGCCTTGAGACGTAATTCCACAGTGACGAGCACAGTTGATACTCAGCGGCTTGTGCTTTGTACTTTTTTTTGCTTGTTCATTACTTTCGTTTTGTTTTTCTTCCCACTTGCCTGGTATATATTTTTTCCTAACAAAATTTGAACCAGCCGCCAACAGTTTGATGCTTTCGGAATCTAGTAGCGAAAAGGGCAAAAGAAACATCGGGAATCTTTCCGACAGTTTCGCCGTAATGTTCTTCGAAGGTGCCGAATAATTTTGATGCTAACGTTTTGCTGGGTGTTCTTTGAGAATCAGCGTCGCAGTTTTGATTCGGAAATAACTATAAATGCATGACTCGTCCGTGAAAACAGTTTAGAAGTCCATCTAGGCTAGAAAACATGAATGTGACCTGACTGAACGTTTAGAAGCCGAAGACGTCATGCTCTTCAATCAAGACGAGAGCGGCCTCTCTGCCTCTAATAATCTCGTCCCATCATAAATCCGCTCCTCCGAAATGTTGACAGCGTTCGCTTATCTCTCAGGGCCTTCCTCTACGCGTCACAAATCTCATTAGAAGCAGGCTGGCGGCCGGATAGCACAGCCAATTTCACTAGAATTGTTCCTTGTTTCTTTGTTTAGGGGGACGCAGCTGGAACATGTGCAAAGAACTTCATAAACCGAAGAGCTCTCAGGAGAGAAAGTGAGAGGAGCTGACTGAATAAACAAAAAGTGTGAATGAGGGAAAAGAGCCTGTGAATGACCCCAGATTACATTGATGAGAGCACAAACAAAGGTTGATTTCGTGGAAAAATGTTCCTTTTGGAAAAGTTCTATAAGAAACTAGTGATGAATCGAGTTTGGCATGCCCAGAATACTGGATTTTGATTGAAAACTTCCGGCTCTTCAACATAAATAAATCAAGTCATATTTTCTATGTCAAGCTTTGCCTCGTTGCCTATTCACGCAAAATTACTGAATACTCGAGGAAAGCAGGATCTTTCAGACCTTTTCCTTCTCAGAAACTTCAATTTTTCTTTGCACTCGTCTAGGGGCAAAAAAACGTGGTTTTTCAGCCAGTTGCATTCAGATTTGCTTTAATCTCTGCTAGAAGCATCGTCAACCGAGGGAAATTGCCAAAAGGAACAGCATGTTCATGTTGTGAACACTCTTCAGACCTAAAGCTGAATTCGCACAAATCGAGCGAATAGATTTGAATAAAAATTAACCTCTCAGCTAGAAAACACCTCGAGACAGTTATAGTCATTGAAAATTAACAGCGACCCATCGACTATGAGACTCTTGTGGTACGAGAGCGGTGGAATTAGATGAGGGTTAGAGATCGATGTGGAGGGACACGCCCATTTGGGTGCGACTTTGCTCTATGAAAAGAGTCGTGTGCGATCAGTCGGAAAGCCTCATTTTATTTCGTATACACGGCAAAATGGCTCTTGACGTCGACGGCAATAATTGAGGCAATGAGCTCAATTGTGGCCATGGCTCCCGTTCCCGTGTCGCCACACATTAGCGTCTTTTCCATCGGCGGGATTTCCTACAATTTTTCCATTTTTAACCAAAAAAAAACGGAAACCTTGAATTGTAAGAGTTCTTTGAGCGTCTTCCGATGCTGATAGGTCAGCGGATTCTCCCACATCAGTGTGTTCATCGCTGGAGCATAGTACAGCGTCTTTTCCGGATCCCAGGCTCTGACCTAAAGGTATTTTTATGGTCAAAAATAAATAAAACGAACCACAGAAGTGACCAGATTGTCACTGAGACCGAGAGCGATCTTGGCCAAAGAGTTGGCGTCCAGCGGAGCTATCAGCAGAATGTCGGCCCATTTCCGGAGCTCAATGTGAAGAACCTGGTCGCCTCGTCCACGCCACATCGACCATTCGTCGCGATCCTCGTAGATGATCTCGTCAATCTCAAATTCCTGAGTCTTCAGCAGGGTGATGGCTGATTTTGTGGCGATTATCTGAATTCACATTTTAGTCGATAGAATTGAGAGAACTTCTGTGCTGCCCAACACTTCGTCTTGGATTCTTTCAGGCGGGAAAACAAGGCAAAATAAAGCATTAGTTTTCTGCATTGGATCTTGGGCAATATTTTCCGCAAATTTTGTCACCACATTTTTGAAAATATCGATATTCGAATCTCCACTACGCAACTTCTTCTGTCAGTTGGGATAAGAACCATTTCAGGAGTCTCCCGAGCTCTCTTACACTTTTGGCATATTATGAAACGAGAAGTGTTTTCTTCCGTTAAAAAAAGAGTAAAAAACTCACCTTGATAGCTAAGAGATCCTTGTTCTGAGAGTGGAGCAAATCCAAGAGTTCTTTCAGCTTGATGACGGCGACACTTCCCGTCAAGGCCAGCAGAAGATGCAGTTTGTTCGATACGCGCTCAATCTTGTGCGATTTCGTGAATGGCGGTCGGTCCAACTGCAATTTTCGTTGTTAAACAAAATTAGGAAAAACTAGCCTCTCCATGAAGGGGTACGTGTGAGTCGTCGCCGCTCATTCCTGCAATCTGATAGGTCTCTTATCTCGCAGAACATAAACTTTCCCGGATTTAAGATGTTAAAAGAGAGACTAATGGACGTGAAAAGAACCAAATATACTAGGCGAAAAAAAACAAAGAGAAATAATATAACTTTATGAAGCTTTAGGACCATATACAACCGACAGGTGAACCCATATTTCGGACAGAAAAGAGGGGGAAAGGGACGAACTACAAACGAGATCCTGAGCTATAAGAACCTATCACAAAGTGAGCAGACGGGGGAGGGAAGTTATCGAGATTCGGAGCGACCTTCCTCCAAGAGATGAATGTGAACCAGCGGTTTCTGAGTCGTCCTTATTTGATCCCGTTTTTCTCGTAGCGGAGCAGTTCTTTTGATCTTCTCGCCGGCGATCACGTGTCGTACCTTAATTTTTCCTAATTTTATAGAAAAACTAGGGAAAAACCTCATCAGCGGACAGAGTCTCGTATTCAAGAAGGGCTTCAGCCAACAGGGTGTGTTCCTTCTTGTGTTTCGTCAGAATTTCTTTGGCGCGATTGTAGCTGTCTAGAAGAACCTGGTTGATCTCTTTGTCGATAGCTTCGCAGGTCTGTGGACTCAGATCGCTGACTTTTACCAGGGAGGATTCGCTGTCTTCGGCTGTGTAGTCGCGGAGACCAACCTGGAAAAGTTGATACTCTAGTCTTTTATGTAGAAACGTTGAAATTAACGATCCTTGAGCTAGATTTCCGGTAAATTCGTTAGCAGCTATGCACTTTTGCCCAACTTTGATGCTTACTCTAAACAAAATAATGGTTTTCTTTACATTACTGCTCAAAATGGGCCATTTTGTTTAGACGTTTTTATAAGCTCCAGAAAACTGGACAACGACAAACCTTATCACTCATTCCAAAAGCCTTGACCATAGAGACGGCCAGCTGACTGGCCTTTCTCAAATCGTCGGCAGCTCCCGTCGTGACCTTGTCCGTTCCGAAAATGAGCTCCTCAGCTACTCGACCTCCCATCATCACGTCCAGTGTGGCCAACATCTGTGATTTCGTCATCTGGTACGAGTCCTTGTCCGGAAGCATAGCCGTGTGTCCCAGCGATTGTCCGCGTGGAATGATTGTCACCTAGATCGAGTTTGCAACTGATTCAGAACTAAACCTTATGAAGAGGAGTAGCGTCCCGGGTAAAGAGTGAGACGAGAGTGTGACCCGCCTCGTGGAAGGCTGTGTTTCTGTTGGCCTCCTCGTCTGGAATACGTCCTCCTGACCGAGCTGGACCCATTAGAACTCTGGAAATGATCCGTGTTCGAAGCAACAAGTATAGCGTAGACCAAAACGATTAAAACAAAGCCCATAAAACAACCAATTGTCCAACTTTTTTTATGTTTTCGCTGTTTATCAGTGAATCTTTCGAAAATTCGACTTCTCAGCAATTTGGTATTGTGAAAATAGATGCAAAAGGTCGGGTCTGTCAAAATTGATTCGATCGAATGGGAGGACAGACAAAATTTCCTACTTAGGTTAGGATTTTCAAATGAAACAGACTAACAATTAGAGCCATGTTCCAAACTTTCTCAAGAAAAAAAAACGAAAAAGTATACCTGTCTTTAGCCTCGTCCAAATGATGCATTGCCACCTCGATACAGTTATCCGTCGCTGCCTTCAGAGCAGCTTGATTGACCATGTTTTCGATATCGGCGCCTGTGAAGCCGGTTGTGCTCTGAAACAAAAATGTAAAAAATCTTATAAACTAAACCTTAGCAAGAATCTCTGGGCTGATGCCGGTAGCATGAACGACTTTGCTCAAATAGTGCTGGAAAATGTCCTTTCGACCGACGAGATCGGGCTTGGCGACAGTGACACGGACGTCGAAACGACCGGGACGAAGCAGGGCCTTGTCCAGATCCTCGACTCGGTTCGTGGCAGCTATGACGATTACTCCCTCGTTCCTATTGAAGCCGTCCATTTCGCTTAGAAGCTGGTTTATCGTCTGATTGGCGTAGGGATGAATGCTGTTGCTGACTCGCTTCGAACCGACGCTGTCAATCTCGTCAATGAAGATGATACACGGCGATCTCAAAACTCATTCAATTTAGTCTGTTTATTGTTAGAGCTTAATCTTGAACGATAGGCCAACTTTTGAACAATTTTATCTTGCCTGTTATCTCAATTTTGCAGCTGTATTTTTTTCAAAGCCAGATTTCTCTGGCCAGCTTCCAAAACGTCAGTCAGAAATAAGACAAAACGACCATCGTTATGGCCCATTTTATCAGGGCTCGCAACAGTAGTATATTGTCTTCTTGCTGAACAAAACTATGGCTACATCGATTTGTGATCCAAATATCCCCAAAATTATAATGCTAGCAACGACTTACCTAGCCTTGGCCTTGTCGAAGAGATCACGAACACGCCTAGCTCCTTGTCCAACCAAAACTTCGTCAAATTCGGATCCAGAGGTATGGAAGAAGGGAACTTGAGCCTCACCGGCAATGGCTCGGGCTAGAAGTGTTTTTCCCGTTCCTGGAGGTCCGACCAGAAGGACTCCCTTGGGAAGACGACCTCCCAGGCGCGAATAGCGTTCGGGATCACGGAGATAGGAGACAATTTCCTCCACTTCCAGTTTGGCTTCGTCCATCTTAATTGTAACTTTCATGCTCAAACGGAATCAAGAGCTTACTCCTCGAACATCATCAAAAGTGACTTGGACATCTTCGGGCTTGACTTCTTGCGGGGCGTTGAAAAACAGCGAGCCAATTTGGCGATCGCCTATTCGAACACGAATCTCTTAACAAGAAAAAAGAGTTCTCGCACTGTTTTGTGCGATAAAGAGGGAATTCTACTAATCTTACAACGAAAAGAAAAAACTGACTTCCTGAGAGGTAGCTAATGAAAAGAAGACCGATGAGGAAGATGTAGAAACGGGTCAAAGTACTCGATTTCTTCGGAGCTTCGATTGTTCCCTTGTTCTGCAGTAGGCCTTTGACGAAACCGTCCTAAAATGAGACCGATTACTAGCATCATCTGAGCAAATAGTTGAAGGTTATTCTTGTAAAGTTTTTGAAGCGTCGTTCGAGGCACATGTGCGAAAGTTGGATACTCAGGCAAGCAAAAAATGGTGAATATGCCCTATTTTCTGACGGGAGCAAGCTATATTTGCACAGATGCGTCTCACTACAAAATTTTTAAAGGACTAATTCAGTATGCTTTAGGCAGAGCAAACTAAAATTCCAGCGTACCGTGTAAGATTTCCTGTGAACTTCGGGCAGCTTCTTCAAGTCTGCCTCGTACTGATCGTAGCGCGGATTCATCTCGTCCAGCTTTTTCCGATTGGGCTCTATTTTGTCGAACATCTTGCCGAACCACGAGGAGACGGCATCATCTGCTGGCGGCTTCGGCGTGAATTTCGAAGTATGTGTACCCAGTGGATCGACGACTCTTTTCGTCCGAAATCCTCGCTGTTGGACATCTTAATATATAGTTTTAAAGTAGAAGAACACCAATTACGTATGGTTCCCTTAGCTGGTGAGAGATTCACTGTCAGTCCGTCAGAAACTGCCACGGACATGTTTGAGCGACGAAGAACACGACGGCTGATGCGAAAATTGCCATCTAAATCATATTCTATGAAAAATGTTCGAAGAACGAACCTTCGAGTAACGACTTGACTTCCGGTGTGGCCAAACCACGGAACGCGTTGAAATAAGCTGTCCTGACGGAAAGAATGCCTAATGTGGAGCGGGAGGAGACTCGACGACTGCCTGTGCTCAGGGAAACGCCTCCGAAACCGTTCCAAACGTTTAGGGACTGCATTTCCTGGAAAAGATGACGGGTTAGCGCATGATTAGGTTGGAAGGAGTGTTGAAAAGAGCCTCTTGATGTCGGGACGGAAACAGCACCAAACTTGAGTAAAACACAACATTCTGGACTAGTCTATGTTTAAATACTGCTTATCCTGTGAGAGGGGTGTTTCCGGGGAAACAAAGAGCTAGGAAAAGATAGAGCAAGATAGTTCCATGAAATTCTATGCAGATAAGACTATATAAAGACGTTGTTTTTCAAGAACCAAGCCGAGAATAATTTTCCAGCTAACAGCCTAAAATGGCCCTTGCAGTTGTAGTCAAGGTTACGAAGGAAAAACAGATCAGATCGAGATCAAGAAGGAAAGTGTAACTCGTAAACAGCTGACAAATGCCGAGAAGTTTCGCAAGGTTCTTCTTTGCGCATTGTGATGCAAAACCCTGTTCATCTTGTCATTGCAACGCCAAAATAACACAGGGCATGCTACCCTCTCTGAAACTTGAATAATTTTGAAATTTTGTTTATCAATTTGAGAAAACCAGCAATAGTAACAAGAGACATTGTGTATTTACAACATAATTGAAGATCATTGACGGGAGATAAAGAGAGGATCAATAAACGAGCGGAGTAATAACGGGCTGGAATATGCTAACATTCTACATGACACCGGATTCTAAGAGATGAGGGAGAGACAGCGCGAGTATTCAAAGTGCGGAAGGGTACACAAAATTTCTGTAAAACTAGACTGCTGGCGAAGGAAGTGGTGTCTTCTCGCCAAGAAACTCTTTGTCCACAGATGGTCTCGTATCGACGGACGGTCTCGTCGGCTTCTTCGATGGAACCTATAACTTGGTTTATTTAAACCAAAATGAATTAAAGCTGACCATGTATCTCATCTTTTCCTCCTTCTCCAGAATTGGATGGTAATGACGATGAAGTTCATAAAATTCGACGTAATTATCGGGAGGCTTGTCGTTGGCAGTAGGATTCAATATGAACTCGTCGGTGATGGTCGAGAAGGATGGAACTTGAATTTGCTGTAAATTGAAACTGTATAAGGCAAAGGCAAATAAACTGACAGCATATTTTGGCTTTTCGTCGGAGAAGGCAATCTGCGTCAGGTCGAGAACAAGTTCCCCCTCGTAGTGTGGACCATTCTTAGAGAGGGTATTCTTACGTCCAATCTTGGAAGGCGGACCGTCATCGTCTCCGCCTCGTCTCTCATGGCGTGGCGGCCTTCCGCGCTTTCTCTTCTTCTTCAACATGGCATTCTTCTGCTCCGGCTGGTACTCGAGATCGTCGTCCGTGTCCTCATAATCGCTGCTGTCTTGACTATTCTTCACCTCGTCCCTCATTCGACGTTTCTCTTTCTCCAGACGGCGATTCGTTCCGTTTCGAGCCATCTCCTGAAAGGAGTAGCTTTGTAATGAAAAATATTGAAAAATTACCTCTTCAAGATCTTTTCCGTCAATCAAATGGGGAGGCTTTGTGTTCGTACGACGTATGTTGAAGGCAGGCGTCATCGCGACCCAATGTAACGCGTTTTCGGCCACTTCTTCAATCGACGTGCATGAACCTGAAAAATAAGATCTTTAATATTAAAGTGCAATGGTGTCTGTGGCTGACTGTTTGTTTGTCTATAGCCACGAGAATCTTCGTAGCAAATCGAGAGTTGTCAGGATTAGATAGCAAGTTACTTTTGAACTTGAAGTTTTTACCGGCTTTGGCTTCTACTGTGTTAGAGGCAAGGAGAAAGCTTTAGAAAACGGTAATGAGCAGGCAGAAAAGTTTTGCGTTAAGACGCCACCAGGGGACGAAGTCGGCTGGTTTCACAATTAAATGAGCATAGAACAGCGCTTGCACGATGCGCAAAGGCAGCCCTTCACTAAACCTCGAAACCCTGAGAAAAAAAATGCATTTTGTAGCAAACTTTGCAGAAATTGCCCTAATACAGTTTCCGCGCCATATAAAAGCATCCTGAGCTATTCGCCAAGCGAAAGGATTAAAAATTATAGAAAACCAGAGGAAATTTCACCGATCTTCCACCAGAGGAGGCATGGAAATAAATATAAAGCTTCGAAAGACACTCATTCTCGTTCTCCGCGGCAAAATCCTACTCACTCGAATTCAATGATTCCGCAATTTCTTCTCTCGAAGTTGATGGCGAAATATCTACGTAACTGCAGGCCTTTGGAGCTCTGAATGTTTACGGTTGACCTCCGGGACATAAAGAACTAACGGTAGAAGTTTCCGGTTTTCCTCAAGAATGTTGAATCGACAGCGGGCCGGCAAATCTCCAGACTGAGCCAGAATAGACACGGGCTTGGAATCGGCCTCGTACTGTTTGGCCATCTTCTTCAAACGTTCTTCACGTTCAGCTAGTCGGGCCATAATCGATGCGAGATCGGATTCCAGCGCAATGTTCTTTTCGGTTGCAAGCTGTTTCTTGTATCTCTGCGGTTCCTCCTCCGGCTCTGACAAGTCTGTCAAATCGGGATCTTCCAGCAACGTTTTTCTCCTTCTCGTTTCAGCCTTGGTCACGGCTGGTGCTTGTTCTTCGAAGAGAAAACTCTCGACGGCTGATGGTAATGCCGTGTGTTTCCGAGCCTTTTTCAGCATAATTCCCAGCTGTGAGGGATTCGCCTCGGCACACTAAACCGATTGTTTTCAAAGCTGCAAAACCGAAAGAGCCTACTTTTGGAACCATAAACTTCAAGTCTCCTCGATGTCGCGTGACCTTCTCTTGAAAATTCTTTCGAAGGATATCTCCATTTCTCTTTTGCACAGCTGCTGCGTTTGACACAAATTTGATAGACTGTGGTTTTGGAGCCGGCGGAATATAGCTTAATTATCAGTTGACTCAAAAATGATTATAAATCTGTACCTAGACGTAGACGGACCTAAATGTGTAACCGCCAGTGGACTCCGTAACGGGAAGGTAGGTTTTGGAGCTGCGAAGCTTGCAGCAAAGTCGGTCGCTCCTTTAGGTGGTAAAGAACTAGCTGGATATAGATCGCCTTGTGGAAATGTCGACTCGGAGCAGTTGGAACTGGATTCGAATTCGTTCAACAATGGTGTAGGTAGAGCAGTTGAGACCAAAGATGATGTTCCATCAGCGGGCGAACAGAACGACGAGGACGGCTAAATAAAATTACTTGTAAGTCAAAGACTGAATTCTCACCTGTCTGAATCCGTTGACATCGACTCGAAGAGGCTGATCTATAGCTGGAAGTCGTGCCAAGTGAGTTACTGTGTGTTTGGGTGGCGGTTCGGCTAACAACAACGGCGAACCGTTGGGCTGTTGCGTCTTTACGGAATCTTTTTTGAGAATCATCGCGGCGGAATCTTGTAAAGCTTCATTGTCCATCCCAGAAATTATTAGCTGGTTTGATGAAGCGAGCACAGGCTTCAGTCCCATCCAATGCTTGGTCGGGCATAGATCTTCTAGCACTCTGCGACCATATCACGGTGGCAGGAAACTGGAAATTGAAGTTGCTTTCTGAAAACGGAGGTATTTGTAAATGTAAATGAGGGAAAATGAAGAAAATTAGGTTTGCAAGTTGTAGGCGGTTATGTCTCGAAGAATACAAAAAAAGCCATTGATTGACCGCAATTTCAGCTATCTATCCAGGTCAATCGAGCCAAATAGACGATGGGCGCTTTTGAATTCAGCGAGTGACGCAATTTGGCGCCTAGTCATAGACGCAGAAATAAGCAGCCCGATCGATTTGCATTAGGGAAACACGCTCACGTGACAATAGACTGATATCGCAGCCAAAGTAAAACCATTTTGAAAAAAATTGGCCGTGAGACGCCCTTTTCGAAAAGTAGACAAAACTGGCCGACGTTCAAATTTGTGGGAGTGGGCGCGAGCATCACGCGAGCGGTCGGACCCAGCACCAAAGGTCCCGCCACGAGACAACGAGCGCGCGAAATGAACAAAATTTAAACGTGCGCAGAACCAATTCTTTTTCGCAATTTAATTTTTTTTAGCTTTTTGTTCTTGTCTTGGTGCTCTTCGGCGAGAAAAGGTAGCTTCCAATAGCAGTTGTTTTCTGTTTAACTGCGATTCATCGCCAAGTGCATGTAGAACGTCCATCTTCTCAGATTTTTCTTGTCATTCAGAGATCATTGTCTAACTTTAGAACCTCAAGAATGGACGACGAGGCTCCTCTCTCGAAGCACGATCAACAATATGTTGCCGGTGCTCTTGAATGTGTTCAGCTCAAATTCCGTAAGTTTTATTGCTTTCCAGCGTCACCTACCTATCGATTCTAGCGAAATCCGAAAATGATTTTGGACAGAAGGATGAGGACGGCTATAATGTCGAATTTGCTCATCAACACTTCGGAGAGTCGTACGTTTTTCTCTTCCCTTCTTTGTAGACAATAATTTTTAGAGAAACCATTTTCGGTTATCAGAATCTGTCTATAACTATCAATTACACCTCCGCCAGTCTCTACATCTACCCGGAAATTAGCTATTCTCGTACTTCTTCCCAGGGTGGCAGTGATGTTCCGGTACAGCTTTTTTCATGTCTTTACGGTCATTTATTTATAGCCTGACGATATCTGCACTCTCCTAAAGTCCCAGCTTCCCGAAGATCACATGGATATTATGGTACAGAACAAAAAGGAATTTCTACGCAAATTAGGCGAACAGAAGAGCTTCCAGCCGTTCGGTGAACTGGTTCGAACAATTACGAGTACGTCTACAAGCTTTGCCAGAACACTATCTATGTTCTAGTTTCAGTTGAGGCTTCCAGCGCCGAAAATCAGCCGTCAGCTAAACGTGCCCGTCAGGACCCGAAAACTTTCGAGCTGCGCAAAATAGTCCAACAGACTCCCGAGTTTGAGCGATACCTGGCCCAGCTGCAGACATTGGCTCTTTGGTATATTGACGCGGCCGAATACACGGACAACGACGATAACTGGCTTCATTATTTGTTGTGAGTCTCCTTGCTTTGTTTCGTGTAATAGCTGATTCAGGTTCAAAACTTACGACGAAATTAGACCCGATGGGGACACCGGCAAACGATACGCCATTGCCGGATACGCCTCTCTTTACAGGTTCTATCACTACAGAGATCAGCAGCGTCTCCGAATTGCTCATATGCTCGTCCTCCCTCCATATCGGCAATCCGGTCTCGGTGCCAAGTTCCTCAATTCCATTTACGAAGATCTCTGGACAATGCCAATTATCTACGATATTACAGGTTAATGGTTTTGTAAGCTTTCAGACCCTCGAATTTCAGTAGAAGACGCAGCCGACAGTATGATCTATCTGCGCGACTATCTCGACTGTGTCCACTGCCAAACACTGCCCGAATTCAGTTGTGACAATCTGAAGAAGGGCTTCTCGGCAGAAATGGAACAGAAGGCGCGAGAGAGCTTCAAAATATATAGTGTAGGTTGTTGCCATGTTCTTGAACTTCCTTATCTTTAGAAACAATCCCGGCGGATCTATGAAATCCTTCGTTTCATCGTCACTAACAAGAATGATGAAGAGGAGCTGAAATGCTATCGTATTGATGTGAAGAGACGTCTCGAAAAGCCCTTCAAGCGCCGCCCAAAGGATATTCTGAAGTTGGAGAAGTGTGTCGATCCTGAGATGGTCAAAGATGTATGGCTTTTCCTGTTCTAGTCAAAATTAAAGTTTCAGATGACCGACATGAAGCCGGAAGTCAAATTGGATCAATTAGCGTCCCTTTACGAAGAAACCATTAAAGGCTACCAGGTCGTCGTCGATCGTCTGGCTGCCTATCCCACCGTTTGAAAATTTGTCTGCTTGTAACGTGTGTATGCTCTATTACTGGTACAAATAAACTTGCATTCTATTTAACTATATCTTCGCGTTCTGTGTTCTCTTTTCACTTCTTCTATTTCTGTCTCTTTCACTCTCAAAATGGCATGAACCTCTAGATGGCGAGAGACTTCTCCTTCCCCTATCCGCCCTATGATATCCAGTTGAAGCTCATGAACAAAATTTACAACTGTATCGAGCAGGGGAAAGTGGGAATTTTCGAGTCGCCGACGGGAACGGGAAAGTCGCTGAGTGTGCTCTGCTCAACCATGACCTGGCTCGAAAATATGGAAAACGAGACGGAAAAGCGGCTCCGAGAGGTGGTTGAAACGAAGATTAAGCTGGGCACATACGACAGTAATTTGTTTGTGTTTATCATGAAAAAGACAAACTTCAGGCAAGGATTGGATAAAAGCGTACAAAGAGTCGATGGACACGAGAAAAAAGGTCGACGAGGCTGAAGACAAGCTGAAAGTTTTGCAAAAGATCAAGGAAAAGGTTAAAAATGCCGAAGATGGGCTGGTTAAAACGCGGAAACGGAAGATTGAAGGTGAAGGCGTTGAATATAAGGAGAAAGAAGAAGAAGATTTTGGGCCGGGAGAGTACAGTTCGGACAGCGAGGAAATGGACAAACAGGAGACTGAAGAGGAACTAAAAACTGTGAAAATCTATTACGCGTCGAGGACTCACAGTCAGCTCGAGCAGCTGGTCTATGAGCTGGCTAAAACCAGGTTTTTGTTTCATTTTATAATAGCCTCCGCCAATTTAGATTCAAGCCCCGACTGGTCACAATAGCCTCGAGACAGGCACTCTGTGCCAACGAGAGCGTCCAGAAGCTAAAAGTCAGCCACCTGATCAACGAAAAATGTATGGAATTGAGGAAAAATTGCGGCGGGTGCGATAAACGAGACAAGACAGGAGATAATGAGGTTTGTGAGTTTCAAGAAGTCGTAAATTAGGGTTGAGGAACCGAAAAAGAGAAGCTCAAAGTCCGGATGCCCCTACTACAAACAAGAAGCTATTGAAGACCTTTCGAATGGAATTCTCGCACGAAGATTGACTAGGCCGAACGAGGTTGGTTTTGATGCGGAAATAAGTACTGGCGAATCTGCCGTTTTATTTTGATAGAAACTTCGGTCTGGCAACCAATATTCTACCATAGCATGATGTGCTACGATAATGTAAACTGCATGCACACCTTTTTCTGACAAAGATTTTTAAATGAAAAACACAGCACCCAGTTTTATTACAGTAACGCCATTTCGGCTTGATTTTGTGGGGACTAAACTAATAAAACTGGGCGTCATTTCGTTTGATTGAAAGAGATATGTACACGAATAACACGCGTGATAGAACATTTCAATTATCAGTCAGGTCAGAGCAGTTTATAGTGCATGTAGTTGGCAAGCACTGGCCCAGAGAGTTGCAATGAAGTGTATTGTATTCATTTCCAGGTCATCTCCCGAGCCCAGAAGTCTCTCGGATGTCCCTATTTCGCCACCCGAAAATCCGTCCCGCTATGTCAGCTGGTTCTTCTGCCCTATCAGGTTCTTCTACATTCCGGAACACGAGCTGCTTGGGGTGTGGAGCTCGAAAACAATGTTGTCGTGCTCGATGAGGCTCACAATGTCCTTCAGACGATCGGAAATATTCATTCGTGCGAAATCTCTTCGGCTGGAATGAAAGTGGCTGTTCAGCTGATTGAGGAGTACATTACGACTTATAAGTAGGTTCATTTTCTTCTTTTATGTTAACAAGCGGTCAGAATGCGACTAAAAACGAAGAATCTGATGTATATACGTCTCCTCAATACAGTTGTCACCGCCTTCAGCCGCTATTTGCACAATCCAACCGATGATTCTGTTCTGACGATTCAGGGTTTCCTCATCAAGGTCTTTTTTCGTCTATATCCGGCGAAAATCCTAATTTAGCTCCAATTGACGGATATCAATCTTTTCAAGTTGGTCCATTACATGAACGCCACGGATTTGTGCAAAAAGTTCCACGGATTCTACTTGCGACAGCAGAAAAAAGAGCAAATAGAGAAGAAGGAGGGCGAGAAATTGACGGGGGTTCAGAAGTTGCTCAGCAAGAAGAATAGTAAGAGCTGTTTGAATTTCTAGAGGGAAAGTTTTAGAAGAAGAAGCAGCTGTCGAGGTCCCGGTACAAGAACAGCCTCGAGCCATTCCTTCGCCGCTCTTTTCGATCAAAAGCTTCCTGGAGGCGCTTAATAACAAGTGTGACGATGGACGGATTATTGTGGACAAAACTACAAACAAGTGAGCTTGATTTACATGTACCTGGTCACCTGCAAACCCTTGCTTAGCCCTTACATCAAACGGTTGATGACATGTCTTCCTTAGCAAGTCGCCTGTGTTTTTATCTAGTTTGATCTGGTTCTTTCTCAGAAGCAAAAAGACCAAAGTTAATTAACTTTCGCTACCTACAGAGGCAATCTTTTCCAGTTTGGTCCACACCAGAGATGTGCGGAAACAGCAAAAAAAGTTTCCGCGGAAATTAGGCCTGGATCCAAAATTTTTTTCCGCGTTCCGCGGAAACGGAAATTTCTCAAATTTCAGTTTTTCTCTTTTTCTTTTTCGTTTTTCATTTCTTTTTCCGTGGAAATTCCGCGGAAAAAAACGGAAATTGTTGTTTTGCCCTAATTTCACTTATTTTTTGCTTTCTAACAACGTTTCAACATGTAGAACAACTCAGAAAAGGTATATCTAGATGCAAAAGACAGTCTAAAGCAGAAAACCGTAGGTATAGCGAGTGCCCGGAGCTATCAGGTAGTATCATAATATCGACCGTTTGCGCATAACTTTTTTGTCTTCCACCTAAATCAGGTTTCCTTTATTGCAAAAGAAAGGGCTAAGTTAGCTTGCCGAGGTGTCCTCCAAAACAACTGCCAAAATCGTCAGCCGTCAAGTCATCAGAATAACTCCGAAAACACGCATAACCAACCCTAACATGTATATATTTTCGACTTGGCCCCGGCGTTTTTTTAGAGACAATTCGGGGTAGAAGAGACGTTTATTCTGGTGAAAAAAGTGCTCCTAAATCTAATTTTAGCTGCTACAATCAACTCTCGATATAGGAGACACCCGATATAGGAGAATTCACCAGATAGGAGACATTTTTGGTGCGAAAAACGAAAAACCCCCGTTTTTAGTGTATTTTGACTCTCGATATCTCGATTCTCTTTTTTCGTTTGTGAAGTCTCTCTATTTTTTCATTTCTCACTTCTTTAGATGTTTTTTGAGTTCACATGAGATCATAGCAATCTCCGAACTGAAGGATAATTCTGTTATTGATGTTGGGTTCTCTTCTTTGATCTAACAAACGGTGACTGCTCTTTCTCAGGATGTCTCTGTATAAACTGATCGTTTGTTTCTGGCGACTGTAAGCTGCAGCCTGACTGATCTGTCGTTCCCAATTCCACAGTAACTATCAGTTATTGAACCGATGGAAAGACAGTCTAATGAGAGAGCAAAGAGTCTTAACTGTTTTTCCACCGGTGTTTACTTCTAATCGGAGGAGAGAACAGTCATTTTTTTGATCAGATCAGAAAACCCACCAGAGTGTAAACAGGCCTGAGTATCAGTTCAGTAGAGAGAAACCCATCGACGAACAGTGAGGGTTCAGTCAAATGGTTCAGCTTTGGTCGGAAGCGTACATCCTGGCTATCCCCCTCTTTTTTGAGAACCTGAAGTGAAATCTCAATTTTCTAACTTAGAAATACAAAAAGAAAAACTTCGGTTAGAAATACAGGTGCAAAGTGTGTTTGTCAAGTCATGTCAAAACTTATCCAGTCTAAAGTAAAAGTTCATGACTTCGCTCTATCACGGAGCCCTAGTTGTGATTTCCTTTTCCTTTTCGCTCCTCCTTTCTTACTCTCCTCCAGTTACTCTCCCTGACCCTCCAAAGAAACTACCGAATTTGTATTAGAACCCGCTCCCTCCTTAGCCTAATTTCAAAATGTAGGACCTGAACGGGCCGCCCGGCTCTATCTTTAGTGAGTCTCAGTCCTACTGTCCTTCCCATCTCCTCTTGTCATTCTGTTCCAGTTGATGTTCCAGACTTGCTTTATAATTAGAGCTTCAGACACACACACAGACAAACAAACACACAGGCTTGGGAGCAATTTAAAATAGATCGAGAAAAAGGTCCGGACACTCGCTTTAAAGACAAAGTGAAACTGTTGATTTTTTTTTGATTTTAAATAGAACTTTGGAAGGAAAAACTTGATTGTTTGGAAGCATAAATTTGACTATTTTATAGTGTGGACCAGAGATGTGCAGAAATATTTTTTCTGCGGAAACTGAATTTGGAAAATTTCCGTTTTCGCGAAACGCGGAAATTTTTTTTTTAGACCCACGGAATTTCCGCGGAATTCCGAGGAAAAAATCTGATTTCCGCGGAAATATTAGGTGTTATATTTTCTTGCCATTTTTGAGCCAAACTTGTGAAGATAGAGTCAACTCTCGATATAGGAGACTCGACTTTTGCACGAAAAAAGTCGCATATTTGGTGAATTATATCGAGAGTTTGATTAAAATATGACCAAAATAGCTTCAAATCGCCCAATTTCGTTGAATACTGTTGCTTTACGCATTTTACATTCCTTTATGAGGCCATTTTCTTTAGTCTTCTTTGAAAAGTTGCATAATGAAGTGGGAATCGTGTTTTTTGGGGGCGATTGACAGAACCATTGTTTTCCCACCAAAACCTCCGCTTACAGGCTGCGCTTCATTCTTCTCAATCCAGCCGACCAGCTGCGGAACGTCGTCGACAAGGCCAGATCCACGATTCTGGTTGGAGGAACGATGGAACCTTCTGGTCTCCTAGTTAGTTTTTTTAAACTTCTTGAAAATGTCTTTTTTTTAGCTAGAGTGCTTGACCAGAGGAGGAGACACGTCTCGTATAGATTGGTTCTCTTGTGAGCACGTAATCGACGACAATCAGCTGGCTGCTCTCGTCATTGGTTCGTTTTCCCTGTGAAATCAGAAGAAGATCAATTTTAGACAAGACAATAGACGGAAAACCGTTCACAATGACCTATCAGACGAGAAACAATGACCAGACTCTCCGTTCCCTGGCCCTGTCTCTCATCGAACTTCTGGGTACTGTTCCCAATGGCGCCGTCGTCTTTTTCACCTCTTACGACGTCATGAACAATTTTGCTGCTGCTTTGAAGCGATTCAACCTCTTTGACCGTCTAGAGGTCTCTCTTACCTTTTTCCTATAAAATTCTAACCTTTTAGGGCAAGAAGGTGGTCTATGTCGAGCCGCGTTCCGGGACCGAAACGAACATTTGGGACAAGTTCGTCACGTCGGCTCGTAGCTCGAAAGGAGCTGTCTTGTTTGCTGTCGTTGGCGGTAAAATGAGCGAAGGAATCAACTTTAGCGATGAACTTGGTCGGGCCGTGATAATGATCGGACTACCGTATCCGAACAAGAGCAGTCTCGAGCTGCAAGAGAACATGAAGGTGAGCCTTTCCAATCTGGTGTGTTTTGCTAGACTGATAGAATAGTTGTTAGATAAACGAAGAGTCCTTAAAGTGAAACCATGATTACCAACGTTGTTTTGCCCTCTTCAACAACAACTCGTTTTTTTGTCTTATTTTCCCACAAAATGAAAGTTTTCAGTACCTGGACGCGACATTACACGATGGCGGAACACTGCTGTACGACTCTCTCTGTATGCACGCTGTCAATCAGGCTGTCGGAAGAGCTATCAGACACCGACGGGACTACGCAGCCGTCTTTCTCTTCGACTTGAGGTTCTTCTATGTTTTCCTTCGTTCTAACCAAAAATATAGATTTTCAAAACAGCCAGTCCGCTCGCAGCTTTCGGGCTGGATTTCGAAACGTGTCCAGACAAAGCCGACCTTCCGCGAGATTCTCCAAACTTCGCAGGCTTTCTTCTCACAACACAAGTAGTTTTAAATTTGCTCATATTGTAAATTCAGGAAGTTTGATAAAAATTCATGTACTAGCGACGACAAAACAATGAAAATCAACAAAAACCTATAAAAACGACTTTTAGGGACTGTTGGGCTCGATGTTGTCATAGATCTGCTTCACATTCTCGTCCTCCTGGACCATCTCGTAGAATTTCTCCACTTTGACGGCGTCATCCGGCTGAATTTGGACAGGGTGCATTGGTCGGAACTCGATTTCGGCGCTGTCGACGGAAAAACTTAATTCTTGGCATTTTTACGCTAATACGTGGAAAATACCCCAATTTGACGAGATCGTTCTCGACGGACTCAATTTTTTTGGCGTCGCAGAGCAGCTCGAACTTTCTCGTACCGTCCTCGTCGATCAGACCGACTTCTTCACAATCCATCTCTATTCCGAGCTCTTCCATCTAATTTGAGCCTTTTTAGATTAAAAATAGAAAAAACCTGTTCGAGCTTGACTTCCTGATTGTTTTTTTTCGTGTCGACAACCAGGACGCCTTTCTCGTCGAACCAGCTCCTGACAGCGCTCGAATCTGCGGCCATTCGGAAGCCACCGACCTATTTTTAATTTATTGGTCAGTAAAAAGTACAAACTTTGTTGAAATACTTGCGAAGAGTGCTCTCCATCGTCTTCTTGCTGTCAGTCTCGGTCACGACGATGAAAAATGTTCCTGAGGGGCCGATCACGTCGAAGGCTACTTCCATTTCGGGCTTTTCCTAAAAATTTGGGTTATTTTATGCATTAAAGCAAGCATTGCTAGATCTTAAAAAAAACCCATATATATTTAGCTTTGATTCTTTAAATAATCGTAATCGTCTCGTCATAGCTGATCTTCTAACGTCGTTCTGTCAGAGTTATTAGTCGTATCAAAAAGATTGACTTTTCTTCGATTTTCATTGTCAGTTTTCGAGTTTCTTCCATTTTTCTGATGACAAAACTAAATCTAATCGGGGACGTATTTGGAAACAAAAAAAATCAGAAAAAAAATGCGAAATGAATTTTTTTAGCCCGCCGCAAAGTCCAACCTGGCCGCAGCGCAGGTTTTCAACAAGGCTGATTTCGATAGACGATCACTTCATCCCCACCTTCATCCTCTGAAGACTGTTTCTGAACGTGTCCAACGACAATCCGGCTGTCTTGAAGTCCAGTTCGAGCTGAGCCAGTTCCCGGTTCAGCTTCAGATCGAAACCGCCTCGATTCACCGCTGATTTCACCTAAACATTTTGTATTGTCAGTCAAAGTGCTGTGACCTTTCTTAAGAGCTGATTAGCGGCCTGGGACTTCAAGAGATCGTTTTTGCCCTTCGTCGCCTTGATATTCTGCCACTTCGAGTGTCCCTTGGCCTGAAATGGCGTCGTAGAGACGGCCGCCGACGCCGTCATCGAAAAGGCCCGCTGAGACAGCCGCAGCCAGCTCGTTGCCAACATCTAAAACTACTTTTTAGGACTAAAAAACATTTTTAAGTAAAAAGAAACGAATAACTTATAAGAACACAAAATGAGGCAAAACAACCATTTATTAACAAAATCAAACCGTAAACGAACCGGGAGGGAGATAGAGAAAAGACCCGTTTGAAGAGATACAAAATGGGCGGAATTAATCGATAATTTCTACAACATTTTCAAAGTTTTTCATTGTTTTGGCCGTAAGCATGTTCGCCGTCAACATCGAGACGCCGAGCTGGTCCTGCTTAGTGAAGGGCTGTGCCATCAGCGTCAGCCATCTAAACATGTATTTCTTTAAACTAAAATTAGGCGAAATAAACCTTCTGGCCACCTGGGCAGCCTCGTCAATGCTCAAATTAACACTAGCCTGATCCAGATAAGCCTGCATCCATCTCGGCAGCTTTCCGCGTTTGTCAGTTCGCGAAAATCTCTGAAATTATGCCTTTAGGGTGTAATAAGAGGGAAAAAACCTTGTCAGCGAAGATCATGAGACCGTAGTCGGTCTTTCCGCGAAGAGCTCTTCCCATACACTGGGCCGTGTGTCGCATGGCGTCAAAGGTAAGAAAATCGTTCTCGTGGATACCGTACTGATCTCGGAGGAACTCCAAACGTGCACGAAGGACTTTGCTCTCAGTGTAGACGTAGGGAATACCCAGCATCAGGACACATCTTCCTGCAAATTGAAAGTTTAGAAGGTTCTGTGAAAGCCACTTTTTATGAGGTTTTCTGTTATGGTTTGCAAGTTCATGTTCTTTTGAACTGGCAAGATCCTCTTGAGGCACAGAATTCTTTTACCACAATACAAGCCACAGCTTTCCAGGTAGACTACAACCCTTTCCAAGTTAGAAGAAGCCTATTAGAGACAAGCTGGAACGCACAAGAACTACCGGCTTTCACAACGAGTTGCTCCATAAAACCTCTTACCCAAATGATGACTGAAATCAATTCCTTCCGAGACTTTTCCTCTCGCCACAGAGAACAGACATGCTCCTCTTCCGCTATCACACGCCTCGACATATTTCTCTAACGCGACGGAAGTCTCTCTGGCGTCGTTCGTTTCAATGAAGAGCAGTTTATACTTCATCAACTCGTCAATGACGTGCTAAATTTTTATATTTTTATGCAATTTATAAAAATAGAGGTTACCTGTTCGTACCAGGTGCCAATAACGGACTCCATGTAGCTGTAGCTGGTGAAGAAGACGACCATTCCGTCGGGCACGATAGCCGCCATTTCGAGAACCAAGTTACCGTAATTTCGGATGACGGCCACGTCGCTGCGCTGCTCGAAACGGGACGTCATTGCCACCTGAAAGCACTTTTGAAGAAGCCGAAAAGTCTTTGAAGTATAGACGTTCGCATTCATTTTTTATACGTTCGTGGTAAACATGGACTGCAATAGGGAAGAAATTTTGGGCGAATATACAACGCAAATATTATAGAAAAGGTTCACCTGATCATTTCCACGCGCCACAACTAGTGGACAGAGACACGGACGAGCCAGAGTCATTGTGAGAGAAGCCATGACGGCAGGCTCGAATTGGAGTACTTTCGGGTACATTTCCAGCGGAGACAGCGTTCCGGACGTGATCACGACCTAAACTTAATACTTTTATGAGCAAAAGGTTCAAACTACCGTCTGGAAGCGGCTGAAGACGGGGTCGATGGCGATGGAGGCGTCCATACAGGACAGAGTGAGTACGGACGGCTGATTTCCCTCTCCCGGCTCGACAATCACCGAGAAGCCTTTACAGTAGGTACTGACGAGGGTGGCCATGTTTGCGACCTGGGTCAGCGCCCAGATTTCCGTCGAGTCGGTCAGTTCGAGAGTTCGCGACAAATTGGCCAAGCGCTCGGCACAGAATCTGTACTTTTGTTTAGAAAAGCTTCAAATATCAAAACAAACCTCAATGGCTTTCGATCGATGTACATTCTGTCCTGGATGTCTTTTAGGAAGGCCGCCGGACTCTCGATGAGTACTTGACTCGATCGCAGACGGAGCTTGAGATATTCCATGAAGCGCTTGAGGAAGATGACGAAGTGCTGGGCTGTTCTGATTGAGCCGGGAATAGCCTCATTCAAGATTTCTTTTGGCAAGACCGGGTTGGCAAGACGCTCGTCGTTTACTCGCTCCTGACCGGCTCTGAAAAATTAGAAGATCTTCGAAAAATTGCTGCGAGACCAATTGCACGGGTTCCGTCACGATTACAGCGGGTCCCGACGCGATCTCATCCCAAAAATTTTATTTTTGCGTTTTCGACATTTTACACATTTTTTTATGTTTTTCTAAATTATTTTGCTTCTTCGTAGTGTTCATCGTAAAGAGCACGTCAAAAATAGCTGGAATAGAGCAAAACTGAAAGATAATGAATGAAAATGACCTGAAACTACGCACTTTTTGCATTTGTTTGCAAAACACGAGTTATTATGTTTTCATTTGATGTTTCTGTGCTCTTTTCGTGTTCTGTCGTTTGATAATTGATGTAATGTCCGTTTTAAAGTGAAATCTCGGAAGAAAATCACAAAAAAATGGGCAAAAAATCATATTTTTGATGATTCAGTGAAATATTTTGAATTGCCGCGCGAAGTGAGTCGGATTCGCCCCCCGCCAAATTTCGTAGCTACACTGTCGCTTTAAGCATCTACAGCAACTTGTGCTTGTTTTGATCTGCGTTTATGGTCTGCACAATCTATTCTTCATTCCGCCGGATCAGAAATTTGTAGCAATAAAATGGCGTTTTTCATATTGAGACAGTCCTCTAAACTCGTACCTTCTGAGTCCCTCGACCATATTTCTGTACTCTTCTTCAAGTTTCTCCGCATTGTCTCGCTTCGTTCTCTGCACGACTTCCGTTACCCTAAAATTAGATACTTCCTTCCAAGTTATAAAAACTCACTTTTCGAGCTCCGTCTGTGCTCTCTCCATCTGCTTCTGATTGATCCCGATCGACATCGACTCGATGCAAACGTTGTCAATGTTGTGAGCTTCGTCGAACACGACACATGTCCTCTGACTGAAGTCCTTGGATACAATTTCGGCAATTTTGGGGTCGAGAATATAGTGATACGAATAGACGACAATGCTGGCTCGGCTGATGGCCCTTCGGGCGATAAAGTAAGGACAGAGCTGTTTTTCTCGACCGTAATCGCGAAGATCACCCTAAATTATTATAATTTGCAGTCAAATAAGCAGAACAAACCATGTTCCAGACTCCGTTTGGCATCTGAAAGTGCTGTTGTTTTTCCAGGTTGTCGAAAAAGTCACAGGTCGGGAGAGTCGGATCGTACTGACGTTTGGCGCGAACATGTGACGAGGTCAGCTTCTGACAGGCTCCGTCGACGAGAGATCCTTGTCTGAGGGCGGCCACGGGCTCGTTGATGCAGAGATTCTTTCGGGCAGACATTCCCAGCGCCAGCAGCTCGGGAGCTTTCTCAAAATGGAGAATTTTAGAAGTTGGATAGTTGATTCGGATAGTTTCTTTTTGAGGCACAATTTCTGGTAATCTTGACCAAAAAAAACCTGAAGAAATGGTTAGAATCTGGTCAGCATTGCCGATAACTTGTTTTGGGAGCTTTGCAGCAAACTGTTTTAACATTTTTATGAAAACTAGTTTAGCAATGCCCTACTCACTGCTAAAGATATCCCTTCTATTGCGAAGTTTGACTATCTGACTCACTGTTTCTCACAATTAGTTCTTTGCGCAACAACAACCTTATACCCGTCTAAAAGTTACAAAAGCTACTAGAACTGTTCCAATGTCCCCCTAACTTTTTTATTCCAAAACTGACTAATTGATTTCTCAAAGAAACTTTTCCAAAGCGAATCAAAAGAACACCTTTCATCGGACCTTCACGAATCTCGCCTTATTTTTGCTAATTAAAGCTTCAGACAGACACACACATAGACTTTGGAGCAGTTTAAAATAGTTCATGTTGAACAACGACAAAAAAAACTTGCTCCATTCTCCTTCTCGTAGTAGATGAACAGATTTCGCAGCTCTTCCAGGCACTTTTCAATCTCGGGAATTGTACGTGAACAGTAGACTAGTTTGTCTATAAGTTTTCACCCGATTCAAAGCAAAATAAATAAAAACTGACCCAATTTGTCCGGATACTTGGTCATATAGGCCAAGACAAGCGAAAGGAGAGAGACAGTCTTACCCGTACCAGAAGGCATTTCCAGCAGACAATGGCCCTTGGCATCCAGACTCTTTTTCAGCTCTCTCATGTAGAGAACTTGCTCCGGATAGATGAAATCGTACGGAAAGAGCACTTCCAGGCCATCTACGTCTATTTTCATGCTAAATTCTTGCTTTTCCTGCGGTTTAGTCAATTTTTAGAGTAGTTTTCGATCAAAACGAATAAACACATGCAAAATCAAGAATGTGGCATTTAAAATTTATGAATATGCTTTTGGAAAGACAAAATACAACGTGTATACAAAAATTGGCGCAAATTATCGGCTAAAAATCAAGGGAATATGGCGAAGACGAGTTTTGGAGATCTAAGCACCGAATGGCAGGGACTACAAAAAGGCTAGCGTGTATGACCTGGCTCTCTAGAAAGTGAATACAAAGCTATTTACATTTGGTTGGGAGACGTCCTAAGGAGGGAAACCACGTATTTTTTTTGGGGTAAAGGCACTCGAATTTATCTAAGTTGTAACGGGAGGAACGTATTTGGGACGGGGCTGATTGGCGAAGAGCAGGTCTCGGGAGTAGTGGAAGCCGCGATTGACCCAATGGCCGTAGACAGAGAAGACCGCAGCTTCGGCCTCGTGCCGGATCTGAAAACGGGTTGGTCAGGAGCAAATTGGTAAAATCTTAATCATTTTTAGCGACAATTGCTTGTTACTTTAAAAAGAACGATTTCACCTAGTTTCATATATATATAAGAAAAAAGCTCACATCTCTGTCGCGGAAGGGTCGTTTTCGAAGAGCTTCTCGGTCGATGACCGTCTTGTAGTACTTGTACTTTTGCAATCGAAGCAGGAAGCGGACGAAGATGATCGACTACAGAATGATAGGAATTACTAGGTGAAAACCCATGTTCTCACGTTCTTGAACAGTTTTCTGTAGTCGCGTTTCTTCGGCTTCTCCTCCACTGCCGGCTTCATCCACGGATGCGACAGACAGCGATCCGCGGTCAACCGCTTGTCCACTGGCACGCATAGCAGGCCCGTAATCTTAAATTGTAATGTGCTTTTACTAGAAAAAAAAGATGAAAATTACCAAATCTTTAGCCTCCTGAGTGATTGTTGACCATTGTTCTGGCAGGAACTGGTACCTTCCTTCCTGAATCATTCGCATCATCATTAATTGCCTGAATTTCAATACTTTGCATGGGAAAGGGAAAAAAAGTTACCTTCGATGGTAGAAAGGAGCGTATCCGGCCAGGAGCGTGTACATAATCACTCCGAGAGCCCATTCATCGACGCGGTGATCATAGCCTGGAGCGTCGTCGAACATCTGACAGCGCAGGGCTTCCGGGGCCAGGTAGCCGGGTGTTCCACAGAGCTCTCAAAGTTATATTTTTTTTTGCGGTGGCAGGCGCGAAAACTTCAGTTTGGAGTTCTTGGTTTGTTTTGTTTGTCTTTGTTTCTACTATTTTTAAGGGACATGCAGCAAAAAAGCCCTTACCTCTGAGCGTCTTTCCCTTGTCTAAATGCATCGCGAATCCGAAATCGGAGATGACGATTCGCTCGTCGTCGATGCAGAGAATGTTCTCGAGCTTCAAATCCCGGTGAACGATATTTCGCTCGTGCATGTAGGAGACGCCGTCGAAGAGCTGCTTCATCAGACGACGAGTCTTCTTTTCGGAGATGGTCACAGTCTGATTTAGGGCGTCGAAGAGCTCTCCTTTTGGAGCCATCTCGAATATGGCAAAGAGGAAGGACGGCGTCTGGTAGAAGTCGTGAATGGTGACTGAAAACGGGCTTTTTTCGAGGAAATTGAATGTCTCGACGTTACTGCCAAATTGACTGCTAAAGGAAGTTCAGCGGAACGAGCCAATATTTTTTCTCAATAAAACATACTGATAGAAGGATGTCCAGCCAGCTGCCGCAGAATCGTCACCTCGGAGAGAGTTTCTTCCAGAAGACGCTGAGCATCCTTTTCAGACTGCTTATCAGTAGAAATGTCGACAATTTTGACGGCCAGCGATTGACCGGAGCCTTTTTCAACGGCTCTTCGAACTGTCGATGCCAGACCTCTTCCGAGAACTTCCTTCGCTTCATAAAGTCCATAAAATCCCTCTTCCTCATGTGGTGGCGTTTCCTTGATGTCTAAACTTGATCACTTTTATTTATGTTCCACAAAAATCAACCTCCGTCGTCCAGTGAATTTGATGAATCCTTACCTACCGCCATCTTGGTTTTTCTACTGAAAATTTTCTCGATACAAAGCTCTTTCCATCAAAAAATCGATATACGAATGGCAAGCCACTATTTCATTTGGCTAACGTCATTTAAAATTTATTATACCTTCGTTTTAAATACGCTCAAAAATGACTACTTGCGTTGGGAGAAGAGATAACGCTAACGGGGGAGCCAGCATCGAGTTCAAAGAGACTTAGATTCATCAAAAAAGTTCTAGGAAAAAGAAAAGCGATCAGTCATAAATCAACAAAACTCAACAAATAAGAAAAAGAGATACGGAGAGACAAACCGGGGCGTCGTAACGAGCCAAAAACAGTGATATCTGAAAGAGATGCTGGTCTGATGATTAGAAACAAGCTTTAGCCTAATATCTGATGGGTTAATGAAGGAAAGGGAAGAATACACGTCTTCGTTGTGAAAGGGAAGTTCTGAGCGTGTTTTGGGGAAGAAATTCGGAGGATTAGAAAACGTGATGACATTCGTCTGGAAGCTCCTTCTTTTCCTGCATCGTCGTCGGGCTTCCGCCACCGAAGGTCTGCGACTGGGGGAAGAGCTGATGGGCGAGTTTGACTACCGAATCCGTCTGGAAATTGCATTAATTAGGAGGTAACTTAACTTGAATTGCAGCATGAATGTCAAGCTAAAAGTTATAAAAGGCTCCATCTTCGGCTTCAAGACAAAAAGTGGTACCAATGTAGATGGCATAATCTCACTTTAAAATCAGAAAGTTTGAGTGAAAACGCACCTCCTCCTTTGTCCAATTTCCATATCGACCGTACTTGATGCCGTCGTAGAGCTTGATGAAGTTCTTCAGAATTCGTCCGCTCAATTTACCGTCTTCCAGGGACTTGAGAAGCCAGTTCTTGACAGACGACTCCTGATTGACGTCAAGAATGAGATTACTCTCGGCGACTAAACAAAATCATATTTGTGAAAAAAAAGAAAACGTACCAGCCATTCTGTGTATCAGACTACCGATATTTCGCTGCTTGAACTCCTCGTTGAGTTTCACTGGGTCCGTGCAATCGAAAATCTGCTCCTGGAGCTCTTTGACGACATCGGCAACCAGGCCCTCGTGTTTGGCCGTCTTGGCATACTTCAGATACTTCACCTTGGCGATATGGAGCAGCGGGTCGTTTCTATCAAGCTTGTCGGCCTCGCGGAGACACTTCAACATCAGCAAAACTTTTTCCTAAAACATGTTGTTTACAACGTTTCTAGTGTTTTTATGGTAATAAAAATGAATAAGAAACAAGCCTTTCTCAGGTAGACCTCGAAAGCGAGAGTGTATCCGGTGACATGGTTACATCCGAGCATGTGAAGCGGCTGAGCGAATTTGGCCGCTTCTCCCAGCGGATCCGTCGTGTTCAGAAGAGCGTCGGGATCGAAACGCATGGCGCTGTCCTTCTCTTCCACCTAATTTTAAGAATTTATCCAAACAAATAGATTAAAAGCACCTTCTTCTTCTCGTCTTCAGCCTCCTTTTCCTTCTTCAGCTTCTTCTTCATTTTCTTCTTAGCTGCAGCTGAGAGACCGTCTTCGACGCCGTTGCTCTGATGAACATCATTCGGCCTGTCCAACAGCCTCAAATATATGCGGATAGCCAATTTGGCGGCCTGATAGTAGTAGTTGTGACGACGGAGCACGTCCTCAAGACGAATGAGCTGGACGTACGACGAGAGCGTCATCTTGCGCAAACAGTACGTGTGGAAATCAAACTGATCCTCGATCATTCCAGAGAAGTGAGCCTCGATTTGGTGGGCCTTCTTCAGAGCTTCACCGTATTTGCTCGCTTTGCGATAAGCTCGGGCCGACTCCAGTTCCCACCACATACATTGCATATCGTTCAGGCTGATGCAAGGACGTTCTCCCTCCTACATTCTTTGGTTAGAACTTTAAAAAGAGAGCCTACCCGTGTGAATTTGCCGCACATCTTCTCAGCCTCGTCCATAAGGCCGGCACGGAGGAAATACTTGGCACATTTACCGTTGATGTATCTGTCGGCCGTGTCCAGGGCTTGGGCCTCGTCCATCATGCGAGCAGCTTCCGAATAGTCACCGGCGTGCTTATAAATTTTGGCCTTGATCATAAGAGTTTCGATGAGCGTCGGGGTATGGGATAGGGCCTTTTCGGCGTATTTCATGGCCAAGACAGTCTGTCCGACCCGGTCGTAATGTTGAGCAACAAGGAGATATAGCCAGAGGGCAGTGGAAGGCGATTCGATCGTATCTTTAGCACCTAAAATTGATTTTCTGGCCACAAATATAAAGATGAACCGTCGAAGGAGGCATTTTTGTACCCGTTTTCATCAATTGTCCTTACGAAATCATGGAGAATCGACTCGATCAGAGCGACCTAAAACTTCAAAGTAAGGCCTAGAAAATCAAAAACGGCAACCTTTTGAGGATCCTGATACAGGGGGACGAGGTTCTTGAAAAGACTCGGGATTCCTTTTCGAAGAGCCGAAGCGACCCATTCTGTTAGACGCTTTCTCAGCTGATCTCCGCTTACGAAATAGAGTGGCTGACGACGGGCAGCCGCAGCTCGCGGATATTTCTTCGCCAGCTCGTCGTAGAGAGCAAGTCGCTCGTCCGAGTAGTCTTCTGAGCTCGAAAATGTTAAAATTTCAATAAAAGCATACCGGATAGGCCCTGACACTCCTCAATCTTCTGGTAGTAGAGAAGATTTTCCTGATTGCGGTCGAGGAGCTGTCTCCAGACGCGTTCCGCATCGGCCCGTCGGTTCAGCTTCATCAGAAGACCTCCTCGCGTCTCCATGTAGACGACTCGGTCGTACATCTGCGTCGAATTTTCCTCGAGCCGCGTCAGAGCGATCTGGTACTGCCCAGCTTCGCGCAGGATCATGTTCTGGTAGAGAAGCAGCTCCGAATGCTCGTAATCATAGCCCGTCGGCTGCAACATGTTTCTACATAGGACAAAAACAAATTTACCTGATGGGAGAGGATGAATTCGGTTATAATGTCCAGAGCTTTGTCGTAGTCTTTCAACAGATGGTGAGCCGTGGCATAGCCGATCCAGTTGAGCTTTTGGGTCGGACGGAGACGGAGCAGATGGTAACGGCTCTCCTGAAATTCATTTTGCCGGAAATCGGATAAAAAATACCTTGTAGCCTTCATAGTCGCGAATCTGGACCTGTAACAGGGATAGATCTCGCAGAATTTGGACGTTGTCCTTGTCCATACGAATCGCGTTTTTATAGGCCTAAAACGGTGTCATTTGAAAAATAAAACTAATTATACCTTGATAGCCTCGTCGTATTTCTTCTCCGCCCTCTGGACCAGGCCGTAAACGTGCCAGCAGACGTAGGACTTCAGATCGGCGGTCAGACCGCGCTTGACGCATTCCATTGCCTCTTCATTCTTGCCCATACAGCTCAGAATTAGTCCTTTCATCGAAAGCGTTTCTGAAAATAAAGAAAGTTTCGTGAAAATGGTCTAAACACGTACCTCCATGTTCGGAAAACTGAGGATTCGCCAGGATCGACTTGGCGTGCTTTAGACCAAACCGGTACTGCTTGCTTTCATAATTTTTCTGTGAATAAACGACTTATCAAGACGGAGAGTGATAAACTTACGATAATTTTCTTGAACAAGCCGAGTTCTTTTGGCGGGAGGGGTTGACTGCTGGACTGGCCAGGAGGCGCCATTCTACCCTGTAAAACTAGGATTATTTCCAAAACGAATAAATTACGAAAGAATCAAGCGAAACAATGAACAGAGGCGGACGTAGGAATTCAGGATGATGAAAAAGTACAAATCAAATAATTGATGTTGTTGTATAGAGAACTGGTGCAAGAATTGGAAACAACTATTTGTTTCTATCTATATGTCGGCCAAATAGGAACATTTCAGCGAACTAACCGTCCAAAAACCGACGATATTGGAGTTTGTAAAATTAGAATACTAGGCGACGGGAAGCACTTTCTGGAGCTTGTAAACAGCGTGCACGTTTTGAATTTCACTTTATTGGTAACTTTTGAGCAACTCTGATATTTTTTTCTAACAGAAAAGACAAAAGAAGAAAAAGTAAAGATTGAGAGAATAGGGGAAAGGAAAGAAGATTCGAGGAAACCGAAATTGGAGGAACAACACGCAAATGGCGCGCATGTTATGTATGTTCAAAAAAATCTGGGCAAAATTTTTTTGCGGTTTTCTCGATGGAAAAACTTGTTATATCTTTTAAGATTTGTAGTTTATTGTTTAATTTTGCATTGTCGTCGCCAGAAGGTATTGGAGGTTGTTGAGTCAGGAGATCGGTCAGACAGACATTCTTCTCACTACTGTCTTTCTTACTGTAGCACCCTCTTCTTTACATTATCACCGAAGTAATACCAAACTGTATTTAGGTACCAGGATAATTTTTTTTTTTATTAAAACGGAGGTATAAGCGAGAGAATAAGACATCTTTTCGATGGCAAGACGTATAAAATGCAAGTGGAGATTATTCGGAATATCACAACGACAGCTTCACACGGAGCAATACCTAGGGAGAAAGCAAGAAGGCGAAGATTATTTTTGTTTCATGCGCATCTGGCGGAGTTTCAGGGCCCGGAAATGTAGTTTCTCCATTTCCGAGTCATCGAGACTCACTTCGCAGACCTGAAACATGTTTTTATTTAGTTATTTCTTTCACTTACTTTTTGAACAAGTGTTTCTTCGTCGGTAATCGAAGGAGGTAGATTTTTGAGACGGATAACGATAGCATGGAGGTCGGGATACTGTTTGCACTGTTCCTTTGTACTGATTGTGTTCTTCATGATAACGAGGGCTACTTTGAAGAGGACCTTAACGCCTTCACAGAAAAACATGTCCCAGACACGCAGGACTGTCGGCCAAGGCAGTGTCCGGCAGAAGATGCACATGAACCATTCGATCATGTACAAGACAGGGTCAACTCCTTGTTTTTTCTGTGAGATTTTGACTCAAATATTCTGGAGACGCTTACCAAATGACTGTAAGTTGCTCTCGACTTGTCTTTCAGCAAAGTTTGCAGAATATCGCCGTCAACTTGAACAGCTTCCTAAATTTTATCTTTTCTACATTTTTAGTGCTTCTCACCAGCCCGGCACTATAATAATTGGGCAAATAGCGGACACAGATCTGTACGAAGCAGTAAAATGCATCCCTGAAAAGTGTTTGAATATTTTATCGAGGGAATCTCGATTGAACTAGACATTTCATTCACCTACCTCAAAGGCATGTGCATGAGGAGAACTGAAGCCACAGGCGCCTGTCCCTGACAGTAGCCTTCTTCTGGGAAGAGAACTGTCCAGCAGCGGAGTAAAGTTGCCAGATCCTCTCTCCCATTCTCACCGAATTTACCACTTCTCGCGAAAAGTTCATGCTCGGGGAATTGCCTGTTCAAATCCTTGTCAATGTCGTCTGCCCATTTTGGATCAACTTCTCCGCGCATGCATCTCTGAAATCGCAAAAATTTTGGGCAAAAGGGCTATAGGTATCTCAAAGACGTGTCTATTTGATGAAACCTCCATGTGATAGACGGCTCCGCAGAGATACTTCCAGGCCTTTCCACGAATCGCTGGAGGGATGCCTTTTCGGCATCGATCACGAATCTTGTCAAATCTGTCAAGTTTCTATTGCTTTCAGCTCGTACTCACTTGTTATCCATAAAATATCGCCAATTTTCGAACATCTGAATCCATTTCTTCTCTCTCCGTCGAAGTTTGTTCAAATCTAAAGGCGTTCTCCTTCTAAACATGTTTTTCTATTTCTTTCGGACCACTCACGGTATTGTGCTGTTGGAATTGTTCTGTTTGAGCAAGAATCCGAACTGATCAGCCTCTGGTTCGTCCAAGTGTCTGTCTTCATCTTCCTCAACCACCGTACTGCACCCTTCCTGACTGCCGGAATGACTCCGTCGGCCAGAATCAGTCTGACAGTCATATTTTTTCCATAGTTAAGACTTACTTCTCCTGCTCTTTCAGGATACTGCCGAATATAGGCTTCATCCCCGTTTACAGATGAATCACCACGATATAAGGAGGGAGGAAGGCTGTAGTCTGATTCATATGCTTCTGGAGGACAACTGACAGTCATCCGCTCGTCTGGGACCGTAATGGTGGACAAATCCATAATTTAGCTGTTGTGAAACAACATGAATCGCCTATAAATGTGCTTTACAAAAAAATTGGGGTAACTAGGAAAGTGAAAAGCAAGTTTGCTGCGATACGACTCGACTGCAATTGGTTTTGACGATGGGATCAAGTTACATCGCCGAGCAATAACTGCGATTTTACACAAGTACTGGCTAGATAAACATTCTGGGAGCGTGAAAAAGCAATGGTTAGCTGTACCGGGAGTGAACTGACTTGAGAACATTGGGGTGTTTCCAGACGCCAGTAAAACAAAAACTGCGAGCGAACATGTGCTACAGAGGCACTTCAAAAGAGTTAAAAAGCGATATGACAAGAGGTCGAATGCAAAAGAGGCACTCAAGACTAGAAAAGCCTACGACGAGACAGAATATACTTTTGGCCGCCCCATTGAAAATATGTAAATTTCAAGTCCGCAATTGCGTAAGCCTTGTAACCACTTTTCCTCGTTCTTTTCTGCTGTTTACATATCTTCCCATTTCTTTGCTTTTATTCACGTTTTGCTCACAACTACAAAAATATGGCGATAAATTTCAGGTATGGCCTACCGATTCGTTGGTAACTACGATGTAACGGCCGAGGGCAAGTTCTTGTGGGAAATATTGTGCCAACTTCGAGGATTCGGCGTGGGAAGAGTTGTTACGAAGAACGAATGGATGAGAAAATGGCCCGAACAGCCGTCTTATTTGCGAGTAACCAAGGTTATTTAATTTTTCAACATAAAAATATGCAAAAACTTTAGGCACATCCAGGAATGGATCGCTGGCTGTTCAACGGAAAACTCTGGGCGGAGTGGACTTACAGAGGAAGAAATCTCGGAATTTACGAGTTCAACAAGGATTTGAATCGAAGTGATTGGCGTCTCGTTCACAAGTAAGTCTTTTTTTATCGAGAATGTTCCACCAACTTTTTTAGACATGAAGAAAAGGCACTAACGGAGTGTACAGCTCCTGTAAAAGAAATCGCACTTCCATCAACATATCCCGTTCCTCCTCTACAGGTTTTTACTCGTTTTATCACAAAAATCTTTTAGGCGTTATTCATGAAAAAGGCGGCACAGAAGAAGGGAGCCACAATCTCCGAAGACGATAAGCGCTCTCCCTTGAAGCTGTGCGTCGATCCCGAGTTCCAAATGTTCCAAGGACTCGTGAAACAGGCCGAGCCGGCAGCCAAGTCGAATTCCATCTACGATGAAGTTGACAAGGACGTCCTTCTTGATCTCTTTGGAAAAGAACTACCTCTAAAAGTCGGTTTTTAAACATTTCAAAGGGAAAACTTGGTTCAGGTAGAAGCATGGAATCTCGGGCCTGCCAAGTTCACTTCCCGCTTCTCCGCCACGGAAATTCGGGTCCAGGAACCAAGCTCATCGTAGTAGATTTGTTATATTTTTGTTGGCAATTTGAGGTTTTTTCCGTTATGAAATTTAGCAATTCAGAACGAGTACTCTTGAGAACCGGTTTCTTCAGAAATCAACGTGACTGTTCCTAGTGAACTCGCGTTCTCCTAACCATCTATCGCTCGAAGACCTTCCTTCCACACAGAACTGGGTCCAACAGGGTCTCGCGGCCAATAATCTACGCGTCGCATCGCCTCCTCACCTAGGCCTGTGACCTCTAACGACCCCACGTTTTCTCCGGTCAAGTCAAGAGTCAACCAGTTACCTGATTTTTACCGCATTCTCAGCCTGAAACTCTTGCCTTTAACGCCTGCTGAAGAACAGTAATGGTGGTTACAGCTGACAAATTGTCCACGAAGAACCGGACCAAGTGACCCGCCAGAGTGGACGATTCGTCTGCCATAGCCAATCTTTGCCTTATATTGGTCGCTTGATTTTTCGGTCAACTAACCATTTTGCTGCTGCTTCCGCATAAACTAATCTGATCGGCCTCGATCTGCAGACCCTTATAGGCTTCTTGATTCTATCTAGTCCCCGATCTGGACACTTCCTCCTCGCAACGCCTTTGAACGGTTTTTTCTATTATAGGTAGAAGCCGGAAATGACTGTCCTCGGCTGTCGGTCAGCGGAACCACCCAGTGCCGAAGAAAAAGCTCAAATTGACAAGTTGAGGGAAAGGTGAGCTTTTTTTACCATTCTTGAACAAACAGGCATGGAGTTTTCTTCTTACTACTTGCCAGTTTTTCTTTCAAAGTTTATTAGGGTTTCGTCGACTTTTACAGTGATGTAAACATAACTGAAAAAGTCGAAATGAGAAAAAAAACAATCAATTCTCCTTGATTGAAAATCCGCCAACATGCTTCAAAACATTTGCTTTTTCAGGCTGAACAAAGTGGTCAAAGGTGGAATTCCGAGTGACCTGGACACTGATCTCAACTTGGTTCGATGGATTCGTGGCTACCAGGGCGATTTGGCGAAAATTGAGCACAATTTTCCGAGCTACGTCAGCTCAAGAATTGCTTCCGGCTTTCACGGCAGCGATCTGCCGACAAAGTTCTTCGAAATGGCTCACATTTCGCCCTTTCTGCCATTTATTGCCAGCTCGAGACTGTTCGACAGCCAATGGTCCGATGAACACAACGCATTCCTGTTTGTCGAGAGGGCATGGGGACAGCCGAAGGAGTTCATAAAGATCTTCAAGACCAGCGACTATTTGGTACACTGTTTTGGTTACTCCGAGATGCTACTTCAACTCATTTTGGAGTGAGTTTTGAAGGGGAAGATTGGGAAACTTGAAACTGGGTTTTCTCTAGAACAGGATGAATTTTTAGGGAAGTATTTATCAATGGCAAGATACGAACGTAGGTGCTTCAGGTTATCTAAAAAATGTAATTGAGCTAAATTTTCCACAAAAAATTGATCGGGAAGGTTGAAAAATGTTTCCTCATCAATACAAAAAATACAAAGCTTATGTAGCGCAAATGCATTTCAAACTTGCCGCACACCCGTGGCCTAAAGGAGAAGGCGCCGGCCTCCGGAACCGGACATGCGGGTTCGAGTCCCGCCGGGTGTTGATCTTTTTTTGTTCATTTCAAAAAATTGTTGTTTTCTTTCTGAATCTGAAAATTGAGATTCTTTCATGATTTTTCATATTTCTTACACAGAGATTCCAGGCGCGAGAGGCAGCAGAAGCCTGGAAAGGGGCCCGTTCAATTCATCGTTATTTTTGACTTGGCTACCGTCAACATGGCCGATTATGTGAATCCAATGAGCGGATACATGAAGTTGTGGCAGTTGCGTTCCGAACTCTGGCAGGACTGGTTTCCCGAAATGGTTCAGCGAATCTTCCTCGTCAATCCGCCTCGTCTCATCAGTGTGCTCTGGAAGGTAGCCCGTCTCTTCCTCTCCGAGCAGAATCTGAAGCGGATTGAGATTATTGGCGGGAAGGAGGACCTTCCCAAACATTTGCCCAAATGGTTCGTTCCTAAAGAGTATGGAGGTAGGGAGAGAGTATGAGTCAAGAGACCAGATTTTAGGAGAGTTCGTTGCCAAGATGCCGAATGGAGACGAATCCGGTGTGAGTATGAGAAAGAAAATTACCTCCTCTGACCACTACCAAGTCCATCAACACTACAAAAAGTTAGGAATCGACAGGCCAAGTTCCAACAAAAAGGTAGTCTCTAATTCTTTTGACTCATACTCTTACAGGATGTGGCTCCCGGAGAGGTCTTTGCCGTTCCCATTACAGTATCCGAAGGCCGTAGCCTCCTTTGGGATTTCACCGTCTCCGGAGAAGTCGACTTCTCCATCCACAAGAACAAGGTAATTGAAGAGAGTAAGAGTTCAACTATTGTCTAGGACCCTCAAGAACTGGCTTATCCTCGTCTACGTCTCGTGACTAACAAACTCAATGAGGAAGGGATGCTGGAGAAGCTCGAAGACGGAGAGTACAGTCTCTGTTTCCACAATCGGAGTGGCTACTTCACGGTGAAGGTTGAGTACGTGATCCACGTACACTAAGCACATACTAGTGTAAATAAGACAAGTGACCCTTGTTTTGTTGGCGGAGACAGACCAATTAGAGGGGACAGAGTTCTCTGACCGGATCTCTTTCGGAACAGTTATAGGGAATAGAGGCTTACAGTTCGGTCGCTTTCCTCTGCCAAGCGTACAATACCTATCAAAAGTGGAGGATCTGTTCAACAATGGGAACGTAACAGAAGTCAACTGAACCAGATTACCTGATAAAAAGAGTTTTGAACTGACAGTAAGGCCGGAACCTCTATTCCAAAAGTCGTATACAAGTATGTAGTTCCCTACTCCTGTTTTCTGCCAGAGCATTCGTGACTTACTTCGCTAAGCTTTTTCTAACCTGATCGTGGTCTGCGAATCACCAGAGTCAAAGAGTACCGCACTTTCCTCCAACACTTCCCGCAGGAGGTAGGAGGGACCGTCTAGGCCCGTTGCCCATCTCGCGTCCTCTAAATGTGCAAGGTGTCAGAGTCCGATTCCGAGTTTGTTAGATCTAGCAGGCTTCCTGGTACCAAACGACTACTGATGAATTCGATGTGTTTCCCCAATCCCATTGTTCTAGTTCTGAACCAAAGAAAAACCTATAGAATGTCAAGAAGAAAGGAACAAGTCTTTACAAAAAAACATTTATTCTCCAGTTATAAGAAAGAGGAGAAACTGGAGGATTCAGGCAGAAGAAGCTAGGCCCAGTAGTAGTGCTTCAGCTGGCTTGCGATCTTCTTCGAGACTCTCTTGAAGAAGTCCGGCTGACCATCGTGTTTGAGAGCTCCTCCATCTCCACTTCCGCTGGAGGGGGCGCTTCGGGCATCCGAATCCTTGTAGTTGACCTCCTTCCAGTTGTTGCGACCACGTTTTGAGAGGCAGGTGGCGGCAGTGAGAGGGAGAGGAAGAGTCGTGCTGCCGAGCACAATCTGGTGTCCGTAGCTCAGAGTCGTCGCTGTTCAGAGGCCAGCCAGTCTGACCCTGCTCGGCCAAGATCATCACACAGCGAGTCGGACGAACGGTTCCCTAATTTTTGTTATTTTGTCTGGAAAAAGGGAAACTAACCATGATTCCTTTCTGGTTGACGAGGATGAATTCGTTCCAGTACGGGTTGACGACTCCCTGGTCGACGATGGTTCCAGCCGGCACATTCTGTTCGAAGACCTTAGCATGCGGGTCGATTCTCTCGGGCAACAGACGGAAGTTGCTCTTGGTCTGGACGACGACGCAGGTGATAGAAGGAGCGTAGTTCTGTCCGACGACCAAGAAGGCCTTCTTCAGCTCTTCAATCCCGTTCTTGACCTGCTGATACTCGCCGTCCGAGACTCCGCCACGGTAGATAACCAGATCGTCCGGCAGACGACTCATCTTCTTCTTCCAGTCGAGCAGGGCCATAGTCACATGGTCGGTAATGTCGCCGATTCCGGCGAAGCGAGGCTCCTGCATCCAGTACTCGCCACAGAGAGCCGTTCCGTGGTCAATGGAGTAGGACATTCCGACAACCGAAGGCTCCGACTGCTGGACTCCGAGGGCACGATCGCTGAAGGACTGCGGACCGGCGTGGCTGACGTCGAATCCGAAACCCATGCGGTTCGGAGGAAGCAGGCAATCGGCGCTATATTTCAAGTTTAGTGAAGGAAAAATAAACTCTTACCTAGACTTGTTGAGGCCGAGATAGGCCTGGGAGAGGGAAACCATGTGGTTGACGCCGCCAGCCTTGAGATTCATCTTCATCAGGAGATTGTTTATGACGAGGAAGGCGCCCTGGTTGCCGACAGCCTTGTAGACGATTGGCAGACTGACATGTTGAGTGACGACGCCATGAATAGCTTCCAACGACTTCAACGTGTTGTGGATCGGATCGAACTTGTTCTTGGTGACGGCCCAGATGTACGGCTTCCTTTCTCCCTTCAGACGAGTGAACACCTTCTCCAGATCCTCCGTCACATCGCTCCTCACGTACTCCAGCTTGACGTCGTCGACACTCGGGACCGAGAGCCCGTGGTCTCGGAGCAGCTTGTCCATGAAGTTCAAGACGTCCCGATCGTTGGTGCAGTTGTCGAAGACGATGAAACTGCAGAAGTCGATTCTGGCCGGAAGCAGGAAATGTTCACGGCCCAGCTTCCACTGCATGGTTCCGTCACGACTGGGCTGAGTCGTCTGACCGTCCTTGTACTTGATAGCCGGTGGGAAGAGAACACGAGCCGGGGCGTATTCCATCTTGGAGCGGATCTTGATGCCAAACTTTTCCAGGTACTTGTTGTCCGAGCCGACAGCACACTCTTTTCTGGCGTCGACGATGCAGTTGAGCAGATCGGGCGGGTTCATTCGACACTCCTGGATCTGCTTTTCGTCCAGGGCACGCGATGCCTCCGACCGGTACGTCGTTCTTGGAAGTCTTTCCGTAGAACTTGTTGTCGAAGACGAAATGTTCGCCATTATTGTAGAGCTGGGCCGACGTGACGATCTCGATGAACTGCTGGACATCGCGACTGTTGTTTGCATCTCCGATGACCAGACCGAACTCGAGAGTCGGCTCGATGGAGACGAGGAGAGGTGAACTTCTGACCGAGGAAGTTACGGGAGAAGTCACTCGAAATATCCTCCGAAGTGATGGTGACGACCTTCAGCTTCTCATCAGTTTCCTCGAAACATTTCATCTTCTTGTTGGCGTAGAGAATGTTGCCGCAGTCGTAGACGTAGTCGTACTTGTCCTCAGCCCAGGGAGTTCCATCCTTGTTGGCCTTCTTGATCGCGTCCTCGAACAGCGAACGACAGGCCCTCTTGCGATGCTGACGGGAGACACTGAAAGAAGGTCGATTATCAAGCCTTTCTCAATAGATTTTTTTGAGATACGGACAGTCGGCCAAGGGAAGGGTGTAATATAGCGACGAGAAAAAGAATGGGAGACACAATCAGTCACTGGCAGGCCATGTTAACGATAGCTCAGGAGAACAGTAGTCGACAGGGCCAGATCGATAGGATCACATCCATACAGATTCATATATGCTCATTAGAATTGACCTTGGTACGGTCTACTGTGGCAGAACAACAACAAGAGAGGCAGGGCATAGTCAAGAGAGAACGAAGTACAGTCAAGAGCAAGACAAGTAGAGAGATAATCGTCTATAGAGTCGCTTCAGGCCTGGTAGAACTACTGTGACAGACAAGACATTTGGTAAAAAAAAGGTAAAAGCTAAGAAAGGAATATGGATACAATGGTGGATAGTGAAGAGTGAGACCATTAAGAAGTAGGGAAGAAAGGGTCAGAGCAGAAGACAAACGGAGTACCGAGACATGAGCAGACAGAGTATGGACTATCAGGGAAAGAAGGAGGGGAGAAGAAGAGACAAAGACTCACTCAGACTTGGGTCCCTTGATCAGATCGATCACCTTCTCTCCACAGATCGTCTTCATGTCGACGCGGTACTTGTAGATGGTAGTCTCGGGCTTGAACTCCACGGCGAAGAGATTGGCGATGACGTCCATGTCATGAGCGGCGCGAGACGCTTCACGGCGGCCAGATTGCAGTCTCCGAGGGAGCTCCGGACGAAAGTGTCCATCTTCGGCTGGCGACGCTTGATTGAATGACTCCTTTTGCTCTTGGCTGGACTTGTCAACTAGCGCAAAGTCACTTTACTCTCGACAAGTACTTCTGTTTTTGGTAACTTTAATAAAAGTTACAAAACTTTTGAGTTGTGAATGTAAATTTGTTTAAATCGAACTGATTAGTCTCGCTTTTGGAATTCGAAGACCCAAACAAAATCCTTCTCCAATGATTTAACCAGACCAAGAAAGTGGTCTTTATGCTCATTTTCGACGTCAAGAGTCTACAATTGATATCAAGGAAGATGTTAGAGGCCGGCCGAATCAGGCGCCTTATCTTTCAAAAACTTTGCAAGGCGCGCCGCTTCGAATTACGAATCTTTCTACCAATGCTCCCGGCCCTAACAAGGTTTTTCATCATCTTTTTCAAACAAAGAGATTCAAAATGAGACCAAACATGATAGGAGGACTGTCGAGGAATAGTGAATGTTGCATCGCCACAGCTACAGTCAATAGTTTGCTACAACTTTTAAACATACAACCGTAAAGATCTTTATTCGCTCAATATGAGCTTTGAAACTTGACACCAACTGATCACTGATAACCAGGGAGACCTCTGTGAGCTAGTCCCAAGACGGTGGCTGCGACACAGACGCGTCCCTGCAGGACGAGTTCCGGTGGACATGTACAGATCCCAGTGTTACAGATAGACCCTCCAGTGCATTCTGCTCCAGGATCACATCTTTCTCCCGGAAGAATCTGTGGAATGGCTCTGACTGGAGCTACAGGGACAGCGTGCATAGGTCGGCCTCCAGCAGCGATTCCACAGCCTGTCAATGGTGAGTAGACGATCCCAGTCACGCAACGACAGAAACCTTGAAAACAGCTGAAAGTTTGAATCTTGTGGAGGTACTAAAATCCAAATACCTTGCGGTTCCAACACATTTCGGCTGACAAGAGGCGGAAATGGTCATCATCGGACCCTGTATCATGTAGTTTTTAATGAGCTGTGCTGGACGGGCTGTGGCTCCCAGAATGTTCACTTTTGGCTGAAAATCACTGGTTTGTCCGGTAGAAGATGTGCGTTTGAGTTTGGTAACCTCCTTAGCGTCTAGCTAGAAAGAAAACCTGGCTTGCCCGATCCGAAGTCTTGGTCATCTACCAGAATACATCACAACTTGAACAGTCTGTGTGTCTAGCAAATTTTGGAACATTTACAAGTTTTGCTATTCAAAAGATTTCCAAGAATGGCGACGAGAAGGCAAGACTAGAACGCTAAAAGGGCCAAGAAGATTAATGAACAAGAACAAAGACGGTGGATTGCATCATTTTTGCATCGAAGTCAAAGACATTCAAGCTCGGAGTGCGCACACTTGGAGAGAAACCGATGATTGGAGTTCACGGGAAAGACATATTTCTTCATCCGAAAGACTGCGGTGGTGTGCTGTCTGAACTCAAACAGGAATACCCACTTAGGAAGACGGTCACAAATTAATTCCCCATAACATTAAACTTTTCTGGTAATTTTTCACGGTTAGAGTTTTAACACAGAGTAAAGGTTCGCAACGCCCACCTAGTACTTCGTTCTGTCGCTGATTCTAGACTCCAGTACACGCCCGCCTTGTCACTCCGTTCCACACGTTCCGTTCTTAGCTGGCAACAATTAAGAACCCGTCAGAAAAAATTCCACAAGCAGTATAGTTCCGTATTCCTGTTTTCTGCCAGACCAGCTAAGCTTTTTCAAGCCCGACCATTTGTCTGCGAAATACCAGTGTTTCTGGATCTCCGTGCAACACTCTGCCCTTGACACGGATCTCAGTTCCTCCTACCTGGATTGTGAAAGTCTTGTTGCCATGAGAATATACCGGAACAGGATTGGTCGGAGGCAGACAGATGTTAAATCGACAGACTGCTGTTCCTTCACATCGTTGGTTTGAAGAGCAGGAGGCGAAAAGAGGAGAAGCTGCCGGAGTTGGAGAAGGCCCGGCCAGAATAGAAGGAAGAAGGAGAAAAAGGGGTAGCAACATTGAAAGAGGACTCGACTGGAGACTCGGGTCAGCTCTTTTATGGGAGACACGACCATACACAAAAGAATGCACTTTGAGACCCGGTGCAACCTGAGACACTTTCCGAAACGCTTTAGGGAGGACAGACTGTTTGGCTACAAAAAGCAGAAGTCATGAAAAGAATAGGAAGGAATTGAAAATATTAGAGAAGAGGGTACTGCGGCGTCCCGAGTCTCAGACACAGCATGTTTCAGAACGAAAAGTCTGGCGCCAAAAAAGGATCAGCAGTTCATGAGATCCTGTGATAAAAGTGCTTGTGGTAGACGATAAGAAGTCGAAATCAATTCTAACACATAAAAAGTCATGTCTCCCTTTGTCCCAGAGTACGAAAGTTTCCCAAAAAAAACCATGAGAAAGGTCCGGTAGATGTACTCTAACATGAAGAACAAAAATACAAGAAGAAGAGGCAGTTGGCAAAGAGTTTATTGCCTCTGAACTAGCTTTTTCTTTGCGTCTATTCGCCGACGACTTCCATGGAGGTATACTTGCTCTTCTTCTGGTCGATTATCTTGAGATCGAGTCGAATAGTCTCCGGTCTGACATCCTTGGCCAGCTTCGTGTAGACCTCCTTCGGATCCGTTTCCTCCTTGGAGCAGGCGACGAACTGGATGACGAGTTTGTCAGTTCGAGCCGGACCGGCCAGTCGGGTCACAGTCACGTTCTGACACTGACCGGGCTCGATGAACATGGCCACCGGATGGACACGGTAGAGTTGGTTGTTGCTGCTGCGGATCTTGACAGCCAGACGATGCTCGAACGTGTTGACCAGCATGTGTTCCGATTTGCTGCCGCCCGGACTGAAGTAGGCCGTCTCCGGGTCCAAACACAGAGCGTTTCCCATCTTGCTGCTTTTCTGGCTCTCCTTCTTCTCCTCCTCCTTCTTCTGCTCTTCTTGGTCCTTCGTCTCCTCGGCCATCTTCTTCGCTAGTCGACCTTCTTCGTAGAGCAGCAGACTGTTGAGTGGCACTAGCTGTCAGCCTTGAGAGAAATTAGTGTCGACAAGTTGAGAGAGTTTCTAGAACTAGTCAAAAAGAAAGTTGGGCTCATTATGGCCACTACTGACAGCAGAAGGACGTCTCCGATGCCTACTCGCAGAAACTACCATCTTCGGTCCAGCTGCGATGGAAAGTGTCAGCTACCGGACCAGCTTCATCGTCGATCGGCTCCGCCTGCGGACAACAGATCCGAGAGGAAGAGCAAGAGTCCGAAACGGCGTGTCTCCTTCGCCGAAAACATCTCCACGACTCGCTCCTACACTCCGTCCTCTCGCAGCTCCAGAAGCTGAACAAGATCGAAGAGATGCAGGATAAGTGAGAGCGATGAACAAGAATAAAAGTAAAAGACCTCCTTTGTTCTAATCTCTGATATCTTTCGGTAAGTTACCCTATGCTATTCTGTAGGCAACTATCAGATCGCAAGTATGCCTTTTCCAACTTTGCCTGCTCTTTCCGGAAAGCAGCCTCATCCGCCTCACCCTCAATAGTTTTTAATCTCCCCCTCTACCTCAAATCTCAACACTGCCTTCTACATACTATTTTCGTATTTGTACAATGGGTCAGAACCTTGCCGCCTAAGATACAAAGCCAACAAAGAAATTGAAAACCGTACGATTCATTGCCTTGGTTCACCACAAATATACAGATAAATACGGAAGGAATGGCGTGGAAATGATCACAGCTTACTCTGAATTTCTCATGGTTACTTCTCGAATTTGTCTGAAAACTCACTTCTGCGGATGCATCCTCCGGCCATGGGGGTGAAAGCGGGAGCACATTGGCAGAGTCCGGCAGAGCAGACAGCTCCAGCGACGCAGGGAGAGGCAGCGGGGATCGGGGCAGCCATGCAGGGAGCTCCGAGAGCGACGGGGACAGTCGGAACGACGGGAACAACCGGAGGAACGACTCCATAGATGGTGCGGGCAATGCAGACGGTACCTTCCTGGACCAACTCAGGAGGGCAGACACAGACTCCGAGAGAGCAGACCGATCCTCCAGTGCACTCGACTCCGGGCTCGCAAGGAGCTCCAGGGAGAGCCTGGAAACAGTTTCGTTCAGTTTTAATGGTCAAAAAGACTGCAAAAGTAGTGAAAGACCTACCTGAGGGATCAGACGTCCAGCGACGACGGGAGCGGGAGCTAGGGGAACTGGGGCGACTGGGGCACATCCAACGACGGGGCTGTAGACGACAGCCGGGTTGGCACACTGGCAAGCACCTCCGATACAGCTGAACACGATGAATCAAAAACGGAAAGAGGCTCAAGACTTACGCAGCGCTAGGAAGACATCCCGGAGCGCATCCGATTGGCTGCTGAGCGACGAGCGGGGCGGCAACTGGAGCAGGGGCATAATAAGTAGGAGTGCGAAGGACAGGCAGAGGAGGTCTTGCTGCTGGGACACAGACAGCGGCTTGACAGACCGCCGGAGCGGCACAAGCCACGCTGGGACCACATGCAGAGTAGAGTGGGGCAGCTGAAGTTAGACCGGAGGGTTAAGAAACATGCGGGAGTCGATTTGGTGCTTTTTTGTGTGGTGAAAAGGTGAATGGAAAGAAAATGTGTGTGTGCATAAGTGTGTGAGACGGTGCTACGTACCGGGCAGCTGAGCAGCGCAGACGGCGAGGAGGGCAGAGGCGATGGTAAGACGAAGCATCCCGAGATGTGTCCGGACAGAGCGATCAGGGCCCCTTATAACGGACCGCGGCGACGGAAACCGGGCAGGCAAACACAAAACAGCGTTGCAACGACGGGCCGCGTGACGCAAGCTCCAAGCGATTTGAATCCGCCAGAGGTCGTGTGAAAGAGTTGACAGTTCTCTTCCGGAGTTCTTGCTCCGAGTATCCTGGAAGCTACGGATCCAGTTTCTAACGATCACGTGATCAGTAAAAAGGTAATGATGTTGTGAAGACAATATTAAGGACCGTCTTTATCAAGCAATCTTATCTGTAAAAGTTTCACTGGTCGAGTATGAGAATAATCCGGTAACCTTAATGAAGCAGCTTAGCCTGGTAGAAAACTTTTCAACCTGATCCTTACCGTTTTCTAAAGTTGTCTACTTGCCTCTGACACAGTAGAAGCCAAAGACTGTAAAAACTCCAAGTTCAAATTACTTAAACGACGATTCTCGTGGCCATGTACAAACAGACAGACGTTTCGGTAGCGTGTTTGACCCGTTGTCCATCGTGTCTTGATAATCTGTGTTCTGTTCAGTGAAATTCAGAGAAGGAGATTTCTGCTTGAATAACTTTCTCACAGCCATTCTCTTCCTCTCATACGCTTGTCTGTGAGTCACAGTCACTACGTATACCAGTTTTCCCCCGAATGAATAACGGTTATGTCCAACGGCAAGTTCTCTCCATTCAGAGGCTCCCTCCATTATTTGCAGCCTCAGTGACTCACTCTGAAAAACACCTGTGTCTAGTTCAAGAAGGAAAAATGTTTCCATTTCTCTCCGTCTGTTTGCCAAGGCTCTCTATTTGAGATCCACGTGCCAAATCCAAAGGTGGGGAGAAGGAGTGGCCCTTTTCGGGACGCCGTCGACGCTTTTTGACCACTGTTTGAGCAGCACCGAAACACGGCCCGAAACATTCCACACGAGAAAAATGGGGAGCCTGAAAGGACCAGTTGGACGCTAGAGGGCATCTCGTGTACACAACTGACCACTGCCGGGTTCAACGGAACAGTTCGGCGAGAGGGAGAAAAGGAACTCTCGCGGTTCAGACAACGACTGTCTATGTCTACACAATTTAGCCGAAATATACTCGGCTGATTCAGAACTACGAGAGTTGCATACCAATAGATCTTGACAGTGAATCTAGTCAGTATGCCAAGTAACTGTCAAATATTTCCGAAATCTCATACATTTGGCTCGTTTTTGATACTTTCTTTGTAATTTGAGCCAAACCTTTCAACCAAACCTACTCTTCGAAGTTATAGAGTCTGCTCAGCCGTCAACGATGGTTGTCGCCGCCCTAGCTCAAAAGTAAGAAACAAGTTCTGCCAAAGTTCTAGATTCCCTTGCAACTCGGTATCTCTTGGCAAAAAAAAATTGTCTCGACGAAATTGTCTCCACTCCAAATTCAAAACTGACGATATACTTCTGACAATTTTACCTTCTCACGACCATTTGAGGTCCTGGACAAACACAAACAAACAAACACAGAGTCGCCCACAGGCACCATTGCTTAGTACAGAGAGATTTGAGTTCATCGAGGGGATCGCTGGTGGTTCAAGCGACATTGTTGGAGATTTCGATGGACAGAGCTTTACAGAGTCAATTTCCCTCCGTCAATTTGCTTGCTTCCACTTTCTTCTCTAGATATCTGCTTTGGAATAACTCCGGTCGAGTTTCTTCGATAAGAAGATGGAGATTTCCTTTGCTTTATTCCATGTCTTTCTGATCTGAAATCTCTACGGGTATTACCAGAATTACCTTTGGGATATTCAGTTCGAAAGGTCAAAAAGTTTCCTCATGTTTGCTCAGTCCCGAGTCTATTTCTCTCTTTCAAAAGTGTCAGATTCCAAAAAGAGCACAATGTGTTAGTTGACCTGGCACCTCGAGATTCTGCCGTCAGTTCCCGCCGGCCAGTCGTTTTATTTGCTTTGAGGGTTCGAGGAAATATTCCGAATAAATAGGCCGACCGGGAGACATAATTCCCGTCTGTGGGACCGGATGCCGAGCACACTTTCAGAGTCCGCTCAATGCCATCAGATCATCTTGGAAAAGTGGGACGCGCTCGTGCCCAAAAAGGGACTTTTTGTGCCCTTTGGCTCTCCCAGACCGGACTCCGAGTGCTTCCAAAGGACACTGTTTGTCCAAAAAGGGGAACGGCTCCCGAGTCTAATTGATGCTTCCGACTCGAATTGGTTTCGCGCGCCTGGTTGTGGCCAGCCGCGCAGTTACAACAAGCTGTTTACGGCAAGAGAGGGGAGCTCGAAGGGCCAGTCTATAGCGCAATTTGCTTCTTTTCTCACACCTTTCTTCTTTAGAACCAGCCGCCTTCGGCGACTTCGTCGCCTTTATAGTCTATTTAAGGAAAGATAACATTTTATGAATCAAATCGGATTTTTTCACCTGAGTAGCAACGTTTTTATGCTGTTCAATTTTTTTTCTTGAACGGATTACTCTCAATCTCTTCTAATCCCTTCCCCAATCAACCGATCTCTTCTGATCCCTTCTGCTCCCTTCCCTAGTCAACCGATCTCTTCTGATCCTTTTTCTAGTCAACCGATCGCTTCCGATCCCCTACGGGTTACCCTGACTCGATTTCCTACTCAAAATAATTTGGCAAAAATGTTTGGCGAGGAGAGGAGTCGAACCCGGGTCGTCTGGGTGGAAGTGGCGACTCTTAACAATACACCAAAAGTTCGTGGCTTCGGACAAACAAACATCCCTGCAGAGTCCACGACAGACACCATTGCGCTTTAGATAGTAGAGATTACAAGAGTTTCGTTCTGTACAAGTACAGTTAGAAAGTTACTGACAATTACAGAGAGTTAGCTTTGATTAGTCGTATTTGATCAAATAGACTCAGTTGTACAGCTATGGTTTTTGTATTGCTGCAGGACGGTTAGTCGTTCCAGGTGTTCTGATCTTCGTGATATATTCGGCCCTACCAGATAACATTGTAGTTTCAAGCGCATTTCTGTTGTTGGTAGTGTGACAAGAAACTGGAAAAGGGTTCCAGAAATGGGACGCTAACTGACCTCAATTTTGAACTCCTGACCATTCCAAAACATCTCCAAGCCGTAGACTAGATCCGTAAAAAACCGCTTCTGTCAATAGAAGAAAGATTTCTAGAATATACTCACGGAGAATATACTCGAACTTATTTTGTTCTTTTTGGTTGATTTCGTTTCAGATTATTACTGGTTTCGAAGTAAGTTTGAACTTAGAGTGTTCAGAGGCGGTACAGAAATCATCAATGCAATAACTTTACCGTAATACCAGATTCCTTGTTGTAACAGTCCTTTTAAATAAGCCAAGATGACCTTTTAAATTACAGAGTTTTCGAGATCCAGGGATACTAAAAAGTGACTATTTTTAGCCATGCCTTTTCGTAAAAACCAAATAATCTACGATCGTCCTACTTATGAGTACATTTAAATTCTTCAGGTGTCCCTTACCATCCGGCCATGATACCTCTTTTGGCAAAGGGCAGGGTCATTATGGATCCTCGAGCATTCGGAGGTCATCTCTCTCCCACCACCACTCAGCTAGCAGAAGGCTACACGGACGAGATTCTGCGGAGCAACTATGACAATCACAGGTGAGTGATCCTATAAAATGTTTTTGTTCCCCCGACAGACTCTCGGAGGAGGCTATAAATGAAGGAATGAAAGTGTGTCAGCTGTGCCATCCTACACTCACTTCTTCAGCCACTTTTTCAATCTTTAGTCTACGGGCTTCCTTGTCAAAGTTTGGAGTAGAGAGTTCGGTCAGCTGTCAGAGTCGTGGGATTACAGCCACAGGGTCTGGCTGTCAAATTGACGGGTCTTATCAGGCACCTGGAAGCAGTTTTTCCGCCAAAACAACAGCCGTCCGAGGGGCCCACGCAGATGACACTTGCAGTGATTTGTTAGCAAGACATTGAGCTGGAAAAAGTTTATCACAATGACTCGGAGTATTACTCTGTTTTTGCTCCCACTCTCTCTGAAACTAAAGCTGACCAACAGTTGCCGTCTCGGGCCGACAAAAAAATAGAAATCGGAGACTTTGAACGGTTAATTTTCAACTCGAAAAGTTTGTTCAAGTCTCTCGAGTGTGTGAATCCCGTAGCGACAGCTGATATCAGACAAGATTGTTTCCACTCATTCTTCCACCAACTGACAACAGAATCCATCTTGCTCACTCGTCGTATTTTACTCTTTCCGGCCTCCAGTGACATGATCCAGTAGTTTCCGCTCTCCATGAGCTAAAAGACAGTTGTGTCGCTAGATATTATTGTTTTTCTGTCCGGATACCCCCAGTTGTCCAGTAGTGTCACCTCATCTGACGAAAGGCTGTCAACAGTTGGCTCTTTTTTAACTTACTTCTGTTCACTTTCCAGTCAAACTCGACTCATACCCATCCTCTAAATCCTACTGGATTCTAACTAGATCAGCTGATCGTGTACAACTGTCCGGCTAGTAGAGTCAGAGACACTCCTAGGCCCCATAAAAAAGGGGACAATTGATGCTCTCTCACTGAACCTCTTTTCTACTTCTCTTTGAGGCAAAAAGTTGATGTTTCAAGCAGGGTCTCTTATACACAATAATATCTTGTTTTTCAATTGAACCCTTTTATACTTTTCCCTCTACTTTTCTGGGACAAAATGACACTTCACAATATCCTTTTTCAAGGTTGTAGTCATTTGCCTTGGCTTTACAACTTTACAGAACGAAGAATTTTTGAAAACCTATATCTCATAATGTCTTGCTAGAAAGTTGGTCTTGGAGTAAGTATATGATCCAACTGTCAAAGATTGTGAGCTTTACAGTAAACAAGGTTGGCAACGCCCTTCCAGGGCTAAAGTATAAGTTCATGACTTCGCTCTGTCACGGAGCCCTAGTCATGGTTTCCTTTTCATTCCTCCTTTGTTACTCTCCTCCAGACACTCTCTCTGACCCTCCAAAGAAAGTACCAAAGTCGTTAGGATCCTTCGCGCACTTGCTTTTCCTGTCGCGACTTGTTAAAAACTAATTTGCGCACAAAGCTCCTCTCCTTATCCTCAATTAGAGCTTCAGACACACACACACAGAGACTTGGGAGCAATTTAAAGTGGATTTCGATGTTCTTTTGAACAGTTCTGGATTTCGGTCTTTGATTCAACACAGAACATCGACATTTTGAAAACCTTGTCACTTGAGAAAACGTTGAAAACTAGGCAAAGTTTCCCTTTTTCCACTTTCACCTCTTTGTGTTCCATTTCCCACGTTGAACAAAGATCGAGGAATTGAGAATGTGTTCGAATTGCCAAACAGATTGATCTTGAAGACTTGGCCAACTTCCATATAAAAATAACGATCTCTCTAGTCCACGTGATCAGCTCGCCTGATGTTTCTTGACGGTGTCTGGTGTGTAAAACCTCTCGAATTACAGGTGCTCCCGACCGATTTCGCAGCTTTCTGGAACTTCCCTCGGTTCAAAAGCACACCTCTCCTATTTCTCCCTTACAGATGATTCGGTATCCTTGTTTCTCTATAGGAAATGTTTAAAAATATTTCAGATGATCGGGGCCGGTCCGAGACGAAGTATTGTCGATGTGACGACTCCTGCACATCGAGCCAGTCTGGCCCCGAAGCCAACAACAACTCTCGGACTCTTGAAATACTACTATGACAAATGGTACGGGAGGCAGTTTGCTCCGTTTCTACTGCTCCTCTTTTACGCGATAATAGGAGCATGGATGTTCTACATCGTCGAGAATGAGAACGAAAAGTTGCTCAAAGTGTGAGTCATATGGAATCGTTTAACCCCCCCCCCCCCCCCTCATTTTTTTTGACACAATAGGCAATCTTTTGTATTATTCGAGAATCTCCCCGGTTTGAATCCAAAGAGTTAGTAGAATCGTAACCTTCTTCTGAATACTGATTGTTCCTTGAAGACTAAAACTAAAGCGATTGCAGCGAAATAGTTTGCAGCCTTTTGAAAGTCTCGATCACAGTTGACTTCTGGTTTCAGATCATAACTTCGCTGTCATCTCTTTCCCCTTTCTGACCTTTTCGGAACGCGAAAAACTCTAAGAACATTCCATTATTTTTATCTTTGAGTCTCTGTTCAGCATTTTGACCTGAGTTTCTTTGTTGTTTTCCCAAGCTACAACAAAATACTTTCAAATCTCTGCAAAAAAATCAAATTCCATTTCAGAAAGGAGAAGAATGCTCTGGAAAGACTCCGAAGCTCTTGTGTGAAAGATATGGCAGCTCACTTGAGAGTCAATGACTACATGGAAGCTCGGAAGTTACTGGACAAGTTTGAATACGAACTGGAACGAGTAAAACTTCCCGAAGCTCTGGAATGGGACATGTGGGGAGCCCTTTTCTACGTCGGGACCATTTTTACGACAATCGGTTACGGTAACATTGTGCCGAGGACGATGCTGGGACGATCTTTGACTGTCCTCTATGCCATCGTCGGTAGGTTTTTTTGTCTTTGAGCTTGGAACAAATTCTACAGGAATTCCCTTAGTCCTGGCCATTCTTTCCAACACCGGAAGACAGCTAACTGAATTGGTCGGAGTTTGGTGGAGACGATACCGACGGCACATCAAAGAAGCAGGGAAAATGGCCAAAGCAAAGTTCGGCAGAGTGGATCCGGAAAAGGGACTTGTCGAAGAAGAACAGCCTTCCAAAGAGAAAGAAAGCAGCACCATTCCAGTCTGGTTGGCTCTGTTCATCTGCATCGGGTGGATTTGCTTCTGCGCCATTCTGTTCCTGCTCTGGGAAGAGAGATGGAGCTTCTTCACTTCTTTGTATTTCTTCTTCATCTCGTTATCTACCATTGGATTGGGTGAGTCTACCAAGATAACATCTACACAGATCAATAGAGGTTCCTAAGCTTTCCAATTTTAGAAATTATCAAACACATGAACTATGTTCAAATACACAACAAACAAGTCTTTTTGTCGCATCGTTTTCATATCATTGAGAGTCTCAGTCGAGCTTGTATCCGGGCAGAGCTGGACACTTCCGACATTGCCCTTGTACTCGTTGTTGAGTTTTGAAAGAACTAATCCTCCAAAAACATGTATGTTCGATGTTTTTTTAATGTGCTTTTAGTTTTCAACATATGGAAAACTCAACTTAAAAGTTGCGACTTTTATTCAAAAACTTCGAAATTGTTTCCAAAAGAATAAATAAATTTCATAGAACAAGTTATGACAAAATTAGGGTAGTTGTTGTGAGTCGAGCAAGTTTTTTTTTCAAAACTTCATTGACCAACAATTCAGGAGATGTCGTGCCGGACCACCCTCGTCTCCTAATTGTCATGTTCATCCTGGTCATCATAGGTCTTTCCATCGTTTCCATGCTCCTCTCCGTCATCCAGATCAAGATCGAAGAATGGCTCTACAACCTCATGATCAAGCTGCAGGAAGAAGCTCAACAGGCTCTGAACCAGCACAAGGACATCGGAGAAGGCGATCTCTTGCCCAAGGTTATGGAAAAACAGAGTCCGTTGGCCAAACTATTCGCCCCACTTCTGATGAGCGAGAGACAGACAGCCGAAGTCGAACAGAAAGCTCAGCAGTTTGAGAGAATCATCCGCGAGACGAACAACAAAAACATGCAGACGGATCCGCCGATTCAGCTAGCAATGGGAGTTCAGGCACAGACTTTGACTCAGGTAAGAGATTGGAGTTATCCATTCATTTAAACTTCTATCTGTCGCTCAGTGTCCTGCGACCAGTTTGACCCTCTGCCCACTTCTTCTTTCCAGAGCATTGTATGTGACCCAATGATCCCGACGGCTGCTGCCCACTGTGAGACTCAGGTCACTCCGAACGTCGATCTGGCAGGTTTGAGAGACATATCGATAGACGAAAGAGACTCTGTCAGCGACGCTTCCAGCATTCCTATGGATTCTGTCAGGTAGTGTACCTGGCTATTAAGATAAAAGACTTGTACAGTATGATCGAGCGGAAGGGTGACAAGCTACAGAGAAGAGTCATGTTCTCTGACGATTCCAAGCCGGGAACTGCCATTGACTGCGACTGTCAGACAGACATTGCCCAGTTCCAGATCGACGAAATCATGCTCCGACTCTTCAGTCTACAGGTATTTTGTCATTTTATCTCAAAACTGATGTGTTTAGAAAGAAGTACCAAAGGCACTATTGGTCGAGCAGGGCATGGAGACGTCCATGTATGATGACAGTCTGCATCAGTTTACTGTAAGAATTTTTCCTGCTTTCTTCAAAAGAAATCTTTAGGACAAAGAAATCCTGACCGAGGTCTTGGGAGTGATGAGTCGAAGCATGGAGACTGATCGTCCTTTGATCAACGACGCTGTGGAGCAGGGCATGAACACAATGGTTCCCTCTACTTCCACGAGAGGAACTGGAACTCTTTTCCCGAGGGTTACTGTAGGTTCTGGGTCTTGAAATGAGTACAAGTAATTTTCAGGATCGAGCCACTGGAGCCTCTCCGTGTGAACTAATCTCTTTTGATTTCTCCATAGAGAACTGTGCTCCTTGGGACGATGAAAGGAGTCAGTCATCTGTTAGTCACAGCTTGTAAGTCTTTTAAGTGTTCTGTTTCCTAGACCCTCGTTCAGAAGTCAACGTAGCGTCCGGAACAACAAGAGAGACATGAACACTTCCCCTCTCCCATTCCTGACCATCGACAGAGCAGTTGATCCTCCTAACCGACCAAGTCTGGTGGAAATCTCCGCCGAGACCTCTCTTCGGGAAGTTCTGTCCACAGATTCCCGATCCCAGATGACTAGTCCGAAGAATCTGGTAGCCAAGAGTTCTTGTACTCGGCAGGATTCTTTTGAAGACCACTCCTTCCAAACATCGCTGGCCGATTCGGTCAAGAGTCGACGGGAAAAAGAACAACAGACTTCGATAGCCGAGATGCTGGACGGGGAGATGCAGACAGGATCCGGAGAAGACAGCTGTGACGACCGGATGCTGAGTGATGGAGAGATGTCAAGATCTGCGATGGACTTCCTGAACCGACCATCTCCTTTCAAGTAAGAGTTTTTCTGATACAAGATCCTTTTCAGACAAAGAGGACGGTCAAGTTCTACCTCGGGACTGGGCAACAGTATGTACGACGAGGATCTGAGACAAGAAGTCATCATCCAGACCGACGACTCTTATCTGAAGATTGCCAGACGACTGGACCAGTTCAGAAGCAATCGAACAGAAGGATTGTCGGTCTGTGCAGCTGGACCCCTTACCAGTCAGTGTATTGATACTGGACCGGCTCAACAGAAGTGAGAGGGAAAGAGTATCGAATAATCTTGTTCAGACTCGACCGACCTTCTGAGCGAAGAGGCTTCTTCCTCGAAGGATCCGCTTTCCCGATCCGCAAGAGGTCAATGACCAGAAATCGACGAAAACTCAGCCGAATGGAGAGCATGTAATTATTTTGTAGTTTTCAACGATAAGAAGCTTTAGACATCGGGATTCGCAAGCGACTTCTACAGAAGAAGCCCCAAAGGTACCACCCTTTGCTACTCTTTTCCATTCCCGTTTGTCTTTGCTTAATAGTCATTTCAGGATCCGGAAGATCCGCAAGGTAGCCCCAGATAGGCGGTAATTCAAATAGCTTTCGAGGCTTGCATGTCGTGTAACGCTTGTAGAATCCTTAGTTCCTTGGTTTTTGCCATCCTTTCATTTGAAAATGGACACAAAATCAATCATTTAGGCTTCGATGATGAGCCGCTCGTCGTCGCTGCCTGCTCGTCCCCGGGGATTCTGTCTGCCGGCCGGGGTTCCACGGGGCAAGGTGCACGAGTACGTTTCGAAACATGAGAGAGGCATTCCGAATCCGGCGACGGAGCGAAGAAGACCGGTACAGATCATTCGACAGTACAGTGTCGATGACGACAAGAACTCGTGATTTCCATTTTTCAAAAACGGGTCTACTGTATTACCCCTATAAAGTTATCAAGATTTATTAATTTTTCACACGAAGATCTTTGAAGAAGACCTTGATTCCCGTAGTTCCGTCGTCGATCTAAAATTTGGTTGATAGCCAGATAACCTAAACACGTACATTCTTGGCCCATTCGTACTTTTCCGGTTCACAGATCAGCTTATAGCCGGCGTTCTGTAGGAGAGTCTGATTGGCGAGGGAAGATGCTTCGGACACGATGCCCTGAAGACCAGATGCCGGAAAAGATCACGTTTAGAAAGTAGAATTTCTTCAACCTACTCTCATCTGATCATAGTCAAAGCCGAGCTCGACCATCGTCTTGGCAATTCCTTTCCTCTGATGTTCTGCCACGATGAAACTGATCTCCCTTCGCATTACTTTCTGGATCGAAGGATCAGCCACCTTCCAGAATGCTTCTTTGCTGCCATCCAGAACAGCAGCCAGTTTCACGACATTCTCCGAGAATTTGTCCATTTGCAGCTGGAAGGGCTGCCAGTCCAGACTGTGATCTCGATGTCCGACTGAGACGGCTCGAAGACCAATGAGTCTACCGGTAGTCTTCTCGACTACTGTTAGACAGTAGGGATAGTGAAGACTTTTGGCGATTATCCATTCGAAGAGATAACGAGTATCCTTGTCAGTCAGACCAAGGGCCTGGAAACTTTGGACTGAGATAGGGTAGAAGACAGAGCCAGGAACAGTAAACGATACACAGATTTCCAAAGAGTGGTCAACTCACCCGACTATGTGGCTCGACTTTGATAAAGTCCGAACAGCAGAGATCGACCATCTTTCCGAGATCTTTTTCCGTAGCCGGGATGAAATCATAATGAAGACGAGGGTCAGGCTTCACAACTTTCTGGGCAGCCGCTGAAAATTCTATTTTGCAAGGAATGAATACACTTTGTTGTGAGGCTTGTAAAAAGACACTGTTCATTATGGTGATAATCCTGCGAAGATTTTTCCATATCAAGCTAGAAACGAAAAGAGAATGATAAGCTGTCTGTTTTTTTCCGGGTCTATACTGATAGCAACTTTTTTGGCTATTTACTGACTGAATAATATGTGACTTGCAAAGGTACTGGGAACGGGTTCAGTTTTTGTACCACCTTCAAAATGGCATCAAAGCATAGTATAATGCTGCCTGATGAGTTAGAATTCTATAGAGATGACACCTGAGTGTCCCTGACGGAGATTCCTTACCCGAGAATTGCCGGGCGAAAATTCGAAGAACTGTCATTGTTCTGGATTGCTGAAACAATTGTTGTTTAGGACGATGATGGAAAGACGGATGAATCAAGCCGTGATTCAGAAAATTGTTGCATAGCGACGAGAAACGACCAAAAAGAGGCAGCCCGACCCCCTTGGCAGAAAACGGCTCTCTTTTCATGTCTTTCTCGATAAGAGTTGGGTGGAAAAGAGGTAATAAAGTAAGACAAAGATAAGGCCGGAACACCCGGGAAACAATGTCGGGGGGTTCATTAGCAAATGTCTGCACCAGATGGAAGACTCTCTCACGAGCAGCTTCCTGCTGGAATTAATGATTAGAATGGGGCAGAATGCGAAAATAACTGGACTCCAATACTACAAACAACAGTGTAGTCAATGTCACTTTTTTTTTATCTTGGTCATTTGAACTTTGCAGCCACTACCGCTGTGTAACAAAATTTGGTGTTTTGATGAACTAACGTTCAAAAGGCTACTAAACACCTTTGCTTGGACTGCTTCAGCTCAAATTTCAGAATCTTATGACTGTAGCCCTTTTAGTTGAGATAAGGCCGGAACACCCGGGAATCAATGTCGGGAGTTCATTAGTAGCGATTAAAGGCGTTCCGTGGAACAGGCTGGGCAACTTCGGAACGTAAAACGCCTCACACGATCTGGTCCCTCAGATTGATCCCTCACGCAGTAGGAGCTTGTCTCTCAGAGGATTCTTCGGAACTCTGGCGTTGATAGGGAGAAAAACTGTACTTTAGTTGAGAGCGTCAATACAAATGATTTGAAGCCTTGATTAGCCAGTACTACAAAATAATCATGGAAAGTACTTTATGGATAAATCCTTAGTACCTAACGTTCGGCGATTGGTGATATTCTAGATGTGAAACAGCCCTGCTCGTGTTTTCGAATAGAACAGTTCGTGAGTCAGAGATTTTTTCTCATACTTTCCTGCGATAACAAGATTTAGCGCCAACTCTGGGAAAATCAAAGAGTAGCAGAAAATACGAGCTATAAACTGGCGCCATCCAATGCGACAATACAACAAACGTAACTTGGATTATAAGATTTCTAGAACTGAGACTAGGAAGGTGAACAGCCAAATGAAATAAAGTGCGATTTATTAAAGAGAATGTCAGAGAACACCCGCAGAGAATGTACAAACGAATTGTAAAGCAATGTTCGTTATCCGCCAAGGAAATGTAATACTTCGGAAACAAACTTTTCATCAAATGCCTCTATTTTACGAGACAAGTTTGAATTGAAACCTTGCTCTTTTATACCCACCCTCATTCCTACGTGACCTTTAACTTGACCGTCTCGGCGGGCCACGATTTGCACAAAGTAACAGACTACACTGTGGTAACTCTGTCAACACTCTCTTCATTCGTCTGACTGTTCTGTCGTGTCTCCTTGTGGATGATTGTTCCAAAGGGCCATCATTGAAGCCACCGTCGAGCCAAGATTTTTAGGATTGGAGGCCTTCAGAATGGAGACGATTGCCTTGTAGGTGGGGGCTGAAATGGTGACAATCAAAAGTTCGGAATCAAACAAACAGTCGATGAAGTCACACGTTTCGGGAAACTGTTGTTTGAAGGAACTCTTGATCTCCGGCTTCAGATTTTGATAACGGTCATTTGACTCGAGGAAGAGCTGGATCTGACTGGTGATTCTCTGTTGCATAGAGCCAGTTTGGTTGAGACTGTACAACTTCTTCTCCATCTGAATATGGATTAGTTTATCAGAAAAAATTTGTACGCGGATCGGTCAGTAATGTTTTTAGGGTAACCGAAAGAACTACAGTTACAACAGGTCGATCGGACAAGCCAAAAACTTGGATTATCCTAACTAATAAGATTGTAGCAGGTTCCTGATTGTCTGTACGCCGAGAGGACCAAGACTAAAAAGTTTTAGCAGAATTAACAAGTTCTGCAAGTTCAGGTTCAACGTGTTATGGCTCGCTGGAAATTGTCCCCCAACTTGTCAAAAAACCCCAAGAGCTAGCAACACAATCTTACTCAACAGACAGTCGCTTTCCCGTCTTCTCGATATCGCCAATCGTGGATCAAAGTAGCATTTTTTTCGGAGACAAACAGAGGTGAGAGAGGAGAGAGTTAAGGGTTGTGCGGAAGACAATGATAACAACGTAAGCAGAATATCATAGGGTAACTTACCGAAAGATATCAGAGATTAGAACAAAGGAGGTCTTTTACTTTTATTCTTGTTCATCGCTCTCACTTATCCTGCATCTCTTCGATCTTGTTCAGCTTCTGGAGCTGCGAGAGGACGGAGTGTAGGAGCGAGTCGTGGAGATGTTTTCGGCGAAGGAGACACGCCGTTTCGGACTCTTGCTCTTCCTCTCGGATCTGTTGTCCGCAGGCGGAGCCGATCGACGATGAAGCTGGTCCGGTAGCTGACACTTTCCATCGCAGCTGGACCGAAGATGGTAGTTTCTGCGAGTAGGCATCGGAGACGTCCTTCTGCTGTCAGTAGTGGCCATAATGAGCCCAACTTTCTTTTTGACTAGTTCTAGAAACTCTCTCAACTTGTCGACACTAATTTCTCTCAAGGCTGACAGCTAGTGCCACTCAACAGTCTGCTGCTCTACGAAGAAGGTCGACTAGCGAAGAAGATGGCCGAGGAGACGAAGGACCAAGAAGAGCAGAAGAAGGAGGAGGAGAAGAAGGAGAGCCAGAAAAGCAGCAAGATGGGAAACGCTCTGTGTTTGGACCCGGAGACGGCCTACTTCAGTCCGGGCGGCAGCAAATCGGAACACATGCTGGTCAACACGTTCGAGCATCGTCTGGCTGTCAAGATCCGCAGCAGCAACAACCAACTCTACCGTGTCCATCCGGTGGCCATGTTCATCGAGCCCGGTCAGTGTCAGAACGTGACTGTGACCCGACTGGCCGGTCCGGCTCGAACTGACAAACTCGTCATCCAGTTCGTCGCCTGCTCCAAGGAGGAAACGGATCCGAAGGAGGTCTACACGAAGCTGGCCAAGGATGTCAGACCGGAGACTATTCGACTCGATCTCAAGATAATCGACCAGAAGAAGAGCAAGTATACCTCCATGGAAGTCGTCGGCGAATAGACGCAAAGAAAAAGCTAGTTCAGAGGCAATAAACTCTTTGCCAACTGCCTCTTCTTCTTGTATTTTTGTTCTTCATGTTAGAGTACATCTACCGGACCTTTCTCATGGGTTTCTGGAACTTCTAGACTCTGAAACTTTGGGTTATCTTTCTCTAATGGCTTCCACAATATAATAGCAGTGACTAACAATGTGCTCACTCACAATCAGACTCTCGTCTACCCTTCCTGACATGACGGTAGTTCTACGAGGTCTTTTCTTCCTTTCTTTGCTTCTCTTGTTCATGTTTACCACAGTCTCTCACAATCAGTCTTTCGCATCTAGCACGTACAAATGGTCGGAGAATCTGATCCATATATAGGCCGAAATAGGTCTCGGGGGTACCACTCATTGTGTCTTGTCTCACTCACCTCATCGTAGAAAGCCTTGGCTTCCGGACTAAGCTTGTTGTACTTCTCCAAGAAGTTGTTCAGCAGTCTTTGAGCTCTCTCGTAGGTTTCTGGGCATTCCGATTTCAGCAGAGACAGAGCAGCTGTCGGAGATGTTGGAATCTAAACAGGACAAGTTCCCAGTAAGCGTGACCACTTACTCCCTCTTCCATGACCCTATTTCTCAGATCGACCAGCTTTTCAAACTCTTCCGTGTTGTTTTTCCTCAAAATGTCCGTCGTCTCGGCTACCCAGTCGGCAGGAATGTACTCTAGACAAATCTTTTAAATAAAATCTAGGGCTCACTTCCAAAAGGGCCATTGAGGGTCGTGTTAAGGAGAACAGCAGCCTGTTCGTAGGTAATATTTCCCAAAGGATTGAAAGCTGCTGAGAAACCGACGAACGCAAGAGGGAGCAGGAGCATGGCTGAACTCCCAATCTGAACGAGAGGACAAGAGATAACGAGTGATGGTAATCCGGTCAGATTGAACAGGATCAAAGGATTATTGTGGGTACAAGGGTACAGAACTGTCCGCTCAATTGAGTTCATTTCATTTATTTGCTGTATTAAGTCTAAATTCGACAAGAGCAGCTCTTAGGACAGACCATGGCGGTGCTGTAAATTCCTCGGAGACGTGACTGTCACATTTTGCTCCTGACTTATTGTTAGTTGTCAGATTATAAATGCAGGGATATTTCAACAGGAGGGGACTGAAAGGACTGCACAGTTTGAACTGAGCAATAGACAGGGCGAGGAAAAAGTAAATGCATAAACGAATCCATGGTAACCCGCCAATAAGGTCAATTCTATTCGATCATTTGCTCGAAAAAATTGCTTCTGACGTGTTTGTAGTTTCTTACTTGGACAGTGTGTTTGGAACAGAGGGAGGTCACTGGAGCACAGTGACAAGGGAAGGATGAAAGGGAAACTGGAACTGAGGGCCCGAGAAGGAATGTTTAGCACTGGAGGTGCTACCTTTCTTGGTGAAACTGGGACTTTTGGAAAGAAACAATGTTTTTAAAACGGAAACAATAAAAACTGCAAAACTATTTCTCCCTGTAAATTCAGTAGAAACTCTCAGTTTATCTGTTCCTCTATGTCTCTGTCCCTCTGTCTCTCTTTAATTGTCGATGTGCTGAATCTTCTTCCCCTTATCGAGCCCCACAATGCTCGGAAGTTTCTTGAAAAGCGTTTCGAAAAAAAAAGAAAAAAAGAAACACAGTGAGTGGTCTTCCCAGCAATCTCGCCTCGTCCCTCACTCTCGGTTCGGAGAAGCATGAAACTGCTTTTTCTTGCTCTCCCTTCTTTCGTTCTGGCCAACTGCCCACCAAACTGGGAATATTAAGAAACGACCAACAAGTTGTCTTTTCAAATGGATAGAAATTGATCAACTATTCAGATGCTACTTTTTCAAAATGATCGGAGATAGCGAGTCATTTTGGTGTGCTCAGTATTTCTGTCAGCTCAATGGCGGCAATCTGGTAGTGCCTATGAATGCCTACGAAAATAACTGGCTGGCAAGTGAGCGCTATTTTAATGAAGAGTACTTCCAACACTTTTTAGGCAGATTGAGTAGTTACCCCAAGCTTGAATTTTGGCTAGGAGCTTGGAACAATCCAGTGGCAAATTACTATTGGCGCAATTTGGATTACTTAAATACAACGCTTATGTATTTTAATTGGGATAGAAATTATTTTGGAGAGGGTGATCCAAACAGTGCTCCCATTGCCGTAATTCATGCAGGCACCGGTCTTTGGAGGTTTGTCGTAGGAATTCACCGATTCCCTATCTTTTACGATTTGAAAGGGTACCAAACTCACATCAGAATAATGGCAGGATAAAAATTTGGTCAAAAGTACGACATTCCACTTCCCCCCCCCCCCCCCCCCCCAGCACTAATTGTAAGGCACTGCAGAAGAGATACTTTGTAGAGGAGCATCGTTGAGCTGGGACTTTGGTTATGTCTGCTCTATGCCGATGCCAGTTCCGCAGCCGGCTGCTGCAACTTGCCCAGCTCCGATGCCGGCTCCAACATGTCCTCCACCACCAACCGCAACATCTCTAGAAGGTTAGATTTCGAAAACTATACCATCCTTCTTTTCAGTTGCTTGTGATCAAGGGTGGACATATTTCAAACAAACTGCCAGCTGTTACGTTATGAAGACCAGAAGTACTTCCCCAGAGCCGAAAGCAGCTGCCAATTCGAGGGCGGACATCTTGTCTCGATTCATAGCCAACAGGAGAACGAATTTGTCCTAAGTACTGTCTCTCTGTCCATCTTTTCCAGAATCATCATTTCTCAGATCTTGCCACAGCCGGTCTAGACAGTCCCACTACTAGTTCCCAGACATGGATTGGTCTCTATAAGAACAACGGCAACTGGACCTGGACAGATGGAACACCAGTCGACTACCTCAGCTGGGTCAATAACTCGCAACAAGAATTCTCATACTGTACCAAGATGATCACAGACTACTACACTGGATGTACAGGCTGCATTGAAAGTGAATGGATGTACGATGACTGTCAGTCCAATATGAGGGCCTATGTTTGCAAGAAGCCAGCCTTGGTGTGAATAGTTCATATAAAGAATGTTAGTTGTTCTCCGATTTTCTGTCTCTCTATAGCACAATTTGTCGATCCTCTCTTATTAAAACGCAAACAATAAGGTCGCCCGAAGTGTATTTCGAACTTTTCAACGTCTGTCGAGAAATTAATCTTTGTCCTTGGAACAGTTGGAAAAGTTCTGCTACAGTTGTGGGGTATTCAACATATTTCTTTTTCAGAACCAAATGTCAGTCCAGCACTTCCATCAAAACAGGACCTTTTACCATCTGACAATATAAATAAATGTAGACAGGATAATTCACAAAGATATTCATTCTATTCCTCTCCCTACATCATAGAAGACATCATTGCAGCCGCCGACTCATCAAGACTTCCCATCATGCCACTGACCATGCTCTGGCACGAGGCGACATTCGTTCCCAGCATTTGGATCATGGGCTTGAGCTGGGTGAGCATATCCACTGAAACATTTTTGTTCTTCAAACTTGGAGGCAACTTACGATTGAGACAGCTCATTGGAGGTTTGAAGTTGGTGGTGAAGGAGGCCTTGACCGCCTTGGAAGTGGCATCTGTAGCTGTGAGCTTGTTGTACCATTTGGCTCCCTTGCAACAACCATTAGCGATCTGGGCGTTCTGGTCAGCTCCTTCGATGACCATGTCCTTTTGCATCTGGAAATATTTGTACGTGAACAGATGAGAACTGATTCAATAGATCAGACACATTGTTTTCCGGTACACATTATGATACAAAAGAGAACAAAAGAGAACTCACATTGGTGATCCATGTTTTGGCGGTGGCTGTACACTTGGCAATGGACGCATTGAGAGCCTTGTATGCAGTGTTCGTTTTGGTGAAGACGGAAGGACATGCCTTCTTTAAAGAAGTCAGACCGGCCGGAACATTTTTGGGAATAGTAGCTGGCTTGTTCTTGAAGCCTACGCCCCAATTTACAAAGCAGGTCAGATCAGCCTTAGTGTTGCAGACACCCGAGACCAAAGTTTTAGCATAGGTGGGCAAACATTCTGGAAAGAGCAGTATAGAAGGAAAAGTTGACTCCTACGTGCGTAATATTCATTAGCCATGAGTGTTTTACACATTGGGAGGGCAGTAGCATAGGTTGTTGGAATCATTTCCATCATGCTCAGGGCGGAACAGCATCCGATGCTGATGAGGAAGAGTAGACCGATACGAGCCATTTCGAGTGTCTGTCACGAGCACTTTGATCCCTTTATATGGGACTGTAATGAGGACGGCGACAGAGATCAGAGCGGATCTACAGACTTTGGTCGCCCGAGGTGAGGAGCTAAATGGATCACTTCGGTATTTATTCTGGTAGTGTTCCTGATCAGACTGACCCGTTTGTTATTGGCCCAGAAGAAAGGTCTAGAAGAATGTACTGGAACAGAGCCATTCTTCTTTTTTTCTGTCCAGATGATCATCCGGTCGTATCTTCTGCTCCCAGAACTCTAACAATCGTAGTGTTGTGTAACAAGCGTTGTCGGTGTCCACTTCGAAGTTTGTCCCCTTTGTTCGCCCGAGTTGAAATGAACGATAAGAGATTATCCAAAAGAGATTTGTGAACTGTACGTGGGCGGATGTTCATTGAGTGCAACTTTGACCTCTATAGATGTTGGTAATTGGAAAAATCTATTAGCCGACAAAATGTACCGAAACTCCAGAATGGTTTCTGGTCACTCTTTTGTGCAAAAAGGAGGTCAAATGACTGCTCACAAATCGCGATATATAAAGTTGCAAATGGTCGCCAGGATAATTTATTCCGACTTTAACGTTCTGAATAAGGAGTCATGTAGAACAGAGTAACCAAAAATGTTCAAAGTTTGTCTAAGGGTCTAACAAGCTACGTTCCGATGTATGACTTCTGAGTTTCACACAGCCTTCTTTACTCTGCGTCACAAGATTCGATGTATCAGTCACTTTTTTTGTAAGATCGTTTCACGGTAATCTTTGGCTAAAAAACGATGCACACAGAATATTTTCAGAACAAATTTTACAAACTCTGCAAATAAATTCACGACGGCAGATAAAGTTGTTTATCTTCATTTGTTTGCATGTCATTAACAGTTTGAACTAGAAGTTTTTGAGCATTGATACTGCTAGGCCAATCAACAATTGTCGTAGTGTTTAAAGCAGAATAACCGTAAAACATTTATTTGATTTAGGACCGTCTCCGTACTTTAGTACATCTTGACAAATGAGTCAGACTTCATGTTCTTGGACATGCTCTTGGCCATGGACATCATCCCCTTCACGGTTGTAGGACAAGTCTCGTCATCAATGTGGGCGACGAATCCGGAGAGCATTTTGCCGCCTTTGCTCTTCTTGAAATCTAAAGATAAACATTGGGATGCATTGTTGAACTATCCACTAGCAAGAGCAGACATGGGTTGGGGCCAGACAGCAGTGAACTCATTCACAAGGCTGGAATCGCTCTCGAGACGGTTGTAGAACTTGATCAGAATGCAGACGTATTTGACAGCTTCAGCGTCATGGTTGGCACTCTGCCAGTTAATTGTTTTAACCTCCTTGGTGAACTAAAGTTTGAAAATTAGTTAGAAACGCAGTCTCCATACATCATCGAGATAGCTCCGAGCATCTGCCGACATTTTAGATTTCTGTTCCTCGTAGGTGGCGTTGATTCTGTCCAGACGTTCTCCAATCGATGAGCACTGAGAGTAGAGGGCATCCATGGCAGCCGTTTGACTGGCAGGAGGGCTAGTTTGGAATTGGTTGACAAGACCGACGAGGCACTCTTGTTCTACAGTATTATCCTTTGCGCAGAATCCAGCAACCTCAGCGTAGACGAAGGAGATCATGTAAGCTGAAATTTGATGCTTCTGGTTCAAACATTATCCTTACATTCAATGTTCGCATTGCTGGTAACGTGAGCACACCCCTTCTGTATATCAGCGACGGTGAGAGACTTGGGACTGGTGAGTTTCTTGGCCGTGGGCTTGGCCAGGACCGAGCAGACGACGAGCAGAAGAGCTAGACAGAGACGAGCCATTTCGAATGATCAACTGGGGTTTGGCGGAGACTTTTATACTCGAACAGATGTACAGTAACGAATCGGGCAGCGGAGATCATCTCGCGGATAGAGAGACTTTGGCTGATAGAGATTGGGAATGAGTCAGAGGAGTTCTGTTTAAAGATTGAAGGAGGGGACGAGGTATAGTAGAAGAAAACAGTTTGAAGAAAAAATTTGACTGGGAAGTCAAGCAAGAGCTAAAATTCAGACGTGTTAGAAAGTAGCCGTCACATCCTTACATTCTCCGTCCTTACATGCTTTTGATTGTCAGATACTCCCTGAAAGCTATAACGTACTCGACACAGAGGTAAAGGAAAAAACCATTGGACTCGAACCCGGGACCTGTCTCATTGCAACTCAACTGCTCTACCACTGAACTATCGGCCCACAGCGCTCCTTTATCGAACCCCTACGTGACACACCAGGCGTTACTAAACCTCCAAGAAGCCAAGAGTATTCTCGTCCTTAGCCATTTGTGATTTGTGCCCAATCGCCAAATTATAATTGATCAGGATAATCCACCCGAGTGAAGGATGATTGCACCGCGTATGTACCTAGATGGAGAGTTCAAACGATATTCATTTTGCACCAGAAAGTTGGGTTAGGTTATGCATATTCAGAGTGAAGTGGAGACAAGGAGAAAAAAGTCGGAGACGAGAGAGGCTAAGAAGGTCTGGTCTTTTGGTGGAATAAAAGATTCCAGAGAAGAAGTGAGAACCAGAACCACTTTCTGGTGGCAATGTAACTAGTAATAACCAGGGGAGGAAACGAGTAGAATGGCTGAGAACTGCTCTGAAGACAAAGAAGAGTGATTGGAACTACCAGAGACACCCTCTGCGCACAATACAAACTACTATCATTGACACTGTGTAATAGAAAAACATGCTCCCTAACATTTATTGAGCTAGGGGTTGTACTCGATGGGGAGGTTCTTGCGACGGACCATGCCATCGCCCTGGAACCACTCGCGGCGGAACTGCTTGGCAGCGCCGTCCGGAGTATTGGTCCACTCGATGGTGATGCGGTCGTTGTTGGTATCCTCCTGGCCGAAGGCGAAGGCGTCGCAGCTAACAGCCATCAGGGTAGCTTCCTTGGGATCCAGACATCCGCAGGCCGGGTCGACTCCGAGACGCTTCATGTTGGTCGTCTTGATGGCCCATCCAATGCGACGAGCAGAGGAGTTGATGATCTTGATGTGGTAGGTGTGCTTGTCATCGTAGGGCGCGTTGAAGACGATCTTCGAAGCCGGCTGGGTAGCGATGTCTCCGGGGGGAACGGTGGCCATTGTTGTTATGGTCTCTCTTCAGAACTCTTCTCTTTTTATAGTCTCCTTGATTGCTAACTTTGCCCTTTTTGGGGGATAAAACACAAAAACTTCGATGTTTTGTTTGGAAAGTTTGGAAGTTTTCTTTGTAAAACTATAATTAGATCGAAATAACTTTGAAGGAACGTTATAACAAAGTAGAGTGTAAGATTGGATTACTGTTTGACTTGTTAGCTCCAGAGGACTTCTCTCATTTGAGTGCCAGAGAAGCCAGTCCACAAAAGGTTACTGCGAAAAATCGGGTGCCAACTGGACCAGATTGCTCTTTCTAGCCCGATCATGGACTAGAAAGTGTCAGTGAGTACCGCACTTCCAACACTTCCTGTGACGAGACGTGCCTATCCCCGTGGACTAGCATCCAAAATGTTTTACCCTTTTGCTCGTCTTGCCTGTAGACGAGGACGGTCTAGGTTGGCTTCAGTTTGAAGTCAACCCATTTACTTTGGTTCTCTGCGTTCCGTTCACTTATTTTTTAGGTAAGAGAGAGAGGCTTCTGTACGAGCTACAGCCGCGCACACCAAAACAGTCTCTTCAGTTCTCTGTCGAAACAAAACTCAGTACAATTGGTCGACCAGAGATTACCACGCCTTTCAATCAGTCGGATTATCCGTGTTCGATGCTCCTCTTAACCTCGTAGCCCTTTAAAACCCCATTCTTTGGTGCTCATTTTACTCTCATTTCCCTCGAATCCGATCAAATTCCCAATTTTCAGAAAATGAGGGTACTCTCTTGTGTTCTGTTCGCTGTCGCTGCTTCAGCCACTCCCATCAACCCACTGACAGCTCAAGCTACTCCGGCCCTGATCGACGCTATGTGCACCAAACTGAACCAGCCTAATCTTATCAGTAACACTTTCCTTTTTTCCAGTTCCAATCTGAATTTAGTTTACACCGAAGATTTTATCCGCAATCCAGCTTGCAGTCTGAGTGCCCAGCAGAAACAGGACGTCTGCGACTTTTCCAACAAGTTCCACACTTGTCAATCTGGTGAACCCATCCCTCACAGCGTTCCGGAGATGACTACGCTCCTACAGAAGGTGAGCTTTCCCTAGGATAAGAATCTTCCTCTCTTGGGGTCTACTGAACTGGATGAACCGGGTTAATGACAATGTGACAGATCATCAATGGTAAGAGGAATAGTGTGATGTTGGACGAAAAACGCGTTACGAAAGACGGTGACTAATTGTAAGTTAAAACAGTATCCGATGAGCGACTGTAGGCAAACCTTCGTAGTCACAGAGTGAAGAGACTCACCAAAATCCGCTTGAAGGTCTCAATACAGTAACTGAGGATACATCAGGTTACAATACAGACAATCCAAACGTCATAATTGAACTGAACAGAGTCTTTAGAACGTTCCCTCGGTCGTCGATGTCTTCTCCAAGTCCTACGGAGAGGGAGTCAAGCGCTACCAGACAACCACTCCAGAAGCTCAAGCCTTCATCAAGAAATGGCACGACATTGCCTGGCAGAATGCCAACTGCGACCGTGCTACAATGTTCCTGAATGCCTTCAAACAAGCCTATGCCTTCGTCACCAATGCTTCGGCTCTGTCCACCGACGCATGGGCCAGCATTAAGCAGGCCTTCCCCGGATTCTATAACATCTGGCAGAGTGAGTTTCGAATCTTGGGAGAGCAACATTTTGTTCTTTCAGGCAAGGACGCCCAGGTTATGGTCTCTATCATCAAGAACCTTGGTCCCGATCACGATTACGCTGCCGATCCGGAGACGATGCAGCAGTTCCTGGACATGGGAATGAAGAAGTTCATGCCAGAGAACAACAGCCAGTAGATTGCAAGACAGAAATAAACAAATAGCTTGTGTTCAATGGATTAGATTTTGGGCAGGAGACATTCCTGTCCTCCGATCACAACTTTTTGCGGGACTGGAGTCAGAGACTCGGCAATCTTCTGCAGGATCATGGCCACGGTCGTGACGACAGTGAATCCAAAGCCTTCGGTCAACTTTACGGCTTGAGGAAACTGCTTCTTCAAATCTTCCTTGGTCTCTGAGTCCAGATTCTGAATGGCGTAGGCAAAATCCTTTAGCAGTTCCAGTTGCTTTCCTGCGGACTCGGCTGTCGAGTCTCCTTTTGTCGCTAGAGCCTTGTCGCGCCACTGAAAAAACTTTTGTACTGATTGGATAGAAAAATTACATTTCTCAACATGGTCTGTGTTTCCGGCTTCAACGCGTTGAATTTGTCGTAGAATGTTTTGTTCAAACTGTCGATTTTCTCGTATACCTGAAAGTTGGAAGTCAGTAGGACATGTACAGAAAAACTGACCGACGGTAAATTGGCCTTGATGACATTGACGAGCTCCTGTTTAGTCTCCGGTCTCTGAATCTTATCCTGGAACCAATTGGTAACAAAAGAGACAAGTTCCATCTTCTCGGTGACGTTCAGACTGTTCAACGTTTCCATGAGCTTTTTCGGCAGAGCTTCTTTGAATATATTTAAAAGCCCGACATAGCCGTCGAATTGTTCAACGGTTAGAGCTAAGCTGACATGTTAAAAGAAAAGAGTACCCTACCGCTCGTGACATTCTTCTGGATGGTCTCCTCGACTACTGGAGCAGCAAAGACAGAAGCTGTTAGACAAATGAAGAGGTAGTTCATGTTGTTGGTTACAGTCAATAGGGAAGGCTTTTCAAAGAGGAACTGTTTATATTTGCTTCAGCCGGGAAAGTCTTCATAATAAACGGCGGTGTCGTTTTTCAGGAGGAGCAAAATATGGCATTGTATACTGGGAGGGAAGAATACAGTCGATAAGAAGGAGCAAAGAAGGTTATGAATAAAGAATACCGGCGTAGTAGGCAGCTGCGAGTTACTAAAGTATGAAGTCGAGGAACCTATTGGCTGTGCCCTGACGAAAGAAGGACTTAGCTGTTCTTAAAATTATTCCTAAGTATTCTTGGAGAAGTATTACTACTGAAACTTCTCTATCAGTTCTTCGACTGGGAAAAGAATCGACTCTTCTTTGAAACTGCGTTATCTTCCATGATCCATTGAGGCTCAACTTGTTTGTTTACAAGAAAGTCGCCCTTACAGTGAGAAATTGAGAAAATCTGCGAGGTTTCTGGGGGAGATTGGGATTGATTCTCCCAACAGACCACCCAAAAAGGGCCGCCAGTCCCTACAATAGACCACAACTGAGGAACCTGACAACAATGCTCCCTACTCCTACTGAACCCGAGACGACTGACAACAGTAAGTTAGTTTTCCTTTCCCTGTTAGTTAACTTTTTGGGTCTCACCCACTTTCCAGATGTCCTTACGGCTATCCCGCTACTCCCGGCTATGGCTATGCCACTCCAGTCCTGACTGTCATGACTCCTGACATCCCGATGGTGGTCGCCCCAACTCCAATGATCGCTCCCGGCATTCCTTCCGTCGCCGTCAACGGAGTTCAGACTGCTACTATTAATGTAAACAACCTTTTAATCAATAAAACTTTATCCTATATTTTGTTGGGGGTCTGGCACGGGTTTACTGAGACAATGATAATAATGAAAGTTTCAAACGAGAGGGTTTAAATTGTAGATGCGAAAGGCTGACATTGTTTGGATGCTACAGAATAAATCTGCTGCATCTCGAGAAAAGGTTTACAAATAGGGAGGACTGTTTTGATCTTATGTAGTCACCGAAAACTATATGCTTATCCAGAAGCTGAAAAAGAACTTGGTCTTTCCGCTGCTCAATCAATTCCATTCAAATAATAGTTTATTTTCACCCGGAAGTACGAATCGACAAAAAGAGATCTACAACACTAGAACACAAGAATATTAATGTACATTTCAAGATAGTTCAAAGCCACTTTCAGCATGAATTGCGTAACGGAGTTTCGCCAGAAGGATGGACTTTTTGTTGTAGTTGGGCAGCTTCAGTAGATTGAAACAAGTTGAAGCCGTGGGCAGTCTGGTTGCCGATTGGTTCTTTCTCAAGGCGAGGAAGCCTCTCAGGACACTGCCCAGTGTGTCTCCCTGATCCTGATCGTCACTCGTCTCTACGCATCTGATAGCAAACGGCGGTTCCAGGTACGAAAAGCCGAGCAGTGGCGATTTCGAACAGCTGGTCACAAACTTCAAAAATAGTTTTCGTTCTTCTACTGAGAACTCGTGTTCGACAATGTCCCAGAGCCATTTGATGACACGGTGACTGCCATGGAAGCCTCCAAAGTACTGAACGTTCTTTTTCAAGTCGTTGACGTCGATGTCGCTGAAATCGATGAATAAATTCTGCCAAGCAAGTTCAACAAGAGAAATATAGGACACAGATTTCCCGGTTTAGAAATAAGCGACGAAACTAAAGTATCTTGGTTCGATCTGATATCCACTAGCTCTTGTGAGATCATCGAGTTGAACAATTTAGTCAAGTAACACGGACGTCTGCTGTGTATAGGGTTGGACCTTTTCCTACAATTACTCTGTTGCTCGAAGAAAGACTCCGGTCTCTCACTAACAACAAGTGTAAGTCGGGCCAGACGACTAATACCAGTTATGTTCACAACTTGTTTTCTACCCAAGAACAATGGCAACCTGCATCACTATGCTTTTTCAAGACTGTCTGCTAATCGTCAGAATCTTCCCGAAGACCTACGTAGTTTGTCCGCTGATCAAATATTGTATTTCATGAGGAGCGAAGAGAGACAGCCAGTGCGGATTGAGGATGCTTTTGACTCCGAGAACAAACGCCTTGCATTGCTCTCTTGTCTGGAGAAAGACTCGATAACACGCCATCTTGTGAATGTAATCAATCCTAAACCACTTATTTGAAGACTATCGTTCCGCCACTCTACCTGTTCTCGTTCGTCACCTGGATGGCTCGTCCTCCCGGCATCAGATCGGTCGTGACCACCTTTCCCAGATAGTCATCGTCCGTCGAAAAGGTCAATGCCAGATCGGAAACGTCTCCGTCGTATCTTTTCACGAAAGTCAGGTTTTTGTACAGTTCGTGGTCAAGCTGCGCGAGTTCGTCAAAGGCAGAAAAGTAGTTTTTAGAGGTTCCGAGGACGGCAGAGAGCAGAACTGGCGCTAACTGGACATCGACCACGATTCCCTCGTAGACGGCTTTGGCCAGCAGTCTGCCGACAAAAGTGAACAATGCCAGATGGTTTTCGTGGATGTAAGAGGTAGGCGAGGGGTAGAGAACACCGGCTGAGGTACACTGAAAGAATCTTCGAAAGAATAAAAAAGTGCTCTAACCGTAAAGAGATTGAGTGTTGGCGCAAAGACTTGTTTCAGTGTGAGCTCCAGAAACTCTTTAAAGACACCGTCTTGATCAATTCCAGCCTCTTCCAGACCCTGTTGATTCACAAACTTCACACGAATTGTGCTCTTTAGTTTGGCCGGTGTCCAACTGGACAGATGGTGGTAGCCGTCCTCGATAAGACGGTTTCTAACTACCGTAATCAGGGAAGGAGGTCCGTCTATTGTGGCCTAAAATATTTGTGTTTAGCGACTTATAAAACCTTACCTTTTCATCATTGACCAGTCTCCTGAACAGAAGCATTCTGTCCCGGATCGAGATGCAGTGACTCATCTTTTCCATTATCTGTACTCCTCTGTGGGTTTTCTTTTCGTACTCACTGATCAGAGCCGGACTCTTGACATCTCTAAATCGACAATAAAGTGCACTTATCCAAAAAAAACTCACGGGCTGAGCCAAAACTTTGGATTGTTGGTAAACTGTCGTCTGCAATCCCTCGAGTACAATAACTGTGTCAGATTGTGAATCGCTCCGAAAAGGGTTCCTTCCGAGTTGTCTGCATCTTTAACACAGTTCATAGAGTCAAAATGATCCTTTCTTACCAGCCAATCCATTCCAGAGAACTCTGAACCCGAAAAAGTTGCAAAACTTGGCAATGGCTATCAACTCCGAGTTTGAGAAGGGAATATTTTTCTCGTACATCTCTTCCTCATCGAGAATCTGGAACATTACAGCAGCCGATTCGGCAAAAAGATGAAGAGGAGCAGCATGTGGACTGCCAGGCTGTTTCACAATGCGGAGCGCGGCAGCGAGAGGAAGTGGGTCGGAGGATGGATACGATTGTCCCCAGAACTGGAGATAGGCCCAGAGACGACAGAGCAATGTGTCATTGTGACAGATGCCTGAAAATGCAAAGAATTATCCGAAGAGTTTCAAAAGAGTCTACCTGATATGATTTCATGCTTCAGATGATGCATACTGGACAGAGCTGACACGTAAACTTTGCAAACGATGGCTGCCAAACTTGGAGGAGCTTCTTTCACTTCGACCTCCGTAGTTCCACCTCCCAGTCGCTTCCACAGTTCTAGAAAATAGCTTCTTTTTGATCGTACGTTCATATACTCGAAAAGTGTGCACTCATTTCCTTCCCCGCATCTTTTCCACCAGTCTTGGTCGGAGAAATCCCGGCGGAAGAAAAGCTCAGGTCGAAGAGAGACGAGACGACTTTTCCGCTCCACAAGAGACGGAGCTGTTTTACCACATTCTTCAGGGCTCCTTCGGCTCTAAACCAACAATATTTAAAATGAATTTGAGAAAAGTTACTTTGTATCAATTGGTAAACGATAATTCCCAAAAATGGGGTGCCAGTGGTTGTGACTAGATCGTTCTCCGGGTCTCACTGCAAACTCTGTGCACTGAACCATAGCCATTCCTAGAACCCAGGTCCAGTCTTCAATCTTTTGTTTGGTAGCCTGAAAGTTTTGACTTTGATTAATATTAGAGGCAGTGATACAAACCTGTTCGTCCAAATATCCCAGATGAATCACATTAGACATCAGGTAGATTAGTCTCTGTGGTTCAATTTGATCAAAGAGTTCGAGATGACTTCGAAGATGTGTCAAGACGCTGACGAAGATCTTAGTCAAGACGAGCGAGTCCTTGTTCTGAAAAAAAAGAGTCTAAACAATATGAAGAGCCTTACGATCTGGTTCAGATGCAGAAAGACGGCAGGACAGGTGAGAGTCTTTGAAACGAACACCGGTAGATGCTCTTCCGAGTTTCCTTCCCGGAAAGGACGAAAAATTATTCCGAAGAGAGCATTCAGAGCCGATTCACTGATCAGAGGACGATCTCCATTACAGGCTATGAACAAGGAACTCTGGAAGCTTTGTTTAGCAGATATAGATTAAAAAGACGGACATTCAGTCGAGCATAGCTGGCCTCAGTGTACAGATATTCGGTCATCTTCTTGCAGAGTCCGTTTAGAACTGCCTGGATCTGAGGAGAACTCTTGACTACAGTCCAGCTGTTGGCTGAACTGAAGACGACCAGAAAATGGATGAGAGTCTGCCACATTTTGATCTCCGAGACTTTAGATCCCTGAAAAACGGTTTGAAAAAAAAATGTCAAAAAAAAATATACCGATATGTTGTTGAAAATACCCGGAACTTGGTCGACAATCCAGTGAATAAGTTTATGAGCTTCCCCGATAGTCGACTTGTTCAGGAGCAAGTAGGAAAAGTTCTGTTCCTTTGGAGAATCCATTGATATCAAAAGAAGACGAGCAAATTTGGTCAAGAGCTGAAATGTTTCTGTTTTTAACGTATATGAGAGGCAGTACCTGACAATCTTCCGGAAAAGAACAAGTTTCCTGAAGAACTGTTCCAACCCGTAGGATATTGGCTGCCGACGGGACATTTTTGCCATTTTTGTCCGTGTCAGAGAACTGATCCAACGTTTCTTCTAGGCATTTTCTGAAAATAGCGAATAAGCCAAAAGAAGCCTAGCAGTATGGCCTAGTGGTTAACAAACTCACATCCAAGCGACCCGGACTCAGTTCTCAGAAAAAAGTATATCTTTCAATTTTTTTTGAACAAATTAGTAAAACGAACCGTTTGATAGCCTTGATATTCTTCCGGATAAGCCATCCTCGCGCCAAGCTTTGCAGTCTTACCAGCTTCTCTTCCGACATCCCATACTGTCTTTTCTAGCCAAATTGTTGTTTTGTGTTTTTAAAATAAAAGTAGTAACTTTCTAGAGGGATATTCCCAATTTCACGGAACCTATAATTAAATTTTTAACAGTTTATTTGTACAAAGAGTCATAAAGCAAGAGTATCGGGAGATTTTAAAGCAAGCAATGGCACCATGAGGAATGACTAAATGAGAAAAGCATTTGTACAGATTAGACTTCGGTATGGGTTTTGGATCCAGAGATGATGGGTCTCTCTTCGGTAGACTGTTTCGGTCTCATCGAATTCATCACAATCGCCTGGGTTCTTTCCTCGGCTGAAATAGAATTGATCTTTCAAAAATGAGGTGAACTTACAAGGAGCTTGTTTGACTCCCTTGTTCCTCATTTTCCTCTTGGCAGCAATGAGATCGATTTGTCGCTTCGTCCTCGGTATTCTGATCCTCATGAAGCAGCAGACGAGCACCACTGAAAACGAAAAGTACTTTTTGCATTGATGATTCTGGTTTTGTGCTGAGTAAGAATGAGTCATGTTCAGGGTGTAGAGACTAATCTGTTCTGGATAGGAGAAGGAAGGCGTTTGATCAACCATTTCATTCAGTTTCTGTCTACATATATATGGATGAGTTTTTTCTCTTTCGAGAAGTGGAATAAAATAAGGGAAATTTTGGTCAGAGACTGTCGTCTTACAATTTAGATCGGTCGTAAACCTGTACTTTTACGGGATACGGAATCAGTGAGTCAAGAAACAAAGGCGGAAAAGAAGAGTCAAAAAAGGTAGCCAGTGTAAGAACAGTGAGAATTGAGAGTTTGCGATCTCCGCTACTTACGAGTAGACAAGTTGAATTCCTAAACCCTTTTTCCGATCAATCGATAAACAAATTAGTTAGTGGGAGTGTGAAACAATTGATTGATGTCGTTCGCTTCAAAAAGGGCACAAATTACTCTCCGAACTCGAATCGCTGCACAGTACGTTTTGTTATAAAATAAAATAAGCAAAAAACAAACCCATTATGAGCAGAACACCGGAAACGAGAGCAATGAGCATCCAAAGTCGAAGACCTGGTGCTACATGCTGGTCAAGAGCCGAAAGTTGATGATGTGACTGACCGGGTGGCGGATCTGACTTCATCTCTTTTATCTGAAAACAACCTTATACGACGAAAGTTTGAAAGAAGAAATTGGTTATGAACACTCGACTGAATATGTTGTAATGTGGGCTCTCTCCTGGGGTTGAATCGATCTCACACTCGACTGACCACCAGGCGGCTACTTTTGACGAGATTGGACAACAGGAAATTATAGGCCCCTTTTAGTTAATTGGAAGAATTGCTATTGAGAAAAGGCGAAACGAGATTTTGAATTGGGGTCCCTGACCATTTACTACTTACAAAATTACTATCTTACCAGTGCGCCATTGAAGGAAAGTCTTGTGTTTTCTCTAAAGCCGTATGGTAAACTTGGTACAGAGGTAAAATGATTCAATAGACTCTCTCCCCGTTCCTTTACACTCTCGGAAAAAGTAGCTAAAGGACAATTTCCGTATATGCAAATAGCAGAAAGTAAAAAAAACAAGCTTTATGAAAGCAATAACAAACAAAAAAGATGAGATATCACAGAGTTGACACCGCATAGCAGCGAGAAGTTATTACGCGAGAGACCTGACAAGATGTACCCATAGTGAGACTGACCCAGAGCTGGGAAGGAGAATATACAAGAAAGAAGGAGGGAGTTAGAGCTCAATTTTGGGGAAAGACAGTGGCCGTTTGGGAAAGTTGTCGAGGGCGTTGATCCTCTCGGCCGTCTTGAGCATTCGATTCAGCCATTCAATGTCCTCGCCCATGTAGACGTAGATGAACTCGTCTATTGTGTTCTGAATAGGTTTTTGTGCTATCAACGAAACGATGGGACTACCTGAAAGTAGACCTTTGTCATCTCATGACGCAGACTCTTCTCAATAGACCGAATTTGACTGGCGTGGTACTGAATCATTGGAAGGACTTTCTGAAAACCATGAGATAATTACAGACTCTCTCACTGTCTATCCACTCTAGACGCAAAAACCTACATCGATGTACCAGTGACTTGAAACTGACAGATGGTCGGCCTCGCGGCTCAGCCATCCGTTCAGTTCATAGTCCGATGCGCGATAGTTGCGCAAGCTCCTCGACCGTGTCCAGTAGTCGTTAATCAGTTCATAAATCTTGCTGCCCGGGAATCGACAGCCCGTGATAAAGCCCATATCCGTGGGCGGATTGCACTGCAAGAGCTCTTCCGTCTTCGGGTAGGATCTCAACTGGGTGGCCTCGAGAATCGTCTCCATTCCCATCGCCATGGCCGGAACTCCGACTGGAAGCAGTTCGCAGATTGTGGCCAGATGATCGTAACGGGACCAGCCGGTCATGATCAGACCCTATAGTGTACTTTTGAATGGGAAAAGAGCGAAAAAGAACCTGCATAACTTCGAAGTCCTCATAGACCCGCGACATCTGGTCGACCCAGGACTCGTGATTCTTGATGTAGTGCTGTGGATTGGAATTATACCGGCCCGGACCATCGGCTCCCTTCCAGGCGGAACTTCCCCAGACTTTGCGGAACGGCTTCAAGGCCATCCAGGTACTTCGTGGCAGATACATGTCCAGATCTTCGGCATAGCTCCAAAGGACCGGTTCTAAGAGAGTAGTAATGTTGAATTTGATCAGATCTGTCTCCATGCTCTGGACAAGCATGTCGTGCCAGGCCAAGACGGTCGTCTGATACTTGGTCTTGACGTAGTTGGCTGTCCGGGCCATGTGCCATAACATGAGACGTTCTTTCGAACCGAGCTGGTTCATCTTGGTCACACTCGCGTTACAGAATCCGACCTGAATGGTAGGAGCGAATAAATGGAAAGAAAACAAAAGGTACCTGGAAGGCCTCATCAGCTCCAATGTGGAAGAAGGTCATTCCGTACTTCTGATGGACGGCAGCCACCTGATCCATCATGTCTTGTAACAATGTCCAGGCTTCCTCTAGTGGGAAGCAGATGACCTGAAGGAATCAGGGGTTAGGTAGTCTGTTTCCTTCAATCTTACCTGAGGATATCGTTTATCCTCGCGAAGATGATCAAACTTTTCCAACTTGAGTGCCCATTCGAGATGGCCAAACGTCTGGACGAGAGGAATGATTTCCAGTCGATGTTTCTGTGCTTCTTTCAGAATCGTCTCCACGTCGGCAAGAGAGTAAGCATCACCATGTCTGGCATCGGCCAAAGTACCAGTATAGGGGAACATGTCTTCCCATTCTAGAAGAATTCCTGTTGCTCCGAGACGCTTGAAGAAGTGGAAGAGCTCCGTGAAGAATTCAACCTGAACCACGCTCCAAAAGGATCAGCAGCATAATATTACCTTGTATGCCGCTCCTTTGAGATCCAAATGAATAATTCGTCGCTGTGGAATGAAGCGGCCCTTCTCGTTCAGTTTCGGATACTTCTCATTTTGAATATAGAGCAGCTCCGGATTCTGAGCAGGCGGCTGAATCTTTGGCTGCTTCCTCTCGTCAGGGACATCGCCTCTGATCGGCTTTTCATCTGAAATGTCCAATGGTTCCTCGTCCTTTTTTCGGATTGGAAGAACTCGGATAGGAGGCAGACGCCCAGGTTCTGGCTTCTCAGCCTCTCGGGACGTTTTCTGCAAGAATCGATTTGAAATAGAAGAAGATTTCCATTAGAAACGTTAGCGACTATGAAACTTCCCAATACAGAAATTTTCCATGATACTCTTTGAAACACTTTTAGAGATTTCTAAAGACTAGTTTTTGTGACGAGATTTGACAAAATATCTTCCAATTCTCAATACATCTACTCCATTTTTCACAGTCTATCCACTCTAAAAGATCGTCAAAACGAACCTGTCTTTCTGCCGGAGGTATAGCCTTTGCGTCGGAATGAACGGTTCCAAATTGGTAGGAGACGAAGACGAAGGCACAGGTACAGATGACTAGGTAAAAGAGACGCGTGCAGAGACGACGGGCAGGAAGTCGCGGGAACATCTCGCTTGGACTACTGACTGACTATCCGGAACATCTAACAACTCTAACTCTGAAAGCTATAAAAAGTTCTAAAAATTGAGCAAATTAAGCAAAGAAAAAAATATTTGAGTTCTTCAAAAGGACAGAACAAGTTCGCTTTTTTGAAAGTCTCCTCGAGGACACCGCAGTTGCGTCAAGCATCTTGACCCCGGAGACGGGATTGGCCGGGCCGGAACAGGGAACGACTTAACACTCGAATTAACACTGAATATTAAGTGATTTAGGGGCAGAAAACAGTGGGAACAGCTCGTCTGAGCTCTCTTTTGGACTATTAGAGCAAGTGACCAGACAGCCGAGAGGGGAGAAGGAGCGAGAGAGACTGCGAGCAGGTGTCCTTTTCGAATGATTGGTTGTTTTTGCGCGGGTATGATAGTGAACAGCCAATATTAGTGAAAGCGGATGGAATAATCAAAAAGCCGGTTGTGATAAACAACTTCCTGGGAAGGAGAGAGGAAGTAGGAGTTTGTTCAAAGTGACAGGTAGAGGGAATCATGTTTTAAGAGTCACGAGCTGAGGAACTGCCAGATGGTCAGAATCTTAAGGGGGTCATCACAGGTTAATGGCCGATCAGGGAGAGTAATAAAACGAGGCAGGTGCTCGCTGGACCTAATTAATTTCAGCTGGGAATAACTTTCCCATGTGCTCGACCGACTACTGAGATCAAATCTGCAAAGTCTCGAGAAGGAGAAGAATCAAACCTTGTAAAGGCTAGAAATGTGATGGAGTCAGCTCATCTAAGACGTAGTCAGAAAACTAGACAGAGTACAACGATCGGAAAGAAACACAAAAGGGAACGGTAGTTCTGAAAGTGTGGATGCTTTTGTCAGCAACAGTGAATAAAAAGTAGGAAATCGAAAACAGTTGGGAGATTATATGGTAGACGTGTTCTATCAAGAAGACACAATGGGAAAGTGGTTAAAATTCCGAAAACTTCGTGTTACTAGGTAATGCACAAACGAGTTGAGGAATCTATGGGCAGGAACACTCAGCTAGTACTTGGAGTAAGACCTTATCGCCTAATCGGAAACATAGGCCGACTGTCCTCTAAAGGAGGTCCTCTTCCGACATAAAGACGTAAATCTGTCTGATCCAAGAGTCAAGGTCTTTTCCGGATAGAATATTTGAACCGTGCTTTTTGGAGAAGAGACTGTACCCTGATAGAACTTGGAGGCTATCTTCCTTTCATCGCGCGCGAATTAGAGCGAAAGTTTGTTTACCCTTTTGGACGACGCAATAGGGAGCATAGCCCTGATTTGCATGAAAGGCAAGTGACCCGCGAAAACAACGCAAGATCCAGTCTGCGCGAAATTTGTCGAGCTATTGCGTGAAACTCTCTGATTCTAAAGAGATAGTCCATTGGTCATCTGAGACTTTCCCTTTACAGGTAGTAGTTGAGTCAAAAACAATTGTTTTAGGTGGGGCTAGAAATCATGTCTTGACCAAGTGGATGTTTTCTGACTCTTTCAGATCACATTGTACTAGCTCTAGAGCTTAAAAGAGTGAAGAAGTGGTCTTCTTCGGTATTAGTAGTTCCGTAAGGTAACTACGGAAAGTTCTCATTTCTTACGGCAAAATCCTACCTTTCCAATTTCGTACAAAAGTTAGCAACACCAGTCTAGATTTGTCTTCTGGTACACTTTTGAAGATGTCTATTTAATAAAAAGAAACTGTTGACAAGAAACTGGAGTTAGGATAAATACGACAAGGGCTAACTGCCAATATTAGTTTAGCAATATGTTCAGAACATTTTGGTAGTATCCAATGACGGTCCCTAAATTTTTCTAGGAAAGATATGGGAGTTCAGTTAGAACTTTGCCACGTATTTCACTTACTACAATGAATAAACGAATATCTTAGAGTCATGAGGAACTGAACTACTTTGACTGAACCACGATGACCGGTGAAAAAATACCTTTACTTGTCCTTACTGACCCGAACTTTCAGCTACAAACTGAAAGCAAAAGACTATCTGATCGTTCAGCATGCTATAGTAGGTAGAGAATGACACGATCTCGGAAGTGGTTTGTCTCTTACGTTTATCGCAACATCGCTTGTTCCACTTCGGAACACATCCCTGACTCTTTCCCTCGTACCTGTACAGTTTCTGCATTTCTTTAAGGATACAACAAAAATCATCCCAACGATGTGAGCTCCACCAGAGGTGATGACGGTGCTAGCTCGCCGCTTATAGTCTCAATGAGGCTAATCTGGCACTTTTCGAATCAGTCTCGTATAGTATTTTCTCTGCTTTTTCCTATTTGTCAAGTACAAGTCTCTGTTGATAAGCCAGCTAGCCCGAGACACTGTCCCAATTCTCCTCGACTTCGCTACAAGCAGATCCACACACGGCGTACCGCCCACCGATCCTGGCTGGCCGCTAACTCGGGCTAGCACTTCGAAGCACTTTACACAGTTCTTTCTTCTGATCGATGTTTTCTTTTACAAGAGCTTTTTCCTGACTCAGTCTTTACAAACTCAGCTTCCTATTCGAACCTACTCTCCGATCCACCGCAAACAAGTTCTCTTTCGTTCATTAAGAGAGAAAGAGCGACTAGCGGGGAAATGAGAGCCCCGATACCTAAGGCTAGCTATAAGCTTTTCCAGTTACAGGACATGATCGACCCTGACTCTCAGGCCTTTCGCCGATCCAAACAATCGCTATGCCTCAGTCTGGGTCACTCTGTCTCTCTGGCACTGCCACTTTATTTCTATCTACCATTTTGTATGCAGCACTCAATTATTCTTCCTCAATTCTTAAGAAATTCTGAAGAAACTTTCCACTAGCAAATTTCAAAAGGTTCGCACTGTTTATAGTCCAGCGCGCTTTGGTGCTAAACATGCAATTGATTTGTTTAGTCTATCAGGACTGTCACGCTATGTGCCCTTTTCGATTGGACTCATCTGTCATTCTTCCGTGGGAACTTGTTTTCAGTAGCTTTTTGAATTTAGAGTCTCTTATCGATTGATGTCAGATCTCAGAAGCGATATCCCTTTGCCCTTCTTGAAGTAGTTGTCTAACAGTTTTCAATTTCCTTCAGCCCAGAATTTGAATTTTTTTCAGTCTCCCTCTACTTTTGAAACCCAGTCTTCAGAGTGAAAACTGTTCACTGACCTCTAGTTGACCATCTCTCACAGTTCCTCTGTAGCTCCTTCTCGAGAGCGAGACATATCCCGTTCGAAAAACGCCTATTGAGGTGGTTGCGCGAGTGCCAGAAGTCTCTTTTCGCTTTCCCTCCCGAGACTCGTCCTCAATTCGACTTTCGCCCTCTCGCTCATTAGACTCTTCCGTCAGAACTGTCCCCTTTCTGAATATGGCCCCAATAACCTCTCTCTCAATAACACACAGAGAGTGATCTCTGCCGTGTTCATGGAAGTTGCTATTGGCGAGATTAGTTTAAATCTGTCCGATTAAAGGGTATCAGAGCCGTCATCTCCCTTCAAGAGAGCACCCATTTGGCTTGATTACACGAAAGTGCAGTTTCTGTTTTGCTACCTGGCGATCGCGAAGGACACGCTCCAATTGCTTCTTCCTATGATAACAAGACTTTCCTCTCGATTCTTTCAATTTCCAGATGATCCTCCACGCACCGGCTACCAGTCGTCACGTCCTCGGCTCCATGGAGAATCACATTGAGGGCGATGATTTTGTCGTCAGAACGGAGCACTATGACGAGATCCAATGCAGGTAGTTTCATCTTTTTGGTGTCTATGGAAATGAGTATCAGAGAAGAAGAAAGCAGTCCACATTCGAGTGACGACGCCAGGACATCGGCGAACTTCAGGGCTGAACTCAAGAGGCCAGATCTAAAAGGTTCGATTTCAAATTCTTTTAAGCTTGCGTTAGTTCCTTCTTCAGTTAAAAGTTTATGCATCAATAGTTTGCATTTTTCAATTTCCCTCATTCTTATTGAGTGGTATTCAGTCTTTTATAGTCATCAGGTGTGGTTTCTTTACACTTTAAGTTGAAGGTTAGATTAATAAAGACCGCCGATTCTCTAGCTGTTCTAACTCTTTCATCATTTCTCTTAATATATGTAATTACGATTCATACGAGTGCTTTTATCATCTCTCTTCCTATTCGGTCTATCCAGACATAGTAACTAGGTAAACTCATCCAAACCTATACATTTTAGTCTTTAGTCTTCAATCCGCCTTGAAACTGTCTGAAACATGTGAAACAATTGTCAAGAGTTATCCCAAGTCTTACCAAGCTGAAGCGCGTTGTCGCAAAGAGAACTCTTGACAAGTCTCGGAAAAATTAGTTAGACTAGATAGGACAAGTAAAAGTATAATTACCTCAAAGAGCTCAAAATTACACAGTTCAAGTCATTCCGATCGACTGGTACCAAACAGAATCTCTATGCTTTTTAAAAGTCTAAAACATTCAGGCACTTTCCGCTGCTCCATCTGTGGAAAGGTCTTCTGTCACTCGTCGTCTCTCTCCCGGCACCGGATGCAAGCTCATTTCAAGAGCTACAAGTGTACTCTCTGCCGAAAAGACATAACCAGTGAGTCCCGTGTTTTGAGTCTTTTTCTCTCGACTACTTATCTCCAATTCATCTCCAGTCTCTCTTGACCTATATCTCCAGTCCCTGGGAACAAGGGGGAACAGAGTCACACTGGTAGAGAAAGTAAGACACGAGGGTAATTTTCTCCCGGTCACTCTATTAGCGAGGACGCCTTTTTCTTCCCATTTTGGGGCCAGCGGACAGATTGAGGACAGGAGTGTCAGGCTAAGAGGAGAAAGCGAAAAAGCCGAGAAGAGGGATTAGGACGTAAGGATTTGGAGTGTGACCGACAATAGCAAACTGTTGACGGTGAGAGATCAAGGGAAGTAGGAAACCGTCCTTTAGACAATTTAGAGCTACTGGTCACTGAATATATTTTTCGAGCTTCCGTGTATTCTCCAAATATATAACTCCATACATGAAGACAGCCAAATTTCCAAGAATTGTGCCGAATCGCTCTACAAACTTCCTCTAGAAACTTTAGAGTTGTCACTGTACTCCCACCGCTGGTTGTATATCTTTGAAGGACCTCTTTCTCGTTGACTATCTCTGCCTCTATTCGGTTCCCACTAACATTGAGTCGTTTGTTCCACAGCCTTTACGATGATAACTGTAAAAGAGTTGTGCTTGCATGACTTTAGAAATCAGAAAAGTTGACAATATTTTCCTCGTCTTCCAATCTTTTACAATCCGAGGATCTCTCACCTCGACTGTTGCGTGTGCTGTTTCATACTAACTGGGACAGAGTGACCTTTCGCTTTCCCGCCGTTGGAACGGCGGCTAACGGAAAGACGAGCGTAAACAGCGGCACGAGCTTCAGATTTGACGGAGGGACTATCTTGAGACGAATCGTTTGTTAGAAAGATTTACCGTATTCTCTAACATTTTTGGAGACCCTGATATAAATATTAGAAGGAAACGTTACCAATTTTAAGTCACTCCTTTTCAGGATAAAGCCCTCTTTCTATATTCCCAAGAAAAAACTTTTCAAACTTATTGGCAGTCTGCCAGTCCCTGCTAATTACAGATATGCTAACCTTCATTTTCGTAAAAACTCTAAGAAATTCAAGTTGAACTTTCACCTCTTTCTCTCCCCTCGTTGCGCAACGCACTCTCCTTCATTGGCCGTAAATTGCGATTGCGCAGTCAGAAAGCGCATCTGTCCTAAATTCACGAACGAGACGAGCGATTTTACCGAGATCGCGAGTGGGAAAGTATAGAGGGACGGATTTTATGGATGACCCTCTCTGAAAAGGGCCGTTGACATTTGAGAGCGGTCATTTTTATTATTTGTAAACCTCAGCTAAACAAACTCTGACTCTCGTACAGATTACGAAAAAGCACGAGCGAGTAATCTGCTTTTCCAAATCCAGACGGGCTAATACTTTGCAAACATGGAAGCCAGTGGAAATCTGTTTTTGAGCGCGAAAGTTTAGAAAGGGCTTCAGAACTTACTAGATGTTGACCAGAGAGTTTAGCGTACTCTGAAAGGGGATTTGTACTGAATGGGGAGAAAATTTGGAGAAAGCACCTTAGAGCATAGCACTGAATTCCGACTAACAAACTGTAACATCGTCTGGGACCTGTTTGCAACGTTTGTGCAATACCTGTCAAAAGTTATCCCTGGATAAAGTTTTTGTCAAACTCATCAAGGATAACATTTAACAAGTTTTGCAAAGTTTGAAGCTAGAATATATGTGACAAGTAAAATTTAATAATAACTTACAAAAACGTTGAAGATAATAAAAGACGGGATCAAGCCGTTCCAAAGAAGCATTAGCAACTGGTTCAGGAGTCTAGTAGTTACTACCAGCCTCGTAGTTTGTTCTGCTCACTAAATGAGAGTTCAGTTTATCGGAGAAAGTACTATATATTCCAGTATCTTCCCGATTCTTTTCTTAACGAACGATCCTGATTAAGATCCCTTTCACCCAATCTCTCCCCTTCCATATCCGTATTTTCTGTTCATGCTCTGTGACTCTCCCTCTCCTCTGAACCGCCCGAGGGCACACTAATCCGAATCTCTGTTTTTGATAAGGGGATTGACACATTTCCGGACCGGTGTCCACTATCCAAAATACAAGTCTGACCGGGGCTCTACCGGTTTTGAGCGGTAAACCCTCTGGTCGACCCCTCCTCACATATTTTGCAAAAAGAAGAAGGATCGTACAGTCATACAGGGCTTGAGAGTACAGCTGTCTTCTCAATCGGTGTCGTCGGTGCCAGTTCGCGGACTGTTTGTCTCGTCCTCTTCTGAATTCAAATGGTGACGTCAGACCGTCCAGTGGTTATTGAAAAGTAAACAGAGAGGGCTGACTGACCAAGGATCCCAAAAGAGAGAAGGGAAAGAAAGTTTTGTCTTTGTTTGTGGACCCACTTTGAACGCTTTCTGACAGTCGGCGAAGAAAGTGCGAAAATCGAGCACACACAAACCGATACTTCCCCACATCAGTTTGACAAAGATGACTCTGGGTGGTCAAAAATTGTTAGTAACAATCAATGTGAACTGGTGCTCACTTCAGCAACTCACTTGCCATCGTTGTACTCACACACCGTTATTGAAGAAACTGCACAATCTTAGGACGTGTAAACTTTCTGCTTGTGTGGTGCCTACAACAGAATTTAGTGCATCACATCGCTTGCATTTTTCTTCTGCTCGACTGACACGGAAAATTTAGGTTTTTGCGTCAAGCACCGTCTCGAGGATCGAGGACTGTCGTAAAACATTTCGTATACTGAGTCTGAACTATCGCGAATCTTTTCCTGTAGTAACTGACTTTGTTTGGCAGGAGCACACCGTATCCGATTAAAAGAACCACCTATCTGGAAAGTGACGAAATGTTTTCACGGCTGGTACTGACCTCCACCCCCAGTACAACCCGTAGTCACCCCTGCCTATTCAAACAGTACAAGGCTATCAAAACATAAAAATTGCAGCTCAAATCTATAGGTGCGACGACCCTCCCATCCCCAGCCGTTTGTGCATGTTTGTTTGCGACGACCGCCCCTGACCACTGCGTTTTTCACTGCGGGTGGACTTCCGCGTGTCCGAGCCCCAGGGCATATCAACCTCATGTGTGCTATCTCGTTTTGTAGCCAGTTTCTTTTTGAGCTTCATACTCTTTCCTTTCCTCTGCTTTCCCTGATCTTATGGGACCTGGATGAGAGGTAGAATTTTTTTTAGCAAACGTCAAGAGACATAGGCAGACAGACACAGTTTAGAGACCAGATGAATCAGTAGAACATGAGGGTCTAGGAGAAAAACAAGAATATAGGAAGCAGAGACGATTCTTTTTTTCTCTTGGGCTGATTATGTCTTCTGGGCAAAGTTGTTGAGAGAGTCAATGACAGTACAGGACGGGAAAGACATAGCGCTTGTACCGAAAGAAGAAGACAGACAGACATTGTAACTGTTCTATAAGATCTCACCCCTTCTACCGTTCTTCATTACAGATATTGTCCATAAGACAACAACTCAGATTTTAACTCTTCATCTCCTCTCCGTTACTTTTTGACTCTTCCAAACTCAGATCCCCCTCTCTCTGGATCTGTTCAGCCCAGAGTCGACCCTTTTCCCGGTCGAGGCGGGCGAAAGCGGGGTCAGAACTGAACTCTCTATTCCTGGGGCAGCAGCTGCTTTCGCCTTCGTCCTTCTATGTGGCTATGGAGGAGCAGAAGAAGAGCAAGAAGCCCTACAAGGAGCTGACGCTCCAGGAAAAGGTCCAGCTAATTCGTCTCGCCGAGCAGAATGTCGGTCTCAGTCAGGCAGCCATAGCTGAACGCTATTCCATCGCCAAGAGCAATGTCTGTCGAATACTGCAGAGGAAGAACGAGTATTTGGCTGCTTTCGAGTCATCTGGCTTTGCTGCTAACCGGAAGAGAAAATTGAAACCACAGGAGACTCAGGAAGACGGTACAGTTGCCTACCAGACTCTTTTCCCTCCACTTTTGTTTTCCTTGCTGTTTTTAACCCATTCGCGTTTTCCTCTCTCTCTCTCTTCTTTTCACCTTCGCAAAAATCGGGTTCAAGTGAAAGTGAGGGGGAAAGTTCGCGCGTCATAAAACGAATACTCTCCATATTTATCCCTTTCGCTACCTTTTGTCGCCTGATTTTACCGTCTTTCTTATAAAAAATACTCTTTTCAACTTAACATGTTCCGAGTAGTTGCTATAGTTTATTTCAACTATGCATGTAAGACTTTTCCAAAAAAATATTGTAATTAAGCATTCGACTATTAAAAAAGAAGTGATCTTAACTAACTGCTAGGATTTTAATGTACTTTTGAACAGAGGGAAAGGGTAGTCCGCGTATCATGAAAGAACCAATACCCGCTATAAAACCATCCTTCCTATGTCACAGAAGTTACAAGTCTCAGAATATCGGAACTAACGAACAACACAAAGCGTAGACAACCGAATTCTCAGTGAACAGGCATTTGAAATGATGCGTTGATAAAAACGGTAACCGGTATGGTATAGGAGTTGCGACAATGGTGTTTAGATCATTTGGACTTTGGCTGAGCTATGGGTCAAACCACTTCCGTAGACTTTCATTTCCATCGAACTAGCAGAACAGGAAAAATTTCGATGATGAATCGGTTGTGATTCTCGCCGACTCTTCTGAGTCTATGATGCGCATTTGTGAACATAAATCGCCGTGTCTGATATGGTCCATTCCGGCGGCCTTTTTGCGCTTTTTTGAAACAAAAGACACCGGTGGAAGAAAGGAAGAAAACAAACTCGTTTTTGAAATTGCATTTTCAGGCAATGAGACGCTCCGGACCCACATGTACAAACAGCATCAGATCTCTCGAATGGTTAGTTTTCTTCCTTTTCTTCCTAACCAGTTGATTCCAGTTCATGTGTCGCTGTTGCAACTGGGCATTCCCGGACAAAACGAGTTTGCATATGCATGTACAGGCTCGGGAAGAGGGCAAGAATATCTCGGTTCCTGTGATTGGAAAGGGTCTTGCTCCTGGAGAACCGTCTGATCGGTCGGCTTTTGCTCCTATTCCTGTACCCAACCAACTTCCGCAGATACATCCTCCGCATGGTGGTAAGTTTTCAGAACAGTTCTTTCGCTCTGAATTTGACTCCTGCTGACTCAGGTTCCTACACTGACTTTTGTTTTTCTTCAGTTTGTCTGTACCATTGACAGTATTTTCCTGTTCCTAATCGCGTCTGTGACTTCACCTTACTCTGAATTTAACTACTATGATTCTGCCTATGACCTTCTAGCATCAGCCTCGAACAATTTTCAGAACTAAAAGTACTCTCTCCGAATGTCTGATCTTCTTCTTGTCTCATGTACAGCTAAACCCAAATATTTTCAGCCACCCTTCCCTTCTTCTCCACTGCTCCTCCTCCTCTCACGCCGACCCAAGAAGACCTGACAAGAATCCGCGACCGCATAATGCTCAGCCAGCTTATGACACAACAACCGTTCGGTCTTCCCTGGCTCAACCAGCTTCCTAAACCGATCCCGACTACCCGCCCACTGGACGTTTTTCCGAAAAGGGAAGAGATGGAGATCAACGTGGAAAAGGACGATCAGAGTCACAAGAGTGACGATGAAGATAAATTGAACATCTCGGGTAGTGATACTGATGAGCCCAAGTCGGAAAGCAGTGCGAAAAGTTCAGTGAGTCCATGTACCGGATCATCCTCATCCACGGGAGCCTCTTCCCCAGTCCAATCGCCTATTAGTCTGTTCAAGAAGAACACCAATGCTCCAAGCGCCTTTCATCATCTGGTAGGTTTTGCGGATCATTTCAAGTACTAAACTTTCAGAGCGTGGACTCCAGCAGACCAAACTTCCTCTCTCCGCACGTCTCCCCGGCAGAGACTCATTCTTCTGCCTCTCCAGACGGAACATCCAATTGTTTCGACTGTTCGATGAACAAGACCAAGTTGACGATGTCCGAGAACAAGTGTCGCTATCTGGAAAGCCGCGCCAACACCCTTCAGACCGAGGCGGTAAGAGCGCAATCGGCTGCCAGCTCTGCCGAGTCTTCTCTTCGTGTCGTCGAGACTGAAGTTCGAGCCCTTCGTGACCTCACAGAACAACTTCAACGTCGTCTACTTGACTGTCAAGAACAAGCTCTGAGTTTTGTCCAGTCCAACAGGACAGCCAATCAACAGTCAGTCATCCTGTTCCTGAACCAATTGATCCAATCCTCCATCATCCGATAGACTGTCTCGACTTTCCAAAAAACGCATCAAACGGTTACTCCCTCTCTCCCATACATGTACTCTCTTCTTCCTTTCTCCTTTCTGGGATTTCCATAGTCTGTATATATAAGCCGCTTTTAATAAGAGTCACTATCCCGTCCGTCTTTCCGTGTCCGGCGATTCTCCAAAAACTATGTGCAATGTGATATTTCCTAATAATAATAAAACACGTTTCTCCATCTTTATTTGAGCTACTTGATTGCCTCCTTGCTCTTGGTATTCTTCAGCTTCGACTTCTTCTTCTCCTTCTTGTTGGCATCAGCCGCCACGGCCGATTTGATCCACTTCCTGAAAATGGGGAGTTATAGAAAGATGCTTTAAAAACTCACCATGGGCCTGGCAGTGGCCACATCCGAACATCCCGTAAATGGAATACGTTCAGCCGTCTTCACATCAGTAGTCTCCTTCTGATCTGAGACGATTCCCTGGGCAGTAGTGACTCCAGTCGTAGCCTGATCACTGATGTTCTTGGCCGTCTGAACATCACCCTCAGGATGGATCACAGGAGGCTGTGGCTCCTGCGTCTTCTCGACCTCCGGAGCGTTCTCCACAAAAGTAGGCTTCAGCATGGAACTATCGGGCAGAGGAGCGGGAGGAGCAGGGACCGTCTCATATTCTTCCTGGACCGGAGCGGGAGCTACTGGAGGAAGGGCAGGGACCGGGAAGGATGACTTCTCCTTCCTCATACCACGTCTGGAAGGACGATGAGTAGTGGTCCTAGCGGTGGAGATGGGAGCAGTAGAAACTGTCGTCTTGGTAGCTGTAACCTCGTCTCTCTGGACGGTGGCCTGTTCCTGTTGTAGCTGACGGAAGAAGAGATAGCTAGCCACGGCTATGACTACAACTATCAGCAGGTAGACGAAGGCCATGGTGAGTTGTGACTTCTTTCGTCTACGAAGACGTTCCCTATTTATAGCTGCAGGATACAGAAAATATGCACAATTTATTGAAGTTACGAGATATGGCATGCTCATCAGTATACAAAGGCAGAAAAGTCATGAGATCGAACGCGTATCAAAAATGGAGGATTTTAGACGTTGGACGTTATTTGCATCGGCTTAAATTGTTAATTTATCAATTTTTTCCAAAAGAAACCTACAGGAAAACGTCTTCTATAAGGTTCTTGCTCAGCTTGTTGTTGATCGTAATTGATCGTGATCTCCGAGTTGATTTGGAACTTTTGTGGCAGTGGCTGACCGTCAGGACCTCGTTCTCCAGAAGACGGAGGAATGACAATGTGCTGGGGAACAACAAATCCAGGAAAACCATTTTCTGGCTGCTGAGGAGGCTCCGGGACTCTGAAAGTAGTCATTGGATTTGGATACAGATTTTCAAAGATAGTACATTCTTAGAAAGTCACTTAGAAATCTATATTTTTCGAAAGTTCAAAAACATTGGAAATATTGTAATTACTTCGTAAAAAAATTATTCTGCATATCTTGAAAGCTAAAAAAATTTACGGAGGTGAACTCACGCTGGAACTGGTCTCTCATCTTCCCTCCTGTCTCTGTCCCTTCCATGTCTATGTTTTCTTCTACTGTCCCTATCGTCCTCATCTTCTCTCCTCCGGCTTCGATGTCTTTTGCTTCTTCTCTCGTCATCATCACGCCGGTAGCGGTCATCGTCTTTGTGACGACGCTCCCTGTCCCTATCCCGACGATCCCTATCCCTGTGGTCAGTAGTCGCTGTGAACTCTGACTCTGAGTAGCGAGACTTGCTTCGATGTCGGTGTCGGCTACTGCTCCTGTGACGACGATCCCGATCGAAATCGGTCTTTTCCGAAGCCGAGGAAGTCGACCGGTCACGATGACGACTCTTGGATCGTTTCCGTCTGGACGAGCTTCTATGATGATGGTGTCGGTGATCACAGTCTTTATGAGAAACAAGCGACCCGTCAAACATCGAAGGAACAGATCGGGAATGCTGGATTGGAAACCCTTTGGTCGGTTCTTCTCTGATTGGTGAAATTGGTTCACTGTTGGCTTCGGCCCTCTCCACCTTCTGCTGTGTCTTGACCCATTGCTTGACGGGATCCTCGTCGGCAGAGTCAAAAGACGGCTTCTTCGGTTCCCGGACATAGTTGACTACTTCGTTCGGGTCAGGTGGATAGGGAGTATAACTCGGAGGAAGAGGAAGTGGAGTCTGTGGCACTCCGGCTGGAGAATACGGCGACGGATAGGGTTGGTGTAGGGGTTGGACGATTCCATACGGTGGATAAGGAGTCTTGTTCGGATACGGACTTCTAGCTCTGGGATCCACAGGAAGTGGAGGAGGGTACTGGTCACTGAGTTCGAGGAGGTCTCTACGACTAGAGTAAGGTCGTCGACGCCTTCGACTTCCTCCTCTGCCTTTTCCTTCAAACTCGCGAGTAGTCGCTTCAATCTTACGATAGTACATCAGCACTACAACGACGCAGTAGACCTTAAAGGAATTTCACAGTTAACTTGGAAGAACTCACATTGACAAAGACTCCAATGATTTCAATGATTGTCAGTGCTAACCAGTAGTCTCGGACGTCACCGGCCCACCACATTATACAGTAGGCTAGAGACGAGAGAATGGAACAGACCATACAGGGGAACCAGGGCCAGACCAGGTATTTTGACCACTGAAATGCATCTTTTGATCTCGTATCATAGTCTCTCTGTCTCATCTTTTCAGTATTTACCGTATGAACTCCCCAGATCATGGCAACTGCCGCAAAAAGAAGGAAGAAGACCGAGATGAGACATAACACTTGAATTATGAAGAGACCTGTAAACGATATGGTTTCTTTCTCCGTTTTTGTTTGTTCTTCAAGTCCAGCTGACTAACGGGCCTCTAGGCTCAGAGCAGGCTTGTTGACTTTATTATGTAAGCAGACTCAAAACAAACAAGCCACACCGGCTGGGTGGGAGAGGTGAGTCACACTCTTACCAAAAGAGGAGAGAACGAGTTGCTCTACAAGTATAATAATGTTCTTTTTTCAGAAACTTTCAAACGAAGTAATTATTGCTGAATCTAAAAGCGCTAATTACTGGAACTTCTAACTTTTTTAATGAGTTTTAGGAGATACAAGTCAGTTTTCATTTACTTGTCGGGATAGAAATGAAATGGTTCCAAATGAAAAATGCTGCAAAAGACTCCTATTAGGGAAAGGACGCTAAGTCAAAATATAAAACGTTTTGAGCAGAAGACGACACTTCTCCGTTCAAGATGATGTTCCCCGAACTATCAAAAGTAAAAAGTACCTATATAATAGCGTTCCTCTGGACTCTGCCAGTAGGACTCGTAATACGAAGGAACGTCATATTTCCCGTAGGTGTTGTAGTTGGGGAGGAGTGTATTCGCAGCGCGGTCCTTCTCGTACTTGATGGCCGCCATCTGCCAGCCCATGATGCCGAGTTGCGCGATCGAGAACACCTGAACCTCGTCTTTTCAAAAATTCAAAAAACGAAAAAGGCTCTCGGTTCAGCTGGCAGATGACACGCGCTCAAAGAAGGACCGACGCCGCGCACTCCTCCGCCCAACCACGGTTTTTGAAAAAGGAATAAGAACCTTCGATGATGGCCGTGGTACGGGCGGTTGAGGCGCCGACACAGGGACAGTCCCATTCGCATTGTAGGTTCGACTGAGCCATCACGACGGCCCGACAATTGTTCAGAACGTACGTCTGCCAGCTGAAGAGGGCCAACGAAGCCACCGAGTACACCTGCAGCACCCAATTTTATTTGTTTTTGTAAGCGAAGTACGAAAACGCATTGAACTGAACTTTTTGGCTGGAAGAGGAACGAAAACCTGTCGGATCAGCGTGAAGTGGGAAGTTAGAATGGTTTGTTCAAAAAGAAATTGAGCTAAATTTTGTTCGAAACAGGTCACTTTATTCTGTTTATCGGAAAAAGAATCAGGGAAAGATTTTTTAAGTGTTTTCGAATCGACTACGTAACTTGTTTGGAAAAGTTTGTATTAACTGACTTTTGGGGTTTTTTGTAATTTTCGCACTGAACTCGACAGATTCATTTCCTTCCAGCTAATTTTCGAGTACTTTTTCGTGAGACCTTCAAAACTTCAGTTAAAGACTCACCACACTCCATATGCCTATGGTAACGGCACTGTCCTTCAAATTACAACAACATGGGTTACAGGACATCTCTTCTGATTCAGCCGGGACACGCTGAGGACATTACTCTCTGTACTGATTATCTATTCGAATGAGAGTATGAGTTTCAAACCTCAAAGAAAAATAGAAATGTAATATAGAGACGGGAGACACTGGAAGAGAAAGAAGATGCTGAAAGTTGTTGATTCGAAAGGGACTGAAGAATCGATAAAAGAGAGAATTTCCAAAGAAGGAGTCATGGAGATGAGTCATCGATAGTGGGAGGATAAGTGGTTTAGAGTAGCCAGTCGGCTGGCTACAGCAGAGAGACGGGGACCACCGGCCACACGACTCTGTTTGCCCTCGCGGTTCGATATGTAAATGCAGGTATACGCAGCAGGAGACACGAGCTGCAGAGAGTCTGTGGGAAAGCTGATCAGGGGAGGGATTGATAGTTTCTGAGGGAGAGAGAGAGTTTTTTGTTGTCGCCGTATGGGAAACAGTCCCGCGACCGGCTGGCTCTCGTAGTCTTGATCAATAGGGAAACAGATAAGACGGAAAGGCAGTGCAAACAGGGGACCTACCGCATAACTGATTGGAGACGGTTACATTTCGACAACAAGTTTACTGAATTCAGAGTAGGAAAGCACTACAGTGAAAGATGGGAATGCTTCCAACAGTTCCTAGCTTAATTATTCTCACCTGCAATTCGCAAAACAGCTGATTAGGAAAGACAAGCAGGGAGTTTTGGGTAATCTGTCAATCAGTCAAAATGTAAAATTGTTAACCTGAAAAAGTCTTTACTGAATTCAAATATAAGGAACCAAACGAAAGAGTGGAAACGAAATGGTCGAAAAAGTATCCCCGATAAAGACTGGCACTGTACGGATGTTTGACTGACATTAAATAAAAAGAAAACGGACATTGGCAGGATATGAGATGACAATGATTATATGCGTTTCGTGAAAAAACGGCAGACAGACTGCAAGGTCTTAGAAACCTAACTGGTGACAGTAATCAAAGACAGCTCTAACTGGGAATAATATTCCGAAAATAGTACGATTGCCGAGAAAAAATAGCGGCGAACATGGTTGACTCAGTTACGGAATAGACGCCCCCACGACACATTGTATGGTCTCTGGCGAAGCGCTGGTACTGATAGCGAGACCCGCATTATTAGTACACTTGCAATTGAAAATCGTCGAGGCTTGTCGACTCTTTCCGATTGAAGATGGTCAGAAAGAGAAGAAAGAGTCTCGAGACGGCAAAAAGTGGCTGTTGTGGTCTGCTTCAGTCGGCCTTCAAAGAAAAGTCACATGCGCTGGAAGGCTATGGGGGAAAACCAAACACAGGACCTGTGCCTCCCTCTGAAGCCAAATAAAAGTCGCGATAGGAAACGTCGGGCATCTTTTTGGAAGGGGAACCGTTTTGGAGCAATGCGGTCGATGATAATCTAGACTGAACGGAGATCGACTGAGGGACGACAAACAGCCACTGCAAATAGTAGCAATTGACAGAAAGCAATCTGCTGGAAAACAACACCGTCTTTTCCAGGTGTTAGCGGAGTGTTCAATGCTCCCATCCGTTTGTTTTTTTTAACCAGAATCTGACTCTTTCACATCTCGTGCAGACCAGCCCTCCAACAAAGTTTACTCTCTGTGTAAAAACAACCCCTTTTTTTGTTAATACACATCACTATCAACTAAAAGCGTGCTTGGGGCCAAAAATTCAAGATTTTTCGACTTGTCAACTCAAAGTTGACAAGACTTGACAAGTCGCGCTTCAGACTTCCACTTCAGTTGGACGCCCAGTTCTGCTGCTTCTACCTCGCATCTTTTACCAGGTCATGTCTATTTTTAATTTCTATCTCTTTTGCCTTTGTCTCTCAACTCTTTTCTGAACATCTGAACAGGAACTGGGCTTTCCCCGAAGGGCCTAGTTCTGACACTCTTGCCTCTAGCTCGAGGGCCGATCGGGTTTCGGTAGGTCTTTCTTCGGAATGACCAGCAAATCGAGTATTAGAGTCTGGAGTTGCGTCCAGGTGTGAGGAATTGAGTAGGGAGTCCCTCTGAAATGGTTTTTTGCATGTTAGATTTCGAAAATTGCTACACTTGCTTTTTTAGGTTACCTGGTGGATCTACCCGTCTGTCTCATCGAACAAAAGAATTTTTGAAGCACATCAAGATTGTTCCTGTCGCAGCGAGCCAAGATTTATGGACTGATCGAGCAAATGAGAAATGATAGGAAACTGTTGAAATGTCGGAGAGCCTACAGAAGATCAGACGATCAAATGACTCGGAAAAGTCTCATGGATGTTTACTGTCAGAGATGCAAGCTGCTGCTTATGGTCATGGAGACTACCAAATGCCTTGTAAAACGGATGCTGCCACACAAATGCTCGAATGTCCTTCAAAGAAACGCAAAACGAACGACCTTCTACAGAAAATTGGTAGACGGGTCATGCCAAATGTTTGCGAAATGGCAGAGAGGTCTTGTCGAAATTTTACGGAGTTCGAGACGGCTCTTATTTAATCTGCTCTATTAGTAGAGGTCACGCCAAATTTTTTGACGAATTCGACATCAAGACGTGTCGCAATCAGTGTTATGAGGATCATGCCAAACTTGTCATTTTGTCTGGAAGACTTTTTGAAAACTGTAAAAAGAACAAATCTGCGTTTGAAGACAAAAAAACTCTGCTGTGACACTCTTTGAAGGTAGTAGGAAGAAAATTATACATTTCAGATCTTCCTATTGTCATATTCAAGGAGATTTGTGTCCAAAAGAGTTCGTGTAGTTGAAACAGGCTCTTTCTGTCTACTCATCCTTTATTTCATTCAACAGTCACTGAAGAGATCTCTACTAACAATTTTTCTAGACGTCGTGTTTTCCAAAAGCCTCAACGATTTGAACCATACTAGCATAAGTTCCGGTAGCAAATCCGACAATGGCAAACATCATCAGACCGATGTTACGGGCCCAGATCCAAGGAGTCAGAGATTCCCTGAAAATGCCTTGCATAATGTTAGTAGGTTACTTACTTGGAGTAACAACAGAGAAGTTCAATCATCGGAGGGAAGACGAGAGTCAAAGAGGTTCCCGCGACTGAACCAACCAGGGAGATGAAGAGGGCAAGATGAGGGATGAGCTCGGCCATCAGACCTGAAAAAAGGGAAACGTAGAGAGTTTGTACAAAAAGTGGGTAACATCATCATAACCATTCTAATTTCGTCTAACAGAACAGTCCAGAAAACTCACATGTGAATAAAACTCCGAAGAATCTAGCAGCATAGATGAGTTTCTCTTGTTTCTCTGGTACGACCTTTCTCTTGATGAATTTCTCGACTCTCTCCATCGGAACGTAGAACTGGAGAGGGTAGGACACAAGAATGCAGCCGACAAACATTATTTTGATGCATTGGTAGAACCTAAAATATTTTTTATCTCATTGTTAGAAAAGAATAAACTTACGATGTCTGAGGAAGATTCAGAGTGAGAGTATCCATGATTCCATCCCCGAATCGAAGGTAGCCGAAGAAGCCGACAGTGCAGTAGAGAATGAGGACAAGGAAGCAGGAGGTGTTCAATACACCGTTGGAGGTGATAAAATGAATGGGCTCGTTCATTTGGTTCTCGATGGGCAAAACTACTGCTACTCCTTCGAAGGCGAACATGACAGTTCCGAAGAAGAGGGGCAAAGACGACCATTCGCCGATGGCTGGCAGAGACCAGGATGGACGCATGAAAAATAGTTTCAGTTGGATTCAGACTCTTTCTTCCAGTCTTATTCACTACCTCTGTCCTTTTCCTGCTCTTGAGGCATCCCCTGCTTCCCTGACCTTCTCTAAAACTCACTCAAAAACGAAGAGGCACTGAAGAACAATCACTACAGCAATCAGATAGACGAAGTTAGCCACAGCTGCTAAAGGAGCCAGTGCCTGACATTATTTTGTTTTGTATAGAAAAAAATAGCTACCTTCAGTTCCCTGATGGTACAGAGCCCCATGATCGGAACCAGAAGAAGAGCGATCCATCCGGCTTGAGAAATATGAATGTTCGAAGTTTGGTCGAAAAACTGTTTCAAATTGTCGGCCATGAAGACAAAGTAGACACAACAGAAACCTGTAACGAACAGACTGTAAAAGCCACAGACAAGCGTTACCAAACTGAGCCACAAACATGTTGACATTGACTACTTGTCTGAAAACTTGAATTATACTATATTGAAACCATGTTCCCCTACTTCCAAAAATAGCCGTGTTCTCTGATCCATGGAGGACCGAGTTCGACGGCAGATCTCATCACATTGGCGTAGTCCATTCTCTGCTGGGATTTCCTAAAACTTGAGTAGTTTTATAAAGGGGATTGATTACAGATAGCCAATGTAATGTTGAGCAAAGACAAGTTGTCTAGTACAGAAGATACATATGAGGCAAATGCATACCAGTAGAATCAAACCCAACTGAAAGACGTTTTGATTTTGCCCCAATTTAGATCTATTCTAAAATTTCTTACCCAAAGACCCGAGTGCTTGAAAGCCAGCGGCAATGAGAGCATTCCCGTTCCCATCATGACCCTGAATTATTTTAAATCGTAACAATTTTTGACTTAAACTACTTGATCATGTGAATGAGAGCCTGATCCGCGTTGATCGAAGAGCGCTCTCTTATCCGCGGAGCGAACAGTTCGTACATTGGAGGCGACCTGAGACTGTACCTTTGAGAGATATGCAAAAAGACTACCTGCTGCCCGGTAGAGGAATCATCTCGTTGCCTGGCATCGTTGTATAGGAGGAGACTGACATGCACTGGTTCGAATTCAGAAAGAAAACCCCAAAAAAAGTGGGGAAGACCAGGCAAGAGGAGAGTCCTTCAGATAAGGAATGAGGCAGATAAGCGGCTAGCGATTCGTTGTCTTGGAAGAAAGAAAAAAGTCAGTAGCTTCCCTTTCATTTCCATCGAAAAGAACAGTGTTCAATCATTCTCGAGACACGCCGAGGAAGATTTCACGCCTCTGTGGGGTTCCTTTGGGCTTCGCCGCTCATTAGCATCGGCCCGTCAATCAGCGGAAAATCAACTGTGCCGCCTCATAAATCAAAGCCACGGGAACCATTTTGCTGATTTGGACGACGAGATTTCGAAATTACACGGTTCGAAACAATAGTAAGTTTCGGAAGATACCGTTCTTGTCACAAGCGAGATACAACTGCGGCTTGTCCAGTGTACTGATTAAACTAGTCTCGAAGTATACGATTTGTTGCGTGACCACCGATGTTCCATTGTAAACTCTGTTCTGTCAGAACAGAGAAAACCATAAGATCTGGTCAATAACCTCTTACACTTTTGAAAGAGTCGGGTTCAATATGTATACTGTAGGACATGATCACTATAGCATTTTGCACGGAAATAACCTTGGTCTCCATCTTTCTATCAATTAATGTGATTAACACACACTGTATAAAACAAAATATAGTTTTTTAGTGAATTGTTTGTAAATAACATATTGCTTCGAACTAATTGTAACTACTGGAAGTTCCTCGACTTTTAGATTTCTAGTGTCTTGTCGTCTTCCATTAAAACTATAGCTCTCTATCAGAAAAAGCCTCCTGCTCCCGAACCTCTCTCTCGTTCCCAGCCATTTTCCAGCCAGCTCTCTCCCATAATTATCTTTTAGCTCCCCATGGGGGTGAAGAGGGGCCAATATGGTCAGTCAATTGCCGGTCAGTGCGTCTCCCGCCTCGTCGGCTTCTTCTCTAGATAGGATTAGGGACGAAAAGCGATCGCACCTTTCATTAGCGGCGCCAAACCAAACACTCTCGCCTTGCGCAATTGTGAAACCTATCCTTAGAACAACATATGAGGTTACGGTACTCAGAACCATTCATTTCCGGCTCATACTCTTCATCTTCAGTTTCCCCTTTCCCCGAACCATTCGTTTTCTTCCTCTTCTTATTCTGAAGATATCGACGACAACGACAACGATACATATCACCGCTCAGCTTGTATGTCGTGATATGATTCGAGGAGAAGACGTCTCACCCTTTTCCAAAAGTTCAGGCGGCAGAATACAGAAGGACTGACTGGAATCAGATGTCATGTGCTGTGAAGCAATGATCTCTTGGACAGATACACCGAGAGAGGAACTGCTTTGTTCGCTGCAGCTACAGGAAGTCATATCAGTTGAAGAGTAGTAGACTGCAAGACTACCAGACAGATTGATTTAGTTGGGTTAGCTACAGTAGGCGGCAAGAACATGTTCTGCCTCTTTGTTAGTCACCAACAGTCTCTAGAAGCTAACTCCTCGACCCGCTTGACCTCACAGATGGACTCCCGGGGTAAATTAGAGACCAAAGGATGCGACGGGATTAGCTATCGACACCTAAAGAATAGGAGCTGTGCGAATGGCGTAATTGCTCAAATATTGGATAGGGTGGTATGGGATGAGACTATTGAAACATGTGTTCTGTTTGCACAAGGATAGTGTTACCTGACAAAACTGTTGATGTCTTTACGAGCAGGAGGGTGTTTAACCAGGTGTAGACACTGTAGAGATGGGGCTGGACAGAGTGGATAAAGAGAATAGCAGGCAACAAGTTGAGAGAGTGTGATGATCAAAGACAACGAAGAAATGTCTTGCATTTCAGGGTGGAAAGAAGCCTGGTTTTGAAAGAAAGATAGATCTTCAGAAACAGTTGTTTTCAAACAGAGGAGAAAATAATGGCGCTGCCTCTGATAGAACAGGACGTCTACCATTTTTTCATCTGATAAAACAAGAGCCCTGCATTTCTTTAGCAACTGTTCAGGGTTCTTAATGTCGATATTCTTCGCTCAGAATTTTCTCGCCAGTAGAAAAATGAGCGGTATCTTTAGTTTTTTATCAGATACGAAACAGAATAAGGATATGGTATATGATCTTACTCCCCATACTGTCTGACAGGGAAAATTATTTATTGGAGCAAATCCCGAGTATTTCCGTAGACACTACCTTTCTTTCAGAAACGCACTAAAAACCAGCTGATCGGATTCGAAGCCTGTCCAGAACTCTCAACATTCATCTATTGAAGAACGTCTGTCACAGGTGTCACCCAGTCGTTGTTCTGTCTCTTCTATTGAATACCCGGGATTACAGTACTTAGCCCTCACTTGAAGCGCGAACAGCCATTATGACTAGCCTGCTATTAACAGGGCCTCTCATCGCCCTCATACAATTGACAATTACCGGGTCAGGCCACAAGTGTCCTTGTTAGAGTGAGAACTGTACTCTCAATCTGTCTTGCTAACCTCCTGCCGGCAATATATCTCCTCTACCGTCGGCACTGTCTTACAGGCACCGGGTGGTCTTTCCCGCTCGCCGCGCAGTATTGTCTCGCCTCCAAATGCGATTAATAAAGTCAATCGCTGCCGACATGCACATTTGCATTTTGCGACTGGATTGGAGCAGAGCCGACAGGCGGATAAGACCCTAGAGCCGGAGGAGACTCAATTAGGAAGATGTTCTCTCTGGACAAATACAGCTAGGGAGAGGCGACAGCAACAGTTGGTGACAGATGGCCAGATATTCTTGATTGGGACTGATTCTTTCGTGAAGTACAGTAGCTTTCCTCATTGTTCTTCTCGCGGTATTAGAACCAGATAGTTCTGATAATAGACTGATCTGGAAACCAGATTTCAACAATATGCTGCTGGCACTGGATGGATAGCATAGTTACAAACAAGCGAGATGTATACGTAGGATTTTTGCAGAAAGAGAACAATCTGTGTTGCTGTTTCAGATAATGTACCAGCTCAGTAATCATTGGGATATGTGTATCAAATATAAAAATGAACCTGAATGACCACGAGCTTCTGAGGATGTGTCTTATATATTTATATATTTATTTCTATGCAATAATATAGGCTGTATGTGTGTGGGGTGGGGGTAGAGGGAATAATACAGGTGAAATGTCTAATAGAGAGACAGAGATGTGGGAAATAAAACTTGTAAAATGGGGAATTGGGAAGAAAAGCAAATTACAATGAAACATTATAAGATATCCTTGGCATATTCACCTCTGACTTTGTTTTATGAAAATAGCTCTGTTTGTTTTTGGAATCACGTTCGTCGTTAGTACCTGGAACCTGGACACCACTCTGTGTGCAAAAAACTGGCGATGAAGATTAGTTCTTGGTTTGGGAAGAACGATTTTAATTTTGGGACCACGCGTTCGGGATTGGGAAAACATGAAAAACTGGTGTTTGTCAACTCCAGATTCAGATGATAGTATTTTTTGGATCATTTTGAGGTCTTTGCTACAAGACAGCCACATCCAATATTTCTATGAAACTTGTCACTAAAGAGAACTGGGTTAGAAAATATTGTATTGACGAAGAAACGGTATCTTTCTGGACATTTTATTATCAAAAACTAGTCTTGTTGTGTTTCACGTATTAATACCGCACTTCTTCTCTATTTAGTAGCTTCAACTTCTGATTGGACCACGTCTTACCTTATTCAATCACTGCAAAAGAATAAAACTGTTAACTATCCCAGCTGAGTACATACAAAATGCTTTTAGCTCTTCTTCTTGTAGCTAATTGCAAGCAAAACAAGCAGCATCTGTTTTTAGAAGGAAAGGTTTTTTTGCTTGTAGTCAGAGTATCTTCCACAAATACTTACTCCTCTCTTCCAGCTTCTTCCTCCCACAGTGTCCTCAATCCGGCTGTCGGTAGTCTCTCTCTTGCCCCGCCCGGCTACAGTAGTGGGCGTGGTCGAGCTCGAGAGGAGCTGGTCAGTTGCCTTTCCTGTAAGCGGTACGGCTTCTCTTCTCTGCCACCCTCTCTTCTACAGTATTCTTGCAGATATGTGTGACAAAGACGGAACCAAACTTCGCGTCCGCCGTGTGAAGGCCAACGGTCGTGAAAGAGCCAGGATGCACGGACTGAACCACGCTCTCGACCGTCTCCGAGAATTCGTCCCCTTGACTACCCAACATCAGAAATTGAGCAAGATTGAGACTCTCCGTCTCGCAAAGTGAGTTGCTTTTACCGCACGGAAGAAGCCATCTGCTAGAGCCTGCTGACAGCTGGCTCATTTGTTTTTGGGGCTGTAACTGTAGCCGTCGAGGCGTGTGCTCTGTTTGTCTTGTTCTCCAATTGACTGATGACACGGATCACTAGCTGAGGGGCAATACATAGTAGACAAACAGTTTTGCTGGATTGTTACACTGCAAGATCCCCTAAATTTTTTCGGAGTTGACCTCCTTGGGTTTAGAATGGTTTTGACCTAGACTTCTTCTGAGAGTTTTCCCTAGAAAAGGCGGTGCTCTTGGCAGATAACATCTCTCCCAGACACTTCAGTTAGTACAGTACTGATTGCGACATAAACAACTAGTTAAAAAGTGTCAATTGTTGCCAAAAGTTTTTCTTGAAATTTCTTGCTAAAGTAAAAAAAAATTAATTACTTTCAAAACTTTGCTGTACTTTTACAAGGTCCATCAACAAAATCCATTGCTCAACGTTCTAAAACACGCTAGTCTTTTCACCAGACATTGTATCTACCAACACTTGCTTCTAAAGCTCCAAAACAGCCTTTCTTGTACAGTTTCCAAAACCTATAAACCCAAATTCGACCCACATGTCCAATTCGAACCATCCAGAGTACTAAAACGCCAAGATGTTGCGACATTTGGCGCATTTATGAACCCTCCGAATTCGGTCTCCGAATCAGCTGACTGTCTCTCGAGTAATAGCCGCCATAAATACAGTAATTACGGGCTCTCTTCCGATTGATAGATTGTCTCAGCCTCCCCGTCATAAAAGATAATTTACAGGAACTACATTGCTGCCCTACAGCGAATGCTCCAGACTGGCTGTCAGCCTACCCCTCTGGAATATGCTCATCAGCTCTCGGTCGGACTCTCCCAGACCACAACAAACATGTTAGCTAACCTCCTCCAGGTCCAGCCTCGACTTCTTCTGCCTCTTTCTCAGCAGTCTCCTCCTCAATTCTCCGGCTCTCAGTCCTTCCCCTCTCCTCCCGAAATGTCTCCCTTTCCCATGTATTACGACCAGGTATCTCCCTCCTCATCTTTCGAGAACTATTCCCAGTACTATCCCACTCATCATTAGTCTGTCTTCTAATTGTTCTCTTGCGGGTCTATGCTAGTCGATTAACACATACATTTTTCAGTTTATCAATTTTTCAAAGTCAAATCTGTCGCATAATATATTGACTCTGGACGTGGGGTAATTGGAGCAATTAAATCATCACCGAGAACGGTGGAGCCACAGAATATGAACAAGCGACACCTGGACTCTCATAAACACGTAATTAACACGGGGGAGATCTTAGAAATGAAGAAAAAGCGGGGAAAGAAGAGAAAGAGGCTACTCGAGGACGGAGCCGATTCCAAGTCCTGTGCGTCCGATGCTGACCATGTCGATTTTGCCGGCGTTTTGGGTCTAAAAATGCCTCTATTTAGAAACGAAGATGGTACATCTATTTGGGCTTCTATTTCCAACTTTTTTTAGCAACTAACTACGAAAAGAGGTTGCTTGTTTGCTCGTATAAAATCATCGCAACGACAAAAGGTTTAAAAAAAGCAGATCGGACAAGTGCTACCTTGGCATGATGAATGAAGTGAAGAATAGCGTAGAAAAGATTGACAGATCCTTTTGTGATCGATGTCCTCATCGGGATACGACCGCCCTCGGTCACGTAGACAAAATCGAAGTGTGGAGGCGTCGTACTGGTCTGAAATATCAAAACCTTTTCAAACTGAAAAAAAACTCGTACCAAGTGAAGATAGAAACTTCCAGCAGCGGAATGAAGGACTGTGGGCTTGGTTGTGACTGTGTAGATGGCTGTGAAGGGTTTGTTCAGTCTAAAAAATTTTTGATCGAAGAGCTCAAAGAAAACTCACAAAGAAGTTCCAACAAGCGGATTGGAAGTGAGCTGATAGTCCATGAAGACGGAGAAAAGATTGAAAAGGAGCTCAGCGTCGGTCGGCAGCCCGTCGTGCCAGCGTTTTCGCGAAATTCGACAGTTGATCGATGCCGTCTTCTCCTCTGGTTCCGAGCCACCGGCATTCCAATTGTAGTTGACCATGAAGGGGTCGATGGACAGCTCGTTGATTCTCGAAACAAGATATGCCTGATTAGAATGAACAGAGATGAAAGGAAGAATGAATGGGAGCAGTGTTGTTCGAAGAGAATCCCGGGACGACAGGGCACTTTTCAAAGCTTCGACGGAAGAAACGCCGATTCTGAGCGGAGGATTTGCGTGTTCTTTCTCCAAGACAATATTCGTCTTTTTGATATGGTCGCGAAGTGGCACGAGGATCGATTTGACCATCCAGGCTCGCAATTTGTGCTCCGACTTTGAGAGGTCGATTTCCTCCAGAGATCCTGTGGATTCAGTGTCGGCGATGGAATGGGAGCCGAGTTGTGGCGTCGGGGAGGAGTGACTGCTACGACGACGACGGTCAATGATGGAGTCACGACGCAACATTGGCGATCCGGCAGCCTTTTTGGGTTCTTTTGCTGCCATAAGAGCTGTTCTGAGTTGGGCCAGGGCATCGGCATCATTTTCAGCGGCTCCGAGAGTAGACAGATGGACACGCCGGTCGGTGGGAAGGCGCAAAACTGAAAAAATAGGTTACTTTTGAAGACGACGGAAGTACGCTCTATAATTTTGTATGCACGATATCTTATTTGTTAACTTCTTCCAATATGCAAAGTTACTCGAAACTTGATACGTGGGAAACATTTCACGTTTTGTAGAAAACTCTCACCCGAAACATTCTCCTTGTTTTCCGTCCTCTCGGCATTTTTTTCTGAGATCTGGTACGGTTTTCTGTCTCCACCGCTCAGATCGAGCATGTTGAAATAGGTGAAAGATCCGCCGAGAGCTGACGAGCTCGAGACATCGAGGAATGACTGCTCCGATCTGAAGAAATTAGTACAAAACTTTATGAAAATGCTTACTCCTTTCGAAGATATCGATCCAGCTGTTCTCTCGTATGAATACTGTCGACCGGCTTCGAGTGAGGTGTCGATTTGCCAAGCGGAGAGCCAATATATCCGGCGAGTATGTCCGACGTGTTTATGGACGAGTCTCTGAGCGGGCTTTTCGCACTTCCCGTGTTTATACTTTGTCCAAACGCCGATTTTTCTGATGGTGTTCCGAATTGAATATCCTCGACCCAGGATTTGTTCGATCGTCGCGATACAGCGGACTCGTTTAGGTTCGGTGAGCAATAATTCGGCTTCTGTTGAGGCGAAGTGACTAAAATGTGTTCGTTTTCTAATATAAAAGAACTTGCCTTTAGGAAGAAAGGCTGAAAATAGTTCCGGGGTTCCGAATATCATCGAAACTGCCAGATAGATAAGAGCGGCTAACACATAGACCACGAGACCGCATTCACACCAGTAGATAATGTCGTCCGGTACGAACGGCAATATCCGCGAGCCGAAAAATCCTTTGAATAGGAACGTCTGAATTTATCAAGCTAAAAAGGAGAAACCAGGACAAACCTCTGTTGATACGACGAGAAGAGCTGTACTCCAAGCTGTCAGACTGCCTTTTAGGCGACGCGTCCTGTCCAGATTGATTTTCTTCTGTCGTTGTGTCGCTCGTGCCTCTGGCGAATACGGCACTTCGGCCATTTTCTGAAAAACGATGTTATATTCGAAAAAAGGTGAGATAAATGCGAATTTTGAAAGTTTCGAAAGCGAAAGGTAGTCTGAGCCGGCGTCCTGACACGCTATTCAAATTGCATCAAAGAACTACGCTCTAGCTAACTTTATTGACTAACTGTTCGAGTTATTTCAAAACATTTACTTTTGAACTCCATTTCCTCGGGATATTTTTTTTCAGCGGGTAAGTCACAAGAATTGATTCGAATACGAAACAAATACAGGTAAAATGCGTGTTAGGAGGTAGCCAGCTATGGAGATCCCTTATCGCTACAACAATGGCAAAATATCGCCTTCGCTGACTTTTCTCGGTGAAGATTCGACGGAAAGGAGGTCTTCCCTATCCGTAAGCAATAAATTTACATAAACAAGTTCAAATTCAAGCTCCCAGTAGCTCAAGCAGACAAAATTGTAGAACTACACGATCCGATTGATGCCGTTAGTTGCAACAAACATCAGGACAGAATCGTTTGTGCTGGAAGTCGAGGTGTTCTTCGGGTTTTCAAGATCACGGATCGTATAATTCCTGAGCTTGACCTCAAAAAAGTGGCTGCCAAAAACAAAAACCGTACACCACTTCTGTACTCGCCAAGTAATGTAGCCTGGAGCAAGCTTCGGGACGATCTCATAGCCACAACCTCGACTATTGGAGCTGTGGTCTTGTGGAATATCGATCATCAAAGAACTGGTAGGTTATGACTTATTGTTCGACTTTTTGCGATAGTTTCGTAGTTTTTCCCGTAAAGAAAGAGTAATTAGGAAGCAAAAACAGGAAAATGAAAAAAAAAAGGAATGAATCGCTATAGAAGTTAAAAGAAGGTGCGTTGGAAACGGTTAGCTTGTTTTTGATGTTAGCTTAGAAAATATGATTGTTTTCAAGCAACATTTTTTTTAAGCAACATTTGTGAAGAACATGAAAACAATTAGGAAAATGCAACGAAAAGAAGAGAAAGTGGTCAGAAAAGTGGAGAGGAAAAAATATATTGAAACAGAACTTTACGCTGGCTAAGATTACTGTATCTCCAAGGCGCTTATTTGAATTGAGAATATCCTGAAGTTTGTTCTGACATCCTGAAACGCATCCACAAAATTACTTATGCGAAATCTAAACAAAACCTTTCCAGAAATTCACTGGAAAGCACATACTCGTTCGGCAACTGTGGTAAGATTTCATCGCTACAACGAAAACATTCTGATGAGTGGATCCAAAGATGGTTGCATCGTCTACGACAGCCGAGATGCAAAACCTGCTATTGAATTCAGGTAAGAAAAACACCGAAACATGCGTAATTTCATTTTCAGAAAAGGAATCCAAGTAACAGTCCGTGATCTGACTTTTAGTCTGGTCGAAGGCGATGAACACACCTTCCTGTCAGCCGACGACGGTGGAATAGTCAAGGTCTGGGACCTCAGGAACAACGATAAGTAAGTTCGAAACACAAAATATCAGTTTCTTTCTTCAGACCCTGTTACTCTCGTACACTTCACGACGGATACATTTCCTGTATTCAGTCTCATCCCAGACGACCCTATGAAGTTGCATCAGGTGGTGGTAGAGACAAACATGTAAAGGTAAGACACTTTTTGACTGAAAAGCTGATACGTACAAGAAAATGAGTCAAGGAAGGTCTCCAATTTTGTTTGGCACAGACTCTAACTCCGTTCAGATCTGGAATTGGAAGATGAACAGTACGCGCACCAAACTTGTAGAGACGTATGCTCCAGTCGGCCGGATCAATTGGAGACCAGACAACGAGTTTCAGTTTGCCACTTGTGCAGGTTTTCGTCTCTTCATGATTGTTCTAAGACTCTCAATTTAGTCTTTACTGACGTCTCTGTCCAAGTCTGGGACACTCGTCGTCCCCATCTGCCCATGGTCAGCTACCCTGGACACAAGGACAGTACTACTGGTTGAGTTTCTTTGGGTTCCGTACAAAAAAGAATTCAGACGTCTTCTGGAGCAGATTTGACCCTCATCGGTTTGTTTCTGTTGGTAAGGACGGTCTGGCTATTCTGCACAATGTGAGTGAGGGCGACTGGACCGTTGACCATCTTTGTGATACTCAAATTGATCTCGCCCCGGATGGACTAATGGTTATTGGAGGTATATATGCTGTCGATTCAGGGAATTAATTTTTATAGTGAACTCGGAGAATGAGATGAAGAAAAAGCCGAAATGGGAGCTGGGAGCGGATTACATGCAGCTGAATAAGGTAGCTCTCATCTTATGTTTTCCGGGACTTTCTCCATAGAATCAGCGTTAGTCAAATGATTACAGGGCGGAACGGAGCGTCGACGAGAAGCCGTGGCCAGACATCTGGAGAAGAGAAGTCTGACTGGAAATTTGCCCGTCTACGAACCATTCAGTCACTTCGTCAGGAGTGAAGTAGTGGTCGGAGTTCCGTCAGCCGCCCAGTACTGTCTCTCCAGCAGATTGTTCGAGAAATACGCCAGATTGTACGTCCTTACCGTTCAAAACGTGCTATAATGTTTAGTTGGTTGATGGGAGGAAAGTCTATCGTGGAAATGTGCGAGTACAACGCCGTCGTTTGTGCTCATCAAAACGACGAGGTTCGGGAGAGGACTTGGAGATATGTGGCCGGACTGATGGAAGAGGCAGGATTTCAAGAACAGTACGACAAAGAAAAAGAAGAGGAGAAGATCAAAACGGAGAAGAAGTGGAGACGGTAAGTACATTCAAAAATACTTTAGTAGGCTTTATGGACAATACTGGATTATAGATAGTTTAGATATTCTCGTGTTTTTAGCTACATCACGAACCACGAGAGTGCTGGAACTATGCCTTTTTTACCCCCAGAACCCAAGCCAGATCTTCCTTTTGCCTTTCTCAAGCCCATTAGTGACGTTCATCTGCGAGACGGACCACATGATATTGGGAAGAAGGACAGCAAAGCTTTCCAGTTTTTGGCCAGTCTGGATGTGGACCACGAGTTCGTAGGGACGGATGCAAATATGCTGAAGAGGTAAGGAATACTCGGAAAAGCAGTAAACCTTCTGATTGCAGTGAAGAACCACACGGAGACGAGTTCTGTGGCCTACCAGAGGAAGCCTTTGGAATGAAGAGATACTTCCAAGATTTATCCTCTACCTCGTTGACAGAGAAGAACTGTAAGTTTTTAGCACAAAACCAATTCACAGCCGACTTTCAGCCTGGAGAACCAAAGAAGCCCGAGACGCTTTTACTCCAATCAGTCTTCTCATCAAAGCCCTCCACTTTATCGCCCACCAAGGAGATGTCCAGTTGTGTGCCTCGATCGCCACCGTGGCTGGTCACAAGTTAGCCGAAGATTTGTCCGATTTCTTTATCGAAGCCTGGGTTCAGTCCTACATGGACATGCTCTACAGACTAGAGATGTACGAACCTATAGCCGCTTTGAGAAAGTTCACCTGTGTCAAAAGGCTCAGTGATGAAGGAAATGAGGGCATCTTTGTGCGGCCTCTTATCACTCATGCTCGAGAAAACCCGGCCTGGGGAGATCCGGTACTCATGAAGTCTGATGACCCTCCTCCCGGATATATTCTCTGTACGGGGAAGCTGAAGAATGGAAACTGTGAGAAGTGCGCCGAGCCGATCCAACCAATCTGTGTTACTTGCGACCAGATCATCGAAGGAGTCGTGTTCAATTGTGAGAGATGCAATCACAATATGCATCTAGATCACGCCTTTGCATGGTTCAGGGTCGGTATTTTGTCTAGATTACATAGACAGAAACTTTCAGACAAGAGTCGAATTGGTGGACCTTAGCAATTTTGAGAGACCGGGAGAGACGATTTTGGAAAGAAGATCACGACTGATGAGCGACGAGGAGACAGAAATCATTGACAGATCGTGAGACTTACAATTAGAAAAAAGGCAGTATAAAACTCTGTTTAGGCAACACAAATGTCCAGTTCCGGGATGTCGCTGCAAATGTCTGGAAGAGGACGAAGACGAGACGAGCGAACAACTGGCGATGGAGGATGAGACGGCGGGGAAAGTAGAGTGGGAGAGTCTTGCTTTGTACAAGGCGAGTTCATTGAATATTTTCTCCGTGTATCTATAGGGAAGAGACTTCTATCGCTGGGTAATCATCCAATTGCCAATCTTCTGAACTCTGTTCGGGGCAGTCTTCTATTTATCACAACTTATGTCATTCAAAGTCCTATTCCAGACACAGCACATCGAAAACAAGCACAAAAAGAAGAAGGATAAAATGAAAAAGATCGAGAAAAGAATCAGGAGAAAACTGAACCTCTCCGAAAAGTTCGAAATTGTCTTCTCCCATGCCACCTACGATTTTGAACCGGAAGAGGTAAGTCCTAATTTTTCACTCATACATGCTGGATTTAGAAACATAAAAAGGCTCTCGAAACTTTGAAAGCTGCAGTCCAGACACCAGAAGAAAAGCAGCTATTCTCAATAGTCAAGAGTTGTCTGGCTATTCCTCCAGAATTCCGTGACAAAGTTCGACAAGAAGTCTTTGGGTTACCGTCAGAGGACGAGGAAGAGGATAGCGATATTCCCCTGGTGGTCCGTTTCGGTTTGACTACAATGGAAAAAGTTCGAGAGAAGCAAGGAGAAAGTCCAACAAATATTCGTAAAGAGAAACGGAAAGAACTGAAGAGAATCGGAGAAGAAAGAACGAGAGAAGCCACAGAACATTGGCACAGAGTGTGGGAAAAGAAGCCACAACTTCTGAAGACGACGACAAGACAGGAGTTTTTCTCTGACAGAGAAAGGGAGATTGACGACTACAGAATGCAGAAGGCGCCGCAATGTGTAAGTTTTGGGACAGTGATCAACTAGATTGTGTGAGTTTTCAGGACGTCATCCGTTGCATTTCCTGGGGACTGATTCAACGACTCTACCGTGTCGAACGAAGGCGAGAACAGAGGAGGATTGAAAAAGCACAAGAGAATGAGAAAAAGTTCCAGAAGATTCTAGCAGATGTCGAAGAGAAGAAAAAGCCAGACGTTATGAGAAAATTTTTAGCCTCTATGAAGGAGCAGAACTTGTGAGTGACTATTCTTTACTTTTGTACCGGAAAATTCAGAAAAGAGCAGAGATCTGCGAATAAGTTCAAGGATATGATGAAGAACATCACTATGCACATGTCTGGAATGGTCAACTTCATCTCAATGAGGGTCAACGTGAGTAAAGTAACTTTTCCAGAGAATAATCTTTAGCCCTGTTTCGTCAAAAAACATGGTCGTCTGGCTTTCCGTGGCTCGCAAAAAGCACGACATTGTCTGGATTGGAACGAGAACATATCAAAAGTGTACAGAATAAGTTGCTTCGAGATCAGGGAGCGGACCGACAAACCCGAACCATACTATCCTTCTCGTCCAGAACCGACAGATCTGGTTCCAAATACACACGATGAGCTGGTAAGAGCTTGTAAAATCAACGCTGCACGAGCAGCAACAACAAGAACGACAGCTTCTTCGAGTGGAACGCCGAGAACAACTGTGGATTACCAAATTTAGGTTGCATTTTTTGAATTCCCGCTGAATTTATCGACCGCTGTAGCGCGACAAGTCAAATGGTTCAAAAATTTTTTTTGTCAAATTGTGCTTTTTTTTCCTCGTTATTTTGCTCAATTCACAACGTGTATACTAATGCCTGCTATATTTCCAAGTCTGTAAAACAAAAAATACGGGTAATTTGTTCATAAATCGTTGTTACCTAACCTTCTTGTACAAGACACCTGGTTTCAAGCCTTTTCTACCTCTTCCCGATTCAGTTATGCATCTTTTACGCCGTGTTTCAGATTCAGGCTTATCGTGTATGCTAGCATTGAGAGCTGTCGTCAGGGCCGCTGCACCCGCAGCTAAGAGATCGTGAGTTTTAATCTTTTTCCTAAACAAAAGCCTGGTGCGATGCTTTATTATCAGTTACTGTTCGGATGTTATATTTTGCTTCGATCGTTCACCTTCAAATGGGCACGAGGCTGTTACTTTCCCACTCTTGAATGATATCCCACATCGTCACTTCGAGATTCGGTTTCTTGAAGAAGGTCACGAGATCCTTGCTCTCGAACGGATCACACGGAGACCAACAGACGACGACCTTGTCCAGCTTCAGTGCTCCTGGGCTGCGTGTGATGACAACATTGAAGCTTTTGCCGGGCGAGAGTCGATGAAAGACTGGTGTTATGATGAACAGCTTGTTGTCAGAACATTTGATCTTGAGAGCGATGTGCGTCGTCGAATTGTTCGTCAAACTGATCGTCTGCTGTCCTCCGGCCTCCGTCCAGTTGCAGACATTCTTGCTCAAGATCAACGGCGGTCTGAGGTCCCCATTGTATTCCTCCTTATTCACAGGCACCGTCTTCTGTGTCTCGTCTTCCTGCACAAACTCCACTTTCACACTTTTCTTCTCCTCGAAATCCTTTTCCACACCCGAGTCTCCAAAATCTGCTGGCTTCTGTTCGGAAATCGAGGCCAGATTCCTGCCCGCAGCTTGCGAATTCGAACTGTTGTCTGACCGCTGCGTGGTCGTCGACTTCTGTTTCGACGTCGATTTGGCGCATCCGAGCAGTAGAACCGCCGCAGCTATCGAATAGAGGGCGACAGCAAGCATAGTTGTATGTAGTCCAAAATACTTACTAAATTACCTAACGGATTACTGAAACATAACTTTTTACATCAAAAATAACTTTTTCATCAGAAAACTTTCTAATTGCATCAATTACAGGGTTCCGATCGTAGTTTTCGCATCAGCAGCCAGTGCTTACAGTGTCCGACTGCGGATAGCGAGATGTGAAGCCGAAGCAGCCGATCCGTGGCTTTTAGTGCCTCAAGTAGGTCTTTTTCTAACCCCTGTCCTCCAAATTTCAGAAGAATATATCAAAACAGTCAACGTTAGCTCTAATAACATCTTCTCCAGTCAATTTTGTTATTTACGCGTGGACTACATGTCGAAAACTTGTTAGGTTTGTTCATTTCTTTGTGTTTTTGCAGGCAAAACAAATTCCAGGTGTATTTCGTTGTTTCTCCGGTTCTTCCCTCTTTTTGTCACATATCCGCTTGCGATACGAGGCTCAGCTCTAGAACAATTCTGGTGGAAATGGCTGCTATTTACTGTCAGAGTTGGTCACTTCCATTTTGTGTGAAAAAAAGGATGTATAGAGCAGTGGACCAACAGTACTAAAACTAGGACAATGGGCCAGCACTAGGAGAGACATTTTCACCAAAGAATTCTGTGATAAGGTGGGATTTTGCCCAATTTTCTTTTGACAATAATTTCAGCTATGTATTTTACACACAAAGACGAAGCATCAGCGGCTGTTCCGCGAGAAGAAGGCCGTTATCGACGAGCTTTTTGGCAGAGGATTCTACAGAAAGCACGCAAAGAAGGTCTTTGCCCACATTGAGCCCTATTCCATTGGATCTGGCTGCATTGCACAGGTATTATGCTTGCTACTACTCTACAAAATCACGTCTAGGTCTACAAAGTGACTGTAAATGTGGACGAGCTTGAGAAAGCCACCGGCATGCACTATGAACGTCTAGCCGGACGGAAAACGGCCGAAATTGCCATCAAAGTCGCCGACAAGCGTGTGGATTCCCAAATCGAGCTGGATCTTTCGATTATTCGGTCCGCGGCCTATGTTTTTACACGAGTAAGCACTGAACTGATTATTTTACACAAATTTTCAGTTGATGCCCAGTCTTTGCCTTGTGGATCCAATGGGCGCCCTAGAACAGTTTGAAATGGTCCTTCGGAGACAGGTCGATCTGAGAAATGAGGCCAAAGCGATGATTGTATGCTTTTTTCGCTAAATTTATCTCATAATGATCAGAAATTCGCGGAAAACTTCGATCCCGCTAAGTCTGGGATCCGTTTCCCCATGGTCTTGCGGTATACGAAGAACATTTTGGCCGAGACGTTCGAAGAAGGAATTTATATCAATCGTCTCGTGGCTGACGAAGAAAATCCAGAGCTGAAAAGCCGTCAATCGCCAGCAGTTCGTCGAAGAATTGCCCTTCTCGGAGCCAGGGCCCTGCTCAAAATGATCTTTGTCGACAATTTCGTTCATGGAGACCTTCATCCAGGAAATATTCTGATCAGGTTCGATTTTTTGAACCTACTAAATGAAGGTTGTCAGATTCAACGACGACGTGGGCACTCTTCCGGGAGTGCATGTGGCTCCACCTCCGGAAAGCCTTGCGATCCGGATAGTCGACAAAATCCGCGGCTTGATCGGCTGGAGAACGGCTCCGATGATCCGATTCACGGACTCGCCATTTATGCAAGATGAGCCCACACTGGTGCTGCTGGATACTGGAATTGCTGTTTCCGAGACGCCGGAAAAACTGGCCAATTTGAAGTCGCTGTTCAGATGTATTGTCGAGCGAAAAGTGAGCTCATTTCAACCTAATCTAAGCACTTCATTTCAATTTTACGTAAACTCATTCAATAATTTTTATTTCCAGGGCTACGAGGCAGGAAAACTGCTGCTCACGCATTCTCCGAAACACAACTGTATCGATCCAGACGGCTTCTGTAAAGAAGTTGAAATTCTCGTCGAAAAGGCCCTCTCCGAGAGATCTCTTCGAAAAGTATGCCAATTTTTCAGTCCAAAATATTCGAAATTAAGCTCAACATCTCGGGCCTGCTCTCTGAAATGTTTTCGATCGTGGCCGACCATCAGGTGTCTCTCGACTCTTCCTTCACCACAGTCATTCTCTCCGTGATGGTTCTAGAAGGCTTCGGACGGTCCCTCGATCCGGATCTTGATCTCTTTCATTGCGCTAGGCCTTACCTTCTTAACGTCATGTTCTAGGGTCCTGTACATATACGAGTAGTTAGAAGAATCTGATAAAAACGGTGCAGAAAAAGAGTGCCTAAAACAGTTGTACTAGTCAGAAAAGTGGGTTGACTGTACCCAAAATTATCTTTTGCATGATCAGAAATTACGTTGTGATATTAGTAAATTTCTATTTCGTGACGTATGTTGTGTGCAGTGACAGCATGGTGTTGTCAGCAAAAGATCCAACAAAATCAGTAGTAGGATGTCTTTCCATCCGCCCCTCCGTCCCGAGACGAAACCCACGGGTCCGAAGGAATGGTACGAGGAATTTCTCGAGAAGGACGAGATTCTTCTCTACGTGACAGCTACGCTGGGAGTGATTCTTCCCGGAATTGTCTACCTCATCTATCAGCGAGTTCATGCTTTTTATTTGAGATATGCTGCGGTGAGTTGGATAAAACTAGTTTTCAAGAGAAGTTATAGAAAAAGGAAGCGGAGAGAAGAGCTGAAGAGACGGCCAAGTGTGAAATTGTGATTTTGAGTCTTGGAGGCGAAGAAGGACCGGCCAAGCAATTCAGCAAAGATGTGGTTGGTTTTGTCAAAAAGGAGACCACAGTGGCTCCAAAAGAATGGACTCTGGACACCTTCAAACCGAGTCAGCTGATGACTTTTAGGGTAAGAGAATACTTCTTAGAAGATCAAGTGAATCTTCCTCAAACCTTGCGTAAGAAGATGTCTTGAATCTTAGAAAATCGGGTTGTTTGCTACCAAAGAAAAGACTTTTTTAGGGAGTGATAGCCTTTGTTGCTGACCCCAACAGCGACGACGATTCCGCTTGGCTGTTGGATTGGATGGAAGAGGTGGCTGCGGACGGCAAGACGAAGAAAAAGGCCAAGTTTGAAGATGTCCGATTCTCAGTTGTTGGTTTCTCGGAAAAGGGACAGAAAGAGGAAAAGGCTGCGAAGATAAGTCTAATAAATACTAGAGAAAATAAACTGATTCAGGTGGCGAAGAGCATCACGAGAAGAATGAAGATTTTGGGATCAAAACAGCTACTTCCCGCTGCTCTTTTCCAAGGTATGTATTGGAAAAGCTTTTTAAAAAAATCGCTAGTTATGTGACCTTTTTTGAATCGCCTCAGATTGTCACATTGTTGCACACAAACTTTTCGAAAGAGCCTACAGATAACCACAGGGTCGTAGGTAGAAATGAAGTGTCGCATCTATTCCTTTCAGCTCCACTAAACAACAAAATCTTGCAACAGTGGTGTGACATGTTCCTCGACGAGGTCGAGAAGAGCCTCGGAGCTGAATCTTCAGCCGAAGAAGAAGCCGCAACCTCTGAGAGCGAGCTGGAAGACGACGATGGAAGGGAAATGAAGAAAACTTTGTAAAAACTACCTCAAGCAAAATTATTTATTCTGTGCCAAATATTCTCTGAATTTTTTCTTCTTCTCCTTGATGTGTTCACAGCTATGATCTTTCCCTTCCGCTATTTATATCGTATCCTGAATCTTGCCAGTAATAAAATTAATCTTGTAGCAAACCGTCATTTTCCTTCCCATCGTCTCAATAGGAAGAGCTATTGAGGCAACAGCTCCTAGCAAGGCAGCAGTTCCATAGACTCCTATTGGTAGAGACAAGGACTGTCCAGAGAGGACCTGAAGTCTCTTTCTTGGGGACTACTGAACCGATAAACTAGTGGAATAAGCACAGAAGCTCGTTAATGTTTTGAGTATCCAGTCAAAATGGAATAGACAAAGTACCTGAGCAACAAACGGCGTAACAATGGCTCCGAGTCTAGCCATAGCTGAAGCTGCTCCCAGTCCTGCCGCCCTCAGTTTTGTCGGATAGACTTCCGGAGTGTAGACGTAAGCGCACTGGAAGGCTCCGGAAATAAACGCTCTTGCTATGAAGACCATTGAGGTTACGGTAAGTCTAGACAATACAATTTGTTCAAGACAACAAGTATCTCGATACCTGTCCAGACAGAACAGGAGCAAGTAGGTGAAGAGGGCGAAGACACCAAATTCTATAGCCATCGTCTTTTTCCTTCCCATCCATTCGATGATGAAGACAGTCACGATGAGACCAGGGAATTCGGCCATAGTTGCAGAGAGGAGATGGAAGTAGTCATCTCTGGTCAACGGCTGACAGCCTGTGGCCATTGTGGCGTTGGAAGAAAATCCGCCGTGACATTCGTCGTGGGATTGGAAGAGAACAGTGGTGAACAAGACGGAGCCGTAGTAGGAGAAGGCGTTGGCAGCCCTAATTGAAATGTTAATTGATTTCTTTTGACCTACCAGATAAACCAGAGAAGAAGGGTAGTCTTTCTGTACTCGGGACTCAGGAGAGATGCAGAAACTAGTTCTCCTCCTGGTTGGATGTTCCTGGCTCCAACCAAAGTTCCTTTGGGTAGTTGAACACGATTCTCTCTGGCTGCTCTCTGGAGCGTGGCCAGCGCCTTATCGGTCTGACCTGTGGCGACATGGAAACGGGCAGATTCAGGTAACCACTGAAAGGGACGAGTTAAACGTTACTTGTACTCTCACTCACCATAGCCAGGAGCGAGAAGATTCCCAAAGGAACTGCTGACAACAAGACCAGGATCCTCCATCCATATGGAGCAACAAAGTAGGCCAGAAGAGCTTCAAAGGCAGCTCCGACTGCCCAGAAGGCTTCGATGAGAACGACGCATTTTGCTCGAGAAGCTACTGGCAAAAATTCAGCGTATAAGGTGACACTGAAAAAGATTTTTCAATGGCAGAACAAGTAACTCGCGATTGAGGGACGCCACCTATTCCGAAACCAGTCAGGCCTCTGAAGAGAAGCAATAAATAGAAGGTTGGGGAGAAGGCACTCAAAGCTCCGACAGCAAAGGCCATGGCTGCACAGGATCGTAGTCCAACTGCTCTTCCAAAACGGTCGCAGAGTTTACCCCAGAAGGTTGAAGACAGCATCATTCCGGAGAAGACACATGTCGTGACGAGAGCCTGTTCAACTGGAGAAATTCCAAATTCGCAGACGAGGGAAGGAGAGAGTAACGACAGGAGCATCATTTCCATTGCGTCCGCCATCTCAAAACTTGGATTTTAACTTTTCTGAATTCCCTCACCCATGCCAATCCAGTCAAAAGACTCAGTTTGACTTGGAACCGACCAAATCCCAATGCTTCGACCGCCTCATCCACTGTAAAAGAGGCAAGAGTCTCAGACGCTCGTCTCTGATCAGTCGGCGTTTCGAAAGTCGTACTATCGTCAATTGAAGAGTACTGGACAGACAGATCTTGCCCGACGTGTCGCAGCCTAAAACAATTTATTCCAGTAGGGACGGAGACAGTAGCGGACAGGAACAGCGAATGCACGTTCTGACCCTGGTGGGATAGAGAAATTAAAGGATCTGAACAGAACAGACATGTACTCACTCGCTGATCAGACTCTGAGGAGTGAGATGAGAATACGCTTCTGTCAGATCAGCTGCTTCCAGAACCTCCACAAGGATGGCCTTGTCTCCCATCTTTACGATTCAACTATTTCTATCTTTCGGCCTAGGTTTTTTTTAGTTTGAAGTTCAAATATGGCAACAAGAGATTCGAGGAGAAAAGAGAGGGACACAAAAGGAGGGAGAAAAGCGGTGCGAGAGGAGGAGGCAATAAGTGGGTGGAAATTGGTAGGGTTCAGTAAACAATGTGGAACAATTTTGAAGGAAAATTGGTCAAAGTTCCAACGTCTAAATTCAGAAGGAATATTTATGGAGAGTAAATGATATCAGTCCCCTAGGCGAAAAAAGTAATGCAGTACAATAACTGTTTATGGGCTCTCTCGCTCTGGAGACAGAAACCAGGCTCAAAGCACACTGATTCACACTGTTTGCTCAGAGACAAACTGACTGTCTGGGTCTTCTTGAGACGGAAAATATAGGTTGAAATACTGAAAAAGAAACAAACAATTAGGCGCTTTATAATTACGAATCGGCCCGTTTTGGGTGCTCTGCCGGGAGAATCGATCCCAGTCTCTTGCGCTCACATAGAACGGGGGAAAATCCGTGGTCGTTTTCCTCTCTCGGCGGAGCGTGCGAAATGAACAAACAAAACATGAAATGACGCGAGGAAAAAGGGAATAGGAAGGATAAGAACTGTAGGAAAGATTAACTTGGTCTATCCATATATCTGTCTGTCTGTGTATGGCTGAGAGTTCTATGATTACATTATGTAGCAAGTACACAAGATGGAAGATTGTAATAAGAGGTGAGGAGAGTATATTGAGAGAGTATTAAGATAGGGGAAGGAAATGCACTGGTAACAGCGATGGCTCTCGCCTGAATCTGGGAGCGGCTTGCTTATATAATTTAAAAGCTAGCTTTGAACTCCTACAAGAACATAGCTAGCAAACTACAGCAATCATGAGAAAACTATTTTTTTGTGGAAATTTGACTGACAGAGAGACATCATTTCACCACCCCCATAACTGATTTCGTCTTGCAAGTTCTCAAAGAAACAATAGGAAAAACAAATCTATTTTTTGAATAGATAACAAAACGGTATTACAGAAAAAAGAGAGTTTCAGAGACCAGAATTTGTCGAAGAAGACGAGAAGACGGTCTTCTACTTGGGGAAATGTCGAAGAAGCACCTGAAAATAGACAATTTATTGATTCCTCTTCTTTCGTGTTTCCTTCCAGCTAGTTACTGTATCATCGCTCAAAAATGCAAGCTACGACAGTTTTTGATTACTTTATCTCCGAAAAGAAGTCGGAGTTTTTTCTAGAGTTCGAGAAAAAAGATAACTCACCACCGGGAACTGAACCCCGGTGTCGATAGGATGCGTGCAGACGATCTGGCTGCATAGCTGATCGTTTCGACGCGAACACTCAACTACGTAAGTGTGCATGTCGAGAGACGTGGTGACCAACGACTAAAAACAAGCAGTTACGAAAAAGGGAGAAAAGAAGAACTTACGCCAGTCACTTCGTATATTGTGGCAAGAACGTTGCTGGTTTCTTTCTGAAGAAGCGACATTGCCAGCCGGATTTGAGATGAACTGAGGTTCCAACGGCTGAAGGTCTCTTTGGCGAAGTTTCGAGTGATCGGAGCCCGAATGACGACGTTGGTGAACAGAGTCTGAGCTTCTTGGCCGACGGCTCGCAAGTCACCGATCTGAAATGACATAATTATAAAAATGATCATAAAAGACTTGCATTTTAAAGACGCTGATCGGATCAGCATGGAGACATTGAATGCGTTCTCCCAGAATAGAAGCAGCTCCGGTTTCAGCATCGTCGTTCGATTGATCGGTCTGGTCGTCAAGAGAAAGCGATGAGATCGAGTTTTGAGACAGGACAACTGTTGCTCCGACTGCGTTGGTTAGACAGGAAGAGAGTCGTCCGATTTGTCACTCAGCATAGATCGATTTTTGAGTCACCGGAACTGAGAGATCCGTTTGACTGGATTCGGGTTGAAGATCCAGATCTTTGCTTTCCTCTCCTTTGAGACGTTTGACTGGACTGTCCCGAGCTTCCTGTTGTCGCGTCTCTTCTCCCGATTGGAGTCCCATTCAGATCGACCAATCTCTGCGTAGTATTGTTCAGGGACCTTCATGCACTTTTAGGAAAATCGGTATGGGCCATGTTTTTCAGCACCTTTTAAAACCCTCTTCGCGGCGTAGATAGTGGAAGAACTGTTTACAATTGTTTCAAAATTATAGAGGCAGTCGTAAAAACCTCGTTTTACGAGACTTTAAAAAGATCAAACATGTCTAAAAGCCAATGGAAGATCCACCTACCAATTCTACATACTTCAAACACCTGAAACTCTTTATTTCGAGCGGTTTCAAAAGTGTCATTTTGTACTGAATTACGGGTAGGCACCAGTTTAAGCCGTGTAATTCGGTTCGGTGTCTCTGGCTCCTCCCTTCCCTCCCGAATAAAACTGACTTGGGAAACAAGTGTCCATTGTGAGTGCTGTCGACTCTTTCCTGCAGCAGCACGCGTAGAGCGGGTATTTCCTGTGTGGACATTAGCATGGTTGCATCTGCTGGTCCACTCCTGGCTGACAGCTTGTCCGCACAGCTGGCAATTATTTCTGGTACCTGGAAAAGCGGGTAGAATAAACAAAAAGACAGTAAGACAGAAACACAATGAGAAAAAGAAAACTCGTCGCTGGACTCAAAGAACGAAACGTTCGTGGAAGACGATTTGACGGATGAAAGTTCCGCGTTGACAGCGATGTCCAACAAGAGCAGATTGGAGGCGAGCTTCTCGGTAATAGTCGTTACCTTTGACATGAACAAAAACCAGAAAGACGCGACAAGCAATAGGTAGACAGAGGGACAGGAAGACTAATACGGAGACAGAAACAAATAACGAACCGAATACTTTGTCTCTTTTCCTCTTCAAAGGTTCCGTCTTATTGAGAGCATCGTTCTAAGTCCACGTGGCAGACTTGCTAGACTTGCTAAACGTGATCAACCGTAGCTGTCTTCGTTCCGAAGACGAGAGGGCACTCATTGCACCTGAAAAAGGTTAGTTTACAAAAACTCTGGTGATTGAATGTTAGCAATTAGCATTCAAGAGAGACTGTGAGGCTACAGTTCTCGAACAAAGTTTTCATTCATCAAACTGCAGACTCAAGAGCCCTCCAGGTGGTTAAGCGGACTGTTGAACCCCTGAAAGTTCGCTCTGATTAGTGTACTTTCTTCCAGAAAGAATGTAAAAACCGAGTACACGTCTTAAAGGAGTGAAAGGCAGAAAATCCAAAATAAAACTTACTGGTGGTGACTGAAGCGAAGACGTTGAACGGCAATGTGCCCCTCCAAAATATAGACATTGTCGAAGCTGGGGTTCCCGACGCATCTCACGCAACAGGATTTTCTGAAAGAAGAAAATTGTTCAAAAATTGTGAAACGGAAAACGCCACTCAGCGAAGGCGCCGATCTAAATAACAAATATTTTAAACGTAGACTCACATGTCAGCATTTCTGACTGTGGAGGCAAGGCAAATGACAAAAATTTCTTCCGCGGAATACCGTGGGTACAAAATTGTCTTTCCGCGTTCAGCGAAACACGGAAATTCTCCAGCTTCTTTTTCCGCGTATCCGTGGCTCATTTCCCAGCGGCTCGAACGAGTAGAAATGATGCGGAGAACGAAGAAACGGATAAATCGAAATGAAAATCACAATAGAATTGTCAAGAATCGCCTTGAAGCCGTTTTGCAATCTAACGAGAGAAAATATTCGTTAAAAACAACGAAATTTATTGAGAGAACCGAAGAAGAAAACGATTGAAAAGGCGAGAAAATTAGAGATAAATGTGAAATTTCAGCTCTTAAATTGCCTGATTGTGAGGGAAATTTTCGAAGTCGTTTTGGTGTCAAAAGGCTCAAAATTTGCCGATTTTTTTTTGGATGGAAACGAAATAAAATGAAAAGACAAAAAATTGTGAAAAACTCCCAAGTGATCTATACCCTTACATGGCTGGTCGTTCTAATATTACAAGCAGAGCACATGACATACCAGCCGTCTTTTGAAATATAGAGCTCAGGTTTCAATGCTAACGGTATGGACTGTGGGGCTCAGTTTCCTGATTTTGAGATAACCGAAGGTTTACAACCTTATAATCATTTAAAACGGACAACAATCGGTTGGTGATACAGTCAAGAAATTGTAGACAGTACAAACATCTCTCTACTACTAAAGCGCAATGGTGTCGGTGATAGACTCTGTTTATTTATGTTTGTTTGTCCATGGCAACGAACAAGTCAAGACAAGTTAGCTTTTCTTAGGATTAGATAGTTAGTTTTGAACTTAGAGTGGGAACGAGTAATCTAATGCTTGGACAACATTCTTCGCATTTCTGAGCGCCGCAGGCGCCAGGGCGGCGACAGCCGTCGTAGACGGCTGGTCCTCTCTTATTAAAACGCTAAAGGTACACGAAGTGTAATTTGAACTTTTCAACCGCTCTGCACTGTCAAAATGCGAATCTGACGGCAACTGTTTTATCGAAATTTTGTGAGGAATTCGGCTACCACGTCCGTTTTTCGAAATAATCCTTTTTTTGCTGTTTTCAAGTCCCCTTATGTTTGGCACTATGAAGCCGTAGGTAACAAGTTATATCTTGTCGAGAAATTAGACAACAATTAAGTTTTGAACTTCGAAAGTTGTAATACTGTTGTAGGGGTACGAAATGGGATACGACGTCGTCAGACGACAAAGTCGGCTGGTTTAGTTTGAAACGAAGGGGACTTGTTCGCTGTCCCTAGTGTACAACTTCTAACCAGTAGATCGATGTTCATAGTACTTTCCTCTTTTTAATTTTTTTTTCTGAAGAGGAAGTTGCTCCACTTGTTTTGTTGTTCAAAACTGCTGAGACTTGTTGCCTTCCACTGACATCCTCTGCATGGGTCCGCGATAACGACTTGTCCTATAAAATGCTGGGAGTGGACGGGTTGACAAGTCAATATGCTTCTTCTTCTCACATCCCTTCTATCTTTGTGCTTTGCTACTGGTAGTCGAATACAGTGTTCTCTAACTCTTTTTAGATATTCCATCCTTCGCCTCTCATCTGAATGGGGACAATCTTGTGGAGTATCTCAACTACAGACAGGACTCTTTCAAGGCGGAACATTGCAACTTCACAGAGGCTGAAATGCAAAACAAGGTTATGACTGGAATCTTTGCCAGGGAAACTAGACGGGGAGCGGAGTCTCCAAGACTTGACTGGATCTCGGAGAACTCTATTCCTGCCAGCTTCGATGCCCGTACTCAATGGCCCAACTGCAATTCGATCAAGACCATATACGATCAGTCGCAGTGCGGAAGCTGCTGGTCCTGGGTATGAGATTTCTCGACTGTTTCAGCAAACTTTTACAGTGTTCTGCTACGACCATGAGTGACAGGAGCTGCATCGCCAACTCTCAACAAGTTGAAATCTCGGCCGATGATATCCTCTCGTGCTGTACTTCATGTGGAAGCGGGTGAGTTGAGATGGACACCTATTAAATTTAAATGAGTTCAGATGCAATGGCGGCTGGCCGATCTCTGCCTTCAACTACTGGATTACCAATGGAGTGGTTACAGGCGGTGCTTACGGGTCGAATCATGGGTGTAAACCCTATGAGATTCCTCCCTGCTCTTCGAACTGTCCCCAGGGAGGATATTCTACCCCGTCGTGTAAGAGATCGTGTGAGGCCAGCTACAGTACCCCCTACGCTAACGATAAACACTTTGGTAAGAACTGAGAATAATGAATTAGGGATACTTTAGGCTCCGGACAAGCGTACTCTCTTCCCAATGGAGATGTGACCTCTATCCAGAAAGACATCATGGCTCATGGTCCAGTCAGTGCAACTTTCGACGTTTACGGAGACTTCTACCAGTACAGAAGCGGCATCTATGTGGTAGGGTTTCTTTTTAAAGACCCAGTAGACAATCTTCAGCACACCGGAGGACGATACTATGGTCGTCATTGTGTTCGAGTCGTCGGCTGGGGCGTTCAGAATGGAACTCCTTACTGGATTGTCGCCAACTCTTGGGGGTCAAGCTGGGGAGAGCAAGGCTTCTTCCGAATCATTCGCGGGACAAATGAGGCCAGCTTTGAGAGCAACATGGCCGCTGCTCTTCCGCATGCTTGAACTAATAATTTGTAATAAATCCTTAATAATTGACTATTTCGGTTAACAATTTGAATTTGAACAGTTTTCTGAGCCGAAATCTGAGAACTCGTACTGTTCTATTGTTCGGTTTCTGGCACAGTTGTTCATATTGCAACTGACTGTTTTGTTTGTCTTCCTCTCCAATTTCGCATTCCTAAACTAGTTTTAACACTCTCTGTTTGTTTACCCATAAATATTACCACTCGCCATGTTCCATTCACTCCCAAACATGCGGCTGTTTTCTATCGTAAGTGTGTTTCCTTCTGTGCCAAAACTTTTTAGCTCGTCTCTTCTTGTCTTTTGACCATCTCGCTGGCTCTGTTTGGAACTCCTTGCTCTTCCGAATTCGAAAAAAGATGTGGTCCCACCTCTGTCTGCTTCAACGAAACTTGTTTTGCCACTCCAAGAAAGTAATTCCTTGAATGAGAAAGTAAATAAGTGGATCTCTGAAAACTGTCTTTTGGAGTAGCCACTGTAATATCGTCAGATGGAGCGCGTGCTGATAAGAGAGGACAAAGAGTTTTTGAAAACTGGTTCGGCTCAAACATCAAGTTTTGCTGAAAGCTAAACGTTTCCTGTCACCAAGCTCAAGAATCTCTCTTCGCAATCGCCCTCTTCTTATCGTTTTTCTTTTATCTCCCCTCCGACCAGCTGCTACTGTCCACCAGACTCTCGATTTTTAGTCCGAAATGTTTAATCAGCTAAATATTAACCGCTTCCACGTCGTCTGCTTCCTCCTCTGGCAGATGGCTCTTTTCTTCTGCTGTCAGCAAATCTTCCCTGTAAGATTGTGGCATTTTCATTTAAGAAATGTTCTCCAGGTCTTTTACAATTATACCCCCACTCAAGAATGTCTGGATCCCGATTTCCAGTGGTCAAAAGAACAATGTTCTCTTTCCGAAAAGGAGCAATGCAGCGAGTTGAAAAATTGCACGCATGTGGTCACGAAACCGGCTATCTTCCGCTCCATGGTCCAGGATTTTGACCTCCTTTGTGAAAAAGCTTATGATGCCACCTGGGTAAGTGCCTTTGCTAGCGGTTATTCCCTGTTCAGGTGTCAACGATCCAATTTCTGGGGGTCCTTTTCGGGACCGTAACATACGGTCATTTGGGTGACTACTTTGGCAGAAAACCCGTCTCAATGTTTGGAATAATCGTCGGAATGGCTTTTGGGACGGCTAGTGGTGAGTTTAAAGAGTTTTGCTTACTTCTTTCTTTCCTTTCAGGGTTTGCTCCAAACTGGCAAGTCTTTGCTGCTTTCCGTTTTGTTGTCGGCACCAGTATAGCCTGTATTCTTGTCGTCTTTTACACTTATATTCTTGAGCTCATCCTGCCAGAACAGCGGGTCTTTTTGAGGTCATTCTTCAACTGGGTAGTTCTCTCAATCAATATGTCAGAAAAATCTGTTTCAGGGATACGCCCGAGTTGTTTTCACTTTCGTCTGTTGGCTCTGCGGATGGTGGCGGTCAGCAGCAATAGCAACCGCTCTTCTTCCTCTCCCTGTTGTTCCGCTCGTCATCTTTTTCTTCCCAGAGTCTCCCAAATGGTTTGTGTTTAGTAGTAAATGATTTATTTCTTAGGTATCAAACGAAAAGACGGTATGAAGATGCCCGTCGGGCCGAGAGTCAGATCAGAAAACTGGCCGGATTGAAGAGAATCGAGGGAGAGAGTCAACCTCTAGAAGCTGCGAATGTGGACACTCACGTCTACACAATGAAGGATCTTTTCCAAGAAAGACAACTGGGAATCCGGACAGTAATCCTAGCTACTCTCTGGTTCTGTACCAGGTACTTTCCAGCCCCCTCTCGTCGGAATCAAACTATTTTCAGTTTGTCAGCATTTGGAAGTGATCTAAACTCTGGTAACTTGGCTGGTAGCTTCTATGTGACTCAATTTGTTTCCGGTCTAGTAACGGCCTTTGCTAAGATTGTGAGTGTTGCACACAGAGAGGTTGCACGTAACATTTAGTTCGTTTTTCTTCTGGATACCTACTGGCCCTCTTTCGATCGACGTCGTCTTCATCAACTACCCCAAGTTTTGATGCTTCTCTGCTACTCTTCCCTAATGGTCATCATTCTTCTTCCAGACACGGACTGCGATGGAGACAGCTGGAGAGATTGGGCAGGTAGACTCTCTCCACACTTCTAAACAAAATATTTCAGTTGTCATAATTAACATTCTTGGTGTGTCTCTGATTGAGGTGACATGGGACGCTTGTTATCTTGTGTCCGCAGAAGTATTTCCTACAAGATTACGAACAGTTGGAGTGGGCACGTGCAGTATGATGGCCAGAATTGGTGCTCTTGTCGCTCCTCAAGTGAGTTTCAAAAATAACCAAAAAGTTGCTGGGATTATATAAAAAATGAAGGAGTACACACTAAAAGTTACTGAGCTACATCCGCATAGAAAACGTGCCAAAAACTCAGGCTGGTAAAGAGAATAGACGGGTTTCGGAAAGACTGCGCTGCGATCAAATTCCAGTCCACTCAGAAAAACATTGTTTACTAGCCGTCGTGGGTGTTCTCTGTCCAATTTTGACCTTTTCTTTCAGATGGCCTATCTCTCACAGTTCTCAAAAGCTGCTCCTTATGGTGTCGTAGTCTCCATTGGAATATTTGCTCTGATAATCTCGCTCTTCTTCCTCCCCGACACGAAAGGAGTTGACTTGGGCGGTTCACAACAAGACCAGCAGGAGAAAAGAAAACCGAGCCAAGTTTCAGAAAAACGCAATGATCTCGAAATATAATTGTGTTTCATATCTTAATTGTCTGTACATAAACCTGGATTCTTTCGCCACAAATTATCAGTCAACTTTTTGGCTGAAGAATGAGGACTGACGAATTCAGCATAAAACTCTATTTATTGAATGACCCGTGAAATTGTACTATTGGAAGCTAGAGCTCTTGATGGCCGTATCTCTCCACCGGCCACATACATTCGCAGCCCATCGGAACGTCTCTGACCGTGGAGGGAATCCAATGGGAGGAGTCGTGTGACCGTCGTGAGACGCGAACCTCGGAATAGCGTTGAACACATCGAAGTAGGCCGTGAACACAAGTCTGGAAGACGGTTTTTAGTCCCTTTGATTGGCGCCGGACAGGGCGTCGACGGGGGCCATCTGTCACAAGCTATGGACTGTTAACGTCTTTTGGCAGCACTTGAGACTTTCATGGATGAACTGACCTGATCCTCAAGTTTGTTCGTCTCGCCCCTTTCATATATAGCCAGCTTCTTGCATCGAATCTCGACTATGAACGGCGGATCGAACTCCTCGGTTGGACTGTTCAACTCCCTCGCTTTGCGCTCAGTGGCACAAAGTGGCTCATTCTTCTCTCGACGCGAAGATGCGAGATTCTGAAAGAAGAGTGTACAGATTTACGACCAGACAACAGGGGGAGAATTCTTGACAATAGATTGATATGTTGCGAGCAAACACAGCTCAATGATGCATGTCCCTCTGGGCTGCAGGTGGTCCTTGAAAGTTCATCAGGCTTTCATTTGAAGAGATTAGGAGAGTGGAACGGTCCATTACGGATGGCAACATTTCGATTCTCTCTCACTTTGACAGATTCGTCCGGTTTCAGTCGAGGTTGCGGACTGTGCCCGGAAGTCAATCAGTTCTCCTCATTTTGAATGTTTCTGTGAGGATTCAGGTAGAAAATTGAAGGGGACCTTGTGATAGGTGACTCAGGTTCGAATTCCAGGCCTGATTGATAGGAACCAAATTAGAAAGTGTACTATGGGAAAGAAGTTGGACAAAACAAGAATACGAATTGATGATGTTGGAATTATATCAAGGAAGTGCCAAACAACTTTGCTATAAACTAATTATTAACACATGAATACTGTGAACTAAATTAGACGAATAAGCATTTGCTCCGACCAAAAAGAAGACTGTAAAGAGTATTGTGTTTCACTTAGCTGAACAACCAGACTGATACGCAAAAGAAGATGTTCTATAGGTTTTCAGTTGTAAAGAGACAACATTCTCGATCGAGATATTTTCCCAAAGTGGACTTATTAAATTTTGACAAGTCGAGGATAAATAACTTTAGGTTACTGTCGAAATTGACACGAGATGTTTCTTGTCGTCCCTTTACCGTGATTCTTCGGTTATCATCCCCTTCCTTTAAAATATTGTCTCATCAGTCAAAAGATCATTGAACCATGCTGACTGGTATTCCTTGACCCTCTCGCTGCTTTTTTCACCTCTTTCAACCGTGAACATTCCTTAGCAATTCTCACTCTCTTTGATTTGAAGTACACGTGATAAATTCCTGCGCTGTTAAAGAGAAACGAAAACAATTCGATCGTGTCTTTTCCAAATCATTGGCGTTGCGGCTTTTCATCGAAAGACGCTTCAGGAAAACATCTGACAAGCGGTTAGGAAAGAACAAAACCAGTAAATCAGAGGTGTCTGCTCGTGTGGACCCGACTCGCGTCAATGACAATTAATCTTTTTTCCGGGACGAAAAAAAGTTCTGGCGCGTTCCGCTCGTTCGTACCTTTTTCCTCTTCGTCTTCTCTTTTCTGGCATCCTCTGTTATCATCTCGAACAGTTCGTCCACCTGGTTTGAGCGATGTTTATGACGATGTCTATGAGCTCGGAGTCGAAGACGGGCAGCTCCATTCAACGCGGTAGTTGCTGAAAATCACGGGGTTCAAGAACCAGAATTAGTCTTTTGTCTCTTTGTAATAAGCCCACGGAACCAATTAGAAACCTGTTCCAGTCAGTCTATAGTATCAAGAGGGCATGGTCCCCCGAAGAAAGAAAGCGCTTCGAATTAGGCTGTTGTGGATTGATTTCAAATCAGCGACCAAATCCTGTCGATCAAAACAATCGGGCCGACGGATCGTGTGCAAAAGGAAGGGGGGGGGGGAGAAATGATCAAAAAGCAGTCGAAGGGGGAAGCTGTAAAGGTCAAAGTTTTGCAACATATACTATTCGTGTCAAGGCGTTGTCGTGAGATGTCTTATCTTCGAAAACTGAATAGTATTTCCTGTCGATACCATGCTAGATCTATTCCAACCTTGACTGTGTTTGAAGCCATTTTTTTAGAAAGTACATCTATGGATAAATCTAGACTGGTTTTGCAATGCTCGAGGTTAGACTAGATACGACAAGTAAACCCAATTAATAAGTCCAAGTTCACAATCAGTGTCTGAAGGAAGGAGAACATTGGTAGTCGTTTTCGAAGGATCCCTAGCGAAATGTTTCGAGACTGGTAAGTAATTTTCTTAAACTCTATGTTGTTACTTTCTCGTCCAAAATAGCCGTATAGTTTGTCTTTTCATTTTTCTCGTTATCAGAGCGAAAAGAAGAAGAGTCGAAGAACAATTTGAACTCAACGCGGAACCTTTTTACATGTTCTCGCCAAAAATTGTCACAACTGTTAGGGGAATAGTGCTTGGAACAGAAACCAAATGATAATAAACAGCGATGAACAAACAAAACATTCTCTCTCAGCATAGGAACTTTATGAAAGTTCAAATATCTACAAACCTGTGCTGGTTGAGGCTTGTTCCTCGTCGTCGACGATGCCGTCAGACTCAAAAGCGGAGGCGGTCATGGCGGCCAAGAGCAGGAGTAGGAAGAGAGGAAGACGCATGCAGAGACCATGCCGTCTACCGGCTCATCTTCTCTATCAGACTACAAGAATTCAAGGGCCGAAATCTGAAGAAACATCTGGTTTAACAAGAAAACATCTGGTTGACAAAAAGTAGTGAAATGTGCAAAAGATGCGGGTGTCAAGTCGTAAATTAGAGACGGTTAGTGATCGATTCTGCGCTATATGGGGCTGGTTTGATCGCAGAGAGAGGAAGACGAAGATTGTGGGCGGGGCGTCAGAAGGGAACCAAACTGAAAACCCTAATTTTGTCTGGAGAATGTGGGCAGAGAGAGCCTAAAAACGGATTCCAGAGTTCCAAATTCTTCCCAGGGGAGGTGATGAAAACGATCCTTCTCACGTCATAGGACACAGGCTTTTGCAGTTTGGAGGGGTAAGGCTAGAGTCAAAAACAGAAAGAGAGACCAGACTGAGAAAAGAAGCCATAAATATTTTTGAACAGTCTCACGGGAGTGATGGACTGGAACGTGACATTCTAAACGTCTGAAAGTAAAAGCCTTATTAATCAAACGACTTTTGGGGATGAAAGTTTTTCGGGAAAAGAACATTTAGTCTCCAGAGCTGTTTTATAATCAACTCAAGTCTCTGTAGCTAATTGAGAGTATGTTTTGTTATAGAAAACAAAACTTAGAAACAAGGGCAATTAGTCAGTTTGGGATTTCTGTAGTTACCTTTTCGAGTGCTTTGGTAGCTTTCAAAAATGGAGATAGAGGAAAAGGGAGGGTGTGACATTATTGAAAGACTTATTAAAGAATTCTCTTTTATATTAGACTTCACTGCTTGATTCTCATTGAAACCGGGACCGGTAGAGAATAAAGCATTGTCTGATGAGTTTTTTTATTTTCTAAACAAAGCCTTGTGAAACTACACAAGAAATTTCTCGCAATCAGCTGTTCTGAACCAGGAAGACATCATCGAATGCCTTTCCAGGCAATTCGTTGTGGCGGTTTGAAAGTTGTGGCTTTACGTTATAATGAGTGAACAATGGGCCGAACTAAAGGAAATCATAAGAACGACAGAGTATGTGATCAAAACACAGCAACACCGATTTCAACTGATAGTGCTTGTTAAGTATCTGTGGAAAAACTGTGAAGGATCTCATCGTTCTAGTCATTGTAAAGGGAATTCTTTTTGTCCACACTCGGAAGACTTGAAAAATAGCTCAAAACCGGACCATATCAAACTGTAAAATGACGAGTACTTGTTACATATTCAAGTTGTTCAGGCCCGTCGTGTTCCCTCCAAACAAATCCAGTTCAACTACGAAAGTACCAGAAACAAGTTAAACTAGTCTCATAGAAAAGTACATTCTAATTTGTGGTGTCCTGTCAACTTACTGTCTAATATCTCTTTAGCTGTCGAACTTGATACCATCTTCTGACCCTTGTTCACTGATCCCGCTTTGATCTCACTCGTCTATTCTCGACGATGTTTGATGATCGACCAGGCGTCTGCAGTGTATCACTTGCTGTTGCTAATTCCATCAGGGAAGGAACAAGCCCCAAAAAGTGATTCTTTCACCTCTTCACATTCAGATCAATACAAACAGAGCTTGCTGACACATCTTTGTGTTCCAAAGTTTGCTGATCGTAAACTCTCGTCGTCTCTCCGAATTTGTTTGATTCGCGAGACATGACCCTGTCCTTCGATGGTGAGTTCTTCCCTCTTCCGGTCGTCTCTCTAAGATTAAAGCAAATCCCCCGCTGGGAGCCACTGAGAGATTGAAGGTCGTTTCAGAAAAGTCTCAATTCGGCTATGCTCCTCCAAGAAGTCAATGGGGCGCAACTTATAGGAGGATCTTCAACACCTTTCCCCAATATGACTTTCTTGACGAGGAGAGGAAGCGAGAGCATAGACGCTACGCTCTGCCGCCTAGGTTAGAATTTTTCAACCTCTTGGCGCGTATTCTTCACTTACACTGCAAAGCTCTGAATAAAGCGAATAATGGTCAGTATTCAGAGATCCAGAATATGCCGAAATAGCCAGAGACATCCCTATAATCCAATCAGCTCCACCGGTACTCTTACAACAAACTAGTCCTTCTTCGAATTCGACTTCTTCGTTTTCGCCCAGATCTATTCTTAGGAGTCAAGGTTTTGTTCGATGCAGGATATTCTGCCTCTTTCTCTCAATTCTCTCCAACCTGAAAACGTCATCTGTATCTGTGCCATTGAAAATCCAAAAGCGTCAGCATCTTTCTAACTTGTCTCTTTCTCAGTCACTAAAAATATCGAAAAGATTTACAAGCCAGCATGCTCTTGTTTGTCTGGTTCCATTTCGAAAGTATCCTTTGCAGACTCGTCTCCCCGAAGTCGAAAAAAGGTTTCAATTTGTGACGTGACCCACGACACGAATCTCCCCCAGGAACAGGCTATTCGAAATGCTCTCAATGTTTGTTTTCCTCCTTCTTTTCAACAAAAATAACAAAACAGAGAGAAGATGTTGAAGACTTCTTGGTAGATTTGGCCAAGAGGGAATTCCCTTCGGGTGGCCATGTTGAGGTCACTTCGGAGCCTCCTCGAGATGCTTGTTTCGATAGCCTCATGAAGATGTCGGCCGATGACAAGGTGCCTCCTTAGGGGGCAGCGAGAACACAACAGATTGCAGACAATCTACGTCTCTCTTCGACAGCTCTTCTCAGTGGCGGACACGAGGGAAAAACTGAGTCTGAGAAGGGAGGAAGAGAAGAAGGAAATAGTCAAAAGACCATTGACTCGAGAAGTCTCTAATGCCACTACCACGTACGAATCGAAGATTTATTTTCACCGCGTTCAGGAGCAATGCCTCTACGGGAACCAGTCTCTTTGCTGAACTGAAAGATGTCCAAGGACTGCTCAAGTTGGACGACTCAAAAACGAACGAAGTGAAGCCGAAAAGCTGGACAACATCCAGAACCTGGCAGCCAGAGTTTCCTCCAAGAGAAGATTTTTCGAAAAGTTGGTCCTTGTAACATCTTTGAACTAATTTTCAGGACCAACTGATCCAAATCAGCCTCATCTGGTAGCGATAGTCAGGGAGAAGGTGGAGACTGGCCAAGTTCTAGGTAAGTTTCCATTGTCATGCTTATCAAATGAATCTAGACTGGCCGGATCTGTTTGTTCTCAAGACATTCCACTGCACCACAGTGCAACCGCTTGAGGATAAAATGTACCGGCGGCTTCTATCTGACGTCGAGGTTGAAGATCTTCGAATCCAACTGAACCAAGAGTACGCGGCCTATGAGAGAATTCTGGAGGGGGTCAGAGTTTCTCCGGGTGCCTATACCTCTCTGGCTCATTCAATTTGTCTGGCTGATGCTTTCTGGTTCCATGCGAGGATTTTGAAAGGTACAGAGATAGAGTAACCTAAACTCACAAAAAAAACAGGAACAGAGAGAGAAAGTCATTTCAGTGACAGTAAAGTTCAGATCCCCGTGACCGAGAGGTGCTCTATCGTCGAGCAGTCGACCAGTACAGTAGTCTTCTCCAAAGAGCTGAGAAGACTCTCCCTCCGGATGATCTTTCACTTCTTCAAGTTGCGGAAAAAACAGCCACTCTCTTGGCTGAGAGCAAAAACTTTGACCCGGAGCTGATAATGAGAGCTGCTCTTCTGGTTGACAGAGCCGAACGCGCTTTGGAAATCAGACCGGAAGCTACTACCCGAAGACGTGCTCGATTGCTGAAGGCTCGACTGGCCGAGATCAATCAACACTGTCAGATCCTTGTTTGAGTAAACACGTCTTTATTACAGAGTATTTGTCATAATTGTGTCCAGATTCAAAAACTGGAAGACCAGCGAGTCCAGCTGCCAGAGGTCAAAGAACTCTATCTGTCTGTGGCTCTCAACGAAGTCAAGCCCCGTTGACTGAACTTTTATATTTTTGAGCAAAGAACTGACTTACAAAAATGGAACTGAGTAGGAGAATGATTGATCCCATTCTTTCAGCTGCTGGCAGTTGATTCTGAAAGTTTTTAGTTTTCTGTATTCATGCTGCCCGAATATGTGTTGGTATATGATCAAACGTCCCAAAACAAACCTCGATATAGTATCTGTGAAGGGACTGGGCGAGACTGTCCAGTAGTCGTCTCATTGCATTCCTTCCTTCCAATGACGCGTTCGGAATGGATCCTTGAAAGCTGACAAAGGCCTTCAAAGCGACAAATTCATCGAAAGAGAGTTGGAGATCAATCCAAGGAGGAATAATCTCGGCCATTATTTTCTTCAAGAGAGGCTGGTAAATGCTAAAACTCCATTTCATTAGGAAAAGAAATCCTCGTACTGTTTCTTGATCTCCCCGCTGATTTCCTTCTCGTCTTGCCAACCGTCTTCACAATTTTCCAGACATGACACATAGCCTCCATTTTGCATGACAAACTTGTCCGGATAGCCTATCTGGATCGAAATGTAGACGGGGTCAAGGATCGTGTGAAACAGGACGCATTTCCGCAAGAATGATACCTGCAAATGGACAAAGTTCACCCATGTCCTACGAACTGACCTTATCGGGATTCGGGAGTGTATGGTACTCTGGCCAAGCTTGCAGCCACTCGTAGATCAAAAGAATATGAGTTCGGATGCTTTTCCTGAAGGCTCGGAAAGAGAGTGGTCGAATGTCTTGAGGTGTATAAGGCTAAACTTTATCTAGTTATTTCTTTCGAACGGAGAGCGTACACAGTGATGACTTTGACCTAGCAGCTTCTCTACGGGACGTTCGCAGAACAGAATTCTTCGCCTCTCTCCCAGGCGCATCTCTTCTCTGACGAGAATCGAAAGGATCTAAAAGTTATTTTCTTCCTGCACTCTTTACGGTCGAGATTTAGTTTTACGAGTTGGTCGAAACTACGTCTGGAAAATTCGAGACTTGGTCAATTTTTCAGTAATTTTGCTCATACTCACATCCGGAGACTCCTGCCTAATGAATGGTGGGATTGGCGAAGAGTTATAACTGGTCGCTCGAGAGGAAACATAGCAACTGTCGGGGATCAGCAAATGTGGGAGGACCTTCTCCTCCATCGGAGAACTCTGACTCGTCCGAAGATCTTCATGAGAGGAGGTTCGTGACAGTTCAATCACATCTGCAGCCTGTTGAGCCTCTTCTTTGGTTTGTGGTTCCAACTGGGCGAATCTTTTATTTCTTTTCAGTCCCGACTTTGTACAGAAGGCTCTCTTTTGCTCCACAGCGGTTCTCTTCGGCTGAACACCGGCTGGAATATCCTACTCTCATTGAAAGTACAGATAAAGAGAGTATGAATCTCTAGAGAAAGGATCGTCTCAATTACCTGTATTCATTCCTGCTGCTATACACCGTTCGTAGCGACAAGCTCGGCACATCTGATGCATAGCTGAAAATGTTCTTTTGTCCTTTGGTCTTTCTGTGTCTGATAAGGCTGCAGCTGTTGCGAGAATTTCGCCGAAAAACTCACTATAATGTATAACACAGTCTTTTCGGCCCGTTATGCAGTCAAACTTCTTCCTCAGGGCGACAGTTCGTCGAAAGTAGGCAGCACAGGCTGAGCAGGATTGGGCCTACAAGTTTTCAATTTCGGACAAGAATGGCGCCATTTACCTCGAAATGAAAGCCTGTAGCTTGAGCTGAACAGACGAGACATCTCGATGAGACTGAAAAGGAGTTTGTCGCAAAGAAATGAGAAATTTGGATACGGGGTGTAGCTGATGCTCAAAGGGGACAAAACAGACAATTGGGAGAGAGTGAACCTACCACGGGAGTCGTCGGCCATGGCGCGCGCTTTCCTGCGAAGAGATAACGAAGTCGACAACACTCTCTTGGGCTTTTTGTGCCCTCTCTGTGTCAGTTATCAGCTTCGAGCTGCCCTCCGGGCTGTAAATATGACCTGATGCCTCATGAGGTCGTCGAGCTGTTCTCTTCCCAGAGAACTTCTGTATCTCTTCCTCTCTCTTGGACTTAGCAACTACTCTCGTTCTGTTTCTATTTTCTCGTCTTTTATAATTGTTGAAAGTAATTAGATGCAACAAATGTTACTTTTTGTAACTTTTGAATTAGATAACTGTTACGGTAAGAAAAACCAGGTAACTTGTCTGAACTCGTTTGGACTCTCTGCAGACAGTTTTATGCCTGTCCCCTGTCCTGTCTAGTAGACTCCTTGATACTCTTCAAGTCTGCTACTTTGTCATCAATTTTTCTGTTTGGAAGAACATTCGGCTTCGGATATCTCTGGCCTTGTCTCCACTTTGTTTTGGTTTCTATCGCTGTCTCTTTGACCCTTTACCTCCGTCTGTGTATGGTCTGTTCAAAAAAGAAGAGAGAGTATCGTAAGGGTTTAGCTCTTCCCTTCGACATTGGTACTAAGTGAGGGGAAATTTTGTGGTAATCCATCTTCTTTTTGAACAGATCATAGCTGTCTTTCAGCCCCTTTCTCTATTTCGGTTTCTTACTCTCTGAAAAATCCCCTGTCTCCCAGTCTCTGACTGTCTCCTGTATCTAACAATAGTCTTCGTTTGTCCTGTCTCATTCAAAGACGCTCCCCTGACTCATCCTTCTCTCGGCGTCGTCATTCAGCTCTCCGCCACAGCTCTCGCTCTCTTCCCCTCACATTCTTATCATCTCCCCTTTTTTCCAAATCCGCCAATCCGTCTTGACAACATTTCAACACCGCTCACACCATTTCTTAGTGTGAAAAAGCCGTCTGCTTTTAGTGGGAACTGTGTGTCAAAGACGGCTTATTCAGCCCCCTTCTTTTGGCATAGAGGACATTAATCGTTATCAATCGATCGGTTTCTCTCCTTTCCGGCAGCTTTTCCTTCACTTATTTCCTCAGAAATTGATCCTTTTGAGCAGACGGATCTGTAAAGGTCAAGATGACCAGCTTGGATTGTCATCAGTTACACACCTCCTGAGGTCTGGAGGTGAACCATTCGTCAGTCTGAAGGGTTCCCTCCCAAGCGTTATTCTAACTGTATTTAATCGATACGTTTTAATGAAAACAATGTGTTTCGATTCCTTCTTTCCCATCACGATGATGTAAGTTTTTCTTTGCGACAAGTTGCACAATGAATGGAGTTACGAAATGATTCAGATATGAGTTTATGGAAGCAAAGACCAAGAATTTAGCACATCTTGTAAAGTAGACCTTTTCAAATTAACGAGCGGGAAAATGCGCAAGTTCAGTTAAATCTAATGTTTTCGTTACGAACATGTTTGCAATTTCTTGTTCTCTGTTGGATTCGTCAGAAAGTTCATTTGATGTCGAAATGTTAGATTGAGGGAGTGGTATTTCAGCTTAGTATTGTTCTAGAACGTTTTAGCTCAGATTGGAAACAACAGCTTTCACAACATCACTTGTAAGCTGGAATCCCATGTTTTGTGCTTGGAAATAGACTTTCCTGCACTTCAATGTGTTGACCATTTGATATTTTTCCTACTGCCGATACTCAATTGTAAGAAATTACTGCTTTGATCAACGCATTCCGTCTCCCTTTAGTTTTTAAAAACAATATTCCCAACCCACGATCACTCTCAATTTTTGTTCCAAATATGCTTTTACAGACTTTTATCAAAAGCCATACCAAAAACCTCAGTTTTGCAGAGCCTGAGTAGTCGTTAATGGACCGGCAACTTTCGCTGTGAAGTGGCATGGTTTTAATGATACCTGTGTGCTATGATAGTGGAAAAGATACCAAATTCTCTTCTGCCATTTCCAAGCCGAATCGAAGTCATTAGTCACAAAAAGGAGTGAGCAAGACTCTCTCCCAGCCGACGCAAATCCCTTCGACATCATCCTCGCTATAATCCGATTCCCTCTGCAAAAAAGAGTTGTGTCATTTGACTCCCTGAGAATATCTCATTCAATTTTCTACCCCATTCTAATCTTTTCTGAAAAAAATCTAGAAAATCTTTAAAGATTGCGTGATAAGTGGCAGTTTCCGGGGGCCGGGAGAGGAACAGGTGAGTGTGTGGCATGTGGCTGACCAACCGGGAGCCAGCAATATCGATCGTTTGCCTTCGCGCCAGCTGTTTTATATTGGTCTGTGTGAGTCTATTCAGTCAGTCTGACTCCTCTCTTTCCCAAGAATTGGCTTTTCCTCGAATCCGTTACACTAACTTTTCCGTACTTTTGGGGGAAAGTATAAAAGTTAGTGACAGCTTGGGGAGAGTCATTCCCACACTAATTCACATTCCCTAACCTCTGTAAAATGTCGTGTTCTTTCAGTTTTTCCGCCAATTTTTCGAGCATACAAATAGACATTGAAAACCAGCATTTTTGAAGAACTGCCTTTCATAAAACCTTTACATAAAAACTTGTCATTTTTCATAATCCTGTCATAAACTTTGAAATCTTCTCTTGTTTAAATTATATGGGTGGATCATTATTTAATTGAACTTAATGTTAGTCTTAATCTTATATTTTCAACTCAATAAAACAGAGATAAGTGGTGTTTTTAAGTTTCCACTATATTTTTTACCAAGAAATTTATTCGAAATTCCACACGGGACAGTCATTCAAATATTTTTTCTTCGTTGTTAGTCATGTTTTCCTAGAATTTTTTTATATTCAAGTGAGGAAAGCCCCGAATTTCAATCTTTTCCATCCAGATATTCTTCGCTAATCTTGCTCTTTTCTGACGCCAATTGGCTTTGAATTTCCTCGTCCTCTAATCCAATGTCCCTTGTGGCAGCTGATCCGATTCATTAGTCTATTGAAAAGAGAGCGACGTCAGTTCTCTTTCCAACTGACCTTGAGTCAGCTGATTCTGCGCAGACTCACTTTTTTCATATTTGTATTCCCTCCTGGAGGAAACTGTTTGCACAGCTGACTCACTGCTCTTTTTCCATAACAGAACCAAATTCAGTAGCAACCTGTCTTCGGATCTATCAACTCTGGCTTCGAGGCTCATCGGCAGCCTGCTTGGTTCCCGTGACCAAAAGAAGGTAAAGAAGAGTAGGGAAGGGAAGGAAGTCAAGGGACGAGAGGTCAGTGGCTTTGTCTCCCTCTGTAACCTCTGGTTGTCTGTTTGGCTAACCCTCGACTGGAGGAAGATCCTCCCCCAAAAAAGAGCTTGAAGTGGCTGTCAGTGTGCTTTTGTCCACACAGAATGCGCTGCAGATATTTTCGTGGTCGCCTGAGGGAAGCCCCGCTACGTCCGTACACTTTGTCCCTTGTCTTCCAATCCAACAAAAGTGTATCCAACTTCAAAAGAGCTCGAAGAGTAATCAAACCTTATTCAGGATGTCGTGGCCGCAGATGCCATCACCGTTTTGCAGGAGTTTGTCGCGAAAACAGCCGAAAAAGGACCGGATGCCCTCGTAAAAGAATATCTGTGAGTTCCAAACACACTTTGAGTGAAAACGTTCCGAATATTTCTGGGTACAAGATCGGTCCGTCACTGATTTTTAAGTGTCTTGGAAGTCCTCTTTCGGGTATAAAAAGTGATTTTCCAGTTTTGCAATGTTTTACAAAGTTGCAGTCGTTGATCTGAGCTCCAACGTTGTAGAACATCGCACTGCTGAAAGTACCATCTTCGACCCGAAACCCCACCGTTTATCAATCACTCTTTCTTACTCTATGGTTTCAGAAAAATTGACAATATCTGTGATAATGAAGCCACATTTCATGCCTTCCAGGCCAATATGACTAAGAATCGCTATTCTGGTAAGAGTGTCCTCATTTCGGAAACAAAAATATTTAGATGTATTTTGCCGCGACTCGACTCGAGTCAAGTTGACTCTCGACCCATCGGCCGGGGAGTATATTCATGCCAATTATATTAATCATCCAGCTTTGCTCAACAAATTTATCTGCACTCAGGTTTGAATTCCATTTTCCCGCCAAAAACAGCCAAATTCAGGGTCCCCTCTCAAGTACTGTCTACGATTTCTGGCGAATGATTTTTCAAGAACGGGTTCAGTCTATTTTGATGTTGTGCAGGTGAGTCACGATCTTGTATCTCGTCAATCTCGTCCAGCAGCTTATCTCGCCCAAATCCAATTCCAGACCGAATGAGGACGGTCGACCGAAGTGCGTAGTCTACTGGCCACAGAACGTCGATGACAAACTCGACTTTCCGTCCATTACAGTAACTCATCGGGGAGAGGGCAGTGACCCCTTCAATACCATCACTTTGATCATCGAACTCAACTCCTCCTTTGGTAAAAAGTCAGGGAAAGTAAAAGTAAAAACTATTTTCAGACACTACGGGAATGACCGAGGCTCAGAAGCTTCCTCTGGTGGTCAAGCTGTTCCGTTGGACGACGTGGCCGGACAGGGGAGTTCCGGATAAGGATACCTCCTGGCTGGTGCCGACTCAGCTGCTGGACATTGTTAGGAACGGACCGACTGTAGTACATTGTTCTGCGGGAATTGGCAGGACGGGCAGTATTCTGGTTTTGGAGATTGCTCTGCAAAGGATTGCTCAGAGGAAGAGTGTGGACCTGGAACAGGTGAAACATTTGTAATCTACGCAGAACAGAAAGTAAAGGCAGAGAAAGGGCCTGATCCAGACAAACGACAGTATTTGATCGCGACTAGGAGAGGCAGTTAGGGAGGGGCAGAGTTAGAGGGTCGGAAAGTGACTGTAATCTCCACTGAACAGATAGTAGAGAGGAACATGAACTGATCGAATCCATAAAGACAGTTAGACGGAGAGCGACACATAGAGTAGAACTCCCAACTTTCAGATTACCCGTGACCTCCGTCGATCTCGCTGTCAGTGTGTCCAGAACGAAATCCAGTACCTGTACATTCATCGAATTCTGGTAGAAAACGCATCGATGCACGTGAATCTGACTGAAAAGTATAAGGAGGCAGCTGCCAAATTCCTTGCCGCCTACGATGAGAAGCTAAATGTGAAGAAAGATTGAGAGAATAAACAGACTTGACCTCTAAGAGACAGTGTAATCGGCCAGATGTCTGGCAGCTTGTCCTCTCCTATCTGGTCATCCTCCTCCTTCTCTCTATATAATAACAAGTTACAAACCGGTTGCCACCCTCTGGGGATTTCGGAACGATCTGGAGAGACCATAATCAGATACAAGATTTATGACTGACCACCAGATTCTCGTTTACAAATGCCTGCACTCTTTTGATCCACTGCTCCCTCCAGAGATTGGTTACACAGCCGATCCCACATAGTTTTCCGTCTGTTTCACGATTGGCGACCGCTTTGCTTTCTTTCGATGCGTCAGTCTGTCATATTCAACTGGAGACAGCTCCAGTCCTCATACACATTTTCAAACCCTTACTGTCTCGATGAACCCTAAAAAAAGCTTTCGTTCCAATTATTTGCTTCTCATTTCGTGTCATGCAGTCGTGTGAACAGAGAACTAGAACCATGCAGTTGACTCAAGATTCAGATGAATGTGATTCAGAGTAATATTTATAGACAGCTAGCAACAGTTACCGAGAACAAGAGAAAAACCTGTGAGTAGAGTAGAAGTCCTTTGGTACAAGAAGAGATTCTAATGAAGACTACCAGTGACATCCTCTGGTTACAGAACTACTACCTCTTATCTGGCTTGTCAGTATTCAAGATAAAGAACACATGCTCCCTAACATTTATTGAGCTAGGGGTTGTACTCGATGGGGAGGTTCTTGCGACGGACCATGCCATCGCCCTGGAACCACTCGCGGCGGAACTGCTTGGCAGCGCCGTCCGGAGTATTGGTCCACTCGATGGTGATGCGGTCGTTGTTGGTATCCTCCTGGCCGAAGGCGAAGGCGTCGCAGCTAACAGCCATCAGGGTAGCTTCCTTGGGATCCAGACATCCGCAGGCCGGGTCGACTCCGAGACGCTTCATGTTGGTCGTCTTGATGGCCCATCCAATGCGACGAGCAGAGGAGTTGATGATCTTGATGTGGTAGGTGTGCTTGTCATCGTAGGGCGCGTTGAAGACGATCTTCGAAGCCGGCTGGGTAGCGATGTCTCCGGGGGGAACGGTGGCCATTGTTGTTATGGTCTCTCTTCAGAACTCTTCTTCTTTTATACTCTCCTTGATTGCTAACTTTGCCCTTTTTGGGGGATAAAACACAAAAACTTCGATGTTTTGTTTGGAAAGTTTGGAAGTTTTCTTTGTAAAACTATAATTAGGTTTAAATAACTAAGTTTTGTAGAAACTTTTCAAATAGTTGTTCAAATATTATTATCTAGTTTGACTTGTTAGCCCCAGTGGACTTCTGCTACTTTAGTGTCGACTGAAGAGACTGGCAGTACAGTTATAAAGAAGAATGTAGTAACCGCAAGAATTTATCAGAGTTGCTCCTCCACAGCTTGTCTGCCAGCTATCCACTTGTGGCCCTTTCACTCTCCCTTCCTTTCCTAAGCTTGTCTCTTCACCTAGTGGTGCTTAAAGAGTCCAGTCAGTCTCTCTCCATAGTCAAAACACACTTGACTGGCGGCTTTCACCTGTTGGGGGAGAGGCTGCTGCCGGCCGTTTCTTTCCCAGCTGTGCCACCTCCAGACCGGGTATGCTAATTCGGGGCTATAGGCGGAGAGGAAAATCTCGCATTCCGATCGTTTCCTCTCTCTCAAATACCTGTCTCTACAAACTTTTTCTTTCTCCTTGCTTTCATGGCATGCTGTTCTTTAATCAGTCGATCACTTCCTAATCCAGCAGCCCCGTCCCTTTCCGATTTTCCAGAAGAGAGAACACGCGTCTTCTCTCTCTCTGCCATCTTTTCACCCCAAACAAATTTCAATATGATTCAGATGCCATGTTGGCTTGGTTCTCGGCCTTTCGCGAGCACGGGGCGCCAACTTTTTACGGAGACCAGCGGACTCCTGTCACAATTGGTCAGTCACTTTTCAGTTCTGGAATTATAGACCCGGTTCAGATACTCAAATTGCCACTCTCTTCCTAGGATTTGCTATTCCCACACTAGCTTTTCTATTAATCTTGCCTGGGGTCAGGAGAAACAAGATTGCATCTAGTCTAGTCTTTTTTCTCTGCAGTTTTGTTGGAGCGACGCTAGCTGGTGAGTTTTATACTTGTTTTGAAAGATCCAGGATGTCGTTTTTCTCTTTTGGCTACACACTATTTGAGAGCAGTTAACATTTTACTTAATTTCAAACTGTTAGAGTTGAGATATCCTGTTTCGAATCATATTGGAAAAAAAGTTACAAATGATTTAATCTGATCTCCCCTTAGTTAAACCTTTGGCAACTTTTGTGATCATCATTCATTTCATGACATCAAATGATCTATTGATTTTTTTTCATTCGGTCGAGTCGTCTCTTTGATCCAACAGTTCCTCCATATTAAGAGGCAGAGATTGTTAACATATTAGGAGACTTAGTTCCAAATATCTGTCCTAATGACTGATCTTATCCATTGAGATGTTTCTATCAGAAATACAAAAGTTTGGCAGTAGTATTTTTGGTAACTCAGGATGCAGAAATATTTCCCAGTAGTTTTGAATCTCAGCTACTACGCTAATCAAAGTCTTTTGCAGTTTCCCTGTACCACCCATGCTGGCATCGAGGCGAAATGAACATTACCACCTCGTACCGAGCCTTCCACAAGGAGCAATTAGACGCTCACATCCTGATTCGTGTCGGCCTGGCCTACATGAACATTACTCTGACTTCAGTCAACGATTCAGATTCAATGCACTACAACGAGCGTTTCAGTTTCACCGAAAGTGTGTTTCCCTTTCTCTTCAAAAAAAAGTTTCTTTCAGTCAAAGAAATGGAACAAGAACTGAGCAAGGCACTCCGGAAGGGTCTTCCCTTTCCCATCCTCAAGGTCATCGAATATCTTTCGGCTGAAGGATTCAGCTGGGGAAGACAGTATCGCGTAGCCGGTTATTACACCAAGTGTTTTCTTCTAATGGCAGGCATTTGCTGGCTGGTCACGGTGGTCTGTCTCTGTCTCGTGCCACCGGCTTTTCCGAAGGGACTCTTCTGGACGGGGATTCTCATAGCTCTGGGTATATATTTTATCTTTCTTAGTCCAAAATAGTCAATTTAGGAGACATTCTCTTCTTCGTCCAGCTGCCAAAAGACATGTCTATTCACTTTCCCAGTCAACAAGAATCGGTCGTGTTGAAGTTCAGACTCTCCATATGCTTCCAAGCAACCTGCACCGTAGCTGTGATCTGCATATTGTCTGGAAGTCTTCTCTGGTGGCTGGAGAAGACCAATATCTATAGGATGAACACAATGTTCACAGCTAGCAGGAACACGGAGGATAGTGTGGTGGACAGGAGAAAGATATCTAGCATTGTTGTTACTCAATGATCTCACAGGACGTGTAGATGTTTGCGGGTATAATTATGATAAAAATATAGAAGTCTGAAATACAAAACTTTACTATCTCTCTCCCTTTCAAAATGAGTCTCGCAAACACTTCTAGCTTTAAACTGTTCTTGGAACTGTAACTCAAACTCAAACAAATGTTCGCTGACACCTTGATTCATGTCCCTCATCTGAGTATATATGGGAAAGTGTTTGCAATGTTCAGTTCGATTTACTAATGAGGTACCAAACTCTATTACTCCGTTTGCAGTGTGTGGCTCACAAACAACCGTGGATCACAAACGGCTCAGCGTGAAAGAGAACTTTCGCGATTCGGTCGAGGCACTCCACAAGAACTCAATGGGAATTCTCGTTCTCGGTCAAACTCAACTCGTCCACACAGACCAGTGGCCCCCACTCCTTTCACGTCTAACTCTCAGATCGTCGACAGTATATCCTTGAACTGTACATTAGCTTGTAGATGTTGCAGTTCAAATTGACCAGCTGTTCAAATTGACCAAACTAGTTCAAATTGACCAGCCGTTCAAATTGACCGGAACTAGTTCAAATTGAACTAGTTCCGATCAATTTGAACGGTTGGTCAATTTGAACTGCAACATATATATTCCTCTGTTAGACACATAAGCCTGTGTTCCATCCCGCACCTTGTCTCCATGACAACCGCGCCTGCTCAATGAACAATTCGACCATCCCTGAGGTGGTAGCATACCAATCCGTTGACAATCTTCCAATATTCCTAGTCATCGGTTTGACTAGCTATTCTCTCATTCTTCTAATAATTTTCCTTGTCATTTGCAGAATATGCGTTAGTTTTACACCAGACTCAAGACTACTGAAAACTTTCAGCCATCCTGGCTCAAGCAGAAACCCGCTCCTCCTCAGCTGAGCATTATTCCCTCCTTCGCTGATTGTTCCTTCATAACTACCAGCTGTCTGCCTTGTACAGATTGCAGTTTGAGGAGTCTTCTGAAACGATGCTGTCCTTCAGTGGTAATTTACTCTCAAGACAGTGATTGAAATATTTTAGGCAGTCTTCCGACGCTACGCCTCCTGCGAATGTTGTATCAATCGTGATCCAGTTCAATCTGACGCTCCCATTAATTTTGTCTGCTGTTAAACGTACTCATTTCTTTTGCTCATTTGATGTCTTTCAATATAAACAGTTTTTGAACTTTCATCCGGTCGACAGTCGCGAGACAAACAGGCTTATCATCTCGGTCCTATCAGATCTAAATGCGCGAGATTTTCTACTTTCTATTTCTTCCGAACATTGTCTTCTCTCAGATTGATGGTATGAAAAAGTCTTCCAGTTGTTAGTTCTTAAAGGTTTGGGGGCTTTAAAACTTCCCGAAGAGTTGGAATACAGAGAAGAGGAGGAAGAACCGCAGACCAAGGATATTCTTGTTATTCCCAATAGATTTCCAAAGGAGCTCAACTTTTTCTGCTATCCTAGGTTTTCGCCTTTGAGGAATCAAAACGTCGACTCTTTCTAGATCAGGCCTTCAGCATGATCGTATCTGTTTCGGACAGCTGGACGCTTTCGCTTTAGCCTGTGCTGATGACACTCCTCCACTGCAGTTGGTACCCTTCTGTGTTGGATTCAAGGTATTGGAACTTTTATAGGAACAGTTCAATTCTAAAGAGACAAAACAAAGTTATTTTACTTCTCAATTCTTTCAGGAACAATGCTCCCAAGTCAACTACCCCCAAGAAAGTTGGTGTGATCTTGAACGATCCCAATACAAAAAGTTTTGCACAAGAAACAAACGTCAGTCATGTAAGAGCTGTCACTATGATTTGAGCTGCAGCTGTGAGCCTTTCGAGTGCATTTGGAGAAGGTCAGTAATTTTTTCTATTGTGTCAAATGGCTTTTAGATACGGCTTTGAGACAGCCAGATGGTGTCAGAAGTACGAATTGTTCTGTGACAACAAAGTCAGGAGGGAGAAGGCTCAAGAACTCGTCTCTCTCATGCAGGACGCAGTCAAGGTTCATTACAGGTGAGTGCCGGGCAAATTTTCATCGCAAGGTTAGCAACGCCATTATCGGAGCTAAAAGATTTTAGCCTTTTCAAAGTCTAACTATCTCTTTCGGTTCTAGCCTAAAACTTTTACCCGTCTGGAAGTTGCCAAAAAAGAACTACCCAATTTGAACAATGTTCCTCTAACTATTTTATCCTAAAACTGATTAATTGCTTTGGTTTTGAAGATACTTTTCCAGAACAAAATAACAACAACTTATTTGAACCTTCAACTTATTAGAACCAGTTCTTATTTTTACTGCCAATTATCACTTCAGACAGACACACAAAGACCTGGGGGCTTTTAAAAATGGATTGATCAAAAGAGTTATAATTTAAAGTTCAGATGCTTCCACATGTTCAATCTGCCTCAGGTCATTTGCAACCCTTTCAGACGACAGTTTGACCATCCAAGGTGTACGAAAGTTAGTAGTTCTCCAAAGTTTTAATGAGCCAGCTTTAGTTCCTCTTCGACTGTGAACTAATTTCCGATTTCGAAGAAGAAAAATCTAAAGGAAAAGAGGAAGAATCGACGGAGGAGGGATTTGTGTCTCCGACGGAAATTCCTGTGACTATTGCCAAAGGAAAAGAGATTCCGATCCCGGAGGGTGAAAAACAACAATTGAAAAAGATCCAGATTGAAGAAGATAATTTGGCCAAAGAGATTGCCAAAGCTGAAGCAGCTGCCAGAAGCGGAACGACTGTCGGACCAGTTCCAGTGATTGCTGAGCCTGTAGTTGGGCTTTTGAAGGTAGTATAATAGGTTTATCCGAAAGTCTACCAAATTCAGCAACAATCTCATCCGTTCAACAGAATCACCCTTCCTCCGAGAAGCGACAGTCCGCCTATGATAGCCTCGACCACGGTTCCACTCAAGTTGGGACCGGAAGAACGTCCGAAAAGTCCCTTTAAACATACGTAAACAGTGAATTACAAGATACTTGCGATGCATGTTAAAGTAATACAAGAGTTGCACCGAACTTATCAGTGCTAAAGTTAGCTACGTATCCCTCTCCACCTCCATATTTTCGGCTTTCTTTTTTAGGTGATGGCACTCCGATAAGACTACAGGAAAGGTGTGATCATTGGAGAGGAAGAGGCACCACTGGCAAGAGGCACCAAAATAGGGTTTGGTCATGACCAATTTTTCCAAAAATTCGACACGTCCAAGACATGTCTCGACTTGTACTCATCTGTCTAGACAGGTCAAATCCTGCCATAACACAAATCTCACAAGGTCAGACAGGTCTTGACCTGTCCAGACCTGTCTCGACATGTCAACTTTCTGGAAAAATTGGGCATGGTCCGTCTTCCAAGTAACATTTTGACCGCCCGTTGCATCAGCGTCTTGTGATCATCATAGCACCATGGTTCCAACAGTCAGAGCTCTTCTGAAAACCTGAAAACAAAGATGTCAGAACTAACTCAAAAACATAACGAATATTGAACAAACGAATATGACTAACCTTAGAAAACTTCTTCTTTGTAAGTACTGCCGACAAGATTTCAACGGACGCTTCAATTCGGATGGGCCCCTCATTAGCATCGGTCATTCTTGACGGCAACCGAAGGGAAAGTAGAGTTCGTTAGAGGTATCCTCTTCCAGAATTGACTAGGCTTGACATCAGCGAAGATGAAGACGCAGCTCTGTCGAAACGTCCTCTAGTAGCCAATCTCTGAAAAAGCCAGTTTTCTATTGAAGAGATGAGGGAACAGACGTGTAACTTGCTTGAACTGACTAACATGTAAGCTGCAGCCACTTCGATAAGAGACCAGGAAAATGACAACGAACTAACCTTGAAAACGGTTTGGAGCGTCGAGGATATTGTCGGGACTGGCTACATGGATATGCTTGTAATTTTCTTCCTTCTTCAGCCGGTTTCGTCAACAGGAGCATCAATCGCAAACACTGTGCCAGTAGGAGCAGCTATCATTCCGTCTAGTCGATATCAACCTTCTGTGCTCGCGCCATCTCTCATTGTCAATCTCTTGATAATGCAGCTTGACAGGACAGTCTTGTAGGTTTTTAGATACAGGTACTGAAAGTTGGGTGTGAAGAGAGCCAAAAGTAGCTTAACCTCGTATATTCCGCTCTCATTTTGTCCAGGAAAGCAGTGTTCATCTAATCGGAGTAGTAATTCCAGTAGAGGCTAGTTCACAAGGAGAAAGACTCGTCATGTTCCAATCCAGACTACAGTCTCGTTTCTTGAAAACAAAGGAAAGAGAAAAGAACAAAAAAACTATATCTGATGCCTGTCAGTGAATATCAATGTTTTTGCGCGAAGAAGAGAACTCTCAGTTTTCCCCAATGGTTCTCGGGTCTCCAAGAACTATACCAAACACCGCTGTGGATTCATGGAGGTGCCCAGAGAAACAGGGAGAACCGAGCTTGAGACCTTCTTTCGAAGGCTGTCAGCTGTGGCGGATTCACAACTGACTGTCACATTGCCGTCTCTTTTTTGAGAACGCGAAAGTCTGTGGCGCTACAGTTCGCAATGTCAATTGTCTCTGTCTACTGTTTTGTAAAACTGGAAAAGTAGAAACACCTGACCTTTTTTGAAGAGAAGAGGCAGCCATCCGCACAGTAGTCGACTTGAAGCTAGAATACTCCAGAAACTGCTGTCGCCAGAAGCGTTTAGTGTTGACAAGTCGTTTTTGAAGTTTTGTCTTTACAAGTCTCTACAAGTTGGCGCGAGCTTTTAAAACTAGAAAGAACGAAATTTTACAGTTTTAGCAGAGAATTGACCGAACAGTTTCAGAGACTGACGTATTAGCCTAATCTATGCAAAAGACAAACACTTGATGCGAGAAGGAACACTCCTTGAACAGAACTGTTTGAGTATATCTCTGGTTTCAGGCCGCTGTTTGCCACTCGTTCTTTACCCTCTTTTCTAGCTGGTCATCAGTCAGTTCACACTTGGCCGTCGAAAACGGACCGTCGATGAGTCGGCCGCCCGGTTTTCGGAGGCACTTCATTTGCATCTCTCGGGTGCTACTACGACTCACCTCTCGACTCTCTCCCAAAATGTAGTCATTTGGCTGCTTCCGCCTTATTCGCGTAATCGGATACCTTTTTGGAGAGTTGTTCTCTAGCTACCCCCACACGCCTCGGAATCTGCCAACACGAGTTCTCTTCTCGAGTGCACTGTTTGTCTTACACGAGATTAGCCGGGTCCTCGTCCTCACCGACTACTTTGATGCTTTATCGTTTCCGCTTAAGCTGTCAACTTCCTATATATCTGCGTGAAATGTTCTCACAAACTCTTCACGATTTTATGTGCCTGTCCAAAATGAAACGCCTTTTTGGGTCAGGGAGCCGCGTCTTCTTCATCTTTTATCCTCTCTATCCAAGTCGAACTGAGGAACACTTTCTCGGAGGAAGCGCAGGTGTACACGCGTCCCTTTAGAGAAGCACGCTACTCCGACACAGTTCATCCAAATCGATTTTCCTTTTCCTGACCTTTGTCTTGTAAGTAACTCTCTTTGTCCTGAGTGACCAGCTCGACAGATAGCTACTGCCGTAAATCTTACGTGACCAGATGTGCTCAAACTTGTGCTTGTTGACAGAAATCGTCCCGTGCTTTATAGCAGAGATGCCCTGCGACCTTGCAAACTGTCTCGGAGTTCTGCAATAGTTCAGTGTCTAGACCTTACTCATAACCCTATAGCAGATTCCCCGACTATCTATCTTCTTTCTCATAAACTCTGAGACATCTTCGCCCTTTTTGTCATCGATCGTCTTGACCTCAAGATTCTTGACATAACTGACATTACTGGAACAAAGAGACCAAGTTTCACTTTACATGCTCTAGAATTTCTTCTAGATCTTTCTTTTTGGCAAATTCAATATCTTTTGTCAAAGCGCTACCGATTGCTTCGAGCAGATCAGGAAGTAGGCAAAAGTTTCGGAAGCAAATTTCTGAGAAAGGCTGATTGAGATTCGAAAGATCCCTCACAGATCTATTTGAATGATCCAAAATATAATGTTGTTCTCATTCTATTCTAGTCTAAAATATAAGAATAGACAGGAGTATAAGTATTTCGAGAAAGTCTTACTCCTGTCTAAGAATAGTTTCACGGTACTGTTTACTCGCTTGCCATTGTAGTCGCCCACCCGGGTCGTCATAGTAATTTCGTAAGTCTAGCTTTCACACTTTCTCCCGTTACACCCATTTCACAGCCATCAATCATGTTGATTCACAAAGAAAAACTGTCCTCTTTGGAATGACCGTCTAGATGGCTGCCAATCTTCCTCCCACTTTTTGTACCAGAATCCACGCGCCTCTTGAAAAGTGCACAGTTGTTGACATTTCGTATCCGATCGTCTCCTCCTTCTTTTTATTAGACTTTGCGGTGGGAAAGCCTCGCTCCGTCATTATCTACTGTTGAAATCAGGGTCCTTCGCCTCGTGGACTTCTTTGCGCAGTCACCTACTTGTGTCCAAAAACATGCCCCACCCTGTGGTCACTAATTCCGCCTTTTGCCGGACGAGGTTTGGAGACATTAGAACCCTCCCTGTCTTTTTGGCTTTTCGCTCTCCTCACCTCTCTAAGTTCCTATCTGTTCTCAGGTTTCCTCTTACTGACTCCCATTCTAATCTTTCCTGGTTCATGGAACATGTGAACAGACGCTCCAATTATGAAACATTCATTCGAAATGCCGGACACCTCATATTTTACAGTCTCCACCAGACTTATCTAGCTAAACATACCTGACAGTTAACATTTTGTGCAGGTCATAATGCATGTCCTGTATAAGTGCTCTATCAGATTCACATTGTATTAACCTTGCGATGACCCAGTTCAATCCTGATATAACCACTAGTTCTTTCACGTTTTAATTGGTTCGACTAGAATATGAGCTCAATTAAACAATTTTGCATCTTTCACCTACAGGCTACAGAGACTGGGTAGAAATTGTCGAAATAGCAACACTTGCAAGTTGTTTTAGCCTAATTAGTTACTAACTAAGCAAAGTTACAAATTTTGTTTGAAGTACTATCGGATTTGCTTGACAAGTCTTCAAAGAGCAAATGGACTCATTATTGAGTTCGCAGGATGTTCTCGCTCGTTGTCCGCTCTACTTCAATATTAGAACATTTTCTCGACTTTTGGCTCTAGTTTCCTTTTTCCTGTCTTTGTTCGTCTTATATCCCTACCTATTTCAGAGAACAAGGAAGAGACGTAGAGCGTGTAGTAGCGAACAAGCGATGGAAGAGCATTTGCCCCAGGCTGTAGTGGCGGTTGGTCTTGTTCAACGCAATGAATTGAAGTTTTAGGACCTCCAACAGGAGGATCTGCCCAGTCCGGCCATCTCACAAAAGTCTAATGCTCCGCGGGACCTTCTTCATCTGGATGTGGTCAATGAGCAGTCGACTGGCAACAATGACGTTTCTCCCAAGTTGGTTCTTCTTGTTATGACTCTAAAGATTACAATTTAGACCAGTTGCCAAGAGAATAATGAAAAGGAAGGAAAGCAGAGGCAAGAGGTCAAGCAGTCAGTCGAGTTCTCGAGCCGTCACTCCGGATCCGGGTCAGAGACGATTCAATCCGAGAAGAGAGGGTCTGGGAGCTCTTTACCAGTGTCTTCTCCGTCTGTGCAGTCAGTCGTCGGACGGAACTATCCTCTGGAATGATCTCAGAACTGCTTACAGGTAACTGCACAGAGTTGAGAGACATCAAGATTCGTTAGAAAAGAAACCAGCAGACATCTGAACAGTGAGGAACTGAATCTGATCTCTGGAACTCACAATCGTACTAAGAATGACCTTTTGGCTACCAAACTCTCCTGTATTATCGAGCCTCTGGACTCGAAAGGGCAGATTGTTCGTCTAGCTGTGACTAGCGATGGCTCACCCGTCCCTCTACCAAGTCCGATGACCAGCGATGACGGTGAGTCAGTTCAGTCATTCTGGACCCTTCCATTCGTAGATCCCCGCCTCCTCTCATTCCAATCAGTTACAGACTCCGGCTCGACGCGTCCGAGTCTCTCTCGCCTCGCTTCAATTGACGACGAGGAGCAACAAAGGGTAAGTCTAGACTTTGTTTCTAAGGTAATAACTAAGATCTGACTGGGTATAGAAATAGACGCGTTTGTCTCACGACATTTTGCCATCTTATCTCTGAAATGCGCCATCAAACAAAAACTGACCAGCAGAGTATATTTGAACTCTACTCTATTCTTAGATCTTATTGATTTACAGCACTTAAATAACATATTTCGACAGCCCTTTCGCGCGATTGTGAGAGCCTCAAGGTAACCGTAAATCACGTTAATGAAAATTTGATTCATGAGACAACTTCCACATCTTGGACGAAAGAAAACTCGAGAAGATTATGAGGACTGTTTAGTGAAGAGTTCGGACAGTTTTCCCACATTATTTTGTAAGGAAATGCCGAAGTATTCGTCCAATTTACCCTTTCGCTCTTCGCAATGTTCTGCCAAAGTGTACTATTTTCTGATCTGCTGAAAACGTTGCAAAACACCGACATCAGTGCATAAATTAAATAAACAAATTGGAAACGTGTTTATATGTTTCGAAATGAGTCATATAAACTGTTTCCAAATATTACTCAATTTAGATCATAATGGACGAGAAGCGCCGTGAAATCACCGAGACTCTCATCAAGCGCGGTCTTCTGAACCCGGACGGCAGTCGCTCCGTCACAATCACCGAAAACGAGGAGGTGAGTATCGATCACAGCGCCTGTTTATGTTTTTGTCTTTAAAGTTCTCCGACCTTCCCGAACTGGTCCCCGATAGCGGAAATTCTGACGTGATGGAGTCTAAGGAGGAATCTGAAGCTTCCGTCACTCAGGACAATGTTTGCCCTATTTCTGACTGACTTATCGTGACTGAGCTTTAGATGACTAACGGTGAGAAAGATCTTATCTCGGAAGAGATCCCCTCTGCTGAGGGAATCGCCCAGGTTGTCAAGATGGTCGAGGGAGTCGAGCCCGTGACTACTGAAGCCAGTCTTCTGAACAGCGAAATCAAGCAGGTTACTGCCGGAGTGGTCGAGAAGAGAGACGAAGCTATTGGAGAGATCCAGGCTAAGGTGAGTTCATTTCCTTTCTCTCTATTCATATTTCAGGTTTCCAAAGTGATGATTGAAGAGCCGGAGAAGGAAGAGATCTATCCGGAAAAGAAGGTCTCAATGGTCAGTGTTCCCTCAATCGAAATCACCCAGTACAGTGACGATGAGACTGAATTTGACAAGGTAGGTCATTTCACAGTTCATTTTATTTCTCACTTACAGATCGAGGAAAAGACCGCTTCGGAAATGGCCGAGGAGCTCGTGGCTTCTGTTCTCGCCGACTCTGTAGATTCGATGAAAGACGATCTGGTGGTCAACAATGAGGAAGAGCTGGTCAATGACGTTCATGCTGTTCTAGACGATATCTCGAATGGAAAAGAGGAGAAGAAGGAACTGATTGGAGAAGATACTTTGAAGAAAGTCTATACTCTCGAGGAAACTGCTCACTACCTCATGGGCAGTGATTCCGACTCTGACGACAGGAGCAAACTTGCCGAAATGAAGTTCCCTCCACTGGAACCTGAGACAGAGAATGCTCGTCGAATTGAAAAGACTGCTGTTCTCAGCCATGAGGAGGAGGACTTTCCGACTACCGAGGGAAAAGCTTCTGTTGGGTTCGGTGGTGATGATCTCCTGTCAAGATCCTCTATGGAAGATAGTCAGGTCGAAAAGAAGGAGACTGTTGAAGCCGTCGAGAACCACACTGGTATTTCTGGGGAAGCCACAAAGGAAGATGTCGAGATCAAGGTTGATGATCAGCCTATCGAAGAGAACAAGACTGCTGTTGCCGACCAGGAGGAAAAGAACTTGGAAGAGAAGACTCTTGCTGAAGAGGTCGAGATTCATGTTGAAGGCACGAAGCCGAAGACTGATGCTGTCGCCGAAGACAATCAGGCAGTAAGTTTGTAATCGTTTCTCGAGATAACGACTTGTTCTATGGTAGGAAAGAGTGCCAAACTACGGGTTCAAAATTCTAATTCATATGTTAAGCTTGCCCAGAAAGAGGCCGAGTCGATTCCTGTTGCTGCTCCTCGCACTATCGCTGTTTCGGAAGTTGAGACTGTCCAAGAGAAAGCCACTACCGAGACTGCTCTTCTCGTTGTTGAAGATCGTGCTGAGAGTCTGAGCGAGGTAATTTGTGACCCTTTCCGTTAAAATACTGGTTTCAGTCCTCAACCAAGTCCATGGACAGCGTTGTGACTGTCGAGGAAGCTATTCACAAGAGTATCCTCAGCTCATCTGAATCGGAAACGGCTCTTCCTGAAGTGGTCAAGGTCGAGGCTGTGATTGAGGAGAAGAAGCCCGAATACGTGCCTCACTCCGTCACCAAGACTGTCACATTTGAGGTTCTGGAGCAGAGGAATGAGAAGACTGTCACCATTGCTAGTCAGGTACCGAATGAGTGTGGCTTCTAGGTATAAATTTGTACAGACTCTGATCAATTCGGAGACTTTGTCTAGTGTTACTACGACTGAGGCCAAGGAGGAGGAGGCTCCGACTCCGGTCTATCGCACAGAGAGTGGTGGAACTGTCACTCTGGAGGTCGAGCTCAAGAAACTCAATGAGGTAAGGAACAATACAATATGTACATCAGAAAAGTTGATGAAGGAAGAATAGAGCCATGGACTGTGCATTCAAAGACAGAGCATAGCAGATTCAGTTGAAATAAATCTGTTCAGGAATACGAGGAACTGATGGAAATGTTGGATAACAAGCCCCATGCCAGTACCAGCCAGGAGCTGCCTCCTCCCAAAACTAACAAGGTGGCCGATGTCGTTGTGACTCTGACTCCGAATCAGGATCTCGAAAAGCGTGACTATGTCGCTCAGCCGGTTAGTTGATTACCTCCAAAAAAAACTATCTTTTCCTTTTACAGGCTGACCAGCCGAAGAAGAAGAAGGAGAAAAAGCGCCGTGGCCTCTTCGGATGCTGTTCCTTTTTCTGAACTTCTTTCTTGCCTCAATACAAAGAACCATGAAAAAGTGTTGTTGTTATATAGCTTTATGTGTGTCTTGTTAAAGAGACATTCCATCTAATAAAGATTCACTTCCCGAGAGATAACAGCTGGGAGTCCATTGTGGTGTGGGAAAGCGGATTGCGGACTGGCCAACCGCTGGTTGACCCGGATCTGACTGGGAGAGAGTCATCACCGGGGGAGAGAAATCTCTTTGACTGTCTTCCCTTTCTCTCATTTCATCCAATCAGACGGTTCTTGTCCTATTCTTTGAAATCTATTGTCTACCCTTTCTTTTCATCCCACCGGAGAACATTGACCTCCGAGACAGCACGAGAACTAAACCCCCTACGGTCTATTGGTGATAGACCGTTACCCAATAACTTTTGGTTTTAATACATGAACCAGGCAACGATGGAATACTCAGAGAGGCTGTCAAATTTAAACCTTTCATGTATCTTACAATCTTGTTATTTGAGTACTCTATTGTTGTGTGTTAAATCGGCTCTCTCACTGACAGGCTAATTCGTTACGGTTACTTGCCCCTCACGGATTAGAATCAGAGATCAGAAGTGTACTCTCTCAAAAGAGATCGGGGACCATTTTTCGAGGATCATTGTCCGCTGGAGGAAATTGTCCGTAATTGCCTCACCTTCCCGTCGGCGATCGCTCAAAATTGTCTGCTGCTGGTACTTTTTTGGCGCCAGATTTCTCCCTCTTACCCTTTACGACCTGGCAGAAAGTATCAGCAAAAACAGGCCGATCCTGTTTAGATCTCCCCATTACCTAGCCGGTCGCTCTCGTCCCCAAATCTTCTACACTCTGTTAGTTTAAGAAAACTGTACCTGGCAGCCTTTTCTTGCATCAGTTGGTGCTGACGGATAAGACAGCCAGACAACCAGATCAGCCTGACTGGACTTGATTAAGCCAGTCGGTTTGTTTTCTCCTATCCAAACGGTCGTTTTCCGCAGCAATTCTTTTTCAACCTTATTCACCTACTTTGACACATCTTGAGCGCGGTAAGTTCAAGAAGTACCCCCTCGAGTCAAATTTCTCGCAAAACATAAGGGCTGCGGGTTTTGCAAGCTGACCGCAATGACGTCCGAATCTCGTTAATGCCGTCGGCAGCGAGTCTTGAGAGCGTGTTCCTTAGTTCATGATTCTCCGCAGCAGCTGTAGCCCATCGATCTGGTGATTGGCTTAGAGTCTCCTGTTCTTAGCCTTGACGTCCTATCCGAATGGTTTCGTCATATATCTACAGGTTTTTTGACGACTTGCTTCGGTGTTCATTTGGAACTTAGTTCACTCCGTTGCGCTTACTGTATTGGAATTAATAATCTAACAGTTTTCACCGATGTAGCTGTTCAACAAAGTTACTTCGGAAAGACTTGAATTGCGTCTTTGGGAGTAAATTCTTTACTTGTCGTATCCTGTACAACTCTAATTTCTGCTAGACTTGTCAAGAGTGTTCTTTAGAAATTCTTCCTCACAATCAGAAAGATCTTCTGATTCAGATAAATGCATGGAGATGAATGGTACCTCGTGGTTCTCTGACGGCGCTGCTCCTTTCCTCGACCGTGTCTTCTCCAATACCTCTCTCGGTCATCGTCTTCTCGAACGGTAAGCAGATGAGTGCCTCAAATCCCGTTCCAGATTGACCTTGACCAATCTGCGTCATGCTTTTTACCTCATCTCGCCGTATGAGACCGCAGTCCCGACTCTTGAAGACGTCCCGAATTACAACGTCGAGGTAAAAACGTTTTCTGTGGACACTATAAAAACAAGTTTAGCTCTCGACATGGTGGTTGATCTTCCTCGTGACGGAATTCTTTCTCTTGAAGATTTCCGGACATGATGATCGGTGGGCCATGAACGATTCGATCACCTCTATATGTGCCGGAATGTTGAGTCAATGTTTCAAGTTTGGAGGAAGGACTGTGGCCATTTTTATGTACGTATTCATCTGGAACAACTGGAGGCTGTTGGAGTTGCCATGGGATTCGCCCTGGACTTGGATTCTGTGTCTGTTCTTCCAAGACTTTATGTACTATCTGGGACACAGAGCCGTTCATGGTGGGTGTTTTTCAATATTGTGGGAGTTTCTAAAATTCATAGAATAGTCGCGAGTAACGGAAGAATATGAGAAGCTAGGTTTCAAACGAAACTCTTTCAGAAATGGGCTTCTTCTGGGGCCTGCACACGATCCATCACAGCTCCGAATATTACAACTTTTCGACGGCTTTGAGACAAGCCGCTATTCAAGATGCCGGGCTGGCAGCCTATGACTGTATTCAAGCTCTCTGTATTCCTCCGCCAATATTTCTAGTCCATCGATATTTTAGCGAGATTTTTCAGTTCATCATGCATACTAGTGTAAGGATTTTTGTTTGTTTAGAAACAATAATACTTCAGCTGTTCGATACTTACGGTCCATTGGGTCTCGTCTTCAATACGCCTTCTCATCACAGGGTTCATCACGGACGAAATCCGTACTGTATAGACAAAAATTATGGAGGAGTCTTTATCATTTGGGATAAGTTAAGTCACTGTTCTTAAACAACTGTGGGATAAGATTGTAAGAGGAAACAACTGCGGTTCGGGTAAGTTTTAGGATAAGGATATTTTAACTTAGATATTGTCCGGATTACTGTACTTTTACTGTTTATTCGAAAATTGGCCTTTATCTCATCCTCTTATTCTAGAAGTGAACTGCACAGAAATCATCAGAATTTTTCAGATGTTCGGCACATTCGAGGCAGAACGCAAAGACGATCCACCAATCTACGGCCTAATCCACAACGAGGAGACTTTCGACCAGTTGTGGCTGCAGTTCCACACTCTCTTCGAGTTGCTCTTCTTCAAGAGTTGGATGAAAAATGCCAAGGGAGAGTCAATGTTCCCACGACTATTGGACAAGTTTAAAGCTCCTTTCTTTCCTCCGGGATGGTTTCCGGGTGTCGAGACTGTTCAGTTCTTTCACTGGCGGAGCATGAAAGATTCGGCTTATGGCGTTCCGGAACCGGAAAAGCCTGTTGTCAAGTATAGTCCGAGACTGGAAGTCTGGACCAAGTTGTATCTGGGAGGGCATTTCACCTTGTTCTTGGCCATATTTTTCCACTTTGAGTACGACCGGCCACATTTGGATGACTTGCAGTTTGGACTCAAGATCGCCTTCTTTCTGCTGACCATGCAGAGTTTTGGATCTTTCTTCGACAAAAAGTAGGTTTTCTTCCTTTTGATAGACAATATGTGAAGATGGTACGCTCCATACCTCGAAATCTTCCGCTGCTGCTCAGTTCTCGGCTTCTACGTCGTTCTCGTAATGGATCACATCGGTCCGGGACCTCATCGCATCTTCATGATGACCATCCATTCCGTCTCGGCTCTTCTCTGGCTGAGCTATCTCATTCAACAGGTCCTTTTCCCTTTTTTTAAAAAGAAATTAAGCGTTTCAGAAAGTGTCCTCTTCACGACGAATAGTCGTCTCGGATGTACCAGTCAAGTCCGTTTCCGTTTCTGTGATCTCTTCCACTTCCGATGGAGCCATTCCGGAGAAACTTTAGCTCATTGTAATAAGTGATGTAAAGATTTTATTATTTTCGTCCAAGGATTGAGCCGACGACGCCTACCAGACCTGAAAACATAGTTAAAAAGTACAGTCAGTTCAAACAGAGGCACGGTGTCATGCGCAAGCATGCGCATAACTGTTTTAAGTTAAAGACAGCAGTGTCCAATTTTACGATGTTCTGTAAAGTTGTAGAGCAGAGAACGAGCAACAACATTTTAGAACAAAAAGTTGGTAAACATCATCTACAATTCGAAAAGGCTAATTGTTTTTGTTTGATTCTTTTGAATCAAATCTTACCTCCTAGAAGTCCTCTTCTTCCGTATCCGTAACCGTAACCGTATCCATAGCCTCCACCGTACCCATAATACGGTTGACTGTATCCGTAGTAGCCGTTACTGTAACCATAAGGACTGTAGCCATATCCGCCGTGATTCCAGTGACCGTAACCGTATCCATAATGATGACTACTGGAGTGAGAACGACGGCGACGACTGAATGAATCATTTTGAAAAATATTTGGAGAAGTTACTTCAAAATAGGTGACTTCTTTCGACTGGGAGTTAGGGCGATCGGAGCCGGAAGCGCTTCAGAAGAGCCATAGTCACAGAGAAGAAGGCAAAGTAGAAACAGTCTCAACCACATCGGGGAAAAGGTGTTGTGGCTATGACGTCTGACCTTGATTGACAAACGAAACGGGGGAAAGAATCAGCGCTATCACAAGATCAAAAGTTAGTTTGGTGGTTTGTAGACGAAATAAGACTGAAAATAGAGAGATTTTCTAATTACTGTTTGCAGGAACACTCATAAGTATCAGCGAGTATATTCATTTTTTCCTCTAATTGTAAATTCTTCCCAAAGACGCTCTCTATCTATTTTTATCAGACTATTACGGACAGTTTGGCGAATTTGTGTCTATTTGCGTCCTGAAAACAACAGTTTCTTCAAAGAAAGCATAGAATTTTTATTCATTTCATGTCTGCCTTCATCGTCGCAATCATCGGCGTGTAGATTTCTGCAGCGGCTCTGAATAACTTTTTTTTCTCGTTCTCTTCTTCAAAATTACCTGTTGCCCCAGATAAAGTCCAAGTGTTCAAAGTCCATCAGTTTGTAGTTACCCTTGAGGTACATCGGATTCATCTTGGCCAGCAGATAGTTGGTCACGTCGGTCTCGTCTCCAAGCCAATCGGAAGGCGACCAGTACAGATAGGTGTCGGTCTTGATCTTGGACACGTCGTAGAGAGGAGCGTCTTTCTGAAATTGGATTGCTTCAAATAGCGAAACCTAATACCTTTCCATAGTGGAGCTCGTTCTCGCCGGGAACGTCGTAGTTGTACATCTGAAAATATAGTTATTTTTATCTTGCAATGCATGCCTGTACCCAGAGCTTCTTCGTTTATACAGTCTTTAGTAAGGTTTTTACCTAATATTTACAAAAAACATTCTAATTTTAGTTCCTAACCGCTCGATCTAGCCACTTCAAAAGGTTGATCAGTACAGCCAGATGACAACTTAAAATCTCGAATTGTTTGCACTTTGTTATGTTTCCTCAAATTAAAAATTTCACTCTCATGTTCACTGGTTCTTGAGACAGTATTATCAGTATTTTGTCATTTATTATGTCCGGCTACTGCGCAAAGAGGAGAAATTGACTTCCGCCCAAAACTTGTTATGCAATGATGTATCGTAACCCAAAAAAAGGAACAAAAATGGAAAGAATACCGCTGAAGTATGAGTGAGCACGGAGACATGCTAAACGCAGAAAAAAGGTAGCTATCTACCTGGTCCTTTCCACTCTTGACGATTTGAATCCAATGATGCATGTTCTTCCCACTCGTTCCCGACGGCTCATCGACGAGGAAGACTGGCAGGCGAGTCACGTTGGTCTGATGACTGTTAGGGCCACAGATGGCAAAAAGGGCATCTTCACAGGCGTAGTCTATCAGTTCCTATACCTTCCATTTACTTATTCCCAAAAAATACATACCTGGTAGCAGAACTGCTTGAGAAGAGAGTTGAAAACCGGGTTGTCGGGAAGGAACTTGTCTCTGCCGAGAATATCGAGCATCACTTCCGACTCGTAGTAGAATTTGGTGGCCATCCATTTCAGGAATCCTTTGATGTTTCCGACTTGTCCAATCGGAGCCAGAGCGTGGAATTGACGGATTTTCGTGGCGAATTTGCTGTCCTCCGACAGTTTGGCGAACATGATTTTGGTTCCCTGGGAATGACCGACGTAGTAGACATACTTCTGGCCGGACTGCTTCAGAACGTAGTCGACGGAAGCGTCCAGATCGTGTTTCTGCATCTCGTCGAAACTGAATTAGGTTCATTAATGTAAAGGAGTGAGAAAACCTGAACTTCCAGAACTCGTGACTGTTCTCATCCATGCTGACACTCTTGTTGGCATAGTCATTTCCTCTGCTGTTACCGAGCCAGACGTCGAAACCTTGATCGGCCATGATGTAGGCCAAAGAGAATTCGGGAAGATTCGTAACCCAGGAGGAACTGGAGGCAAGAAGTCCGTGCTGCAGGAAGGCTACTGGTCGTTTTCCGCCGGCGCTTTGGCCTGGAAATGTGAATATAGGAACAGTCTTTCATATACTTTTTCAGACTAGTAGTTCAAACTGTTTCAAGCAACAAAAAAAACCTCATTTGAACAAACCTTTGCCATATGGAACTCTGTGCATCTGGAGAATGTATCCGTCCTTTGTAGTCACCTCATGAATCTCAGCCGGATAGTCCCAACGTTGGATGATTTGGGGCTGGAAGGAGTGATTACCATAGAACAAGAAACGATATTTACTACATTCATGTTGACCTCGGGATCAGTGTCCTCTCGGCCATGAGCCAAGCCCAGAAGACTAGAAACGACCAGCAGTTGAAGCAGCATTGCCTCAGGACTCCTGTCTCTTATCTCCACCTGGCCCCGGTTCATCAAAAATGATCCGGAGATAAGACAAGAATACTCTCTGATTTCTATAAAGTTACCCTTGGAAAGGGTAACGAACAAACTCGTAAAAGTTTGTGATTTGGCGTTAGAACAAGCACGGTTTTTTGTCAGTCCTCCGAACTTTAAAACATTTTCGAAAGTTTTAGAAAGTTGTTTACACGATTGGTGGTTTGATCTCCAACGCATAATCAGTATAGATAGTTGGCTTTTTTTCAGTCTCGGCATAAAGTGATGCAAGCTGGGCTCAAAATGGTTTTGTTTCAAAGCTATTTACGATGAAGGCATACCTATAAAATCGATCTTTCTTGTTAGGAAATATCACTGTGAGTGTTGGATAGTCCGTAACAATACATTCTGATCAAAATTTTGATTTTCCCGTAGGAAGTGCGAAGAAAAAACTGCGGCGTTGCAATCTGATTGGTTCTTTATTTATTCGGACAAATAACGAACTAACTGACAGATAGATTATTTCAAGAATAAAATGGGTTTCTATACTAATGCTGAAGAAAGATGACCTCAGCCAAAGTTCGCTGAACTCTGCAAAAACCCTCTCAAACAGATCTTCATTTTGATAGTCAATTCATTTGTCGTAAAGTACAGAAAGATCAGCTACTAGCCTATCGCCTAAAACTCGAAGTTTGCACCACCAAAGCATTGACAATGCTCTCCAGGTTTCGGGGATCGATAGTAGTAATACAACAGTCGGTTTCCTAAAAATTCAGAAAGAAATGTACATATTTTTCAACTAACCCAGCGACTCACACTATGAAAAAAATCTCTCGCCTTTCCCCTTTTGAAGAATAGACGAAGATTTGTAGCGCTACCGTAAAGTTTCGCGTGTAGCGGTATTCTTCTCCCAAGCAATTAGTCGCTTCTGTTGGAAATTTTCGGAGCATCGAGCCTTGAGATGCATGGTGAAATTCGTTTCGCTATCGGCAAATAAAAGCTCCTAGAAAGTAAGAGATCAACAATGTTATGGGACTTCGTTTTTCCTATTAAAAATTAAACTCGCCTCAACTGCGGAATAAAACTTCTCAGTTAAAAGCAGCTTCCGGTCAACTGACATCAATGAAATCATCTTCGACTGCAAGATTTCCTGGTCTGAATCAATCGGAACTTGACCCAGATAAGGCTCATTGCCATCCCAAGAAAGTTACACTCGTACATTTCTGAGAATAAATTGTTACGAGTTTTAGGATACACTTACATTTACTTGCGAATGGTCGGATAAAGTTGCATGAGGAGGGATCAGTATGATTTCAAACCTGATCAATCTGTACACTTTAGTCATCTCCTCCTTCCTCATAAAGTTGAAATTGCAAGAGACGCTTTTGATAGCTTTAATTGTCCCCTCAAGTCTCTTGCAAAAAGACTCGTAATCCTTTGGAGTTTCGAAATTGGGCCAATCTAGTTTAATCGCAGAGAAGTGATAGCCGGTCAGACTCTTCGCTGGGTATCTTTTGAGTCCGTCAAACGCATAGCCATTAAACCGAAAACGGTAGGCGATACGATGTCCAACTATTACGTCTTCCTGAGAAAAATATATAAAAGGAGAACTTTGTCAACTGTTATCGTCCCAGCAATGATCCATGCGTCTTTCAGTCCGTCATTCCAGCTAAAAACTTTTAGATTTTCAGCGTTTTCCTCAACGAAGTCGTGAAGGCCTTTAGAGGTTCGACGGAGACGGGCGAAGGAAATGACAGATGTCTAAAGGAATCTATCGTCAGCCACCTGCTAACAGGACAACCAAACCAGTCCCAGTTTTCAGAGCACAACATTTTTTTAATAAATGAACTCACCTTCTGAAGACATCGAAGAAGCGATCAAACATTCCAAGGAATACGAGCAAATGCAAGAGGAGACGCGTGTCCCAACGAAATCGATAAAATTGGAGGAAAGCAAGTTTCTAAAATATTTTTTCAGCTGCCTACGGCACCAAGACAACATTTATACTTCTAACTGACTCGTTATTCAAGTCGACTCTTCTTTACCTCTCCGAGGACAAGACGGTCATCGTCAGCCGACTTCTGTCACAGAAATTGGACCCGACTTTGACTGTCCGAAGAGCCGCTCTCGCCGAAGACTTGATAAAGCGAATAAATAATAACAATATTCTATAGAAGTTGCTGGTGAGCTGGTGTGTAGTCTTCCTCCAGTGACCGGCAAATAGCAGACGGGCAAATCAGCGACATCTTTCTGGTAGTAATAGCTTGCTCCTTGATTTCTTCTGTTTAGTTTTCTTCAGGGAAGATTTGTATAGTTTTAGGTAACTTCTTGATTGTTTTGCAATTTGGAGAGTAATCCATTGGCATGTTTGAGACAACAAGGATGGCACCGCCCTTCCAGGGCTAAGGAATCTCTTTCTTCTCCTGTCACTTATTTCTCGGACCCTCAATTCCCTTCTCCCCTTGTCACCCCCTCTCCAGTCACCCCTGTCCCTTCAAAGAAACTACCAAAGTCATAAGAACCCTTTGAGCATTTGCTTTTTCTGTCGCGACTTGTTAAATACTAAGTTGTGCACAAAGCTCCCCTCCTTATCACCAATTAGAACTTCAGACACACAGAAACGCGAGAGCATTTTTAAGTGGATTGTAACTCGTGTTCAACTAGAAGACTGTTGCTCTCAAGCCGCTGTCTTTTGTTTTTGTTCTACCGAGACACTCGTTTCTGCCTATTTTTGTAGGTTCTCGATAGGAGAAGCTCAAGACGCTGTTAGACTGCCTCGTCAACTGACATCAAACCGACGTTTATAAGCACATTAATTACAACGTTTTTGTGATTTTCCTCGTTTTTGAACCCGTGAACAGTAACACTTTGACAGCTCTCAAAATGCAACGTAAGTTCGTGGAAATCGGCCTCGCACATGTTCTCTCTCCTTGTCGCCAATAACATGACCGACCAGCCAGTCGTCTCCAATCGTGTCTTCGACCATTACGACTTCTCCTGCTCGGACCTGAATTTGTCTCATAGTCTCTTTTCTGCCGGTCAAACTCACCAAAATCTCGTCATCATGTTTTGGCTCGAAGTCATACAGGGCACGACAGAGAGTCGATCTTATGCCTGGTTCATCGATCATAGTCGTGGTCTGTCTCGAGCTGGTCGAGGCCGGATAAAAGCCCTCATCCGAAATCTTGTCGTACTCTTCCACATCCTCATCAGATTTACAAGTTGAAGAAGCATCTGAATTGTAATTGGGAGGAGGTTGGGTAACAACTGACCCATAAGAGAGGGAGGAGGAAGAGAGCGATCCTCTCCTGCCAAGGGAATCGAGAGCACAGTCATTGGTAGACCCTGAACTCTTACTCTTACTCTTTCAACCACTCACTGCCTTGTCCTTCAGCCTGTGCTGGAACCGACTGAGCCGATGGTATCCCCTGGCTGACCCGCCGTCCAGACTGTTCAAAGCGTCATTGACTTTGTAGAAGATGTACTCGATGTACTCGACCAGTGTCTAGAACCTCTTGTTTTCAAACCCTCTTCAACTCACAATCTGTCTCGTGTTCGTCGCCATAATCTCTGCCGTTCCCTGTCCATACATCCTCTTTAATTCGCCATCCAGAATCTCACTTATCCTCTCTAACGAGAGTCGTCTTCTGTCCGAAGCCATGACCTCTCCAAAGTTTTCGGCCTGGAAATCGCATATAATAATGAAGGGGAACGACTCTCAAGGTCAGCCCATCGCATCGATTGCGCCCCTTGTCTATTCAGTCCGTAGGATGTGACCCCGATGTCTTCGTCTTTTTGGAATTCGAGGAACAAGCTAGCCTTTGGATCACTGGCAATTGTCGTACTCTTGGCTCTTCTAGAAGACCCTCCTGTTCGGATAGTTTTCCCCAAACCGGTCAGTCACATGATTGTACTTTTGTTATTTCTTTAGGAAGCCGACCTGATTCGAGATGTCGACTATGCTCTCGAAACAATGGACTATATGGTCGGTCTCAAGACGGGAAAATCTTTTGTGAGAGGGGTGGTTGAGGGTGAGCAGAAAGTCGAGGAATGGTACTGGTCATGTCGAGATCATAAGCCGAAAAGAGTAGCGACTAGTGGATGGATAGAGAACAGTGATCTGTTCCTCTATTCAGCCTACTTTGATGATCGACCAAACTCCCTTTTCCCGGAGAATTCGGCAGTACAGGCGAGTCCAGTCCTACTAAATTTGAATGCATTTTTTCAATTCAATTCAAACTTTGCTTATGATTTCCTACATGACATTGTTATTTTATAAGTTGTCTTCTTTAGGTTCTAGTCATGTCCTGGAGGACTTTAGAAAACCAGACGGCAGTCTACTGTACTCTTCATTCAAACAAGGGATCAGCTATGGTCAAGGGAGTTGTGAGAGAAATCTGGCAAAGAGCGTGGGATCCAAGGTATCTGTTCTCTGTCTTAGTTGACTCTGCTATACTTAGAGATCACTTTTACGTGCCTTCTCTGGTCACTTGTCCCATTCCCAACAGACTCGAGAAGGCTACAAAAATGACTGTCTTCCTAACAAGAACCCCCTGTGGTCGAGAGAACTCAGCTCTCGAGGTGACATTTCCAGAGAAGATTGAAGAAAAGAAGGCTGTAGCCGTCTGTGTCAAGGGAATGGACTTTCAGGTTTGAATCTTCCAGAAGGAAACTGACAGTATATTCTCAGAAAGACATTTCAAAGGAGCTGGTTGAATGGATTGAAGCTCAGTTCCTGTTCGGGGCTGACAAACTGACCATGTATACCTATTCAGTAGGAGAAAAGTCGAAACAGGTCCTTGACTACTATGGGAAGCTGGGGACAGTTGAGCAGGTGAGTGCTTCCTTTTGAGATTAAATGGTTATTGAAGATTCCTCTGACCCTCCCAGGCAACTCTCCCAACATTCCCTCGGTCAGAAGCTCGTATATTTGGAGGAATCGGCAACAGAAGAGACGACACGAGCTCATTCCCTACAATGACTGTCTCTACAGGTTTTTTCTTCACTATTTGAAAAGTTCCTTTTCCAGACATCTAGGCACTCATAAGTACATTCTTATATTGGATACGGACGAGATTGTTGTTCCATTGAAACACAAGAACTATCAGGAAATGTTGGAAGAGTTGGAGAAGAAAAAGGAGAGAAGGATCAGTTCAGTTGTGATCAGAAACGTGTTCAAGTTTCCGAACAACGGGACAGGGGAGAGTGAGCTCTTTCTTCTGAGAAACAACAAGAGATCGAAGAAGACCAGTGCTGTCGGAGAGTATGGAAAGAGCTTTTCGAGGTACGATTCTTTGTAATTAGAAACTCAAGTGCTTTAGGATCGAAAACGTGGCCACGGTCTTCAATCATTTTGCCCTCCACCGTCTTTCTTCGTCCGTTTCCTCTAGTATTCATCTCCCAGAGACTACAGCCATCAAACTACACTACAAAGGCTCATGTCCGATAGAGTCCCGACACGAATGTCTCGAACTCGAACAGGATACTGTAGTGGACACGAGTCTAACAGAGAGGACCTACGAGCTCACAAAACGGGTTAAAAGCGTGTTCAGTGATATGGGTTACGCGCAATAAATAGTTCTCTTCTGGGTCTCTCTGTACAAGGATTGTTTTGACGTCAGCTAGAAAATAGGTACGCAGTTACAGCTACAGTAAGCAAAATTCACGAGTTAATGCAGCAAAATTGACATGTCAGTCGAAGATTCTTGTTCAAAATTTCCCATCTACAGTAATCAAAGAAAGACTTCAAAAAGCAACAACTTTTGGATGACTGTAACTCACGTAAAAGTCAGTGAGAAGAACACTGTTTACAGCAGAAGACGACGGTTGCATCGTACAGATGTAGTCGGTGGCAGAGGCTTGAACCGCCATATCCAGATTGTTTGCGTGCCGTTCGAACATCTGGTTTTGAATGGAAACTGATACACGAATTAAAACCTGCTGGAGATTTGGAGCAAGATGATCAATTTTCCTCTGATAGCGACCCAAAGCCGTCTGGCAATGGGTGAGCCGCTGTCTCTCAACCACTTCCAGACTCTCGACTCCTTTCCGGAGAACATTTTCAGTGACTCGTCTCTGCTTCTCGACATCGATCGTATCCCACAGATAGGCGTCCTCATTCTTTCGGACCTGCTCTCTCAGTTTCTGTTTTCTGCTCGGTGTCTTCGAAGTCGCGTTGTTCTCTTCCGTCTGCTCCGATTTTTCCAACTGCTTTGAGTTCTCGTACAGATTCTTCTTCAACCGTATACTATCCTCTCTCTTGTCCTTCCATTTTCTAGTCTCTCGATCTACCAAAATTTCTGCCTGAACAATTTGCTCTTGAATAGAAAGTGACTCAACTCACAGCTCTGATGGTTTTCTGTTGACTGACTTGTATGGCTCTCAAGGGTTGGACGACATCGTCTGTCATCGCTGAGCCCAAATTACTGAACAAGGGTTTATAAAACGCATACAATTATAAGTACCTGTGGAGAGTGGCGTGGACATCAAACTGTTCAGCAACCGCCGTCCATCCTTTGTCTATCTCACTGAAAACGAAAATGGTATGGAGACACGGGAATTCGTGACGGAATAAAGAATTCTGTTCGTTCTCAATTTCAAAAAGGTCTTTGGAGTAAAAAGAAAACGAACAAACCTTTCCATTTGATGAGCCACTTTGTGCAGTCTGGCCGACAATTTTTGCAAAGATTTCGAGTACTGGAAGTCGAGAGCGGCTCTATAAAATTTTTCGTTAAAAAGGTAGAGGAATTTATGAGACCATTCAGTTTTATGATGTGAAAGTTCCCGTATTCAAAACTCAAATTCGACCAGATTGAACCGCATGAGTATGTACGAGGCAAAAGGATTGTGCACAGTGAATATATAGGCAATACACTCACTTTTCTTCAAAAACGTTGATGACTTCCTTCAGTGCTTCGTTGTTAGCATTGATGGTCTGTTTTAGGTGAGAAAAGTTGGCTGGAGTCTAGAACAAATTTCCATTTTGCAAATTCAACAAAAACCCACAGCAAATCTATCACACAATGTGGCATTCCCAGAAACACTCGTCGGAAGCTGGACCAGACCGCTCAAACTGCCAGCTCTCGATAGGGATCCCAGTTGATGAACTGACCGGGAGAGTGAGCGCCGGAGACGGCTCATTCGGCTGTTCATTACCTACAATTTCAAAAGAATGTTCGACTAATTGGCGTACAGTTCGAGAAAGGGACAAATAATCGTCCTTGACTAGGAGTGATAACGGCCAAGTGTCACAACAAATACAGCGGGGCACAATGTTAGTTTTGGCACCCAGCTGATTTCCGGTCTTTTTACTATGTATTTATATGAAGGCATAAAATATGAGTTTTCTGACTGAAGCCTCAAAATTGCAATCTGCTCTTTACAGAAATTACGAGAGATGGAGCTAGAAAATTTAATATCGTGAAAGTAGTAGGCAAGAACTGTTGTGAATGAAAAGAGTGAACGGAACTGAATCACAGTGTTTAGATGGGCAGAACTGTACGAAAAGAATCTTTACGAGAAAGGGAAAAACGGCTGCGAGGTGACGATTTGCCATTATCGAGTGAACGTTTTGATAAGAACTGGGAGAAAATGGGAGAAAAGGATGCTGGGCAGAGAAACCGGGCATGGATCAGTTCCTTTTTTGGAAGAGAATTTCCCTACGAGGACGATTGGTTTCCAGGGAGGGGAGAACGTCGAAACATTGGTGGAAAAATGACAGGGAAGTTGCTGACCAACTGTTTGCTAACGATGCCATCAGGAAATAAGATCCAAAAATGTCAATGTTTACAAAAGTAGGAATCAGTCATATTTCAGACCATAAACAAAGTTTTGTGCTAGAACATGTTCTCCAAAATTGTAGGTTTTTATCTGATGTGCAAGTTTGCAAAACATTGAAAAGCTAAAAAATGTCTTCTTGGGACAGAAAACTAACTGGGACCAAAAAGATCAAAAAATGGAACTTGTATCCTTTCGGCCAAAACCACACGTGTCAAAGCCAGGAGCGAAAAGTTTAGCGCTGTTGGTTTGTGCGGGAGAGAGGGGATCAATGGCGCGATGGTTATCGCTCTCTCGTCTACTACCGTGGGATGAATCAGCCAGCTGTGAGCCATAAATGTATTTGGAAGCTTTTTGTCGAGGGGTTACACGCAAAGCACGGCGTGAAAAGCAGCTGAGAACAGGCTCGGGAGAGCAGGAGATGAGTGTCAACACGATAGCATTACAGCGAGACACAGCTTGTTCCTGGATTGTCTGGACTGACTCAAAGGAGACAGAATGACACAAAAGAAAGACCCATGAAAAATGCAAGAGGTCAGAGAGGTGAGTCAGGTGCTCTGAACCGGCTTCGACTGGATCTCGCGGAAATCCGATAGCTTCAAAAAAACCTTAGAAAGAAGAGGGGATAGATTGGACAAGACAGAGATGGCAATGACTGTTTGAAGTGAAAGGACCCGCCTGGTCGGATTGTGAATGCCCCGGTCGCAAATAGAGCGCGCGCGACCTATAGTGGGCTCATTTGCATTACGGGACGAACTGATATAGGCCCTGACCTCGATCCTCTCTGGTTTTAGGCTATTTGTCAAGAAACAGAGGCTGTCAGACACCCGGAATTTCTAAATTTCTTGGCGGGAGGAGGATGGTAAGCTCAAGGTCAGCTTGCGGGCAGAAATGAATTGCTGACAGCCGAATGGGATCCCATCTGGCCGCGGGTACAATTAATTTGTGGTCAGAGAAGAGCAGGCGACAGATTGTGAACGTCAAAAGACAGTTGTTATTGCGGAGGAGAAGAGGAGGAGAGAACAACGACAGGTGTGAAAATTAATTGTGACAACTAGCAAATGGTGAACGTTTTTGGGAATGTGGTTGGCATGTATAGGAATAGATCACAAAAGAGGCGATTCCCGATGCCACCAAAGTAGCTGACCTTTTCGCGTGTCTCTTCCAACACTTCTTCCCTCGAGATCTTCTTGTGCGGCAGTTACTCCAATTTACTCGTCTGATCCTTGAAAATGTCGTCAGGCTGGAGCGATTCTCTGACATTTTTAAATTCTTTTAGGCAAAAGCAAAAGGACTCACTTTCGACGGAGTGTCGTATCTTTCTGGGCCGATTGTCCGCGAAACAATTCATCGGACATCACACTTTGACTGTCGCATTGACTTTGATTACCTTCAGTCAATGCTACTAGTAATTTGTTTATTTTTTCAAAGAGAAACTTATTTTAGAAGTTTTTGGGAGCTTGTAAATTGCCATAGTTTTTCGCGAGGCGATTTTGAACACTATCAAGAGCCATGAAAACTACAGACAGTAATCGGACAGAAAATTGGGTTATAAGGCAACTAAGACGCGTGCAGCCAGTAAAACAGAAAATAAGGAAAGTTCCAAAGAGCTGATGGGACAGGGGACATTGTACGAGCACTACGCGAACAGACGCTTGTTTTAATACCATTTCTAGCGGTTCAGGGCTCTCAACAAGACCACTTCGTAGATTGTAACCTACTATGAAGTAAAGAAAACCAAAATAAAAGTAATGTGTTCCTCTTGAATCGCTTACAAAGCGCTGATCCACAGCTCATCACGGAAACTCGACCGATAGTATCAGATGCTCTACTGGATCTACGAGAGAAAACCAGTCACACTGAAACCCCATCCAATAGTGACAGGAGAGTCGAGAAGTATTAAAGGGCATGTAGTCCCCAGATCAGACAGTAAGAACAGGCTAGTTTTTTTCATTGAACATGTCTCAGGACCAGCAGAGTGTGGTGTGTTACGATCCTCTTCAAACCTTTGTCATGTACTTTTTATTCTAACACAAAAAAGCGAACCCTAATATCTTTAGTTTTTATTTTTCTCGAATTCAAAACAAGCTTTGACAAGTTTTTTTCCGAAGAAGCTACCAAGAGAACTCGTCAGTCGCTCGCCTCCGCCCTCCAGAACTGGTTTTTTCATCTCTCAACAGTTTCCTCATCTCTCAACAATCAGAACCAGTTCAGATGGAGCTGAATTTCGCTTGCAACCCGGTGACGAAGAAGTATCTGAAGCGTCTTCTCGACTGTCAGCGTCTGGTGCTGCCTGTTCTGGCTAACATGCTGCTGACTCTCGTCTGCTGGGTTCACATCGGGTGGGGGACTTTACGCACCGTTTTGGATGGGTGTGTAAAGTCCTCCCCCCCCCCCAAATTAGGGCGGTGCGTAAAGTCATCCCCCATATTTTTGATTGTGCTTACTGTTACCCACCTTTTTGTCATTTTATTCGTTTAAATCAACTGTCATTATTCGTTGTACTTATGGGAAAAATGCAAATTTGAACGGCGGCGGGACTATTGTTCCGCGGAACAATCGTCCCTTTTCGTTTTCTGGGCGGAACAATCGCCGTTCGGCGCGGAACAAACATCCAAATGTGAATGAATTTTTCAGGTGATGGCATTCCGATAAGACTACAGGAGAGGTGTGATCATTGGAGTGCTTCCATCCTGCTCAGTACAAGCGACGATAGTAACTTGTAACATACAGGAAGAAGAGTGATAGGTCTCCAATTTGATAGGTTTGTCAGATTTCCATTCTTTGGAATCAGCACAATATTTCCATCAGAGAGCGCTTGAGGCGATTGCCCTGTAGAGAGACAGTAGTGGGAAAGGTCCGTTAGGAATTCCAGTCTTTGCCTTCCTGAGAACAGAGCGAATCTTTTCTTCCAGGAATCTTGGACACTAGTAGTAGTGCACCAGTTCTACCGTTTCGTCTAACTTGTTGGACTGATCAGGTTCAAATGTTCTCCTCGCCTACTTATACTGTTAGTAGTCGATAAGCCGAGAAGAAGACCGACTGAGTCCACTAGAAGCGCGTACAAAGAACAGCCTGAACAAATCTCTCTCTGAGAATTCAGTCTTTTCTTTGTACTACCAGTAGTTTTTCAGCCTATACCTGTACTATCGTATCAGTCAGTTTCCTCGTATCTGTCGTATCAGTCGCATTTTCGGCTTGAACCCCTAGCGACTCGTTTCGGTTTGGGATTTACCAAATGCGGGAGTATTCGCACTTTCTAGTCTCCCAATATTGACCTTGTAGAGTGATGTCGTCCTCATTTTGTCCAGTAAGGCAGTCTTCATCAATTCAGAGTAGTAATTCCAGTAGAGGCTCGTTCACAAGGAGAAACACTCGTCGAGTTCCAATCCAGACAGCAGACTTGGCTTCTGAAAACTAATACAAGAGAACAGAACAAAGAAAAGCTATATCTGATGCCTGTCAGTGAATATCAATGTTTTTGCGCGAAGAAGAGAACTCTCAGTTTTCCCCAATGGTTCTCGGGTCTCCAAGAACTATACCAAACACCGCTGTGGATTCAAGGAGGTGCCCAGAGAACCAGGGAGAACCGAGCTTGACACCTTCTTTCGAAGGCTGTCAGCTGTGGCGGATTCACAACTGACTGTCACATTGCCGTCTCTTTTTTGAGAACGCGAAAGTCTGTGGCGCTACAGTTCGCAATGTCAATTGTCTCTGTCTACTGTTTTGTAAAACTGGAAAAGTAGAAACACCTGACCTTTTTTGAAGAGAAGAGGCAGCCATCCGCACAGTAGTCGACTTGAAGCTACAATACTAGTAGCTTTTTAGAGTTTAGTTTCGACAAGACTTGACAAGTCGTTTTTAAAGTTTTATTTTTACAAGTCTCGACAAGTCAGCAACCCGAACTTTGGTATCCACTTAAAAATGCTCTCGCGTCTGTGTGTGTATCTGAAGCTCTAATTGAGGATAAGGAGGGGAGCTTTGTGCGCAAATTAGTTTTTAACAAGCCGCGACAAGAAAAGCAAGTGCGTGAAGGGTTCTTATGACTTGAGTTTCTTTGGAAGGACAGGGGGTAACTGGAACGGACTGACAAGGGTATAATAGAGGGGGAACTGAGAGTCCGAGAAAGAAGTGATAGGAGAAGACAAGGAATCTTTAGCCCTGGAAGGGCGGTGCTATCCTTGTATTTGAAAAAACAAGCGTTTTTCAAAAAAAAAACTTTTGGTTTCAGACAATCATCAAAGTTCAGAAGTGACCAACCTCACATTACTCGCCCACGAGATTATCGGATACGTTTTGTTCAAATTAGCAAGTGAGGTTTGTAAACAACTGTTCGACAGCTTCACCCTGACATCATCTTGTCGTTTATTCACCAATCTTGATAACTAGAAGAAGTATTGAGAAAGAAACCACTTAAAACTTTGTTTCGTTAGCTCACTAGTTTCAGGTTCATGTGTAAAGTGAACTCGTTCGATTTCCATGGAATTCAGGGCTGAATACTGAAAAGTTCTTCTGAATATAATGTATAATGTCTAGGTCACCTTTCTTTTACAGTTGCAACACTTGTGCCGTATTTCACAAGCAGTGCTTTTTAAAATGACACTACGCTTGCAATCAAACTCTCCCTCTCTAGCTCATTTTTCCTTATATTTCCAGTCAGTTGCTTTTGTTAGAATTCCAAAGTTGAGTTTTGCTTTTTCAATTTTGTATTGGCCTCCACGGTACGCATTGCCATTTTCATCGAGACGCTGGCCTGGCGCTGATCGGCATGTGACTTTTTCTGTTGTTTTCCCCATACTCGCTCAGACCTATCAGTTCTCTGGCTGTAATTCCACGTGGTTTTGAAGTTTTCCCTTATTCGGAGACATCATTTTTTCGCAAACCGGACAATTTTCAGAACGCATGAGATGTCAAATAGACAACGGAACTGCTCAGAGCCGAGCAGCTACAAGCCGAATGTATGGAATGGCAACAAACGAGGCGGCAAGAGGAGAAGACGACCGACGGAGAGTCATGGTGAGTCGAATCAACTAATCCAGAGAGATCTGCTCTGTTTAGGTGAACGCCCAGAAGAACAGCACTTGACCCAATCTTACCAGCATCGGAGTGTGAGTCTTTTTATCCTGTCCCATTACTGCCGAATCCCGTTCTCTCTTATACGAATCCTCTTTTTCAGAACAACCGTGGGAGACAGCGACGAGGTCACCGGCAAGGACCGTCTTCCCAACAGCAACCTCCAGCTGTTCCCGAACTTCCCGAACTGCCGGGAATGTACTTCGATGCGGCGCGTGGGAAGTACTTTGCCATTGCTTCTGACCAGTCTGGAATCTCTGGATACAATCGTGCAGATCTGGAGGCCAAGAAGAAACAACAGAAGCTGATGGTCGAGGTGGAAGAGCACAGGGAGGTGATCAAGAGACAGCCAAGAACTAAATCTCTGTCTTCTCTGCAGTCCAGTAGGTGTTTCTTGATTCATACAAACGATTGTTCAGAGATTCAACGAGGCGGACTGTCAGCCGAGCAGATGGAGAGAAAGATGGCAGAGTCAAGACTGACTTCAATCAAAGATTCGCCTCATTCCGTCCACGATGTTCAGGTTTTTTCTTTTCGTATTTTAATAAAGAACCCTGATTTCAGAACACGTTCACTTACAATGAGATCACCGGGTGCAAATTCCTCTCAGTTTCCAACGACGGGACAAGTCTGTTCGGTTGCTGGGGAGGAAACGACATTGCCTTCAGCAATTGTCTCAACGTCTCGGTGGATAGAAGACTACAAAGGTGGGGTTTTGAACGACTATGAACCGAAGAATCATCGAGCCTTGAACTGTTGCAAAACTTTTCCATTTAACTCGAACAATATCTTCCAACTAACCTCCCGTTTCAGTGAAGCCTACCATCTCGTCGAAAGAGACGACTCAAGTCTGCAGAACACGATGGGACTTCGCTTCGAACAAAGTCGGAACAGCATTGAAATCGTCGACCCCGAGATTGTAGACATGTGTATAGCTCCGATAGATTCCGAAGTAACTGGATGTCTCTATGTGACTGCCTCCACAATGTAAGTATACTTGTCTTTCTCATTTTCATCTCCTAGGTTCAAACGGAACCAGCTCCGTTCCCGTTGCAATGTGCTGCTTCACCCTTTGGCTGAATGGAGCAATCCAGAGAATGACATCACGCTGGATAGTCCAATCTACAACATTGAGTGGTCATCTACCTCCGACCACATTTGGAGCTGCGGCTGGTCGCCGAACAAGATGTACATATCGCTAGGACTCGAAGACTCTGCCCGAATCTGTGATATCGTGACGGAGAAAAAGTTCCTGATCTCGACTCGGGGGAAGCAAGTGGTCTGTCAGAAGTTCTCAGCCGACGGCAACATTATCATAATGTGTCCGCGCGGCAAAAATGTCATGTGCTCGGATCTCCGAATGTACAGTCGACATTGCATCGACAACGACGAGACGGACTGGCCTGACACCAAAAAGTGTTGCTTCGTTCAGCCACTTCAGAGTCAGTATCGGGATCACGTCCTGACACAGGCCTTTGATGGACATTTGAAGCTGTGGGACTTGCGACAGAAGACACGGCCTGTTCTGGAATATGAAGGACATCGGAACGAGGGTTACAAGTTATCCTGCATTGTGGACAAAGAGGAGAGATTCGTCTTTGCTGGTGAGTCTTTGTTTTTTCTGATACGAGAGGCCAAAACCAATAATCAGACAGTTCTATTGAGGAAGCGACTCTTGTTTATGCCAGTGATAAGGAGTCAAGAAATCGTTCTCCATGATTCACAGGTCGCAGTTCACAGAGAAGGAACCGCATTTAGCAGTCAGAGAAGACTTTAAACTTATCTAAAAACTGACACACACGGATGACATCAGAAAATCAAAAGGCTAATCCAGGCAGTGGGAACAAAATATGATGACAGATTGTTATGAGTAGAGGTACAGTAGAAGTATTTGGAGTCACTAGTAGTCACATGGAATGTACCAGTAAGAATACGGGATGGCAGAACAAGTAGAATCAAGTAATGGTCTTGTCCCAAATACCAGTAGAATGTCAAGGAGCTTATCTGGTCCTAATCAAAAACAGGATTGGAGAGAGAATAACACTGTAGATTTGCTTGCAAATTCCAGAAATTCGGTCGAGGCAAATAAAAATATACTTCCAAAAGCTAAAGGTCATAAAGTTCTTTTCAGTCGGATCCGACGGCTGTACACGTGGCTGGTCCATCTCATCTGGCGAACTTCTATGCGAACTCCCGTCTCCCCAACCTCTGACCGCGAACTCGGAATTTCCACGAATAGCCTATAGCGACAGCTGGGGCGGACAAGTCGGCAACACAGCTCTAGTCGTGGCATCCGGTTCCAGTATCAATGTGCATCAGCTAGGTCTCTAGTTCTAGTTTCCCCAAGATTGTTCTCTTGTATTGTTTCTACTTTCTAATGATCCAGTCCCCATTCTCTGGATTGAATCAGTGGAGACAGACCCGCAAGAGACTCCTCAGAATCTCTGTATTCTAGTGTATATCCCCATCAACTGCCCCCAAATAGAGTCTCGTTTCAGTAGCCGGTAACTGTAAAAATCCGTGTATATTCCCCACTCATCCAGTCTCTCTGATCTGTGCAGCCGGGTCACAGAATCGTGTGATTTCTTTTCGTGTCTAGCCAAAAAATAGAGTAAAGATTTATTTCTGATTGTTGTACAGTTCTAACCTCGGCAACGCTGGTAATACTATAGCAGCACCCCCCTCCATTCAAATATTTTGGCGCGCAAGCCATAAATTGACTAAATTCGCATTTTTAACCATTTTTCCAGTATTTTTTCACGTTCTAGCTGCTTTTATCGAACGCAGCATCAAAAACTACCTCTTGGGTAAGTGTCCAATCGAATAAAATAGTGAAAAATCTAGAGAAACTCTCGGGGGGTGCAATATGTTAGCGATGTTGCTTATTCTGAAGTATTCGCCTAATTTTTCAAGTATTTCGGCATCCTAGGGGTTATAATTGGCGCCGAGTTCGATAAACACATCTAGAACGTGAAAAAATAACGGAAAAGTGGTGAAAATCCCGATTTCACACATTGCGCGCCAAAATATTTGAATGGAGGGGGTGCCTGCTATAGTATTACCAAACCACTTGCATGTTATGGAGCTATAACTGAACTAGACGAAAAACGAATCGTTGTCATTGTTTACTCACATAATATCGTTCTCAATTCAATTCATGGTTAGAAAACGGAGACAAAGAATACGTCTATTGTTTATTTCTACCCTGTATCTTCCTGCCTATGTCTTCTTCTCCTCCCCGTCGTCTTTCGGCAGTCCAAAGTTAAGAAAGGGCAGATATCCTTGGATGGTCTTCTTTTGCTGGACGAAGGACTGTGGATTTCTGATGCACTCGTAGATGTTCGAGAAGCCCTGTCGGACGAGCGGACCCGAATTCGAGAGCATTATGCCGAAGCAGGCCATCGAGCTGGCCGCGTTCAGCGGGTCGTTGGCCACTTCGGTCGTCTTCCTTCGCTCCTGCTGACGGAGATTCTTCAGCACCTCCGTGAAGGCCTCGTCCACTCCTTCCAGCTTCTTGGCCGAACAGTAGAAGAAGCCAGTGGCGTGCATCTGCTGTCGCAGTCTCATCCCGTCAAGCAGCATTTTTTCCGACGGCTCGTCTGCTTTGGTTCGGATCAGCCAGAGCGGGATGTGGGCGAAGTGATGATTCACCAAGGAGTACCACTGAAAGAAGGGTCATACGATCAATTTCTCCGACTCTCACTGTTTCTCAGATCTCCTCTAATTCAGATAAAGATTCTGCCCGTAAAACTGACCGAATACTGCATAGAGCTATTGTTGCTCGTAAGAAGATAACTGCACTCACAGTGTGGAAAGCAGTGAACTCACACCGCCAAGAACCTTAGTTAGCCCGGAATGATTAGCTTGACTGAGTATCCAATTCTAACCTGATTCAATTGTGAATATATCTCACAACGAATGGGAATATTTCTTAGTTCCACCATACAGACACTACCACTACTGACATACTGATTGTAAAAGACTTCGTCAAGTTCAAATCTTTTCCTCTCAGAAAAAAAAGCCTACCTTGTTCTTGACGCCATCCAGAGTCTCCTTGTCGTCGTTGTCGTAGAGCAGAAGCACACCTTTGGCCTCTTCGGCCCATTCCGGCAATTGGGTCAATCCGTCGAGTTGTAGCTCGCCCATCTGCAGCGAAATCTTCTCCTCCGACCAGTAGATGATCTTTCGGACCAAATCCTCGCCCCAGTCGTCCCATTGCTCCTGAAATTGGCCTTCCTTCATCGTCCGAATCAGCGACGTCTTGCCTACTCGCGGCTCGCCGACCACGATCAGCTTGATGAACGAGATGTCGAAACTGAAGTTCATTGCTTTTTTTCGAGGGAAAAACGCACCTTTCGCGGACGATGGCCATAGCTACCAGCTGGCTACAGTACAAATACAAATATTGAAAGCTTCTTGAAAGTTTCTCAAAGTTTTTGAGAAAATAGTGCAAGTTTGTTGCAAAAGCTTTTCAAAAGAAATTTATGAACAAAACAATAGAAATTCAAAACAAGTCGAGGCAGAACACAAAGCGTCAAAAAAGTTGCTCCTCCCCTGATCTCCTGCCCCCATCTACAACTTTCAATATTTATTCGTTTTAAATCAAGTCTGTTTCTCTTCTATCCCTCGGGTAGTGCTACCGTTTCCCTTTTGAGCTACCGTATACTTGGCTGTAGTCTTGGCAGCGTCCCTTCATACTATTTCTTTCGTTTGAATTATACCGCATCACTGAGCTTCCTGTAACTGTAGTCGTTTGCTGTTTGTTCCGTTAGCTATCCCAAAAGTTTTGGCTTGTAGGTCTTTGCTGTAATCTCTTCGTCTTTTCATATTAGGATGCGTCAGAAGTCGTGTCCCGTAGTACTACAGCTACACTTCAAATTGATCGGATCGGTCTGGGATTGTTCCTGGGGGTAATAGACCTCGAAAAAAAATTATTGAAAGCTTTTGGGACACTTTGGATTTTGGGATCAAGGGTTACGGTAGCTTTGAAAATCGGACCAAAAACGTATTTTCGCGATAACTTTTTGAGGTTAGGAGATACAAAAAAATGGTCAACTACAAAAAAAATCACCTCATCGAGACGCATCTTTCTTTTTTTGAAAAACGTATTTTACTCTTTCTCCACTTCAAAGTATTCTATTTATCAAAAAGACATCTTCAAAGTCCTGATCATTTGCTCGTAAATCAGTTGGGCAGCCGACCCTCCCCAAATAAAATCCAAATGATTGAATCCTTCCAGACGATAGTTTCCTTTCACATACTCCTTCGGCAATCGCGGCAAAAGATACTTGGTTATATCTTTTCTGGTAGCCAGAGAATCCGAATCCGACCAGTATATATAAATGTCAGTTCTGATCTTTGAAATGTCAAAGACTGGAGGGACAACTGCTCCATACACAACCAAATTTCTCCATAAGCCGTTGTCGTACTTTGCATGTATTCCACTCCTAACCATCTGCAGCCAGTGAATCAGATTTTGAGTGGATGTTCCAGCTGGATAGTCGCTAAGAAACACGGGGACTCTGGACATGTTGAGGTTCGTACTGGGCCCATTGATTGAGAAGAGAAGTCTTGAACAGACGTCAACCGAATCTGGCTGAAATTGAAGTGATAGTGTGTACATCACTAGTCGGTTTAACAAAAAAGCTCACTTCGTAACAAGGTCCCTTGAATAGATCGGTGAACCAGTTGTTTCCTCTCAACAGTTCCCCAAGATCTCCAAAAGTGAGCAAAGAATCCAAAGGAAGCAAGGACAGCGTCTTCAATAGTCCCTGTAAATAACCAACAGAGACAATTGGAGCCAAGGCATGAAACTGTCGAATTTTGTTGTTGAACGCTTCATCCTCTGCCAGTTTTGAGAACATTATGAGAGTTCCTTGAGAGTGCCCAACGTAGTCCAGATCCTTCTGGTCGGTCTCCTTCAGCACATAGTCGATCGAGGCTTCCAGATCATACTGAGCCATTTCTTGCCAACTGAAGCGCCAGAACTTGAGTGATTTGACGGACAACGTCGTATGGTTCCGGCTATAGTTGTTGCCTCTGCTGTTGCCCATCCAGACATCGAAGCCTGCGTCAGCCAGGATGTAACCTGAAGAAACGATGATTCTTATCACTATTCTATGTCACATAAAAGTTCATGGTAAGAAGAGAATAGAAAAGAGGCAGAGAATTCTATTACCTAAGGACAAGGGAGGGAGGTTGGTTATCCACGTTGAACTGGAAGCCAAAAGTCCGTGTTGCAGAAACACGGCTCTTTTAGGAACATTAGTCTTTGAAGTCTTTCCATGTGGAATTCTATGAAGAGTCAAGATGTAGCCATTTTCCGTCGTCACTTGATGCGTCTCCACAGGATATCCCCATCTGGCGATGACTTCTGTCTACAGGTCTTCATAATTCAAGTGTCAGAGAACTTACGACAGTCATTCGTACTTCCGGATCATATCCGGAAACTAGAGGAAGCAGTACGAGTAAGAGTCGAAACATTCAAAGAATGGAAACAGATATCTTTGGAACAGGAAGAAGAACAATGGCATTGGTCATAGTCACGCGAAAGAGAGAACAACGGTCTAACGTATCTTTATTCGAAAAAGACTACAGACCCATCTGGGAAAGGGTATCGGGGAGAGTGGGTCTCTTGAGCAGTTCATCGATGCGATGGACCATGGAACCGTACTCGAAAATCTTCTCCTCCTGTTCCTTGACAGTCGCCCGGATCTTGGCAGCCTCGGCCATAAGAGAGCTTTTCATTCGCTCGAGCTCATTTCGAATCAGAGTATCGTGGCCTTGAAACGGCAAGAAGGCGGTATCAAGTGGCTCTTCTTTTATTCGGCGCTCCCTTTCCTCGTTTTCTTGCATCTGACGGATGACCGACAGGAAGCGGTCTTTCTTCGTCTCAGCGGTCGACTTTCTCTTCCTCGTCGGCTCCGACTTCTCCTCGTTCAACAGATTCGACTGGTACGTCTTGCTGACTCGGTAGTACATCTTGACCATCTCTTCGTCCTCTCGCATAAAGGCCGGACAGACTTGCGACTGAAAATCTCAGGTTCTCTCCTTCAGAAAAAAGTAGCCTCCCTTGAGTCCCTTGTAGACGCTGCTGATGGTGTTCTTGTGCTCGTTGATGTTCTTCATCAAGCCCATCTCCTCGTAGAACTCTTTGGTGAAGCTCAGTCTGTCCTTCCTGTCGACGAAGGCCCTGCCACGCTTGTCCAGACGGCTGATGAAGGCGAAACGAACGTCGTTGGGATCCATTGCTCTTGCGAAGTGTATCCTCTCGTCCAAAGTGTTTTCTTTTATACCTTTCTACTTTACTTTTTAAGTGTCTAAATTGTAGAAACTACAAACAAAATAAAACTTTGCAATACGCTTTGAAAACAACTCATAAAAGAAACAAAAACAAATAAAATTTCTCAATACAATTAGCAAAAGGAACTATTTCGACAGCTGACTGGCACAATAGGACGACTCAAAACCATGGCTCAGGTCAAAAATTCGAGGGCCATCAAGGAGTTCCCGGAAGAGTGAGTACCTTCCTTGTATGCCTTGCATTTTAAAACTTTGCTACCATGGCGCAGTGGCCTTGTGGTGCCACCAGGACCCTCTAACCTTTTTTTTGCATTTTCTCCCAAAGTCCAGTTTCAGTGGCCTTGTCAAGCCGACGTTCTCGATGAAGGAGCTTGACGATTATTCGAGTGCTACGACGGCGGCGACGACGGATTCGGAAGCCAGTCCAGGATGTTCTACCAGACGATTCGAGGCCACCGTGGCTGTAGCCGTCTCCTTCGGACTAGGCGGCCTGATCCTGAACTCGCTGTTGTCGCTGCTGCCCTGGCCATTGTCTCTCGTCCTCGCCTGTCTTCTGGTACACTTTTTCCGCGAATGGTTTCGCATTCATGGAGCTGCGCTGACCCGACAACAAAAGGCTTTCATCAACTGGACAGGCATGCTTCACGATCCGACCTTCATCCCGAGCTACGAGCTCAAATGGCTCTTTCCGAGTCGATACAATCCGATGGTCGTCAACTGTTGTGGCGGAGATGAGTTGACAGCCGACGAGCCGGGAGCCACCTCGCCCAAGGAGAACAGTGTGGGTAGAACTTGAAATCGCGAAATGAATTTTCTAATGAGTCGGGACTCTTTGCTACAGTCTGGTTTTGAAAAATGCCTAAAGTTCTACTTTCGCTCGACTCTTTGCTGCCTGTAACTGGTAGCCGTCATTATTGTAACGCTCACACCCTCTCTCTATTCTAGCACAACAGATCATTGGTGATGGTTTATTATATGATGACATTATTAGAGAATACAAAAGAAGGAGCAGTCTAAGCATGTGCCGTGGACATCTGTGACTCGAATCCGCACTCATTGGTGCCTCTTCTGATCCGGAAGTATCCGCTCTCTCCCCAGGTTCTTCCCCAGCTGTTGGCCACCAGCCAGTAGGGCACGTTGTTGGTCACACCCCAGCCAAGGACCTTCACACAGTGACTGCCATAATATGCGCCTCCAGTGTGCTGAAAAGGGGCTTTTTTGAAGAGAGCCTAGGGAAAAGTTACGATGTAGATTCCACTGTTGTACTGATAGAAGTCCGCGTAGACGTCAAAAATGGCGCTGACTGGGCCGAAGGCCATGATTTCTTTTTGGATAGAGGCCACATTGTTGCTGACATAGTAGCCTGATCCTTTTCCTAAAAAAAACTCCAGTTTCTCTAAAAAAACTTTTATGCAGACCAAAATGTTTGTCCTGGGAGTAGGGAGTACTGTAGCCGGACTCGCAAGATCGCTTACAAGCAGGTGTTCGAGCGGAGCCTCCTGGAGCAATTTCATAGGGTTTGCAGCCACGACGAGAATTGTATCCACCGCCGGTCACGACACCAGAAGAAGTCCAGTAGTTGAAGGCCTTGATTGGCCAGCCGCCTCCGCATCTGAAAACTTGGAATGAGTCGCTTGGGAGGAACTGTACCCGTAACCGCAATCGGAACAGCAGGAGAGGACATCATCGGCGCTGATTTCAACTTGTTGAGAGGTGGCAGCACAAGTACGATCCGACATCACTTCGGCACTGCAGAAACTCCAGCAGCTTCCGCACTGAATAGGTTTGTTTGATTTTTTTTTGAACTAACGTCTGTTTCGTTATAGAAACGAGGGTTGTAAACCCGTCTAGTCGATGAAAAATCTGACAACGCTAGAAAAACCCACCTGTCCCTGGTCGTAGATGTACTTCATCGTGTTGCAGTTCGGCCACTGTGCTCGGGAGTCAAAACTAAAAGCTCTTTGTCAATCAAACTCGAAAAAGCCTACCTGCCAGGGATAGCATCATCTTCAATCCACTGAACCTCGTTCGAAATCTCCTCAGGTCTTGGAATAGTCTTGAACTTCCCGCTCATGACTCTGGCTCTTTTCTCCTCCTCTGTGTAGTTGCATCTTGCCGCCTTGAAAGAGTCTTGCTTGAAATTGACGTATTCGACCAAATTGTCTTCCTTCAGATGACCGGCAAAAGAGGGGATTTCAGCTGAATTTAGAATTTTTTTTGCCTAATGAAAAACTACCATTAGAGAATCCGAGAACGAAAAGAAGGAGAAGCATGTTGACTGATATTTTCTTCCTTTCCAAGCCCCCATTTTATATCCAAACTGGCCTCCAATTGTGTCTGGCTGAGTTAGCCCGTATCAGTCCCGACAAAAACACTTCCTTTCTCAGGTATGACCCGTGTGACCGGTACCCGGAGGAAGGGCCAACAGCTGCAAGGGCTCTTCTACAGCAGGGGGTCGCTCGGGCTACTGTTGCGAATGAATCTGACGTGATTTAGCCTATCCGATGACAGTATGGGTATCATTCTCGCCTCATTCACTAAACTACACGTTTGCCTACAAGAACTTGTTTATTGGGTCATTTATCGGTTGAGCTATCTTATCGAAGTATCCCCAGGAAATGCTAGGCTGATTAGGCTAATCGAGCAGGGCAGATAAGGCGGATTTTTGCTGAAAGTTGCGGTTTTATATAGGAAGTTGTTTGGTTGATCTACTGAGAAGTTTGACTCACTTTGAAGGAACTTCCTTCTGTCTTTTTGACAGATAGTTTTACAGTGTCTCGAAAAGCTTTAGCTATCACGTTGTGAAATCCGTCCAAAAATCTTACATAGATCGGTCTCAGCGTTCCTGTTAGTCAAACTATCCAGCGTGACTAAAACTCTTGTCATGTTTGGAAAGCGGGTGAATGGAAAGTTTTAGCTAGTAAAGTAAAGTTTCTCCCTATCAACGCCAGAGTTCCGAAGAATCCTCTGAGAGACACGCTCCTACTGCGTGAGGGGTCAATCTGAGGGGCCAGAGCGTGTGAGACGTTTACGTTTCGAAGTTGCCCAATCTGTTTCACGGAACGCCTTAGTTTTGCTCAGCTCGATGTAGTGTGATTAGTAATTGGCCGGGATCCATTAAATCTTCAGTATGCTACTTGTTACCGTTATTCTAGCTTTCTGTCCCAATTCTCACATGTATGGTCTGTTCCTAAACTCTCAAGAAATGAAATGCAAACAGTTAGTCTAGCAGTACCGCCTAGTTTTAAAAAGAATTGCTTCAAAATATTCTTTAGATACCATTGTGAGACCTAGGCAACCGCACTGTTTACGACCTGTACCCATTTACAAGCCTACCGATTCCCAGCTCAAAGTCGCAAAGAGCTGACCGCCCAGATGCCGTCGCGTCTGTTTCTCGCCGTCATAACCTTTGGAGAAAGAGAGGGATCTGGCGGGGGCGGGAACTGAAAGGGGCGTGGTCCCGAGCAGGTCGGGTCCTCTCAACTTGCTCACTCTGTGACTCATTCTTTTCGCTCTTTATTTTCTTACTCTATTGTTTTTCAGAGAGACATGGCCGAGTCTCCGCAGAAAAGGACAAAACCCACGTGGCTGCTGTGGCTTCTTGTAGCCATCGTCGTCCTCATACTTTTATGCTCGGCCGGAGTGGCCTATTTCTTTTTGCGACCTACGGATTCAGCTGCCGTAAATGCTACTTTGTCTTGGGAGAAACCTATAGAATCGAACGTGCCAGAAACGACAAAATCGGCTACTACAACGAGTGAGTTCCTTTAATTGGCATTGTTAGAGTGACTGGATTTTTAGCAAGGACAACCTCGAGACCAATTCCAAGTAGGACGATTACGACTGGAGAGAGCACGACACAGAACTCAACATCTACCAGTACAGTAACCACGACCACTGCGACAGAGATGGCTCCGACTACTGAAGCTAACAAAGAGGTTGGTTCTGGGAATGGTAGAATCTTGTAACAAACTAAGAACTCTGGAATGAACCCTGTAGTGACCACCAGTGTTTCAAGTACTTTCCAAAAACTGCGCGTTGTTTTTGATCCCACTGGTAGAGTCCCAGTGGTAGAAAAACTCCTGAATCGGTTCTCTATATAAACTAGAATATTTTCTTTTTTTCATACAAAAAAGGCCAAATCGAATACAAAATGCTCACTAATTGTTTTAGCTCCTCTCCTCCTGCTCCGCCATCATCCCCTCTCAAGTTTCCTGCACCCGAACAACCGACGACGTAACGTAAGTGCATTCATAAAGACATATAAATGCTGACACACATGTGGTCACTTTGGCTGAGATACAAACTTTAGGGCCACATATGCCGACTGGTTCGGTCCCCTGCTCTACAAACTAAATCTGACCGTCCACGAGCCTCTACCCAAAAGACCTGTTGACCTTCGCGGCAGTCTGCAGCTCTTCTTCACAATGAATAAAGAGACCAAACAGGTAAGAAACAGCTGCGTGGGTCGGTCTCTTTTGTGTAGTAAAAAGTTGATTAATTGGCACAACACCTGGGTGTCACAGAGAGTAAGAGATGCTTTATAGATCTCCCTTCATGCTGCTCAATCACTTCGTGGTCTGGAGGATCTCGCCGTCGTCGATTGTCAAACTGGTGGGTCTTGCCACCAATTGGAAGCTTATCAAATAGGGTAACAGGAATCTGAGGATCAAGATCCTTGAATTTTGAACTCTCCTGATGCATTCTCCATAGATTCCTCAAAACACACTCCTGCGGCTCTCGTTTTCCCGTTCATAAACAAAACTAATCGCCTTGAACCCGGCTGCTTGTTATTAGCAACTTGTCACTTTTCTGCTGTTGTGAGTCGAAAAGAAAAAGAGTAGCACCTCTTGTGTCAGTTGCTCCCTCAGTTTACGACCGGAAAACGGCTGCGGAGCCGCCGGACGGTCGCACAAAAAGTCTCTTTATGTCTTTAGCCCCTGCAGAAGTTGAGAAACTAAGTGAGTCATGAGAACAAGAGAGTGATTAATTATCGGCTTTTGCCAGCTGACAACCGAAACAAATCACCGACCACGCCACAACATGCTGCTTGTGCAAGAGAGAGACATGTGGTCCCCTCGCTCATAAAAGAAATTACAGGCCGGACTCTTTGTGTCTCAAAATCCGTTTCGGAGGGAGATGTACTCTCACTCTTCTTGTCGGAACCGGTCACTTCTGGTTCAGTTCTTCGTCTGGATTTCAACAATTTTGCCTCGGCTTCCCCCAAGGATGTTCTTTACACAAAGGTAGGGGAAGTGAGAGGGATTGGGAACAAAGATTGTCACAGACCTATATCCGGAAGATGGGACAGAAGTTGGTCAAGCAACTGGTAGTCGGATCCAAGCTGAGAACTACCGGAGCCAGAGGACTCTTTCCTTCTTTTGACTCTTCTATGAGCACTGTAAGTAGACTGTCCTGACCTTGACTCACAGCGAAATTACAGGCCCGACTGTTTCTCTGTGTCAAGCATTGGCCCAAGTCTGATGTCCGCTCCAACTCTCCAATCGAGTTCAGCTCGTCCGAACAGACCTGCTTCCGATCCAGTCATCCATCCACAGCCGATCAGTTTGCCTTCTCAGTCATCGAGGGAGCTGAGACTCTTCTGGTCAACAGCACGATGATCAATGGACAGACTGTGCCAGCTATCGAACTCTTCATCGACCCGCTTCAGAAGAATGTCACGGAAAAGCACAAGAGCATTCAGGATCAGGCTTCTAATGTGAGTATTCGGAACTTTTAAACAATTTATAAGAACCAAAAGACTTTTCATCAAAACAATTCGAATTCCAGGTAATCTCGAAGCTATCAGCCTGGCTGGGCTATCCCTACCCACAGGACAAGCTATCCATCGTGTACTCTCCTCTCCAAACGGATTACATCTCCACTCCTGGCCTGATCACTCTTCCCGATCCCGCCTTCGAATACCCCTACCACAATCGCTATCACGAGTCTCTGACCAGAGCCCTCGTCTCCCAATGGACCGACGGAATTCTGAGCACGGAAGAATGTTTGCAGGTGAGTGACTCTTTGAGAGCAAGGGCAGGATATGTTTACGATGTATCGACGAGATTGTAATATGCGAGTGAGAAGGCGATGCATCACATTTCATATTCGCCACAGAGAGAAGGAGGCACCTGTCACTGAGGGTCTTTTGGCTCTGACCGCGGTTTCGGATGTCCTCGCGAGCAAGTGCCAGCAGTTTTTAATGTGAACGTGTGAGGGAAAGGGCGGGAAAGTACAGTCAATGAGGCGGATTATACCCTTATTGACCCTAGTCGGCAGACCATAAAGACAAGAGAGCCGTAATTCTGGCACAGAGGTGTCGGCGCGATACTTCCCTGTGTGCCGTCTGGCGAACAGACCCCTCTACCCGGATTACGCAATGAGTTTCGAGACGACTGTATGGGCAACAGGGGGGCAGCACACTTGTCACCACCACTTTGGGGTCAATTGATCAATTCCAGACTGCCTTGACTACGTATCTCGGATGGAAACTCGACGAGTCTCTGGGCTATTTGGAGCGAACTGCCATGAAGGAAATGAACCGGATCCGTCCTGGAGATCTCTCCGTCGACGCGATTCGTCAGGCTCGGTTCAGTCGTGCTCTCAGCTCCAAAGACTGTTCCACTCGCGACATGGCCATTCTGTTCTCCTTGGATCAGACCCACGGAAACAGTACCGTCACGAAGATGATCAGAGAAGTTCTCCAGAAGAAGGCTTTCTCTTATGCCTCGATGGAAGACTGGAAGGAGGCAGCTGTAGCCGCTACTGGTAGTTCAATGGCCGGAACGATGGTACAAGAATGGTTCGCCAGAAAGTCCTATCCCGTGATGAAGGCCACGATTCGCTCTCAACAGATCGACATTCAGGTTTATACATCCTCTTTCAAATTACAACTTCTCTTTTAGCAACTGACCACAAATACCTGGAACATGGCCATTGAGATTGCCGGGTCCAAGGGCAAGTACAATGTCAACTTGAACGAACTCCAGCAGACCGTCCCCTTCGTTTCTGATGACTACGTTGTAATCGATCCCGACAGGAAATCCACTGCTTTTGTCGTCTACGATGTGAGATATCCGACTCAGCTTGAAAAAAAATATATTATTCTAGGCCGACGGATACAGTCGTCTCAAGCGCTGCTGGGATGCCCGAACTTGTCCGGCTAGTCAAGACTCCTTGAAGTCCATCTTCCGTGATTTTGGAGCCGTTCTTCGAAGCAACGTTCTGGAACCGGCTGAGGAGATGGACAAGGCCAAATGGAGGGATTTCCTTCAGGTAAACATCCCGTGCCGTTCTGTAGTTTCGGAATGCCGCTAGTTGGTTCTATTTGGGTTAAAGATTACTTTTGACATGTTCTGAAAAGCTGTACTTTTTGATAAAGACTACAACTTTATAAAACACGGGCCACATTCCAGGACCAAAGTTAGTTGTTCCCCTTTCAATATATCACTTCGCTCTGTCGTGCAGCCACAGTTCCTCATTCTCTACTTACCACTCTGTTCACAATCCTAACCTTTCCAAAAATACCAAAGTCGTAAGAAGTCAGCGCATTTGCATTTCCTGTTTCGCCTTGTTACAAAAGAACTTAGTTGGATCTTAAGAGCTCCCCTTATTGTTTCCAATTAACAATAAGGCTTCCGACACACACAACACATACACAGAGACTTTGGAGCAATTTAATATGGATAAGTAAGCTCAAAAGACGATCTTGGTTTTGACAAATCACGAGAGAAACTAGCGTTTGCTAGCGTCTCCTCGCCATTCCTGTTCTGTATTTTCTAGCCAGTCTTTTCGTAAAACATTTTTCGGTTGATAAAAAAGTGTTCACCCCGTCTGTCAAAATAGAATAATTTCAAAATTTCAGTTTGCCCGTCCGTACATGGATACAGAAGCCCGTTGCTGCGTCAGCTACATCTTGAATCAGGCAGCTCCGGAACCGGACTGCTACTGGCGAGCAGAAGAATGTAAAAAGTTGAAATTTGGCCGAATTTGAAGAGTGATCTCCCCAGTGATTTCTGTTTGTCTATTTACCTCCAATTTGAGCATAATCAATCACAGACTCTCTTTTATAATTTGCTCAATTTTTCCTCTAACAGAGAGCTTCATCTTGCCCTCCCCAGCCCAACACACCAAAACGGTTACTGTATATCCTATACTTTTATTCTCGATCTTTGTGGAAATACATAAATATTGATGGACTAGCGAATACCCTTTTTGAGTTTTTTGTTCGGGGGAAAACGGAAGAGATGATGAGAATTTGAAAGTGAAAGGCAGGGGTTGGAAGGCACATGAAATGTTTCTCTACGACTCCATTTTGCAGCTGTTCGACATCGGAGAACAATTTGGATAGAGCTGAAAAGGATAAAATCGAGGAAAATAAGTAAATACCTTCAAGGAAGGATGATCCAAGTCGCCTCGATTCGCCCCATTCGCTGCGTGACTAGACAGTCCGGGACCAAAGTTCTTGACGCAAACACACCGTTCCGAACCGTCGGATTTGTCAAAGAGTAATCTCAAAATGAAAATCTTTCGATGAAATGAGTGAAAAACCTCGGGACTCCGGCCCAATCACGTTGTATGCCGCCGGACTTGGTCGAACACCAGACTCGACCACCACTGTTCTGATGCCATTCAGAGTTGCAGGGTGGGAAAACCTGAAACAGAGGTCGATATTACTGATCATGGATCATTTGTAGCTAGTATAAAATAAGGGACACCAGCCGCCTTCGGCGACTTCGTCGCCTTTATAGTCTGTTCAAGAAAAGAAAACATTTTGTGAATCAAAGCTGTTTTTTTTTCAGCTGAGTAGCAACGTTTTCATGCTGTTCAATATTTTTCTTGAACGGATTACTCTCAATCTCTTCTGATCTTTTTCCCAGTCAACCGATCCCTCTTGATCCTTTCCCCAGTCAACCGATCCCTTCTGATCTCTTCTGATCCCTTCCCCAGTCAACCGGTCCCTTCTTAATCCCCTAGCGGTTACCCTGACTCTATTTCCTACTCAAAATAATTTAGCAAAAAATATTTGGCGAGGAGAGGCCATGGACAAACAAACAAACATCCAAACAGAGTCCACCACAGACACCATTCCGCTTTAGATAGTTTAGATGACTCGGACACATGCTGTCCAGTTCAGCTTCACCTGGAGCTCTGAGAAAATCTGAACAACTGTTTTGGAAGAGAGGTTAGTTATTCGGTTCTTTGATGGCAACTCGTTTCTCCATAGTAATAAAGTACAAAATATCTAGAGGTAATTACTCTAGCTAATGACTAAACTATCAAGCAAGTACTATATTTTGCATCTGGATAGCCTATCTAATTAATTTTGAATAACTAATTTATGTAACTGAATATTAGTATTTTGCTGCAATTTGCAAATAGTGGGGAAAGTGTTGCATATATTATCAAAGAACCCGTTATTCTAGGATTGCTCTATGAAATGATATGGTTCAGAAGGAGTCTTGGAATTCTGATAAGACCCATTTCGAGCTATCGGATGATATCTGTTCCAGAGAATGGAAGAAAAAGAAACTAGTATAATCGAATGGAAAAGTAAGACTCAATCGAGTCAATATACTAGAGCTCTGATTGAATGAATTAGATGAAACAGGATTAGATGTCGGATAGGACTAAAGATCTACTCCAACGCAGATATCAGGCTTCGAAAGACAATTCGGCTATTGGACGACTGAACTTCGCTCTCCTAAAATCATTGACTAGACGAAGCTTGCGGGACGATATAGAGGAAAAGAAGAGTCTTCTGCTCAAAAACGCGATGATGGCTGGCAGGTCAGTGAGAAAAGCTGAAAGAATGGCAAATGCTACAAGGAAGAGGATGCTCAGTCGCAATTATGACGGTCAATACTCTCAGAGAATCACGGAACAGGCGGTGGAGGAATTCTTCACAAAACTGTACAAAAGCGATCAGGTAGCCGAAATGCAGTGCGATCAGAATCCTGAATCATTCCCCCCATTCCTAGTCAAAGAAGTAGAAGACGCTATTCGCTCAATGAAAAGAAATGGAGCTCCAGGATCGAACATGATATCGGCAAATCTATTGTATCATGCGAAAGAACAGACGGCTCCACTCCTAACTCTCATGCTGAACTATCTTATTGGAGGAGGCCAAGTTCCAGGACAACTCACAGAAGGGCTGTTTAAATTGCTGTACAAGTCGGGGGACTCTAACAATCTGGCAAATTTCCGTCCGATCACTCTACTGCAGTGTTGTTGGAAGGTTATGACATGGACTATGCTGACACGAATGTCGAAAATCTTGGAGGAGTCGGACGACGACTGGCAAACCGGATTCAAAAAGGGATTCTCTGTAGCTGATAATACACATTGCGTGAAGCAAATCATCGAGAAGTGCTGCGAATATCAAATCAGAATCTACATGTGCTTCGTTGACAGCAGAAAAGCTTTTGCACGGTGGAAAGGATCAAGATCTGGCAGTCTCTAATGAACAGAGGAGTCCCACAACAGCTCGTCCAGCTCCTTCAACGTATCTACACAGGTTCGACGACGGAGATTATGGTCAATGGAGCAAAGGTACATGTACCTATTCAAAGAGGTGCCCGACAGGGCGATGTTCTCAGTCCACAACTGTTCAACTCTGCTCTGGCCAGTACCATAAATTCGATCGATTGGGAAGATGACGGATTGAAGATAGATGGAGAGCAACTTCCTATTTTTATTTGCTAAAAGCCGCCCAGAATTGGGACGTATGTTAGAGAAACTAACGGAAGGATTGGAAAAGGTCGGACTTGGGATCAATCACACGAAAACAGTAGCAATGACCAGTGCAAAAGGACGTCGACCGCTATCTATCCAAGGAGAGACTATCAAGTTTGTTGATTCCTTCATCTTCCTGGGCACAAGGATATCCATTCCTGTAAGCGACATTGCTGAGGTCAAGAGACGGATCGGACTGGGCTATTGGAAGTTTAACGAACATAGCAAACTTCTTTGCGATCAAACTCTTCCGCTGGCCAAAAGGAGATACTTTTTCGAATCAGTGATTACCCTGGTCGTGATGTCTGCAGCTAAAACCTGGTGCCTCAATAGGACAGAGAGACACTGTCTGGAAGTAGCACAGCATAGGATGGAAAGAAGGCTTCTCGGAATATCTTTGCTAAATAGATGGACGAATGAGCGATTGCGACGAGTCTCTAAGCTAAAGGATTGGAACAAGCTTGCTATCAGCAAAAAAACTCAGCTGGGCTCAACGAATCACTTCGATGAAACCTACAAGCTGGGCAAAACGAGTTACTGAATGGATCCCTAGACAAGGTACAAGACGAGCAGGCCGGCAACGGTGTAGATGGATGGATGATGTAAGAGAGCAAGCTGGACACATATGGTGGAGGCGAACTGCTGAGGAATGGAAAAATCTCAGAGATGCTCTCGTCGATCCCAGACGTGATTAGCAAATAAATTAGAAGTTTTGAAATTTGATGAAACAGGCAAAGGTTAAATAACTGGCAAAATCCCATCTTGTTTGCAACCATTCTTTTATCGAAAGGCATGTCTCTAAACCAGGATTTTCTTCCTTATGTTATCATTCTCTCCACCTTCTACCCATTCCTCTCTAAAAAAAAACAGAAACAAACAAGAGTACCCACCTCAGCTTCGGCTGCCTTAGAAGCCTTGAACTCGATGGCTGCGTCTATCCGAGACAAAATCTAATAACTTATTCTTTTGAACCAAACGTTTACAAGCCCAACCTGATTGAGAGCTTCAGTCGGATTTCCCTGAGCGTCATAATACCGTCCAGTGACTACTCCAACCGGGACGTAGTCCTTCTCGTAAAATGAGATCCAGTCTCGGATTCCTGGATTAAAAAAATAAATAAAAACAGTATTTAGTAACAAACCTAGGAGATCTTCGTGTGAGAGACCAGTCGTGTCATCAATGAGACCTTTTTCAGTGAAATCGCCCGAGACAAAAGCTCGTGTCGCATCTCTTCCTGAATTTGAAATCTACAGAAAAATGATAGGAAAAACTACCTGAGAAAAATTGATAACCTCCTCCTTTTCCGTAATGTTTCTTTCCTTTATCGACGTTAAAAACTCGACCAAGGATGGCCAGATATATCGGTCGAGAAGTCCTCGATCCGTCGAAAAGAGCCAACTGCTCCGGAGTCAGGATCTGGAGCTCTCCTTCCACTTTCACCCTCGCATTTATGTTCTGTTTCATACTTAGTAGAAAAAGAATGGGAAAGTACCTTTATGTCGTTGACAGTCGCTTTTCTCCCATGTAATTTCATATTTTCCTTGGCGTCCTGCCACCATTCTTTGACCCAATCCAGGTGGTCGCGGGTGTACTCGCACTGAAAATGGAGATTTCACGACTTCTGTAGATTCGAAGTGGGAGCCCTTGACCCCGTACAAAAGAAGTAAAAAAAATACCTCGTCCAGCTTATCAATGGCCCAGAGGGTGACATTCTTTATGCCGATGTCGTAGTATGTACTGATGAAGGACACCAAGGCCACATTGATGGCAATGTAAAAAAGTCCCGTCGTATACAAAGACGGTATAAATGGAAGACCCCGAGAAGGCATGCGATAGCGCCCTATAAACTCAAATTTGTATTGAATGTAGCATAAAATACGTGGTAAAGAGGAAAAATTAGAGAGAGGGAGGATGCCGAAGTCGCAATGGCAGAGCAGAGAAACCGCGGCGCTGACACAACACATAAGACAACAGCTGCCGAGTCGGACGGCGGCTATTATATGCACTCGAACTTTTTCAACTTTTCGTCTGACATTTTGGGGTAAACGCACAGACCTAGATAAGGGAGACAGTGTGCGGGGAGAAAGAATAAGACGCTTGACCCTGTCTCGAAAGTATAGATTGAATGACTGGAAAAGGTTGAGGGGAGTGAAAAGACGAGGGCAAATATGCGGGATGTTTTGTGGCAAAAGAGAACAGAAACATCTGAAAATTTGTAAAGGCGAGTAGAAACCAAACAAAATTCTTCAGGGCACTGGCAAAGGTAGATGTTCATCCTGAACACTGGTGTTCTTATGGTCATGCAAACGGTTTTCCGATGGCTTCAATGCCAAAGGTCTACTCTTAAAGACTGCCAGACAAAACTATAGAAATACAAGGGAATCTGTACAATATGTCTCATCGTACGCATGCATTTTACCGAGGCTGCCTCTCTTGTAGTGAGAGGATTGGCAAGATTGGGAGCTGATCGTTGAACGCTTCTTTTTTGACTCGTAGCTAACTACTGTATTCCTCTTCCTCTATGATGATATTTCCCAAATAACCCTTCTTTCCAGAGCCTAAAACTAGGTTTCCCTATATGTAGTTCAGCTATAAAAACAAATTGGAAAATCTGGATTTATTTCTAACCTATGACCTATAGTCAGAGAGTTCTCCACCTGAATCATCTCTTTCTCTCCAACAACTGGATTGTTTGTAGGTGAATGGAAGGGCAAAGGGGCTGCCATTGGCCGCTGAGAGTTGTTTTCGTCCCTCTGACATAAACCTGAAAGTATTTCCCTCTCTTTCCGGACACGCATCTCCTCCAAGAATGCTTTTATAATCTTTGGTACGTACTCTGTACGCGCAAGATTGTGCAACCGGCTTCGGTATATAAAGACTCTCTCTCCCTCAAAATCACTCGCCCTTTCTAGACAGCTTCTTCATTGTTTATCACATTTTGATGTAATTTTCCCGTCAATCGCAACACGCGACCATCGAGAGAGATAACGTGACAGCTGCCGCGCTACAGTTTGTTTACATTTGTCCGTGTTTGTCTCTCGCTCTTTCTTCTGCCAATCGTCCTCTTTTTCTATGTTTCTACCAAATCAACGCTTCTGGAGCTTTCTAGAAATCCTGTAAGACATTTATCGTTAAAATGTTGATAAGAAAGAAGTCAAGTCACTCAAAACGTTTTCTCCCCTTCTCGTAAATAACTCAACTCACACCAAAATTTATAAACAAAGTACATCAGCTTGTTTACTCTTCTTTTAAGAAGAATCATCTTTAAAAAAAACCTTTTCGATCACATGTTATTGTTGGACAATATTGGCGGGCTCCGGCTTGCGCCCGGCATCGATCCGCCCCTGTTTTGAACCGAATCACGTGTCGCTCTGCGCTCTCGCTGCCTCTAAAAACTGTCGACAACCTTCGTTTTTTGTTATATTTTCCTCTCTCAGATCGACCTTGTCGTTAGTCCTTGGGTTGACTTGAAAGAAAACTGTCTAGTCCTCCTCGTGTCTCCGTTTCTTAGTTGCTATTCATAGAGTCAGAGTCTATCTTTTGCATAAGTCGTCTGTCTGTTTTGCCAACGTTTGTCTGTCACTCTGGGATGACTCTCTGTCTGTGAAAAATGTCTGGGATTTACCCAGAACCATAACAAGACCTCTTGAGACTTGGGAGGTCTGGTTTATTTCCCTTTCTTCTGTACTCTTCCTTGTTTTTTTCCGGCTAATCAAACCTCGTTTTAGAACCAACAACAACGATGTCAAGCGCCGAACAGATGGCTAACGAGTTCGAGGCCGATGGTGGACCCGAAATCACCGGCTGCAACGGTATGTAGTTACTGTCAAAACTTAGTCTATCTCCTTGTCACTGTTGTTCGATTGAGAGAAATTTCCATCCAGAGATAGATGACAAACGCAAAATCTTAAACCAGCATTTAGGCAAGCGCAACAAGGCCGAGCGAGTGGAGCACAAGCACCCGGCTCCCGGAAACGATACGCGCAAGATCGTGACCATTGCTCAAAATGGAGAGGCCAAGAGGAGAGAGCCCAGCGGCGGCAAGTAAACGTAAGTAATTACTATTGTTATTTGACCATTAGTCATTTTCAGATTCTCGGTTTTCTCTCTCCCATCCACCACCCGGTTAGCTTTCTCCTCTCTTCTCTCATTTTGTAACTCTCTACGGGACCTTCAATTCCTCTGCCGGCTCAACCGCGAGCTGCAGCTTCTACTTTCTACGTGTATAGAATGTCAATTGCTTAGTTTCTCATAAAGGTGTGATGAGTTGGACTGGTTTATCTTATCTTATCCTTCTTCAATTTTACTTCTGATTCAAGTTCCCAACGTCCGATTAGTGATCTCAATCTAGGCCCAGTTCAATCCTCTATGGGTCAAATGTTTTTGACTCGTAACGGAAAGTACGCAACATTTCCGTTTGGCAGCGGCAATAGCTTCGCTCTTCTTTAGCCGTTGGCTTCTTCAGTTATCATCACAGGCTTGTTACATTTTCATTTGATTGGATGAAAAGAGTTATTAGGGCGCGTCAGAAGTCGTGTCCCGTAGTACTACAGCTACCCTTCAAATTGTTCGGATCGGTCTGGGATTGTTCCTGGGGGTAGTAGACCTCGAAAAAAAATTATTGAAAGCTTTTGGGACACTTTGGATTTTGGGATCAAGGGTTACGGTAGCTTTGAAAATCGGACCAAAAACGTATTTTCGCGATAACTTTTTGAGGTTAGGAGATACAAAAAAATGGTCAACTACAAAAAAAATCACCTCATCGAGACGCATCTTTCTTTTTTTGAAAAACGTATTTTACTCTTTTGTTTACTGGACTGAGTAATATTTAGACCAGTAAAATGCTACTGTAAAAAAACAAAAAAATTTCCTCACGGCGGACTCGAACCTGGTCGCTCCAGCGTGGTTAACGCACAGGCACTGCGCCATTTTGTCGAAAAATGGAAAGTCGAATCTTTTTGCGCGAAAGAGTAAAATACGTTTTTCAAAAAAAGATGCGTCTCGATGAGGTGATTTTTTTTTGTAGTTGACCATGTTTTTGTATCTCCTAACCTCAAAAAGTTATCGCGAAAATACGTTTTTGGTCCGATTTTCAAAGCTACCGTAACCCTTGATCCCAAAATCCAAAGTGTCCCAAAAGCTTTCAATAATTTTTTTTCGAGGCCTACTACCCCCAGGAACAATCCCAGACCGATCCGAACAATTTGAAGGGTAGCTGTAGTACTACGGGACACGACTTCTGACGCGCCCTAATAATTATGTGCTGGAGATCAAAGGTCCATGTTTTGTTTTTGTGAAAAGTAGCTTTCCTTCTGGTAGTCCAGCGTCTCAATAGCGATATAAAATCGATAATTCGTGATCAAGATAATATTTTCAAATCATTCATTTACTGACGATGTTAGATCTGCTACCAGATAATCTTCTTCTGAAATGTATTCAAAAGGTCAGTTTTTTTTTCGTTTGTTCTATCCGTCCTACATTGGCATTGTGCGGGTCTAGATGAACAACCAAAGGTGAAAATTGTTGTGAACAATTAGTAGTTTGGACCAGTCGTCGTAGGCGAAACAGAAACTTTGGTACTTTTGTTAGAGTTCGGATGGTTATAAAGTTATTCGGACGGATATATGTTGCAGTTGAAATTGACCTACCGTTGATATTGACCGGAAATTCATTATTTTGGGTTTTTTATTTCTTTTTTCCATTTATGTTTTATTTTTTTCTATCAAAATATATAGATTGATTTATTCCTCAACTTTTAAGACCAAAAAAAAGAGATCGGTTGACTGGGGAAGGGATCAGAAGTAAAGAAGAAAACACATGTAGACAAGCCGCCGACAGGCGGCGAAGCCGGCTGGTCCACTTTAAATTGCTCCCATGTCTGTGTCTGAAGCTCTAATTGAGAATAAGGAGGGGAGCTTTGTGCGCAAATTAGTTTTTAACAAGTCACGACAAAAAAGCAAGTGCGCGAAGTGTTCTAACGACTGGTAGTATCTCGAGGGATAGGGGGAGACTGGAACGAAGTAACAAGGGACGAATGAAAGGGAACTGAGGGTCCGGGAAAGAAGTTATAGGAGAAGACAAGGAATCTTTAGCCCTGGAAGGGCGGTGCTATCCTTGTTTTAATAAAACCCCTAAAGTTCAAAAGAACCGATTTTTGTTCCATACTTTTGAGCGTCGCAGGCAAGCGAAAATGCTCACCTAACTTTCACCATAACTGACGGCGAAAGCCGTCGTAGACGGCTGGTTAAAAATAACTTCGTTTGTACAAGCAAATCAACCTATTCAGACATCGGCGGTTTCTTTCATCCGTCTCCGTCGTACCTCTAAAGATATTCACAATTTCATGAAAAAAAAACGTCGGAAAACTACGAATTGTCAGTTGTGATAATGGACTGAAGGACATTTGGATCACCATAGGAAGGGCGAGAAATCTACAAATGAGTTTTACATCGTATCTTCCAGGATAACGTAATAATTGACCATAATGTGCCACACCTGGTCAGACAAGAAAGCCTACTGGTCAAAGATCTAAAATTTGCAACAGTCGAGAGCCTGAGAGGATACCTCTTTCACAATATTATGCTTGATGAATTAAGAGAGATAACAGAGGGCACCAACCTCGGCCTCGGAGACCGACCGACTCCTCGAGCCCAGGGCGGGGCTCGAGGAGTCGAACTTACTGAAGACAAATGAATACAGTTTTGACGTGTTCTACAAGTTAGAGCTCATCAAGACCTTTCGAATGCGTTTCAAAAATTTGGAAATGGTTCAGAAATGGCCGAGGTCGAAGTTGGCCCAAAAACGGAGTTGGCGTGACACATTTTTCAGAGACGTGTGAACAGATCGGTACAGAACAGAACTTGGCACAGTAATTGGTGGACCCTAGGGATTGTCGACCCAACTCCCAGCATGTTTTTCCGCACCTCTATTAGAGCTGTGGTATAGCAAGGGGTCAAAAAATTATTTTGGCGGAAACGCTGTACCTTTCTGGAAATGCAACCTAGGTAGCTGAATTTCTTGGCAGAAGATAACCCAAAAGACAAGGAACAAGCTCCAACAAGCCGATTCTCAATATCTCAATCGGAGAAAAGTTGGCGACACAAATAATTATCACGCACCCTGTATGCAAAAATGTAGCTAAAAATGAGTGCGAAAACGTTTACAATGTCAGTTTCCCTTTAAATTTAGAAGTGTAAGAGTATGTCTCGCTTGGCTGGAACCGAGCTATGGAGAGATTTGCATTGTTTCTGACCAGGAAAATTTGCGCTGGAAGTTACTCTCATCGTTGTTGGAGGACGGATTCTATTCGACACTTGACGTAAGTCCGTTTCAGAATAGAATAAAACCGGGGTTTCGAAAATGTGTTTATTGGCTTTCTTAGAGATATCTTGTAAGTGATACGATTGAAACGGATTTCACTATGCGCACTAGTTTTGGATGTAGTGTAGACTTCAAAGAAAGTCGGCTTTTGAATTGGAAAAAGAGCATTCCACAACCTTGGACAATGATACAATGCTACTACCTCAATTTCAAGAAACATCTGTAAACAACTGTATGTATGTTAAAAAAGGTTTAATCAGAGATCTGCTACTTATCCACAGCGTGAAACTCGAGGTTAGTTGAAACGTACTAACTTATTCAGTTTGAGAAGTCAGTCATTTGTATTACCACAATTGGTTTCCGAAGCCTGGAAAGCATCCTCGACGCTTTAGAGCAAGCATTGATCGGTGGAAATCAGCTCGTATCCGATCTTTCTGTACTTTACGACAAATGGTTTGACTACCAAGAAGACGATCTTTTTGACAAGCTACTCGGCGATTTCTGTGTGCGGTGGTTCGTGTAGTCAAATAAATGTTTGTTTCATTACCTGTTGAGAGGTCAAAAGAGTGGACAGAAAATAAGCGAATCAGCGGCTCGAGCCAAAAAAAAACCTTTCCAAAGGATCTGCCACGACGAGAAGAACAACTTTGTAGAACAGCACAACTCTGTCCGACCAAGACATCACTACGGGCTGTGAAGTTGCGTGCCACATTATTATCTGTATTAAATGGTTCCGAAGATACTTCCCACGGAGAGTAGTGTGCGTTTTCAGTTTGATCAGCAGGAAACGTACAATTCTTTAAAAGAACCTAAGCTGAGACATCTGATCCTTACTCTTATTCAACGGGTTCTGGTTTCTCTCTGCTGAACTGATACTCATGTTTATCTATGTTGCAGTTGAAATTGAGCAGCCGTTGATATTGACCAGAACTAGTTGAAATTGATCGGTCAATTTCAACTAGTTGGGTCAATTTCAACTGCTTTTAAAAATCGCGATGCAGTTGAAATTGACCGGAAATATAAAAAACTGCTAATTTTCGTAAAAATTCACGGGCTTTTCTTTTTTTTTGTGTTTTATCAACAATTTCGACAACTAGGTGAGACCGGAAGTGAAAAATTGCTACTTTTCGCTACGGACAACAAAATATCGCTATTTTTCACGGACAATAACTCGTTTTTCTACTTTTTTTTGGTGTTTTATCGAAGTTTGTGACAACCAGGCGAGAAAAGCAAACATTTTCCTCGGAAAATAAGACTTTTTTATGCAGCAAGAAGTATTCATTGACCAAAATAAAACAAAAACAGTAACAATGTGAAAGAATGAAGAGGGAAACAAAATTTATTTGTTGTTGCAAGAATAATTAGTTTTGTGGCAACGAGAGTTGCAAAGTAAGTTGCGGGCTTTACAAGAACATCGGTTAGAGTCACATTTGCCATTGCAGTTACAATGTTTGTGCCCTTGGCCTCCAGTGCCCAGGTCTAAAACTCTGTTGGAGAAACAAAAAACTTGACTAACTTGTAGGATCCGTCCCGCTCTTGAAGCACAACAGCTATCAGACTTCTTGTTCCAGCTTTTGGACGATCCACTCCGGAATCGCTACCAAAACCGATTTTCCTACTTTGATTGCTCCGTATATAAAGGAATAACAGTTCAGAAAAAAGTGTAGTGTACCTGCTATTTGGAGCTTGAAGCATTTTATCTGCTTGATGTCGAAGTGCCAGACCGAATTGTTCTCGCTGATGATTGATCGGCGCAGTCTTGTCCTCCCATGCCGTTTCGTCATCTTCGACATATTCCTCCTCAGGCCCATGAAACAGTTCTCCATTCTCCTCGATGTGCTCTTCTCCGTCGACCGCGATTTCCGGCACTACTTGAAGCGAGTCCTGGTCCGCATCTTTATGATTGGCATCGAAACCTGGAGCGATGAAAAAATTATCAATTTCAAAAATAACTAACCAAACAAAGCCTTGAACGGCGATCTTCTCCCTTTGATTTCTACCACGTAAGGTCCCGTCCACAACATCCGCCAGTCACGTGAGTCACATAATGGATTTCGAAGATCCTTGACTGACATAAGACGATTTTTTCATCGTGTAGGAGCTCTTCTTTGCCATTCACGTTTCCGATTGCGAACCTAAACAATAAAAAGAGAATGACTAGAAAAATAGCCTACCTTCTTCCGTAGTTTCGTTTAATAGCGCCGTCTGTGAATTTTTCTTCGTTGTTCCATCCTTTGACGGCTTCTAGAATCTCATTGTAGTTGTCATCGGTCTTGACTTGTGAAGATTTCTTTTGAGCGACGTATTCTTGCAATTTCACGTCGAATCGTGCTCTGTGCTGTTCCCTCACGTCATCGAAACCCTTTTCTGACATCTGGCCGTTTGTAACGTTGTTTTGCGATAAAAAAAACAGAAAATAAAAGAAAACTTGAAGAAATAGTGGAAAAACTAGAATAAAGCAACAACTAGAGCCTTTCTCCTCATTTTAGGTCTCAAAGGTTTAGAATCTGTGTGCTTTTGTCGAAATGAACAAAAATAAACATAAAAATAAGGGAAAATAATAATAAAAACGGAAGAAAACGTTTCCGGTCAATTTCAACTGAAACCTGGTCAATTTCAACTAGTTCTGGTCAATTTCAACTGCAACATCTACACTTTTATGGGGTTCTGCTCTGATCTAAGAATAAGAAACTGAATGTTTTTTTCTCACGATGTCACCTTAGGCCGTGAATTTCCGTTTCAGATGACTTTAGAAAACAAAACATGACAAACTTTATTTAATCTTCGTTTCCTTCATCATCCACATCGGAACTGTTCGAGACGTTTCCGTCGTCTTCGACTTCTTCCATCGCGATGTCCATTTCTTCTTGAGGCTCTTCTTCTTCTGCCTTTTCTTCTTCCTCCGGAGCTTCTTCTTTGACCTCAGGCGAATGGCTGCACTCTTCTAAACAACTTGTTTCCAACAAAATAAGGAAAGGAATTACCATGATGATGATGGTGTTCCTCCTCTTGAATTTCCTGCTTGATGTGTGGCTTTTCGTCTTCGTCGTCGGATTCTTCTTTTTCTTCTTCTTTAGCCGCCGCTCGTTGCTTTATCTTTTGTATCAAGTCTAAAATTTGATAGTTGCTTCAAAAATTACAAACAGCTACCTTTAGCGACGTTGAAGATGCCTCCGGTATTCTCATTGCAAATGCGGCATTTGTTTGTCTTTTTGAAGGCCTGGATGGCGCAGGACTCGCAGAAATAGTGTTTACAGCTGAAAATTTATTGAATTTAGAAGAAAGCACAAAATCCCTCACTTGGTAACAATAGGATTGTCGAAGGGATTTCCACAAATGAAGCAGTCTTCGGGGAGTTCATCTTCCTCTTGAGGAATCTCGTAATTCGTGTCGTCATCTTGATTCAATGTTCCGGCCAAATAGTCACGCTCAATCTCCCAGCCGTGCTTGTAATCTCCGCGGTCGTGCATGAACTTACAGGAATCTTAAGTTAATTATATTTATAGCAAAGCAAATAAAAACAAACCTCCAAAAGTACAGAAGCCGGTCTCTTTGTAATCTTTACAAATATCCGGAGCGTAGTCCCATCTTACGGTCTGTCGAAGGAATTGTGGCGCTCTCATCGGGCCGATTCTATTGAGACCGTTGGACGCATTTCCTTTTGCCGTATCCGGCGCTATTTTGGCTCCATACATGGCCATTCCTTTGTAGAGCACTTTGCCGTCCTTCTCTACGCCTCCTTCCTTCAAAATCTGCTGTACACGCTCGAATTGTGAGTGAGCGTCGGCGTCATAAGCTGTGTCCTGTTCCGAGACGAATGTGGCTCCTAAAATGTGTTTTTTGTTTTACAAAAAAAAACTAAATAAACCTCTATCAGGCGGTCCGAGAGACGTTTCTACCCCACTAGACGGAAAAGCATGTTCATTGACAACTTCATCGTCGCTGCTGCTTGAAGAGTCGTTGTTGTCTTTCTCTTCTCGTTTTTTCGTCTAAAAATTGGATAAATTAACTGCAAAAATGAAAAGTTACCGATTGAAGCATGGGATTGTCTCTCCGTCTCCTCTTGATGGCATCTTTGACAATTTCCGTTTTTTCATCCTCGTCTTCTGGAGCAGTCTGGACTCGTTGTCGAACAGCTTGCTCCTTTCGTTTTGTTGGCTTGCGGAACATGTCTGGGCTGAAACTATGTTTTTTCATAAATAGAATACAGAAGTGTAGGTAGAAGAATGAGATAATAACAAGAATAGCAGAGAAACAGCCGAGAAGACGGGAATTTATTCAGTAAATACTAAGATTTCTGAATGAAACTAGCTTATTTTCAGCTGGAACCGAGGGTTCTTTCAATTTTGGATCATACAGAAGGGATTTGGCCCCGTAATCACGAGCTCCAAGGTAATCTTTACGAACACTGTCCCCAATATGAAGAATTTCAGTCGGGTTGGTCAAATCAAAATGCTTCAAGACAACATCGAAAATCTTCGGATCAGGTTTTTCAAAGCCCAGCTCTCCGCTAATTACAATAATATCAAAATTTGGGGCCAATTCGAGCTGATTCAGGAGGGAGCGGAGCCGAAAGTCGAAATTTGAGAGTACAGCTAGTGAGAAGCCACGCTGACGGAGATGCGCGAGCATAGGAATCAACTAAATTGAAAGATTTTCATGAGGAAATGAAAAACTAGCCTCAGGATCGACAATTTTCCATGCCGCGGCGTTGGCAAAGTATTCGAACAGCTCGTTGGCCGTATTGTGAGCAATGTTTTCGTCAAATTTTGCGGCCGCTGACTAAATAAGGTTTTAGTGAAATAAAATGGTAGCAAACCTTTTTCAGACTGGTTACTACTACCTCCGACCACCAGTTCAGAGCCCCGATTCCCTTGTGACCGAAGCAGGGATGTTTCATGCTCATGTCGTGCATTGCTTTAGGGAAAGCAGCATCCATTTTGGTTCGATCACAAGGCATGCCTTTCTTTTCGGCAAAATCGCAGTAGGTTTTGGCCGGCGGCTCTTTCGGGGCAACTAGTGTATTCATCGCGTCGATGGTGACGACTTTAGTGATTCTTGGAACGGTACTCTGCATCTGTCTGACGCTTTGGAGCACGGGAAAACGATGCATGGAGGCTAAAAGTATGAGGAAAGAGGGAAAAATTTAAGAAAGGAGCAAAAAAAGTTGTCGGGGGGAAGTGGCAAACGGACTGCCGGTGCCAAAAGGTCCCGTCGCGAAACGTTAGATTACGGTAACAATCAGCTGCAGAAGGGGTCGAGGACTTGATGTAGAAAAAAAAATTTCTTATTTATATCTGCGAAGGAAGTTGCTAAATGTGGTTGCTTAAAATCAAAATCTAGACGTACTGTTTTTTTGCAAACAGATTATATATACGCGTCGAGTAGAGAAAAAGAATAATTTGACAAAACGAAAAGTTGAAAACAAGAGCTTCGAATTGGTGCGCTATTGAGAAATTCGAAAATAGGGCGCGAATACAATTTTCTTTCAGACTCGGATTATCGCAAATCGTCATCAGTTCTTCTCAATTTCGCCACTTTCTGCAGTCAAAATGGTAAGTATTTTTATGTCTTATTTGCCTAAAAATACCCGTGTTTCCAGGTCGATCTATTCTTCGAGGTTCTACACAAGAAGCAGCACATTTTCTGCGATACAAAGGACTCTTCTCGTGTCAGCGATATCTTGCAAATCGTCGAAGGAATTTTGAAAGTGAGACTCATTTTTGGCCATTTTTTTATTTTCCCCAATTCAGATTCCACAAGACAGGATGCATCTTGTAAAGTTCATAGATGAAAACAATTTCGACCAGTATATTCCGCTCGAAGCGGGAAAAGCGCTGTCAGAATACGGGTTTACAGCGCAGAATGCCAAGGTAATTCCTTTAAAAATTTTCGACCTCATCGGCCTCAAATATCCCTTTAAAAATTTTCATTTTAGGCGCAATCTCCTGCCTCTGTTGGACTATTTTTTGACGGTGAACACGGGCCGTCTGTGGCCGAACTCTCCTCTCCCCCTCCTGTTCCCGACTCGATGCGCAACGAGACTCCACAGGACAATTAGAACAAGAATTATTACGGGATCGCCCACAACATTGAAATTTCTCTCGTCTTTATTCCTTATTGTACAATAAAAGATTTCCAGTAATATTTCTTCTTCATTTCTGGGGCTTTCCTTTGTTGTCTTTGTGAGCTTGGGACCAATCGAATCAGCTAGCAAATCGTAGGAAAATGTCGAAACATTTAAAACGAAAGAGACAGTTAGACGACGAAGAGCCGGATTCCGTCAAAGTTCACGACTTTTTCACCGAGTTTATTGGCCAGAAACTCGGCGAATTGGACCGTCAGCTGTTGAAACAGCCGAAAAAACTGCGCGGATTTGTGAAAAAGCAACTTCCCGGCATCGGAAATTCGCTCATCGTCAATGGAACTTCTCAAGTCAGTTCTGTGTTTTTTTTGTGACAAAAATGGTTTAAGAGCTTCGATGAGGAAAATCTCACCCCGAAATCACTCTCGTGGAATGACAGTCTTGCGAAAAACTTTCTCTCACAACAAGGTTTGTTCATTTTAAGCCAATTTACGCCAATCGCCAATTCTCAGAGCTGACGCCGGAAAATCAGGCTCTTTTCAATGTCGTCAACAGATATGGCGATCTGCTAGCCTTTCCCAAGTCGAAAAATCACAGAGTGAGTGTAATTTCTTATTTGCTGCTAACTTACCTTCTCCAGGATATTTACATGGCCCATATAGTGAACCATATCATTCGAACGCGCAACTTGGTAATCCAGAACAAACAGAAGCTGGCAGCAGCTCAGGAAAAGGTTCATATTCCTTCAGATTGACAAAATAATCATATTTTTTAGGACGATGTTCCCGAGGAATTAGTCGAATCGCTCCGCGATCAAGGTTTCGTTCGACCGACCGTTCTCCTTCTGTGTCCCTTCAAAAAAGACGCCTACGATCTGGTCGAAAGGCTCAAAGTGCTCATTTTTGGCAGTTCCAAGCCCGATGTGATGAAGGGATTTCGGTTCGAGAAGGAATTCTCGAGTCCGGAAGAAGCACCGGAGTTTGATGACGCTATTGACGAAGACACGAGGGTAAACTCTACTTTCTAAAAAGTTAGGTTCAATATTTAGGAGCTGTTGACCGGAAACAACGACGACTGTTTTCGTCTGGGCATCGCTCTCTCGAAGAAGACACTCAAACTATTCGAGCCGTTCGAAAGAGCCGATATTTTGCTCTGTTCGCCGCTCGGACTTCGAATGATTCTCGAGAAGGAAGTCGGAGAAGAGTCTCACCTAATTTCTAGCCTGAATATCACCGTTTTGGACGGAGTGAGCATTTTTTATGCTTACAAACTAAGAAAACTTTTCAGATGGACGTGATGCTTCAACAGAACTGGCAAAATGTCACGCTATGCTTCGAGAAAATGCTTCAGCAGCCGTCAAAAATCAACACGGAAATCTCGCGGGTTAGACAGTACTTTCTCGGTAATTTTTGTTCCTTTTCTACTGAAAAGTTCTTTAGACGGCGATTCGAAGCATTTCCACCAACTTTTGGGCTTTTCCAAACATCCACACGAGCTATTCACGGCACTTTTTCTGAAAGAATCGCTCAATCATCGTGGACTGGTCGTTGCTCAGCCGAGTCAAGAAGGAACACTTGACAACGTATTTTCATCGTTCTTTTTCTGCTAAAAAGTTGTTTAGATTATGATCCCTCTCTGTCAGGAATTCCATCGTTTCGAGGTAAAACCAGCTGCGGACCAATCCGACTCTCGTTTCGACTACTTCAAGGGCCATGTAAATATAATTTTTTATCTCACTGAATTCGAAATTTAGATCCTCTCAACTTTAAAAACACGAACCTGTCTGGTTGTGCCGTCGTACTTCGACTTTGTCCGCCTCAGAAACCATCTTAAACGAATGGAAGAGAGCTTTGTGGCTTGTCACGAGTACGCTGACAGAAATAAGGTAGTTTCTTCCCAACTTTTTATTAAAAAGTTATCTTAGATTAAAAGAGCCAAGGACTTGTTTTTCCACGAAAGAAAAAGCTATCTGCTGGCCACAGAACGTTTCTACTACTTCAACAGGCGACGATTAAGAGTTTGTTTCTATTATAAACATCCTCGAACTCGAATTCAGGGAATTGACCAATTAGTTTTCTATCAACTTCCTTCCCATCCTAAATTCTACTCCGATTTCATCAACATGGCACGTGATCAGCAGGGAAGACGCTTCAAGGTAATATTTTTGTTGGAACTTGGGCAGAGAAATCACATTTTGGTTACATATGTCTTATACCGAAACAAACGACATCAAGCCATTTTTCTTGGTATTCTGTGGGAGCAGCAAATTCATTGACATTCGTGTAAAAACGGGTATATAGCAACTGTTTGCACAGCTTGCGTGACGAGAATACTAATGCAAATTGACTGTTTACAGGCCGTCCTGCTCTACACCAAATCGGATCGAATACGACTGGAAAATACTTTCGGCTCGGAAATGGCAGCAGGAATTCTCGGCTCCGATAGAACCGTCCAGGCCATAGTCTCCGAATAGAGCAGTCTTTGTTTAAAATTAGGCTACCTTGTCGCCCTCTATGTCTCTTATCCCACCCAAACATCGTGCTTGCGCGGCCAGTTCTTTCACCCGTTTCGCGCGCCGGGCAGAGACGGACAAGCCGGCACACAAGTCATCTTTCCCCGTTTTTCCGTTGTTATTCTTCCTTGTTGCCCATTTTTTCTTCCTTCTTGTTAGCCATGGTATTGTTAGTTTTGGAACGAATGAAAGCGAAAGTCTCACACAACAATCATAGACGTGGGTGGGATAATCTGCGACTGCCACCTTCTCCCTTTTCTCATTATATAATCCCTCTTTTTTAGCAGTTTGATACAGAATACTTATCAGAATGTGGATATTCCTACTTCCCTTCTTGTTAGGGAAGACATTGGCCTATACAGGTGCCGTTATGGGGGTGCAGACGCCTTGCGATGACGGACAGGTGAGTAATAACCGGTTTCGACTTGACACTTTTCCTGACGGGGATCAACATTGACTGGGATGCAAAGGACTACTCGGAGTTTACCTGTCCAAATCCCTACCAATTCGTGACACAGACTGTAAAACATACTCTTTTGGAGAATGATACAGAATTTAGGACGTTGATCCCGTTTATTATGATATAAGAGCCGTAAATACTAGTTTTAATCCGAGAACGGACCAGGTTGGACATAAGTGTATCCATGAGAAGCTGGTCTATAAAGAGATTCCTCCGTTGAGGTTTGGTGTTTTTTTTTTTTGAAATTTAAAATGGCGCTTGAAGAGGTGATCATCGTCCGAATTGGGCCAGATATGGAGAATATCTCTATGTTCCGCCACAACGATGGCTTCACAATTTGGAGGTATTATTAAGAAAGGAAAAAAAAACAAGTAGTTCAGCACGGAACAGTGGTTCTTCTTTATCACCCCTGTGTGAGTAGAGCAGAATTGGACAAATTACGTCAACTGGTGACGGGCTGTTTGTGGCGACACGTCATCACTCCGTACAACAAACTTTCTCAGCAGAGGGTAAGCTAAATTTAGGCAAAAATTGACGGAAAAACACTTTCAGCCACTGACTTTAGTATCCTGGGGTGCCAAGTTGGAAATGAACGTCGTAGATGAGCGTCAAGTGGTCGGATTCATCAGGAAACACGCGAGAAATGCTCCTGAGGATATTGAACGAGACGGAATCTACAATCAGTACCTCATACACCCGGCCCAGGTTGTCAGCGACGCCAAGGACAATACCCTCTGTCCAAATTTTAACTTATGAAAATAATAAATTATGTTTGATGCGAGTAATTACATTTAGAAGAGTACATGAATCAAAACCTTTGATAGGAGGAGAGTCGGTTCTTACTGGACTTGTTTAATTTCCTTTCCAGTCTTCTTCAGCTGTTCTATCACTTCCTCGGCCGGTAAATCCGTCGTCACGGTGATCAGCTTCGTTTCGACGTTTATGTCGTCGATTTTTAGCCTATCTTCTGAAGGGTTCTGGTTATTTTTAAGATAAACAAGAACGAAAACCTCCGAGCTTTCCTAGGACCTTCCGTGCCGCATTTGCGCATCCTCCACACGTCATTCCCATCTCGAAAATGTACTGAAAATGAGATATTTTTTACACAAATCTAGTCGTTAATTACCAACCTGAGGCATCTTGCTGCTGGCTTCTCTCCAAACGAAGCTATGAATCGATTATGTACGGGCCGGCGTCGAGGCAGATCTGTAATTTATCAAGACGTGTTCTTATCTGGTTGTATTGGGTGGGAAGAAGAAGAAAAACAAGTTTATTGATTAGATTTTTTGTTGAAGAACAAAGAAAGCAATCAAGGAAAAGCGACACACAGTCAGGGGGCAACAGAAGACAACAATAAAGCCCCGCCCATCGACCTCATTCTTCCGTTTCCGAGCTCCACGCCACCCATTAGATTTTCGTTTGTCGTATTGGTTTTCTTATCGATTTTCTACAGTTTTTGCCTGGAAAACTAGACTGCTCACAGGCAAAAGTGCATAGGATTTTTGCGAGTAAGCACAAAAAGTATTGTGAAAAAAAGAATGTGAGCTCAGAAATCTCTCAAAGGCCTCTCCTTCTAAAACTTCCTAAAAACTGAATGTTTGATCTTTCCTTCCGCTCATTTCTTCATAGTTTCTTCCACTCTCTTCACATCAATCATTTTCCTTATTTTACAGCACAACGAATCAATATTTCCAGAGCTTCGGACCGTTCTGCTTGACGCATGGCTGAGGATCTTTCTGGTGGGCTTCCACAGTATTCATTGCCTTCTACGGTATTTGTATTTCTTTACGTTTATTTGAAAGTTCTTCCAGATCAAGGGAACAACAAAATACGAGCAACTTTTGGCCGTTATTGACGAGCTAGGAAAAGATATCAAGCCGAGTTACACCGGAAACAAAATCTGCAGCGAACGGCTGAAAAAGAACATTATTCAGGCCAGAATTGTCATCAGGTTTTATATTTTTCTTAGTTTATTCAAATTTATCAGAGAAACTCTTCTTGAAGTGGACAAAGATCGTCAAAAGCAGGTTGCCGAAGCGCTGAACAAGACTCAATAATCCAAAAAATGACCTCGACTGCTCTCCCGCAACGTCCTGCTTTTTGTACTTTCAATTCAACTCAAATTATTGCCTCAACATATCAACTCGACTCCGATTCCCGTTCCGGCTCACTTCATTTCCTCGATCCGAAGGATCTTTCCTCTCTCCGTGTAGTTCCCACTCCAGCCGGCGTTTTTCGCTTCGAAATTGTCGGAAACAGCATAGTTTCGGCTCTAACTGATGGCTCTCTTCACTACGTCTCTCTCGCCGGTCAGTTTAGTCGTTTTATTATGTAAAAGTAGTTTTTCAGATTTCTCAACGAAAACGGTTAAAGTCGCGGACGAGATGCTGCTCAACGTCTCGGTCAGCGGCGAAACTGCCGCAGTTACGACGAATAAAGGAGAGATCTTCGTGATCGACTGCCCGTCCGGAAAAGCAGTTTCCAGCTGGCTCGGACACAAGTTGCCTTATACTTCAGAGCCTTGTGAGGTGAGCTTTAGCCGTTTTTAATCCCATTTTTATTATATGGGTAATTCAGCTAGACAAAAAAGGGGAGCGTATTTCGAAGACGCGTCTAGAGAAGCAAATACTCGAGATTTTTTTATTTGCAGGTCTGGTCAGTGGCCCTTTCCGGCAACCAGCTGTGTACTGGCGGAGAAGATTCCTTCCTAACATTCTGGGATCCTCGGACTGGAAAACAGACCGGCTGCTGCAAGATATTCGACGCCGGTGTTACCTACCTTCGCTGGAGAGACGATCACGTCAGTTTTTCTTCTTCGAACTAAAAAAGACGTTTTAGACTCTTTTAACCGGCAGCTACGACCAGAAAATCCGTCTCCTCGATAGCCGAAATCTACGCGAAGCTGTCACTGAAACCGAGACTGCCGGCGGTGTCTGGCACATCGAATCTCTCGGAGAAGGGCGGAGCGAACGTCATCTAGCCGCCTGTATGTACGGAGGATTCGTCACTTTGGATTCGGACTGGAACGTCGTCTTCCAGAATGAAGCAGCCGGAAAAGAGCTGCTTTACGGAGTCACATTCATCGATCCTTCAACTATCGCCTATACCACGTTCAATGACTATCGAGTCTCTATGCATTCAATTTCACAATAAAATTTCATTACCAAAGCATCTATCACAGTAAAACACCCGTTTCCTTATTATTATAGGCATAAATTATATTAACATCGAAGCGGATCCATTGAAGCTGACGTCGGTCAGAGCTCCGTTTTCGGGAGTACAGGGGAAGACGTAGATGTCGATGTGCCAGGTCAGAGTCTCGATTGGAAGCTCTTATTTTGTATTGTTATCTTTAAAAAAGTCTAACCTGTGGGTGGTCTGGACAAGCCGGTCTCTTCGACCAACATCAGCTGCTTACTCGTCACAAATTCGAACTTTAGGCGCCATTTTAAGTGAACTAAAATGTGAGGAAAATATTTATAAAAAGTAAATAAACAAACCTAAATCGGTGTGGAATGTCGGAGGAGCGTGATGGGGAATCGACAGACGGAATATCGCATCTTCGTTGAAGGCACAGACGCCGTACTGATGGCTGATGGGTGTATAGTGCTTCTAAAATTGTTTTTATGCATAAAAAAACGAAATTGACCCTGCTGTTTGTCTTTTCCGCCTCGTCCTTCGGATCAGCGTCTAGAAGCTCCTCGACAGTTTCCAAGCAGGCAAAATACTGAATACAGGGAATTGGAGCACCTGGAACTGTTCTATACACCATTTTTCCAAAGAATCCTACTGTCAAAGTTGAGATATCCGACAATGTCCTCGCCTAGCCGGAAGGCCTTTTTGAAGAGTGTCAACGAGGTGACCATGCCGTCGGAACACGTCATACAGAACACGTGCGGCCTGCGTGAAGCAGTGATTCCGTCGACTGTAGAGGCAACTGTCTGGAAATGCGGAGATTTTATGACAAAAAGAGATTAGTTATACCTCAGAAACAGTAGGCTGATTGGTGCTGTCCACCAGAAACGGATTCGGCTGGATTTGAAGGGGTGATTCGATTCCGATTGTAGGAATGAGTCTGAAAGATTTTATATGCCGATAATCGTGAAAAATATGTTAAAAACGAAAAAAAACTCGGATTTTGCTCAAAATAGAACTTCTCTGCTAAGCTTTCAATGATCAACTGTATTCTAAAGTCCGAAGATCTCTTCTGCAAAAAAAATTTCTAAAGACTCATTCCAATTTTGTTCCCAAATTTTTCCGACTAACCTAATAGGAATGTGGATCAATTTAATTGGTGCTCTGACATGTTGTAGTGCCACTGTGACCTTGTTGGTGTATTTGACGAGATGACCACGGAAAGTAGGTGGCAGACCGTGTGCCGGTAGTGGAATCTATAAATTTAGACTATATAAAACTAGTTGAGAGCGAACCTCGGCCTTGAAATGTCGCTGCTCTCCCGTATTCACTTGAACATCGCAAAATAGAATCGTAGGAACCGAAGTATAGACGGTCGAGGCACTTTTGGCTATAGCCGTCGTAGGACGATCGGGCAAGGCCGGTTGGGCACCGATTGTTCGTTCTGGAACATTTTTATGAGAAAATAGATGGAAAACGAACCACAACAGAGTTGGACACTTCCCCAGGCCAGAGACTGCTTTCCGCGACCGTCCACATTTTTTACGGATACCTGGAAAATATTTGCTAGGAAAATACGAAAAAATGATAAGTTTACTTTGTACTCGCCAGGATTTCTTTTACATGTTTTTCGGAGAACAAATAAACGAATTCTATTCTTATCGAAGGAAGTAGCAAAAATCATTTGTCAGAAACGTTCCGGCTGATTTGTCGCCTTAGTCTTTCGCCTTAGTTTTATACAACTTTGTGATCTAAATAAAGAAATAAGCGTACCCTAATGACGATAACCTCTCCGGTGAGGTAGATTGCCACAGATCGGTCGAGCGTAGCCGTCACCTCGAGCGGCATTTCGAACTGAATCCGCGATTGTATCTTTCTCCTTTTCAAACACGTTGTAAAGGTAGATGGACTACATGAAGTTTATGAGAAAAAAGTACGAGAGATTCGAATAATAAATGCTTCATTTAGGAATAAACAGTGTTGCCCTACAGGGTCAATTAACAATCCTTAACTAACAAAACTACACGAGTAATGGATGGAGTAGAGATAAAGCTGGCAGATTGGAGAGATTGTGGAAAAAAGTAGAACTATTAGGAAGTAGATGGTGATATGCCAAAATGAAACAAACTGGGTATAGAATAGCAGGAAACTAGTGAGAGAGGCAAAAACAGTTGCCCTGGCTCAGATGATGCGATATCTCGCGCAGCTTGCGGTTCTCGTCTTGGAGATCATTCTCCGGAGAAGTTGCTGAATTCTAATCATTATATGTGTTTCGGAACAGGTTTAGTGGGGTGGGACCACAAGAATTTGAAAAGCTTTTTTTTCTTTTCAAGTTTTTTGCCGAGAAAACTGGATAAGTTCTAAGCACAAAATTGACAATTGGATACTCTAACAAAAAGATCAAAATATTTGTCTTTGGGCAGTTTTGTTGTTTTAATTAAAGTGTTTCAGCATCACACTGGCTCAAACAGCTTATATAGAAGTAATCAGAGAAAAAAAGGAAAAAAAGACCTGAAACGCACGATATTTTTCCCGAATAGTACTGATTAGATCGAACTTCATCCATTCGTACGACGGTATTGGCAGAGACGAGAGAGCAGCCGGAGCAACAGCTGGGAGTCCAGGAGGAGGACACGGAGCAAAAGAAGCCTTTTCCGATACAGTCGTCGGAGTTGGAGGCGAGATGGGAGACGGCATAGGCTGTGGCGGCTTGTCTTTAACTATGACTTGAGCAATAGTAAGAGAGGTAAGGTCTTTGGCAGGATCTGCAGCAGTTTGAACCGCAGCGAGCGGCGTCGATTTGACGGCCGCAGCTGCTGTAGCTGGACGAGGAGTAATTGGAGCAATCTGAATAGGATTTTTATCATAAAAAAATAGGAAAAAACATACTCGTTGCTTAGGAACAGGCTTAGCCGGAGTAACGGGTTGAAAGTCAATCACTTCGTAAGAATTCAGAGGAGCTCCAGCCTTGACCCTCAGATCGTGCTTTAAATCCGTAGCAGCTACCGTGCGCCATTTGACATTATTATTTTTAGGCGTCGCTACTTGCTCCTTACAAATTACTCTCACTGTGCTACCGGTAGAAAAAAGCTGAAATTTCATTTTTGTAGGAAGGAAAGGACAGAAAAACTTACAGATCCTAGCTTGTCGACAGCAGGTAATACGCTAATTCTAGTACAGAATATATTATAGTTGACGCCTTTCTGAAAATTGACAATTGAGGAAAAGAAGAACAAATTGGGGAAGAAATCTAGCTATTCAGTTCATAAATTCCACCCAGATGTTCAGACTCATCGAGTTCACGAAACGCAGTCAAAAGTGTGCAAAATTAAAAAACATGAACGAAGTTTCGCGTGTGAACAAGATTCAGTAACGAATGTTAGCCACCAAAAATAGAATAGAACTCACAGGATCTTTTCCCTCGAGAAAACAGTATTCTCCCTGAGCATCCATGGTGACAACTTTAGCCGTTCCCTTCCACTGTTCAGCATGTTTCAAAAACTTGATCCTACTGGCCTTCCATTTAGGTTTCACGGTATTGTACAAAACGGCGTCGGCCTGAATTTAGTACATTTATAAAAAGTTTAAAAAAAGCTTACTCTTCCAATAGGATTAGCATCGAATTCAATAATGTCGTCAGCTAGAAAATCTTTACTTCTCAACAAGTCTCCTGTTACAATCACTGCGGCACCATCATACCTGTAATTATTGTTTTAGGGAGAAATTAGAAAAAACAAACCTCAGAGCCAAATAATTTTGTGATACATTTCTACAAACGTACATCACAGAACCTTTTTGATTCGTTAACGTCGACATCCTGAAAATTAACGAAATGAGATAAGAAATTTGGAAAAAGTACAATTTACGAGGGTCAAACATCGAAAAAGCATATTTCGGGTTAGGGACTTTTCTTAGAAAAAATTGTTCTAGAATATTCTAAAATTAAAAAAAAAAATTCGGCTGTTTTTGTACATTTTTGACGCTTCGTTATACGTTTCTGGTGTAGTTTTTCACGCTGAGTCGATTGAACATAACTAAAAATCAAAAAAATGAGTGGAACACGCTGAAAATACAAAAATATGACTTGAGCAGATGGGTCTCGACACGAATTATACTGTAATTTTTCTAAGAAATTTCGAAATCTCGCAGCGAAAATGTTCGATTTGAAAAAGGTCACTTTGCAAAAATCTTGGCTGAGTATCCAACGTTTGCGTGTTGTAGCCAAATTGGTATAACGTGTAAACATTGGATACTCAGCCAAGATTTTTGCAAAGTGACCATTTTCGTTGCGAAACAGCCCCCGAAATCACAGAGTTTCAAATTCAACTTTTGCGTATTTTTCATTCACGCAAAGTTGCGTACGAAAATTGCTGCAAAATTAAGTGCAAAATTTCTTCCGGGTGTATATGCAAAATGTTGATTTTTTACGGGTTTAAAATGGCTCCAAATGATATCGAAACGACTTTTTTTAATATAATTTGTTACTGAGACGAGAAGGAGGAAACGTTTATCTGCTATTGTGAAAAACAGCGGCAAATGTAGTTCTGATAAGCCCCCTGGGAGTCATATCGGCTTAAGTTATGCTAAAAAGAGCCGCGGACGTAATAATTGCCATTAAAAAGAGCTTGTTTTTGAAATTTCAATATAAAGAGAAAAACAACATACCCGAACTAGTAGCAGCTTGTTTGTCGCGTAAAAAGTAACTATCTGAAAGTGTATATAGTTCAATCAGAAGGAGAGAAAAAGATAAGAAAGGGATTTGACCCGGCGAAATTGAATACGTAACAGACGGAAGGATAAATATTTATGCCCGGAACTGATCGATTATTACGGCGATCAGCCGGTGGCCCGGAGGAATGGGCAGGGAACACAGAAAATATAGAAATATCACTCGGCACAATTTTTGAAGACCCAGGGAAGAATAACAACTAGAGTGACCCGTAAGTATGAAATGTGTGAACGATTTTGATCGTAAATAACTGGTAACTACAAAGAAAAACAGGAACGTGGATAAAATATGAAACTAGAGGAAATTCTCGGCCGTGAGGCAAACTTTACAAGGTCCATCGGTCAGAAGATAGTGGGCTATGAGACGAAGTTTTCGATTGGCTTCTTCGAGAGGAGACGCATGAGGATCTGAAGCAGTTGTTGAAATTGGGAAAACCTCCTTTTACTGTAGCTAGAGCTTTACTACTTACCAGCCCCAGGAATAATTTGAAAGAAAAAGAGTCTCAATTGGCGCCAGGTTCAAATGCTTGAAAACGGCGCCATTTGTTAGATTGTGGTCATAAATCTCGACGTTTTATGCTTGTCACACGCTGAATAAAGTTCGAATGTACACATTCAATTATGAGTTGATTATGAAAAGGCGCCAAACACTAATTGCTCAACTCTGTATTCAAAGCTTTTCGAAACACCGAAGGATCCTGTTTACACGGAAATACCGTGGCGTTGGGTGTGTAACGTGCGCAAAACACAGCCACAAGGAAAGTGATCGGCAAAAGATAACAGTGAGACAAACAGCAGAACCGATGGCCAAAGCCATTTTTGAGGACAAGACAACGCTTAGAGAACCTGCCCTTAGCGGATAAAAGGGCCGCAAAACTCGAAACAGATAGCCGTGTTTAGAGAGATATCTCTCGCGAACGAGAGTACCTAGAACGCGTTTCCTGGCAGATGGAATTAGCGGGCTGAAGAGGCCAGATTATTCATCTCTTCCGTAAAAATGAGCGAGATAAGACACACGTGCTTTAAGCTTTAAAAAGGCGAGACAGTTATAAACACGTGACTAATGCGCAGTCAATGGTCAGCTGCTCGTCGCTATTACTATCTCCTCTGACCTTTTTGACCGTAATCGAAGTGAGAATGACTGAGCTGCTGATACGGAGAGCGGGGAGAGACAATTCGTCGCGTAAACATGTTTTTTTCTTCTCATCACACGTGCCAATTTCTCACTCGAATATTTCGAAACTGACCGAAAGGGATGGCTGCGATGGCAGTCTTGTTCGGTCGAGGCGGCAATTTGTCTTCCTTCTTCATCTGCTGGCTTGGGACATCCCGTGATTCAAGCGGCGGCTTGACTATTATGTTAGCTCTAAAAGGAGAAAGCTATAATTACGAGGCGAGGAAAATACATTTTTCTGCTGCTCGGCGACGGGAATGGCGGCAGTGGATAGTTGGCTGCTGAAGGAGGGTTCTGAAAAACGATGTGTTATGTGTAAACATCCAACGGTCCAAAACGCGTGCAAAATGTGTTTGCCTCGTCGCTTTTGTAACTTTGATTGCAGAAAAACAAGGTGACGCAAAATATTTGCAGATCCTTCGTCGATTTTGATGTTTTCACTCCCCTGATGTAATTTGCGACTCAAAAATGTTACAAATTCGAACAGAAAGAAGTTTAGCAAAATAGACAAAAACACAGTACTAGATCCAAAAAAACAAGACACTCAAAAAGAACAAGAAAAGTACCTCCTTCTTCGCGAAAGGAACGACCTTAAGAACGCCTCCGTCTTCCGTGATTCGATGCTGGTCATCTGTTGCTCGGACGGCCCGCCAGTGACATCTGTTATTCCGTCGATTGGCACCCTGCTCGATGATCATCATCCGGAGAGGCGTGTCTGGCTGGAACATCTGAAATCGATCGATGACGATCCGAGAGACAAAAAGAGACGCACCTGGGTTAAATCTGTACAGGCCGGCTGGACGACGCTCACATGAAGAAAGATTGAGACTTTCTCTATCTGGAACTACCTTTATGAGGGATGTTGAGAGACAAACTGACTGCTTCCAGACACGTCCCCTCGACGAAACTGCACTGTCCATCCGTGATTCCGAGAAATCCTGTGGCTTCAATCGTCTCCGGCTTCTTGATGAATTTCAGCTTTGTACATCTGTAGGTGACTTCCAACTTGCATTTATTCTGGCTAAGAGAGGTGGGCTGAAAACAGGACATTAGAATACGTAGCAAGTTGAAATAGCTAGACTCCGATACTCGCTACCTGGCCCCTAAGGTAGCACCCGCTAGCATAATTGCTTGAAGTCGGGAGATACTTTACTTTACTCCGCCACTACAAATATTTTCTGACCGATTCTTCATCGTTTTCACTTTGTTTCGTGGTAACAAGCTAAATTTTACGGACAACGGAAGTTTCTGGTTAAAATGAGAAATTCAAACAAAATTTTACAGGGTTGGGATAACTTTCGGCGGAGAACATGACGATATCGTCCTCCTCCATTCCCTGGTAGCAAATAGACGGTGGGCAATAGACAGCATCCTTTCCGTACCTAAAGTTTCATATTTTTGTCGTAAAATCAGAAAAGTACTGAATGAGAAAGCTCCTGTTGAAGAATCGGACAACGACGCTGGCCTTCTCGTTGCTGACGGTTTCCGGTCCGATATTCCTCTGAATTGAAATTGCCTTGTAACGGACGTTCAGCCGGGTCACGTGTTCGGGCTAAAATTCGATGCATTTGGATGTGAAAGGGTGAAAACTAACAGCTCTCTTGTAATTCCAGTACTCTGCTTTGACGAAGACCTCATCGCCGATTTGCAGTTCAACTGGCGAGAGTTTTCGGGGAACGCGGACGATTTTGGCATTTGGGCATCTGCCAAGTTGTTTTAGCACGAAAATTATATGAAGAAAAGTCGATACAAAACTCACTCTACGATGTAGTATTCTTTGTCAAGCATGATCACGAAACCATCGTTTTGAATCAACTCCATAAATCTAAAAATACACGTTATTTAGTAGCAAAATTTGAAACAGGTACAACAAATGTTCAAAACCACGTACAAGTTTGTAAAAAAACGCACATAAATGACTAGTTCATTAGCAAAGAAAAGACCTCTCCTAGAAACCGGTAACTGTTCACGTATATGTGGATCTTACAACGCATTTTGTCTCTTTTGTATCACGTTCTTCAGGAAAAATTCTCCAGCCTTGTAGGATGAGCGAACGAGTGGTCCGGAAGCCACGTATAGGAATCCCAAGACTCGTGCTCTATCTCCCCAGAAGTCGAACCTGAAGCTTTTTTCAATAAAAATAATAGAAAAGCTGACTTTTCGGGTGTCACCCATTCCTTCACTAGAAGATGTCGTTTTGTCGGCTGCATATATTGTCCAAAGGTGACTACATCCACCTGACTTTTCCGTAAATCTGCTAAGCATTGCTCTATCTAAATTTAGCTTGTTTATAAGGAAAGGGAACTCTTACCTCTTCGTCAGCTTCTCCGAGTCCGAGCATTATGGACGACTTGGTTATAACTTTGTGATTGGCTTCCTTGGCTTGTTTCAGAGCCGACAGCGACTGGCGGTATTTGGCCCGGGGGTCACGAACCCACGGCGTCAATCTCTCGACTGTCTCCACATTGTGAGCATAGACGTCAAGGCCGCTTCTGAAAATAATCGTGTCAGAAAAGGCGGAATAAAAGTGTTTGGTTAGTTAGAAGCCAGTGAAAAACCTACGTGGACATCAAACTAATAGAATCGCCATTTCCGGCAAAATCTGGGAGTAGACATTCGACCAAAAGGCTCGGCTTCTTTATTTTGAGTAATCTGACTGTTTCGGCTAGATGAGAGGCTCCTCCGTCGGCGATATCGTCTCTAAATATCCATTTTTTTTCGATACAAGTTATAACTGCCTGTCAACTGATGTGAGAACAATGTAATCGACACCCCAAGAGGCTACAGCTTCTGCCGTATTTTCTGGCTCTAAGGGATCTAGCGGAGGCGGGGCACGGGATGTTTTAACGGAACAAAATCTGAAATCTTCTATTTTTTTAATGGAAGAAGAATTATCTCTAACCTACAACCCCGTGTGCATGTATCTCCCATAAGCATAATCGTGGCCGTGGAAATGGAGTCCTTTGAACCTCCCCAGCATTCTCCTAGATTTGGACAACTACAAATTATACAGATTATTTGAAATTAACACAAATTACCGGGCCTCCTCGCAGACAGTGGCTAATTTTAAGCCTTTCAGCTGTTTTTTCATCTTGGCCACGTTCTCGTTATCACTGGGAAGAGCCTAAAAAATAGTTGTGAGGAAAAAAACACGTTACCTTCTCTTTTTTGAGCCATGGAGGTAGCCTCAGTCGTTTGTCACCCTTTTCCAGCTTCATTTTGCCCTCATATTTCTCTACTGCTTCTTCTATACTTCCTGCAAATGTCCTTGTAACTGAAACAGGAAAACAAAATAACCTGAAGAGACGAAATCCTTGAAGGAGGGACCGTCTCTGATTGCTGGACGTTGTTTTGCCTGTAGCTCCGAGTATTGGCGACAAACTGACGTCACCGGCACTCCGGCTCGTCGTAACATTACCTACAATCTATTTTTCAACAAATTCATTTGAGAAAAATAATAAAAAAGCAGATTTATTTTTGGCAAGTTTATCAGTATGCGTAAAAGAATGGGCGTTGGCAAATGGCGCGCGTTTATCGCTAAGGGCAATGCTTCAATGGTTTGTTTTAGGAGCAATTGGGAGAGAAGTGCACTTGAAAAGTGAAGTGTTGAACTGGAAAACACCTTTTTCGAGATGTGTGTGTGACCTGCTGAATAGCTTGAAACTTTTATACAAACGTTCATGCTTCCGTGGCAATTGCAAAATCAAAAACGAACAGGAAGGAAATCCGAGAGAAATGGAAAAGTTGAAAAAAACTGCTGCACGAAAGTTTTAAATTGCGGTCGATGCAATCTTTTGAGTTCTGCTGTCTTGTTATTGTTTTCCTATCCTATTTAAAACAATTGTCCCCAGAAAGGTGCTCGAAAAAAATTTGGCAGAGCAAAGTATAATATATACGACCAGTCTTTTTACTTGCTTCTTCAAATTTCCACAACATATGTTTTCCAGCTAAAATGTCTGATCCTTCCGTCGAAGAGTCTAAAGAAAAGCCCGCTCCCATTAAATTCGGCGACGAATCATCTCCGATGTCATTCTTTTCGTCAACGATCAGGATTTTGTCATCCACAGAATGGGTCTTGTTCTGTTCCGACGTCTTCAGAGCTATGTTGTTCGGCGATTCCAAGAAGGTTTGTAGGTTGTAGAGTACTGACAGGTGTGAATTTTAGGCCAAAGAAGATCACGTCGAAATCAAGAGTGTTTCTATCAACATTTTGTAAAAGATTCTCGAAATCATGTATTTACAGTGTCTTCATTGTGAGTCTTTTGACGATCAGATCTTCCTATTGTAACTAGACGCGTCTTGGCTCGACCCACAGCTGTTTTCAAGCCGGAACACATGTGTTCTCGAGGGCGTGTTTCACACATCGATTCGGTCTATCCCGTCTAGTTTATTCGAAATGGCTGACGATCTTCGAAATCTTTTCTCCTCCCTTTCAGAACTGGCTCAATTGGGTCCGTTACCAGGTTTCCGCGTATACCGAAAAAAAACTGAATTATTTTAGTCCAAGCATACAGTATGGTAGCGCAAAGACACTCCTCCGAGGCTTTAGCCGAACATCTCCATAAGAGATGGATGGCCGATGCCCGCTTTGCTCCAGTAGCGGCAAGTATCATTCTTCATATTCATCGGGTCTGTTTTCGAGTTTCTAAGGATGGTAATGGATTCAGACGGAAGAGAAAGGAATGGGGCTGTCATCTTGTGTATTGGCTCTTCTGCTCAACGACTACCGTAGCAGACTGGAGGTCAGATCCCGCAGTCCGTTGATGTTCAGAAACTGTGTCAAGACACTCTTCGCGTAAGTTTTGGAATGTCTAGAATCTCGACGGAATTCTTTCACTTCCACCTAATTCTAACTGAAAAACAATTACGATTCAGTCTCTATCCAGATCCTGTTTTTTTGTAGAACTTTTTGTCACAGCTTCTGGCTAATTTCTTACCTTGCACAGACTCTATTTCTTGGTATTCAGTTCAGAACTTCCTGATCTAGGAATAAGGCTCCTTTCCTGTTTATTTAACTGTTTCTGCCCAGACTCTCTATCAATTCCATTCAGAATGTACCCAGTCTACGAGCAGATCGACCAATGTGTCAGCAAGTGTTTCGTCAAGCCAATGTTCAATTCTCTTGATCTGCTCATCGATAACAGTCCGGAAGTTGATGACATTGAAGTAAGTCCCAAGATCGGAACATATTAGAAAGAATCCTCCCAGACAGTCGGTGTCCTTTTGTCCGAGAACGGATATAAACTGAACGGGCTGAACTCGTACCGACTCGACTCTCTCGTGGTGAAAGTCCGTGCCAGAATGTGTGAGGATGGAATCAGTCCGGATATCCGAAAAATACTGCTTCATGTCAACGATTTGTGGGCTTTTGGATGGAGTGAACTCTTAATACCAGACTCTTTGACGATGCCTTATCGATCGATGCAAGACGAGCCAATCAGGAAGAACGATATTGAACGGAAAGAGTTTGGAAGCAAAGAAAGTATTGTATAAATCTCAAATTAGAAACAGTTTTATTCGTTCAAATCGTCGTAGCATCGCAGATTCGTCTCATCTTGTGCAGACGGACTCGTTCGCGCAGAAACGCTGCGACCATGCGTTCCATAAGATCGCCGGCTCCTTGAGCAAGATTCTGGTCTCCGGAAGCACATTCCTGTCGGATCAGACCCGGAATGTAACTGGTCACACAACGGAGTGCTCTGAAATTGGGTAGTGAAAGACAAAATAGACCAATATACTCACGCGCAAGTCTCCTTGGTAGCCTGTAGAACTGACTGATCATCAAGAGCAAAGTAGCCGCATTTGACGAAGAAGAACTCGAGCGAATGATGGTGTTGGTAGCAGGGCAAGTACTTTCGAAACTCTGTAAAACTCTCTTTTAAAGTCAGAAGAATCCTACCGAAATACTGCTTGACACATATGAATTCGTTCAGATAGTTTCTGCGATGGAAGGGACGAAGATAATGGTCGTGACTCCTGTCAGTCAGACAGCCATAAGCACAATCTCTCGTCGCATTGTAGTGACTAGATTCATCTGGTTAGAACAGTTCATTTCCAATACCTTACAGACAGTGTTGATGATGTTTTTCCAGCCCAAAATTGTCATTGATCAGAGCCACAACGGCGTCCTGTCCCGTCCCGTTGCTGTTCTTCTCGCAATCTTTCCAACATTTCTTGTACAGCTGTGACTTTAGCTCTTCGGCCAGTTCAGACTCGGCACTAAAATTGATAAGACTGACCCGAAACGAGAAAACTAACAAAGTCGCAAGAAACAGGGCATAAAGAAGCAGGGGAAGAAGGAGAAGCCGCATGAGTGACGGACGGTCGCGGTTCCTGTTATCAGTCCGGCCGAGAGGGATTAGAAGGCCGTTCGGGAGAAAATCCAGAAAGGGAAAAACTTCCTCCTCACATTGATTTATAAGGATCATAAGATTGACAGATTGCGTCACTTTCAAGCGACTGGCGACTACTGGCTAATGGGCTATTTCAGATTAGGGAGTTTATTCGAGAATCTTGAGACGGACTTTGTCGTCTAGAAGGAGAAAGAAGAGGTTAGTGAATGATTGGAGAGACAGGAAGAGTGGGTAGAGAGAGTCATGCTCAAAAAGACCTGGAGGATTCTGCAAGATGTTCATTACTCTTTTACAACCTACTGTCTCTTGAGTATTACCTACTGACTCTGTCTCTTAACTACCAACAACCCTAACGATCTCTTTACTATCATAAAAAGTACCTCCTTTGTTGTTGCAAAGTATCCAATTGTGAAGAAAAAGGGCATAGTCTGGACAAAAGACGAGACAGTTTCTATTTTCAATGACTCTCTGAACAAGTTCAATCAAAAGTCCTAGTTACTCACCTAATACGATGCTTATAAAATACAAACAGCCCAAAAGATAGAAAACAGAAGGACAGAACCAGTCCGTAACCAATGACCAGTTCCAGATAAATGATCTGGGCGTTAGGAACGACGATATGAAGAGTGTCGTAAGAGTCGAATTGAGCGTCGAGTTGGATCAGAGCAGGCCAAGCTAGACAAAGTGAGAGAATCCAAATGAGCATGCTGGAGAAGCAAGAGGGTCCGGTCTCGAGAGGTTTGATAGCTGAAGGGAAAAAGATGATCAGAATGCGTTCAGTAGGAACCAAAAGGAGTGAGACGAGCTGTGCGAAGAGAAAGAAGTAGATCTGTGAAGGGATAGATTTTCTGTGGAATAACTTACCTGGGCATAGCAGAATGTGGGAAGGTAGGAATGTTGACTGTACCAGAAAAAGTCTCGAGCGAAGGAAAACTGTCGGACTGAGGTGGTCAAGAGGTAGATGATGGCGCTGGAGACGTCAACAATACCCTGGAAGAAATTGGTTAGGTGATATTGCTACCATAGCATCGAATAAGCCCATTCGCGCAGCCTACTTCATCCACTGTTCCTTAATGTTTTTTTTACACAGCTCCTAAACCTTTTCAAACCTAGAGCGAATTGCAGACACGTGGAGAGCCAAGAAGATATAGATAGATATATTCATTTGTCGTATGGGACAAACATTGGTATGGAAAGGGAAAGGAAGGGGAGCAGTGGGCGATTTTACTATGGCGAAATTTGGTCTAAACACAGATGCACTCAAGGCTTTGCCAATCACCGAGACGATATTGCTACAAAGCCGTAAAATGAGAAAGAGCAAGGAGGTATCAATTAGAACACGTTCCTTGTCTTATCTCAAAATACACCTCTCTGGGCTGCAGAGTAGCACAAAACTTGCTATATGCTGATTCCTTCGTTAAAAAAATACTGCCAGGAACACTGCACGAAGAAAGATCCTCACAATAAGAAGAACAAGTAGAATTGCCGAGAACTACTCTGGAGAAGAAAAGGGCTACCAGAGAAACCCTCTGTTTACAGAACTACTAACAATAAGGTCTGGTTCATCAATGTGTAAGATAAAGAACACATGCTCCCTAACATTTATTGAGCTAGGGGTTGTACTCGATGGGGAGGTTCTTGCGACGGACCATGCCATCGCCCTGGAACCACTCGCGGCGGAACTGCTTGGCAGCGCCGTCCGGAGTATTGGTCCACTCGATGGTGATGCGGTCGTTGTTGGTATCCTCCTGGCCGAAGGCGAAGGCGTCGCAGCTAACAGCCATCAGGGTAGCTTCCTTGGGATCCAGACATCCGCAGGCCGGGTCGACTCCGAGACGCTTCATGTTGGTCGTCTTGATGGCCCATCCAATGCGACGAGCAGAGGAGTTGATGATCTTGATGTGGTAGGTGTGCTTGTCATCGTAGGGCGCGTTGAAGACGATCTTCGAAGCCGGCTGGGTAGCGATGTCTCCGGGGGGAACGGTGGCCATTGTTGTTATGGTCTCTCTTCAGAACTCTTCTTCTTTTATACTCTCCTTGATTGCTAACTTTGCACTTTTTGGGGGATAAAACACAAAAACTTCGATGTTTTGTTTGGAAAGTTTGGAAGTTTTCTTTGTAAAGCAATTGAAGGTTGAAATAACTTCAAAGTTTTGAAGAAACTTCACAAACAAAGACCCAAAAGATTTGACTTGTTTGCTCCATTAGTCTTTTGCTTTTTGAGTTGAGTGTCAGAGGAATCATGAGAGCGACTTTCTTTCAAGCATGATCACGCTCTACGCATCATCAGCGTTTCTGAGTACTTGTACGGCTCCCCCAACCCATCAACGTTTCTACTCTGAAATGAGAAAAAGTCAAACCCTTGAGAGTAGCAGCGAATAGTATGTCGATTTGTAAGCAGAAGTTCCACCAATCAGCAATAGATTTATTATGTACAAATAGGGTGGAAGAGACAGTGCACAGACTGAAATATACAGCCAGTTGGCAACGGAAGTCATCAATGGAACTGTGAAGGAAAACACTTGTTTTGATCAACAACAATCAACTACACTTGAACTGTATCCTCAAGAGCTGCCCCATTCACCACTGCATGGATCATTAGTCGTTCTAGTCGTTCCACTGTTCGAGGGGAATGAGAGCGCGGTGGCTTGGGAGGAGGAACAAGGAGGGACAGGTCCTCTTCCGGTTCCTCCTTTGGCTTTGTCTCACTCTCAGAACGTCTGATAGGGTCACGGTCGTTGAAGAGACCACGGCGACGGTAACTGGTGACTCTGTCCATCGGGTTCGGCTTGGCTATGATCTGAAACTCTTTGCTCTAGTGTCAAATATTCTCTCTTACCGGAAGCTCAAAAGAGACAACACTGCCATTGCTCGGCCTCTTGGAAAATCTCTTCTCAAACTCGGCCTTGTAGTCAAAGTCGGCCATCTCTGGAGCTGGTTCTTCAGTGCTCCTGCGATGATGAACAGGATTCAGTTTCTTGATGACACTCATGATTTCAGGAAGATGAACAAATGAACCCCGTCTGTGCGGAGAACTGTCGCGATTCTTGTTGTGGTTACTGTTTGGAGGCAGTTCGAGATGAATATGTTCGTCCTCGTGGGCAGAGACTGTGACGTGAAGGGAGACTCTTTTGCCTTCCAGCTCGTGAGAGGAGCCAGATACCCACATGTCCAGTTCGGGCTGAAAGAAGACTCACTATAGATCAGAAGACAGGGATTACCTCCTGCTCCTCCTCCACCGGACTCGGTTTCTGTTTGTTCCGCCTCTGTCTCTGCTGTTCTTTCATAATCTTGGCAAAGAAGTCATCCAACTCTTCCTTCGTGGCCAGTCGAGACTGTCGATGTTCCAGAAGAGGTCCTGTTGGCACAGCAATGGATGAGCGTCTGGTCTGTGCTGGTCGTCTTTCACTGGATACCGAGCCTCTGCGGATCTCTTTCCTCAGTCGAAAGACCAGTTGTATCTAGATGAGTCTTGAAAAAGATCTGTCAAGACGAACCTGATCAAAATAATCGTACATTTTATCGTCATCAGTCTGCGTCTTCTTATTCTTGTGGGCTTGTTGGAACTGCATGTCCGAGACGGCAATGTCGTAGATTTTTTGGATAAACTCCTGAAGGGAATACTTATTGCACACTCAGTTAGACGAACCTCTTCGGCTACGTCTTTGTATAAAGAGTACAGGGTAGAGAATTGTAAGAGAACGCACAGTTTCTCTGAGCATGGAGTGGACCAGATCTGAAAGAAATTCAGCTTCATAATGTCAGGCCAGAACCTTTTTGCCAAAAACAGTGTAGTTTCCTACTCTGTTTTCTGCTAGACCATTCGTGACCTACTTCGCTAAGCTCTTTCTAGCCCGATCATGGCCTGCGGAGTCAGTGGGCATTTTCCTACTTTCACGACAATTCAGTTGAACTAACACCCAACACGCGAGACAATGGTTCTGTCCTTTCCTTCCAATGTTTGACGATGCTTGCGCGCCAAAACGTTTGAAAAAACGTTACTACTGCAATGCAAGTCTTTTCTGCTCTCTTCATTTGCCACTTTTAGAAAAATGATAGCACGAATCGGTAAAATATTTTCAAAACCTCGAACTTACATGCTCAGCCCTTCTCAAAACGACGTCAACAATTTGCACAATCTTGGTCCAATACTCTTGTCTGATAGTGTCTCTGAAGTTCCCTTCATTGAAATTCGCAAAAGAACCGACCTTTCTTCGTAAAGCAATTCCTGTATATTGTAATGAGCGTGACTGTAGACTTCTCTCACAAGAGCCGTAAAATTCTTCAGAAAGAGTTCAGACTTTTTCGAAATGTGCGTTGTTCGAATGGCTTCCATCGCATCAGTACAGACTAGAAATCACGTATTTTCAAATTCTGCAAAATGATACTTTTGTGATTGGAAGCAGTTTCCCAGTAGGTGTCTGCCAAGGCTATGTGGAAGCCTCGATACAGCTCGGCCATCTCGTCACAAGTCAAATGAAAACGACCGTGACTGTCGGCACGTGCTCTTCGACCAAAGAGTTGCATTTTTGGGTTGTCCAGTGACTTGACCTGGAAGATAGCGAAAAGAGTGGGAGTTGAGAGAATTCAAGAGATATCAGGCTAATTGCTGACTATCAGAGGACTGCTTTTTGAGAAGGGCTTCTTCTACAAGATGGGAGGAAATGAGGACTGCTGACTTGTGATTAATGAATGAGTTAAGTCTCCTTTAGAATTCACAAACTAAGATTGATAATACTGTCTCAATAGCTTAAACGTACAGGTCACAATGTTTGTTATCGAAATTGTTAGATCTGTGTAAACTGTCCCCGAACGGGATTAATTAAACCATTCTTTGTATAAAAAATAGAGGCTAACAAAAAGGCGTAAAATTTAGGGAGAGTGAGATTGCTACCGAGCATGAAAGCCATTTCTTCCTCTAACAGCCGTGGAAACTCCAGTGACTTTTTGAAGTGACCCGAAGGACTTAGAAGAGAAAAGATAGGCTGTGAAGTAACTGGCTCAGTTGAGGAATGTTCATTTGACTACCGACCTTATGCAAAAGCATGGAATTGAAACGGGAAGTGACAGTCATGAGACTCTCCAGAAGTTCCGATCAAAGCTTGGAAAGGAAAGAGTGGGTGGACAAGGGAAGCTAATGAATCACAGTGATAATGAATAGAGTCACCATCTGTGTTTTTGGAGACAACAAAGTTTATAATTGGTTTCGAAAACAGAACCGTTAAAAGTCAGTACAAGTGTCTGGACAAATAGGAGATTGGTCGTTAAAACTCCAAAACGGTTATCTTTTTTCTTTGGGAGGTACGCAATGGCAAATTGGTTCCGGGTAGGTTCTATTTTCTCTTCAGCACTAGAACACAATCGGCGGTTTTGAATTCGGTGGTTTGTTTGATGACAAGTGATATACAAGCGAGGGAATTACTAGAAAGTTTACTTTCTTTTGCTTAGAAGGAATTATTTCGATCAGAGGAAAATATCGATCAAGAAAGCCAGTCAGCACAGGAGGTTGCAAGAGGCAGTGGCTACAGGCGTGACGAAAGCCTCTCCGCTCCTTATCTGGCCATAAATGGCTGGCAAAGAACCACACGATCAAAATAAAACTGTACATCCTTTCAGAGACATTTTGAAGAAGGAAATTCAAGATTTGGAGTTTCTGACTTCTAACCAACTGCAAGATCTAAAACATATCGTTGCATGTATGTACGTAGAAGCGCTTATGAAAAGGCTTCTACAGCAACTGTTCAACGTCTCCGAGGTTCCCAGCTCAAAGTACCACAACTTTTTCCTTATTCGGCTATTGAACTTCTCCGGAAACTTTTTTCTCATCACATGAAAAGACACCGCTTGCAAGAGCAGATAAATGTGTAGGGAGATGTTGGACCATCTGCCATAGGACGACCGAAAACGAGATGGTGTGGCTGCTCAATACTCAGATCAATGGAGCCAGCAGACACAACGTCGAACACCTCAAAGTCGTAATCAAAAAAAAAGAAAACAGAAGCAAGTTACCAAATCAAAGAGCTGGATACAACAATAGGAGATACAACTAGAAAGACTTCGAAAACTACGTGGAAGAACAAGGAGACCAAATCCACTACCCAAAAGAGAATGAAACACTTTCCAGACAAGTTTTTATTTTTCTTCCATTGGGACAGATTCCTTTCCTCCAACACTTCCCAGAGGCGGTCGGAAGAGCTAACCCAACGAAATGGTTAGCCCATTGCCCGTCATGTACGCGAATAAGTTCCTGTCTAGCTCAAATCGGTCCAACTCTGTGTACACGACTTCTGAGTATCTCTACACATCAGATCTACTTTCCACTACCGTACAGCTGTCTTAAATATGACCACAAAATTCTTTCTTGTTGTCATTCAAAAACGATTGTCTCTTCTTCAAAAGATTCAAACCTGTGGCAACAAAGAACAGAAACAGAATTCTAAAGCGCAATTCATTGTTTGTCTTTCGTTGTGACAATGTCAAAGATCTCGAGGAAGAGAAGGCCGTGAGCGGCTGTGATACAGTCCAGTCCGGCCAGATAGGAGAGCAGCACAGCCGAGCTGTTCTCGAAGACGATTATGTACCACATGGGCCAGCAGAGAAGACAGGCCGAGAAGGACGAGACGGCGTATTGAGCTTTGGCTGTCATCTGCTCCTCAGCGATGACTCTCTGCAGATCGTAGCGTCCGTCGATGTTGAAGACGAACTTCCTCACGACGTGATGCAAATAGATTCCGCAGATGAACATGTAGCAGCTGAACCAAAAGTATGACAGATTGCCCGATTCGAGGAAGACCAACACCATCTATTTTTTCATTGTTTGTAGTATTTCAAAAAGACTCACATTGAGGACGATTCCGACGATCTGGAGAAAGCGTAGGAGACTGCACTGGTAGGCAAAGTTGTACTTGAAGGAAGAGAGTTGCTGCATTTGTCGAGATACCATCTGACGGCTGGCTTGTCTAACTAAATGGCACCTTGGAGTTCAAAATTTGTTCTAATTAGACACTTTTTTATTTTTTTATGTTAGTTGAATAGTTTTCCGAATCTAATTGCTTGTTTGTTTGAAAGCTAACTTTTGAAAGTTCTCCATATTACCCAATGTTGTGTATTTCCCAAGAGAGGTAAAAGAAGAGTTCCTTTTATCAGGTTGTTGATGTTTCTTTCAAATCAAGGCTGACAGTCAGGAAACTGGTAGAATGGTGACAAGAAAAGACACTCTAACCTAATGGGAGCTAAAATGTACCGTGAATCCTTGAAAAGAACCACATTCTCTGTGGTCGGGCGTTCGCTGCCTAGAAACGGCCGGGCTTGCCCTGGCCTGGCAGATTTCGAAGCTGGAAGCGTCATCTAGGTCGACGTACGCTAAATAGGTTCTGAAAGTGTCTCCATATTGTTCCTGTACTACAATCTTTCGTCTCTCTTTTCTCGCTCCCACAATCCAAGTTTGTGTTGTAATAGAGAGTTGGGTGCTATTGTCTTCCAAACATGCGGCTACTACTGGTTCTCTTTGCTCTTTTGATTGACATTTCGACCTGTACTAGTACCAACTGCTTGGTAACTACTAGCAAACGAATGTCTACTGTAGCTTTCTACTGATACCTACTCATATTTTACAGTCTGTACTATTCAAATGGTACTCTTTTCCCCTATCAAACATGAATCGACTCTCATACGCCTAATATCAAATCAGACATCTTTTGTTCCGGGGACGGCTGTTATTTTGTGTGGTAGCAAGTGTTTTCCGGCAACTGTTCCCCTCGTTTCCAATCTCTCCCAGCTACTTCCTATCTTTCCTCTTCATCAAAATCTTCCAGAGAATGCTTCGAATTCTCTGTCTCTTCGGCTTGACTTTGGTCATCTCAACCGCCGGAGAGGGTATGAATGCCGAAGCTCTCGGCGGTGGAGCCAAGAAGTTTTTCATGGATGTGGGTCTTTTTTTTCTGTGTGAATTCAGTATCTTTAGATGACCAAGAAGGCTATGGGAGTTCCTTCCTTGAAGCCAGAGAACCTTGCAGCTCAGGCCTTTTTCAAGGATCTGCTCGACAAGTACACAAAATTGCCCGACAACACCAAACAGGACATGCTCCAGCACGTTCCCAAAGTCACCAAAGTCCTCAATGCTGCTGGTAAGAGTTTCGTCTATCGACCTCAGTTCCTCTTTTTAGCTCAAAAGTTCAATATCGAGCCGATGGAAGCATTCAAAGTACTCTCGAGCTTCTTCACCAACTTCAAAGATGGAGCCCAGAAGAATCTTGTTCAAACTGGACTGAAGTCTCTTGGAAAATTGTTCAATAAAAATCAGTAAATCTTGTATTTATATGCAGAATGGGGATAAGTAGCATAGTTCCCAAACTGTCTACTACTCTTTAGGAACAATTCTGGCTTCGTCTTCTTGTCTTGTGAAAATCTAATACGTTCAGGGTTACGGAATATGTTGTCACCCGTAAATAGTCAGTCTAGATAAACATTTTGTATGGTTCTTGAAGTTTGAGCCTATCTTGCTTCGTGATGTTCTGACAATCCATAGCTTGTACCAGATTTGAAACTGATCGAGAGTCTAGCGACTCTTCAATAATGGTTTCTGAGAGCTGCTTATTTCAGCTCTTGAAAGTTAACCAAACGGTAGAATGCCCTGACAAAATCAATAACAATTTGACCACCCACGACAGTGAAAAAAACTTCTCTGTCAATTCTCCACTTGCCCTGCCACACTATCTAATCGCCCGCTTGCACCTGCTATCGGCCAAATATCCAGTCAACAATTCAGTTTGATTATTATTGTTTTTCTATACATGTCTACTAGACACGATAGCAAAAGACGGTCTGAGGAGATCCAGGGACTCATGAGAAATGAGTTGCCGACCGAGAGGAGCACCGTAAGTTTGTATTCCGAACCCATGTGACATCTTTTTCAGGTTTCGAACAAAAGTGAAGTCCAATCAAAGTTCATTTCCTGGCACGACCTCGATGCTTATGTAAGTTTTTTCCTTTTTGGTTTAAAGAAAAGTTCAGGTTGATATAGAAGGCAAAAAGAAGGATCGAGACGCGGAAAAGAACAAAGTCGGAGGGAGACAGGTCCTCAACAATGGTTGGTTTTCTATAGAAAGCTATTGAATCAAGTTTTTAAGTTTTTGGATGTGCCAATGCTGGAGAAGTTCTGGCTATTATGGGTTCGTCTGGAGCCGGAAAGACTACTCTTCTGAATGTTTTGACACAAAGGAATCTGAATGGACTTCGGGTTACGGGGAGTGTTCGGGTATGAATAAAAATCTAAAGAAATCAGACGGATACAGGTGAATGGAGAACCATCTAGCAAACAGTACATGAAGAAGACGTCAGCCTATGTCCAGCAGGACGACTGCTTCATCGGATCGCTGACAGTAGAGGAACATCTTCTTTTCAATGTAAGTGTCTAGCCATTCAGTCTTACTTTCAAAATGATCAAATTGTAATTTTACTCCAAAGCTGCGTACTATTTATCTATGAACGCCTATGTAGAAAATAAGAACAGCTATGAACAACCTGGACAAAATTGAGGTAAATGGATCGAGCAAATGGAGTTTGTTTCCAGGTCTTTTGTAAATCTAGTGAAAATCTGAGTGCTTAGCGAGAGATAAACGAAATCAAGGTTCTTTACAAACGGTGGCTTGTATGCATAACGTCTATACTTCTCATCCGATATTCCAGGCCAGACTGAAGATGGGCAATCGTTATCCGAAGAGCGAGCAGAAGAGACGAGTCAATCAGGTGATGACAGATGTGAATTTTCTCCGAAACAACAAAAATAAAGACACTTTCAGCTCGGTCTAAAAGATCTGGCCAACAACATCATCGGCACTCGGACAAAGAAGGGACTGTCCGGAGGAGAAAAGAAGAGATTGGCTTTCGCTTCGGAGGTATTTTTGATTCACTTTTTGTCCTACAAACTCCCTTCAGATCCTCACCTCGCCTCCAATCTTGTTCTGTGATGAACCCACTTCCGGACTGGACGCTTTTCTTGCCTATCAAGTGGTCTCTGTGCTCAAGAATCTGGCCGAACGCAAGGGGATGACCATAGTTCTGACCATTCATCAGCCTTCCAGTCAAGTCTTTCAGCTCTTTGATCGGTTTGTGTTTTTGACTTTCCATTGAGTTTCTTCCTCCCAGAATCTACCTTTTGACCGAAGGAAGAGTGGCTTTTTGTGGAGATCCAACCCAGGCGGAGAGTCTCTGGGAATCTGTGGATCGGCCTCTTCCGAACAACTTCAACCCAGCTGACCATTATATTTCCACACTTTCAGTAAAGAGACCTTCAGACAGACCAAAAGTTATGGTAGTTTTTCCTGTAAAGAATGTTAATTGGAAACTTTCAGGAAATCTGTGACAAATTTCTAAAAAGTAGTTACGGCAAAGAGTTGGTCAAGGAGGTTCGCAGTGACTCTAACCTCTCGGGAAGTGACTCTGTCCACAGGAGACCGTCAAAAAATGGCCAGGATTTCGTCCCCATGGAACAGTACAAAGCGGGCTGGTTTGAACAGCTTTACATGTTGACATGGAGGAACTCGAAGACTACGTTGAGGGAGCCCACGCTGATACGGGTGCAAATCATGCAAGCAATTGTGAGTTGGGGACTGGGACAAGAGATGGAACATGGGAGAAGGATAGGGATAATAGAGGAACATGAGACAGATTCGGTAGACACGACGGAGGTTTCACTGAAGTTAGCTCCTCTGAGCAAAATTAGTTTCTCAATGTCGAAGTTCCCCCTAGAAGAGTCATCTGACAAGTTGTGAGCAGTGGTATCTTCTAGAAACAAACTGCAGAGAACTTTGAGAAGATGTGACTCGAGCACCTTTGATACAAGGAGGGATTCTAGAGAAGCAACTACTATTAGAGACACCCTCCAGGACTGGTTCATCAATGTGTAAGATAAAGAACACATGCTCCCTAACATTTATTGAGCTAGGGGTTGTACTCGATGGGGAGGTTCTTGCGACGGACCATGCCATCGCCCTGGAACCACTCGCGGCGGAACTGCTTGGCAGCGCCGTCCGGAGTATTGGTCCACTCGATGGTGATGCGGTCGTTGTTGGTATCCTCCTGGCCGAAGGCGAAGGCGTCGCAGCTAACAGCCATCAGGGTAGCTTCCTTGGGATCCAGACATCCGCAGGCCGGGTCGACTCCGAGACGCTTCATGTTGGTCGTCTTGATGGCCCATCCAATGCGACGAGCAGAGGAGTTGATGATCTTGATGTGGTAGGTGTGCTTGTCATCGTAGGGCGCGTTGAAGACGATCTTCGAAGCCGGCTGGGTAGCGATGTCTCCGGGGGGAACGGTGGCCATTGTTGTTATGGTCTCTCTTCAGAACTCTTCTTCTTTTATACTCTCCTTGATTGCTAACTTTGCACTTTTTAGCATGAACTTCAATGTTTTTGAAGAGTTTCTTTTGTAAAACTGTAAGGTAATTGAAACAAGGTTTAAAACGCCCTTTCAGGGCTAAAGTAGAAATTCATGACTTCGCTCTGTTACGGAGCCCTAGTCATGGTTTCCTTTTCATTCCTCCTTTGTTACTCTCCCTGACCCTCCAAAGAAATTACCAAAATTGGAACCCGCTCCAGTCACACAGTCCCTGTAAGAGACTACCAAAGTCGTTAGAACACCGCGCACTTGCTAGTCTAATTTTTCCCTCCTGTCTTTGTATCCCTTTGAGTAATTTCCGTGTGTATATCTTTTGCTGCTGATCTCTCTGTCCCTATTTCTATGTGCTCATGTTCTCTTCTACCCCTGTTCTCCAGTTATGACATCGCACCGTCGGATCTTCACAAATCTCCCCCAATTATTGCCAATTAGAGCTTGAGACACATAGACACACACACACACAGAGACCTGGGAGCAATTTAAAATAGATAACTTTCACGTTTTGTCGAAACTCTTTCAAAAAACAACAATTCACAGTTTTCAGTTCAACTTGTTAGATGCAGTTCACTTTGGATCTGAACTTCGTTTTTTTTTCTACGATCTGAACTTCGGGTTTGACTGGTATAGGGCCCAGTGAGTACATGATATTCAAAGAGCTGGGCAATAAGAAACCGAGGTTCCCTGTATAACAAGAAAGAACTCTCGAAAAGAACTAATTCCAGATAATCTCTCTCATAACGGGCCTCGTCTACCTGAACAACGATCTCAGTCAGGGACATGTGATGAACATCAACGGAGCCATGTTCCAGATGATTACCAACATGGCCTTCATGTTCCAGTACAGCTCAGTCTATGTAAGTTGTCTGAAACAATCCGAACCCTGTTCAGAACTTTTGTCTCGAATTCCCCACCTTCCACCGAGAACACAGTTCCAACATGTACAGAGTCAGCACGTACTTTTTGGCCAAGAACATTGCTGAGGTTGATTTTCCTCACTCTCTTACCCAAAGAGTTCAGATCCCAGCCTATACTCTCTGTTCGCTCATTTTCGCCTCAATCTTCTACTGGATGTCCGGGATGGAAGTGGCCTTCGATGCCTTCGGAATCTACCTTTTGGCAGCAGTCTTGGTCATGAATGTAGCCGTCTCGATTGGTTATGCCTTCGCCTGTATTTTTGGAACAGTTTCTATGGCTCATACCTTCTTACCCATCTACGTTACTCCCATGTTCGCCTTTGGAGGTTAGTTCTTTAATTTTTTTACTACCATCCTGTGGAAGTGCGATATAAATTTCTCCAGGTTTCTTCATCAACCAGGAGACTCTTCCCCTCTTCTTCTATCCCTTCAAATATCTCTCCCATCTTCGATATGGTTTCGAAATCGTGGCGACGAATGAATGGAGCAGAATCGACATGATTCCTGGCTGTAACGGAACAAGTCCATGCGTCAAGGACGGAGACGAGGTTCTGACGAATCTCGGATTTGAAGGAGCTTCCATTTGGCGAGATTCTATCTTTCTCGTGGCTCTCTTCTTCATTATACGCTTCATTGCCTTCTTGGCACTTTTTGTGAGGTCCAAGTTGAAAAAATAAACATGAATCTCTTGTTTACAACCTCATCGAAAGCTGATCTTACTGGGAGTCCTTTATAGGAATCCAGCTGGGACTAGTCTAGCGCAACTTTGAATTTTCAAAGACAAAACTGTTACCTTTCAAAATGCTTGGCTACGGTTTTATCTCTGCTTCCTAAACCTCCCCATCTAAATTTTCGTAGCTTCTTTTCCCTGAACCGCAACGAACATAGGCGCTTTCCTGCAGTAAAACCAAAGCTTTTCGGAAAAGAGCCTTTCAACCGAGTGAACGACTTTTTGTCTGGGGGAAACGTATCTGCTCACTTTTGCATCTGCTTTGTCTCCTTGCTCTTTTTTCACTCGTAACTACTACTATTAAAGCGCAATTGTGTCTGTCGTGGACTCCGTCCATGGCCACCAGATTCGTCTCGACAAGTTAGAAAGTGTCACGATTAGATAGTTACTTTTGAAGTTTTTAGGGAGTTTCGGCAAGTAGGAATCTTCATAAAACGGTAAAGAGCCGGTGAAAAACTGAGACTGACACTTTGACCTTTCTCTATTTCTCTCCCGTCGCCATATCTCTCTCGAGACTATTTCTGGCCGTCTCCCCCAAACCGGCGTCATACCATCACAAAATGATACTGGCAGCGGCACTCCTTCTGCTCTATATTGGCTTTTCTCACGGACAGGTGACTTTCTATTTTAGAGACAGAAAAATTCTCAATTTATAGGACAAGACAAAACACATGCATTGTGACGTTTTTCGCAGCCACTATGAGATTTATTGCACAGGAATCTGGACGCCCGAAAAGCTTCTGCGTCTCTCCAATCATTTGGAAAAGATCGAACAGTTCTGCCCCAATTACAGGAAGAACTGCCTGCACAAGTAGGTTATTATGTTGTCAGTTGCAATATTTTCCATGCGAAGCTTTTACCTCATAGCGCAATTGGCTAAAAGAGACGTTCAGGGATTAGTTTCTGTGGAAATCTTTTTGTTATTTTATTTCCGTTTAAAGTCAAATCAAATTCATACTTCCGAGCTAATAAATCCAAGTTTAGAAAGAAAAAGAACCGACACGGTCACATGACCAGGGCACAACGAATGAAACTTCAGAGAGAGCTCAAATACGACCTCAGTTACGACGACATTCTCAAGAGGGTAAGTGTAGATTTTCCTCATTCCGAAAGGTCAATAGTAAAAAAAACCCAGGGAAACTGTGACCGCAAGTGTCTAGTTGTATCAAGACTGATGACCATTGTCTTCTTGTTGGTAAAGAGACCAATGATATGGTAGGAAAAGAGAGGGGACCACGAACAGTATTCCGGTTCGCATTGGGGGAATAAACTTAGCGTACTGTAGATGCTGAAAGATCAGATACAAATTCTTTCCAATGATAGCAATAGTTTTTGTAGTTCCAAATCTGGAAGTAGCGAACATGACCAGAGAACCGGAACATTGGTTGCTCTGTACATTGCTTTGATTGGACAGTTACAGTTTCAGACGTCTCCTTAGCATAGATACCATTTCAAATGAGCTTGACTCGACTCTCTAACAGACTTCGGTTCCACTTTTTAACATTTTATCTGGAAGCTTATCAGATCTGTTTTCAATATCTTGAGGGGCAGTTGTCCAGTTACCTCTCAACATGCCATTCAAGTGTGAGACACATTCTCGTTCTTTCCATTACTTCTGAACAGGGCAGACGCTGCACTAAATTGGAAATAGCCCATTGGAAACTTCTGATACAGAACTAACAAACTTTACCTGGAAAAGAATAAAATCTTACTTTCGAAAATCAGTCAAAGGAAGACAGACAAATTAGCTTGCAGTAAGGTACTAGCAAGAATGAGACAGCTTGTACTCGCAACGAATTATAATGTTTTCAGCTTTCCGACGTCATCCCCTGCACTCCAGACTGTAAGGTAAGCCCTCGTTGTACCGTACTTCAATTCGACTTCAGCAACCCCATTGCACTCCGGAATGCAAGTGTGACTACGACTGGCCGACGTTTCAAAAGTTCTGTTACCCGACGACGGTGAAGGAATTCGAGACGTCTTGCAGGTAAAAAGAGAGAGACCAAATGACGGAAGGCCGACCCGGTTTGGGTGTCTTTTAAAGATTGATATGGGCACTGACAATCTGATCATTTCAGCCTATGGTTTGACCGCTGTCCGAGCTACGCGAAAAAGGCCGAAGACGAGGGACCGTCCGAGGAGAGAGACAGTAAGACCGGGACAGTGTATGAGCAATATGAGTTTTAGTTGTTACCCATCCTCCTTTGGATGAGATACGGAGACAGATCTACGAACGGATGGAATGAGCTTTAAATCAGATCTCTTGACCTAATGAACATTTTTCTTCTGTCATTATTCAAATTAGCGCCTAGCGTATCAGTCAGATCATGTTTCTGAAAGTGAGAAGATCAAGTTCATTTGCATTTCTGATGGCAATCCAAAGGTCTTACATTTTTGAGAAAGCTCTAACATTCTCCCCAATCCCACCAGGAAAGTCGTAAATGAACTCAGTTGACTCAACATTCTTTTTTTTTTGCCTGGAAGCGATTAATCACGAGAGATTCGTCCTTGAGTTGCGAACCCGTCGTCGCGTCAAAAAGAGAACCGCGTAAGACGACGACGGCACTGGCATTGATGCCTGTCTTGTGGAGGAGGCTTATCGCTTCCTTTATTCTATTAAATTGTCTTTTTCAACCGGGTTATGGTGAGTTCTTTCTCAGACTTCAGTTGGTAGCGACTTCCTGAGTATGGTCGAATTTTTAAATTTGGAATGTTGCCTGCTTCTCTGAACACTGCAGCGTTTCCTACCAAATTTTTTTTCTCTTTTTTTAACTGCAAAGACATCTGCAGAGAACACGTAGCTTATCGAACACTTCCATTGCTCTGTTCCTTTTCGTTCGACAGAATGTCAGTTTCGGGCCCCCTCACCCGACTTTTGACACTATTGGGAATTATTACCGAACTTTGAAGAGTTGACACTCATTCCTAATAATTACTTATACAAATTTTTCCGACCAGTAGAATTAGACGGTAACATTTTGAATTTTGAATTGAAGAAGCCTACATTTTCAAAATTGTCCAAGTTAACTTTCATGACGTATTTCATTGCCTTCTCAGCCTATCAGGTGTTGGTAATATTCGAGTCACTTCGAAAGATGTTGAGTGGACATTGCTTGACTACAGCCAGACTATTAATATTCAGTCAGGGAAGGCTCACACCTATTACATGATCTGGGTAGACGACTGTTGCGGGAACACTCGTCATGAGACCAGTCTTTGAAAGTGCCAGGTGCCGAAATCACTTGTACTCCAATCTTTCTCACAGCGATTTACAACAAAGATCCAGCGGACTTCAATGAAGTATTGTAGTTCTTGAAAGCCGCCAAATATTTTCCTATCTATTTAAAAATTCTCCATTGAAAAAGTTTTTTTTTGAAAGTCCCTGACACGTAGATCTAAACAGTCACATCTCACCCTCAGAACATCACAAATGAACAAGTATCCAGACTCATGATGACTGATTACCTATTTTCGTAATGGCGCGGACAAAAATACTAGTGATCTCTTGTTCTCGACTATCTATATTTAGGCTCATCGATGTCGACGCTGGTCAGAGTGGCCTGTCAACGAGACTCTTCTCTTTCCTTCTGCCAAGATACTCCGAGTCCGGCTTCGTCACTAAATGGCGTCCCCACGGCTAATTTACGAGCACTATCCGCCGGTCCAGGTTATTTAATGACAACTGGGATTGACAAAAGTTTAGGCGCAACACTTTCACAAAACGACGTGCTTCTTCTGGAGGATATTGCTGCTTCAGTGAAAAGGTCTGGACTGAAAGATAGGGGGCAGTAACGGGTAAAGATTATAGAGCTGGAGGCAATCCGTTCGAGAAGACGAGAACTGTGAGACAAGGAGAGAGGAAAGACTCGGATCTGAGAGAAAAGGAGAAGGATCCGGAAGAGGGGGTTGGCCGAATATTTTCGAGAAAGAAACAATTTTCAGTTTATTGAAGAGGAAGGGGAACACGGGAGTCGAGAGCCTGCTCACAGAGAACCTGTGGCGGTGAAAGAAGCTGTTGTGGCCGAGGAGGAGCCAAGTACGACAGCTGCTCCAATTCCAGTTGCAGCGACCGAGGATACGGAAGAAGCCAATCAGGGATTCAAGGGAGAGAAGGCAGAGTACTGTGACAATTACGAGCAACACTTCTCTTTCTACTGTGTCGGAGATCATTCTAGTGATCTGGTAAGTCTGGAAAATACTTCGGAGAATGCACTGAATTCAGTCTGTTTGAATTCGAAGCAATAGGAGATTTTTCTAGACAACTTTCATATAAAACTCTGATTTCAGTCAGCCGGCAAGTTCTGCAAGTCGTACAAGAAGGCCTGTCCGAACAAGAAAGTAGCCGCTGGCAGTGGCTCGACAGAATGGCCGGCTGACCCGTTCAAAAAGACTGTCGCCATCGTTCCTTTGGCCGAAAAGCCAGTCGAGAAAGTCCGAGCCCGAGAGGAAGAGTACGAAATTGATGACGAGCCAACGGAGCAGGATCTCTACTATGCCGAACTGAAGGTAAGATCTTATTTCCGTGTCGGTAGCATTCTTTTCAGAAACGATTCCCTTGCAAGCCGGACTGTGATTCGAGACTCTTTCCTCATTGTACTGCCGAGTGCAAATGTCACTTTTTTCAATTCTTGATCATAAATCCTTTCTTCAGGTGACTATGCTTATCCGTCAGTCCAGAGATTCTGTAATCCTCCGCCGATGCCCATGTTCCTCAACACTTGCAGGTACGTCTGAATCTTTTCTCAAAAATTCATTCAGACTGTGGTACCACGGATGTCCAAAATACGACTCGTACCACTACGCCTCTCAGTTCATCTACTCCAAGGCAGAGAAGGGAAAAGTTTTGCGTGAGTTTCAGAGAGAAAAACAAGAAATAGGAAGGGTAGGATTAAAAAGTAAACGAGGAATGGTTAATTGTCCGGAATACAAGGAATTTCTTCTGCACACAAAATGGAGAACTTTTTTAAAAGACAAGGCTTGCAAATGCCTTCCATGGCTAGCTATTCCCCTTTCAATCTACCACTTCCCAACCTTTCCAAATCGACCAGTCGTAAGAAATTAGCGCACTTGCTTTTCCTGTTTTGACTTGTTACAAAAGAACAAAGTATTCACAAATATCCCCTTATTATTGCCAATTATGGTTTCCGGCACAAACACATACACAGGAAGCAATTTAAAGTGTACAAGGTTGGCAACGTCCTTCCAGGGCTAAAGTAGAAATTCATGGCTTCGCTCTGTCACGAAACCCCAGTCGTGATTTCCCTTTCATTTCATTTCCTTTGTTACTCTCCTCCAGTCACTCTCCCTGACCCTCCAAAGAAACAACCGAAATTGTATTTGAACCCGCTCCCTCCCAAGCCTAGTTTCAAAATGTATGACCTGAGCGGGTCGCCCGTTCTTAGCTTTAGTGAGTCTCAGTTCATCTGTCCCTTCCCTTCTTCCCTTGTCACTCCGTTCCAGTCACCCCCTGTCCCTCCAAAGAAACTATCAAATTCATAATAACCCTTCGCGCACTGGATTTTCCTGTCGCGACTTGTTAAAAACTAATTTGTGCACAAAGCTCCCCTCCTTATCCTCAATTAGAGCTTCAGACACAAACACACACAGAGACTTGGGAGCAATTTATAGTGGATTCCAAAGATTTCCCCAAAAGATTTCTAGACAAAAAACACCTCCTTTCTTTCAGCCGGCTTCGCGAACAACGTCAACCCCTACGGAATTCCTCAGCCGACAGCTCTTCGACCGTTGGCTCGCGGTGCAGCCACTCACTCCGAGGAGATTCTGTATGTGCCTCCTCCTCTCCCTCCCGGTTACAAGGAGAAGTTGAGAAGGGACAGCGTCAGATCAGAAAGAGTGGATGTGCTGGAAGAAGTGTCTAGAAGACACAGAAGAGACAGAGATAGAAGAAGGAGACGGAGAAGACTGACAGCTAGAAGGCGGAGTGCTCCGAGCACTCCACGTCCTCCTACGAGGAAGGAGCTGTACAAGACTCTCAAGTGAGAGCTTGCCTTTTCAGTTCTTTTGATATATACTAATGTTGAGAGAATTTGTCATAGCTGTTCTTATTCAAAACTTCAGAGCTCTTTCTGCCCTCACTGCCGACCCAGCCCGACTTACCAAGGAAATAATTGGACAAGGCGCTGGAGGAAGTGATAGTCCGCCTCAAAGAGAAGAAGAACATCCAGCTTCTCGCCCAAGAGCTCAAGCAGGCGGTTTCCCCGTGATTCCTTCTGACGCCTCTTATGGAGCATCAGGCGATCCTTTCAAGAAATTCGAAGGACTGACAGACAGCCGCGGTATTCTACATCGTCCCCGAAGTAGTTCCCCGTTCACAAAGCCCGGTCTCTGGGCCGCGAACCCGGACGACCCGCACAACAGAGATCACGCCAACAAGTACTACTACGCTCCATCTTCTGTCGGAGTTGATTGGTTGAATGGACAGGTTTGCGGATACTTTGGTCTAAGACTCGTTCTCGTTTCCAGTTACAATGGGGAGCACATTGGGCTGTCCCGGCTGCCCAGGTTGGAGGAACCAACGGCTTCAGTGCCGTCCACTTCCCGACCATTGGAAACTTCTTGAACATTCCTGACGATTATGATTAGAAGCTCCTCCCACTTCACATGTCTGTACATATCGCTTAGCAATAAACATTTAAAAACTCGTCACAACCCGCAACAACAAAACAGTTCCATTTATCAGTCGCTACGCCACAGCCAGCCAGTCCGCCCCATCAGACGAAATCGGCCATGATCGCGGACACTCGACTTATTCTTCTTCTTCTGCTTCCTCTTTCTGTCGGTAAGCCTAAATTAAAACGAATGAATGTTTCGACTGCAGTAGGCACCTCCGTTCAATCAATGTTTTTGCTAATGTAACAGATCTTCCCGATCAAAAGAGATCAAAGGAATTTTCCAAGCCAAGATAATTATGATTTATTCTTGTCTTTTACAGGATAAGTAGACTTCAATAAAGTTTTTCCTTTCCTCCACTTTAAACCAGTTTTCAGCGATCCGTCGAGACATGGTCTACGAAGCCTGTAAACGAGATCCAACTTTGGCCTTTTGTGATTCTCACATTCTCGGAAAGCCGCCAAAGTCAAAAGAATCTCCTTCTTCAACCATCTCCCCTTTTCTGGATCCATTCAAGGAGATGAAGCAGTGGCTGGAAGGGTACAAAGACGTGAGAAATAGCCCTAGAACTGGGATTAAACAACCTCTTTAGAACACTGACGACGACGAGGGAGAGATCGAAAAGTCTCGACACCTTCACGCGGACAAGAACCTGTACTGTCACAAGTACCAGGCCAACTATCAACATTACTGTGCGACGATGAAGGACACAGAATTGGAGGGAATTTTGAATCAGTTCTGTGACGCCTACAAGGCTTCTTGTGTCGGCATTATTCCCGGAATCAGTGGCATTTCTTCGGGGTACGCTATTTTTTTTACAACTGGATAACATAAACGTTTAGAAAAGTTGTCTGGCCACGATCGGAACAGCACAAAACTGAAGCGGAAACGTCCACTTCTCACGTCGGTGAGTGACGATTTAGTTTTGTTTTTTTTTTGTTTGTAAAGCCGGTTTTAACTCCTTTTTATCCAATACTTTCCAGACAAGACGGAAGACTACTGTCGTCGCTTCAAGAGCCAGTATGGGAATCTCTGTTCGCCAGCCTCCAAACAGACAACAGAGTTCTGCCAGTCCTTTAAAGACAACTGCTTGAAGGAGTAAGCAATTTTACTTTTTCCTAATTAACAGAGAGTTTAGGTCGGTCGAGACGAAACCTTCCACGACTACCAGTTCTCCGGACGAAGGTTTCCTCGAGGAGAGTTTCCCCGATGACACGACTACCGAAGGAGCTGGATCTCAAGTGGTAGGTCCACTTACAGTAACCCTAACAGTACAGTTGCAGAGTGCTCGAATAACAGACTACTGCGAAAAGTATACGGAAAACTACAACTATTACTGTGTAGGAGAAACGTCCGGAACTAATGACAAGTTCTGCAACTCGTACAGGAAAAACTGTCCGGACAAGGTCCACTCGTAGGTCCACTATCTCATTTTCTGCATCTCCCTCGTCCACGATCTCAGCATGATACTCGTTCTCTGACCTCGTCCTAATTATTGTATAGTTGCATGGTTGTAATAAATCAGTCTGTTTACCAGTTGGCATGTTACTCGTCCTATTACTCCTCTTTCAATTCTTCCTTTCAGCTTCAAAGAGTCTGGAACCTTCCTCGGAGAAAGGGTATGATTTCATCTGACTCTGACTACAGTACGACTGATTCTCACAGGAACTTACTTTAAACTAGAAGCTCTCACTGGGCCAAAGATCCAGTTTCTTGACGATCATCTGTATTCTCTGACCGAGTGCTTTTTGATTTACTATTCCACAGAGTTCAGTTCCAGTAGTTAGGTTAACTGCACCGAAGAGTCCATCAGATGATTTTTGTCCGTCTAGCTTGACTGTTAGAAAACTTGAGTGAATGATTGATTTTCGACCTCAGAAAGTTCACTAACAGTCCCTAGGAGATCTTTGATCGTGACTCGCTTTTTCAACCATCAGTTTGACGTAGTTCAGAACAATTTGAAACAAGGGTTAAAATACAGTCTTCAGTCTCTGTGTTAATCACTTATTTAAAGATTCAATACTTTGCAGACCCAGCTTTTTTTAACTTTAGGATCGGAACAGTGACTTGACTATGACTCTGATGGTTCTTTGTAACTTGTTTTGATTGACAGTGTTCTCTGATTGTGTGACTCTCTTTCCTTCCTCAAGTCACAAGCCAGTACTGTTTTAGAACGAAGGGAAAGACTCTGGCGGAATCTATTCGTTCAAAGGAACCAAAAAAGAGTACTGCGAACAATTCTCGGTCAACTACCACTACTACTGCAAGGGAAGCAGTGTCAATCCTGATGTGACCACCAAGTTCTGTCCCAGCTACCGTCAGACCTGTCTACAGGAAGCTGCCAAGTATGCACTCTAAGTGATCCAGACGATCTCTTCTTTTCAGACCGAAGCCACATGATCCGTTCTCTGAGGGGTTTCCCGATGTGGAACTGCCGTCTGGGGTATGTTCGGGGATCAAAACATGGTGATTGAGAAGAAAGCCTTACACAGTTTTCTCTGTGAGAAAATATTTTGATCGGGTGTAATCTTCGTCTCTGACGACGGGTCAGAGATCGCGTATCATTCCAGGGAACGGAGACAAGAACGAAAAAGAAGAAAAAGTTGGTCAGGAAGAAGAGGGCCTGCACAGAAGACTGTGATCAGAGGATCTTCCCGCACTGCACCAAGGAGTGCAAATGTGACCATCAGTGACTGTTCCCATGAATAACTTTCCTCAGGTGACTACGCGTATCCCTATGTCCAGAAGTTCTGCAATCCACCACCGCTTCCTCTTTTTCTCAACACTTGCAGGTAGGCAATTTGGATTCAAAAACAGGGGACTGGACTACAAGAGGGTCAAGGTAACGACATAACATGGTACTTTCAAGGAATTGAGTTTTCCAAAGCCAAAACCAGGGTAGAGCTAACAAGTCAAACTGTATTCCAATCTCTTGGTTTTGAGCTTGGCTGTAAAGCTTCTACAAAACTTAGTTATTTCGAACTAATGCTGTTCAAAACATTTTGCTGTGTATAAAAGAAGAAGAGTTCTGAAGAGAGACCATAACAACAATGGCCACCGTTCCCCCCGGAGACATCGCTACCCAGCCGGCTTCGAAGATCGTCTTCAACGCGCCCTACGATGACAAGCACACCTACCACATCAAGATCATCAACTCCTCTGCTCGTCGCATTGGATGGGCCATCAAGACGACCAACATGAAGCGTCTCGGAGTCGACCCGGCCTGCGGATGTCTGGATCCCAAGGAAGCTACCCTGATGGCTGTTAGCTGCGACGCCTTCGCCTTCGGCCAGGAGGATACCAACAACGACCGCATCACCATCGAGTGGACCAATACTCCGGACGGCGCTGCCAAGCAGTTCCGCCGCGAGTGGTTCCAGGGAGATGGAATGGTCCGCCGTAAGAACCTCCCCATCGAGTACAACCCCTAGATTGGATAATAAAGATGATGCGTGGTAGGTGTGTATTCTTAGTTTGGTCTTCGTTCCTCCTTTTTCTTTGGCATTGTGTTCTTGTTAGTTCTTGTTGGCTTTCTACTTTCGTGATCGTGACTTTCGTTCTCTGGATGTCTAGGGACGAACTGTAGCTTCTGTTTGGTAGTTCTCATTCTAACGGAATCTCTTCTCTAAGTTCTTCTACAACGTTGCAGGCTCAGATACGGCTGTCTATACATATACTGTCCCTCTATAACGTTTGCTAACTCGTAACTATACTTGGGCATCGAGTCGAAAAGTCGAGTCACGAGCCGATTCGAGTCGAGTTCTGTACCGACCCGAGTCGAGTCGAGGCGGCTCGTGGGCCATGTCGAGTCGAGTCGAGTAGAGCCGACTCGTGGCTCAAATCGAGCTCGACTCGGCTCGAGTCGAGTCGAGTTGCCCAAGTATACTCGTAACTCATCAGACTCTGGTACAATGGCTGTCCCAAATACGAGAGATACCACTACGCCTCTCAGTTCATCTACTCCAAGGCCGAGAAGGGAAAGAAGATTGGTACGAACTTGTATTTCCTGTTAACAGAACCTTTCAGAAGGACCAGTGGGAACCCGACCCTTCAACGTCGTCTCTCCTACCGGTGAAAGTATTCCGGTCAATGTGCGCCAGCCAGGTGTTGGAAATCAGAGACGACGCGATGACCCTTGGGGTTTCAACAATGCTACGGAAGAGCTCAAATTGTACGAGTTTCCAGGAGTCAGAGATCTTCCTCCTGGACTGAAAGAGAGCATCCCAAAGTAAATAGCACAGAATTTCGTAATGAAGTGTTTTCCAGTGTAGGTCTATCCAATCCGAAGAAGAACAGACGCGAAAAGGATGATGTGGTCAGAGACACTGAGGCTAAGAAGCAAGTTTTCATTCTGATTCATAAGTGATCAAAATTCAGAGACACTGTGCCAGTCGTCCCGTCCGATAGCGTCTTCAAGACAGCGGTTGAACAGTACGGAGCCTATACTGATCAGGCGGGTATCTTGCATCGTCCCAGAAGCAGATCACCCTTCACCAAACCTGGTGAGAAGCCTTTCTCTCTCCAAAACGTTCTCTAGGTCTCTGGGAGCCGAATCCGGACAACCCACACAACAGAGACCACGCCAACAAGTGGTACTATGCTCCGAAGTCAGTCAATGCTGACTGGCTCAATGGTCAAGTAGCCTGGGGAGCTCATTGGGCTGTTCCGGCAGCAGGTGTGGGAGGAACTGACGGCTTCAGTGCTCTCTACTTCCCGACCATCGGAACATTCGCCAATATTCCTGATGATTACGATTAGAATAGCCGTCGTAACTGTAGTTGTAGAGCAATAAATACGCAAAGTCGTTTTGTGTTTTTGTTTAGTATATGTTTTCAGATTCCTGGTTTTGCAAAATCAAGAGAAAAAAAAGCCATCTACAATGTTGTGAAAGAAGTCGTAGTTAAAGTCATGGGATGCTAATTTGTAGACGAGTACTGCCCATTTTTTTTCAGTCAGTTTTTAACGTTCTCCTTGTCCTATTTCATGTGTGTTGCTTCATTTACTGACCATCGCGAACAAACAGTCTAGAAAGCTGTTCAGAACTACCCCGAACTCTGTAAATCACCTGTCTTCAGTGCCCTGGAGTTGCTGTAAACTTGAAGACGTGGAAAGAACATGTATCGCGTATTGCTCTTTGTCTCACAATGCTCTATGACAAACAAAACGCTCCGTACTCTTGATTTTGCAAAACCAAGAATCTGAAAACATATACTAAACACTTTAACTTCGAAACACTTACCTTGCAGCCCGTCTGTATCGTAGCGACTTGGACAAAACCAGCTGGATTCGGGACAATAAATTAAAATCGGAGACGACCTTTTCCAGTAGCTGCAACCTGAAAACGAAGAGACAGAAAGGATTCGGAACAGTCAAGACTAGCAAATCGGGTTTGTTTTTTTTATATTCAAAATTTCTAATTAAAAAATAACTCACCAGTCCCTAAACACCTCGACAGCTTCAGTCAGTACCGAAACCCGAATTGGCCCTCGGGCGGAAGACTGAAACTTTCGGAAACTGGGTTGCTCGGGACAAGTCCAGATCTTAGTCAAGGTGCAAAGAGAAAGGTCAGTGAGAATAAAGAGGAAACGTTGGGAAGAATGTAGAAACACCTGACCTGATTCAGAAGAGGACGAGAGCACAGGCGAGCAACTGACGATCGAATGGACTTTGGGAAACTTTAGTGTAACGAGGATTGACAAGTCAAAATTTAATCTATAGTTGACAAGTTTTGACAAGTTTATTTGAGTATTGCCAAAAACTTGTTCGCTCTAAGAATCGGGGTGGATTTGGCTTTGCCTTCCATTAGTGCGAAACGCGTTTAACATAAAATCGCGCGTAGCCGCGTCAACAGCATTTTCAGGTTTCGGGACCAATTCTATCGGATTCAGCGTAAAAAATTACCCCTAGAAACATATTTTCAAGAAATTTGGTCGACGAACAAAAAAGTTAGCCGAAATGTTCTGTTTCCAAAACGTCCGCCGTCCGGCGTCCTGTGTACGCGATTTGCGCTCTCATTTTTTGACCTACAAGGCTGAAAATTTAGTTATCGATGTAACTTTTCCGACCCTACAGGAAGGGTCTTTTCGTTTTTCGATTTGAGACCCGGATCATACTCCTACGCCATGCATTTTTGGACTTAGAATTTTTTTTACCGAAAAAGAGTGTATTGCTAAGAGTCGCCACTCCACCCACACGACCCGGGTCCGATCCCGCCCTTCTGCAAACCTTTTTGCTAAAATGCTTTGAGTAGAAAATGACTGTGAACAACCCCTGGAATCTTTTTCTGATCGCATTCGACTATTTCCTGCCATTAGGTAAAGGCACAAGGTGGTTATTCTGAGTTTACTCCTTGTTTATACGTACCAATGCTTTTAGAAACGAGGGAGTATTGTGGTTTTCTGCTTCTACCCTGGTCCTGCAAAATGGCTCAGGGTATGCTTAGGTTTGCTGAAGTTCTGAGTATAGGCTTCCCCCCGATTCTGATGAAGTAAATCTCGAAAGTGGTGGGAATTATCGTAACAAAGAACCAAAATACCAAAAGCTTGATTGTAAAGGATTGTGAGACATGTAAGGCAAGATCTCTAACCAAAGACGAGGATTTGACTTTTGTAAGAGCTATTGTTCACTTTTTGTCCAGTTGCGTAGGCCACACAAAAGTACTGTTCTCTTTTTGTTCGGTTGAATTCAGTAAAACGCTGGGCAAAGACAAATCCCTTCTTCTTCAAAGAATCCGCTTTTTCACAGATCCAGATACTGTCTATTTTCTGCTCACAAAAATATCTACCATGAGATACCATACTTCATTTATTCATTGTTTTAGCAGGGTCAAGTCCAGGAAACATCTGTCAAATATGGTCAGCAAAAGATGATGTCAAATTTATTCGGAAAAGTTCATTTCAAATGTACAGTATTTACAATCCGGCATCAAAGTCAGAAGTGCCGGAAGTGTAGCTAGCAAGGAAGGCCTTATAAGCGTCTACGGACATGATGTTTGCTCGGATCTGAAACACTTACTCTGATCCCTCAACTGACTGACAACAAACCTCAGGAATTGCCTGCATAGCGGCAAAATATTCTGTCAGTTTCGGGTACTCTTTTCCGGGGAAGGCTGTTCCATCAAGAGGTCCTTTTCCCAAAGTGGCTACCCAGTTGTGTCTCTCGAAGAAGGGGAAGGCGAGGATATCGGCATAGCCCAGTTTCTCGCCTCCGTAGAATTTGTTCTCGAAAAGATTTTCAGCCTTTTCGAAGGCAGCCTTCACAGCCGCATACTTCTCCTCGGCTACTGATGGATCCTTGAAAGCGGCCACGAGTCCATAGAAAGAGGTAGAGAGTGAGGAGGACAAACGATCGGCCAGGAGTTTCTGCTGGAACTTGGCGAAGGCGTCAGTAGGGAGGATTCGATGCTCTGGATACTTGTCGTCCAGATACTCGGGAATCAAACCGGATTCGATGGTTACCTGAAAAAAGGTAACTATTAGGGCGCGTCAGAAGTCGTGTCCCGTAGTACTACAGCTACCCTTCAAATTGATCGGATCGGTCTGGGATTGTTCCTGGGGGTAATAGACCTCGAAAAAAAATTATTGAAAGCTTTTGGGACACTTTGGATTTTGGGATCAAGGGTTACGGTAGCTTTGAAAATCGGACCAAAAACGTATTTTCGAAAAAACCAAAAAAAAAAACGTAAACGTACTTTTGAGGTTAGGAGATACAAAAAAATGGTCAACTACAAAAAAAATCACCTCATCGAGACGCATCTTTCTTTTTTTGAAAAACGTATTTTACTCTTTCGCGCAAAAAGTTATTCGACTTTCCATTTTTCGACAATATGGCGCAGTGCCTGTGCGTTAACCACGCTGGAGCGACCAGGGTTCGAGTCCGCCGTGAGGAAATTTTTTTGTTTTTTTTTAACAGTAGCGTTTTACTGGTCTAAATATCACCCCTGTAAAATATTAGATCGATTGGTTCGATAGTTTTCTCAAAAATTCAATTTCGATTTGAAAAAAATCACCATGGGGTGGGATACATTGATGAAATTCGAGACTCAAAAATCGTTCCCTAGCCTTTATTTCAAAACATATGAAGCTGATATTTCACAGAAGTGAACCGAATTACACAAAGCTCACCTCTCCATCCACCTCAACCGCTGGAACCTTTCCTTCCGGATGTTTCTCAAAGTACCACTCGGGCTTCTCTGTCAAGTGAATGTTGACGACTTCGGCCGGAATCTGCTTGAGGGCTAGATACAAAACAGCTCTCTCGGCCCAGGGACAAAATCTCATGTTGTAGATTCTCACTTGACCATTGGCTGGGGCAGCTGGAGCGGAGTCGCCCTTGCGAAGAGTCTTGGTGTTCAGATTGGTGAGAGTCGACATCTGAAAGTGAAAGAGTGAATAATTGAACGAGCTCATACAAGTCTGTAAGCAGAAAGATGTGCCTTTTTCGCAAGCATATTACTTTCGGAAATCTGCACGAGGGCTTTGTTTAAAGTTCTCGAGCGTCATCGCACCCGAGGAACAAACAGAAAAAGCAAAAGGAGAGAAAAGCGTCAAATCGATGCCCAATTGGTCTCAACCTTGACCAAAACGGAGAGATTAGATTAGAGAAGGAGGCTAACGCAACTATTAGCTGGATGGAAGGAAGATCACCGTCTCTTATACTCCAAACTTTGTCATCATACTGCGGGAGGAAGAAGCAAACAACCACAGAAAAGGGTGACATTTGGATCTGGGGAGGGTTCAAAAATTAATAAGTTCTGGAAACAACTAGAGATGCTTATAATTGCTATTTTTTAGAAGCTATTTAGAAAGGACCATAACAAAGGAAAGAGACAATTCCTCCATTTTGTCGGCACAATCTCTGGTCAAGTTTAAACAAGAATGTAGTGAGAGTCTAGTTTCTAGTCTTTAACTTTTTATAGTATTCCAGGGGGATCAATAGGATATCAGTTTAGCAGTTTGTGAGCACATTAAAACATACCAACCGTCCTGGCGCCTGCGGCGCTCAGAAGTACGAAATATATTCTGTTCAAGTTCTAGTCTACCATCCAAATTGACTAATCCTTTGATAAAATCTAACTTATCATGACTACCTCGTTCTCACTCCAAGTTCAAAACTAATTATCTTATCTTGACAATTTCTGACTTTTAGCAACCATTTGAGGTCCCGGACAATTAAACATCCAAACAGAGTCCACGACAGACACCATTGTGCTTTAGATAGTTTAGATTCTTCTCGAGGTCAGTCTTTTTAAGGAAAACTCTGCGATTCCCATGAGATTGCATCTGGTATCGATGTGAGTGATTCTTGAAGAACAACATAACTACAGAGATTGGTAGGGATTTCACTTGTACTGTTCTTTTGGTCGCCCCATGTGAGCATACACAAACAAGGGTTACATCAGCCATTGGGACATCACATGTACAGAGATTTTTGGCGTCTGTTTCGTCCTGTCACAGAGAACTTCTTTGTCACTCTAGTCAGACAGCATTCAATTTGTAGCGAAGCAGAACTCAATAAGGAATTCTAGTGAAGGTTTACTTTGTTTAAAAGGAAGTGAAGACACCAGAGATTCACAAAGTGATCATCGAATCTGGAGAGTCAATGAGTGATCACTGAATCTGAATATGTTCCGAAGTGACTAGCAGTCCTGACTCATGTTCCCTTGATGTTCAGACGTACTCTTATCAACCTTCTTCCACACACTTCACGTGCCTCATTTTTTAGACAATCTTGCTTCCTATGAATTCAGTAGCTTCGTAACAATTTCAGGTGAAAGAGCAATTTCAATTTCATTTGTGAGATCAATCAGAAATTTCCGTAAAATAGCTATGACGAAGAGCAGTGTCAGCATCTATTCTGAGCGACGGGTTGCAGATGAGAAGCTTCTGAAGCAGGTCTCGTCCTTTGGACGACAGGTTCGGGACGACTTGTCCCCATGTCATTGAGGGATGGTACAAAGGCATTGGCTGAAATGTTCTTACTACTCAGTTCTGAGGAAAAGGACACCTTATAGTCGGGCAGTTGAGAAACTCCGGGCCAGCTGTCGTCAGTTGGCGTGCCCAGCTGTTTGAAGATTCTTTTCAGCTGATCATCCACGTCGGCACCAGGAAATAGCGGTCGGCCAGCATTGGATATTTCTGGAACCTTCACTTTACACTCCAGTTCAATCTGGTACAGTCAGATTTCAGGAATTCACTATGTTCTTCACCGGACTCTTCCTAGAAAGAACAAATTTGTGACTGAACAGCTCTAAGTACACCCTATCACAAGTAACCGGTCAAACCACGAATCCATCTATGAGAATAACGATTTGTGTGATAGATATTCCCACAATAAAGTACTGAATTTGGTTGACCCCTTTAGCTCAGTTCACTCACCGGCAAAGATACATCCCGCTGACCACATATCTATTGACGTATTGTACAGCTTCGCTCCGAAAAGAACATCCGGTGGTCGATACCAGAGAGTCACGACCTCGGCACTGAAGCATCTGACCGGAATGCCAAAGGCTCTGGCCAGACCGAAATCGGCCAATTTGAGCTGGTTATTACTGTTGATTAGAAGATTCTGTGGCTTCAAGTCCCGGTGGAGAATGTGATGTTGATGACAGTAGCCCAAGCCACAGAGCAGCTGCATCATCAGAGATTTAGCTTGCTGGAAGAGTTCTTTGTTTTCTCACCCTATTTACAGGTCTAAAACGTAAATTTCAACCTTTTGCTTGTTCTGCAAAGTTGTAGAATTGATCAAACTCTACAACTTTGAAGAACATAAACGCGTTGGAAAATTTATCTTGAGCCAGAAAAATGAAAGTCAAAAGATACCTGTTGGTCGATGTGTCCATTGCACGAGTCGAAAAACTTCTTCAAGTCTTGGTCACAGTACTCGAATACCAACGTCAGTTTGTTCTCAGAATGGACAACGTCATAAAGACGGACGACATTTTTGTGTTTGAGCTCTTTCAGAATTGAGATTTCTCTTAGAGCCGAGCTCGGAACTCCCTGAACGAAAAGTTTATGTTGGGAGAGTTGAACCAGCCTCATCGTCGTCGTCGAGTCTGACCCTTTTCAAGGCCACAACTTCTCCATTCTCTCGATTCCTTGCTTTGAAAACTGTGCCGTATGTCCCTCAAAACCTCAATATATACTGTCAAAAAATGGGAACTAACCCTCGCCAATCTTCTCCAAATTGGCAAATTTTTGCATTACTGAAGAGACATTCGAGAAAGTTCAGTGGAATCAGAAGGGAATTGAGGTAAGAAACGTGAGGAAAAGGGCAGAAATGTAGATGATCTAATTGAAAATTAATTTGAATACACCGATGTCTATCTTTTTACGACCTTATACACCGCGCCTCCTTTTCGGAGAGATTCTGATCGGAGTAGGGTCTGATTGTGAGAGAAAAAAATGAAAGAAGTCTTTTCGTGTTCTATTCGAACTCTTTACTGCCTCCCTTATTTCTTCGGCTCTTTAGTAAAATAATCTATTTGGTTTTGAATTTTCGGTTTAGTGTTATTTTTGATTGGATTCGGGATTAGTTGACTCATTCGTTTGAAGTAGTCCTCGAACCGTCTTAATCTATCACGTCTAGTGATATTAAACTGAGGTTAAGATTAGACAGTATGAAATAGATGTGGGATAAAATACGTTCTCTCGCACATCCAGTTCTTCCTGCCGAATGTTCAAGAACCACGACGCATCAATTTACTTCAAGAAAGATCAAAAACGAATATATTGATAGAAGAATAACGGCTCATTTTCTCACGACAGTCTGCAAAATTTGAACTCTGAAAGGTCTAATTGTAAAATCCAAAGACTCGACGATTACGGAACACCTTGTGTTGTTTCAACTGAACTCTTCATGAACAGGTTTTTTCCAATTCTAATCGTAGGTAAACCGATGGGCAGAAAACCAAAGCCATATGGCGAGGAAGTAGCCTCAATCCACCATGCGTTTCACGTGAACGACAAGCCCAAGTACAAAAAGAGGAAAGATCGAATCAAGTACGGAAACCAGTACCGCTTTCTCCGCCTAAGCTTCGTTTCGTACTTGACAAGTGCCAGGGGTCAAGTTCACGTCATCGGAGCGGGGACAAAGTGTAAATGTGCTACTTTCTTGTAGCAAGTCAAGAGTTGTCAGGAACAGATATCAAGTTACTTTTGAACTATCCACTTTAAAGGTATCTGTGCCGAAGCCCACAAGCATTGCATCGTATCACAGGAACTTTTGAATTTCATCGTAGATGGCGAGGACGAGAGCTCCGCCAGTGCCGCGGAAGACGTTCGAGAGGGCTCCCTTGAACATGGCGCTGATTCCCTCGTTCCTGATGATCTTCTGGGCACAATCTAAGGTGTTCTTGTAGAGGACGTCCTTTCTGCCCGACTGCATCATCATGCGACGACGAACCGTATCCCATGGGTAGCTGAGGATTCCCGAGCCGATCGTCACCACCTAAATTTGTTTTTTAATGGAAAAGGGGAGAAAAAGAAACCTGAGCGATGCCCCAAGCGGCAAAGAAGTTAAGTTTCTTGCCATCCGGGGTGAAGACGTGCTTGGCCGTGTCGAACATTCCAAAGTAGGCGGCACGGTAGATGATGATTCCCTGGACGGAGACGAAGAATCCGCGGTAGAGTCCAATCGGTCCGTCAGACTTGACAATCTTGACCAGGCAGTCGGTCAGTCCCTTGAACTCGCGATTGTTGCCTTTTCCAACATCAGCTCCGAGACGTGTACGGGCGAAGTCCAGAGGGTAGACGAAGCAGAGGGAGGTGGCTCCGGCAGCTCCTCCGGAGGCGAGGTTTCCAGCGAAGAACTTCCAGAAGTCTTTCTTCTTGTCAACTCCATCCAAGAACAGCTTCTTGTAGGTATCCTTGAAGGCAAAGTTCAAGGCCTGGGTGGGGAAATATCTGATGACGTTGGCCAAGTTTCCTCTCCAGAGAGCGGCGAATCCCTGCTCCTTGGGCACACGGACAAGGACATCCATGATACCCTTGTAGCGCTTGTCAGCAGTGATGTGGGAAGAAGCATCCTGGACCTGAAAATTTGATCATCAGTTTCATTCATATATGAATTATTTAAAAATTTAAAATTATATTGTTAAAAATACAAACCTGGAGAAGGAGCTTCACACGCTCGATGGGAGCGACAGCGGTCTTGGAGACGGCGGCAGCGGTACCTGAAAATTGGCAATGAGTGAACGTAAATGTAGTATGAATTTTGGCTCCGAAAAATTAATGGCCTAAGTTCAGAAAAAGATGTACTCTGGGAATCGTGAGGCCCAATACTCCAAAAAGAATCGGGTCTACTCATTAAAGTAAAAGAACTATTCAAAGTCCCAAAAAATTGATCTGCCGAGAATTGTGGCATTTTCTTAACCTAATGGGAACGAATGCTTACCTCCGGAAGCGAGGTCAATGAAGAATTTTTTGGTGTCGAATCCTTTCTGATCCTTGGAAGACATGTTGCTGCTGTGTGCCACGAGAGGGACTGGAGCGAGTACTCGGCTGAAAGCAAAGAATATGTGCTCCGCCCGAACCTGGGGCCGCCGAAGAGCAATTCCAACAAGCGGTCGCGTGCGTCTCGAAACGAAAAGAGGCTCCACCTTCAGACTTTTGTAGTGCGGCAAATCAAAAAATTGGCAAAATTCCAAAACATTTTTAGGATTCATGATTGTTTTGTCATGAAACAGAGCTTAGTCGCCTTGTTTTTATAGAAACAAAAAAAAGTTTCAAAACAAGGTTCTGCTCGTGTTTTCCGAGAATTTTTTTTTTCGAAACAAGCGTCAATTCTGCAAACAGGTGAGTGAAATCCCGTTCTAGCGGTATTCTTATGTATCAAAAGCGTTTGACATGCATTTCGGAAAGATTTCGACAAAACATTTCAGAAAAAACCAAACAAGATACGAAAAAAAAAGAGGAAAAAAATTTTGGGAAAACGTTTCTCGCAGTTTGACGCTTTGGTTACTGTAGTTTGCAGGTAGGTCCCGTCACGATTCCCGTAAATGTCGTGCACAATTTTAGGCCAGATTTTGGAGTCGAGGACTTTATGTACAGGGGTGGCCACTAATTAGTTGCCACTCGGGTCTAGCGTCGTGGGGAAAGATCGTTTAAGTCTGATTTTCTGGCTCATATTAGCCCTACATAAGGCCAATATTACCCCAAAGTTCCAGCCAATTTGATTGAATTCTCTATTTTTTGCTGGTCGATTTACTGATGGAAGTTTTGATATTTTTTCATATATTTTGACCATAACTCTGTCATATAGCAAACTTCCGGCTTCTCAATCCCTTCTCTCTGCCATAGAGTTTTATAGGCCGCATTCCTGTGCACAGGACCAGACTGCCTGGTTTTGTGCTTTAAAAATTTAAGTTTTCCTAAGCTGGTCCATTTTTGGCAAAAGTGGGCGTTTTGAAAGCATCATATCTCCGTGATTGTTGGAGATAACGTGGATTTTCCGAAGGCATTGGAAAGAGCTTGTCAAGAGCTATCAGATTGTAGAACATCATATTGCTGAACTGAAATTTTTTTTACAACTTCTGTTTTGAACGTCTGAACTTTTGCTAAGTTTCGAGCAAATGTTCATAATGTGTCGAGTTTCGGTTACCGCAGACCAAGAAATTTTCACGCCGTAAAGTATCTAAAGGACTATTTACTGAAATATCTTGCTTTTCCGAGGCGTTGTAGAGCAAATAGAAAGGAAAAAAATTCCTTGATCCGTGATACCCCCATCATGGACTTTTTCACCGCGCATGATAAAAGTTCAGACGTTCAAAACTGGGGTAAAAAAACCTTTCAGCAATATGATGTTCTACAATCTGATAGTTCTTTCCAATAGCTTCGGAAAACCCAAGTTATCTCCAACAATTATGAAGATATGATGCTTTCAAAACGCCCACTTTTGCCAAAAATGGACCAGCATAGAAAAATTTAAACATTTGAAGCACAAAACCAGGCAGTCTGGTCCTGTGCACAGTAATGCGGCCTATAAAACTCTATGGCAGATGGGGATAGAGAAGCCGGGAGTTTGCTATATGACAAAGTTGTGGTCAAAATACATGAAAAAATACCAAAACTTCTATCAGTAAATCGACCCGTAAAACCAGATATTTCAATCAAATTGGCTGAAACTTTCGGGTTATATCGGAATTATGTAGGGCTAATACGAGCCAGAAAATCAGACCTAAACGATTTACCTACGCGACGCTAGACCCGAGTGGCCACCCCTGTAGAAATTTTTTTTTCTACATAAAGTCCTCGACCCTAGATTTTTATTACATGCGGAAGGAGTAAACGCCCCCCCCCCCCCCACCTCCTAAATTTTTTGTTTTTGATCCAAATGCCACCAAAATTTGGCTGGTAGAGGGCAGTATAGGGCCCAACTTCCCCACAAAATTTCAGCCAATTTGCATTTTCTATGACGGAGCTAGATCGATTTTATCACTTTTTGGGGTCCGACCTCGCGGCGGTGGCAAAAAACTGGGATTCTAGAAGCTTCTAGAACATTCTTCGACCTAATTTCCCCACTTCCATCGCGAATTTTGAGAAGCAAGCAACTTTTTGGGTAAGAGCAAGTCCGTACGATGCTATAGGAAGGATAAAAATTCCATGATACATGGTGTTTTTGGCCAAGTGAAAAAAAAGTTTGGGAGCGAATGTTTGAGAAAACTATCCGATGGCTGTATTGTGCAGCGATATAGCCTCATGAGTGATGCATGCCATAGGCTAAAGAACATGTCGATATGTTATCCTCAAAAAAAGTTATGGGTCCGACAGTGCCGCGAGGTCGGACCCCAAAAAGTGATAAAATCGACCTAGCTCCGCCATAGAAAATGCAAATTGGCTGAAATTTTGTGGGAAGTTGGGCCTTATACTGCCCCCTTCCTGCCAAATTTTGATGGCATTTGGATGAAAAACAAAAATTTTAGAAGGGGAGGGGCGTTTATTCCTTCCACACGTAATACGTGTTTTTTCTTCTTCATCTCCGGATTTTTTTCTCCTTGTTTTTCAATTCACAACTTTTTTTTCAGGTAATACACATTCTAGCATAGCACCGATATGCCGTCAGATGCTAAAAAAGCTAGAGATGCTGCCAAAAAGGCAGCCGCCAAAAAGGGAGGCCGCGGAACAACCAAAAAGGACGATCTTGCTTCCGAAACCCCGGAAACTCATGTGAACGGGACCACCAACGGTGAAAATGGGACAAATGAAAACAGCGAGGAAAGTATCGATGGTATCTTTTTTTTTCAGTTTTTATCGTTTCCTTTAAGTCGTGATCGACCATGCTGCCGAGACGCTGAAGCGGATAGAGTTGGAAAATGCTCAAGCTCGGTCTGTCGCCGGAGCACTGACATCTGACCCCAAGGGTCTTGACCATAAGGTCGAAAGTCTAACGGTAAATCTCTCGTGTAGCACTTTATGGAATCAAATCTAGGTAACTTTCTACGGCAGAGAAATTGTCACCGATACCAAACTCGAACTAAATAGAGGGCGTCGTTATGGATTAATTGGACTCAACGGCAGTGGGAAGTCTACTATTATGCAAGCCATCTACAACAAAGAAGCTCCTATTCCGGAAAGTGTCGACATGTACTTGGTGAGCTATTTGCAATTATTTTGTTTACATTTCATTTCAGGTATCTCGAGAAATGCCGGCTAGTGAAATGACTGCTCTCCAAGCTGTTATCGACGTCGATTCTGAGAGAAAGAAACTCGAGGCCTTGGCCGAAGAACTAGCCTGCTGCGACGATGAAGGTTCGTTACTGATTTCTGTACTTTATTATGGACGATTTTGTAGAGAGCCAGAATCATTTGATGGACATTTACGAGCGTCTGGACGAGATGGACGCCAATCTAGCCGAGAAGAACGCCGCTGAACTTCTCCACGGTCTCGGTTTCACCAAAACTATGCAGATGAAAAAGTGCAAAGATTTCTCCGGAGGATGGCGAATGAGAATCGCCTTGGCTCGAGCACTCTTCCTGAAGCCGTCTATTCTTCTTCTCGGTATGTGATCGTTATTGTCTTGCAACATCCGTCCATGTTTAGACGAGCCTACCAATCATCTTGATCTCGAAGCCTGTGTGTGGCTTGAAAGCGAGCTCAGCAAGTACAAGAGAACTCTTCTCGTTGTTTCCCATTCTCAAGATTTCATGAACGGCGTCTGTACTAATATCATCCATCTCTTTCAAAAGAAACTTGTCTACTATACGGTAATTTGAAGTTTATTCCATTTACCAATAATGAAATTCAGGGTAACTACGATCAATTTATCAAGACGAGAGAAGAATTGCTGGAGAATCAGATGAAGAGGTACAACTGGGAGCAGTCTCAGCTTCAACACATGAAGGACTACGTGGCTCGTTTCGGTCATGGTTCGGCCAAGTTGGCTCGTCAGGCACAGTCCAAGGAAAAGACTATGGCCAAAATGGTTGCTGGAGGTCTGACCGAAAAGGCCGTATCCGAAACTGTCAAACAGTTCTACTTCTTCGATGCCGGAGAAATTCCGCCTCCGGTCATCATGGTCCAACACGTGTCTTTCCGTTACAACGAGACCACGGTTCGTAGAGATTTCTTATCGTAATAAGAGACGTTTTAGCCCTGGATCTACAAGGACATCGATTTCGGAATTGATCTCGATACCCGAATTGCCTTGGTCGGTCCCAACGGAGCTGGAAAATCCACTTTGCTCAAACTGCTTTGCAACGACGTCATGCCCACTGACGGACTCATTAGGCGGCACTCTCATGTCAAGATTGGACGATATCATCAGGTAAATTTGGTTAATTTATTTTTGTTTGATGTAATTGTATAACGTTTCTAAAACTTTATTTACAAAGATTGCATTTAAACAAAACACCAAATATCGAAAGCTACTCGTTTGGAAGCCTAGTTCTGGATTGTTCTACTGCTGTGGGCGGCTGGTAGCCACTAGTGCCAAAAATGCCGGACTCTTCCAAGAAGGACCAGTCCGAAACGAAAAAAAAACGAGTCCAATCAGCAGCCGAATGCCGACTCCATGCTTCAAGAGCTGTACAAGAATACCGTCGATGAGAGCAAGCCACAGCCGATTGTAGCGGAATCATCTATCGAGACGGCCAAGTTGCTGACAATAAGGACCGATTCTACTCAGATCCCTACTACTTCGATCAGAGCCTCGCCCAATGGAACCAACTTCAAGCCGACTATTCTCACCTTCCAATCTATTGTCGAGCGTGACGAAATTGCTCGCTGTGTTCTCGTCCTATGTAACATCTCGGATGTCGCTCTTCACTTCACTCTCAAGGGATGTCAGAATAGCTCGGTTACCGCTTCGTTCGGCGATGGACATGTCGGTGCACATGCTCAACTGCGGGCCATTCTGACCTGGACTCGTCCGGACGGCTTCGAGAGATGGGGAGATGCTCCACAGCCGCGAATCTTGCTGGCTACTCGTTTTCTCGACGACGAGAGCAAAGTCACCTACACGCGTCTTCTTGGACGAATCAGCAAGACCAAAACGTGCACACTGGCCAATCCCCCTGTCTAGCAGCTGCTTCTCGACGCCATGGGACTTCCAGCTCAACTCCAGCTTCCTCTCGCGTTTTCTCTGAGCCAATCCTTCGATGGACATGCCCTGGCCGACTTTTTCAACAATCTGACTGACCGCGGCATTGTGATCCTTGTTGTCATCATAATCATCTTTATCGTGATCCTCTCAGGTTGTCATCGTCACTAGAGTACAAATAAGCTGATCACGAGAAATAAACCTTGCCGATTCAATCAGTCTTATTTTAATTGGTGTCTTTTACAGCATCTCCACGAAGAACTCCCGCTGGAAAAGTCTGCTCTCGAGTTCATGATGTCCTCTTTCCCCGATGTCAAGGAGACGGAAGCTATGAGAAAGATTGTCGGCCGTTACGGAATCACCGGTCGTGAACAGGTATCTTTTTGTAGATTCTTCCTCCAACACTAAAATTGCAGGTCTGTCCGATGAAACAGCTCTCCGATGGTCAAAGATGTCGTGTCTCGTTCGCATGGCTGGCCTGGCAACAGCCGCATCTTCTCCTTCTTGACGAGCCTACTAATCACCTCGATATGGAGTCCATCGACGCTCTGGCCGAAGCCATCAACTGTTTCCCCGGAGGAATGATTCTCGTCTCCCACGATTTCCGTCTTGTCAGTCAGGTTCGTGCTATCAACTATTACGTCATCTCACGTTATTTTACAGGTTGCCGAAGAGGTCTGGGTCTGTGACAACCAGAACATTACCAAATGGGAAGGTGACATCTTCTCCTTCAAGGAACATCTGCGGAAACAGATCGACAAAGAAGTTCGTTCTCGCGAGAAGGGTCTCGTCAAGGAACGCTAAACTAGCGTCATTTTCATCCTCTTTATTCTCCCCTTCTATTCAGCCTATACTTGTTGATTTTTACTGTTTTTGCTAGTTGTTGCTTATCGCGATGTTTTAATCGCAGAGTCTCGAAAGGGTTGACCCGGTTTTTCATCCCCCTTTGAGTCAGTCGATACTGGTGATTTTAGAAATATCCTTCCTAGGCTTCTTCTCAATTCGCAATGATGTCACACCTTTTGTGATGTGATAAATCTTTTCTGTGATTCAAAAAGAGTGGACAGTTGGTTATCTCCAGACATTACCAGCTTCTTTGGTTCAGGAGTGCCGAGCAAACAAAAAGGAAGATATGGTGACATAAAGAATAACCACAGCTTTCATTGATTTCGGACTATTACAGTTTTTTGCGGTTTGGTTCATTTTGGTTCATTATCTCTCGGGAAGATCTTTTTCATTCTCAGCTGTTCCAATTCCCTCGTTTTCCAGATTCCTCTCCCCTGAAAGTGGCAGGAATCGAGGCAGACGACGTCAAAAAGTACATTTTGGACTTGTTTTTGCAAGCAAAAGACGGTAATGATGACTGTCAACGAGTATTCCCGTTTTCGCCACCCCGAGGCGACCCTGCTTACAGCAGTTTTTCGTTTAGGAGTTTGGGCGCGTGTGCAGAACGGGCAGCCTTGGCTTTTTTTTCTGTTTATTCGAGTGACGTCACTTGGCGCAGGCTGTCTGCCCCTGCTGCATCGATCGTCTGCACAGCCTGCCCAAGTTGTGAAATTTTGATGATTTCGTGATTTATCTGTTCTAAAGCTTAAATAACCAAAAAAGTGACTGTTCAGCATCAAAACCGCCCCTGGCAATGTCTCGAGTTTGCAGAAAAGTTCATTTTCAAACGCTCATCTCATTTTGACTGAGATTTTATATAAACACAAAAAACTATACCTTTGAATCAAATTGCGAAATTTCAGTACTGAATGAACGGGGAGCGGTTGAGTCTTCTGGATGACAGCCCACTCCCTCCTCGACTGCCAGCCCCTCCATCTTCGCGGAAAATGTTAACTACACCAGTACCGAGTCCACAAGCTCCCACAAAATCAGCATCTGGACAGATGATAGCCACAATTGAGATCAAGTAAGAGTCAATCGCTCTTTATCTAATCCGCTGTCATTTCCAGAGGCATGACGTGCCACGCCTGCGTCAATAACATCCAGGACAACATCTCGAAGAAGCCCGGCATCAAAAGTATCGTCGTCTCGTTGATCGAAGAGGAAGGAAAAGCCGTCTACGATTCGTCGCTGTGGACAGGTGCTAAAGTGGCAGAAAGCATTGATGACATGGGCTTTGATGCCATCCTCAAAACAGGTACTTTCCAAGTTTTTCTCCCCTGATTCACATCATTTAACAGAACAACAATACGTCATAGAAGCTCCGAAAGCTCCCACCAGACACGAAGCAGTCATTTCTATCAAAGGAATGACTTGTCATGCGTGTGTGAACAACATTCAAGACAATATCTCGAAGCGGCCGGGAGTAATAAAGATCAACGTAGATTTGAAGGGGGAACAAGGTAGTTTTGTCAGCTTTTGTCAGCCTAAACAACAAAAATTCCAGGAGTCGTAATTTTCGATGATTCCGTGACGACTGGAGCAGATATAGCCGAAGCTATCGATGATATGGGATTCGATGCTCAGTTGATGGCTACACGAGGTTCGTTTCTTTTGTTTCTTGTCAAGTGGCTGCTGAACGAACTCCAAACAAAATATCTTCCTTCCTTGACTATGATCATTTGGAGTGCCCCGTTTATTCATTGAAAACTGTCCTTGTCACTCCCTAATTATTGACTACATTTTTCCCCAATGTTTCTATATTGAAGCTTACCTCATGAACAACATTAAGGTGTTTTGTCAAAAACCGTTGTTTCCAGAATGTTCCATTGAACGAGAACAGTCGAAGAAGGAACCGACTCTAGTCCCCTCACCTGAATCGAGTGACGTCACTTTCAAGTCGAGGAATACAGAAGATTCCGTCCAACTCCAACTAAACGGCGTCAAGTTCCATAAACCGGTCAGTTTTTACTTTTTTTTTGCTTGATCAAATGATGCTTTCAGCCTGTGGACAACTTGGAAAAATGTACGCTGGCAGTAGAAGGAATGACGTGTGCCTCGTGTGTGCAGTACATAGAGCGGAATATTGCGAAACTTGACGGTTAGAATGCATATTTTTCACTGAAATGTGGTTCAGGAATTCATTCAATAGTTGTGGCACTGATCGCTGCCAAAGCCGAAGTCAACTACGACAGTAGCCGCATCTCATGCGAGAGAATCGTCGACGAGATGAACTCGCTCGGATACAAGGGCACTCTCATCGACACGCTTTCTTCTAATTTTAATAAAATACACCTTGTGGTAGGAGAATACATCGCGTGCGATCAGAAAACAACTTTCAGCTAGGAGGACTCGGATCGGAGACGGATGTCAATCGAGTAGAATCACATGTGATGTCCAAAAGTGGAATTGAGAGCTGCTCCGTCTCGTTGGCCACCTCAATGGCCACGGTCGAATTTTCTCCTGTCGTCATAGGACCGAGAGACATCATTTCCGTGATAGAGGGACTAGGATATACGGCGGAGCTGGCTAGCAAGGATGACCAGATCAAACGACTCGATCATTCGGAAGAGGTCAAAAAGTTGGTTTTTTGTGTTACATCTGCATGCATGGAATAGTTAAAAACTTTATTCGGGTGTCGAGGTTTTTCGCCTGACCTGATCACATTCGAAGTCTTTGAATGGTGAGGACAGTGGTTGTGGCCAGGTTTCTGAAGCTATTGGTTCCGATGGCCAGGATAGGCGGGGGAGTGATGCCTGGCTAAAACTACCATCGTGTACACCCGAGATTGAATTTGCGCTTGCTTTCTTCATAGACAGTCATTCTATCCGCTTAACTATCCGGAGAAGTACAGCAAATGTCACTCCGTTCCAGTCACCCTGTCCCTCCAAAGACACTATCAAAGTCATAAGAACCCTTCGCACACTTGCTTTCCCTGTCACGACTTGTTAAAAACTAATTTGCGCAAAGCTCCACTCTTTATCCCCAATTAGAGTTTCAGACAAACAGATGTAAGAACAATTATTTGTTAGATTGGTAGAGATTAAGTCGTTGACAAGTTTCAGAGCCCATTGTACCTTGTGTTCTGATGGGAGATTGTTGCTCTTGTCCTCTACCTCTCACTGTGTTGTGTTTGTTCTCCCGAGAAACTGCTGTTTCAGTTTTTCTGTTTATATCGGTCGAGGAGAATCTGTCGCCTCTTTTATGTCCAGTTTATTACCATGCGTCTCTTATTGTCAGTCAGGTTCGGATCCAGCTGCCCAAGTGAAATGATGAGAGCGTTGTGGTGTCCAAGTTTCTCAAGCTAAAGGATACGCTGAACATGATAGGCTGGCGAGAGATACCAGGGTAGACTACCATGTACTACCACTCGGGATTGAACTTGAGATTCAATTCACTTGACTCTCCGGAGCCGGGGAAATGAGTTAGACTCCTTGCAAATCCAGTCCACTAACATGAGATGCAGTACGGAAATTTCAGCTCAAATATTCTTCTGTACCTTCATTTCGCGACACTTTTCCAGATGGCGCGGTACCTTCCTGCTCAGTCTGCTCTGTGGAGTTCCAGTCATGCTCATCATGATAATCTTCCATTGGATTCTTCACACCCCAATGCATCCAGAAAATCAGACACCGATCTTCACGCCAGCCCTATCTCTCGACAATCTGCTTCTTTTCCTTTTCTGTACTCCAGTCCAGGTACTTCTTCTGCGTTGTCTTGTAAAAGTGGAGCTTCAGATAATAGGAGGAAGGTACTTCTACGTAGCGTCGTACAAGGCCCTGAAACACGGAACAGCCAACATGGATGTCTTGATTGTGATGGCCACGACGATCGCCTACGTCTATTCAATTCTCATCCTCCTTGTGGCAATGATTCTGAAATGGAGTTCGAGTCCGATGACCTTTTTCGATGTTCCACCCATGCTCATCGTCTTTGTGGCTTTGGGAAGAATGCTCGAACATACTGCCAAGGTAATTTATAATTGAGTCATTTTAAAACAAAATTAGGGTAAAACATCAGAAGCTTTGAGTCGGTTGATGTCTCTTCAAGCCAAAGAAGCCACGCTGGTCACGCTGGATTCGGATGGACATGTCACTTCGGAGCGGGGAATCAATATTGAACTGGTAGGTTTTTACAAACAGCATGGCGAAACCAGCCAGAGGATTGGGTTTTAGCCTGAAAATATATTATTTTCCCGTTTTTAAAACAGTTTAGTACCGAATTGATCGCAGTTTAACCACTTTTAGGTCCAAAGAGACGATCTGATCAAGATTCTTCCCGGAGCTAAAGTTCCCGTAGACGGAATCGTGATCGACGGAAAAAGCTCTGCTGACGAGAGTTTCATCACGGGAGAATCGATGCCAGTAGTAAAGAAGTCCGGCAGCACGGTAATTGGAGGCTCTGTCAACCAGAAAGGAGTCTTAATTGTTCGAGCGACTCATATTGGAAAAGATTCCACGCTGGCTCAAATTGTTCGTCTAGTCGAAGAAGCTCAGACTAGTAAAGCTCCAATCCAACAGTTGGCCGATAAAATTGCCGGATATTTCGTCCCGACCGTCATCGGTCTAGCTCTTTTGACTCTGATAGCCTGGACAATCATAGGCTACAGTGGCGAGGACCGTCCAAATGAAGTGAGTCATTTAAATTCCTTAGAAACGGAGTGTTTTAGACCCCGCTGCTCCGCTTTGAGCGAATAATCAAAGTGGCGTTCGAGGCTGCGATTACGGTACTTGCTATCGCCTGTCCATGCAGTCTGGGACTGGCTACTCCGACTGCCGTAATGGTCGGAACAGGGGTTGGAGCTACGAACGGAATTCTGATCAAGGGAGGTGAACCGCTGGAAGGGGTTCATAAGGTAACAAAAACCTTTTCCGCCAAGAAATATCAAATTTAAGGTGACTACGGTAGTCTTCGACAAGACTGGTACCATTACAGAAGGAAAACCACGCGTTGTGGCAATTCTTGCCCTCAGAGCACAATCTGTCATCTCCGTCAAGAAGCTGGCTCTTTTAATTGGATCCACAGAGTCCCTTTCTGAACATCCCATCGGAGCTGCCATTGCTGCCTTCTCAAAACAGTTCCTGGAAGATCCTATCTGGGCCGCCACTTCAAGATTTCACGTGTCGGCCGGTCATGGCGTTACCTGTCGCATAGAAGGAGTCAACAAGTGCATGAATCTGCTCAATAGCAGGGCTAATGTTCCGGTTCGTTTTTTTTCTTTATCGAGCAACAATGATGGAAAAAGGGACTAAAGAATTATTGCTTTACGATTGTTCGGGGGTTCAATTTTCCTTAATTTTCATAATTGTGCTCTCGCTACTTCAAGCGCTCCCTAGTGGATCTACTGCCGATTGTGGAAAAGAAGGGGGTTCCGGTCCCAGCACTGCGACACAGAGGGACCGACATGTCAACACCCGTGGTTCGAGGTCCAGGCGAACAAGTCTCTGCGTGCAGCCATTGCCTCGAATGTTGAGAAGAACCTCGAGAATTGTTACCGTCAGACACTCTCGTCCAAGAGGCTCTTCGAGGAAATATCGACTCCTGTGATACGATAACTCCAGAACAAGGACGGATCTCGAACTACCTGTCCTCAAGACGTGAGAGATCGAATGAAGGAGTTCTTCGAGGAGTTCTACCAGCAAACGGTGAATGTTATTCCAATGGGAAAGCCTCCACTGGAGGTACTGCCAGCAGTACTAGAGGAAGAAGTCTGGAAGCAGCTCCATCGAATGAAGAAAAGGACGGCTCCAGGTCACGACTCCATTATGACGATGCAGCTTCGAGTGGCGGAATCGGAGATGGTGCCACTTCTGGCCAGTCTCTACACTCGGATGCTCCAATACCGTGTAATTCCTCCCGGATTCGGCGATTCCATTACTACCCTCATCTCGAAGAAAGATCACACAGACCTGTCCAACTTCCGCCCAATCTCCATATTACCAGCCCCATACAAGCTCTTCACGCGAGTTTTATTGGCCAGGATGCATCGAAGTTTGGAGTTCAATCAGCCTGCCGAGCAAGCCGGCTTCCGTCGCTCATTCTCGACTGTGGAACACCTTCACACCATCAAGCAGCTGATCGACAAAGCCTACGGTTATCGCAATTATCTCTACCTAGTGTTTGTCGATTTTCGGAAAACCTACGACACCATCGGGTGGAACGCCGTGTGGAACTCTCTCCAAAGACACGGAGCGGACCAACTCTACATGGAGATGCTGCAAAAGGTCTACACAGACGCTCGATGCAAGATCAAGGTGCAGGAAGACCTAGTGGATGTTGACATCAAGCGCGGAGTCCGTCAAGGATGCGTTCTCTCGCCACTGCTCTTCAACGCTGTACTTGAAGACGTCTTCCGTGAAGTCAACTGGGACGACATCGGCTTCACCATCAACGGCCGTAAGCTGAATCATCTTCGCTATGCCGATGATGTCGTTCTCGTCGGAAAGAATCTTCAAGCTGTGCAGTGCATGATGACCGAACTGGAACAAGCAGGTCATAGCATTGGACTGGTGTTCAATCTGAACAAGACTGGCGCCATGACCAATGCCCACGAAGGACAACCAATTCGGTTCGTCCAGCACTTTGTCTACCTTGGAAGTTCGGTCACCTGCACCTCGGAAAATCAGGAGTTGTCACGAAAAATTGGAGCTGGTTGGGCTGCCTTCAACCGTCATCGTCTCTTTCTCACGAAACGATCGATTCCGATGAGGATGAAGCGAAAGGTGTATCTGACCTGAGTCGTCCCAAGTTTACTATACGGATGCGAAATCTGGAGTCTTCGCACAGACGAACGAAGGAAGCTCGCAGCCGTACAACGACGTCAGGAAAGATCCATTCTCGGAGTATCGCTCTTCGATCGAGTGCGAAATGAGACTGTGAGAAGGAGGACCGAACTGCCCGATATTTTGGACATAGCTTGGAAGAGGAAAGTGAAATGGGCGAGACGACTGGCTGAGATGGACGGAGAAAGATGGTCCAAGACGACGACTTAATGGGTATCATTGGACCAGCGCAGAGTGAGAGGAAGGCCGTATATGAGATGGGAAGACGATTTGAGAAAGGCCAGCGAGCGGATCGGAGCAGTTCCCACTACATAAATGAGGCAAGTCAGAGAGGGCGGCGAAGAATGGACCCGAACTATGGGAGCGGCAAGGGACCCCGACTAGGAACCCCCTTTAATTCCGACATAATAAATTAAAGATTGTTCGGGTGTTCTTTCACCGACTGGTTTTTTTTATGAACTCAGCAAAACAAGGAAAACGTTTTCCTTGAGAGATTTATTTGATTTGATAAATTAACAAAAAGACAAAAAAAAGGACTCAGCCTACACAAATGTAACCAATAATTTAGCTTTTAGAGCATCTTGGAAGGAGCCGAAATGGTCCTGCTCAACACAGAAGTGATGTACACGCTAGTCTCAGCCAATTCAAGGTCACTGTCTGACAGAGGAAAAGACTGCTATGACGTGATAGTCGGCAGTGCACGAATGATGTCGCGACACAACATTGTGGTCGATGGAAAAACGGCAGATGCGCTGGAAAACGAGCAGAAGAAAGGACACATATCCGTACTGTGTGCTGTCAATGGTAATTTTCCAGATTTCTTGTAACTCTTGTGTTCAGGCGAGGTGGTAGCAGTGATTTCCATCGCCGACAAGGTCAAGAAAGAAGCCGCTCTGGCCGTCTGGGCTCTGCAGAAGATGAAAATGAACGTGGTTCTACTTACAGGTGACAATGCCAAGACGGCGGAAACTACAGCTAAACAGGTCTGATTTTACCTTTTTCCTGTAAAAGGAGAATTCAGGTAGGAATAGCCGACGTCTTCGCCGAAGTGCTGCCCAATCAGAAGCAGGAGAAGATCAAACAGCTGCAGTCGATGGGCGAGAAGGTGGCCATGGTCGGTGACGGAGTCAACGACAGTCCAGCTCTGGCCCAGGCGGAAGTAGGAATAGCTATTGCGGCTGGGAGTGATGTCGCCATCGAAAGTGCTGGAATTGTCCTTGTCCGAGTCAGTTTTGAGCATTTTTTACGCTGCCATCTAAAATATTAAGTGTTTCTGTGGCTGACTCTGTGTGTCTGTCCATGGCCTCAGTACAAAACATGGTACTAATGAGCAGGTAGAAAAGTTCCAACGCCGGCGCGTCAGGCGACAAAGTCGTCGGATTTTCATTAAATTCATACAGAAACACCTTTCAGAACGATCTGATTGACGTAGTTGGTGCCATCAAACTGTCAAAGAAGACCACTCGTCGTATCCGCTGGAACTTTCTGTTTGCCATTGTCTACAACGCCATCGGAATTCCTCTCGCAGCCGGCGTCTTCAAACCGCTCGGAATTGGTCTACAGCCGTGGATGGCCGCAGCAGCCATGGCCGCAAGCAGTGTCTCCGTCGTCACCTCGTCTCTCCTTCTCCGCCAATTTAAAAAACCAACTTACGGAGCTCTGTGCTGCAGCGAGTTCAAACAGCATCAGAAGAAACTCGATTCCGGCACTTTTGAGGTACTTTTGCTCACTTTTTGGCATGAAATAAACAAAATTTAGGTATCTGTACAGCGCGGTCTCGACGCCACAGCCACCTTCCGAGGCTCTCGTCTCTCACTCTTATCCAGCAAAATGGGCTCCATTCTCGGCTCGACGAGTAGTATTATCAGCAGTTCAAGAAAGCAAAAGTGGGTTTTATGGCTTTTACTTTAAAAAAGGTCTTTTCAGAAGTCAACATCTTTTGGAAGTCGGGTCTGATACCGAAGATCTCATAGTTTAAAGTGTTTTTCATCTTTACAATTTGTATGTCCTGTTACGTGTTTCCTCCTTCTCTCTAGACTGTGATTCGATAGAGATCTTATATCCGTATATCGTTGTTTATAAAAAATAAATATTGCAGAACTGCTTGTTACTGACTCTGTAATAACCCTAGGAATGATTATTCCCGGATCATCTGTTTGGTAAATGACAATTACAGCTGATGCTTGTCGTGAGAAGGAAGGAATACCAGCAGCTGAGCGTAGATACGCATCATATCCATACTGCCTGAATCAGAACCAGGCAAAACGTAAGAACATGCAGTTAAAAAAGTCAATATGAGACTCCCATTGTCCCGGACACTCGTGTATGCCGGCGAATACCACTTACTGGCGAACTTTAGATTTCTAGACAAGTCGAAAAATGGGGTCCCGTTGCGAATATCTAAAGATCTGACAAGTCTCGACAAGTTGCTCTAAAAGCGTATTGCTAAAACGAGCTCATTAGTGTTGTGAGTTCAACCAAGGTAGTTCCCAAATATTTTCCCTTTCTCCACTTTTTGTTGTGTTTTTTCCCCTGGACATTTGTTTTAGCATTTGCGCAGAAAAAAAATACAGTGAATTGCTCTTTTGAAAAGGCTTAAACGAGTAATTGTCGTGACGAGACCCACATTTGATATTCGGCCAAGGACGATTTTTTCCGTGATGTTTTTTTTTTTAGGATTGCATCTCTTTTTTTTTACAACCTTTCAACGAAAAAAGCGCAAAACCACTCATTCCAAAACAACTTCTGCTAGTTTTCCCCGACATTGTTTATTGTCTAATTACGTTATATTAGGATGTCCCTGTCGTTTCCTGTGTCTCTCTTGCCAACAAACTTGCTTTCCAAATATAGTCATGCTCTTTCAGTATGTCAAATACCAAAATGACGCCTAGCGGAGACAAAGCCTCAACCGAGCTCTCGAAGCTGATGACCGAGATGAAAATCACGGCGCCGACCAGCATGGCTGGAAACAAGGAACCTGGCAGGCTTGGAGTTCAGACCCAAGTCCAATCCAACATCTTCGGAATGATGGTCGAGAAAGAACATACCATTTACGTCTACGATGTTCGCATCTTCGCTGATCTATCACCTACCAAGACTGTCGAGTTCACGAAAAAGGCCAAGGACGAGTAAGTCATATTGTCTGTTCTTCAATAGCTCGTTTTAGCTGCCTGGTAAACGATCGCCGTCAAAAGTGCGTCGCTGTCATCAGAACTATGATGGAAAAGGACACCACCAACTTCCCGGATCCATTCAAAGTCTTCTACGATGGTCAATCAATGCTCTTCTCGGTCGACAAGGCTCTCGGAGGAGATGACAAAGGCTTCCTTCGTCTCACCGTCTCTGGAAATACCATCCCTTCTATTCCTGATTTCGTCAGTCTTGATCTGATCGTCGTTGAGATCAAGTCTTGTGCCGCCAAGCCCCAATTCTTGCTGTCTGCTGAACGTGTCGCCAACTGCACGGCTAACCGTGACATCTCCACCAACGACCGCTTCATCACCCAGTTCATCGAAATTGCCGTCAACCAATACGCTACAATGAATCCCCAGCGCCACAAGACCTACGAGTATGGAAAGGTGAGCTCTTCATTCCTAGTTTAAGTATCAAAATTTCTTTCAGTCGTTCATGACGAACCCGCTCCAGGAAGGATTGGCTGAGAAAGACCTGAGAGAAGTTGGAGACGGCAAGCGTCTGATAGTCGGTTCCAAGAAGTCGGTTCGCCAGATCGAAGGTCCCCGCGGAAGAAACACAAACAACATATCGCTGGTTGTTGATGCCAAGAAGACCGCCTTCCATATGGAACAAGGACTGATGGAGAAGGTTCTGGCCATCACTCGCAAGAGAGACTTCGATCGTCCACTTCAAGATCAAGAGAAGGAAAAAGTCAACGGAGTCATCAAGGGCCTTTTCGTGGAAACTACCCACTTGAAGAACCCCAGGCGTATCCAGATCTATGCCCTGAGCAGAAGCAACGCCGTCGATTCTACCTTCGAGAAGGACGGAGCCAAGTGCGACATTGCCTCCTACTTCCAGACGTAAGCACTCTCTTCTTCCTTGCAACTAAAATGAATGCTCAGCAAGTACAACATCCAACTGAAGGCTCCTCTGCTACCTTTGGTCTTGGCCAAGGAACGCGGCCAGATGAACTGCTACCCGATGGAAGTTCTTCGTGTCCTGCCCTTCCAGCGCGTCACCATTCCTCAACAAACGGTAACTTTTTTACTTCGTCAGTGATAATGTCTCGAATTTCAGCCGGAACAGTCTCAGCAAAGCACTCGCGATTGTGCCGTAGCCCCCAGCGTTCGCCAAGAATACATCATGAAGGGTGCCAAAGCCCTCGAGCTCCTGGGCCAGAACCAGTACCTGCAGAACGTCGGACTCAAGATTATCCCCACGCCGCTTGCGGTTTCTGGACGTCTGCTACCTGCTCCTGCCATCAAGTACAACGGAGGAAGAACGGAAGTCGTTGAGGTCGGAAAGTGGAAGACTCGTGGCAGTCGCTACATGATTCCTGCCGAATGCAAGACCTGGGCTGTCTACTGCATCCAAGACGGAAGAACTCGCTATCAACGTGGCGACATCGCTCAGTTCGCTCAAAAGTTCTACATGGACTGCAAGGGTCGTGGAATGAACATGGCCGAGCCTGCCGATATCAATCTCATCGCTGAAACCGAACTGGAAATGGCTCTCCAGAGGGCTGGTGCCCACGGTTGCCAGTACGTCTTGTTCATGTAAGGTCTACCTTTTTATTTCATTTATCATGCGTTTGCAGCGTCTCGGACAGTATGGTCAACGTTCACAAAGCCATGAAGTATTTCGAACGCAAGTACGAAGTCATCACTCAGCAGATGAAGCTTTCGAACATGGAGAAGATCATGAAGGAGAATAAGGTACCTTTTCTTTATGCTTATTTGTTCTAACTCTTCATTATTAGTTCCAAACGCTCGAGAACATCGTTAACAAGACCAATCTGAAGCTCGGAGGCCTCAACTACTCCCTAGAACTCGCCGCTCTCAATGGAGTCGCCAAGAAGTGGTTCACGGCGGAGAGACTCATCGTCGGAGTCTCGATCTCTCATCCTCCGCCATCGGCCGCCTTCAGCGAGAACGTCCACCCGAGCGTTGTCGGATATGCCGCCAATTTCAAGGCTAATCCGTTCGAGTTCGTCGGTGACTTCTTGTTTCAAGAAGCCAAGAAAGCTGACGTAATTTCTTACATTCTATTCAATCTTATCAAGATAATTTCAGACTCTCCAGTGTATGGGCAATCTCGTCAAGACAGTCGTCGAACGCCATACTGCCGCTCACGACGGAAAGGCCTGCAAAGAAATCGTCATCTACCGCAATGGCATCGATGAAGCCTCCTACGACCTCGTTCTGAAGCAGGAGATTCCAGCAATCAAGGCCCATCTGGCTAAAGCTGGACACCCCGAGATGAAGGTCACCTTCATTGTGGCTGCCAAGACCAACTCCGACGTCCGTCTCTTCAAGATGAGCATCAACCCTGCTGACAGACCGACCCAGCAGAACATTGTTCCTGGTGAGTTCCTCCTTCTTTTGAAATAAATAGAATGTTCAGGTGTCTGCGTCGATACGCAGCTGACTCATCCGTCGTTCAACGAGTTCTACCTCAACTCTCACTCCACACTTCAAGGATCAGCCAAGAGCCCGCGCTACACCATCCTGTACGACGACCTCAATCTCACCAACGACGAAATCCAAGGCATGACCTACGCTCTGGCCCACAACCACCAGATTGTCGCTCTGACGACTTCCCTTCCGGCCAACGTCTACATTGCCAATCGGTATGTTTTAATTTTTTTGTCGAACACAAATCAATTTAGCTATTCCGAACGTGGAGCAGCCGTCTGGGCTGAATACAACGTCCGTGAGGAATCCAAGTCTGAGAGCAGCAACGGATCGCAGTTCGAGGAAGTCCACAGACTTCTGACCTACCGTAACACCAAGCTCGGTAACAACCGAGTCAACGCTTAAGCGTCTTTTCTATACCTTTCTCGCATCACTCGTTTATTGTTGTAAGTAATTGTTTGTTGTTCTGACTAAATAGCCTTGCATGGCTTATAAATTCCATTGTTACCTCAACTATGTGTAGTAATGGGGTGTCCCTAACATGAGGGACACTACGTGATGCCCCAGTACATAAGGTGCGAAACTCCGCCCAGCGGGGAGTCGGGCAACGCGAGGACCGGCCAGGCTACCAACGATCTGAAGCAGGTGTCTCTCTAACTTACATCCAATCTCTCTCATTCTCTACTCTTACCTATCCCTGTAGTGATACTCTGAATGAACATGATACTGATATTCTTGTCATTACTCTAAGGGAATGAAAGTAGAAGTTAGACTGAGGTTCTTTAGTGATAGTTATGCTCTAAAGAGAGACTCCGTCTCTCTCAAACCAACCGCTACACCATTGGGAATGCCTAGGGCATATCTATTGCTAACTGGGAAAATAGTTTCAGACAAGAGTTTGTCTTTTATCGTCTGCTAGTTTCACTTTTTTTCTCCGTCAAACTTTCAAAACCTTTTTAATCACGCACTGATCGTGAATTGTTCTTAACCAGACTGCTTTCGCCGCCCTTGCGCCTGCGGCGCTCACGTATGTAACTACGGCTGTTCCAATTTTGATTACCAAACACAATACTTGGGCACGAGCCGAAATTTTTAGGCTTGAGCTGTTTTCGAGCCGGCTCGAGAGGCACGGTTGAGCCGGCTCGCGGACCCCCTTCGAGCGAGCCGGCTCGACGACTGGCTCGAGCCTCCAAGCTAAAAATTTCAGAATGAAGTTTTTTTTTTCAAATTCCCCGAAGTGCTTGATAACTTCTTCTCAAGGTAGTTTTAGTCAACAGTGTTGACTCAACACCAAGTTTGCAACGCCCTTCCAGTTCCAAAGTAACGTACTATCCCCCATATATATAATCTTTGTGTGGGAACAATTTCCCTTTTTTGCACAATCCGTGCGCTTGCTCTTCAAGTCGCTCTACCTGGTAGACCTACTGCCGATTGTGGAAAAGAAGGGGGTTCCGGTCCCAGCACTGCGACACAGAGGGACCGACATGTCAACACCCGTGGTTCGAGGCCAGCTCAACGTCTGCCAGCTCAACTGCTAATCTATCCACTCGAAGAGGCGTCTACTTGAATTCGAGGAAGCGCTGCTGAAGATTTCCTTCGACGTGGTGGGGCTGAGCGAGACATGGAAGTCTGGAAGTGGTCAAGAGCTGCTGAGGAAGTCTGGATGCCATCTACTCTACAGTGGTGGCCAGTACAACCGATGCGGCGTCGGCTTCATTGTTGCTCCGCATCTCGTCCCCAACATTCATCGCTTCACACCGATAGACGACAGATGCTGCACTCTGGAGCTGAGAGGGCCGAATTGGAGTCTTCTTCTAGTCATGGGCTACGCACCCACAGGAGACGCCGATGACGCCGACTACGACTGCTTCCTGAGCAAGATCCAAAGAGCTGCGTATAACCCGCCACGTGGATCCTTATGGAAACAGGGGCTGCCAGTCGGGGCCAATGGTGTGAGTAAGGGTCAGGGCGCTGGAATCATGAGCCAGTCGAGCTTTCTCAAAAAACACCAGAGGTGTACAATAGTGCTCGGAGATTGGAATGCCTCGGTAGGAAAGCGAATCCATCCACACGAACCTTCGATCGGAGCTTACGGCTACGGCACCAGAAACCGTCGAGGAGACCAGCTTGTCTCTATTTGTCAACAACATGGTTGGGACGTCGCCAGTACTTTCCAAAAGCAATGATCTGGTAGAAAGTGGACCTGGAGATCGCCGAACGGAACCACTCTCAAGGAATATGACCTGTTCCTCGTCAGAAGGACTACCATCGTACGGAACGTTCACGTCATCAACCAGTTCAACTTCCGCAGTGATCATCGTCTTGTCCGCCTCATGCTCGACCTACAGGCTAAGTTTCTAAGCCGTAGAGCACAGACGACACAGAAGAAGATGAACTGGCCGCTGTTCCGTCATGCAATCCAGGAGAGAAGAGAAACAATGGAGGATCCCGATCCAGCTGCACAGTACCGAGGCATTCGTGAAGTCTTCGCTGAGGCCCGTGCTGTTGCTACTGAAAGGATCCCAAGAGCAGAAAGGCTCTCCGCCAACACTAGAGTCCTTTTCGATCAACGACGAGCTTTACTGGCCAAGGATGATGCTTTTTCGAGAATCCAACTGGTCCAGACGAACAAGTTGCTGCGCTCTACAATTGCTTCGGATATTGAGAAGAACCTTCTTACCCGTTATCGTCAGACGCTTGTGTCAAAGAGGCTCTTCGAGGATATATCGACTCCTGCGATCGGTCAACTCCAAAGGAAAGACGGCTCTCGAACTGTCAGCTCCCAAGATGTGCGAGATCGAGTCAAGGAATTCTTTGATGAGTTGTACCAGCAAACGGTGAATGTGGTTCCGTCAGTGAAGCCACCTCTGGAGGAAGTGCCACCAGTTCTCGAGGAAGAAGTGTGGAAGCAGCTGCGCAGGATGAAGATGAGGACAGCTCCGGGCCATGACTCCATAATGACGATGCAGCTCCGAGTCGCGGAAGCTGAGAGGGTGCCTCTTCTAGCACGTCTCTTCACTCGGATGCTTCAACACCATATGGTTCCTCCCGGATTCGGAGATTCGATCACTACGCTCATCCCGAAGAAAGACCATACCGACCTGACCAACTTCCGCCCAATCTCCATATTACCAGCCCCATACAAGCTCTTCACGCGAGTTTTATTGGCCAGGATGCATCGAAGTTTGGAGTTCAATCAGCCTGCCGAGCAAGCCGGCTTCCGTCGCTCATTCTCGACTGTGGAACACCTTCACACCATCAAGCAGCTGATCGACAAAGCCTACGGTTATCGCAATTATCTCTACCTAGTGTTTGTCGATTTTCGGAAAACCTACGACACCATCGGGTGGAACGCCGTGTGGAACTCTCTCCAAAGACACGGAGCGGACCAACTCTACATGGAGATGCTGCAAAAGGTCTACACAGACGCTCGATGCAAGATCAAGGTGCAGGAAGACCTAGTGGATGTTGACATCAAGCGCGGAGTCCGTCAAGGATGCGTTCTCTCGCCACTGCTCTTCAACGCTGTACTTGAAGACGTCTTCCGTGAAGTCAACTGGGACGACATCGGCTTCACCATCAACGGCCGTAAGCTGAATCATCTTCGCTATGCCGATGATGTCGTTCTCGTCGGAAAGAGTCTGAGAGCTGTACAGCGGATGGTAACCGAACTGGAACAAGCAGGTCATAGCATTGGACTGGTGTTCAATCTGAACAAGACTGTCGCCATGACCAATGCCTACGAGGGAGATCTGCGTCTGTCTGGACAGACAATCCAGTTTGTCCAGCATTTCACCTATCTTGGATGTTCGGTAACCTGCACCTCAGAGAGCCAGGAGTTGTCTCGAAGGATCGGAGCTTCGTGGGGAGCTTTCAATCGTCACCGTCTCTTCCTTACCAAGAGGACCGTGCCGATGAAGATGAAGAACGACAGGAAAGAGCAATGCTGGGCTTCACTCTTCTCGATCGTAGAAGGAATGAGGACGGAGAATGACTGCTCTCCCAGACATCCTAGACTTGGCTTGGAGAAGGAAGCTCAACCGGGCGAGACGACTGGCAGAAATGGATGGTATGCGATGGTCGAAAGCGACGACGGAATGGGCTCCTCTGGATCAGCGGAGAGTCGTCGGAAGGCCATATATGAGATGGGAAGACGATCTGAAGAAGGCCTCCGAAAGGATCGGGAGAATCTCAACGACGTGGATGCGACAGGCAAGAGAGGACGGCGAAGAGTGGATTCGAGCCATGGGACCGGCAAGGGACCCCATCTAGGAACCCCCTTGATATCATCAATAAAAAAATGTAAATGTGGGAACTACCGAATGCAGAAGCAAAGTCTCCCAATAGTGACTTGTCTAAACTTGTTGCTACGAAGTTAGTTATCCAAAACATTTTTACTGTTTTTATTTTTTGCAAGTGTATTTGGGTCGCGTTCATTGAGGAAAAAAAGAAAAACTGAAGAAAACGACGATACCTAATCGTTACGCATTTTTGCGGAAGAAATTTCCACACATCACTGATCAGAAAGCTAAGAAAAATTTGAAATTTGGAAAAAAAGCTCGAGCCGAGCTGGCTCGCTGGCCAAAAACAGGCTCGAGCTGCCCAAGTATACCAAACACCATTGCGCTTTAGATAGTTTAGATCCCCCAGATGCGTTCCTCTAAAACTCTCGTTCGAAAAAAGATTAACATGACAAAACTTGACATGTTACGCTAGTCTCGACAACTGCGGACACCATTTCAGACGGACGGACACCATTGCACTTTAGTAAAGAAAAATACCTACGTGCCAATACAACAAATAAAAAGTTCAATGTTGCATATAGAAATGGCACATGATAATAGCACCAAAAGAGATCAGAAATACAATATGGTATATATGAAAGTGAGTATCAGTTATCCTATGAAAAAAATGGAACAAATCGTCTGTGTTCCGATCGGAAAGACTTGACAAATAAATGAAGTCAAACTAAAAAAATATGGATAGGGAAGAGACTGAAACTACTAGAGAGAGCGTCTCTGGCCATCGTCTTCTCGGTTACTGTTCCTAGTGATTCGTCCTCTCTCAACAGGCACCATATCGAATGAATTCGAAAGACTCGCTCTGATAGGGATAGGACAACTGTTCGAAGAAGTAGGTTCCTCAGAGGATACCTTCCGCTTATTGTTAGAGCCTTTCGGACGTCCTGGTCTCTTCTTCTCCGGCAGACTTGTCGATGGACCCGGGACATCTAGCGGATCAGTCTCGATGACATCGTCTGTTGGCATCTCATCATCATCGTCAGTAAGATCGATTATTGGCCCGATAAGTGGTAAACGATCAATTTCTTTGTTCTGCTCACAAAAACTTTCAACAGCTCTGGTAATTTCTCTCTAAACATTTTCTTACTAAGTACATGTTATGACTTACTTCGAGGAGACGTTTTTCGTATTGGCTCTTGTTATTGAAAAGTCGCTTGGCCTCCAGCTCGGGGAAGTTTTGTTCTGAAGAGTTTGTCAGCTTTACAAGTATAAAGTCTTACTGAGAATCTTGGCATTTTTCTCCTGGAGATGAGCTAATTCCTGAGTAATAGCAGGGGCTACTGGTTCAGGTCCGTCTCTCTCTGGAACTATGGTTAAATGATTGTGTCTTTGGAATACGGTGCCCTCAAAAATGGTCGGGAGATCTACAGTAAACGAACACTTTGGGTAAATAGGATCTTTGACAGATGTGCAAAGGCGGAGTCCAGAAAGAAGTAAACTGGTCCCTATTTCTCGTCTACAGGGTGCATGCTCAGAAAAGCTGAGGTCAGGGACAGAGACTGTATGATCTCTGAATTATTCACACAGACGTACCACTGCTCGTACAAGTCACGGTTACTAGTGGCAGCAAACCACTTTTACTAATGTGCGATCAACAGTCAAGTCGCAACTATTGTACTTGCGGTTCCTGGATTTCTAATTCTATGGACACTGTTAATCTCTATATGCTCTGCTCCTTCAAGGTTTTGAGAGAACTATCAGAAGGGAGAAGTATCCTAACTATTGCATGTGTGGAACAGAACATGAAGTTAATGTCAATCAGAAGACAGTATTGTTTCAGCTCAGTTACAGACAGATCACTCGACTTACTTCTATATCTGTGACATTGATTATCGAAATCCTTCAATAGTTCATTCCAGTGCAGCACCATTGCCATTAGAGCATCTACGGTCTAAATTGTAAGCTACAGTTGAAAACGGGACAAAATATTACTTGATCAAAGCTTAGAGCTGCCACGAATCGTTTCTGGCTGAGATCAGCATCTTTGCACAGGATCGTACCACATAGACACTTGAATTTACCGCGACGAACATACGCTGGACCGTAGCTAATAGTGAGCTACAACATTCCTCTTTTTTCAGATGAGATATCAAACAAATACCTCTGTTCCAGCCGGAATGGGTACCAGAGCCTTGTAGAAGATACGATGATAGTAGGGGTGGAGGTAGTTTGAGATGACTCTGTAAAATTTCTATATTTGGGAATGATCACACCTACCTCAGCGCTCCCATATTGGGAGTACACGAATGGGAAGCTAGGCGGGCTTCATTCCCGAGCGAAAATGGGTCGATGAATGTGTCCGTAACGAGTTCGTATTTACTTCCTTTAAATATGATTCCAAGGTCGTCCTGAATTAGTAATGGAACAAAGCAGATTGAATCATATGAAGTCTCCTTGACTATAGGAGATTGACCCTCGGAAAGCCACTTACATCGGTATAGGCTGGTTTTAAGAGATCCACCATTGTCCGTAGGAGGTGGATCAAGTCACTGCTTGACTGCTCAAAACTGTAGTCCATAGATAGGGCGGACTTCGCCACGGAAGTAGACGGCTTCACACATCCGACAAACTCGCATACGAGTTGATCTGAAGAAGCGACTAACTGGAAAGAAAGAGACAAACCCATCGGGATTGGATTGAGAGTACGCAGTCCGAACCCCTTGCGCACGTCGTGGCGGAAATATTCCAACCTGAAATGATCTGATTTAGAGGGGGGAAATGATCAAAACAAACTGATGTTTCTGGATGATCTTGTCAATGTGATTCCTGCAGAGGTCGTCTTTGTCCTTCGAGCACTCACAGAGGTCTCCGCAAGTGACGAGCACGTTGGTATAGTTGTCCAATCGATAGCCCTTGCCGAAGTAGTCGTTGTGGTCTTCCACTATTCCAAAGTCCTAAAAACGTTGTTAGATGTGGTTTTTTTTGTTTTCTGTTTTGATACGTCGAATTACTACGCTCACAGCTTACCTGCAGCTCGATATCGCTGCCACAGAGGCCTCTTTGAAGTCGTAAACATTGGCATTTCGGGAGGGCGCATCTATCCGTACAGGTGCAGCAAGCCTGTAAGGATATAATTTGACAGTCTGTTCTGAAACTTACTATGATGCTTTTCTTCTGGTTCGGATCGACTAGCTCTTGGGAGAATGTGTTTTCATTTTCATGATTGAATACGGTAACAGATGAGAATATAACGTCCGTACTGGTCATTGGATAATCGCAGTAGACAGGAAGCTCTTTTCCTTCAGCCGGCGCCCGTAAATTTCTAAAACGATTGTATTAAGCTACAACTTGTAAACTCAAAGTTGAGTCTTTTGAACCTGTTGGATCTATGGAGATTACGGCTTTACTACCTGCTATTAATTATCACCACTATGAGTCTGAGGGGATGCTTTGATTCCAACATTCACACCGGGTTCCACAACGTTCACAGAATAGTTTTTTCGGAAGCAGGATTATGTTCGATGTTGTGTTCCTTCGCATTGTGAAACTTACTCGATGAGCTGGTATCTTTTGATGGCACCGTCTTTCTTGTTTCTTGGATAGTATGACGGATCGAAGATGAACTTGTTCTTATCTGGCTTGGCAGGGACTTTTTTCGGCGGATTCCCTAAACAAAATAGCTCTTTCATCTTGCTTACTTACTTTTCTTCTCGGTCAGCTTGTCACAATACATGGAGCAAATCCTCTTTCTCAAATATTTTACATTCAGTTTGGGTTCTTCAAACAAGCTTTTAGCTTTTGGATTCTCCGAAATAAGCTGGCAGTAGGCCTGTAATCATCATTTATCAGTTAGCTCAATGTATGCCCACCTGGTAGCGTTGGTCAGCCTCATCGTAGGTGATCATTTCAGGATTCAGTGGGCGTAATCGATGATTCTGAGGAGCAGGCTCGATGTTAACGGGGTCATGTTCGATGTCGACGTCCGAATCAGAGTCAGAGTCGATGGTGATCACAGGAATCCTGTAAAAAGGAGTATAGAGAGAAAAAAATGGGACAAACTCTTGTGTGATGCTGACTCTGTCACAGTCAGAACTCGTCTCTCGGCTCTCCGCGACTTCACTGAAATATAGTTGTGTATTGCTGTTAAATAGTTGAATAATTTGATGGACTTCGTTAATTTATAGTGGGATCAAATCGGTTCTAGACAAAACTTTGAAAGTTGGAAGATGCTTCAACTGCGAACTGTTGGGTTCGAAACCTCTCTTGCAACATCTTGCTAATTTCCCCGATCTCGTACCTTCGAAACTAACTAATCTCTACTATCTAAAGTGCGAGTCAGAAATTGTCAGGATTAGAGCCACTTTTGAACTTGAAATAGTAAAGAGTTAGTTGAGCGAAGATAGGTTCTGTCAAAGATCGAGTTGGATGGGAATTCGGAACCTAGGCTTTTGCTTCGTATGTTTGGACGCCACGGTGCCAGGACGGCTGTTAAAATTTAAAATAAATAGCAAAAAGAACATACTCATCCGAAAGGGTCACTACTTCATGTTCACGACATCTACTGGACGAAGCCTCTTGTATACTGAGCATCGATCGACGGATCATTCTTTTTTCTCGTCTTTCGCCTCGAGTTCTCTGAAAATATTGTATTCTAGCCAGTTTAATAGACTGGATGAAATTTTTTTTTAGAGACGTGGAAATGTAAAGAGTACCCCACAGCGAGAAAAGCAGCGTAAAATGAGAGTATTTGAATGAGCACAAAACGAAAAGGAGTGGGCGGAACGGCGCCAAGCGGATTTGCGTATCTCTGCGTACGCTTGTTATAAAAGGCGGGTCGGTCGGGGAGTCGAGCCAGCGCGGGAACTTCATTCCACCTGGGTCAACTGGGATCGAGTCTCTGTTCAAACCGCAGAAGCTACCAAACGGAAAGTATTATAAGCTAAGAAAATGAATTCTTCACAACCTGTAAAAGCACTATTTGGGGAAAAGTGTTATAAAAACGATTCCAGTATTTTAAATTGCAGTTTTAAGTCAAGCTGCTTACTCTTTACTGATTCGAAGAAAAAGCTTATCATACTCTCCGATGTCATACTCTCCTGTTATTATAAGCAGGACTGTTTGTAGGATAGACGTCAAGAAGACAGATGTGGGAATGTAGAACAAGAAGAAGAACAGTTTGTGTCCTTTGAATCCACCACTATCTACTTAACATCATTTATTCCGGGTCTTTATGATAGTAAATACAAAATGGACTGTGCGAGTCGCTTACAATTATAGCTTTGGTGGTGATACTGGGAGGAGTTTACATTTCAGGAGCCATTATTCAACGGGGATCAGAACTTACGTCAGTGATGAATTGTCGTTGACCGAGACGCTGAAAATCATTACTTAAAGTTTGAAATTTTTGCTGGAGTTACTGACATTTCGAACTCGGAAATACACGTGGCGAACAATTTAAAATAGGCACTGCGTGGTCGCGTTAAAAATCTGTCGAGGGTCTCTAACAAACGTAGACTGTAATATACTTCATAGTCAGACTCAAGACTGAAAGGGCTTGGGGTCTCCGAACAAGTACCATTTCTGTTCCGTCGTCTTCCACAGATCAAGAATCGAAACATTCCAAGCATGCCTCACAATCTGACAGATCCACCACCGGAACATTTCCAAGAATATAATATGTCTTGTGAGACGAGAGGATTAGGGGCTCTTGGCAACGGATGACGGAGCTAAAACACGTTGTCACTTCTCTCTCTTCTTCATCGCGTGCAACACGCGTCATTTGCGATGCTGATTGAGAAAAGTCTCTCTTTGGCAGGCACCTGCTAATGAGAGTTGTCTTAGACTTTAGTAGTCAAAAGTCTATTCCCAGGGCCGGCTCTCTCTAATCTGTATTGATAGAGGAGGAGGATTCCCTCCCTCTCCGGAGGCACCTGTGATTTCCGCTCCTCTTCGCCATCCCTCGTTAATTAACACACAGCCAGTTGAGATTCTTCTGATTGCTTCACCCTCTTCTTCAGACAAACATGAGCTTCTCTCTTCTCTCTCCCGAACAGTTCAACCGTCTAGCAGAGTACTCTTCCTGTGAGTTTTGGACTCTTTTCGATATTGAACAAAGAATTCAGATTCCAACAGAAAATTACGGGACATGTTGCACGAGTTTCGAGAAGACGGCAAGTTCTTCTCGTACACCAAAGAAGACGCAGAGGTTTTCAATATCAATAGGCACTAAAATCTTTGGTTCAGGGCAACCAAATAATCAGTTTCGAAGGACTCAAGGTGTTTCTGCAGGAGTATTTTGGAGCAGATCTTCCACAAGAAATCATTGATCAGCTTTTTCTATCCTTTTCAAAGCCGCCGCTCAAAGGTGAATTGCCAGACGAAATGACAGAGATCTTGCGAAAAAAAGTCCAACTTTATATTTATTTTTTATTTCTGAAGCATGACGTTTCGGACAAAAGTCCAAATCTGGGATCATCCGCCTGCTAATTTTCATGAAACGACATCAAAGGCTGATAGTTTTTCTAGGTTTAATAATTGTTTGCCCGAATACATAGAGATTCTAAATGTCATCTGATTCAGAAAGAAGAACGAGTCTCTTCGAGGAAGCCATCAGCAGTGTCCGAACCCGACTCAATGGTAACATTCATTCTTTGGCGGAACGTTTCGAGAAGCTGGCAGCCGGAAGTGGTGGCTCGGAACTTGGACGAATCCCCGAAGATGGTATGTCTTTCGAACGACTACGTCATCTAGAAGTCTAGGAGTGATAGACAGCGGTCGTTCGAATCAACAGCAGGAACCGAGAATCCCCCTGAAGCCCCTCATCTGTACGCTGTCGCTACTCGAAGCAGATACGCCAGAGAACAAACTGGAAGTTGTCTTTCACGTCTACGACTCGGACAACAACGGGTTCTTGGACAAGAGTGAGATTGATGGAATCATCGACCAGATGATGACTGTGGCCCGGTACAAACAATGGGATACGACTGAACTGGAACAGGTCTTAGGCTACCGTAATCACTATGAAACAGTGTTCAGATTCTGAGGCAGATGATGACGGACATTGACTACGACAATGACGGAATAGTCAGTCTTGATGAGTGGCGACGAGGCGGCATCACTAACATTCCGCTCCTTGTTCTGTTAGGATTGGATACTGTAGGGTTACTGTAGAAGTCTGAGTATGGAAGATTCAGTTTTCCGAGATGAAAGAGGACGGGACGCACGTCTGGAGACTGCGTCATTTCAGCAAACCAACATACTGTAACGCCTGTTGTAGTCTTCTGGTTGGATGGGGCGGAAAACAAGGCCTCAGCTGCTCGTGTAAGTTTATTTTTGTCTCTTGTTCGTTTGAGCGGAATACGAGTCGTTTCAAGTCTGACTAACGTCTTCTATTGACATTCTGTGTAGTTCAATCTTTTCTGGGAGAGAACTCGAACAACACATGACTCATTGTCAAGTAGTAAATTTAAAACCAGTAACTTCTTGATGATTTCGCCATCTTTCAGTCAAAAATATAATCTTTATTTGTAAATCTCTTTAGTAGACTTATAGTACTGACCAAAATTATTGAGTCACCTTGTTTGGATCGAAAGAAAAGAGATCATTGCTTAGTCGTGAATGTAGACAGTTAGACACCTCCCCAAGTATCAGTCAATTTGTTTTTTTTTATTGGCGAGTTATGCGAGTTTTTCTCTGGCGTGTGCGTTGTCTAGAGATGTTGTCTTATGGATATCTTCTTTTGTGAGAATCTAATCGGGACTAGCTTATTATGTGTGGGAACAACGTAGCTACTATGCTGCATAAAATCATTCGAGTTGCTTTGAAACTTTTCTGAAAAACTCTCTCTCTCCTGCCGAACTTTGCTTTCCGTAAACATTCTCAGTTTTCCCACTTCGTAAGTAGGAAAACTATTAATTGGAGTATAATCTGTCTACAATGATCTCTTTTCTTTCGGTCCAAACAAGGTGATCCAATAATTTTGGCCAGGACTATATTGATAACCTCGATCATAAAGTCTAACTCTGGCAAGATTTGCTACAGAAGTCTCATAGAGTAAATACGACTGGATTAGCTCTTTATTAGTAAGAGGTTGTTTTGTCTGACAAGTTACTGGTAATCAAAAGGTTGGCCAGCTATATACTGAGGATTTACTCTGGAGGCTGGCAGAGAGCTGAAAAAATACTGTGACTACTGACGACGTCTTGTAGAAAGGGGGCTTTTGAGTTCTGAAAACAGTGTTTTATATTCTACCAAAAATGCTAAATATCTTTATTGTATCGTTCTTTCAGTATGCAAGTATACGGTTCACGAGAGATGTGTCCGAACTGCTGCCAGCAACTGCATCAAAACTTTCTCTGTGAAAGCTGTAGGCGGAGGTGATCGGGCTGGTGGTCTCTATCACCACTGGCAGGACGCCAACACAACGGCTAAATGTGTCAAGTGTCGCGGAACTGTCGGAGCTTTCCAAGGGAAGCGATGCAGATGGTGTCACAACTATGTGAGTGCTAGGTTTACTCTAAATTCACAGAATTCAGGTCCATCACCGCTGCATGTCCTCGCTTCCACAAGACTGTGATATGGGCGTTCTGGCCATCCATATGCTCCCTCCAACACACATCTTTCCCGCCTTTCTTGAAAGAAAGACGTCGTCAGTCAAAGGGCTTCATCCTACTGGAAACAATCTACTCCAAGTTGGCCTTTTCTTTTATTCTCTACTCTGCTTTAGGCCACCTCTCCCGGTCAAAATGTACGTCCTCTACTAGTCCTGGTGAATCCCAAGAGCGGAGGAAAACAGGGAATTCGAATCCTACAAAAATTTGCTCATCTTCTGAATCCGAGACAAGTCTACGATCTGAGCAAAGTTGGCCCGGAACCTGGGTAGGTTGCAGTTCATGAACTTCAGAACTATTCAGATACGAGAAAACATCCGATTTTCTAGGCTGGAACTCTTCTCGGCCATCCCAAACTGCAATATTCTCGTCTGTGGAGGTGATGGCACAATTGGATGGGTCCTGGAGTCCATGGGTTATTGTTCTCCAATAATCAGAAAACATTAATGTTCAGACAAGATGACCTTCCCACATGGTCGACCTCCAGTCGCTGTCCTTCCTCTGGGTACGGGTAATGACTTGGCTCGTTGTCTTCGCTGGGGAGGAGGCTACGAGAGCGAGAGTCTTCATCGGATTCTTCAGCAGATCGAGAAGGCTACTTTGGTATGCTTGAAAGAGTGATACAAATACTGTTGTGTAGCTCGAGATGGACCGCTGGCAGATAGTCATCGAGCCGACGGAAACGGGCAAGAAGAAGAGCGAAAAAGGCGATCCGCCTCCCTACACCATCATCAACAACTACTTTAGTATCGGAGTTGTGAGTCGATTCTTTCAGTCTACTGATTTGAGTTAGCATGTTATCGGAACACGAATTATATATTCGAGTAGACCTCGGGAAAGACTCTTTTCAATCAAGGACAGTCTGACGGAGAAGAGTCAAGTTCTATACGGGGAGAAACACCTAAAACATCTAAAGGACTTCTTTAGAGCACCAATAAAGTTTCCAACAGTCAGCTAAGAGCTTTATTCTCGTCTAATTCTCAACGACGTCGTTGACGAGAAAAACGACCATTTTGTCTCCCAGGAGGTCCCTCTTGATAATTTTCTTCGTACTCTGGGTTTGCATCTTCTTGAGGTCGTCCTGGATCTGCTGTCCGATCTTGGCCTTCTGTCTCAGCGTCTCTTCGTCTCCATGGACCTGCGGGTTCCAGTAGCCGACTCCCTTGATCTTCTGGGCCGTTCCGATCTTGACCTTGGTCTGCCAAGCCATCGAGGTGAGATCCAGACTCTGGAGCATCTTCTGGATTTCCGGCATGTTGTTGTGGAACTCGGTGTTGCCGTCGACGATGACCTGGGGCAGGGGGAGAGAGATGACAGATGGCTGAAGACTGGAGACGGTAGCTGCTGCGGCCAAGAGAAGAACCAGGCGAACCATCCTTCCACCAAGCGTCCTGTCGTTGTAACTTCAGTTCTTCTAATTGGACAGTTTCTTATAACTTTCCAACAAAAATAGTGTTTTCGCAAAATTTTCTATTGGAAAACTAAAGCAATTATCAACTTTGTTATAAATTTACACGAGTGACGCCCAAGGACGCGGAGCTGAAGGACAAGAAAAAGCTGCCGAATGAAGGAGTCTCGCTGAAAGTGGCTGAGGGCCAGGACGAGGGACAACACAAGAGGATCGGGAAAGACGACGACTGGAAGAGTGTGCCGAAGAAGAAGAAAGAGTCAAGGAAGAGGGATGACTCGAAGACGGTCAGTGTGAAGAAGGATTCGACGAAGAAGAAGGAAGAGTCGATCCCGGGCAAGCCGAACACCCCAGCGTTTGCTTACATAAGCGGACCCGTCGCCTACAAGTGTGCTGATCTCTAGAAGCAGATGGCTCCGATCCAGAAGTCTAAAGGAGATTTGTATCTGACCCCAACGCTTCTGGGAACTTTTCCGCCGCGCAACCGGGCACGAGATCGACGAGAAGGAAAAGGAAAAGTCGTCGGAGACGATCCTGGTCGAGCCGGAAGTCTCGGTCTCGTCGCCTCTCTCGAGCCGAATTTCGATGAGCGATGAGCGAGGAGAAGACGGAAAAGGAGCAGAGTCCGGCTTTCAAGAAGAGCTTGGCTCCCAAGTGGAAGCAGCAGAAGCAGGCTCGGATCGAAGAAGAGGAACGTCGAGAGTTCGAGGAGAAGATGTAGTCCGAGTCCTGAAAGAATAAACTCTTCGAGAATCATGTATTATTTGTGTTTTAGTTGTAGTGTTCTCACAACCCTCAGCACTTCTTCTTGTCTCTCTACAAAACGTGTCTATAAGCGCATTCTGTTTTTCACTGTCTCTCTCCACAGAATATTTAGTAGTCTACCAAACACTGGTGTTCGTCTATGAAATCAGAATTCCTGCTTGTCCCATTCCAAGTTTAGTAGATTTATCGAGGAGTGGCCTTCTGTTGCCAGACGAACCAATTGTCATCTACAGGCAAATCTTTCCATTAATCAAAAATATAAATGCATAATCAAGGTGTCCTGTCTGCACATTGCTCTCCGTGCGAGGATTCTCCAAACTAGCAGATTTTTCGCCCAAAAGAATCGAAAGATAGATTTTATCGGACCAGACTGTTTTTGGTTCTGGTGACAAATTTGGGCAGTTTATCCAGTAAAGATCTTTGTTGTCCTTCTCCGTCAGAATTCTTGTTGAGTTTTTCTTCAAAAGAAACTTCTTTCAGGACGCCTCAATCGCCCATCGTTTTCATGTAATGAGAGAAAAATTTCCGGAGAAGTTCAATAGCCGAATGAGGAACAAGTTGTGGTACTTTGAGCTGGGAACCTCGGAGACGTTGAGCAGTTCCTGTAAAAATCTTCACGAACAGATTGACATTCTGGTTAGTGTTTCTATTTTCGAAAGAAAATAGAATTTTCAGTGTGACGGAGAGTCGATAGACCTCGGTCAAGACGCCAGTCTAGAAGGCATAGCCCTACTGAACATTCACTCAATTTACGGGGGATCCAATCTCTGGGGACGGAGTCGACGAGTATGTTCTTTTCCACTCTCTCACCCCCATCTCTTTAGGGTCGCATTCAGAACCTTCTCCCAAACATGGGATCGGGTTCGGAGCAACTTTACAATCGGGTACAGGACATTGGAGACGGTCTGATCGAGTTGGTCGGTCTGGAATCCGCAATGCAGATGGGACAGATCAAGGCCGGGGTCAGAGGAGCTCGTCGTCTTTCTCAGTGCTCTACTGTAGTCATACAGTAATCCTTCCAATGAGTTCAGTAAAAGACTGCGCTTCAGGACCCACAAGTCCTTCCCTATGCAAATAGACGGCGAGCCGTGGATGCAACCGCCCTGTATCATTCAGATTACTCATAAAAATCAGGCAAAAATGCTCGTTGGTTGGTTTTACCTGAATTAAGTTGAAAACGTTGTGTTCAGCTCCTCGAAAACGAAGTTCCTGGTGCTTACTGAAGAGACAGTCGACTACGGATGATCTGTGAGAAAGAAGAAACCGGTCTTGAATAAATTGTATATTCATATTGTGCCCTGAAGACTGGGACAGTTTTTGGATACGATAAACTACTGGTTAGACTGAACAGAAGGTAAAATAGCAAACCGTACTCTGAATCTTTTGACTTTTACGTTGTGCCCATACCCAGCGTCTGCCCGAAATCAGTGTCGCTTCAATGTCGAAATTGGATTTTTGAGCATTTCTGAGCGACTAGTAGTAGTGCACCAGTTTTCTTCTAAACGTGTTGGACTGATCTAGGTCAAATGTTTTTCTTGCCTCCTTTTAGTAGTCGATTGCATTGCTTCAGTAATCCTAGTTATTTTTTAGATGTTTCCAAAACTTTCTTTAAAAAAACTCTAACATGCATAATTAATTACCTCCAATAATACAAGACAGTAGTCATGCGAGCGATGCGCAAGGACGCGGAGCTGAAGGACAAGAAGAAACTGGCGAATGGAGGAGTTTCGCTGTACATGGCTGAGTGGCCGGACAAGGGACGAATCCAGCGCCGATGGAAGTACCAGAGGATCGGGAGAGACGACGACTCGAAGAGTGTGCCGAAGCAGAAGGACGAGTCGGAGAAGAAGCCGAGGAAGGACTCGAAGACGATCAGTGTGAAGAAGGATTCGACGAAGAAGAAGGAAGAACCGAAGAAGAAGAAGAAAAAGGAAGAACCGAAGAGGAAGGAGAAGGAAAAGCCGTCGGAGACGATCCTGGTCGAGCCGGAAGTCTCGGTCTCGTCGCCTCTCTCGAGCCGAATTTCGATGAGCGAGGAGAAGACGGAAAAGAAACAGAGTCCGACTCCCAAGTGGAAGCAGCAGAAGCAGGCTCGGATCGAGGAAGAGGAACGTCGAGAGTTCGAGGAGGAGCAGAAGAGATCGAAGGTCAAGTCGGAGATGGGACTCGAGGCCAAAGTGGACCAGCTGATGGAGATGCTAAAGCAGCTGATGGCCAAGATGGACGAGCTGCAGAAGGGACGTCAGTCGACCGGACTCTGTCTCAGCCTGCACTCGGATCTGACGACGAAACTCGACGAGGACAAGAAGAAACTGCTCAGGAAGATGGTCGACGAAATCAAGCAGACTCTGGACGAGAAGAAGACCGACTGAGTCCAGTAGAAGCGCCTGCAAAGAACAGGCTGAATAAATCTCTCTGAGAATTCAGTCTTGTAATAGTTGTCTCAAAGCTCACGTTGTCTGACTGCCGTTGCAGTCAGTTTGCTTGTAGAGAGTAACTGAAGTCGCGTATGGTTCTTGGTAGTAGGCTATCTTTGTTTTTGTAAAGCAATAGAATTTATTCTCAGACACAATTGCACTTTCGATAACAGAGGTGTGAATTTACTTACTCAGGCCGTAGACACTGTCTTGCGGAAAAGAAACACTTTGAGTTTGCAAAGTCGTTACGCTTGTTGGAGTTTTTAAAAAGAAGTTTTGTGAAAAGTACTACGATTATAGTAAACATACAATTTTTGTTCAAAAGTTATAAAAAGTGAACAAATCAAACTGTCCAATTAGAAGAACTGAAGTTACAACGACAGGACGCTTGGTGGAAGGATGGTTCGCCTGGTTCTTCTCTTGGCCGCAGCAGCTACCGTCTCCAGTCTTCAGCCATCTGTCATCTCTCTCCCCCTGCCCCAGGTCATCGTCGACGGCAACACCGAGTTCCACAACAACATGCCGGAAATCCAGAAGATGCTCCAGAGTCTGGATCTCACCTCGATGGCTTGGCAGACCAAGGTCAAGATCGGAACGGCCCAGAAGATCAAGGGAGTCGGCTACTGGAACCCGCAGGTCCATGGGGACGAAGAGACGCTGAGACAGAAGGCCAAGATCGGACAGCAGATCCAGGACGACCTCAAGAAGATGCAAACCCAGAGTACGAAGAAAATTATCAAGAGGGACCTCCTGGGAGACAAAATGGTCGTTTTTCTCGTCAACGACGTCGTTGAGAATTAGACGAGAATAAAGCTCTTAGCTGACTGTTGGAAACTTTATTGGTGCTCTAAAGAAGTCCTTTAGATGTTTTAGGTGTTTCTCCCCGTATAGAACTTGACTCTTCTCCGTCAGACTGTCCTTGATTGAAAAGAGTCTTTCCCGAGGTCTACTCGAATATATAATTCGTGTTCCGATAACATGCTAACTCAAATCAGTAGACTGAAAGAATCGACTCACAACTCCGATACTAAAGTAGTTGTTGATGATGGTGTAGGGAGGCGGATCGCCTTTTTCGCTCTTCTTCTTGCCCGTTTCCGAAGAAGATGCATGCCAGATTCTCCCAACTCGGACTGGACGTTGCTGCGCCTCCTCTGCTCTTTAATATGTAAAGAGTCAGTCAATGGAAGAAAAATATAAAAACTTGTCTGGAAAGTGTCTCATTCTCTTTTGGGCAGTGGCTTGGGTCTCCTTGTTCTTCCGCGTAGTTTTCGAACTCTTTCTAGTTGTATCTACTCGTATTCTGCTCTCCAGCTCTTTGATTTGGTAACTTTTTCGATTACGACTTCGAGATGTTCAATGTTGTGTCTGCTGGTTCCATTGATCTCAGTTTCGCGTAGTCACCTTATCTCGTTTTCGGTCGTCCGATGCTGGAAGATCTGACATCTGACAGTCTTACATCGATCTCTACTCTTACAATGGTGACTCTACGTACGAGGTTGTCACTGTCCGATAGAATAGTCCCAACTTTTTCTAATCCTAAAAACAGTTACAGCAATTGAAAACCCTTTGCACTTTAAGTAGCTCGGACGCCAATAAAATTTTTGGGACTGTTATAAACTATCGGACGGTCAAGAAAGACATAAAATTTGCTAGATGAACCGAATTTTGTTATGGCTGTTCAAAAAAGACATCTTTCAGAATGACTAGTAGTATACTTGTTGATCTCGTATTCTCCGCTTGTCCACCTTTCACAACAAAGTACACCGTAGAACAATCGTCCGCAATCAGAACTCGACGCTAACCTTGCCTGAGTCATGTTTTGACTAGCAGATTACCTGACGGAAGAGACTCGAATACCGGCCGCTGTTTGCGCCGGGCTAATTGGGGCCGGGTGTCTCAATAACTCCTCGCTCACAAGGTCGGCGGCTCTCGACCACTCTCATCATCCCTTCTCTTCTGCTATGAACTGGCTCTCTCCACTTCTCCTTCTCCTTTTTCATGAGATCCAAGCCAGAAACTGCTCCGATCCTCCCGAAATTATTGCCGTCGCGGCAATGTGTAGCAGTGACGGGATAACGGCTTCCGTCGATTTCGATGGACCCTTCAATGGCAAGATTTATTCGCTAGACTATGCTAATGTACACGACTGTATCTATTACAACGCTCTCGACATGGACACTGTTCTATTTTCTATTCCGGCTCATAGGTGCGGAACCCGACTTTCGAGAACGTCAAGAAATGTAAGTGGGTCGTTCCGTTTTCTTTTTGCCCCACAGTTCATTATGCGACTCTCGCGCCTCTGATTCAATTCGTTGCCCTTCCGCTCGAATACCGTCTCACCGAGCGTCAGTTAATTGCACGTTGTGTGTAGTTACCGAGGTCGCTTGATTGTTGGCAAAGGGAAGAAGCACCTAAACTCGTGTCTCCAAGATAGTTGTCGACAATTCGTACCCTGCTGACAAGTCGGAGCTATTTATAGCCTGCAATTGCCCCTTCTATAAAGGTATAGAAAAGACGCTTAAGCGTTGACTCGGTTGTTACCGAGCTTGGTGTTACTTGTTGTGGTCAGAAGTCTGTGGACTTCCTCGAACTGCGAACCGTTGCTACCCTCAGATTTGGATTCCTCACGGACGTTGTATTCGGCCCAGACGGCTGCTCCACGTTCGGAATAGCTAAATTGATTTGTGTTCGACCAAAAAATTAAAACATACCGATTGGCAATGTAGACGTTGGCCGGAAGGGAAGTCGGCCAAGACCAAAGGTAGCAGAGGAGCCTTCAGTTGGATGTTGTACTTGCTAAACATTCATTTTAGTTGCAAGAAAGAAGAGAGTGCTTACGTCTGGAAGTAGGAGGAAATGTCGCACTTGGCTCCGTCCTTCTCGAAGGTAGAATCGACGGCGTTGCTTCTGCTCAGGGCATAGATCTGGATACGCCTGGGGTTCTTCAAGTGGGTAGTTTCCACGAAAAGGCCCTTGATGACTCCGTTGACTTTTTCCTTCTCTTGATCTTGAAGTGGACGATCGAAGTCTCTCTTGCGAGTGATGGCCAGAACCTTCTCCATCAGTCCTTGTTCCATATGGAAGGCGGTCTTCTTGGCATCAACAACCAGCGATATGTTGTTTGTGTTTCTTCCGCGGGGACCTTCGATCTGGCGAACCGACTTCTTGGAACCGACTATCAGACGCTTGCCGTCTCCAACTTCTCTCAGGTCTTTCTCAGCCAATCCTTCCTGGAGCGGGTTCGTCATGAACGACTGAAAGAAATTTTGATACTTAAACTAGGAATGAAGAGCTCACCTTTCCATACTCGTAGGTCTTGTGGCGCTGGGGATTCATTGTAGCGTATTGGTTGACGGCAATTTCGATGAACTGGGTGATGAAGCGGTCGTTGGTGGAGATGTCACGGTTAGCCGTGCAGTTGGCGACACGTTCAGCAGACAGCAAGAATTGGGGCTTGGCGGCACAAGACTTGATCTCAACGACGATCAGATCAAGACTGACGAAATCAGGAATAGAAGGGATGGTATTTCCAGAGACGGTGAGACGAAGGAAGCCTTTGTCATCTCCTCCGAGAGCCTTGTCGACCGAGAAGAGCATCGATTGACCATCGTAGAAGACTTTGAATGGATCCGGGAAGTTGGTGGTGTCCTTTTCCATCATAGTTCTGATGACAGCGACGCACTTTTGACGGCGATCGTTTACCAGGCAGCTAAAACGAGCTATTGAAGAACAGACAATATGACTTACTCGTCCTTGGCCTTTTTCGTGAACTCGACAGTCTTGGTAGGTGTTAGATCAGCGAAGATGCGAACATCGTAGACGTAAATGGTATGTTCTTTCTCGACCATCATTCCGAAGATGTTGGATTGGACTTGGGTCTGAACTCCAAGCCTGCCAGGTTCCTTGTTTCCAGCCATGCTTGTCGGCGCCGTGATTTTCATCTCGGTCATCAGCTTCGAGAGCTCGGTTGAGGCTTTGTCTCCGCTAGGCGTCATTTTGGTATTTGACATACTGAAAGAGCATGAGTATATTTGGAAAGCAAGTTTGTTGGCAAGAGAAACACAGAAAACGACAGGGACATCCTAATATAACGTAATTAGACAATAAACAATGTCGGGGAAAACTAGCAGAAGTTGTTTTGGAATGAGTGGTTTTGCGCTTTTTTCGTTGAAAGGTTGTAAAAAAAAGAGATGCAATCCTAAAAAAAAAAACATCACGGAAAAAATCGTCCTTGGCCGAATATCAAATGTGGGTCTCGTCACGACAATTACTCGTTTAAGCCTTTTCAAAAGAGCAATTCGCTGTATTTTTTTTCTGCGCAAATGCTAAAACAAATGTCCAGGGGAAAAAAACACAACAAAAAGTGGAGAAAGGGAAAATATTTGGGAACTACCTTGGTTGAACTCACAACACTAATGAGCTCGTTTTTGCAATACGCTTTTAGAGCAACTTGTCGAGACTTGTCAGATCTTTAGATTTTCGCAACGGGACCCCATTTTTCGATTTTTAAACTAATCAAGACCTGTCGAGAAATCTAAAGTGGACCACTACAGCAGAGTAGTTTTGCTCATGGCCGACAGTTTGGACGTTAGGTCGTGCCTTTCAGCCGTTTGCCCTTTCGTAATAGCCGGGAGGAGGAAAATAAATCAAATTTCTGATTTTGTTGATCACAGAAAATCTAACTCACTATCACAAAACATTCCTGCAGATTCAGATAGTGGACACGATGATCAACCGAGTCTACGTCCAAATGGACCGAGATTTCCAGTCCTTCCACGACAAACAATTCAGCTTTGTCTGCCAGCTGGCAGATGGACGTAAAGAGAACGAAGAAAAGAGGTTTTTTTCTAATCATTCTCCCGATACAAAGAAAAATTCAGTGAAATCAGACGGGCTCCTCAACGAGACACCGGTTACGTCACGGCGCCGCCACTCTCTCCGTCGGTCACCCCCGTAAGTGGATGTCTGGAACGGAATAGACCTCTCTTTTAGGTAAAGGCTATGTCAACAGATGCGCGTCAATTTGGAAACTGGCCGATTCCGGGTTCGAAGGCTTTCGATCCGAGTTATATGAAACCCACGGCAGTCTTTCCACAGTACCCCGTCAGTCCGGCCATTTCTCCAGTTCTGGATCCAAATTCTTATGCTAAACGTAAAGATTTGGTAGTGGGAATATACAGACAGTTTCAGCTGACTTCTTCGCGCAAAGATCTCCTCCCTTTCCACAATATGTACAGTCTGCAGGGAAGCAGATTGTCAGTCAAAAAGGTGAGGCATAATTCTTTAACTTTTGTTGGTTGTGGTACCAATTGGCTAAACACTGTCTAAAGACACACAGTTCTGGTAGAACTGAACTAGTCAACTCTCGATATAGTAGACACGTGTTTTGCACGAAAAAAAAATTCTACTATTTGGTGAGTTCTACTAAATCGAGAGTCTAGAAGAAAATTGCTCTAAATGACCCCAAAATGCTTATATTTTGACCATTTTCATAGTTTTATGCTATTAGGCTTTATTTCTGATATGAAAACAATCAGATAACTTTGAAAAAAAATCAAAAATTTCACTTTGACGGCTTCGCTTCAAGCGTAAAGCCTCAAACGACTCAACAATGACATCAACTTTACTAACAATATCGTAAGAAGCATTCTGCTCCATAAACGTAAGAACAGTTTGCAATGCTGTTGCTGCTTCGGCAAACGGTATTTGGCGAGGCTCTTCTGCTTCTTCGTGATCATCTTCGGAAGAAACCGTTTCCTGATTTGCTCGGAAAAAGTCGCTTGTTGAAAGTTCTCCAGATGTAACTAAATCTTCGTCTAACTCCACGTATTCTTCTAGGACGATGTAACGTAGACACTCAGACACTTGCATTCGCTCTAACTGCAGGCGAATTTCATTTATCTGTTCCTTCTCTTGATGCAGTGAATCGTCCTAATAAGTTATACGCTTGTGAGCTGAATAAAGATATTCCTACCTCGATTGAACGAAAACCAGCATGTCCAAAGCAATTCAAAATTGTATTAGCCGTCACGTGAGATCTTCTTTCAAGACTGTTTTCTACCAATTTGAGACCGTATCCATGTTAACAGCTCCTTCTTCTCCTTGAATTGTCTTCAAAGTGATACCGTTACGTTTTTTGAAGTTGGAAAGCCAGCCTTCACTGGCCCGAAAGTCCGTATTTCCGTTGAGCGTAGCGTATTTCCTTGCTTTCATCTAAAAGTAAATAACATGGAAAAAAAGAAAACACCTGAATCAGGGCTCCGCTTATAGGATTATTGACTGCTCGCATCGCTTGAACCATCGCAAGGTTGAGGAAATTTATTAAAAAAATGATGCGAAAAAAAACAAAAAAGGAAGCAGAAATGAGAACAAATGCAAGAAAAATATATTCGAGTCCCGCGCGTACGCAAATGTGCGCTGATAAAAGTACGCAAAATTACGTTTATACTATATTGAGGGGGGAAAATCAACTGAATTCTACTGTTGTTGCCAAATTTTTTTTACATTATCAAATATCGAGAGTCTACTATATCGAGAGTCAGAATACACTGAAAACGGGGTTTTTCGTTTTTTTTTTCGCACAAAATTTGTCTACTATTTCGTGAATTCTACTATATCGGGTATCTACTATATCGAGAGTTGACTGTAGTAGTAAACTATCCCGTTCCAGATCCAGTGGTTCCGATCCGAGGACCTCAGATTCCTCATAATGTTCCTGTCAAAGCTACCGCTTATCAATTTCCTCCTCCTCAGGATTCTTACGTTCATTCTCCGGCTTCTGCTGTCTGGATACAGCCACAGCCTTCAGCTCCACAGAGAGCGCTTCCTATCGTTCCCAGTACTGTGAAGAAGCATCAGGGAATTGGATTCGGGATTCAAAGCTCGAAGGAAGTCGATGATTTCACAAAGGTTGGTCTCAAGACCACGGGTTGATAGAGTACTCAGATTCCTGCCCAGACCTGGAACATGGGAACAACAACTGGATATGTTCGGCTTCCAGACTCTCCTTCAGTACAGAGATCCGAAGCAGTGGTCACTTCGAATCCCTCTGTTGGTCATTCCGTCCAATCAGCTCCCGCAAAAGTATTCAAGGAAGAGCCTCCCAGAATTGGATTCACTTCGGATGACAACAGTGTCAGAGATCAGGCAGTCAGGTACTGCCGACTCTCTCCCAGACTACAAAACACTTTTAGTTTGAACACAGAACCATTGATCTCCAGACAAGAAACCCGACCTACTGACGTCTTTCTTGAGATCCAAAAGGGTGACGGGCCCTTTTCTCCTCCCGTTGCTGGCCCAGTCAAAATTGGAGAGAACATTTCTCTGGTAGTCAGATCAACGACAAAGATGCTTGGTAGGACTTTGATTTTTCTAAATATCTTTTTGTTCAGGCGACAATGAGTTCGACATGTTCGTCCATTCGTGCTTTGCCACAGACGGCCCAGGAACTACTCGAGTTCAACTCACTGACGAGAAAAGGTAACGATTCTAGACTCTCGTCTCTCAGTTTCCAGCTGTGTTCTGAGAAAAGAATTCGTCACGGAGGTGCATCGAAAGCGAGCCGGACAACAGCAATTTTACTTCTTCCGCCTGGCCGCCTTCAAGTTTCCTGGCCCTGATGATGTTTACTTCTCCTGCTCCATTGAATTGACCCCCAACAGAACAGCTCCGTCAATTTGTCCGCCTCTGGGAGTTCGATGGAAGAGGGAAATAAGGCCGGAAGATCAGATCAGACTCTTTGATATTGTGAAAGTGGAGCTGGCGGAACAGTGGGAGCAACAGAAGAGACTTATTGGTAGGTAGTGATTTCAAAGCATGCACAAAGTCTGTCTAACGAGACAAAAAGGCTATAAACTAGTCAGTCGACTGGATTCTAGTAGTCTTGTCAGGAAAACATGGCAAAAGACAAACTTCGACTTCACAACAATTCAAAAAACACTGATCTTGTTGACTAACCTCATGCTACAGTCTCTGTTAAAAACAAAGTAGAATTTTGTATCCATTACAGTAATCATTTCAGAAGCAACATCCTGTATCTCTCCTCTACTCCTCACAGCCTTGTCCTCTTCCGTCCTGGTCCTTCTCCTCTCTCTTCTAGCCGTCTCCTACCTTGCCATGTCGCAACACTTCCGTCTCCAGTCGCAACTCAAGCACTGATCTCCCGGTCCCGGTTGTCTTTCTCGAATAGAATCAAGAACATATTTATTCTCTCTTACAGTACCTCGTCAATTAAAGTGGCATCACAATGGGGGAGAATTCAATCCAGTCAGTTGAGGATCACATAGTACTCGTATACCCAAACATGCTTTTGGGAAATTTTGCTGATAAAGAAAAGTACAATTGCGCTACACCCGTGTCGTCTTTAGAACTAGTAGAAAATGGTCATGGCTCGCTGCGGAACGTTGTGGAAGAACTCTGAAAGGATAAAGGATGAGCAATCAGGCTGGCAGACTCACAACTCACGATAGAGATCTGTTTGTGGTGACCGGCGGAATTCAGATCACAGAGAGAATCGACGATTCCGTTCCAGGGAAGAGAGAACTCGTTGGCGACTCGACCGGGAACTATGTTCTCTTCAAGCCATTCGACTATTCGCAACAGCCAGAGATGATGAAGAATCGACTTGCGTCTCTCTATACATTCGTCCAGTTCGCAGTAAGCATGATATATCCTGAAAGATTTTTTAGTTTATGACTAGTTCTTTTTGAAATCGACATAATTTTCTAAAGAACAACACCCTTTTATTGTTTCTAAAGACTGAATGAGTGAACACATTGCATAAAACCCACAAAAGAATGGGTCGGCAGTACCTAATATTGGGCCTTTGAACTGACTGTGGAAGCACGTGTGATCATGGAAACTATTTTTTAGTTTACAAAACTACTAGTCTCGAGACTCGTCTTCCTGGGACATTCAGTAAAACTACTGTACTCTATTTCGAGTCTAGTCTAACGTAGACCCACGTGTCTACACTGCTTTTCATAATTATAGGTTCACCCCAGTTTTTCGACCTAGCGCGGCACGCATTTGTCAAAACGTTCTGATATGTTTTCTAATCGATTCGGCGTGTTTAAAAACCCCAGTAGCCATATTTTAAAAGAATTCAGTAGTAGAATTCAGCATTTCCAGTCGTTTTCCTATTTTCGCACCACACCATAATTATAGGTTCACCTCTGATTTTCTCACTTACAATGGTTAGAATTGGCCAATATATAAGTTGGAAGCTCAGAAAGTACCTTTGATTGAGTGTGTACAATTTGAACACAAAATAACCTCGATTTGGAGCTCATCCGAAAAGTCTATTTTGTACTGGTGCACGGGTGGGATTCAGTAAATCGCTCCTAACTCTCTGGGATTACAAGGAAACTGGCTCAAACTTTGGTAATACATTGTTATTATATTATGTAACACTGTCCTAGAACATGTCCACAGTTAGTTCAAAGGCCCAATCTTATCTCGTCTCTCGAATCTTCTCACCTATTATCTATCCCCCTGCTTCATTCTGTTTCTCTGATAACCCCGTTCTCACCTGAAGACAAAGTTTGTGAGCCAGTAGGCTATCAGGATGTCGATAGTGTAATGAGTCCTAGAAATTATCATACAGAGGAGACCGAACGCCGTTGCGCAATGCGGAATCCACTGGAGGAGCCACCATCTTTTTGGAAGGTAGTAAGCGACGGAGAGGGAGCAGGTGACCATGACCAGAGTGTGTCCGGAAAAGAGCAAATCTCCACAGAGCATCTCCAGTTTTTCCTTAAAAACCACTGTATTCTTAGTTCGGTTATTCTCCTGACACAAGGCTAGACTTTGGAATGTTTTTGCTAATGTTCGAAAGCCCGGGAGTTCAAAAGGCCACATCCTCAGATTTCTGCCATAATTATCGTGATAAACACAAGCCAATAATTTACGATGTTCCGGCATTCTTTCATCTTTCTACCAGCTCTAAATCACAGGCAAATACCCGCCAGATGTTACGTTTGCGTGACTTTCGCCTCTCGCGCCTAATCGCCTTAGCATATGCTCAACTCTCCGGTTTTCAACACCAACCTGGAATCCGAGACGAATCGTCTGTTCGGCTAGACGACTGAAGAAGAGAGCGATACTCGAGTTGGCCCTTTCCCTGCACCGCATCGTATTGTTCTCATAGCCTAAAAAGGGATCCATTCAGAATGTCAAAAGAGCAAAATTCATACCGGGCGGCAGCTGTGTAACCTGGAAATTCATTGTTTTTGAAGAGAGACGCTGAAAACTAACCAGGAGTGTGCAGCTGCGCATTGCGTACAAAGTACCGGCCACGAAGAGAACTCTTCTGATTATGACGACTCGCGCCTCGTGGAAAATGACCAGAAGGACGAGACAGGCGAGACATGTGGTGACCATCCAGTCGCCGGCTCTGGAAGCCCATTCCTGCTCTGGCAGGATCTTGAACAGAATGTCCGGAAGTGGCTCTCTGAATGTATTTTCTTATCGAAACGTTAGTGAGTGTAGGAGACTCTTGGAATATTTGCAGTCCTTTAAAGGTTAAGAATTTTTGTCACACATACATCGTGAAGTTGAATACTTGAGCAAGTCTCGCTAGTTTTCTTATTTATCTGTTCAAACTATAAGTTAGTTCGCATAAAGGCTCAAAAGTTGAAGGGTACTTGTCTGATAGTTTCTGACAAAATTTCTAAGTCTAAAACTCCCGAAAAACTCTGAGCTATCGTTAGAGAAAGACCTCTTACTTTTTCCCATTATATAGCAGCAAATTGGACCTAAAGAAATATCCCGGTACCAATTATATTAAACGGCCTGAGGCCTGAGGCCAAATAATTGCTTAGAGAGTACGCCGGATCTCTGTGGGTCATGGCTACGGCTCGTTGAAAAAAACAATGAAATAGCCAAACAGGTTCTCACATCGATTCCTTTTCATTTTTAACGAAAATCCTCGCGAGTCTCGAAAACCCGATTTTACTGCAAAGGGGAATCCCGCTCGGAAAACAGCGGCATTTGACGTTTGTCCGTTTATATGTTCTCTGACCAGTTGGTCCCCCAAAGGTCCCGCAAAAAAGAATCGATACCCACCTCGAAACAAAGTCGTGTGTGTAGGCCAGAACGGCCCAGTTGCTGACTCCGGCCAGAGCCAGATAGACGAGCAGAAAAGCCCATTTCAGTGGCTCCAGTGGCACATGCATCCGGCTGCTGGAAGACGCGCAGCCGTCGACGGCAGAAGGCTCCGCCCACCCTGGCGCGACTGCCTGTAAATAAACATGGGTCATGGAAACTCTCTGCTTCTATTTTTGGAACTAGAAACGCTAATTGGATGACGAACACTGATCTGCTAGAGAGATAGGCTTGGGCCTCTTCCGGTCAACGAGAAACATTGAACTACTTCCTAACTAGGGAAACTGGTTCGGAGGAAAAGGAGAGTCTACATCGGAATGGCCTACACTGAGAGGAATAAAGGAAAAGTGAGTGATGGATAGGAATCCCAACTGGTTGGGGCCACAGTAACTGCCAGAGAGTCTAGTTTGGGTCATCTTCTTGTTCTATACTTCTTGTCACAAACTTTTTTGATGCAAATTCTGAGAAAACGTTACCTCGTACCTCAAAGCAATGTTTCTAAGGCGTCTGCCAAACGTTTGTTCTGCATATTTATACAAAATTGAGCACACGTGAGAGTTACAGTTCATATTTGTCTAATTTCACGTAACTGAAAGTTCTCAAAATTACTGTACGCGTTACATACCAAGTCCAGTTATAAGAACTGAAGCTCATATTATGAACGCTCTTACATTTTTATAAGAATTGCTTATCGTCTTATTTTTCTTCTACCTTTCTTCAGCAGCAAAACACTGCCAAAAATATGCAAGATGACTCAAAATTTGTCTTTGTAGACGGGCAGAGCTTCAACAAAAAGAATACACAAAAACTGTCAATAGCCGGAAAACATGCCTACCATTTGAATGAGTAATAGCTGCGACTGGCCACAACAAGAGTGACAACGTGACCAAAAATCACGTACAGTTTAAGAGGACACGACAACATACTTAGAAAAGGAAAGTCTTGACCTTGGTCCTAAAATTGGTGTGGCCACTGAGAGTCGATCAAAAAGCTCACGTAAGCGTGTCCGCTTCCGGACAAGCCCCAAATAGCCCCATGGAAGTATTAGGAGAGAAAGAATTGGTGACGTCAATTGAGACGAATTGATTAGCTTATCGGGGAGAGAGGACACTAGAAATCACATCTTTAGGTGGTGCCGACAGGCCGGCCGGACCGATAAAAGAACTTTTTCAAACCTAGATAAGCGATGATCAGTATGGTTTCACTTTGTCCTTTGTCCACTATGTTCGAACAAAGTTGACTTCTTTGAACCCATTCAAAAAGAATGAGGAGTTATTCAAAAAATGAGAGAAAGAAGAAGACGTTTGAAAGAGTCATAAGAAGAACAATAGGAAGAGAAGGAGACACGTTTAAGCGAGAGAAAGAGGGTGGGCTGAACAAAGCCCGGCCAATGGGGGGAAATCCGTCGATATCGAGAGATCAAACAGATGTGGTGAATGAGAGGGTTGCCTTTCCGACATTTTTCAACACGTGTGATGGATGGAGAGAGAGTACATTGAAAGGGCTTCTTTTGAAAAGAGAGTGTATAATGGACTGTATGAGGTGGTTATTTAGAATAAGGGAAGATGACTTGGGCATTCGAAACTATTCTGAGGTGTCTTGACAATGGTAGAACATGACAGCCTCCCAGTGTGGAATATGGAAAAAGCTTTACAAAACTTCTATCGAAAGCAATTAGTTTGTTTTTGAAGTTGTGCAGGACAATTAAGACAGTTAGTTTGCTGGAAGAGTCAAGAGAAGATGGACGCTACTCCAACTCCGTACAACTCGCTCTACGGGATGATGATTCCACCGATGACGAAAAAGGGACCCTGCTGTCTGCACGGAGAGGGCTGTCTCTCGAAGGACGAAGTTGACGAAAACGGCTACGTGAAACTTGTGCCACCAACGAAGAAGAGGAGCGATACGACGGAGAAGAATCTGCGCCGGGCTGTGAAGGCAATGAAGACGATGGAGCTGGGAGAGGAGAGTTCGAGACACAGGAAGAGTCGCAAGAAGATGAAGAAGAAGGACGAAACGAGTAGGAAGGAGAAGCCGTTCGACACGCTGGCAAATCTCGCGGCCGTGGTTAAGGAAAAGCTCGTGAAAACGTGCTATCTGGGAGTCAAGACGTGGAAAGAAGCCGAAGAGTTTGTCACGAATCCGACAGATTTTCGTCTCTACCACCGCATGGGACAGCCGTCGCTGAACGATCTCGAGCCGTCCTTGTCGATGTTTGTCTGTTATATGAACGCCTCGAGACGGTTCAAACATTTCCGAGTCAAGGAACAGACGACTCGAGGAGTGATCACCTATTCCGTCGAATACGGACAAATGGACTCGCCAACCCATCCCTCGCTAGATCATCTCGTCCGCTACTATCATACTCAATTCTTCCCACATCGCAAGAATGGCGAGCAGCAGTTCGACGCCTTCCCCAGCTGGAGTGACAGCAGCTACTGAGATCTCGTCCTCTTCGTCACAAAACGAATAATAAAAGCTGTCGCGATTGACTCTTCCAAGTCAAGTAAGAAGGAAGACAATAGTAGAGGTGTTCACAGATCCTGAGAGTTGCACGCTAAAAATAGAAGCGGATGTCTAATAATAGTGGAAAAAATACAATGAGAAGTTTCTGTAAAACATCACCTAGTTTGAGGAAGCACGTCAAACAGCAAACATACAAAAGTAGAAAACTCTTTCTCTCCCAATAGTCCTTGTGACTGACAGCTTTTGCTTGTTAGATAACTTTTTTGCCCCAGATAATCGTCCCCTTTGTCCTATCAGAGAGCGAACTCGCTTCAGTTCCTAGAACTTTGTACAGTCTCTCTCCTCGAAAACACAATTGACGTCAACGGCCAATCGAATATTCAAAATATACTTACCTCGATGCCGCCGACGAGCGCGTAATCTTTCCTGCTGTTGGTTATGGTGAGAGTGGCGCCTGCAACGGACATATCTTAACTGGGAAGAGCATATGGAATAGAGTCTTATCACAAAAGGCGGTGACGAGACTTTATGGCTTTGTGACTCTGTCTTTTGAAATTGGAAAGGAGAGGCGATTGTGGCAGACTGGTTTTAATCGAAAAACGAGATTATGGAGAAAACATGAGAGGTCAATAGACCGTCAGCTGTTTCGCAGATGTTATTTCGAGGAAAAGGGAACAAGGATGAGTAGACTGAGGAGTCTGTGACTCGACTACCTCGAGCAAATACAAAAACTCAAATCACTCTGTTTGCCAGAAGGAGGAGCGGTCGAGCAACAAAACAAACTGTGTTCTCTTTTGAACAAAAATGTGTCTTTGTGGTTGTACGAAAAGAGAGATAAAATTTGGGTTTTGGAATAGGAACAGGAAAAAAAGTACCCAACTTTTACTACAGGGATTTTCATTGGTTAAACGCCACCAGTTACCTCGTTCCCTTTTTGTAACATGTCACCGTATTGATGGTTTCTATCGGTCAGTAGACTTGTAGATTTCAAATTACTTTTCTATTTTACAGTACAACATTTAGTATCTCATAGGTGATATTTTCTGACTGAAAAGTGCGTCAAAATAGACAAGGAAACTAGGTTTTTACTACCTATTTTGACCACAACGACTAGCTCGAATCAGTTATTGACGCGAATACTAAATATACAAGAATCCCAAGGTGTTTTCGCAGTGATCTTGGTGATAGGGTATCTCTAAACAGCGAAGAAGACTCTTGAGATCCCAAAACCCAGGTAAACATCCTATTTTGGACGGACGGGGACCTTTTCATGGAAACCTAGGCGACTAAAATAGGGTTCGGAATAGACCATTAGCTCGGGAGGAATGGCAGATTATCGACAGTCATTTCCTCGTCAAAAACGGTCGTTTCTCCATGTTATAACAATGCTTTATAGCCGAAAATCTACAGCTGGCAGGCGGAAGTTGTGAGACACAAGTGACCTCTCGGTCGCGCGACTCATCCATCTTGGTCTGGAACTGGACGGGAAAAGACGATGAGTCAGAGGGACAAAACAGCTGAGTAAAGAAAGGGAAAAGAGTGAGTCATTTAAACTCGCGATGCCACGACGACCTCATAAAGTTGGGGGGACGTGCGCGCGTTTGGGGATTGATCGAACGACGGAGCTGTGCTGTAATGCGCCACTGAAAGAGACAGAGAGAGAGAGGTTACAATGGCAGAACAATACTTTCTCGATGAGTAAACTGGCTTGTTATTTGGATGACCTCTCTCTTTGAGATGGGTCAATATATCACGATTAGATACCATGGGAAACAGGTAACCGGAGACAGTTCCTGTTTTTGTTTTCCGACCACCCACAGATAGTTTGTCTAGTTCTCTGTTCCTCACAATCAGACTGTTCTGAACTGAACCCAGTACATCCTGATCTCATCAAAATGACGACCCGATGATTCATAAAACTACACAAACTCAATGACACCATTTAGTCATAAAGAGAACAGGAAGTGATAGGGAAAGAAGGAGGCTGTTTTGAACTGTTTCAGTGTTTTTAATAGGAAAAGGTGGAATCTACTAGTCAATTAGAGCTTAGAAATGGTCTCTAAAAGCCTGTGATTCCTCGCAACTTGTTGAATCTTGTTTGCGGACTATTTTCTGCCTAATGAAGAATTTCAAAGTTTAGCCTTTTCTATGGAATTGATGGGTTTCGAAAACTGTCTGTATAAAAAGAACTTATCCAACTGGTCTGTTTGTTTATTTTCCCTTTTCTAACACGCAAAACACGATGCATATTTATGCTTTATTATCCTCTAAAAGCTACGAGTAGGCTCAACAACCAAGTTTTTTTTGGAGATGGGACGAGATCAAATGGGAGGCTGCTAGAAGAGACGCTCTAGCGACGAACGCTTGATAAGCAAATAAATAAATAAAAACCCTCTAAAAGTAGGGCATCGTATCCTAGGCGACTTTTCTTTCGACATCTTTGCTCTTCTTCTTCTTTTTGTTCTTCTTCGAGTTTTTCTTCGATCCGCCCGTCGACCTCTTCCTCTCCGCACTCTTCTTCTTCTTGCTCTTCCTCTTTTTCTTCTTTTCGCCGCCATTTTCCGAATTTGGCGTCATCGTGGGAGCACTCAAAATCATGTCGTCGCCGATCAGATTGGCCGTCTTCACGTCCCTCGTCTCGCCACTATCCGACAGCAAATTGGCTGTCTGGACGTCTTTGGACTCGCTGTTGGAGAGCAACTCGGCCGTGACGACTCCCGGAGTGCTTTCGTCGGTGATGAGCAAGGCCGTCATGACATCTGTCTCGGGAGTCGACGACTGGGAAGGAATCTGAGGAGGAGCTACTTCGGGAGCTTCTTGAGAAGCCGGCGGGACATAGTTCTTCTTGGAGTTGCATGGCGAGTTCTCTCGGCTTCCTTCGGTAGACAGAAACTGGGCGAAGAGGTCTGGCTGCTGCAGTTCATTCGGTGGCTTCTTGACTCTCTCCTCGGGCTGGGCCCGACGACTGCTGCGATGCTGACGAGAGGCTTTTGGACTGTTTGACTTGGCTCTTCCTTGAGTTTGCTGCAGGTAGATGTAGACTGCGACGGCGATGGCACCAAGCAAGAAGTAGACGAGCACCATTATCAGGGCACAGTGCGCTTCCTTATGCTAATTTTTTAGAGTCTTGTTTGTTTTACTCGTTTTTAGCATATATAAATGTCTAACAATAAATGTCTAAATTTACAATAGCTTTCCGAAACTTTAGAAAACTTGCAAGTTTGTATATATGTAATAAGCAAAGATGTCTTCGGGTAATCAATGCTTTTGGGGACACTTGTTGTTCCAATAGGCTCATTTGTGTCATCTTTGATCTTTCTATCTTTCTGCCAAATGTCAAACTGTGTTTTGGACTTGGAGTTAGGGTGTCGTCCAGGAATGTTCTCCTTTCAAGTTGGTCCCGAAGTTTTATCAGACTTGCCACTACAATTGGAGAACAGTAAGTAAGAAAGCCTTTGTCTGTCACCTATTGTTTTGTGTTGATATAACGGTTTGATTGTTCAAACTTTCGTAACGTGACTCACAATCAGAAACAAAATATATAACCATATCGTATCAACAGAAATGCAGAAGAAAAGTTTCGATATGGGACAAAAGAAAGGAGTGTTCCCGCGTGATTCATTGTGATTCACAAGATGGACAAATATTCATTCTTTGAAGTGCCTACATGAGCAATATTAGAGGGACAGAAGGGGAGATAGATCGAAGTGAATTGCACCGGGATAGGAAGAGGAATTGGAAGATCAGAAATGACAGGTTCTCTTAAGGCAGAGGAACGCCGACAGAAGGTTCAGAAGGACTGAAATCAAGTGTTTTCAAAGAAAAGAGGAGGGAACTTACATTGGAGTCCGGCGATGACAAACTGGACAGAATTGACCGCAACTCCGACCTTCAGCTGCCAGAGACAGAGAGAAAAGTCGTACTTGTTCATGTGGGTGAAGATGTACGAGATTATGAAAGTTTTTAAGTTTTTTTTTGTGTTCTTAAAAAGATCAAACCTGCTCGGATCGTGAGTTCCGAGAAGACAGAAGGCTTGATCTCGTTCAATCTTCGGATGATGGTAAGTTCCGACCGTGTTCCAGCTGTAGTAAGCGAAGCCGAATGAGACGAAACACATTGCAAGCGAGACGAGAGAAAGGACCAGATGACCCATGTAGAGGTTGATCGAACCGATCTTGGCAGCCATACATCCGATCTGAAATAAGTAAAAATATCTCTTTATCCTGTCGTTTATCGAACAACTTTTAAAACGCTCATATTTAAACCTACATAAACATTTTCTTTCTTCAAAATCTACATTTGAACCAACATCGGTTTCACATGATTTCTCAATTCACTGACTACTGGAAGAGGCATTTGGTTTCCTCTGCACCCAACTGGATCAGACCTACCTGATAAAAAAGAGATTTTCCAAGCCAAAATAATAGCACTGTTGAACTATCGTTTCTGTCTCTCTTCACAGTACAGGGTTGTCTGCTTTCTAATCCCGATTCTTGACCGAAAGCAAACGTGGGCGTCTACTGATTACAACAGAACTAATGATTTTCTTGTTTTTCCCAACGTTTCGAAACGTTCCTGTAAGCAAAGATCGTTTTTCAGCTGACCTTCGATCGTGCTTACTATTCGAAAATGACAATATTTGCTGCGAAAGAAGTGCATGATATCTCGTGGGTCGGCGGTCAAGCAGCTGATAAGAACACCAGACATTTTCGTCTGCTTCTTTTCTAGTCTCGTCCCATCTTTTCTAACTTTCTTCATTTCAGACATCATGCTTCGGTGGTTAGTACTTCTATTTCTCCTTCCAGCCACGGTTACCTACAAAATCTTGGTCTTTTCCCCGACAATCAGCCGATCCCATATGATTAGCAATGGTCGGATAGCCGTAGGTCACTTTTTTTCTTTTTACAGTTTTCGTATTACAGGACGAGTTAGCTCGAGCGGGACACGACGTCGTGCTCTTTGAACCAGACTTTTTGAACATTTTCGAAAAAGTCCAAGCAGCAAAGTTGGCCAGAAGATGGCCTGTCAAGGGATTCTCCGATGCTCTTCTGAATGTTCTTTCAAGTAATTCAGGATTTGTTCTAACAAGTTCAAGTGTAGGTTTCTCTGCTGATGTTTTCGAAGAAGTTGGAATCAAAGAACTCATAAAGGGAGAGTTGGCCTACCAGGGAGCCTATGACTCTATGTGTAAACGTAAGTCCCGCCACAAGTCTCACCAAAATGATACTGAACCTTCCACCGGCCCATACATATGTATATCCGGTACTTCGTTTGGCTGTGGGTTTCCATTTAGAGTTTTGCCGTGCCCACTTTGTCTTTCTGGTCTTTGTCTTATATCCTCTCTGCCAGTCCAAGAGTCAATCTTTAACATCTGAATTCCAGAAATAATCGAGAACGACGAGCTCTTGGCTCAGCTAAGAAATGAGAAATTCGACGCCTACTTTGGAGAACAAATCAATCTGTGTGGGCATGGGCTGGCCCATGCCCTTGGCATAAAAATACACTTTTGGATCTCGAGGTAGCTCATTCCTTCTTACAGCACAGTCCAGTTCAGTTGTCCCATCTTTGAGAGTCTGGCCATGGTCACCGGACTTCCGACTCCCGCTTCAGCCGTACCTTCTGGAGGAATGGGAGTCTACACAAATCCTACCTATTTGGATCGGGCTTCCAATCTGTTCACCTTGGGTTTCAATTACGTCCTCTCTACTCATGATCATTATCGGACTACCAAAGTTTTTCGAAACAAGTTTGGGTGAGTTCCTCTACTTTACTTCATTAACCAAAATCTCTTTTAGACCCGACTTTCCGAATGTCGGTCAAATAGCCGGAAATTCGGACTTTGTCTTCATTTCAAGTGACGAATTCGTCGAGATTACTCGTCCCGAAATGCCCAACTTTGTCCATATCGGTGGTCTTGGGCTCGATGAGCAAACGAAGACGGAACTGGATGAGATTTTTGAAAAGGAAGTGGCCGCGGCGAAGAAGGGAATCATCTTCTTCTCACTTGGAACAATTGTCAATACTACGCTTCTTCCTTCAGCAATTATGGACAATCTGGCCAAGGTTGCCAAAGTACTATGCTTTGAGAATACACATCAAAGAATCTTTATAGGCTCTCCCAGAATATCACTTCATTATCCGAGCTGACCACTACGACACCCATGCGAAGACAATTACTGTTCCCAACATAAAAGTCCACGACTGGGTCCCTCAGCCAGCTCTCCTGAACCACTCGAAGATGCGACTCTTCATCACCCACGCCGGATACAACGGAATAATGGAAGCAGCAAGAGCTGGCGTCCCGCTCCTGACCATTCCTTTCATGTTCGACCAGCCCAAGTTTGTTCTTGTTCTTACTTTTGCATAAAGATATTTTAGGAACAGCCAAGCAGTTACGCAAAATGGCTGGGGACTGTCCTTAGACAAGAAGATCTTGAGAGATGACGCCGGGAAAGTTACTGATGTCTTGAAGGAATTGCTCGACAACGACAAGTAAGCTCATATTGTAACTCTTTCGTATTTGGTCTCATTTTGAAGCTCTGACAGTGGAAAAGACGTTCTGATGACTTTTTAGGGCAGAGCATGGGGTCCCAGAGACATTCTTTCTCGCTTTCTGTTATATCATGTCTTCAGGTACAAGAAAGCGGCACTCCGGATCCAGAAACTCATCAAAACGAAACCATTTTCCGCATCTGAACGTCTAATCAAAACGACAGAGTTTGTGATCGCAAATGGCGGAGTCAAGGAACTTCTCTGCCAGACCAGACACCATTCCTTCGTCCACTACTACAGCCTAGATATCATTGTACCCTTCTTATTACTAGTCTTTCTTGTTTTGTACTTTTCCCTTCGCGTTCTTTGCTCAATTTGCTGCCCGAAACGAGTCAAAGTGAAGACCCAATAATGTTTGATCTTATTGCTGGTTGTGCAGTCTTTCGAAACCTGCCCTCTCGATAAAGGTGTACACAGAACACTTCGATAAATGTTCCAACTTCTTCTACTCGTCGCTTTTGCTTCCAGTTACAAAATCCTCGTATTTTCTCCGACAATAAGCCGATCTCATATGATTAGCAATGGGCGGATAGCCGTAAGTCAACTTTTTCTATTTTACAGTTTTTTTTATTACAGGACGAGTTGTCCAAGGCTGGTCACGATGTCGTCCTCTTTGAGCCGGATATTTTGAACATTTTTGAGACCGTCCAATCGGCCAAGTTGGCCAAAAGATGGCCTGTCAAAGGCTTCAATGATGATCTGCTGAATCTCATTGGAGGACTGTCACGTGATCTTTTTGAAGATCCAGGACTTTTGGAGATGAATCGGGCCAATCGGGCATACCAAGCAGCTATCGATGCAATGTGCAAACGTGAGTCGATTAGGAAAATCTTTAGACTGTAATATTCCTTTTAGAACTAATAGAAGACGACCATCTCATGGACGAACTGAGGGCCGAAAAGTTTGACGCCTTCTTTGGAGAACACATCAATCTTTGTGGTCATGGTCTAGCTTACGCTCTCGGCATTCGAGTTCATTTCTGGGTGTCCAGTTGTCCCGTCTTTGAAACCATTTCTCTGTTTACTGGAATGCCAAGTCCATTCTCATACATTCCTTCGGAAGGAATGAGTCTTTCCTCTTCCGTATCACCCACCTACTTTGAACGAATCTGGAATATAATATATGGACTGAACGGGTATCTAATGTCTTTGTACGACCACAGCCGAACTACCAGAGTATTTAGGGAGAAATTCGGGTTAGCATCAAGTTCTTAGACCAATTCCCGAATTCAGGCCAGTCTTTCCGAATGTCGGAGAGATTGCCGGAAACTCTGACGTCGTCTTCGTCTCGACAGATGAATTCATTGAAATTCCGCGACCAGTGATGCCAAACATGGTCAATATTGGTGGTCTGGGAGAGAGTCAAAGTGAAAAACTGGATGAGAGTTTTGAGAAGATTGTCCAGAGGTCCGAAAAGGGAGTAATCTACTTCTCTCTCGGAACCGTTGTCAACACTACACTGATCTCAAAGTCTGTCATGGAAAATCTGGCACAAGTCGCCAAGGTAAGCATCTCTTTTCGATGATAAGGTGTTTGTCATCTGTTCCAAGTTTCGCAGAAGGAATTCTAAAAAAGTAGTATTGTTTGCACCTTCTGCTAGGGAAGAAGAGGCGTAGTAGAAACCGAGAACGAGAGAAATGCCAAGACGAAAACACGAGCCTGTACAGAATGCATTCTTTGCATTTTTTAGGGGATAAAGAGCAACAATTTCGATGTTTTGTTTGGAAAGTTTTGAATTTTCTTTTCTGAAACAACAATTAGATCGAAATTTGAGTTTGGATTACGCTTTGACATGTTAGCTGGACTTCTCTCATTTGCCTGACAGGAACCAGTCGATAAAGACATGGAGCCAACAGGACCAGACCTTCCTGGTCAAAAAAAATCTACCCTGACAATGAGCCAGGCCCATACTGCTTTTGTCTCTTGCCAAAAAGCACATCAACACTTCAAATCTAGACCTTCCCCGAGCACCATCTCCTCCTTCGAGCAGACTCTCTCGACCAACATGCTCGTCGGATAGCCGAAGATATTCCAAACATGAGCGTCCACGATTGGGTTCCTCAGCCAGCTCTTCTCAGCCATCCCAAGATGCGTCTCTTCATTACTCACGGTGGCTACAACGGAGTAACGGAAGCGGCGAGAGCTGGTGTTCCTCTTCTGACCGTTCCATTCATGTGGGATCAGCCAAAGTAAGAGTTTAGTGAATAAGAAACAAAAAGAGCTCAGGAACAGTCTTGCTGTGATAAGGAATGGCTGGGGATTGTTCATCAATCGGCGAGTGCTGAGAGATAACCCGGACAAGTTGATTGCAGTGGTTGGAGAGCTGTTGAACAATGAAAAGTAAGCAGCTCAGGCTATTTCAAAAATGAACATTCCAGATATCAAAAAGCTGCCCGAAGAATTCAGCGTCTGATCGAAACCAAGCCATTCAATGCCTCCGAGAGACTGATCAAAACGACCGAGTTTGTGCTGTCCAACGGCGGAATCAAGGAACTGCTAGCTGATGGACGGCTTCAGTCCTTTATAGTCCATCAAAGTCTGGATATCATTGTCCCGTTCTGTCTTGTTATCTTCTTCTTTCTGTCTCTCGGGCATGTTCTCCGAGCCAACAAAAGAAGTCCCAAGGTTAAGATCAATTAATAAAATGACCGCGAGATACGAGAGTCGACTCCGCCTTCTGGACCACGGTTCTCAGTCTTTCCCCTTTGTCGATGTTCTGGGTACTTCTTCTTCTCTATTCTGTAGAATGCTACAAAATCCTCGTATTTTCCCCGACAATCAGCAAGTCGCATATGATTAGCAATGGTCGGATCGCCGTAAGTCAGTTCCTCTTTTTTTTAGTTTTCGTATTACAGGACGAGTTAGCTCGAGCGGGACACGACGTCATGCTCTTTGAACCGGACTTTTTGAACATTTTCGAAAGTGTACAGGCTGCAAAAGTGGCCAGAAGATGGCCTGTCAAGGGATTCTCCGATGCTCTTCAGAGAGCGGTGTCTGGATATACCAACGATCTCTTTGAGGACACGACTCTCTTGAGCACGATCCTGACCGACAGAGCCTTCCATGCTGCTCACAACGAGATGTGTAAACGTGAGTTTTTTGACGATAAAACAAACAGGAGATATTGTGAGTAAAATAATGGCCATTCTTGCTTCCAGAAATAATTGAGAACGATGAACTGATGGCTGAACTTCGGAAAGAAAACTTTGACGCCTACTTCGGAGAGCACATCAATCTCTGTGGCTCTGGTATATCTCACGCCCTGGACATCAAGATACACTTCTGGATTTCCAGGTAGACTATTTATCCGCATTGGTTTAAACTTGAAATTACAGTAGTCCAATCTTGGAGTCGATGGCAATGTTGACGGGAATGCCTACGCCGCTCTCTTACATTCCAGGTAGTCTCCCTCGCATTTCTTTGTAGGTAGTGCATTCCAGCAACGGCAATGACCTTCTCCACGAGTCCTTCTTATTTCGAAAGAGCCAGAAACCTTGTCTACGGAGTGGCGGGTTTCCTGACGTCTATGTACGATCATCATCGGACTACAGAGATTTTCAGGAAGAAGTTTGGGTAAGTTCGGGCAAGCATTCTTCGCTATGTCCAAAAATATTAAATACAGTAAACTTTCGGACTTGTTAGAGTATTCAATACCCCGTTGAAAAAAAATTAAAAACAAAACAACCCTTTTTGAGACCCGACTTTCCAAATGTCGGAGACATTGCCGGAAACTCTGACATCGTTTTCGTTTCGACCGACGAATTCGTCGAGATTCCTCGTCCCGTCATGCCAAACATGGTCAACATAGGTGGTCTGGGACTTGGGGAGAAGAATATCGACTTGGATGAGGTGAGAGCCACTATACATTCATCTAGAAGGCTTTAGGAATTCACCAGAGACATTGATCTGGACGCCAGAGGAATCATTTACTTCTCATTAGGAACTGTCGTCAACACAACACTTCTTCCCCCTTCGGTCATGGAAAACTTGGCCAAAGTGGCTCTGGCCTTCCCTCACTACCATCTGATCGCTCGAATCGATTCCTACGATCATCACGCGCGGAATGTCTCTTCTCGTGCTCCCAATTTCAGTGTCCACGACTGGGTGCCCCAGGTTCCTCTTCTGAACCATCCCAAAATGCGACTCTTCCTCACTCACTGCGGTTACAATGGAATTATGGAATCGGCAAGAGCTGGAATACCGCTCTTGACTGTTCCCTTCATGTTCGATCAACACAGGTAAGATCATCTTTTGAGTTGAACAGAAAAGTTTTAGGAACAGTTTGTCGGTGGCTCTCAAAGGCTGGGGACTGCCCATTCATCGACGAGCTCTTCAAAACGAGCCAAACCTGCTGATCGAGAGCGTTAGAGAGATTCTGGCAGACGAAAAGTGAGTTGTGGGAGCACAAAACTGGGATCGGAACCACAAGAGGTCACTGTATTTTTAACTTTGGTAACCCGTAAAGTTAGTGTGCAGTCAGCGTTGATACAACCCATACAATTTACTGCTCTTTTTCTAATTAATTCCCCATTCTAACAACAGATAACAATACTTCTTCCAGATACAAAAAGTCTGCCCTCCGCATCCAGCGTCTCATCAAAGAGAAACCCTTCAATGCCTCAGAAAGACTGGTCAAAATGACCGAGTTTGTTCTGTCCAACGGCGGAGTCAAAGAACTTTTGGCGGAAGGCAGACGACAGTCCTTTATCCATCACAACAATCTGGACATTCTGGCTCCCCTCTTTGTTCTACTTTGTCTAATTCTGTTTGGATTGGTCAAAGGGTTGTCCAATATAACCAAAATTGCATCAAAGGTCAAGCTTGAATAAAAGACTTACCAGCGCGTTGATGATAAAGATGGCACTTGTCCAGACAGCTGAAATCAACTGATTTTGATCTAGTTATCTCTTACCGCTGTAATAGGGACAGTAATCTGATGTGTCGTGATAGCACCAAATTCCGCCGGCAAAGATGACTACTGAGAGCATCAGTTCAACCAGAGCCAATCGGAACATTCCACGGTTTTCTCGACGAGGGAAACGGTCGATCCACCTGTATGTGTAGGCGTTTCGTTTTGTAAAGTTTGTTAGACGACTCACATAGGATTGTAAGCTGGCTGTGGCTCGCAGTACTGTGGCGGTGGCGGAGGAGGAGCACTGACCGGTGGACGTCGACCGACGGAACTACTGGCATAGGGAGAGTGGAGGGAGCTCGATGGACTTGACCCCTGAAAGAAAGATACTCGTCCCGTCTCTCAGGAAGGTAAATTGAGCCACTGAGTCCTGTAAGCTGTAGCAAAACCATATTTCTGAACAGAAGAACAACTGTCTTTTGTGAATAAAACTTCAGGACTGCCAGTTGTATCTATTGCCTCCGAGATTCGTATAGAGAACCTCATACTCGTTCATACTCTTTGGAAGCTACCATAGACTCTCTATCAAAATTCTCGTACTCTCAAAATTTCCCAGTGACTTGACTTGTTACTACTAACCCTGAAACTCTTTGTTAGTTACTCAAAGTTTTGGAAAAGTTTCTACAAATTTGTATAAGAAAGTATATTTCTAGATTTTAATCTGGGTACTTCTGAGAGAAGACTCGAAGCCATTGTCGACTCCATCAGCTGCCGGAGATGCTCGTCTACTTCTACCTCCTGCTCCAAGCCGCCGTCTGCTGGGCTACCATGATCAACTGCAGCAAGAAGAAGCCTGTCGCCGGAGAGAACAAGATAACCGCTGGACCGCCGACTACTGGTCCGAAATCTGGCAACGATGCGCAGATTGCCGAAGCCATCAAGAAGGGAGAACTGCACCCAGCGAACGACAACGAAACAATCAACGACTGCGAGAGCAACTGGGGCACCGGAGCTCAGAAATAGAAAACAATTGTGACACGGATATATAAATGCTTCCGGCTTGTCTTTCCGCTCTTATTCTATTCTCTTCAAGTCATGTGGACTACCTATGTCATGATCAGCCTATACCCAAAATCTAGTGAGCAACAATCAGTATCATCTGCTTCGAATCGCCTCGTTTCTCTACACCGAGTCTTTCTATCCTGCGGCTAGAAAGATCTATCTGAGGCTAACTTCCAAAACGTAGTATCCTTCTAGTGCTGTATTTTTCTAATCTCGACTTTATTTGTTTCCTAGTCTATCACGATCAAGGCAAGAATCTCTACTGTCCTGGATTTGATGCTGTTTCTACTGTGGTCTGTCTCATCGTCTCTTACTTCTTCTCTAGAACTACAATAGTTCTACTGAACCATAGATTCAGGCTGATGTAACCTAGCGATCACGGAAAACAAAGTAGTTTTCCGATAGAAAACTTTCTTTCGGAAAAGGTTCACTTGCTATTTGAGGACGGAAAATAACGGAACTGTCTCTTACCTGATTGATAGTGATCTCCATTTTCGGTGCTTGTGACGCCGGTGCATAGGCGTAGTTGCCGTAGCGGTAGTCCTTACCCATTCTGAACAGAATTGGATTGTGCGAAAAGAGACGAAAAGAAAAGAGCATATCTCATGCAAATTGGGAAGATCAATCGCGGGAGTTAACTCAGTTATTCGAGGGCCGCTACGAAGGTGTTAAACGAAGACTAAAGAGAGACAACTGACAATTGAGCCAAGGGTGAACGGACTGTCCCGTGTCTTGGTTGATCAGAAAGGAAACTTTAGGCCGCGAGAAAAACTAGGAAGAATGCAATAGATTTCAGAGCCTCAATCACCTGAAATCCAAAGCGAAAACGCTTTCCGAACATGTTACATTTTAGTTGACCTTGACCTGTAGTAAGCTGCAGCGATGTCTTGGATTCGTGGCAAAATTATTAGCTCTAAAGAAAAAGATCCTTCTGATGGTTTTGAACAAAAAAAAGGTGAGGAAAAAATGGGTGTCCGAACTAATATAGATGCCGTCCAATTCCATGGAAGGGAGTGTAATTTGATATGGTCTTGCAGTTGAAACTTGTGAAGAACGTGTGATGTTCCAACAATTATTGGTTAGGAAGCATCCCAGCGTATATACTGTTTCTAACCTTATAAGCTGTCTACACTTTTGCAAACCATCAGGAGGTATATATGGCTGAAAACAGTAGGAAAAGGAAGATAATCTAGAGTATTACTGAGTTGAGAAACTAGTCAAAACCTAGACAGTCTGATGTGGGCGAGGAAGAGACTCATTCTCAGAGTCAGCTGACAGACAACAGATTGCCTAATGATTCAGGGATGAGAGTCAAGAGTCGAGATCAATTGGTCGCCTGCCGTCTGTCAACAGTAGGATGGACTGTCTAAACATTTCGACACAGCTGATGGCGTAACAATGAATCAATCAAATTAGAGAAAGAAGGACACTGGGGGGTCGGAAATCGATGTGGAAGGAGTTGGATGCCGTTGACAGCAGACAGATGAGAGATGATTGCGTCTGATGTGTCAAAATGGAGACGGGTTGGCTGTTACAATGAAGGGCACAAAGATGATAGAAAAGGAGCGCGAAGAATTGACTCGGAGAGAATGGCACGGGACCGGATGAAACCCTATATCCGAAACATTGATTCTGCCATGGATGGAGCATATCCTCGAACAAGCAAAGGGCGTACCGGTCACGATAGCGTCGATTAGACTGATTGAAATAGCTGAAAATCTAAAAGCAAGGGTGGCAAGGTCGACTGGGAAAAGTTCACCATGGACTGTTCGCAGTAGAGAGAAGCAGGATGGAACCCATGTTTACTCAGCCCGTACGAGCTTCTTTCGAGTGAGAGGCGGTAAAATACTCGACTCGGAAGTAGTTGTAACTCGATAAAAAGGACTCGCAGGAAAACACTGGAGGGTAAAGTCGCGTCGGCACGAAAATACAGCATGTAGCGTTGCTTACAGAACAAAAAAAAAGTTATTTTACGTCATTCTTTCGATTTCAAGACTTTCTCCGTACTTCATTAGTCTATTCGTTGCCGAAAGTATAACTAGATGTTGTGCAAACCGCAAAGAATCAAACGCTTTAGAAGAAAGGAGGAAAACGAGCTGTCTGGCCTCTGCTCCGATTTCACTCTAAATTCAGTTGGCGTCGGTCTCTGATTGCTCTGCGACACGCTATTTTTTGCCTCCAGACTAGCTGCTATTATCAAAAGAGGACCCTGAGGAATTTTATGTACAGACGTTATTCACAATCGCTCTTTCAGTCTTTTCTCTGCAGCTTTGACATATCCTTTAGCCAAGGCTTCACATTAGTGCCTCCTTCCAGGACGGATTTCTGGCTGCTGTCTGCGTTAATTGGTCCATCAATTGAGGCTTTAGAATGAATCAGTATTTTTTTTTCTTGAGCTTACGAGGGACTGGACGCATTCCACCAACGAGCGGTTCAGTCGGAGCGGAGTTGGTGAAGGCAAGGAAGAAGACGAAGAATACTGCAGCAATCATTCTGAAGAGTTTTGTGTTTTTGGACGAAAATTGGCAATATCTAAGATAAGGCAAAAGCAGAAAACGACTTGTTCACTTTTTGCTTGAACGGAAACGAATTAAGTGCAGCATTATCCTAATTTTTCCCAAGGAAAAGTTAAAACACGATCTTGATCACTTTCCGTTTCTCTTGGCTTCACTTCAAAAGAGCCAACGAACTCGAAAACTGAGAGGAACAGGTCAGAATACATCCAGAAATGTCTCTATGAACATTTCGGGCCATGAAGAGGCTAAAAGGACAACGATCTGTTTAGAAACGAGCTTTTATACCAAATCAACGTGTTTTCGCCAATTGAATAAACGAAAAGGAGAAGAGCAAAACAAGGAAAGTGTCACACGACTGACCTGGGCTCAAAAAATGTGTGAGAAACAAAGTGCAAGGAGCTCGTTATAAAGTCGATATTATCTCCTACCCGGAGATCAACATGAGGGGAGACGTGTCAGCTACGTCACAGAAATCAGAAAAAGACGAGAATGAGATCATCCTTCCCTCTTCAGAGACGTTTATAGAAGGCGGTGAAGGTCAGTTTACAGCGCGACACTCTTGTAAAAAAACACTCTGACTCATCATGAAATTTATAAACTAACGAAACAACACAAAAAGAGATCTGAATTACTCGTTGATATTGACCTTAACCTTGGACTTGACACTCGTGGACCATGTCCTCTTCTGCGAGTCGACAAATTCGATGGCGAATTCCATGTTGCAGGACTGACGGAAGCAGAGCATCAGCTGGGTGCTGAAATGAGTCTCGCCGTGCAGCTTGATGTTCGACGTGAACGACGTATTGTTCTGAAAGCAAGGTTTTAGACTTTTTATAAAAGTTTGGCTCAATTGAACAGGTTGATTCTAAGGTTCACGAATTTGCTTTTTTTTTAACAAAATACGGAGCAAAAAGCCTGATTTCTACGCTATTCAGCCGACGAGATTAATAGAGATAATTGGACAAATGTTTCCAAACAAACGAATACTGAAAAGACTGGAGAGATCACCGGCTTCATCTGTAGCAACTTCTGCTGCCTCCCAAACAATCCAGAACTTTTTAGTACCAAAACTAATTATTCTCAAACTAAGAAAAGGTTACTGTTCCAAAGTTAGAACAACTTTTCAAAAACAAAAACTAGAAATTACCGCATAAGCTGTGAAGTAATGGACACTGGATGTGATGATGACGGAATCGATTTTCGTCGGATGATTTGTCTCGATGAAGCCATCAATCTGAAAAACAAATAATTAGAATTGGAAATAAAAAGTTTTTTTGAAAGCATTTATACTCCAAGTCGTCGGGCCAGGATGCCGAGTCCGCCAGTGAATCCACAATGGAAATTGATCGAGGACAAGGTAAGACTACTGTTTTTTAATGAAAGGCATAAAATTAGTTGAAAAGGAAGAAGGGCAAGTCGGAATGCAAAAATGTCTCAAAGAAGACGAACGATGACCAAATTAGCGAGCATAAGCTTAGCCAAGACTTGTGCGATTTGAAGGAGGACGTCTTGAAGAAGAAGATTCTGTCGGCGCTGAGTCGTGAAGTGGTCGACGACAACTCGGAGACGGGCTCGCTCACAGCTAGAGATCTGAGCGAAAACAAGCCTCAGCAGCCATCAGATCGTCTAACTAAACTCAACGACTACGCGGATCGGGTGACTCAACTGAAGACGCAGTTCGACAGAAAGCAGCAAGAGACGACAGACTGGACTACCAAGTACAGAAAACGCGTTGTGGACATGCAAATGGACGTGCGGGAGTTTGAGAAGAAGCTCAGAAAGACGCTGAACAAGGAACCAAGAAAGCTGGAAGCGCTGCTCGCGCTGGCCGAAAAGAATAAGCTCAAGAGACAGCTGATCAACGAGAAACTGGCTAAGACGAAATTGGAACATCCTGAAAAGACGGTTATTCGAGTTGTTATCGAGCTCGTCTTCAACTGTCTACAAAGCACCCTCTGGACGCTGGCCATGATTCGCGACTTTTTCACAAAACCGTAAGAAGAAAACAAAATGCTAATAAGTCGTTTTTCGAAAAAAAAAAAAACGTACTTGGATTGGGACGTTTTGGTTCTGTTGGACGGACATTTCTCCGTTGACGGCTGTACTGACATTTAGCTGTAAAATTGTTGTTTTAGAGCGACAAAAGTGGCTACCTTGATTGTAAAGTTGTATTCTTGATGGAAAATGTAGCGAGGAATCGACTGACGGAATGTGAAGAGAGCTCCGACTACCTGTGACCAGGCTGTGAATGACTGAATGAGGTTATTTGAAAAGTACTCAGGGAAAAAATACCGTTTCAGAGAGCGATTCAAGCTGCGCGACTTGATCTTTCGCCCAGATCAGTCGCTCTCTTCCAGCAATCGAAATGGCCGTTTCTTTCTGCAGATTCGGCATCATCACCTCGCGAATGTTCCCATCATTCAGTAGCTTTTTCACGCCGATCAGCACGATAACAATGCTGGTATGTACAAATGTCAGGCTGTCCAGTGTGGAGAGATCGGCCGTGAAGGCCTTCCTGTACAGACTTGTCCATGCTGAATCGCACTTCTCGAGTGCTTTGTAAAAGCTGTTCAACTAAAAAGAGCTTCTTTTAGCTGAAGAATCTATAACTAACAGCTGTACGAACTCTATGAAGACTGGCCGGGTCCTTGAAACGGCTGTCGAATCGGGCGATGCTGGCGATGCCACAATGGAAGGCATGAAGGGCATTCGAGACCGTCAGCATAGCTTCGATGTAGTTTTTGGCAAAAATAAAGGCTGGATTCGGTAGAAATTCGACAAGTTCCTGGAAATTGAGAGGTTTTGCCATACAAATGAGAGAAACTGACCACAGCCTTGGCATGAGCGAATGTGAGTGTATCCCGCTGTTCTCTAAGATGTTGTGCCGAAAATGTAGTAAGTTGACTAGAGGCCAATTTGATGAGAACTTCGAACCAGGATTTGTGAATTATCGATAGAGACTAAAAAATGAATTACTGACGGGAAAACGCGAAATTACCGCTGTATTTATTGCTGAAAGATTAGCTAGAGCCGCCGTGTTCCAATGGCCATTTCTAAAGGCTGTTCGAGCAGTTGTATACCTGAAAAACTTCTCTAAAATGAAGAAAGTTTCGAGAACAGATTTTTCGCATCAGAACAAAAAGCAAAAAAAAAATGCCACGGGTGGAGATCGAACCCACATGGGTACTTTCATACCAGCGGATCATAAATCCGCCGCCTTTGGACAGGTCCGGTCCAATTTTTGAATCGAGGCGGGCGGACCGGACCGGCCCGGCGCGGTCCAATTTGAAAATCGGACCGTACCGGCGCGGTCCAAATTGAAAATCGGACCGGACCGGTCCGGTCCAGCGCACATGCCCCTGGGACTTGAAGCATACCTATCCCAGTCGGATCCCTCGGCAATCAAATCCGAAGTGGAAGCCATCTCAACAGTTGGAATCAGAAGTAGGAAGACGAGTTCTTCGCGCAGACCGCTGTTGTAAATGGCCGGATCCGACTAAAATATCTCTTTTCAGGATGCATTGACCTTACCAGATTTCCTACTTGCTGAGTAGTCCAATTTTTGATTGCTGCAGCTACAGCTGGCAACTTATCCGCGACTCGGCAAAACAGCTGGACGATACATTTGGCATGAGGATGGTCGAGAGATGTTTCTAGAAGAGGAGCCAGGAGACTTTGAATGTACTCGGAGCTGACCGAAGGTGAACAGAGGAATCTGGCCAGAGTTGCGTAGAACTGAAACTTTTTACTTCAATTTCCAAAGGACACGGACAAACTCTTCCAGCTTCGCTCTTTTTGAGCTCGGATCCGGCCGTGATCGTGAACGCGTGGACGAGTTTTGTGGCCAACGCCGGATCTGGATGGTACATGTAGACGTTGCAGGCAAACTGTATACTCAGGATTCGTTGGGCTATTTGCTGTGAAGAGAATAGGTAGCCGAGTTTGAATAGAATCTCTGAAAAATGTTGTAGTTAAATTAAATGAATATGTACCTTGTAAATAGACAGCATGATTGCCTCGAATTCGGGAAGAGAGTTGGGTCAAAACCCAGAGATACTTGTTCAATATCATCGCCGGTCCTTGCTCGACTTTCACCTTCAACTCGTGCATTTTCTAAAGATTTGTGTTCGAAAAGAAGGAAAAATAGCTAACCTTCAGATGATGTTCTTCCCAAAGATGCGCATATTTGGCCAGGATCATCAGTTCCGAAAGGGCAGCTAGCCTGATTCCGAGGTGAGCATCAGCGTTTATGGCAGCGTCCAGAAGAATTTCAGCCTGAATTTTTATTTTTTATTTTACTTTTATTTTACTGAACTCTGCCGAAAAGTTAAAGTTACCTGCATCGGAATGGCATATCGTGTACTCTTGGCGAGAGAAGTCATTCCGGAGAGGAGAGTACAGACTAGGTTTGTGTTGCTGCTGTGTTCGAGAAGAAACTTCTCCAGCCCAAAACATACCTAGATTTAGCTTTTTGGGAGGAACTGATACAGCTTACATGCGCTGCTTTGACATCAGCTTTCATTGTTCCTACGGTGGAAACGATCAGGATTTTACGTTCCATTGCCACTTCTGAGGAGGTTAGAAGCACTGATATTCTCTCCACTGTTGCTGCTGAGAATTCTCTGGAAAATAATTCTCCCAGGAAGAAAGTCGAAACTGACGAGGAGATTTTGGCGAAAGCTGTCATGGCACGGACAGCGCATTCGAATTCGAAATCATGTTCTGTCGTCAAGGATTCCAGAATAAGATGATGGACCTTTTTCGTCTCGACATAAAGATGTGCTAATTTTCCCAGGACCTGAATTTCTAAAATTGAAAATAGACTAATAACAGCTACCTCCAGAGTTAGGGCTTTCGAAACGGGGTCATTTGAATGGCTGACGACAAAAATCCTTTTCAAGACTTCTTCTGACGAAAAAATGAGAGAAAGATGTTCTGATGAATCGTCCAATACTCGAGCAATGCACGTTCTGACCTTGTTGTTACTAAAACTCATTGTGACTGAACACCTGCGAAACTAACCCGTCTTTGAAGGCATCTGCTAGTCGAAGAGCTACTTGATTGACGAGATTTGGGAACGGATTCTCTTTCAGAAGATTCGTAACCCCAACAATTGCCGATAACTGGTCTCCTAATGCTCGTGCGCGTATTCCTAGGTATTGTTCTCAAACTTTTAGTAAAAGAGACGTGCCTTTATCAAAATGTTGGTAGGCTGGTGTTGCTAACACTGCCGCCGACTCCATTTTCTGAAAATTGTTGTTTTTAGATCTAAAACAAAAAGCGATTTGAAAGCAAGATTCCGAGAAGGTATTTCTGGTTCTTTAGAACATGTTTTCCGAGCTCATTTTCACTCGCACGCATTTTATGGGCAGAAAATGTGGAAAAAAAAGATGAAGAAATCACCGTCAGAAAGACAAATTTCTTTATCACTGTTTGAATTGGCGGGCTGCCCGGATTATCAGGATTCGGGGGTCTCAGCACGATTTGAGACAAAGGGAAACGAACGACCCCCCCCCCCCCCAATCCTAAAACTCTCTCCTGTCTTATTTTTTTGTTACGCGTGCATTCTTTCTCGGTAACTTTTACTTTCATCTATAGATTTGCTTCTAGGTTAATAATGGCTCCTACCAAGTCCGCTCCCAAGCCTCGTAAAGGAATCAAAATCCAAAGGAAGAAGAAGGTCCATCTGAAGTTCAATGTCGAATGCAAGAACCCTGTTGAAGACGGAATCATGAAGCTCGACGATTTCGTAAGTTTTGCATTTGAATTTGCTGTTTTCCCATCGTTGGCTGCAATATGACGTGAAATTAACATCGGGCATAGGGTGTTCATACCTAACAAGCCCCGTTGATTTTCAGGAGGCCTATCTCAAGGAACACGTCAAGATCAATGGAAAAACTGGTCAACTCGACGCTAATAATGTCAAGATTGAGAGCACCAAGACCAGGGTTTCAATCATCACTGAAATTCCCTTCTCCAAGAGGTACTTTCTTTGTTTTCTTTTGTAACTCTACAATTTTAGATACCTGAAGTATCTGACGAAGAAGTATTTGAAGCGTAACACCCTCAGAGATTGGCTGCGCGTCGTTTCGCTGAACAGGAACAATTATGAACTTCGCTACTTTAATGTTCAGGGCGACGAGGAGGAAAATGATGAGTAATTGTTTTGCATTCAATGAACTGTTGATTTAGCTCGTCTGTTAAATTTTTATTGTTTTCTAGAACTAGAAAATCATCCAAGCCAATAGCTAAAAAGGAGGGCATGTACAATTATGAGGTAGATAATCAATGATATTCTGAAGTATGGGCGAAAAGGTCGACCCCATACGGAACGGATCTTCTTGATCAGGGGTTGAGTGATCGGAGCACCGTCTTTCATCGGGTGTTTCTTGCAGAACTTTTCCAGGGCAGACTTGCAGCGCAGAACTGCTGGATGAGGTGGCAAAAAAAGTTGGACAGATGATCTGCAATATTTAAATTTTGGAAGAAGAGATACTTGAAACTGCTTTGTTTCATCGTCGATTGTGATCCTCGTATCATATGTCAAAACCTCTCCAGAAGCTTCAACTCGTGTGGCTCCTCTCAGATTGTCCGATTCCTTGCAGATACGATCGTTGTCCAGCTTCACAGACTCGAGGTTCTTTTCGATCAAGCCATAGGCGTCCTTGGTCTCCTGCAGTGTCGACTGACTGGCTTGAAGACTGTTCAGAGCCTTCTCGTAGCGCATCTGCCCCTCCCTCTCAATCTTCTCTTCGGACTTTCGGAACTTTTCTACGTTTTCCATCTCGATTTGCTCTTTTTCCGTTTCCAGCTCGGACACTTTACCCTCAAGAAGCCGGATCCTCGCCTCGTACTCTCGACCCTCATCCGACCGAATAACCTGCTGGAGGTCAAACTTGGTCTTTTCCAGCTCCTCTAGAAGTCTACAGAATTTTTAATCGCTAATGCTAATACCTAGTAAAGCAACCTTTTTCGGTCTCCTTTGACCTTTTTCAGCTCGTCTTCCAGACCAGAATCCGTCGTCTTCTGAAGAGCCACCACTTCCTGGGACAGTCTGAATCAATTCCCTTTACAAAATTGTAAAAGGGTCAAACTTCTGGATCCGCTCATCGCGCAGTCTGATAGCGGTACTGTTATCGCCGACGAGGCTGTGGATGACGTGGTCCTTGGCATCGACCTGTCTCTGGAGTTCTTGTTGCTGATCGGTCCTTCAATCGTCAGTGTGGCTTCTCTGAGAGCCGAAAGAACGTCCTCAATCTTCTTCTCCACCTTCTGGTCGCGCTCCTTCAGCTGGGTATTCACGACCTGCAGTCGAACCGTCTCCATCAGAGCTTCTTCAGTCGGATCCTACAGTTTTTGAAATTTCGGAACGGACTAACAATTTCCTTTGGTTCCTCTTGAACCTGCTCCAATCTGGCTGGCTGTCTTTCCGCGACATCCGACTGCATCAGCTTCTTGGTTTTCTTCCTTCCCTTTTCAGAAACTTTCTGAAGGAAGTTGAATGAGAAAGAGTGTTTAGGAGAGACTTACCAACGGTTCACAGAAGCACTATAGTGAAAGCACTGACGGAAAAAAACAAGAGACAAAAGTTAACAAGTTATGACTTGTCAAAATTCTTGGTTCGCTTTTTACGGGTGGTATACTTTACCCCGTGGCCATTCAGCGCGAGGGGGGGGGGGGAGGGATAAAGTATACCATAGGTTTTTCACTTCACGTTTTTCACTCCGGTACTCTTGCGAAGTGAGTTGTCGAAGAAGGAAGACAAGGATAGGAGGGAGCTGACGATGTCGAAGAAAATGTAAATATATTTGTCTTTTCTGTATTTTTGTTTCAGCCATATCTACCCGTTTACCTGTATTGTGCCTTCGTCGCTCAAAGCAATAAAAAATACAGAATGCCTTAAAGTGAAATGTACTCTGTTCTAAAGGCCAAAAACAGTAGAAAATACCTTGCTCACTAGGCCAACGACGGCAGCTGCTGTTCCTCCAGATGCGAGGCCGCCTATAACGGTGCCAGCTGCTGCAACAGCTTCTCCGATTCCGTCCCTTTTTGTTCTGTTACCGTGCGGATGGTGCACATGGCCATGAGCTTCGAGTGGGAGGAGATCGAATACCAAAAGGGAAGAATATAAGACTGGAAGAAAAGCTCCCCACATGCTGGATTGCTGGCGAGCTTCTGCGGGGCAATTGATGGGTCAAGAGAGAAGGGAGAGTGGGAGGGATTGAAAAACTACACTCAGCGCGTTCCTGCGGCACTTTTAAGACAGATATCCTTGCTCTACAGCTTTGTAATGTTCTGCAAAGTTATAGCTTTTGATCTCCTCTACAAGATTGTAGAACATCGCAAAGCTTGAAAATGAGTTCTAGTAGTCGAAAAACTGAAAATGACTCAAAAAGTCGAACTGACGCTAAACAAACTGGGTAAGCGCTCAAACCTTAGATAAACAGTGGAAAAGGATAATAATAGCTTACTTATACTTTATTTATCATTTGCCCTTCTTTACAGAGCGATTTGAAGTGAAAAACCTATGGTATACTTTATCCCCCCCCCCCTCGCGCTGAATGGCCACGGGGGGGATAACGCAACCTGCCCGCTTTTTATTTTTATTTATTTACTTATCAAGCGTTCATCGCTAGAGCCTCTCTTCTAGATGCCTCCCATTTGATCTCGTCCCATCTCCAAAAAACTTGGTTGTCGAGCCTCAAGCTATCTTCCCATCGAACATGCTGTCTGCCCGGCCTTCTTTTGCCTTCTAAAGGAGTCCATTCCGAACAAAACCTCGCCCAATCATCGTGTCCTTTCAGGCTTACCTTTCTTGCCCATTTCAACTTGTTCATCTGGGCAGCCTGTTTCCAATCTTTCAGACCCGTCACTTGTCTCAGCCAGTCATTGTTCCATCTGTCCAGTTGAGTGATTCCTAACATTCTGCGCTCCATACGACGGTGACACATTTGTAGGATCCTTTCGTCGTCAGCTTTCAACGCCCAGCTTTCACAGCCATACAGAACTACTGGTGAAATGCACATCTCAAAGAGCTTGCGTTTCTGGTTCATCCTGAGAAGACGACTGCAGAGGAGTGGCTTCATTTTGTTGAATGCAGCATGACCGAGTGCACATCTTCTTCTGACTTCCACGGTGTCCACTGAAGGAATGGCGATTCTGGATCCCAGATAGATGAAGGATTCCACGAAGTTCAGCGTCATGTTATGTGAGATAATGGGTCTCTTCCGAATACGTCGCATTGCAAATATCACTTCATCCAGTTCGACAGGTGGCAGACCCTCGTGGTCGTATACATTAAAAGACTGTCGAACGTGTATTAGGCTGTATTAAGCCTCATCACAACCCAGCCATTCCTCTGATATACAAGCCTCACTTGATCGGAACATCCAGGCTTGGCACGAGCTCCCAAATCTGTTGAGTTCTTGCTCCGTCTTTCCTCTTCTCTGTTAACGCTCAGGAAGGATCAGGAAGATACAATATTTGAAAAGAACCTTGTCAGATGATTTTTGTGTTCAGAGAAATAGAGCACAGTTCGTACTATCTTTGGAACAACTTGCCAAGCGTGTTGTATTTTATGGTCCCTTGTGTTTCATTAGACTGCAATGTTCTGATCAGGACCCGCCCTGGATATCAGAATCGGAGATCTCTTGCTCCTTTTCGAGTCCTTTCGAAGCTCAACTTCGCGATTGCTTTGTTCTTTGATTATCTAAATCTGGTTCAATTAAGAATCCTCAAATAATCTGCTGGATTCCTTAGGGTAGAAATCATTTATTCCTTTTCTTTACCATTGTTCCCACTGACGGAGACATATGACTCTCGCACACAACAACAAATGTATAAGTCAAGAGAGCATATGTTGTTTATATTTTTCTAAACCAATATCCAATGATCTTGTTCCCTTCCGGATTACATACGCCTCTGTAACAGTCCAACGATCACCCTTTCAAAAACCTTCCTACAGAATGGAAGCAATATCACGAGCATGTGGTCTTCCAAATGAGATTCTGGTATTGTTTACCCTCAGGATCATGCGGAACTTCATCTTCTGCAGGAGAGATCCGAGAATCCGGAAATGGACTTGCGATCTTCTCCGCCCAGAAATATAACTCTAGGGAGGGAAACCACGCGGAAATTCGCAATTTTTTTTTTCACGTATCTTTTCAAAAAGAAGTATAAAGATCCTTCCAGAAGGAACTTTTACTCGTCATGTCCAGTTCCTCGTAGTCTTTTTAGATGAAAGTCACGGTTCTTCAAAACTGTTCGCTTCGGCAACTTCCTATTTGCTCCTTCCCTTTTGCCTCGTTTTGATATTAGATAGTTCCGCTACTCTTTTCATTCCGGTCAACGGTATTATACTTTTAAAGGACAGTAACTCTTCTTTTCGACGGATTTTAACATTTTGTGACCTTGTTTGCTTGTGAAGGAATGTATTGGAGAGTCAACACGCTATATATTGGGTCAGGGCAGTTTGCACAACTGGCACACACGCGTTTTCTCTTTTCGCCGACTTCGTCATCCTCCCGTGATTTTTGATATAGGTCTCAAAAGGTAGCCGAAAGCCAGACGAAATTTGGAGAAGTGAGTAATCTAACACGGCGACGCAAAGTTCTCTCTTGACTTGTTAGAACCTCTGCAAGGTTCTCTTACGGGCAACGACCACATTCGTCGCTCACAACCGGCTCAAAGTTCCTGGATCAACGAGCCTCCCATCGCGGAAGGAGGGCTGTCTTCTTCCAGCCAACAACAACACTTTATTCTCCCTTCTTTATCTGGTCTAATCTGGTCTTTTATCTGGTCTTTATCTGGTCTAGCTCTTTCTCTATTTCCCAAATCAGACTACACAGAGGGGCCTTGCTCTCTGTATTTGCTCAACAAGCTTCCAAATAGTCAAACCATTGACTTCTTGGACCCGCCCGGTTCTCTCTTTTAATCTTGTTTCCTATGATCCGAACCGATGAATCATTACGTCCAGATACCCTCAGTAAGGACTTTCCGGACTTCAATTCTATTGAACAGATGTGGTTTGTTCAAAACAAAGAGAGCTCGACCGGAATAACACGGAAACGTGGAATACTCAGCCAAGTTTTCTAAACTAAATGGGTTACGGACGAGCGCTCTTTTTTAACAAGCCACCTGTCTTTCATTTTCCAGATGAAGAGCGACACTTTTCCGCTTGTTCTACCAGAGCGTAATGTTTGGATTGGTTCTACAACTTAGCAGAACATGTTGGGCAGTGTGATCTTCATCTAGAAACTATTGATAACTCTAGAAACGATAGTTAATTCCGACTTTCAGTCTGTGCGTCTTAGACCCTCTTCCACGGGTTGTTTAATCATTCCGTTCGTCGCTGTGACTCCCTTTCATTGCATAAATTATCGCGCTTCCTCGCAATTCTTCCCAATTTCGTGACGTCTCCCCGAAAAGTCACAATTTGTTCTTTCTCAAATTTCCTCTCCTAAAATGTTTATGAAATTGGACCTTCTTTTTCACACGACACAGCTTTCAGATCAAGGCTGTGGCTCCATTTTTAGGTCGAGAGCTCCGTCAAAAGAATAATTATCTCTTCTCTCCCGTGACTTTAACTGGAGCGTGAGGAAGGGCTCGAAAATCACCGATATTTCAATCTATTTCGGTGGGAACAGACTACGTCAGCCAGCCTTTGGAAATTGCTTATGTCCACTCTCATTTGATTGTTGAGGGCCGAAATTTGAGAGCCTAACCTTGTTTTTCTGTTCCTTTGCTGCAGAACGACTGATATTACCAGCAGGAATCGAGGGTTCTTCCCGGTTCACTAGATCACAACCTTAGCCGTCACACGGTTTCTGAAACAAATCACTAATTCCATTAGGTTTAATTATACCTAAATCCGCTCTTTTGTAGAATTGTTCTGACTACACTCTCAACTCTAAAATCCTCCCATTTTTCATCTGCTGCTTTTTTAAGACACTGAGTAAGTCCAATGATGTGCGTAGAATACGTCTGTAGAGCTTTCCCATCGCCCTGATACTCTGGTCACACTCTATGAGACCCAGCCCCCACACTTTTCCCAACTCTGCACAGATTTCATAGCTGATTTTATTAGGCACTTATATGAGGCTAATCCCCCAATAAATATTCAGAGTAAAGATTAACTTTTTCCTCGCGTGCTTCTTCTCTCCTGTTTTGGCTTGAGTCATCTTCCTTGACGCAATCTTTTCGTTACTCTCCCTAGACATCAGTAGTCATTTCCAGGTTTTCGTCTATGGGCTGGGGACAAGTCCCGGTTTCTCATCTCGTCCTTCTTCCTTTCATTTGGCTTTCAGCCTGTCTTTATTTCTATATTGTTTTCGTCATCCTTACGTCCAAGAAGAAGTCTCACTTCCGAACTCCCTTCTTCTCAATAGTCTTGGCACAGGTTTGAAAGCAATTTTGTTCGTGATTACTATCAAATTTCAGGCCTTTTGGGACCTGTCCATGTTCTTCTGTGCCTTTTTTCTGGTCTTCTGTCGCAAGTTTTGTCTTCTCTCCTTCCCAGTAGGAGAGAATATTCCACTGGCCAGAATCATCTACTTCACACAGACACTTCTTCCAGTCTGTATGTATGGCAACTGTCTCTTGTATGCTGCTAGTAGGTTGACAGCTTTCTACATGCCCATGAGAGTTGAACAGGTAAACTCTTGGTTAATTACTTTGTCTGGTCCTGGAACCTTTTCCACCAAACTTCAACTCACTTCTTTCAGCTCTGGCAACCGAAAAACGTCGCTCTCTGTATGCTGCTGATCTTCTGTTTCGCGGCCATGGTCGTCGGCAGTATGTTCCTCGAGAATACTTTGATTTGGCTGAACAAGGATCAGTCAACCGGCAGAATGGTCATGGGAGCCAATTCGCGTCTTATCGAGGTTTTTGATAGGAAACTTCTCGAAAACAACAGAAATTTCAAGAGAACATGTATCCAGGATCTTATCCTCAGTCTAAGCAGCTGTTTCATCTGCTCCGTCGTCTACATTCATTTGGCTGCGAAGAAATCCTCTGCCGCCATGGTGGTAAATTGATTTTTATCTGGAAACCCCCAATCTTTTCCAGTTGTTTCAAAAGTACCAGAGAGCATTCTTCCGCTGTGCTGTGACCGTCTTCATTCCGTATATTCCAAACACGTTAAAGTCTTCTCTGCTCTTTTATGCCAGCTACACGTCCAATCAGTATTTGGCTCATCTTTGTGTCGAATCGTGGTATGTAGTCGAGAGTCAGTGAATTTCGTCTTTAGGTTATACGTCATCTATCTGATGTGTCTTCTGCCGCCATGGGCTTTACTCTTTACGTGCCCGACTCTTCGACCATCTTTCCTCCTGTCTTCGCAGTTTTCCGACCGACTTGAGTTTACAATGTCCCATCGACCGAGCAAACTCATACAGTACAAACTTGTAGCCTTATGATCCTCTCGATTGTATTTACTGATCTCTGACATCTACGAGTAAAACGTTATTGATTCTTTGTGCGAAGATTCTCGAATGGGAAGCAATCCACTTTTCAACTTTTCGTTATTCATGTCCAGACATTTTGCTCTTCTAGCTCAATTTCACATTTTTCTCTGAACTTTATAAAATGCGGCCACTGGCCTTTCATCACGTGAAACTTCATGTAAGTTTAAACATGCGCTTAAAAAAAATCGAAATCCGCTTAAAAATGCTCTCGCGACTCTGTGTGTGTGTCTGAAGCTTTTATTGGCAATCAAAATGGAGCAATTTGTGAGCACAATTAAGGGGAAAGGAGTTAGTGTAACAAGTTTAGACGAGTCAATTTGCAAGTGGACTTTGATTATTTTTGACTGGGGAGTTTCCAGGCAGTAGAGAAGTGCGGGTTAGAAATAGGGGAAAGCGTTCAAGGGGGCGATATCACAACTGGAGAACAGATATAGAGGTGAACATGGGCACACAGAAATAGAGACAGGGAGATCACAGGGAAGGAGGATATGCACATGGAAGTTACACGAAGGGATACAGGGAGAGGAGGTAAAAATTAGACAGAAAGAAGGGGACGTGCCGATGGGTACATCGTAAATGGTAGAGAAGGAAAAAAAGCGTGCGCGAAGTGTTCTGTAGTATTCCCCACTAGGCTTTTTGTGATACTCGTGAGATGTTGTAATAGCGACGCGCGGACGAGCAATTGCTCGTCAGTCTACCCACCGGCAGCCCATCTGGCCGGTGAATAAAGATCTAAAGGCCGAGACTCTGTTGAAATGCTTAAAGGGTATCCTCTTAGAATATGAGAAGACGGCTTCTTCTCATGATAATCTCTTTGACAAGTTATTTGCCGACTTTCAATTGATATGGCTTATGTAACACGACTGTATTTGGAATGTTTTACGAGAATAAACCCTGTTTAAGTTTCTACGGTTTCAGTTCAAGTCACTCTCAGTGGGACTATCGCCTCTGTTCAATTCTAGACGGTCAGCCAATTCGGCTAATCGCTTAATCTTTTGTCAAAATCTTACTTTTCCTGAATAACTCGTTCATTCTCCAAGTTCAAAAGCAACTATCTAATCCGGACTATTTCGGACTCTGCGCAACGAATCTCATGGGCATGGACAAACAAACACAGAGTCCACCACAGACACTATTGCGCTCTAGTAGTAGAGAGATCAGTCTTGCCCATTGGTCCGCTCCAAGAACTGTACCAAACATCGTTGTGGGTTCAAGGAGGTGCCCAGAGAACCAGGGGACCTCTCGACATCGCAGGCTTTTGAAACGGTTAAAATGAGTGCTTTCCCCTGTCTATCGATTTTTGCTGCACTCTCCTGTCAGCCAACCCAAAGCTCATCCTTCCGGGTCAGATCATAATTCTTCAAAATGTTTGACCAGTTACCTGACAATCTTCGTCTCCGATGTATTCAAAAGGTAGGTTACAGTTATTATAGTATCTCGCTGTCTTTCAAGCACAGAAAGACGTACTCACGTTACTCAGTCAGTTATGATTATCCGCTAATCCACAAGCTAGATATTTAAAAGTCAAGATTTGAAACGCCCTTCCACGGCTAAAGCTAATTACTATTCCCTATATATTCCTTGGCCTGAACCACTCAAAAACCGTTTCTGTATGGGGAACTACCAAATGCAAAAGTCTTCGCACTTGTTTGTCTCCCAATAGTGACTTGTCTAAAATTTTTACTACTAACTCTTTCCCCTTACAATTAGTTGTGAGCACAAATCCCTGCTTTGATTGCCAATTAAAGCTTCCGGCGGACAGACAGACAGAGACCTGGGACCAATTTATAATGGATGTTTTTTCCAGTTCAGATCGTATGAAAAAGCTTTAGAAAGCACCGAGCATCTATGACGGCTGTCTCCGCTCAAATATACGAAACAAACGTCCAGCCCAAATTCTGAATCGCATCCAAATCGGTCTTTTATAAAACTTTCTTCATTCAACTGACTCTTTACCATTCCAGTTCAAAAAACTAATCCTGACAATTTATATCTTGGCACGACGATCTCGTGGCCATGGACAAACAAACAACCCCAAACTAAACAGTCTACCACAGACACCATTGCGCTTTAATACTTGAGAGATTTTCATTCCAATACGTCTCAGACATCCACCATCCCCTTCACTCGTCTCCGTTGCTCGTGCAGAAGTCTCCAAAACTTTGTTGAGGAAAATTTAACTAAGCTAAGGATTACAAGTGACGAGGAAATGCTGAAAGACGTCTGGATCAAAGTGGGATCAAAACAGGTTTACTGCGTTTCCTTCCCATGATCTTTTTATTCAAGAAAGAAGTAGTCGTTGGACGTGCTTACCGTATTTTAGAAGAAAACTACCGATTATTATCAGAAGAAGTCACTGCTCTGGGTTTCGGAGGCTATCGTTTTGATACAATAAGTATTTACTGCATGATCGAAAATCCTTGGAATTACACCGAAGATTTCTACGCGAGGATAGAGACAATTCTCTCTGAAATCAAACGTATTTTATGCAAACAACTGAGTTTCGGGCTAGAAAAACTCAGAAAGACGACATTGGCTCGTATCTGTGACGTTGTCATGTTCGAGATTTTTTCGGGCTATTACAGATCTGCTTTGTATGACCATGTACAAGTAAAGGTAGGAAACTCAGCCAGACTCTTCCAGTCAAGATCAGGCATGCAGAGGACTAACAGTTTGGTGCAAACAACCTCACAGTGGCCATTTGTCCGTTTATCTGAATCAAGGAACAAGTGCTGGGAAATAGTTTCGGCAATATTCGGAGGGGAAAGACTATTTCCAATGGAAAGATTCTACTCAGTTGTAGAGGCAAGTTTTCTTTTGCTTTAACCAAACATTTATATGGTTACGAAAAGGCGATGAGTCGGAGAAGTATAGGAACAGAAACGTCGAAAAAAGACATCCTTTCAGAGACTTCCCAGTTTCGGAATACAAAACGATTTTCTAATTGAACTCAACTCCAATTTTCCGTCTCTCGTCAAGCATTATCAGCATAGTTGGCTGTCTGGCTGGGAAAAAATTCACGGCCGACAACTCGAACATCAGACGATGTATGTTTTTTTTCGATCGTGCATTGGTAACAACAGCACACACCCACATTCTACTTAGAAGAGGACCGATCAAACATTTGTTGTTCTTTCAGTTCGTGGAGCAAAAGGTCAGTCAACAATGTTTAGAAACAACCGTTTTTCTAGACAGTCGTGTTCGTTACCACCATAGATCCTGGCAGTCCGGAAAATATACTCAGCGTCTTGTCGAAAACTCTAGTGGGAGGTAATCAGCGCGTAGCTGACCTCTCGACTCTATTCGAAAAATGGTGTGACTATCAAGGCGACAATCTCTTCGATGGAATTTTTGCAGAGTTTGAAACGCTTTGGCTCTCCTAACTTTACCAAACTCAATGTTGACATTTATTGTGTATTTTACCAAACGTGTAACATCTTTCTAAATTCTCTGAAGAAACTTTCCATTGTACACCGTAAAATATTTGAAACCCGGAGATTATTTTGTGCGGAAGCGGCGGAAGAGAGGATGGCGATCCGTGATGGACTGGACTTTTGACGTCTTGTTCGAATAGGAGACTCCGGAACCGCCAGACGTTGAAGCCATCGACGTTTCTCGACGAGTCGCCTGAAATTCCAATTTTTTAGCTGATTTGGTACAAAAGTTACGCGAATAGTTCCATCGGCGAGCTCTTCCTTGACATCTTCCTCCTCAGCATCGGCATCCGAAGCTGCCAGAACTTGTTGCAAGAGCTGAATCTGCTGTTCCTTCGTGCCCATTTTCAGATCCTCGTTCTCCATTCCCGGCAGTCGATTTACAACCTTGTAAGCATAACCCTGATTGACCAAGAATCTAAAAAACCTCTTTATTTGGGTGAATAAGAAGAACAACCTTTGTCGTTTGCGAGAATAGCCCATTTCGACGGTATCTTGGCTGACGAGAGAATAGAAGAAGGCATTGAAAGCGTCCGACGTGTGCTTTTTGGCTCGAAGAATACGACCAAGACGCTGAGCCTCCTGACGACGAGAACCGCCTTGAGAAGAGACCTGGATCAGCACATTGGCTTCCGGAAGATCGAAAGACGTGTCGGCAACCTGAATTCTCGATATTTGCAGAGAAAAATAAGAATCGAATTACCTTTGATACGAAGATGGTATTGACTCTCGGATTGTACTGGAAATTCTGTAGAATCTTCATCCTCTCACTCTGACTCGTCTCTCCGAAAAGAAACGGCTTGCCCATTTCCAGCGCGTACTTTTTCAAGGCGAAGACGTTATCCGAGAAGACGATAATCTTGTCGTTTCGTCGCTCGTGATATTTGATCAGGAACTGACAGATGCGGAACTTGTTCGGATTCATAACGGCCAGCAACAGACGACGCGCTTGAGGAGCTCTGAATTCACATTTTCATCCTTTTAAAACTAAATTTACTTGAGATAGTAAGAGTAGAATTCAGAGGTCATGGGACACCAGACCTCGGCACATTGTACCTTGGCAATGTGGCCGGCTTTCTGCAGCTCCATCCAGTTTGCCTCGTAGATTTTCGGACCGATCAGGAAGTTGAGATCCGTGATCTTGTCGTCTTCTCTGACGAGCGTAGCCGTGAGTCCCAGTTTACAATGTGACTGGACAATCGTCAGAACTCGACGGAACATCTTGGCCGGAATCGTGTGTACTTCTGAAGATTAAATTCGATAGAAAGATCGGAAGGAGTACCGTCTAAAAGAAGCAATCCCCACTCTTGACTCTCGAGATATTTCATGGCCTTATCTGCTTCCAGAGTGCGTTTTCCGGAAAAGGCTACCATCGAGTAGGTACTGATGAAGATGACCGGCTGAAATACAACTTTACTGAGAAACAACGAATCTTACCCGGTTAGCATCCTGTCCAGACGGGATCGGGTCTCTCGACTCTCTCGTGAACCTGACCAGCTGCTTGTCCTGAACCGTCGACCACAGTTTGAACTGAGCCCGCCACTGTTCCACCGAGACGTTCGAATTGGCCAAAACGAGACATCTTTTGTTTACTGTCGTCACAGCCGTGACTCCAACCAGTGTCTTTCCGGCACCACAAGGAAGCACAATTACTCCGGATCTGGATTTATCGTTATTTTCAAAAGATTGTGAAAAAGAACCTGGCACGACTGTTTCCGAACATCTTCCTCAAGCTCTTCTCCTGATAAGGTCTGAGCGTAGTCGAGGGCTTGAGGTCAATTCCGAGATTCGGATTGAAAGTGTCGTTGCGAAAATCGTATTCGGCCAGCAGGGGATACTCCAGCTCGATACATCTCTTCTGGACCGTCTCAATCGACTCCTGCTTAATCTCGAAGGTCAGCAGCTGCAGATTTCGAATCTCCGCGTCGTCCTCATCCTCGCCGTCCATTTTTCCGTAAAGCTGGTCGATATCGGCAGGAACTTCGTCTAAAATTACATTTTCAGTGTAATTTCAAAAAATAACCTGCTGCGGTCGGATTGTCGCCATTCGGCTGGTCCTTCTGTCCCGGGAACTTGATTTTTTCTGTTTGAGCAACCGCAGGAGCCTCTTCCATAGGCTTCTCGTCCAGAATACACTTTTGAATGACCGGATCCTTAAGCAGCTTTTGAATGACGTCCGAATGACGGGATTCGATGAAGTAGCGATTGTGCTTCAGTACCAGCTTCACTTTTCCGTAGCTGACAGTACAAATCTAAGCTTTTTTGTTTGAAAGATGAAAAACAAAAACTACCTTGATGAATTGAACGATTCCAGGTGGGAGAGACGACTTGCTGAGTCTCTCGAGGTACTCGATAATGTCATTGGTCTGAAGACCGACCGAGACGGCGGCATAAAGCGAATATGCCGTCAGCTGGTACTCGTGAATGTGTTCTGGACGACAGACCGGCTAAATTCAGTTCTCTTCAGACAAGATAGCATGAATACCTCAGAAATGGCGATGAGAAAGTCTCTGGCATGTTTGTAGACAGGACTGAACGATTCGAGGAAGATATGTCCATCCGGAGCTACCCACAACGGTCTTGAGCTGTAATCGGCCTATAGTTTGATGTTTTTACAGAAAATATTAAAAAAAAACCTTGAGCGGCATGTCCTGTCGGTAATCCTTGGCTCCGAACTCGTCCGTCCTCTGGGCCAACGGGTCATTGGTGCTCAGATTAGCTTGTGCTGCTTTCGGAACTGAATTTTGTGCTTCTAGGTCTTCTAAAAGATTAGACCTGGAGCATCGTTGTCCTTGCTGCCTTCTTTCGGAATACTGCTCGAAGAATAGCCTTCCTCCGCGTTATATTCCGAGTTGTACGTCTCCCAGCGACCCTTTCTCTTTCTTTCACGAGTCATCTGGAGAATGTCTCATGGAATGTTTTAGAAGCTTCTAGAATCCCAGTTTTTTGCCTCTTTTCGCCGCTTCCGACGCGAATTTCGAGGAGCAAACAAGTTTTTGGGTAAGACCGTACGATGCTATAGGAAGGATAAAAATTCCATGATACATGGTGTTTTTGGCCAAGTGAAAAAAGTTGGGGAGCGAATGTTTGAGAAAACTATCCGATGGCTTGGGCTGGTATTGTGCAGGGATATAGCCTCATATGTGATGCATCTAGTAGGCCATAGCACATGTCGATATGTTTTCCTCAAAAAAGTTATGGGTCGGACAGTGCCGCGAGGTCGGACCCCAAAAAGTGATAAAATTGACCTAGCTCCGCCAAAGAAAATGCAAATCGGCTGAAATTTTGTGGGGAAGTTGGGCCCTATACTGCCCCCTTCCAGCCAAATTTTGGTGGCATTTGGATCAAAAACAAAAATTTTAGGAGGTGGGGGGGGGGGGGGGCGTTTACTCCTTCCACACGTAATACATTTACTCAGGAAAGGAAAAGACGTGTTTTGCTAGAACAAGATTTTGATACAATTTGGTTGGTACCTACTTCTTCTCGAACAAAATCTAAATTTAACTCATTTTTCGAGTGTTTTTAATAAAAAGGTTCAGCAAACGATAAATGTTTCATATCTTCAAGCGATGATTACTAGCAGTTCTCCAAAAAGCTCATTTTACTTATATATAAACAAGTTATTTTCGTTTTCGTCTATCTATTGCTCTTACGCCTTTGTACAATCGTAGAAGACCGGATAGCCCCGGTTTTCCCTCAAATTTAACTTTTATGGGAACATACTCTTGTGGAACGAGAAGAGTCGTCCTCTGCGAGCAGGTCTCTTTCATAATATGGAGGAGAATTTCGAAGTTGATTTTCGCTGCGCAGAATTTTAGGCGGGGCTTTGCGCTAGGACCTTTTGCACCGGCAAGACAGGAGTAGCGGCAGGCTACAAAACCTTGAACATTCACATGAAACAAAGGAGAAAGGAAGAGATTTATTAAGTAGTATCACAAGGCGATAAAGCGTCGTAAGTGAGGGGAGGAGGTTGATTTTGTATACAAAAATTTGGACTATTATGACTGAATGGACCCCAAAATAAACTGGTTAACTGACGAATTTCTAATTCTAACAGGAGAAAACTGCGGCAGACTGAAAAAAAGACGGCAAAATATACAACAACCGGATAGGAACCCGTCTACTGGGAGTACCCGAAAAGTGGTAGATAGGAAGAAAACGGTCTAATAGGAAGAGCAAGAGGTGGAAGAGTTGCCTTCGCTCGAGAGCTGCAGGAACGTCTCTTCTAGCGAAGATTGGGTAAGACAGAAATCCTTGATTTCCAAAAAATCGGCTAACTTCTGACATTCGGCGAACATACTCGACCACAAGTCTCCAGCCGCTCTTGGGATCTAAAGGATTTTTGTTTCAGAAGAAAATAATACGAACCTCCCAGCGAAGAGTCAGCGTGTTGTCCGTACTGTGCGTTTTCAACGTGGAAGTCGAGAATCGAATAGCCACTTGTTCGATGACGTTTTGTTTCTGCTCGGGCGTCGGAACTACCATTGTCAGGGCAAATTTATTTCCGAATCTGAAGGCGAATTTGTCGGAAGATTTGATTCAACATATGGTAACCCGTATTTTCAGTTACAAAACAGTCGTTACAAACATGAAAATTGCCAGCAAAACGTACTTGGATTTGACGTGCTGCGGAGGCCCAATAGCAATCATTCGACCTCTGTTGAGCATGGCGATTCGGGTACAGAGAGCTTCGCATTCGTCCATACTGTGTGACGTCAGCAAAAGAGCCGACTGCGAGTTCTTTCTGACGGCCGTGAGCACATTCCAGACATCTCTTCTCGCCTTCGGATCTATTCCAGCCGTCGGCTCGTCCAAAATGACGATCTTGGTACAGGCAAGTAGAGCCAATCCAACACTGATCTTTCGTCTCTGTCCACCACTGAAATTGGGTTTTATTAGTTTGAATAGATACAGTACCTGTAATAGCGAACGAGTTTGTGTCCATGCTGCTTCATTCCGACCGCATCGAGCACCAGATCGGCCTTGCTTTCGGGGTTCTTGAATCCGTACATTCTCGCTATCATGACCAGCGTCTCTTTTCCAGTAAAATCCATCATCATGGCGTCGAATTGAGGACAGTAGCCGATCGCCTGCAATTGCTTTTTTAGATACAGTACCATTGTCAGAATAATTAGTCATTTTGAACTTTGTTTAACTATTTAACACTAAACTCAGTCGAAACAATCTATAAAACTTCTTACAATATGCTCAGTGACATCGTGATTAGCAATTCTGGCGAATCCTTTCGTCGGGAATGACTGTCCGGTCAGGATGTCGAAAGTTGTCGTCTTTCCGGCTCCGTTGACTCCGAGAAGACCAAAACACTCGCCCTCGTTGATTCCCATCGACAGATCATCCACCGCCTTCACTTTTCCAAACGATTTGCTCATTTCCTTGAATTTTTGTTACAAAAATTGGGGAAAAACGACAAACATTGACTTCCAACAGCAGACTGCCACTCTGACTTTGCTGTGAGACGATCGTCCGCTCCTTCATCACATCCTCGTCGACCGCCTGCTCTCCAACCGTGTTGTTTCTGCTCAAATTGTGGTGGATGTCCCAAATCTTCGAGAAGGCCCGTCGGACAACCTTGAACTGGAAGGCGATGAAGATGAGCGACGAAATCAGGGCAAAGAACAGCATGAACATGATATTCTTTCCTAAAATTTCGTTTTAAGCCATTTTTAGATACAAATAACCCAAATTGTCAAACTGCCACAGCGTATCTCGTGTTCCTGGAATCGGAATAGCCGCGAACAGTCCCAGAGTCATCAGACCGTTTCCCAGGGCGAATGAGGGAAGGAATATGAGGAGACAAGACTGCAATGTGGAGTTTTAGGCTTAAAATTGACAAAAAAAAACGAACTCTAACGATTTCGACGTAAGTTTTGCTAATACTGGGAATAGAGGAAAGAATAAAGACGGTGATGATGGCTGCTGTGGCGGCGATAATTTGCCAAATAATCAGGAGAATGTTGGCCTTTGACGGAGAGGAAAACAGAAAGGAGACGCTGTAAATGAATGGCATCACGGCCCAGAAATACAGGAACCAGAGCAAGAGCACACTAAAATTGCAGATTGAAGAAAAAAGTACAAAAAGCTTACAATCCGATAACATTGGACAGCCATCCGGAAACGAGGAAAAATACCAAGAAACAGGCGCAAACGATGGTATAGAAGATGAAATCGTAGATGAGAGATCCGCCCCAGAAGACCAAAGGTGAGACGCCGGTCAGAGACTGCTGGTGAGCGAATTTGGACTTTCTCTCGTCGACGTAGAACATAACAAAGGTGGAAGTGACCAGAGCCAGAGCTACCATCATGAGAGGTCCCACGACGTAGTCGATGAAGCCAGAAGGGAGAACTTTCGAAGAGGAGGCTGGCTGTGAAAAAGCATAAAGTCCCGTCATGATCGATCCTGAAAAATATGATTCAGCACTAGTTGTTTGACGGTCGAAGTACACTTGCTGTTGGTGATCGCAATTTTGTACGAGAACGAACGAAATATCGCGATCTAAAATATGAAAAAAAGCTCGTTCTTTTCAAAGAATAGGCCACATTGAACATCTTTCAACAACAAACCTTCTCCAAGAGCCAAGATCCTGGCATTGCTGATCAAATTTATGCTGTGGATGACGGAATGAACGGCTCGATTGTTAAAATAGCCTTCGACTTTGTTGGCATTGAACGAAACTCCCAGTCCTGTAGCTGGCATGGTTTTGGGCAAATTTATGATAGCGGTCGTGAAATTATCGGTAGTCTTCAACTCTTTCAGCTAAAACTTTCATGGTTTTTTTTGCTAAAATTATTATTACCTCAGAGTTCTTCCAAGTTTTGATGAGCAGCTTGTATTTTTCCGAAACTGGCGAGTTATCAAAGACTTGTATGACAACCCGCGATGGCCCTAAGTCGGCGCGAGTAAAGGTACGACTGTAATCACTTCCGCCGGAACTGATGGCGAAATCCGTCATCCATGTTATGAAGACCAAAATGAGCATCGGAACAAGGACCTAAAATGCCCATTTTTTCGAGAGAAGATAGGAAAAAACCTGTGTAACTAGCTGAGGCCAATTTCTGACGGTGTAGAGAATTCTCTTTGTGAAAATGGCATGAAATTGGGCCAGAACAAGTCCAAATCCCTTGTTTATCGGGTCCTTTTGGCTCTCGATTAGCCGCTTGTTCAGATCGCTCTCGCTGTCGATATAACGGAGGTCTTCTACCCGATTCGCCTCCTCTCCAACTTTTAGGAACACCTAGATTTTCATTGTATCAAGCTCAAAAAGGTCATAAAAACCTGTTCCAAAGTATTTAGAGACAGTCCGAAGGAGGCGATTTTCAGATCTTGTTGATGCTTTTCCAATGCTTGGAAGAAGCGTGGGAAGTTCTTTTGTTCTTGTCTTGACAGAATAATTTCCACTTGGCGACCGTGGACTTCTCCGGGCTTCGCTCCCTCGATGTGTTCGACAGAAAAGGAGGCAATTCTGCCGGCTGCTTCTGTGGCTTTGAGGTCATCTTGAACCACGACTGTCAGAATGTAGCCGGTTCCGAATCTATCACCTTTTTATATAAAAGAATCTATTTTGTTAAAAAATCGCTTAAAATATGGAAAGACCTAGAGGCGCTGAAAAACGAGCCGAGACGTAATTTATTTGGAAGGGGCTGATTTTCAGCGCTACAGCCACGGTGGGCGAGTGGTCGAAGGCGGCGGACTTATGATCCGCTGGTACGAAAGTACCCACGTGGGTTCGAACCCCACCCGTGGCAAATGTTTTTTGCTTTTTGTTCTGATGTTACACAGCACGCGGCGCCCACAGAGGCCGTGACATGGCGAGTGCGCGCCATGGCTGCAGACGAAGAGAAGTCGTCTTTCAGCCGATTTGGCTCAAATTTGGACAGGAGACACTTGACATGATTCCCCAGGACGCTTTTTTTTTGTTTGCCGAAATTCGACTTTCCGACCGAGATATGAGTCTTTCAATTTTAAAAAGGTAATATCTCGATCGGAAAATCGAATTTCGACAAAGAAAAAAAGCGTCCTGGGAAATCATGTCAAGTGTCCCCTGTCCAAATTTGAGCCAAATCTCCTGAAAGGCGGCTTCTCTTCGTCTGCAGTCCTCGCCACGTCGCCCATAACTTGGCGGCCTCGGTAGTCATTGAAGACAACGTTTACCTTCTTTTGCATGTTCTGTGACTATTTAGATCAGATAATCGACTTTCCAACCCATTTTGAAAAATTGAAAAATGTTAAAAGATGACCGAGATATGATGCATTGAAGTTAGGTCAAAATCAGAGTTGGCGAAACACATTTCTCAAGAATGGCTAAACGCTTTGGTCTGAAACTCTGGGCGGTAGTTGGCACCACCAATGGCCATCGGGCTTCAATGGAATTAGCTCGGTTCCTTCACACAGGAAGACTGGGATATAGGTAGAAGTGCGCGAAGAACCTTGGTTCAAAAAACTCGTAGATACCACCTAGGGGTCTGAATTTTTGACACGAAATAGCCTAAATGTAGAGGAAAGGGGGACATGTTGCCGATTTGCAATATCTCATACAGAAAAAAAATTATGGCCGAAAGGGTCAAAACTTATTGCTCGCTGTAGGAAGTCGTACTCGTAATCTAATTTTGAATTCATGAGATGAAATGAAAGAAAATTGTATTTAAATTTGAAATAAGAAGAAAGTACAGCATTAAAAACACAAAACTTATTTGGCAAAAAAGAAATACGTCAAAAACGGTGGATTGAACCCGGGTAGTCCGACTGTCGCCCGGCGCGCTAACCACTAGGCTACGCGGTCGGGGCGCAAAAATTTGACACACTACCCCCTGTCGGGGTCCGCGAGCTGTGGCGAAACGTCGAAATAATTTTTTTTCTGCCATTTCTTATCATGTTTTAAGCATGTTTTTAGTATAAATATAAAACCTACTGAGCCTTGAGAAACTCTGGAGTTCCGACAGCCGACACGCGTCCTTTGGTCATAATGGCAACTCGATCTCCGAGCAATTCAGCCTCGTCCATATAGTGCGTAGTCAGGAGAATAGTTCTGTTCCTCTTCTCCTCAACCAGCAGCTGTTCGACGTGACGACGGGCTCCCGGATCCATTCCTGGTCATTTTTTTCTGTTTAAAAATAACTAAAAACACTAACCAGCTGTCGGTTCATCCAGCAGGACAACTTTACTCTTTCCGATGAGAGCCAAACAGACACAGAGCTTTCTCTTCATTCCTCCGGACAAGTTCATCGACAACTAAATTTTTTCCAGTTATTTTTTCCATTGACCAAAAATACCTCGTAACTCTTCTCCAACAGTCCCAGCCGATCTTTTAGCTGCTGGCCTTCAGCCCGCCAATCGTTAGATCCATTTTTGAGTCCGTTAATCAACCAAAGATGTTCATCGACCGTCAGCTTGTCGAAAAGAGCGTTTCCCTGTGGACAGTAGCCGACATTGTGATGCGTCTGTCCTACTGTCACGTCTTCGTCGCACACTTTTACACTTCCTAAACATTTGAAAGTTATAAAATATAAAAGGCTAACCAGCAGTTGGCTTGATTATTCCGCAAAGAATGGAGAAGGTTGTGCTCTTTCCCGCTCCGTTGTGACCAAGAAGAGCCGTTACTTGTCCCGGATACGCATTGAGAAAGAATCCGTCGACGGCTCTTTCACCCGTTTCGGACCAAATTTTGACCAAATCCCGGACCTCGATGTCAGGTTTCGATTGACTCAGAGCGGCGTCTTCTTGCTCAACCAGCGGCTTATGCTCTTGATTGTCGGCTTCTTCCACCTAGAATGTTTCTTTCAGATCGAAATTTGAAGAAAAACGAACTCCTTCTCTGGCAAAAAGACCGCGGAAACTGAAGTCAGATCCTCCGAGGAATAGATCACAAAGAAGAGTCAGTACGGACATCCAGATAATGTCGACTGTCAGCATGACGAGAGCGTAGCCGATGGTGAAATTATGAGCTCCGCCTTCGAACATGTTGAGCCATCCCAGTGGGTTTTCTGGACTAGTTTAGAAGAAGAAAATAGAAGCAAAACCTTTGTAAATGTTGTCACTGATAGCGACGATGGCCTGATAGAAGGCTCCGTTGATGTTCAGCGAGGAGAGGAAACAGAGACAGACTTCCTCGGTTCGAGGAGCTTTAACGTACGGCAGCGCGATTAGAGCCATCCAGCCCATTAGGGTAACTTTAACCATTAAAATTCGAGGGAGTCTTTAAAAATGGATACTTTTGATGACGTTGTTAGGACTTTTAAAGATGGAAGCAATGAGAACACCGAACACGACAGCACCGAGTCCATAGAGGAAAAATGTCGCGAAAAAGAGACTCGTCGAGACGTTCTTGAATTTTTTCTTTTTGAAGAAAATTACGAGATAAAAACTTACAGGCATGACTGTGGAAAGTGGGATAGCACAGACGGTGAATATGATGATACACTTGATCCACGAGAAGAGCACATGTGACCAGTAGAACATCGGACTCGAGAGGCCCATAACAGAGAGAAAAGACTTGACGGTAGCCTTCTCGTGAGCCACCTCTCGTCCCGAATGAAGAACCGTCAAGAAGGCGCACATCCCCCAGAGGATTGGGAGGAATTTCATGAAGGTGGCAACGCTGTTGACACTGTACGGATACTCGGGAAAACGATGCAGCTGAGCAAGGGACAGTTCCATTCCTCCACTTTGCTAAAATGTAATTTGGAAGGTTTTGGAAGTAAAACATCTGTGAAAAAATGTCAGAACAACTTATCTAGATGGCTTCCTGTCTATGTTGCTCAGTGACAATTCAGGAACAAAACGGAGATTTTATTAGAAAACACCAGACTTTTGCGTGGGTAATTTCAAACCAACCAATTTATAGTTTTTAGCCAAATTAGGCAAATTAATTGCTACGATAAAATGGAAGAGCTTACTTTGACAAAAGCGGAGTCGAGAGCATATTGGAAGGAGATGAAGGCGCTGGACCAGTAGGGTGGAGAAGGTGGCATGCTGAAAGTACAATTTTATCTAGATCTCATTGAATTCTCAATATATTAAAACCCAAAGTTCCAGAAATAGCCACAGATCACCTTTTCCTACATCCAGTTCTTTTTGTGCAATAAGTCTTTTGATATCTTTCATACCGTCCTAGTTCTTCCCGGTAAGTCTTCCTCATCAATTATTTCACTTTCGACTTTTCTTTTCTCTATTAAATAATTTTTCATTTCCGGGTCAAGAAAAGTCGTTTGTTCAAAATAGCGAGGATTACATTCGTCACTGATCATTTTCCGGCTAGTTTTAAGACAAATTTACCGATTGTAATCCGTGGTAGGCCCGTAGGCATCGATCCAGGTGGTTCCAACTTTGAAAACGTCTCCATCTTCGGATGGCAAGTTTGGCAGAAGGATATTGTAGGCCAATTGTCGGTTTTTGATGTTCAACTCGGTGAATTCGATACCAGCTGCGTATCTAACGTTTTTTTTAGAAAAAAAATTGTCTGAACAAGGCTCACTTTCCGATCACATACTCGCTGTCAGTAATGTTGACAATATCGTCTTTCAGGGCTGAAATCATCGCTGATCGATTGGCAAATTTGACGAAATCGAGTTCCATTTCGTGATTTGCATATCTGGCAGCGAAGGCTTTGATAAGTTGTGTCAAATCGGATCCGCCAATATCGGTGCTGAAAAAAATCTATTTGAAGCCTGATAAACATCAAACTTGTAGGCAATGTTAACAGTACTTCCGGGCTTATTCCATCGCATTTTAGGCGATTTTGTAAAATGGACGGATCGCACGAGATCTTCGCCAGTCCCTGTCACTGTAAATGCATCAAAACCTCTAGCGTTTATTTTTTGAATTGTAGCATACTGAACACTCAAAGAGTTGTAGATAAAGGGAAGGAAAACCTTGACGACGACGAGAATGATGGGCAGAGTGAAAAGACAGGGCAGGAGAAGTTCGAAGAAGACCCATAACTTGCTTCGTCTGGCCAAAAGCAAGTTCTTTCTGAAGAGCAGCCAGAACTGATTCCAGCCGGCCACCATTCCGCCGCGATATCTTCTACCTGAAAATGTTGACGTTTTCAGGGAAATGATACAATAAATAAGCGCTATTTCCGGCGGAAATTATTTGGAAAATGAGACGGTTTTCCGGTTATGAACATGACGCATTAATCTCGTCCTCTTTTGTTGTGATCCACGGATTAATAATTCCGATTGCTGACCGACTATTGACTCACTTGTAACAGAAGTATTTCCAGTCTCCAAGAGAGGAGTTTGACTGCCGGTACTCATACTCGTTCGACAGCTGAGTTTAGCCCGCAAGGGCTGAATAAAAGAAAAATGAAACAGGAGAGTTCGGTACGAGGAGTGGCGTAAGATTGATAAGATAACACTTGGGAGAGTGGGAGGATGAAGTTAGCGCTTTGTCTTCAAAATAAGTTTCGAAGAAGTCTTGTGGTAAGAAATGACAAATGTGAATTATTGGAGCTGGACTTACGAAAAATCTGGTGATTTCCGTGGGAAAGTAAACTAAAATTAAAAAGAGCCTTTAAAAGAAAGAAGTCGTTTTGCCGAATGATAGGTAAAAAGGGAAAGAGAAAGCTGAATTTGACTTTGATTTTATGATGCTCGGCTGTAAACAGCTGACTGAACGCAATGCGAAACTCGATGAGTCACAGAGGGAGTTGCTGATAAGCGAAAATAGATTCATGAGAAATTTCCCGTCTCTTCAGGAAATGTTTTTCAACAATAAATCTGAACTAACCGATGAGAGCTCGTCTTTCTTCGAAGTTGTTATTTTCCGCGGACAACTTCTTTTCCATCACCGGGCATTGGGATTCGAGTAGTTGTAGTTCCGTGGCTGTAAAATAAATTGACAGTCGACTGGCGCTAGAATACTTATACGAGGGGCGAGGTGCTTGCCACCAATAAAATATGCTCGCAGAGCAGTTACATCGAATTTTCTATTCGATCGGAGGTGTGAATAACCATAAACAAAGGACGAGATTGTGAGAAAAGAAAAAGAAAAAAAAAACAAAAGACCGCCAAAATGAGTAAAAGTAAGTTTTTCCTTGTCAGTTACGCTTTCCATATATTTGTCTCTTATATATGTTGCAGTTGAAATTGACCAGCCGTTGATATTGACCGGAAATTTCACTTTTTCTATTTTTATCGATCATTTTCAATCTTTTTTTTTTATTTTATTTTCTTTTATTATTGTAGAATATCCTATTTGGAACGTTTTGATACCAAACGACCGAAAAAAATCGGAAAAATAGACTTGAAAACAATTTCACAAGCCATGTTTGGTTGTTTTGGGCTTAGCTAAGCTTTTAGCCCATATAAACGGCTGGTTTTGGTCTTACAAGATGAGGAATGAATCAATCTATCTATTTTGATATATAAAAAAAATGAAAAAAATAAATAAAAAAACCCAAAATAATGAATTTCCGGTCAATATCAACGGCCGGTCAATTTCAACTGCAACATATATGTAACCTTCAATAGTCTACTCTAGGAAATCAACTCATTGGTTTCAAATGGAAAAGGAAGAAGACACTCAGAGCAGTCGTCGGAAAACAAGATGGAATCATCGTTAGTTGTTTGCTTACTTCCACCGTAGAAAGTTGTTTTGCTATGTCTAAATTGTCGCTTGCTCACTACAAAAATTGTCGCTTGCTCACTACAAATACGTAATTTTGGCCCTACTAGAAAACATGTGCGTGTTGCAAAGTGAATCAATAGTTGGTAGTACAAAATGAGAAACCGGCTGACCGCTTTGAAGTCATTTGTAGCCACCACCACTGACCAATTCTTTCGTCACAAGACCCAGTCGCCAAGGGGTCAATCTCTTCTCCACCAGATGCTCGCATCTTTCTAATGAGACAACAGTTTGTGACAATATAACTCTTTCGCTGACTAGTCTACCTTCATACTCAACAAATTTATTATTTTCAACCGAAATGGACATGGGCGAGTATTTGGAAGAGCTAGAAGACGAATTTGGATCTGAGGTTTCTACTGCAGCAGTCAAAGATGAGCCCATCAATCACAAGGTAAGATTGACTTATTTTTCAGCATTCTTCTTTTCAATTTATTCTATTTTTTCATTCCTTTTTCTTCTTATTCTAGCCAGATAGTACTTCCGCAGCTGCGGCAAAGATGTCATGGCTCAATGCCAACGGAATCGTCCCACCAGTCTTGCCGAAGAAATCTCGTTGGGTTCGTCTTTTTTTTAGATTTCCAGACTTCTTCTTCGTCGTTTTCTATTCATTTTTTTCTAGGGTACAGATGACTCAAACGTGAAGACGGAAAATATCATTACAACTGTCACAGGTAACATACTTTTTTAGTTCTTTTTTTGAGTATTTTTTTTAGACTTTCCTTGCCTATTTCATATTCAAAACCTCTTCTACTAAATTTATTGAATCTTTTACAGAAAAGTACTACGGAAAAGTCGCTATTCCCTCTGTGAGAGCAAAAAAGCATCAACAACCACCATCAGCTCAGCCATTGATTCCTCCGCCAAGTTTCTTCCCTCCTCCAGTAGGCTTCTATCTCTTTTCACCCTATCTTCTTGTCAGATGATGTTTATGCCATCTATGCCGGGAATTCCTCCAATGCCGATTCCTATTCCGCCCATGATGGCTCCTCCTACCTCGTCTTCTCAACGGTCTTCCTCTCCTCGCCGTCTTGCTCATTCCCGCTCTCGATCCAGATCACCCGTTCGTAGAAGTACCCGTTCTCCTCATAGACGATCACCAGATTTGGGCGACGGAATTTCTACGGCAGACATGACATCGGAAGAGAGGAGAAAGTTTGAAGAAAACAAGATTTTCGGTAGCATTTTTCTTCTTTTCAACATAACTCTCGCTTCCAGTTAAACTTTTGCTGACGAAACTGCTAGCAATCAAGAGCAATCGTCGTCTCGAGTCACTTCACGTCAGTCTAATGACGATGGTAAAGAGAGCCGTGGATGAAGAAGAAACGGAACAGGCTTCCGAAAAGGCCTATCGTCGATCTCGATAACTGTACACTTGTAATAAACGAGGGTTAGTATTTCATCGGTAAAAGGGAGGTATGGGGATGGGGAGATCACATAATATAACTGTAGAGGGAAGAGCAAAATGTTACAAAATGGAAAAATTTATCCTATAAGTTGGCCTAGAAGGCGGCTTGTCCGACGAGCTGGCTGAAAGTGTAGCCTTGACGCTCGATCCATTTGTCTCCGTCGGCACAGATCACGTCCTTCATGCGATCCTTGATCAGAACAAAGGCCTTCTTGAACTCGATACCGTCGCCGCGAGATCTTCTGAAGTCGAGCATTACTCTTCTCTTGCCGTCTTCCGTCATTTCCATGATGTTTACGAAGAAATGCATATCGCGTTTGGTTCCTGCCAACTGAAACTTCTTTTAACTTGAAATTTAACAAAAATAACGTACTAAACCGACGGAAGAAGTCTCCTTGATGACGATACCACATTCATCTCCGGCATTCTTGATGCGAGCGACAATCTGGGCCAGAGGGAGAGTAACGCAAAATCTTGTCATCCTCTTAACAAGCCATTCCAATGGATTCTAAATTTCAGACTTTAGACAATCTGAGAAAAAGACGAACCATTTGGGTATTGCAGTCGGTGACCTGGCTGTCAGTTAGAAGATCAATTTGTCCCGGCTGAGAGAAGGCCTTGGAACTGGAGACACGAGCACTCTTAGCCGGACGGGCACGATGAATCGGTTGAGAAGCAGCGTCACTGAAACAGCTGATTATTACAAAAAAGAAAACAACGTACAAATCGGCTTGGTCGACGAGTATTTGATGTTTTCCGCGGGCACCGTGAACATATCCATGGTCTGTGTTGTACCATTGATGTTTCTCAATTCTCTCAATTGTGGCTCTTTGCTGCGGCGACATCGCCAGAATTATCTTTAGGAGAGCTAAAGGGGGCATTTGGTTGACAACAAAAAAGACGCACAGATGGCCTTGGTGTCGAGCTTCTTCCAAATGTAATGATGAAGATCGCTGCCGTCTATCCACTTTTTGAAATGCTCATCGTCTGGAGCCGGAGAGCCCCAAGGCAGTTCGCCGACGAGAAGAGTAACCAGGACCATTCCACAAGACCAGATATCTGACGGCTCGGCTCTGAAGTTTGTAGCAGAAATTGGCTAGAAAACGTACTTGTAAGGTGTTTTGCTTAGCACTTCGGGAGCCATGTAAGGAAGAGTTCCACAATACGAAGTCATGTCTCTCTCAACGCCGTTATATCTGAACATTGTCGCCATGCCGAAATCCGAGATTTTCAGCATGTTAGTGGCGGAAAGAAGCAGATTTTCAGGCTTGATATCTCGATGAGCGATTCCCTTCCCGTGCATGAACTTTACGCCAGAAATGAGCTGCGTAAAGTAGGACTTGGCGTCGGACAGCGGAACTCCAACTTCGGGCTCTGAATATTGAACAATTGCCATTTAAAAGGCTTCAACTAACCAATTTTATCGAAAAGTTCTCCTCCGTCGGCAAATTCGAGAAAGATCTGAAACTCACTTCTCTCGATGTCCACTTGATAGCCGAAACAATGAAGAAGATTGGGATGGCCGCCGCTTTGTGAACAATTTCTGTGCATTTGAGCCTGAAAAAGCACGAGTAATTATTGAATTTTTCATAGCAGTACCTCTTTTTTGAATATGGGTAAATTTCCGGCCTGTTCTTCCAGATCCATGCATTTTACAGCAAGTGGCCTACGTCTTTGCGGCAGGGTACATAGCTTTACAAGTCCGAAAGCGCCTGAATTGATGAAATTGTTTGGAAAAAACACGATGTATAAAACGCCCACCTTCTCCTAAAGTTCGGCCATATACAACGTTGACCTGGCGCTCCGTATTTTCATCGGCCTTTCTTTTTGAGATATCTGGGACAATTCCGGCGTCCATTTCTGAAAAGAAATATTTGAACTGTTCACCGATAAAAAGAAAAGGAGAAGAGAACTAATCGATCGGTAAATCTTATCGATCAGGACGGACAGGTCAAAGACCGTACAAACAACCTCACTGCTGCAGAGAACATACCGTACAAAGGTCACTGAATCTGTTTTTATCAAGATTGTAGAAAGTCAGCAGAAAGAAAGTGGATTTCAAGAGAGAAAGGGAGGTACTGAAACCAAAAACATGTTTGAAATATGCCGGCGGCGCGCCCTTTCTTATATGAAATTATTGCAGCTAAAGGTTGGTTGGAATTGGCTCGGCTCTCGGAAACGTAAGGTTGAGAACAGGACGGGTCTGATATAATAAAGTTGCAGGCCCCGAGTATCTGCTCAGTTTTAAAGGACTGTGTGAATTACGGGTCTCGCAGTGATGTCGGCATGTCAAGCCAACTTGAATCCTAAAAAACCAACTTTTTGGGTTAGGAACTTGTCTTAAAAAAGTAACAGTATAATTCGTGTCAGACCCATCTGCCCAAATCAGGGATGGGCGATCGCTCGGGCTCGCACGCGAACAGAAAATCTCAATATGCTCGCGATCGCGCTGCGCTGCTCGCAGCATCTGGAGGCGTAATCACATAGGTCCTCAATACCTTTAAATTTTGTGGGATTTGCTTGTTTCCTTTCAGTTTGTTCTTCTGTTAAATACCTTTACTTTTCTTGATTCGTTTTCGTTTCCAACGAGGTTTTTCTTAGTTGCTGGATTTTAGGATCCTCACGCTGCAAAAATGATTTTGCCTGATCCAATTTTTGCATTTTTCAGCGTGTTCCACTCATTTTCTTGATTTTTAGTTATGTTCAATCGACTCAGCGTGAAAAACTACACCAGAAACGTATAAGGAAGAATTTTTTTCTAAGAAAAGTCCCTAGCCCAACTTTTTGGCTCGATCTCTTTTGGTGTTATTTCCGTGATAAAAATTACTATTCAGATTATTTTTATTCAATGGATTCGACGTTCGCCGAATTGAAGAGAGGTCTGGAACTGGCTGAGCAACAGAGCCAGGAAGTCGAGGCCAAATTGAGGGGCGAAGTCGTCAGTCTCCTGCTCCAGCTCAACCAAGAAAAGAAGAACAACCAGCGCCTCGAAGAAGAACTCGATGCCATGAAAAAGGCTAAGACGCAGAAAATGGAACTCGAAAATGCACAAATCGCCAAGATCAAGCAAGAAATTGACACTCAGCACAGCCCGGATATGAACACCTGCAACCGCTTCCATGATCGGTAAGATGTTTTGCTCTTGTTGCCATATTCTAGAATTTCAGCAACAAGATTATCGAGGACAACTCGAAAAGACACGAACCCCTGACAGAGAATGCCTCCCGTGACTATGCATCGATGCGATTTGACTTCACTCAACGTTTCAAGCTTTAACTTTGTAGGTACTGTATAATGAACTTTTTGGTCATGTACTTGTTTTCAATCTCGAAACCTTCCTGTCTATGTAGTTGGTTAAGTTTGATAAAAAGAAGATGAGGAAGAAGTACTTTCATAAACCCAACAAACATAGAAATAACGATGCGAATATCTGATACAAAAAGAAGCTAATAGCGCTTGGAGCAGTTGGTTTTCATGATGTGTCTATCGACAATTTCCCAGAATTTGATGAGACGAGAGCGGTCGAGATGGCGTCTGTCGCGAGAGATGGCAATTGGCGTCACGTTCATTTTGGCCACATTTTTGTCTAGCTGGAAATTGATTTTCAGTTTCAAAAAAGAAGGCAACTCACAGATAAGTCTTCGTAATAGAGATGGAAAGCAGGTATACGGGAGAAAATTTCGATCGGATTGCCATTCCATTTCCAGCCTTTGAATTGCCACAACGGTCCCTGTGAAATGGAGAAATATTCTGCAAAAAAATAAGACTGACCATGGCAAAAATGGCTACAACCCTGTCCCATTCGTCGCTTTTTAGTCTTAGAGGATTTTCTATCACGCGATATGAAACATTCTTGCCGTTAAACTGTCGACGGATCAGTATCTGCGGCTCGTTCCTGGCTCCTTCGGCTTTTCTTTGCATCGGATCGACAAATTTTAAGTTCTGAAACTTTTAGGGACAAAAACGCAAATGAAACCTGAAGAATTTCCATTGCGTTGTACATATTGATGAGCGTTCCGGACATATTTCCAGCAGCCGGAATGATGATAATTGGAGGACCATTGAACCTTTTGAGCGTATGAAGGTCCTTTTTTTGAGCTGATTCCGGCACTGTCCGCTTCGTCACTGGCTGTCTCGGGAAGACTGGAGTAAGCTGCGTCGGCTTGATATCTCCTTCTTCGTCTTTCACTTCAGCACTCATAACAGCTCCGAGATTATTAAAGTCCTGACCGACGAAGGATTGGTAAGCAGAAACCTCTTCCTGAAAAATTAACACGTTACAGATTATGCATGTATTTCCCAGCAAAAGTTGAATGAAACAAACGTGGTACTTTTAAGATCAAGCAGCCGTCTAGTACGGCTTTCGCCGCCCTTGTTCACGCACGTAACAACTTCTGTCCAAGTTCTGATTACCAAATCCTATCAAAACCTCTTTACCATTCCAGGTTCAAAACTACCTATCTGATCTTCACAATTTCTGGCTTGTCGCGACCATTTAAGGCCCGGACAAACAGACAAACAGAGTCCACCACAGACAGCATTGCGCTTTAGATAGGGCACCAGGTTTGCATGTCTGGACACTTCGAAACGCGTTAAAGGGACAGTGTAGCTACGAAATTTGGCGGGGGCGAATCCGACGCACTTCGCGCGGCAATTCAAAATATTTCACTGAAGGAATCATCAAAAATGCGATTTTTGCCCATTTTTTGTGATTTTCTTCGGAGATTTTTCTTCAAAACTTAGATTACATCGATTATCAAACGACAGAACACGAAAAAAGCATAGAAACATCAAATGAAAACATAAAAACTCGTGTTTTGCACAAAAATGCAAAAATTGCGTAGTTTCAGGTCATTTTCATTCATTATCTTTCAGTTTTGCTCTAATCCAGCTATTTTTGGCGTGCTCTTTACGATGAACACTACGAAGAAGGGCGGATAATTATTTTTGGACCGGATATCGAATATTCGAAAAAATAATTTGTGATCGGATACCGGATATCCGAAAATTAGATACAATAGGCCGGATTATCCGGTTTCGAGTTATCCGAAACTGGATAATCCATTCATAACTATGAGCAAAATAGTAAAGAAGAAAAACATCGACTGAATATACGATAAATGCATCAAAACTAGTAGAACAAAGGCGAAAATCGCTAGTTTCTCAATGTAGAAATACTAAAAAATTTAATTGAAATTATCCGAAAAATCCGGTCAAAAATATCCGATTTCGGATATCGGATAGTTTTCCTACCGGATAATATTTCGGATAATTATCCGGTCGGAAATTTTTACCGGATATTTTTTCGTATAATTATCCGGTCGAAAATTTCGACTGGTAAATTTTCGGATATCCAGATAAAAAAGTACCGGATTTATCCGGTTTCGGATATCCGGTATCCGGATCCGCCCATCCCTGTCCACAACAGCTACCATGTCGCTTTAAAGCAAGCCTCTCCATACTGCCTCTTATCTCAGTGTATTAGCCTCTTATGGTTTGTTCAAAAAGTCGACGACATACAGTAACCCATTTGATTCTGTTCGAGACCATCAATTTTGGCGCGCTTTCAAAAAGTTATTAAAATTCCTTCAGCAGTTCTCCCCGAAACGTTGTTTTTCTGTTTTTTTAATCATTTTATTTTATACCAGCAGCCTACGGCAGCTTGCGCAGCCATACATGTAGTAAAGTAAAGTAAAACGAAGACATATTTCTAGAATTGAAAACCTCCAGTTTGAAAGCGTGCCAATATTGTTGGTCTCGAACAGAATCAAATGGGTTACTGTATGTCGTCGACTTTATGAACAAACCATATCTAAATTCATGAATGCAGCTAAAGCGCACCACCTCGCTCGCATAGCCTAGTGGATAAGAGCGTCGACTGTGAAACACATGGTCAGGGTTCGATTCCCCCGTGTGTCAAAAGTGTTTAATAGGTCTGTCATTCTCTTTTGTTTATTATTCCACTTCAAAAAACTGATTTTTTTTCCAAAACTTGTTTCACTTGTCTCATTTTCATTACATCTAACCTCGCAACTTGACTGACGGTTTTCATACCGAAGACGGGATTTTAAGCCCAAGCAATGTTCTGCAAAGTTGTAGAACAGACGAAAAACTAAAAGTTTGCGGAACATCGCAAAACTCAAAAACGAATTTCTTCGTGAGAAACTATGTCAGCGCGCCGAGCCATCTAACTGTCCTCTTCAACGGGTGGTTCCGCCGCTCTTTGAGTTCTCTGTTTCACATAAAACTCCTTGAACTAATATGCAAAAAAATCGACAGCACAAGGAATTGAATCTGTGACTTCAAAATTAGTAGAAACATATCTTATCCACTGCGCCAGCGTCCTTAGTAGACCGCCGCCGCGCTGAAATTTTGCGCCCGAAAATTCAAACAGGGGGTAGAGATCAGAGATGTGCGGGAATCCCGCGGGAATGATTTTTGAGTTTTTCGTCGGCAAAAATCAAGGGAGGACCAAGTTTTTCGCCAAAATATGGCGTATTTTTTTGTCATCGGCTTAGAACTGCCCTTTTGACTATTAGTTTGTTGAAAATCAGCACGAAAATTAGTTGCATAACGAAAACCCGACGAAAATAAGCGAAATTAGCGTTTTTGAAAAATTCTCGTCATTCCCGCGGGAACAACTGCTTTTTACGGGAATATTCCCGCGGGAACGCGGGAATAAACGTGGGCATGGGATTCCCTCCCGCGGGACGCGGGAAATTATTTTGAGATTAAACATTCCCGCACATCTCTGGCAGAGATACCCTCGCTTTAAGAGCAGGATGAGCCGACAACAGTGACGAAGCAACAAATAGGAAGTCGGTATGAATAGAGAAAGCTCACACTGCGATGAGAAAAATAGGTACGATTCACAAAAGTGATCTGGCAGTGAGCTCTTTGGCAAAGAGGAGGATGAATCAATCGCTACTGATTGAAAAACAAATGGAAATGAAGTAACTAAAAACACCCTCACCTTGGCGAATACTTCTTGATCGTAGCGATCGTAACGAGGCATTGCGGGCATGGACGTCTCATGCTGAACCGCATGATTGGTCTCTTTGGTGCCAAACATGATGCTACGGTCGGTTATCTAAAAAAAGATTCTGAACCAAAAACCAGAAAAGACCAACCTGTATCTCATTGAGTAATCCGAAGATGTTAGTGAAGATCATTGTACTGCTTTCCAAGATGCTTCCTCGATCCTCGTATGTTATTTCTTGGAATTCTTCCTTTCTCGGTGTGTAGATAACGCTGAAGTTGTCGAAGATGTCCTTCTCCACGTTGGCTATCTTCTTGGCCTTCTTCTGATTTTCCTGCTTCTTTTTCTTGAGTTGAAGAATCTTGTCTGAAGTGAGGATATCGCTTAGGCCGCGAATCTCCTCCCTGCGCTCTTCAGTGATGTTCAAATGAGTAGGCTGTGATTCGGGAGCTCTTTCGTTGTCCTCCATGGGCTCCTCTTTGATTTTCAGCTGGACTGGAGCTTCGTACTCTCTGAAGTTTCACTATCGAGCCGTTAGCACAAATAAAGCCAACGTGTATTCGTCGACAGGCTCCATTTTGATCTTTTTCGCTGCTGGCTCTCCATTTTCGCCATAGCGAGAGATTGGAACGGGGACAACGGGAATCCAGGCAGTATCGTAGATGCTAGGCAATTCTGTCGAGGTTCCCGAAAGATATTTTATAATCTCGCGCCTAAAAAATCAAACTTTCCGGTAAAACATCTAACTGACTTGTCAACTTTAGTGACAGGCTTTATTCCGACAGTACCGGCATTTTTGACATAGCTTGTATGTGCTTCGTCCTTATTCTCCCACAGATAAATTAGACTCTCGACAGTGTAGTACTCGTTCTCCTTGCCGTAAATCTAAATTAGCAATTAGCAATGAAATAAAAAGGCTTGCTTTTAGCGGCGTAAGGGCATCGTTCGGAACGCCGTATTTTCCTAGCGCAATGTAGTTTCCATCGTTCTGAACACTAGAGGTTGAATAACACGAATGAAACGGATGAACACAAAAATGTAGAAGTTACTTACAAAGGTCTGCTTTGTTGCCTTAATTTTTCCGGAACAGTAGTCTTGGAGCAGCTGAAAGATTTCCGAGCGTTTCATTGCTGAAATTTACATAATTTTATGAAGCGGGCGATGATATACATAACGAAAGCTGACTGAAAGGAGACAAAACGAAGATTTTTCTGGAAAATGCAAAAAGTCGAAAACTTGAGCAAAAACAATTTCGCGCGCTTATCTGAAACTGTTTGAGCGGTATTTTCGAACTGTCAAATCTAGAAATTTCCCTAATTTTTTTCTTCTCTTCAACGGTTTTTTTACAGTTGTTGGTCATTGAAAAGTAGTAGACGAAGCAGACGATATGTAGACTGCTATTAAAATTCCCTGCAAAACCAAGGCGAAAGCTTGTCAAATTCACGGCTCAAACGGATCGTGTTTTTAAACTTGGAATCACTTGAAGCTTCCCTCTGGCTACATCCCCTGCCTGTAATTTGACAGGAAAAGCCTGAGAATGTCTTCTTGAGCACTTTTTAATTAGTTCTTAATTTCCAGGATATGAACTCTTCCGCTATAGCTGACACGTCAACAAGCCTTTGGTCCACATCGACAAGAGTCGTCAGGCCAGCCGATCGGGTTCGCGTAAAACGCGACTTCTACTTATGGTTTTTCGGCCAAATTCATGCAAAGGTATCCTTGCAATGATTTAGCCAACCTAAATTTTTAGCGCTTCCTTGTTTTCACAATGTTCGCTCTGTCATGCTTTGCAATTTACATGCTGACCTTGACGTCGACTTCCGAATTTGAGTTCACCAATATTCCAGGCTTCGATAGAATACAATACACTAGAAATAAACCAGTATTAATCTGCTTCTTTGCTACTAACCCATTTTCTTTCAGTTTAAAGATCCACATAAATCTGATGTCGAAAGCTTTGACGCCATTACAAGCGGCAACAAGCAGCCAGAAACTACCAGTGTATCAGATGTTCGAAAGGTAATCTATAAGAATGTTCTCAATACCTGGTGCTATTTGACTCTCGTCAGGTGACTTTGTTCAGTTTATTTCGCACAAGTTTGTTTTAGCATTGCGGCAGCTGCCGTCGGTATTCGGCTGTCTGAAAATCGCCGAAGTGCTTGGTCCATCTTCAAACGAGTCAATCCTGCCCTCTTCCTCATTCCATTTCTTCTTATTGCGGTTTGTTCTGTTCTTTCTCTGCAGCCTGTTTTCTGTTTGTAATCAATTCCACATTCGACGATTTTCAGCTCTCGTTCTGCTTCCCAGTTATTATCTGGTCGATCCGTACGGCAAATGTCTCAAATCTTTGTGAAGGACGTTCGAGCGCAGGCCAGCAACTCCAAAATCCCTGTAATAACGTGTCCTTCTGGCTCGGTTAGTCAGTTTCTATTTAGCCAATGAGTGTTGCAGATTATATTCGTTTCAATGTCGTTCCTATCCTTCTCGTCTGGATTGGCTTCCTCTACCTTCACTTTGGCTGCTTCCTCGCCTTTATATACGTCTGGCGTCGTGCTGCCGCCTCTCTCAAAGCTCGCGATCTGGCCGCTGCTTCCTTCCGTTCTTTCCGTGGTATACCAGCTACGGTGGAATATCTATTCTCTTGCAGACAAGAATCACATGCTGAGACGATCGCAAAACAACAATGTCAGCAGGAGCTGTAGGAGCCGCTTCACATCTGGACGAACTGGCAGCTTCATAAATATGTCGAGCCGAACAGGAAGCCGTCCCGCTCTTACTTCCATCTTCAGAGATCTAAACACTTCAACTGCTTCAGCTCCAGCCGCCTTCACCAACGCTGATTGGTCAGTTTCAACTTTTTCTCAAGGTTATCTAAATCTTCAGCATTGACATCGAAGCTGGCTGTGATATTGGCTCCATGTCTCGTCGTCCACTGGCCACGGTCGTCGAAGAAAGTGATAGTGCTCATGAGGGCTCCCAGTCCAGTCTTCTGCAGGAAAATCGTGATATTAAAGTCAAAGTCTAGATGCATCCTCCCATCTCTTTATATATTTATCTTCATATGTTGTGCCTCTCTTTACTTTTCTTCTTTTCCGTTTAATTAGTTGTTATTTTTTTTGTTGACTCTTTACTGTATGCGTTTAACATTCGCTTGCTGTTTGCGTTTAAACGTGAAGATAATGTCTTATTTTCTTGCTAAAAGGAGTATTCTCTGTCCAAAATACCACTCATACAAGGATTCATTGGACCCTCGAATATCAGTATATTTCAGACAGCTTATGAGCCCGCTATCACGAGCTTCCCCCACGAGAATGGTACAGCGATCAGCTAGTCGTCCTCCGACTCACGAGGTCGACTACTACTTGGAGGAAAACAGTTTTCTTGTCGCCGGTGGCTTCCACGTCAAGGTTTATTCATTAATTATTTCTAAAACTAAAGGAGTTTAGTGGTACGCTCTGATCAAGCATATGGTGCTCTTCATAATTCTTGTGGCCAGTATGCAGATGGAAGTCGGCGAATTGGAATATTTCTGCGAGAGCAAACCTAATAAAAGCAGTCACGTGACATCTTACAGTTGCAGCAGATCGACTTGCCATTGGTTGATAGTGATCGCCGGAGCTGTTCCTGGCAATATGGCTCGATCACACTCGCATATTTGCTCCTTTATGCAGTCTATCGCCTTCTTCAGGTGTGTCTTTCACTTTCCTTGAAAAACAAATTTAATTTTAGTTGTCTTTCGGTTCTCACGACACTCTACTGCCGTGATCGTAAAATGCACCTTCAGTGGACGTTCCGTCGCTACCTCGTCTGCATTCTGGCTGTAGTTCCGAGCATCATCACTGAGGTAAATCCTAGTTTTTTAACCTGCTTAAACTCTCAGCTCTTCATTGCCTTTTTCTGGTTCTACACCCTTGTATCAGCGATTACTGTACGATTCAATGCCGATTCGCCACATCCACCGGCCGCCACGATGCGTACCTTCATTCTCTGCATGATCCTCTCCATCACCGCCTTTTTCGAGGTTTATTAGTTATTTTGCTACCCAAAACCCATATTCTGGTTATTTTACACATCTTCTCCATGGCCTATTTGATCTCCTTTCCTCATCAGGAGCTCTCCGACTCGTTCATCGACAACTACAGAGTGGACAGTCTGCTCGAGCAGGCCAAAAACCATTCCATGATGAGTCGTCGTGGAGCCATGTCGATTGTTTCCAATACTCGTCAGAACGAGGATTCCGTCTTCAATCGAACTACTGACAACAATTTTAACGGTCAGTCTCTCCCTCTTTTTTTCTTACTTGATTTTGTTTAGGCAGCAAATTCAACTTTCTGTCTAACAACGACGCGACGCCGAGTCGGGCCAGAAGTCTTCGTGTCTCGCGTTTTCTGCCCAATCAGGCCGGCGGCAGTTTTCCTCGCAATTTCTGTCCCCCAGTAAAGTAAATCTCGTTTTCTCCAAATTCTAAACCTGTAATTGTTTTCAGTAATGCTGATCCGCCGAGACGCCGTCAAGCTGCTGCCGACGTGACGGGATCTCGTTCGAATACCTCGACCTACGACCAGATCAACTATGTCGATTCTGCCTACGACGACGATGAGCGTGTCACTTTGACTCCTCGACCGCGACTATCCAGCTCTGGAGTTCGCCCCTCATACGAAACTGCGCCCCATGTTGACGAAGACTATCACTTCTGAAAGAATCTTCTCCTGTTAAGTTTTTACCTGTCTTTCTGTGCATCTTTTTTCATTTTAAGTTTTTCTGTTCTTTCCATCTTTTTTTTCCTTTCTGAATACATAAAACTGTTCATTGTGAGTTTCAGCTATTGGCTGTCAACACAGACGTATTGAAAAAGGCATTTGTAGCCAAAAAAAAAAGAATTTTTTGACTACTGCTTCAACTGTCCGCCCTAGATCGCCGCTATATTATATTTGGGCGTCGAGTCACGATCCGAGTCCAGTTCTACACCGACCCGAGACGAGCCGACTCGTGGGGTACCTCGAGTAGAGTCGTGGCTCAACTCGAGACCAGTTGCCCGAGTATGTTTTTTATGATGGCTTTCCCTTGCACCTACAATGAACTCATGCGTGTGTTCAAACTAACTTCTCGATTAAATCGATTCTTGCTGCTATTCGACGCTTCGTGTTACATGTTTTCGATTTTCGGAAACATTTTCTCTTTCTCATTTGTTCACAAGGAGCAAATATTGGACGATTTTGTCAGTTTGTGCTCGTCAACATAAACATAATACGGTCGAGTCTCGCTATAACGTACACCTCTCTATAGCGTACACTTTGCGTACAAAGTTTGGCCACAGTACAAAAAACGCTGTTTTTGTACCCGCTATAACGTACACTTTTACCTGCACGTTTGAAAATTTGACGCTCCCGCCCTAAGAAATACGAGATTTTTGCGCGGATTTGAACTTATTGATAAAAATATCGTTTTTCAAGCCCTTTTCTTCCGGTTTCTTCTTTTATTTTCCTTTTTTGTTTGTTTTTTTTTCTCCTTTTTTTTTCAATTTTAGTGCAACATTGTTCAAGTTTCTGGATCAGGGAATTATTCAAACTCCTCTCGTTTCTACTCGTCTCTTCGCCAATTATTTTTGCTAAATTGTTTTGAGTAGGAAATAGAGTCAGGCTAATCAGTAGGGGGATTAGAAGGGACCGGTTGGTCTGACTGGGGAAGGGATCAGAAGAGATCGGTTGTCTGGGGAAGGGTTAGACAGAAGCACGTTGTTTGGAATGAGAATACCAACAGATAGAATGAAACTTACAAAATGTAAGCAATTGAGTAGTGCCGCCGGCTGGTCTCATTACAATCAATTGGTTCGAATCTGTTCTGCCGAAGAGGATTCAAACGAATCTGCTATAGAAGACGAAGATCAAGAGCGCCTGCCTATCAAAGGAGAACATGCTCGCCAATCTTTTTACCTCTTTAGACAATATTTTCAAGAAAACAGCATTGGCGACAAATATTTCCCTGTACCTGATCAGTTTGAAACTATGTTGTGTGAGGACAAGTTTTCAAAAATGTCTGAACCTAAGATTTCCGAATTTTTCGATCGCCTTCAAGTCTTTGTTTATGTTGATTTTTAATGAAGTTTATGACTAAAAATAGTTTACATTGAAAACCTCGTTATAACGTACATGCTTCCGTTTTTTTGCTCAGAACACCTTGTACGTTATAGCAAAACTCGACTGTAGATATTCTGATGAAAGGCAAGTATTGGAAACTTTTTCAATTTCGTCTTCAAAAAAGTCTTATAAAGATATCCCAGTGAGCCAATTCAGTTTCAATTCAGGAGAAAAACAGAATATAACATAGTAACAAGGTTTATAAAAAATTGTGAAACCAATAACAAGTTCACTGGAGACAGACGAGCTGCCAAGAGGAGGAATCAACAACGGACGGAGCTACCATCTCCGGCTCGATAACAGTACATTTCGGCATTCCGCCGTCTTCTGGGAACGTGAATACGTCGTCAATGGTGTACTGAAGAAGCATACTTGAAAAAAAGGAAAAAGGTTACAATTAGTTGAAGAGGACCGCAAAGATGTTTTGGCTGGATTCTAGGCGGCCAGATGTGAGAAAGCCTGTTCTTGGCCAACTGACAGCACTTTTCGAATGTGGACTGAAGATCGGCGGCCTCGGAATAAAGATCCAACTCGACCATACAGAGTAGCAGTTTTTTGACTTCTTCTGCCGTAGTACTGATCCACTTATAATGTTCGTGAAGACTGAGCAAAAGAGCCGAATCCTCGTATTCGCCGCCTTCTTTCAACGACTGCTTCTTTCGCTCAATCTGCTTTCTTTTCCTCTGGGTCGCTGTTGTACTGGCTCTACTGACGCCAGTCTTTCCCGTCTTTCTGCTCAGAAGAGAAATTGTCGAGCCGGCTTCCGAAAATGCGTCAATATCCTAAATTTGAGAGTTTGTTCATAGGGGAAACATTTAGGTTTGTTCCAATTTACTGCACAACAGGGATGGGCGATCGCTCGCATTGCGATCAGCTGGAGATGCGATCGCTCGCGCTCGCATGCGAACAGAAAATCTCAAAATGCTCGCGATCGCGCGGCGAACAGGTTTGGAGGCGCGATCACATAGGTCCTGAATAGCTGTACATTTTTTCGGATTTGCTTGCTCCATTTCAATTTGTTCTTCTGCTACCTTTACTTTACTTGTTTTTTTTTGTTTTCAACGACGTTATTCTTAGTTGCTGGATTTTAGGTACGTCACCCGGCAAAAAAGTCTAAATATGATCGATTTTTCGAGGTCTGTTATTTTGTGATCGCGCCTGATCGCTGCTCGCGTGCGAGCACCTGATAGTGCGATCGCTCGCGATCAGAAAGCCTGCTCATGTTCGCGCTCGCATGAAACCGGAACTGGTGATCGCGCTCGCACAAAAATTGGCTGATCGCCCATCCCTGCTGCACAAACATAGGATACTCAGCTAAACTTGACTACGTATCCGTTGTTTTAGAGAGTTAATCCAAAAACAGTTAGATTAGTCCGTATGCTCCATGATGAGTAAAAAAAGATCGAAATCACCTCCAAATCGCGTCCAGATTCCAGTCCTTCCTTCAGATTTTGAATTTTCTGCTCCTTGATTGTTCGAACGACTTCCAATCTTTCGGAATATTCAGCCAAGAGGTTCATCCTTTTCTTCGTCGCTGCACAGATGAATTCGGCTCGTGACTGTCCAGCTGTCTCAAGAAGTGGTCTGGCAGTCGGCTCGTTCCGAGCATATTCGGCTGCTTCTCCCCACTGACAGGATCTGACAAGTAGCTGGACAATCTGCGGCTGTGGAGCTTTCTAAAATTGAGGTTTTACCATCAAAAAGATTTAAAAAACCGCGAATCGAAGTGCACGATAGGCCTCGTCGAATTTGCCATCTTCTTCTAGCTGTATAGCCATTTTCCGGAATTTCGGGACAAGAGTATCTTCGACGATGTTGAATCGAACAGCCGCTTCTCGATAAGCCATCACATTTCGAGACATTTCTAGACAGTCCAGTACTTTTTCTTCTTTTCCAGTCTTTTCGTAAAGAGAAGCAGCTTCAATCCACCGTCCTTTCGTTTTCAGGAAATTGGCTACAATCTCGGCAACGGCCTAAAATCGACTAAAAGGCTAGAAAATTCCTTCACCTTGAAATGTTCCCTGCCTCTGAAAATTTTGAGTGCCTGTGAGTAAAGGTGCCGACTCTTTATGAGACTAATGCCTTCATCGATCCTATCCGGTAGCTCGGCCAGTTCTCTCAGAGCCGCCGTCCAGTCTTCTCGAATCATCTGGATACGGTACTTCCTGTATTGCTCGGGCTGAATCTTACGGAGGTCGTTCAGAAGAGGCAGGTACTCTTTTGGGTCGCGATTTGATGCTTCTGCCACCTAAAAAGTGGTTAATTTTAAGGAGAAAGTTAAGAAACCTGAACAGTAAGCTGAAGGTCGTAAGTAGCAAGAGCTGCATTAAACATGGCCTTTTCCGGCACAAAGAACCCGACATGATAAAGCCAAAGTCGCGAATAGTGGTCCTTGTCCTCTGCATTCACTGTAAATTTGGTTGTTTTCAACAAAAAAAAAAGACGAATTACTTTCGTCCGTATGTTTTTTGATGTATTGGAGAGCTTTCTCGACTTCTGGAGGCGAATATTTCAGAAGGACTGACAGAAGGACAGTAAAGAATTTCAAGCGACGAGTCAGGTCCAGCTCCAAAACTGACATTTCAATCAGTCTCGATACCTTATCCACCTGGACTGTTTTATTCGATCTTTAAAAAGGGTTCTGACTTTGTTCTCGACCGCCTTTCCATCACAGAATTCGCTCAATTCGCTGCTGACACTGGCCACAAATAAGTCCACGAGATCTGCCGCAGAATCATCTCCGAAAAGACGTCCACAATTTTTGGTGAAACTCTGGCAACCTATTATTGTTGTGAAGCAAAAAACGTACCTCAAAATCGTAATCGACGAGGATATTCATGTTGATTCGATGCTTTTTCATAACTTGGAGAGCTTCGACATAATGCAGGTTTTCGATGATGCCTCGAATCTTTTCAACGACGAAACTGAAAGTTTCTTTATTGTTATAGCGTCACATAACTAGGTGAATTTCTAGCAATGTTCTCCAAAACAAACAACAATGGCTGGGGACAGGAAACCCAAGACTAGTGTCATTGCGGCCCCTGTAAGTTCTACCCGTTTCTATTTTAAAAAAAATACTTTCAGAAAGGAGTCACTGGATTGAAAAAGAAGAAGCCGCGCAAGAATTTTTTCAAAGGAAACGCCCGATATCAGACAACAGTCGCTGGTGGCGGAGGAATTACCGTAGCCGGAGGTGGAGGGATCTGTAAACGCAACGAGAAGGAGTTCGTCCATAATGTTCAAGATTGGCTGAGCGGCATGATCAAAGAAGTGGAAAAAGTTATGGGATATGGCAAGGAAAAGTTCGGAACGGGAGGTGTTCATCCGACGATGAAAAAGTATAGAAAACAAGACGTGGCTCAGAAACGCTATTGGGATTGGTTGAAGAAGATTGGCCAGAAACATCTAACGGCTTTTGTGAACTGTAGAAACTGGGATGGAGCTCCTCTCGACTTCGACAAATTGCCAGCTCATAACGAGAACAATTCCAAGTCTTACGAGGCTCAGTGGTGGTAACGACCATGTAATGAATCAACGAATTCAAATTTAGATGCGTGTCTTGCCTGAGTATTCAATATTTTTGAAGGGGGAATTTTCTGACCGACCGGCCAGTCCAATAGCACATGTCTGCTTTGTACCAAGAACAGACGATACTCACCATCTGGGATAGATCGTTTCGAGATTTCCTCTCGGCATCTGCATGACTAGACTCATTTTTTCGGGGACGCACGTAACCAGTTCACTCCCTAGCTCCACAGCGCGAACTAAATAGCTAGTTTATGACTTTTATCACAAAAACTACCTTTGTCGCGAGCTCTGAATCCATTAGCAATATCAGTAAAGATAATCTGATTCTGGAGTGTGATATAGACACAGACGTCGGCCGCGAGAAGGAAGGATCGAACAGAAGTGGCAATGTTTTTTCCGTCAAGAAAGAGCTCATTTGAAGCTGTTAACACGAGGATTTTGTTCTGTGAAAATCATTGATTTATAGACTGAATTTAGACGTACTTGTAAGGTTTTGACGTCGTATGAAGAGGTTTCGGGAAGACTTAAGACCTCTTGCCAATCTTCTCCAAATTGGTAACAAGTTCCGCTGGTGGTAATAGCAAAAAGGCTGGAACCTGACTCGAAGAGACTGACAATAGACTCGGTGGATATGCTGAATCAAGAGCTTGAAAAAGAATGCAAATAAACTACACCTTGGCAGAGTAGACCATTCTCCCGTCGAGAGATCTATTCTGACGGCCTGAGTACCATTAGCCACAAAATAGAGATCATTCTGGATGAGAGTGAGAGAGGAAATAATCTTCCATTTCGGATTGGGGCTGATTTCTAGTGTGCCAGTCAGGCTTAGACGATCGTCAGCATCTCAAGATCATAGAGATTTGAGTCAGCTAATAGAACCATTAAGGTTCTTCTTTACCTTACCCGTTCCAACGGTAAATTTCCCCGTCCGAAGTTCCACTACTAACAATAAGGGAACACATTTCCAGCATTTGACTTTAAATTCATCACGAGAAGCGACAAAGCGGAAGAGAGATTTTTTTCAGCTTCGAACGGGCAAGATAGAGGGGTTTTCTTTACCTTGCCTGTCCGAAATATCGTCTGAAAAAAATTGCAAAAAAACAAGGTTAATGGACAATCCTGAAAAGATTATACTAGGAGAATAAATTTGTTTTGTTGGCATAAATTTGCTTTGTTCTTTGGATTGGTATAATATTTTCGGACGGGTGTATTTTCATGGTACGGGTAAACTCTTCCTCGGATGGGTAAATATGCTTCGGACGGATAACGTAAAGAAAACCCGAACTTACAGCTAGAAATAGTCCAGTCGGAAAGAATTACAACGAGACGGCTATTGTCAGAGGCGAATGCCTGTTGATTTGAACAGGCAAGTTTGTACTCGAACATTGGCGGTGGGATGAGGGCTCGCGCAAAATTAGTCAGCCGAAAACCATCTGAAGGAGTAAAAATTTTGAAAAAATTGACAAAAAGTACCTGAAGAGGCAACGCACATCGATGATCCGATTCGGCAATAACTGTGATTGAAGAAGAGACGAATAAGCGAGCCGTCTTCAGTTAGAACGGAAAGAGACAGGACTTTTTCGCCGTCCCATTTGGAACGTCTGATTCGGTCTCGGAACTCGTGAGTCCATTTTTTCGACCAGTGGTAGTTGGAAGCTGTCCATAGATCTACTGGAAACCAATCTTTCTAGTTTTTGAACTGAAATCTGACCTCGATCTGATTCTTTTCCCCGGGAGGCAATCATTAGGGCTGTTCCACCCATATCCCAGTCGATATCAATAATTTGATTGTCACTGCCGGATGGACAGTCGTATTCGTGTCGTTTCTCTCCGTTCCTCTCGAAAAAGAGCATCTTACGGGTGTTTTCTGCGAATTGTGAGCTTTTTTAAAGAATTCCATGTTACCATTTGTTCTGGTAGTCGTGACTATATAATTTCCAACGGGTTTCACTGCAAATCCTTCCTCAAGAGGCATGATGTTTTTAAGTCTGGATAAGAGTTCGCCGTCTTTATTGAAAACCTGAAATTGCTTTTTAGGAGAAAAATATAAGAAAAACCAGAATGTTTCTCTCGCCAGATTCCTCTTCCCGATGAGAAACCAAAACTATTTGACCGTCAGCTCTCCATTTGATGTAATCCTTTCCAGAGTCGTCTTCATACGCTCTCCTATCAATTTCGACTGGTTTCTCCCGATTCGCCTTTCCGACACTGCCTTGAAATTGTGTTTCTTTCGATCCCCAGCCGACGGTGACCTGTTCGTCTTTTCCTCGTTCTGTTGTGTCCAACTGACTAAAAGTGATTTTATGCTTAAAAGATTATCAAACTGACCACATGCTGAGCATTTCAAAGAACCTGTCGAAGAAGGTTACCGCATAGCCGTCAGCGATGGCCAAAGTTGAAAGGTCGGGACTCCAAGCGGCCGCCGTAAGAGTAGGAACCAGCTCAGTCTTTGTCATCTGAGTAAAATACAGTAACAGCTAGAGAGAAAATTAGACAAACCTCGCCGGTTTCTGCATTGACAAGGATGATGGAGCCGTTGGTCAGAGAGACACCAATCTCGCCGGAATCGTAGAACAGTTGTAGGTCGACTATTTCTACTTCTCCTTGCTCATCCTTCCACGAAAATTCGCGAATGATCTGACAGAAGAAGCGTTGGTAAATGGAAATTCCGAAAAGACAAACCTGTGCATTACTATCAACCGCCTGCAGGACGTCCTTCTTCGCAATCCAGACGAGATTTTCAGCGGTATCGTCGGCGAAGGCTTCTACGTTTTCAAAGACGCCATTTTGGCAGTAATCGACACGTCCGAGCACAAGGTTTTTCATCTGTAAACAGTCGGTAAGTTTACAATCTATTGCTCGGTATAAAAGGAATGCCAGGGCATAGAATCCACATGGTAAGGTATATTGATGAGTATATTAGGAACAGTCTTAGTCTTCAATTCGCCTTGAAATTGGGAGATCTAAATAGTGCCACGAGGATGATATGGGCTTCTCCAGTAGAAAAAAAATATATAAATGGTACTAATACTGAAACAGGTGAAATGATTCAATTTCCCAGTACGCAATTTTGCGCCAATCACCGTCCTTTTCACTTTTCTATGTTTTCACCTCAATCGCACATCTTTAGACCATTATTATATTTGTGGCAGTGTGTTCGAAGACATCTACAGCGTGGAATATGTTCGAAAGATGGCAAGAAAACAGACATCCTTATATGGTCTGTTCAAAAAGAAGAGGGATTACCGTAAGATTTTAGCTCTTCCCTTCGAGACCCACTTAGCAGGCAAAAACTGAAAGATTCGCAGCGAAAGTTGGAATTTGTTGGCTGAGTATCCAATGTTTGTGTGCTATGTGGGTCTCGAAGGGAAGAGCTAAAATCTTACGGTAATCCCTCTTCTTTTTGAATAGACCATATTTCTTTAAAGGGGCAGTCTAGCCGCGAAATATGGAGGAATCATCAAAAATGCGATTTTTGCCCATTTTTTGTAATTTTCTTCCGAGATTTTTCTTCAACACGGACATGACATCGATTATCACGCGTGTTGTATCGTCACTCATTTCATATTTCCCTCCAATCATTATGGTCCCGCCGCGATTGTACAGTAACCCAATTGCTCTACGCGCCGTCTTGGAATGTCCCCAGTTCTAGAGTTCTGTTCTTGGTTACCACACTGAGTGGTCGTTAATATATTTAATATATACTTGAATATAAAACCAAGCCTACGTGTTCACCACAAATTGCGTTAGTCTGAAAGTCACAGGCATAACAACACGAAATAAAGCACAGAAACATCAAATGAAAACATAAAAACTCGTGTTTTGCACACAAATGCGAAAAGTGCCTCGTTTCATGTCATTTTCTTCCATTATTATTCAGCTTTGCTCTAATCCAGCTATTTTTGACGTGCTCTTTACGATGAACACTACGAAGAAGCAAAATAATTGAGAAAAACATTAAAAAATCTCGGCTTTACAAAAATTCTTGCTTTCGCGCCAGTTTTTTCAACCCGCTGCGCACCAACTTCGGCACACGTTCACAACAGCTACACTGTCGCTTTAAAGGAAGCCTTCGGCTATGCCAAAAATGCCAAAACCGCTGCAGGACCAATTGGCATTGGTCCCGTCACGATCTTGCTTATTTTTCATTTTTTGACGTTTTGCACTCGTTTTATCGTTTTCAAACTGTGTTTAATCGATTCAGCATCAAATTTTACATCAGTTACGTCTATTCCGACATCCAAATTATTGTGCTTTGGAAAGAAAAAAATAGGAAAGCACCGAAACGCTGTTTCGCCTTTTCCTTCCAGTTTTGCTACCTTTTTGTTATCGGAATAGACGTAACTGATGTAAAATTTAATGCCAAATCGATTAAACATGGTTTGGAAACGATAAAACGAGTGCAAAACGTCGAAAAAGCGAAAATAAAAATTTTGGAATGAGATCGCGTCGGGACCCGTAGTAATCGTGACGGGACCAATGCCAATGGGTCTCGTATGGTTTTTGGCAAAGTGGCAGATGCCGGAGGCTTGCCTTAAGTATAGTCTGTTCAAAAAAAAAGAGCATTATTTGAATTTTTTGAATTATTGGCCCGCGCTTTTTCATTAGCTGAGTATCCAACATTTACATGCTGTAACGTGCTACGCAGCTAAATTCCCGCCAATATGATTTGAAAATTGTTCTATGAAGAAAGCACGGGCCAATTCAAAAACTGCTCTCTACATTTTGCACAGACTATAGCAGGGTGTGACGCCAAATTGCGTACGGAATACATAGTTCGAGCCGTGTTTTTTTTTTTTAGTAAAAACAGCAATGGAACGAATCTAATTCCAACTCTTTATTGTGTTTTCTGTATCTACTGGCCTCCGATTCGGAAGTCGACTGAATTCTGCTCCGAAACTTGCTGTCGACCATCCACATAGAGCGCATGTACAATTCCCAGTCTCTTTTTTCCGCTGCTCAGCTGAAACGATGTTTGTTTCCCTTCTTAAATCTGCTTAGCTCACCGATTGTATCTTGCACGGGTGCCGCATCACCTCAAAATGAGTTTCGGTGCCATTGTCGATGAATTCACCCTAAAGTTCATATCGTCTTCCGTGTTTTAAATCATACCGCCGTATCAATCTTCTGTCCATTCACCCACACGTCCATTGTGTCCTTGTCTAAGTAAAAATCATCAGTTTTCTCATAAAAACTTACCCAAAACCACTCGAACCTCTTCGCCAGCAATATGGATTTCCCAACATTGCATCCGTTTGCTCTGCTCCTCGCGAAATTTCTCAAACTTTTTGCCATTCACCTGCTCTTTTTTGTGTTTATCTACTACAAACTCACTTCCAAGCTGTATTCGTAGTGAAAAGTGCTGACTGATTCAACATTGATGACACATTTGACATTTTTTCCAATAGTAAAAGTCTCTTTTCCGACCAACTTGAACATCCAGTCCCGCTTGATAACCTCCACCCCGTCTACTCGTACAATCCTTTTCCCAGTAGTTGTTCCGTGTTCAAACTCAATCTTATGGATCTAAAACTCTGGACATTGAACTGGACATAGTATTTACCTTGTCCTGAAGAGGAACACTCCATTTGGCGACGATATCTCCATTCTCCGCTACCATGTCACACACACTGCAATGTAAGATTATTTCGTTCGAATAATACGAGAAAACTCACATATTGGCTCTATCCATCGTGGGAGGTAGGATTAGAGCGAGCGTGGTCGTCCAGCCGCAACAATCGGGTCGTCATGGAGACGGCTAGAAGCCAGGTGAAACTTTTTGAGATCAATATAGAGGAAAAGGCATAAATATGAAATTGTTTATTAGGCCAAACAAAATGCAACAACGTATACCAGTGTGAAAAGGAGTTGAGGGGGTTTTCAGTTCCGACGGCGACATTTTCTGTCCGATATACGACTGCGACTTCTTCTACGACGACGGTCGCGCGAGCGTTCACGAGAACGAGAGCGACTAAAAAATGCTTGTTGTGGAATCAGAGAATAGGTTTTTGTAAACATCTGCATCAATATGAGATGAGAAGAAACAAACCTCCGTTTTCTCTTGTATTTTTTGCTCTTCTTCTCCCTCGATCTGTTCCGTTCATCGGGACTTCGTTTCTGCTCTCTTGTTTGTTCCACAGGCGCCATTCCGCTAGCCTGTAGAAGATTATCGATTCGGCTACTGATCAGCTCGTCAATCAGGTTCAGATTCAGCGGCTTTGGCGGATTTTCTGATGGTTTCTTCTCTGGAGGAGCTATAATTCCCGCTTCTTCTTCCGCTAATTTCTGCAAAAATAACTACTTCTTCGCAAAAAATTACCACTTACCATCTGAATCTCTTCCTTCTGTTTCTCCAATTCCATTATTTTCGCGTCTTCCGTCTCCTTCATCTTCTGATTCTTCTTGTCAATCAGCAGTTTTTCCATGAAAAGTCGAGCCTTCTCCTTACGATCCAATTGTTGATTGGTAGCCGGCGAAGGCAACGTTTCCAGATTTAAGGGCGATGGAATCGGGAAAAGAATAGCCTCTAGATCCTCATCATTCAAACTCCTAAAACGATAAATCGTAGAAATCAGAAAAACGCACGTTTTAGTAGAAAGAATCTTCGTCTCTTCCTTCGAGAGTGAAAATGAGACTTTAGTCTCCGGAGTACCCAAAATAGCAGGACACGACTGTACTTTGTGTAACTGAAAGCATTGTTAAGATTTAATAACTTTAACTTTACCTCTAAATCGGCTTGAATCTTGGGCTTGAGAAGGAATGGATCAATGACACCTGGCGGCGGCGCCGGTCCAACTTGTTTGGCATCTTGAAGTCGCCGTCGCTGTTTTCTGTTCATCATAGCCGGCGAGTTCGGCTGGGCAAAGTCTTCCGGAACGGGGGCTGGCAGCTCCTGAGCCATTTCCCATTGCGCGTATCGAACTTTGTGCTGGTAGTAGGAGAAGAATGGACTGGATGGATCCATAAAGTGCAGTTTCAGGTCCGGACGGGCTGAAAATGGATGTTGTGTTCAAATATTTGTGTGATCCCAAACAGTTTTCGTTTCCTTAAACTTCTCGGCTAAGACCTTGGACAAAAAAGATTACAATTACCTAGAGTTTTATATATGCGAAGGCAAAAGTTTACGTTGATCTTATAATGCTACCTTTATCAAGAACTGAATAGGAATAAACGTACCAACGAGACCAAGTTCTGCCTGTGCTCCGTGTCGAGCCACAAACTCGGCGTAGCGACAGACAATGGGTTCCATGTCCGGCGGCGGTGGAATCATCGGACGGGGAGCCTTGGCCATAGGCGGACATCCATAGAAATTCATCCACCACTGCTGCCACTCGATATCGACATCCGGATCCCTCTCCACGACTTCCTCTTGAATCGGAACAGATGCTGGTCTGACTGGGTCCTTCTGTTTCGGTTCAGGCTTCGGTTCAATATACCCCGTCAAATTTTTGAACAATGAAGCATACATATCGTTGCTCTATAGTTTTTGTTGAAGAAAAGATGGAAAAAGGCATACCTGCGTAATGTTGTAATCTGATCTGATGTGACTGATTGTAGCTGGCTCGACGACTGGCTTCTGACGCGGTCCGTGAGCATTTTTCGTACGATCAAGGATATCCGGACTGGGTTCTCTCTTCTGGACGGCAAAGAGCGACGGATGCAGTTCCGTATCCGAATCAGAGTCCAGCTCCGAGTCGGAATGTTCTAAAAAAAATTCCATTTCGTAAGCAAAATGAGTGAAAATTACGATTAGCGATAGCTGTCAAGGCGTTCGAAGGCTTCCGTTCCTGTTCTTTTTTCTCCTTCTCCAATGCCTTTTTCTCTTTACTTTTGAACGTCGGCTTGTACTTTTTCTCCCGGATCATCTTCGAAATGTACTTGTAGTAGGGATAGAGCACGTTGTCAAAGTCGAGAAAACCGAACTAAACAAGGATTTTCATAAGAAAAAGAAGAAATGTTACCTGTTCCATGTTATTTCTCTGCTTTGCCTTAATGACAATCTCCATCTGAGGGCCTTTCTCCACCACGAACATTGCTGTTCGGTCGATAATGTGGCTCTGCTTCAGATTTTCCGGCTAAGTTCATATTTTTATGTTTAACCATGAACAAACGTACTGTAGCGAGTCCAATGGGAAGTTTAATCGAGGCCACAAACGGCTCTTCTTCGCTGTCACTGTCCTCTTGTACTGGAGCCGGGTTTACCTTGCTTCCGCCGTAATCGAAGGCAATTTCAGTCCTTTTTCGGCTCTCTTCTTCCTGCCGAGCTGCTAAAAACTTTTATACGAAAAATACAGAAAAATAAAGAAACCTTGAGCCTGAATATCGAGGTACATGTCCCTGTAGCGCTCTTCCTCGCACATTTCATCTTCCATCCGTTCTGTCGGACATTCCTCCTCCGTCTGTTCCCGAATCTGATCGTCTATTGTTGTGAGCAGAAGACGACAGTCGTATCTGAAAATGTACATTTTATGATGAATTACAAGCTGAATAACGCCCAGAAAAGTCTCGGACTTACTATTACGCCCAACGAAGACGCTGTTCCGGGTCTTCATCTGAAAAATCTGATAAAGATAAGATAAAAAGAGGCAAACTGGACTTTCTGGCCAGATCCAAGTTTCACGCGGTGCTTGAAGATGACCTTTAGAAAAAGATTCCATGTTTTCCTCGAATTCATAGCTCAAAATATGCTTGAAACACAGACCATTTCAGGGCCAATATATTGAAAAACAAAAATACAAAATCACTCAATTTCCGCAGCAAACAGCTTATGAAGTTGGAGAAAAAACAAAAACTTACCAATTGTATCAGTCCATTCACTTCCTCTGCCGATGAAACCTGTCAATTTTACTCGTTTTTTTGGCCTGTAACAATTTCGAAAATGGGCACGAACCTATCAATCCGCAGAGATCCGTCGCCGTTCCAGGACTGCAGATGCCGTTCTTCGTTGATCTGCTGGCTCTTCTCGTCCGACGGATACAACTTGCACGAGTAGCCAAATACTAGCAGGCCGTCGTTTTCGTCCTGAATTTAATGTTTGTTCGTGCTAAAATAAGGTCAGACCTCTTTCTTTTTACGATTTTGCTGTGATGTCATATTTGCATTCAAAAAGAATGTTCTGGAAAGATTTCATCGATAATTCAGGTAAAACTTCCAGCAATTTCATAGCTTTTACGCTATCGACTTATGGGAGAAAACAAAGACAGTATCCCCTCGACCTAAACTTCAAATAACAACGAGAGCGGATACAAACCAAACGAACAACAAAAACAGATCAAACAAAAAAGTTTCATTATCCAAAAACAACTAAAATACTGACAAAAATGGGCGTTGTATTGAGCGAATTGAGGAATTTAAAGAAAAGACTTTTGGGTCAAAACAACGGGGAAAGCGAAACTACGTTTTTGACTAGAAGGGGAGGTAGATCTATTGCTAGCTGGAGGGAAAAAGAATGGGTTAAAAGATGATGGAGATCTCAGAAAATCGTCCACCAATGCCCGTAATCAGGAAAAAGAACAGTGGGAGGCCACGTGTGATGAATATACCTACTGTTACTCGTTTAGACAATCAGGATCAGGACGAGGGTTATGTCGTCCGGCTTTCCTCCGGGAGCCTGAAAGCCGTGTTCGCGAGCCTTCTGGGCAAAGGGACTGTTGTGAGTCTGATCAAACGCCAGTCGACGGGCTGTCAACGCCAGGGCGTTACACGTCTAAAATCCGTGTTACTAACAGTGGAGACAATAAAACGAACCTCTTGAACTGTGGCCTCCTCCTTGACCAGAGGCTCCAACTGTTCCAGCACGTGCTTGTCCGTCAAATTGTCCCAAAGACCGTCCGTGGCCAGCAGAATAATGTCGCCTTTCTGGATCTCGATTTCGCCCTTTTCGGCCAATTCGGGTGTGTCGCCGATGAAGCCACGGACACCTAAAAAAGATTATTATGCAAGAATTAGAAGGTTGAATGCTTTAAAATTTGAATAAACGGTCGTTTGTTTGGTATTTTCGGTCGTCAAAAAGAACGATTCTTTAGATTTTCAAGAAGAATTTGTACAAAAGATACTGCTATCTTGGCTCGTTGCGCCCGATCTAAGTCCAACATTACTCACAAAAAGAGTTTAAAACAAGAGGAATAAAAAATACCTTCTGGAGGAAGAGTCAGCTGGAAGGGAGCGTTGAAATAGTGGACCTGCTCTTTGCTCCTTGTTAGAACTTTTCCGTCTCGGACGAGCATATATCCCGAATCTCCCAGATTTGCCGAATAGAGCTTCTCTTGATGAACTACCAGAACGCAGGCAGTCGAAGAGCCTAGAAGTTGTTTTTGTGATATTTTTAAAAGAAGTTTTATACCAACTGGTCTAGGCGCTTCGGCTGTGCCTTTGAAGGCCTTGGCAAGAATATCTTCAGGCATTTTCGGGTCGAATTCGCCGCTGGCCACTCGTTTTTCGCATTCCTTCATGAGCTTTCTGCTGAATGCGGAAGGGTCGATTCCGTACTTTCTCCAGCCTCCAACACCGTCTGCTACTCCTACAAGAATAAAATTTGTAAAAACGTTAATAAAAAAGAACAAACCTACGACGACTGTATTCTTGAATCTCGAAATGAAACAGGCGTCGTCTCCATACACGCCCGAATTCAATACTGTCGAGGGCCCTTTCACCATATCCTAATAGTTTAATAATAAGCACTAGCAAAAACCTTTGGAAATCCGGCATAAGTTGCCACAACATTGGTTTCGGGTTGTGGAACGGGCTGAGCAACATCTCCCTTGGTCGCAGAGGTCGCAAACGGTCGTTTTTGTGGCGGATGTGGCTGTTCTGTGGCGAGTGCGGCTCCTACTATATTTTTTGTTTAAAACATGCGAAAAACTAACCTAAATCGACAGCAGAAGCCGAGAACACAGCCCGTACGGCGAGCCGACCGCAGGCTAATAGACGAACACCCGCAACCATCTAAGCATAGGCTGTAAGAGATATTTTTAGATGGAACAGTCGATGAAAAAAAGAATGAGTGAGAGGGTGGTAATAGGAAGAAGAGACTGAGAGAGAAAACGATCGATAAGCACCCCAGTCGCTCAGCTGGTCGCAATCGTCGCCGCTGCGGCACCTAACAACCCGAAAGACAGATGAACCACCAGTTTCTGGCTCCTTCTTTCAATTCACTATGAGAATTAGTAAACGATTGCTATTCTTCAGAGTGTTTTGGGGCTACATAAACGTGAACTCTTTTAGATTCTGAAGAAAGTTTAACAAACAGAAGAAACGGTTTCGATCTATTGTAACAATTTTTCTCGATATTCGTTCGAGTTCTTAGGAGCTTTGGAAGCACAAATTTCCGATAAGAGACAAATTTCCGAATACCCCCTAAAAGAAAAACAGCTTATAGCGCGTGCCAAACGAAGGTTTACGTACCTTACGTACTTTTTTGACGCGATCTTGCGTACGCGCGGGTAAGCCATTTTATTTGAATTTGTACTGCATTTTTGGTACGCAAATTTGCGTAACGAGAAGTACGCAAGCAGAAGATTTGGCAAAAGCTATATAGGTCTCGCCAAAATGACCTTCAAAATTTGGTTCCGACTTGATCTCGAGGGGACTTGGCGCGCAAATTATTTTTGGCGGGATTCCAAAAATTTTGCCGTTTTTATGGTAGAATTTTCGCTCTTTCTTCTTATTTTAAGCCATTTTTCTTGTTTCTTTCTTGCCTATCAATCGTAGAAATACCCTCTATGATTTTAAGAAAAAAAAATAGAGGAAAAGAGTTCAGTTTTCAATTTTTACCGTTTATCTTCGTCAAAGCAAGTGATTTCATCGGCAGGATTGATAAATCACAAGTAGGAGTACTATTCCCAGGCCTATATTCGCATACAACAGCATCAACACACTCTTAGAGCGTCTTTTTCTATTTTTGATTATTTCGGAATTCATTTTTCACAAAATCGTAGAGAGCGTTTTCACGATTGATAGGCAAGAAAGAAATTAAAAAAATGGCCTAAAATATGAAGAAAGCGAAAATTAGACCAGAAAAACGGCAAAATTTCGAAATCCCACCAAAAATAATTTGCGCGCCAAGTCCCTCGAGACCAAGCCGGAACCAAATTTTGAAGGTCATTTTGGCGAGGCCTATATATGGTTGGTTCAAAAAAAAAAAAAAGAGAGCTCGACCATAACCCATTTAATTCGCTGTGAGACCGGAATAACAACAGAAAACTTAGCTGAGTACCCTATGTTTCCATGTTATAAGGGTCTCGCGCGGAAATAAATGGGTTACGGTCGAGCTCTTTTTTTGAACAAACCATAACGAAAGTTATGACTGAAGACTTTAGTCGAAAAACTCCTCCAGGAATAAAACAAGCTGCAAACACGATTAAGAAACATAGTGAAACTCCGTGCAATGATCGCTAAAAATTTGCACTCCGCCTAATGGATTCCCCTCTCGTTTCGCACTTGGAGGTGGCCATGGCCACTTTGTGTATTACGAGCAAATAGCATATGCCGTAGGAGAAGGACCTGATATAGGTTTTAAAACTTTTTATAATCTCTGCATAAATTATAATTTGTAAGGCAATCGAAGGGGAAGAGAAAAAAAAGTGAAATGGGGAAAATGAATAAAATGTTGAAAATGACAACAAATTGCACTGGAAGCCGGGGATTCACGCGGCTGAGACACGAAAAGGTGTACCCTGGGAAAATGTAGCGATAACCGTAATCGAAATGGAGCTGGGAGGATATGTTGAAAACATAAAGCTAGTCGTCGACGAAGTTTGGCACTTGAGGAGCATTCTGAATGTTTTTGTTTAAAAAAAAAATGAAAAAACTAACATGTACATTTTTGCTGTCCTCGACCACAGCACAGCACCCGTAAACATTCTAGAAACGTTGGTTTGGGCTTCATCGAGCCGAATTGTCGATGTGATAGCACCCGTGATGGTCTCATCGTGTTTATGGCCACCATGATGAGGAAGCGTGGTAGAAGACAAAGAACCGTTGAGAGAAGACAAATCTAGAGCGCTTTTTTGTAAGGAAGGTCGAAAAGGGATTACCAGCCAGAATTGGGGTCGAATCATGGCGAATTGAGCAATCATGACTGGAGGATCTTTGACGTTTGTCCATGTCCAATTGGCGTTGGTGAAACCATTGTACAAAAGGGAAGAAAGGAAGAAGGCTACGACCGAGAAGAACAGCGAAAAGAACATGGGCCACGTCTGAAATTATTTATTTGAAAAACTAGAAAAAGCTACCCAATACTGGACAAGCAGGGAGAGATGGAACGAATTGACGAAAAGAAGTTGGGCACAAATAACCAGTCCAAAAGTCCACATATCGCATTCGTAACCGGAATATGTCTGAATTTTGTCCAGTTTTTACAAAATATAAACGAAAAACTAACAAAGTGGGTCATCCAGTAAATGACGGCGCTCTGCCAGACACAATCGACCATGTTCAGCCAGAATGAGTACCACTTGTACTTTTTCCCAGACGCTCCCTGGTCGTAGAGAGCCGGAACATCCATCAGGACTTCAGCGGACGTGTCCTGTTCGAGCCAGCCGTAGATGAGAGGCGGAACGGAGGTGAATATCAAGTTATAGACCATCAAGTAGAGCGGATCAATCGGAACTTGGGAGCTGAATCCGCAGAAGATTTGGTACCAGAAGATGGCAAAAACGAACAGCTGAATTTTGATTTTCAAAATACAAAAAGACAAAAATTACAGCATTTTTGTAGAAAAAGTAGAGAATAGTCTGTGCCAGACGATGATAACACCAATGTCCATGGATGAGAAGAAGCTGTGAGAGGAACCGAAAACGGGCCATTGAGAAGTCACTGGCCATCACGGCCTGCATTCCTTCCTGTCCGGACAAGCCGACTCCCACATCCGCTCCCTAATAATCTTTGTAACCCTATCAAAAACAAGGAACCTGAATCATGGAGACATCGTTGGCTCCGTCGCCGATTGCCAGGACCTTTCCTTTGAGTTTCTGTTTGGCCAATTTGACCAGCGTCGCCTTTTGAAGCGGTGTGGCTCGACAGCAAAGAACACTTCGACATCCTCTCAGAAGTTGAATAAACCGAATCTCGTTGTGTGGATCCAGACAGAAATCGAGATAGGCTCCGTTTAACACTAGTCCGAAGGCGGCTTCTTCTGTGACTTCTGTTGCACTGCGGATTCTCTTCAAATGCTCGTCCAGGACATCCGAGACTGCTTTTATGCTGTTGGCGCCAATATTCAGCAAGTCCATAAGCGGCGAGAAGAGTCTAGAAGGTATTTTTATGACAAAATAGCTCTTACTTTGAAGAAAAGGCAATGTTGACGGCAGTCTCAATCTTGTCTCCTGTCAAGACCCAGACCTTGATGCCGGCTCTTCTCAGTGAATGAATACATTCCGGAACTCCGTCTTGCAGTCGATCTTCTATCGCTGTTACTCCTATGAAGATTCTTCGTCAATTCAACAACAAAAAAAATACCAAGCAGTTCGATGTCCTTCTCGGCACGCAGCGTGCTGTCCAGAACCAGATTGTCTCGATGATAGACATCCAACTCGGCCTCTTCGTGCATAATCTTCCACGCCTCGTAGTGACATTCTTCCCAGAATTTCCGACCGAGACACAGCGTTCGCAGCCCTTCTTTCGCATAGTCCGTCAGGTGCTTCTGTGCCATGAAGAGCGTGTTTTCTCCGACTTCCGTCTCCAGAAAGCTCTTCTCAATGATGGGCAGAATGTTCGCATCCGCACCCTTGGTCAGCAGAATAACTCTTTTCTGCCCGGCGCATTCTCGCACCACAACCGACATTCTCTTCCGGTCAGAGTCAAACGGCAGCGTGTGAAGGACCTAAACATGGGTTTATGCTACAAATTCATATTAAAACCTCAAATTTGACGCTTTGCTGCTTGGCCCGAATGTAGACAACGACCTCGTTGAATCGTCTTCTCAGCAATCTGATGCCGTATTCACGAGCTGCTTCGACCAGCGCCAATTCGTCGGGAGATTCTGAATCGTAGAAAGATTGCAGGGGAGGAGTAATGTCCGAAGTGGCAGACTGTCTCTTGTCAATCGATCTGAAATTGTCTTTCGTATGCAATAAGAATAAAAATTACCTTCTGAAGGGACTGAGGTCCTTGATTCCTTTGGCCAGACTGAGCAACGAGTTACGATGACTCAGAATGCCTGTCAAGATCTTCATATTCTCTTTGGAGTCCTTCTTCACAGGCTCTTCCTCCGATTTCTTCTCTTCTTTATTACTCTGATCCGATTCCACTGTTATCGAAGGCGCAGATTTGCCTTTTTCATCGGAAAGTTCAACCAATTCGAAGCCGTCTTTGTCCGGAGAGTCTGGCGAATCGGCCGGTGATTCCTCTCGCACATCTTCCAAGAACTTTACGCTTAGTTTGGACGGTACTTTCTGGATCGGCGTTCCGTCTGACTCGTACCGGCTCACGCACATTTCTCCCTCCTCGTCCATCAGATCCTCGTGAGGCTTGGCATTGACGACGACAGTGTTGCAAATGGCCATGGTGATGAAGAAGGCGAACATCGGATTGTCCATGGTCGGATCGGCCACGACCGACGACAAAACAGCCTCCAGAACTCGGTCTTTCACAGGTCTCAATCCTTGTGTAATTGGAATTGGAGTGGACGTCGTGCTACCGTAGTCTTTACCAGCGATAGAGCAGCGTCGGAATACCATCTGAATGTTTTTTGTGTGTTATTGACAAGAAAAAGTACCTGATTCTCTGTAAGTGTGCCAGTTTTGTCGGACATTACGTACTGAATTTGGCCGAGTTCTTCGGGAATGTTTAGAGCTCTGAATATGAAAAATGTACTAATCAAACATTTGAAAAAGTTACCTGCAATGAAGCCGTTTGTCAACTTTCTCGTAGTACATGTTCCGATCTTGCGACATGAACCAAATCTGGCCGATTTTTATGAATTCGATCGAGACATAGAGAGAAATTGGAATCAGGACCTAGTACAGCTTTTGATAAAGAAACTAGAAGAGAGTCCTACTTGTAAGACAATGATGAAGTACCAAAAGTTTCTAAATGCCTCGTATCCGACTTTTACGTTGTCTCGGCTCCGCATGAAGGTGAAGAAAGGAACATCGTAGGGATCATTGAACGAGTCCATAAACACGCCTAAACATCCAATTTTATATTTTTGAGGTACAAAACCTGAAAGAATAGCTCCAGTGAGACAGAGAGCTAGCAAGATGACTACACACCAGATGATATCCAAATTAGTCAGTTTCTCCAGAGTACTTCTCTTGTAACGAGGTCCACTATTGTTCAGCATCGCCTTGGTGTCATGTCCGGCATATAGAACAATTCCCTCGACGAAATCCGTGTTCTTGACCACACAGCCACGCAGAAGGACATTGTCTTTGGCCAGAAGTGTAAATTCACGCAGCAGAGGTGGCCCGCCATTGATCGTCTCCAATCGTCCGTCGAACTTGTAGACATCTGTAGTGGGCTGCTCGCAAACGACCTAGAGTAAATAAAAGTGAGAGATGCAAACATCGAAAAATCTGTCGATCAGACGACGAGAATAGACCAACGAACCCTGTATTTGAATTCTTCTGGTGAGAATTCGAGCGGCACTGACGCGTTGTGGAATTTTCCCATGGCTCGGATGGCCTGTCGCTGCTTCAAATTGCTCTCCCCGTCCAGATTGCACGTGTCCACATAACAGATTCCTAATGAAGACTATTTTGGACAAAAAATACTCTAACCGTTAGTGTCGCTACTCCTGAGCAAGAGAATATCGGCCGGAATTACCTCGTCGTGAGAAAGATGAACAAAATCGCCGACTATCACATTCTGCCATTCCAACTTTCGGTATCTTCCCTGGCTCGCGTCCCAGACACGACATGTGGAATGGTTAATCTTCAAATCGGCCTTGTAACGTCGGTAATCCTGAACAGCACCATTTTTTTCGCATGATTTGAAGCTCACTTCGAAGGCATCTTTAATGGCTGTGACTCCTAACACAAATGAAATGGGCAACAGCGAGATGTATTTTCCAAAAGCTCCTATAATCATGTTCAGGACTACAATAAATATAAAGTAGAGATTCGCTGCTCGGTATAGCTGAAACTTGAGTTTACATAATGAAATAGGTAGAATTCACCTGTTCTAGAAGATTTTTCGGTAAAAATGTCAGTACACTGTACTTTGTCGTAGTCACTCTATTGTCCAAGTATCTCCTATTCGGGTGATTCCATCTGAAACGATGTCTTGAACAAAAAAGAAGAAAAAGAACCTTTGATAGTCCTGATGGGCTTCATTATTCGCCGAAATTACCCTGTACTGCGGTAAAGTGGGTCCCGGTCCCCAAATCCATCGTACAAGCGGCAGCTGCTTCAATATTCGAGTGCCAGTTTCTGCCTTCTCCAGAAATACCTTCTTCGGGCTCGAGAATACAGGTCTGAAATGAGTCTCTTGTCTCTGCGTTCACGCTTCCTGTAGTCGAAACAGACCGGAAAACAAACAGACCTGGATGGAGGCACCCACAGGGAAGATGTACGTCTGTGGTGACCTTTAGTGCTGTTGTGAGATATGTCCATCGAGGTGGAGGGATTGTCGGACACGTAGTCGGTGGCCTTTGTCATTGTTCCCGTCTTAGACGACGTACTATCATAATAGGCTTCTCTAAGGGCTGGAAATGAACGGATTAGAGGTGTTGAAAGTAAATTAGAAACGAAATGGGAGAAATCTGGCGCGGAGACTGGACAACACGGCAATAAAAAAGTGAGAAAAAGAAAGGCAATGTTTTTGGAAGCAATATGTTGATAGAGAAAGTAGAAAACTGCGCAACGAAATTGGCAAAACCAATGGCAGATCCGGCCAAGTCGGGGAGAGGGATCGACGAGATTAGCCTGTGGGACAGGTGGGCGACTAGCGGCTATCAAAAGCGCCATCTAGCCCAACAGAGAAGAAGAACACTTTAAGATTGGCTTCATTTTCTGCGTTTGCTTGCAATTACAACGAGACGGAAGGCTAGTTCAAGAACGGAATGTTCCCGAAACTAAGAAGTATAGTCTGTAAAGTAGCTACTGAGAATAATTAGTCCTTTACATTATTATAGAATGCGAAACTAGTCGAACTGGTTAAGTTCTCGTGTTGGCGGCACTGAAAAAATGGCCATGGCAAAATTATAGGCCCGTTTTTGCATACAAAGTGGGCAAAACAGCCTAAAATACATCAAGTACGTGACGGCGAATTGCGAAAGAAAGTTTTCAGGCGATAGAGTGAGAGGCCCGCAAAAATCACCGTCTCCAAAGTGGTATAGTTTGCCGAGCGCAAGATGAAGAGGACTGGAAGCAAACAAAACAGCGCGACGAACGAGTAAGAAAGTGGATGTGGATTTGAGAGACGGAGACAGTTGGAGTTCGAACTGTAGTTTGTGGAAAAGACAACATTGATGGAAGGAGTTCGCACCTGGCGGACCATGGGTTTTGCGATCGCCGTGGTCGAAAACTCAAGTAAGGCACAGACGGAGGGCAGGAAAGTTGTGCTCATGAGTGAGATCAAACTATTCCTCGTGGTACATTCGTTGTTTTTGGACTAAAACTGAAAGAGAAGGAGAACAAACACGGAAAAAGGAGAAAGGCCGCAGTTTCAATTTCGCTTGCCATCAAAGATTTGAAAACAGTCGAGCGGGAATTGCAGAAAACAAAAAAAAAACCCTGAATTCAAATAGAAAAAACGTTTTTGTCAATGTTTTGCAAGGAAGTGTCATGCTCTATTATAAAAAAAGAACGGCATCGATCAACACTTGAATAACCAGCAGGAGGACCATTCTCAACTGGTATAACAAAAGTTTCCCGCTGGAAACGGCCCAACCTGTTGAAAGAGTCGGTTTCGCGTGTTGTTGAGGCACTCGAGGTAACCAACAAGGGCTTCTAGTCAGGTCAACAAGATGGAAAGTGCAAATAAATAGGCGAGGAGGAACTGAAAACAGTCAAATTGCGTGGGGAGAGAGACAGCTCGCTCGTATGTAAATCTGTTCGAGACTGGTTGCTGAAAGACTCCGTTTTTTGTGTAGCTGACCTCGGGGACAAACGAAGCGAGAGCATATAATTGGCCCTGTGGCGGTAATTGGTGGCCCACTTTTGGCTTTTTTTGCGGTTAGCTAGCAAAGGTGAACAAACATGGGATGCATAAGAAGGAAAGGAGAAGAAAACGAGTGTATACGAGGAGAAAACAACGAGGAATGTAAGGCTGACTGTCTCTCATGAGAACACAAACTGGCTCGGACTGGTGATAAAGTCCAGGACGCAGATTGAACAGGAGTTTGACCAACTGTAAAATAATTGGAAAGCCGAGGGGAACAATAGGTTGTCCTAATGGCCCCGGTCTTTCCGGAAATTTTGCGATAAACATATGCTAGATCGTTCAGAAACTCTTGCAAAAAGGAAGGAAGACCATAAAAACAAGGAAAATGACAATTAATAAAACAACTTTTGGCAATAGAATCTGCGGTCAGTAGGAAAAAAAGACGGTGAGAACCTAGGGGTCAGTGACCATCGTCCGTGGCCGACGGCGCCCCTTTTGGAACCAGTTGGGACATTGATTTGACGCGTCCGGACAAACACAAAACATTCATAGGAACAATCTTATGGTCAGATTTTATTGAAACGGAGAGAGCTCATCAGACACAAAACAAAGAACAAAATGGAGAATTAGTCAAAGCCGAGAACATGGACTTCAGTCTCCCATTCGAGATTGATGTACGTAAAGTTCCAGACGTCGGGTTGTCCAAAGTGAGGAGAGACTACTTTGGTGTTCTTCCAGCTAAAACCACATTTGATTAAGCCAGTTCCTTTAACTTACTCAAAGACCGGAAGAGGATCGTAGGGAGGTCCTCCCCAGGCACGGAAACGCAGTTTCTTGAACATTTCGAGATTCGTTCCTTTGTAGTCGAGTCCTCCGTGGTTGCGGAAACCCATGCTCTCGACCTCATAAGTTCCGTTCTGGACATTGAGATCTCCACGAGCGGAGATTCCAGCCTCGGCTGTGTACGGGTCGGGAGTACACTTGCAGCGGGAGAACTCGTCGTGCTTGTAGTCGTTGTACCTGCAATTTTTGATGAACTATTTTTCTGTCAGGACTGTCTAATGACTCCTAGACAGCTAACTTTTTCGACTGCAATCGACATATCTTGTATTCAGAAGACTTCAATTTCTCGTGTTTATCTTCAAGAACAAACAAGTAGAAACTTGTTATGTTTGATCTTCCGTGACTCATTGTAAGTCGTCTGGAGTATAAAACTGCATTTGAACATCGATCGTCGTAGAAGAAGGATGCCTCTCGTGCTCTACTTCGTCCTGGCCGTCACCTCTGTCGCCTTCCTCTACTACCCGAAGAAGTCTGAAGGAGAAGTAGCTGTCACGACCACCAAGACTGACGTCAGCTGCCGACTACAACAACCACCCCCAAAAGCACAGGACGAGCCGTCGTGCTCAAAGCGAACAGAGGCTGAAGGAGAGGGAGAAGAAGCATGCTCTTGTCCAGCCGAAGCTCCCTGAACCGGCGTGTCCGACTGAGTCAGCCCCTGTCCCGGTCGGTCTGCCGTCTACTCCTGTCCAGCCGAATCTTCCCGAGCCGATGTGTCCTACTGTACCGACCGAGTCGGTTCCTGCACCGGTCTATCTGCCGTCTACGCCTATCCAGCCGAAGCTCCCTGAACCGATGGGTCCTACTGTCCCGACTGACCCAATCTGTCCGGTAGTCGAGCCGCCTACTCCAGTCCTGCTTCCCAAGCATGTGCGCGCGGACCGGCTGAGGCCGGTTCTGTCCGGTCCAATTTTTGAATGGCGGTGAGCGGACCGGACCGGCGCGGTTCATTTTGAAAATCGGACCGGTCCGCCCGCCGCCATTCAAAAATTGGACTGGACCGGTCCGGACCGGGTCGGTCCAATTTGAAAAACGGACCGGACCGGTCCGGTCCAGCGCACACGCTTGCTGCTTTCGGATTCGGCGATTCTGCTCCGGAACAGCCCGTGACCCCTGTTCCCAGCCTGTCCGTCTGTCCTCTGCCGTCTACCTCTCCGGAGAAAGGTGTGGCTACGGCTCGTCTTCTCGTCGACGTCGAGGAGAAAGATGTCCAGACGGCAAAGCTGATCGGGGAGAGCGAGATGCCGTCGTCGGTGGTTGTCTCGATGACGTCGACTGTTCCGGAAGAAAAGAAGACAAAGAAGGGAACGAAGAAGAAGACGACCTCGAAGCCTGGATCGAAGAAGGAGAAGAAGAACACCGAGGGAACGAGTCAAGACGCAAAAACCAAATAAAGACTCAGTAATGTACCCTCTTGTTTTTTATAATTGTTGTGTATTAAACGGTAGCAAAGTGTAGTTAGTTGATTAAACTTAGATAGCTGGTAGAACCACCAGAGTCTCTACCTTTTAGCAGCGTAGTCAAACAGGGACTTGGATCTCTAACACTAAGACACTTTGAAATAACCTACCTCATCAAAGTGGTAAGAGAGTCAATGTCGACGACCTTGTGATGGTCTCTCTCGAAAATCTTGGCTCTCGGCGAAGCGCCCCATTTGTACCAGTCAAACTGTTCTCCCTTCTTGTTGAAGGCCGAAATGATGCTGATATCCGTCAGATAGGGAATGTTGTATGACGGCCAATAAGAGTACTGGTTCAGGAACCAAGTCATGTCAGCCACACTGGTGTAACCAGGAGTCTGTTCCAGAATCCAGATCATGTCAGTCGTTGGCAAGGGTTGACCGGGCTTGAAGCCCTTATAGTCAACAACAGTCCATTGGTTATTGTAAGTTCCAGAGTTGTACTTTGCGAACAAGTTGACCCAGTCCTTCGCTGTTCTTAAAAGGGGTAATTTCATAAAGTATGATGAAGTTATACTTGGTCAGCGCATTAGAAATGAAGGACCGGATCCAGCAATGAACCTGGTTGGGCTTGATGAATGCATCGGTGTAGAGAGTCTGATTGAAAATGGCGATAGTCGTCTCGATTGAGGCCTGAAGGAAAATAGCTGTTTTGAAAAGAAACTAACCAATCCAGCACTGGTCAGAGTGTAATCGTCGGCAGAGGAGAGAGCAGCAGGATAGCCTATAAAAGGACTTTCTCATAATAGGATGGACTTACCAGAGAAGGAGACAGTATAGCCGGGAACTTCTTCCTTGTCGTAGGCAAACTTGTACAGCTTGAGAACTCGATTCATGGTACTGTAGCTGGACATGGCTACATGGGAAAAGAACAGATCGCCAGTGTTCGGGGCAACCTTGAGCAGACCGGAACAGCGACCGGCTTCCGGATACTCTTGCGGATCGGGGGTCTTGTTGAGATACTTGTTCAGATCGAAGAGTTCTCCAGACAACTGGATCATGTACAGAGGATGGAGGTCGAAACCAATTTCCGGGGTCAGATTGCGATTCATGTAGCCGTCATACATTCCAGTCAGCTGGGCGAAAGTCAAGTTTACCTGAATGTGAATGATTTAAGCATTAAATTTGGAAAAGTACATGTCTCCAGTACTTGTCTTCCGGATTCTCGAGGACTTGCGAGCGGAGCCAGTCCAGATGAGCAGTGAGGTACTTGTAGAGACGTTTGCAGTATTGGGAATGACCGTCACAGAGCGGCTTGATCGTGTTCAAGTAATGGTAGTAGATCTGGAGTTTGGTCAACTGGCCTGAAAACTACAGTACTATAATATGCTACAGGGTGGCCCAAAATTACGTAGACACTCTATGAGTGGTAACATCTCTCAAACTAATCGTAGACCCCATCATCATGAAAAGAATTTGAATCCTATTTGATGGTGAATCGAATACATATTTCCGTTTTCTCAAAGCTTGTTCTGTGAAAAAGTTACAGGGGTCGGAATGGGCGCCCTCGACTTGCCGTGGCGAGCAGTACCGCACCCGCAGTAGAAAAGTCGTTTTTCAGCCAAAAAATATTATAAGAAAATGCGTTGTAACAGCTATAATGTAATAGCCCATCTAAAATATGACCAATATTACGATGAACCGATGGGTCCTACTGTCCCGACTGACCCAATCTGTCCGGTAGTCGAGCCGCCTACTCCAGTCCTGCTTCCCAAGCATGTGCGCGCGGACCGGCTGAGGCCGGTTCTGTCCGGTCCAATTTTTGAATGGCGGTGAGCGGACCGGACCGGCGCGGTTCATTTTGAAAATCGGACCGGTCCGCCCGCCGCCATTCAAAAATTGGACTGGACCGGTCCGGACCGGGTCGGTCCAATTTGAAAAACGGACCGGACCGGTCCGGTCCAGCGCACACGCTTGCTGCTTTCGGATTCGGCGATTCTGCTCCGGAACAGCCCGTGACCCCTGTTCCCAGCCTGTCCGTCTGTCCTCTGCCATGACAAATCTGTGTTCTTTCGAACTTTGGTCACCAATTGAAAACAGTCTACGGGAAACAAAAAGAAAGATAAGCAGTAGTATAGAATTTGTTTAAAGAGACCGTACCTTCAGCGACTCCTGCGGCGTAAGCCTGAACATCGTACGAGTGACCTTTAAACGTCTCGACTTCGAGGATGCCCCATCTGAACAGGGCTCATTGGAAGCCAATAACTTAATAACGAACCCAGTGGTATTGACCTGGTTACTATATCTTCCCAGAGCTACTTGACTCGTGGCTTCCGGACAAGTCTTTCCCGTGACGGTCTGTAGAAGACCGTCGTTTGTTCCGTTCGTGCAGACGGACAGATATTCGTAGGGGAACTGAGATGTTCCGTGAGGGTCTGTCGGAGGTGGGGCTTTCTGAAAGAGTTGTTAGAAACATCAAGAGCATTCTGTTATATACATTCTGTTTCAGATAGGGGTCTTTCTCGCGATTGATCTTGAGACGTCTGCCGCCCTCTACGAGGCTGCAGAGCAGCAGAACGGCTACCAGAAGCCGCATACCCTGAAAAACAGAAAGTACTTTTAGGGGAGACAAAAAAGAGATTCTGAAGAGAAGACCTGAGGAGATAAGAGCCAGTTATCATTGAGTTGGCGGACTGATAATGCGACTTCTCGGCTAGGACAACCCCTCGTCGGGACTGAAATGAACCGTCCAGAAGGAGATAAACAGAGACGGCTGCATAGGGTGATTGGTGAACGCGACTAAAAAGACCGAGGGTTGTTTTGTCTAGTGGTTAATCATTGCTTTGAGAGCAAATTTATGTTTTCATGAGAACATGACAAAGTCCTTGTACCACGGGAAAATGGTCAAAGGGAGATTCGCGACACCAAGTCTAGACTTTTTACGTTCCGAAGTTTCGACACCAAGTCTAGCGCAGGTTCCGAATTGACGTGTTTGACTTTGGTCCGTCAATAGGAATGGCGAAAAAAACTTGGCTAGATGGATGAAAAAAACTCATTCTGGTAGAACTCGACGTGGCCGTCAAAATGAGACCAAAACCAGAAAAATCAAAACACGATCAAAAATAAAGGCTGAAAACTCGTTGCCCCAAGGTTTTCGAAGTTTTCAAGCTAAAATTTCAAATTTTCTTCATTTCGCGTTCATAAAATTTGGTGGCAGTATGAATTTAGCCGAAATTTTTCGAAAACGATTTCAAAATCGTGTCGAGACCGATTGCAACGAGCAGTCCTTTAAAGCGCCCAACTCGGCGAGCTGTGTGGTCCAGAAGCGTCTGCACGGGTCTCGTCGCGATGCTACCGTAACCCAAACACTGAACCATCTGTCACCGCCAATTTTACATCATCACCTTTGTCATCCCAATTGTTTCCATATTCGAACTTATAGTAGATTACCCCATATAACCCCCATTAAACTCCACTTTTGTAAATTTCACTTTTTCGAATTTCACAGTTAAAGCTAGCCTACGACATCTGCTATTTTGCCCCATTTCATGCGTTTTTTTTTCGTTTCCAAACCATGTTTAATCGATTCGGCATCCAATTTTACATCATTTACGTACATTCCGATAACAAAGCTAGCAAAACTGCAAGGAAAAGAGGGAAACCGCGTTTCTGTTCTTTGCTATTTTTCCTTTCCTAAGCACAATTTTGACGTCGGAATAGACGTAACTGGTGAAAAATGATGCCGAATCGATTTATCTGTGAACTGATATCCGTCTTATACTCTTTTTCTAATATTCTGGTAAAAACTTGTTTTTTTAGACGCGAATAAGGACGATCTTTCGAGATTAGAAGAGGATGCAAATTCTACAATTCAGTCAGTTCAGGCTCGCAATCCCCACAAGGAGATTCAAAAGGTGGGCGTGTTTGGAACAAAATCATGTTCAGATCATCGATGTCCCCATTCAAGAATTCCAAGGCAAGTGGGAAAGCCTCTACAAGGCTCTCTCTCTCGCACCAGAGACGTCTGCCATCAGACCCCGGAAATTGACAATGACCTTGTTGATGCTCCAGAATCTCGAAGTAGCCGCCATCCGAGCTAGAGTTGGTTTTTTTCATTTTGCTAGTGATAATACGGGTTTTTAGACTTAGATGGAAATAAATTGTTCATAGCCTACTTCGTCGACGACTAGCTTTATGTTTTCAACATATCCTCCCAGCTCCATTTCGATTACGGTTATCGCTACATTTTCCCAGGGTACTCCTTTTTCGTGCCTCAGCCGCGTGAATCCCCGGCTTCCAGTGCAGTTTATTGTCATTTTCAACATTTTATTCATTTTCCCCATTTCACTTTTTTTTTCTCTTCCCCTTCGATTGCCTTACAAATTATAATTTATGCAGAGATTATAAAAAGTTTTAAAACCTATATCAGGTCCTTCTCCTACGGCATATGCTATTTGCTCGTAATACACAAAGTGGTCAGGACCAGGGATGGGCGGATAATTTTCTTGAAGCTTTTCAGCGCCGTCCACAGGGGCGCGCCGCGCCGCAGAGGAAATTGAGAAACAAAATAGGTTTTTTGCATTTTAAGTGCTTTATACTCGTTTTTTCGACTTCTAGGTCGTTTTAATCAATTCAGCGTGAAAAAATACCCTAGAAAGGTCTAAATTAAAGGAGAAAACATGGAGAAGTGGAAGAATACAGTTTTTCAATCATTTTGCCTGTTTTGTAAGGGGTTTCTCCTCAATTTTCTGCAGGAGGAGACCTTTCTAGGGTATTTTTTCACGCTGAATCGATTAAAACGACCCGGCCCGCTTGGACATTTTTGAATATTTTTTGGCGGGAAAATTTATTTTTGTAAAATTAAGGTTTTTTAGCATATAACTTGTGCTACGCCCCTCCGGGGCTAAGTGACTTAGTTTTGTCCTTTTCAAAACATAACAGTTTGCTATCTGATCCCTATCCAGATCAATTAATAGATGAGAGTAACATAAATACTGTACACGAAGCAAAAATATAATCTGCAAGGACTGATAGTACAGAGACAGATCTCTGTCCTTCTGTCCCTCTGCCTCTGTCCCTTTGTCCCCCTGTCCCTCTCTGTCCTTCTGTCCCTCTCTGTCCCACTGTCTCTCTGTCCCTCTGTCCATCTGCCCCTCTGCCCCACTGTCCCTCTGTCCCACTGTCCCTCTGTCCCACTGTCCCTATCTGTCCCTCTGTCCCACTGTCCCTCTCTGTCCCTCTGTCTCTTTCTGTCCCTCTTTTTCTAATTTCTCGACACTTTCTCTCTGTCCACCCTTGCATTCTGCAATGTGCTCTGCCCTCCCCGGTTCTCTCGTATCCCTGTCCGTGCTCCTTTTCTCCCCTATCCCTGTTCTCTTGTTCACTCCGTTGGGGCTAAAGTTATAGTATTATAGAAACCCACTTGAACGCTTTTTCGTATTTCTTACCCGCACTTGATTCTCTACTGTCTGCAAACTATCCCCAGCCAAAAATAATCAAAGTCCACGTGCAAATTGACTTGTCTAAACTTTGTTTCACTAACTCCTTTCCCCTTAAAGGGACAGTCTGATTATGCGCCTCCAGGCCTCCAGGGAAAATCAGGCAACTTCGTGGCGGGACCCACGACAAATCTCATTTTTTGCGTTTTTCTTGTTCTACACTACTTTTTTCAATTTTTACTTGTTTTTAATCGATTTCTCATCAAAAATTACCCCTAAAATGAGTGGTGGAACGCCAAAATTGGTAGAAAAATGATGGAAAAAGGTGAAAATTACGTTTTTGACCAAAAAAAGCTTGTTTCGTCTATTTCCATCATTTTTCTACCAATTTTGGCGTTCCACCACTCATTTTAGGGGTAATTTTTGATGAGAAATCGATTAAAAACAAGTAAAAATCGAAAAAAATAGTGTAGAACGAGAAAAACGCAAAAATGAGATTTGTTGTGGGTCCTGACACGAAGTTGCCTGATTTTCCCTGGAGGCCCATAATCAGACTGTCCCTTTAATTGTGCGCACAAATTGCTCCATTTTGATTGCCATTTAAAGCTTCCGACAGACAGACACACACAGAGACCTGGGAGCAATTTATAGTGGATTTTCGTGTCGGTACCCAATTTTTACGTGATTTTAGCGGCAAATTTGCCAATTTTAAATTTTCCGATACTTTTTTCGACTTATTCTTCGATTTTTTCCACGTTTTTCTCAATTTCTTTCGATTATGACGGCAGCGTTTAAAATAGATTTTAGTAGTCGTGTTAGAACAAAATTCAAAACTTTGGAAACTGATTTTGTCTGTTATTGAGGATAACAAGTCTGTTCTTTTCGGAAATGAACGAACAAAGAGGAAACCTTATGAGTATTTTCGGAGATAACACTAGTAGGAGGAAATCAACCTGTGGTCGATCTCTCTGCTCTCTTCAAAAAATGGTGTGCTTATCGAAAAATCTCTTTGAAAGGGCGTTCGCCGATTTCAAATCACTCTGGTTCATGGTGTAACAAGCGTGTTGGTATAACTGTACCGTACTTGTCGCATGAAATAATTTGTTTGGTACCACAATAACAGTTTTTTGATATCAGCACCCCCCAATTTCTGGGAATTCACAGACGCCTATTCTAACACGGATTTTCAACAAGCGGTTGCTTTCCATACCGATTTCATAGAAACACATCGTTCAAATTAGATCAGTTCGTTCCTTCATAATGTTAGCTCAGCTACCAGAGAATCTGGTTCTCCGATGCATCCAAAAAGTATGTAACTTCCTGTCTTTTCCAAACATTAGGCAGTTCACGTTTGTAGAACCATACCTAACAAGATTTTAATAATCGTTCCAGACATCAGATGTATCCTTTACCCGTCTTCGTCGTACTTGTCACAGTCTCTATGACTTTGTTGATTATAATGCGAAGAATCTGAAAATCCGTTGTAGTGACCATTGCGTATCGACGTCTATGGTTAAGAGTTGGCGTGCTACTTTCGACTTTCGAGTATACGATACTTTCGCACACCCCTGGTCATCATTCAATCGGTGTGAGGTCAATCACACGCCAATTTGTCCTCTCCCATCGGCTATAGTTGTAACAGACTGTCTTTTCTGTCTGGCTTATTCACCATGGTTTGTATATTTTTAGCTCTCGCCAAAGGGGGCGGGACAGTCTGTCCTTTGAAGAAGTCATCCCATTGGAGAGTGCCACTCGAGAAGATTGCTCTCCCATCTTCTAATAGTCTTGGCCTCGCTCTCTATAGATTTGCCTTAACAGTTTGTTCTTTTCACGCCTGTGACAGTGATTTGCAGCCAGTTCCACTGACCGCTTGACAGCAGCCGGCTGCCCATTTTTCAATGGCAGCGAGTGAGAGAGACGCAGACCAATGGTCATTACTCGACATCGCCTTTTTACTCACAGTTCCAGTCTTGTCTGCCTTTAGAACATCTTTTGTTCAGTTCTCTGGCAAAAAGATTCGATACAGAAACATTTTCCGAAGATTTTGGATATCTGGAGATAAAAATAGCCCGAGACTCTTTGGGCAGCACAACAAGATTGCGTCACTCTCGCGCTCCTGGCATTGAGCCGAGCGCTCCGCCCCAATGCAGAACCCGCCAAATTTTCGAACGCCTCGGTTTGTCTCTTCACCAAGCCGCAGTTTTGCTCAAGGAAATACTATTTTCGTGAAATTACCAGCCGTCTACGACGACTGTCGCCGTCTATTCGTTTGGAGTTATATCAGAACTGGCCCAGAATACCAAGCTTGTTTTTGTAACACTAACCTCTTGACAGAATTTAACTAGTTTCGCAATCATCATACAACTCGAGTAATCTCTTTACATCTAACTTGTCTTGACGTGTTCATCTACACGGACGGATAACACTGCGCTTTAGCTGTTAAGAGATACAATTTCCCTTCAACTCTTGACGGAGAAACCGTGCAAATGTAAAACACTATTCCCCATTTCAATCTTAATAGAATAAGAACGTGGTCCAAAGAGTAGGATTATTTGTATGTTCAGAGAACATTCCAGACTAACCTTTGGGATGAGTCTGAGTAAAAGGTCAGAGAAAGACAGCGCCCGTTTCTCAGACATAAAGACGATCTTTCCCAGCTTTCTGCAAAGTTGCAGGACAAACCAGAGTCTGCAACTTTTACAGACTATGAATACTGCAAAAGTTCAAAGAAACTGATCACTTGAACATCCTTCATCAAAGAGTCTGGACTGAAAGGCATGTTTTGACACTTCCGATTATGATGACAAACTGGCATCAACATCGACAGAAAGCTATCAGAAAGAAATCAACATCGATTTTGTTTATACTCCAAAAGCAGTGATCTCTTTGTCACTCTACTATTCCTCTTCCTCCATTTCGAATTTATAGACTTTTCCTTCGGTCGTCTCCCACTCAATTCCTAGCCTCTGTTTTTCACTTCCAAGAAAACTGTCCTCCTCGAGCACTTCTTGTTTAATTAGATTCTTTTGACTCTTTTTTTTTTTTTAAACTTTTCGAAATAAACGAAACATTGATTTCAGGGTAATCTTTGTAAAAGTTTTCTTCTTCAACAACTATGGAGACCGGAACTAAACCTCGTGAGTTAACTAACTAAACCTCGGAACTAAACCTCGTGAGTTTGCCTCTCTATCGGTGCAACACTTTCAAGAAGAACTCCCTATTACTACCAGTGCGAGCTCTCATGTTTCCTGTGTGCCATTGACGCGTCTCTTTGTTAGAGCCCGGATCGGAAGTATTTACCCAGCTGTAACGGACACATGCTCGTCGTGATTGCCGAGAAATTATACCATCTGGAAATCTATTTGAACACTAACAAACAGTCAGATCAAGCCGAAAACATTTCTTATAAGTGGTGACAAACTGGAATAAGAATGCCAGGCAGAGATGTCTGTCTGAACAGATTCACAACAAAATAATAGAGCAACACAACAAAATTCCAGCCTTGGTCCCGTCGACACGCTTTGCCTTGGCCATTCTCTGCTTCTTCGGATGTCTCGTTACCTATTCCCTTCGTACCAACATGTCTTTTGCAATCGTATGTATGGTCAACGAGAACAAGACTGTCGAGGTCGGCTCGATTGGAAAGTGTGGTCAAGTCATTGAAGCCAAGGCCAAGGAGGTAAGTTGAGCATGACTATGTCTGATGAAGGAATACTTTCAGGTTGAAGGCGAGTTCGACTGGGAGGCTGATCTGAAGGGAAATGTTCTCGGAGCCTTCTTCTGGGGATATTTGGGCAGTCAGGTGAGTTGAGTTTAGTCTACAGTTAGAGAGATTCGATAGCAGCTCTATTCTGAACAGGTAAAAGACAAACCTTTGAGAATGATTCAGAAGAAACTCTTAGAGCCGAGAAAAGTAGACAATAATAAAACTGCGGAAACACTTTTTCCAATCCCGAATCCTTCCAGGTTCTTGGCGGCATGGCTGCTTCCCACTTCGGCGGTCGACGAGTCATCGTGGCCACGATTCTCGGCTCCTCTCTTCTGACTCTTGCCTGCCCGATGGCTGCTCGTACTTCCGTCTACCTTCTCATCGGTCTTCGTGTCCTCGTTGGCTTCCTTCAAGGAGCCACTTTTCCCGCGATGCACACAATGTGGTCGGTCTGGGGTCCACCCATGGAATTGTCTGTACTTACCGGAGTCACCTATGCTGGTTGGTTTAGCCATCTGAAGAGACGAGACAACCAAGTTTAGGTGCCCAGATTGGTAACGTCGTGGTACTGCCGCTCTCTGGCTTCTTGTGCAAATATGGATTCGATGGTGGCTGGCCCAGCATCTTCTACATTCTCGGTAAGACTCTTCCCCTTCTGTTTTATCACTCTTTAGGAATCGTCGGAGTTCTCTGGTGTGTGGCCTGGATGTACTTCGTCTCTGACCGTCCTTCCAATCATCCACGTATTTCTGAACGTGAGAGGACTTACATCATCGAAGCAGTTGAGGCCAGTATGGGCAAGCCAACTAGCAAGCCGTTGCCGACTCCCTGGAAGAAGATTCTCACTTCTCCCGCCGTCTGGTTAGTCGTCTTTTTTTACAATAAAACAACCTTTCCCAGGGCTATTTGGATCGGTCACTTTGCCGGAGATTGGGGAGCCTACACCATGCTCGTTTCGATGCCCTCTTTCCTCAAGGTTGTCCTCGGATTCGATCTCTCTGCCGTAAGTCACTCTTACTGTCCTTTCACAAAGGTTTTTTCAGCTCGGTGTGATCTCTGCCATCCCGTACATTGCCTACTTTCTCGTCATCAATGTCGGAGGAATTCTCTCCGACTTTGTCCGTTCGCGTAAGATTCTCAGCACGCTGAACACTCGTCGAGCTGCCATGCTCATTGGTAGTTCCCACTAACTCTCAGTCTCTTATCACGACATTCAGCTCTTCTGGGACAGGGACTCTTCCTCGTTCTGTCCAGTTACTGTGGCTGTGGACAGGAGATTCTCGTCATCGTCTTCATCACTCTGGGAATGGCCATCTCCGGTCTCCAGTACTCTGGATTCGTGGTCAACTACCTTGACATTGCTCCGCCGTTCTCTGGAACTGTCATGGGCATGGGAAATACGCTGTCCTGTCTGGCCGGAATCATTTCTCCCATCGTCTCGACCAAGCTCACTCTCAATGTAAATATTCTCATCTTTAGTCTGAAAATAATGTGAAAATATTCAGGGAACCCAGGAGGAATGGCAGATGGTCATGTGGCTGACTGCCGGCATTCTCATCGTTGGATCCATTGCTTTCTCGTTAGTTATATTCATTTTAAAAATCAAATAATTCCAGTGTTCTGGCTAGTGGAGATGTTCAGGACTGGGCCAAGGCTCCTGGACAGGGTCCGGAAGAGGTTCCTCTTCATCCTACCGAGGACGCTGCTGTCGAAAAGACTATCGCCTAAAGCTTTACACTCACCGGTCACTTTCACATAATATTTTGAACCCACCATATCCCGAGATTTTGTAATACAGCATAATACTCTTACCGCTCTGTTAGTTATGTAGGTCTTTCAGAAAGGTTATCCAATCACGTCGACGGCCTTCTAATAGTAAGGACATCTTACCAGTCAACCCTTTTCTCTTACAGAAACATTCTCAACTAGATTTCCTATTCCTCATCCGGAGAAAATAATACAATATCACTTGTTCAGAGGGGTAACGAGGTTGATCAAGAGTTAGACCCAAAGATGTAGAAAGCTACCTCAAGAAGACCGTTCGACGAAAAACACTAACCTCTCACTTCTCTATATTCTATACATTTACATGATATAACATACGCAGCTGAATTCCCGCCAATTTGATTTGAAAAATGTTCTAAAAAGAATTAAAAAAAAAGCCAATTCAAAAAATGCTCTCTACATTTTGAACAGACTATATTCTGCTCACACCCATAAAGCTCGTCAATGGTTTCCGCTTCGCCTTGAGCAGCATCATGTGCCAACTTCCACTTGGATCTCATTTTTGGTCGTTAGTACTTTCCCAGTTTCTCGTCGGATTCATGCTAAAAGACGGTGATCATTTGGTCCATCTTACCCTCTTCTCTGAGCAATTCTCAGAGCCATCGGACTCTGTAACTGGGTTAAGCACACAGACACAAGGCTCTGTTTTCTCAGAGATTACCTGCCGGTTATGGCGTAAGCCCTACTGCCGGAGCTCCTTTTAGCCAGATCACTTTTTGGAGTCAAGAAAGAGAGAGCCAGGTGGTCAGCCACCGTATAATCTCTCCTTTGGCTGCCTCTTGTAGACAGTTGGCAGACCCATCTGTCAGCTCGAACACAGCCTAATAGACAGATTAGACGAACGGTCCAGACCAATTAGGCCCGAAGGTAGCAATAACATAAAAATGTTTCGGGTCTAATTAGGGAAAAAATGTCTCCTGGGGAATCTGCTCCACAAGTGCCGCTCATGCCTCTTAATTTTTCATCAGCCACTCTCCAAAATGGCGACAGATGCGATATATGGCCTACTGGCCCATAGATTCCCGGGCTCCTTTTGAAGAGCTCCGAAATGAATTCATAGCCACTAGATAAGGCTTGAATTCGAAATGGCAAAGTGCAAAGGTTTGAGCGGCAAGTGAAAAGACTACAGTCATCGTCGGCAGCCCTTTCTGAATAAACTCCGAGAGAGTTTTTGTCGGAGACACAAAGGAACGAGGATGAAACATTGGGGTTGTAAATGAGGATGAGAGAGACTGGAAGAATGAGAAGGGAGACAGTTTTCAGGGAATAGAAGCTAGGGAAAGAATCAAATATTATCATAGGAAGTTTTTGAACAACTATCAATAATCGGCTTTTTACCTCTGCCTCTCTTCAATTTTCAATGGGTCTTTCTAATTATGTGTTTCGTTTTTATGAAGAAATGTAATTGTTGAAACAGTGATGATAAACTGAAAGAGTCAGATGGTCTGTGTGGAAACAGGATATCGTTCGCAGGAAATAGGCAGAGAACAAAGCAGCATCATGTGCCAACTTCCACTTGGATCTCATTTTTGGTCGTTAGTACTTGGAATATTGCACTAGCAACTACGTGAAGTTCACGAAATTGACGAACTATTCCAATGTGAACAGAAACTTCATCTGAACACTTTTTTTTGTTAATATCACTCGGAACTGAAACTTGCAGAGATGTTCGAAAGGAGTTGTACGAATTGTGATAGGATTCTGACCGGTCGTAAAGAAACTGTAGAAACTGTTGTTCGAACTGTTCTAAAGAAAAAAAGAAAAAAAGCAAATCCTACGTTTGTTCCCCTCCTTCTTTGTTACCTCTTCACCTTTGGAAAGAACAGTTCGACTGCGTAATATTGGTTTCTTCTAGACGAAAAACAGTAATAGGTGAGAAACGCTATCCTATCCGGTCATTCGATACGATCAGAAATAATCTCCGGCTTTGACAATTCATGATCCTGTTCCGTTCTGACTCAATCCCTCCTGATCTTCCTTAACTCTTTCAAAAAAGTCTCATTCCCATGTCTCCTTCCACACAGATTCCCTCTACCAATGCATATTTGTCTACCAGTCCAAAAGCCGGCCATGTCATCGAGACGGTGCCATCTCTGTCTCATCTGCCCCCTGCTTTGTGCTTCTTCGTCCCTTCAGGGGTCAAGCAAACATTTGCATAGCTGTGCTGATGACCGTCTCGGATTTCGAGACCGCATCGCGAGGTCACCGCTCCGCCCATTTCTCTGTTGCCACCCAAAAGAGACGTCACGCCCCCAATCGCTTCTGGAGTCGTCCAAGCGTGACCTGAGTTTGTCGTGTTCTTTCTTCCTGTGTGTTGCACAATGAGGATCGTCTTCCTCTTCCTGGTTTGTTTTCCTCCTTTTGTTAAACCAAGATGTTCTTTCAGATCCCTTTGGTTCTGGCAACAGACAAGATCACATACAGTACTGTCGGTCTAGTCGGTGAGTTTTATTTATTCTCCTTTCTCCCCGAGACATAATTTACGACAATGTCTTGGCAAAACTGACTCTCATTTGCCACACTGCCGCTTATGCATAGTAGAACAACTAAGGATTAACCGCTTGGACACGTTTATTTTTCACGCAATCCAGAACGAGTTTTTGAGAAAAAGTGCCCCAATTCGCGTGAAGACCACCAACGGAAGTCCGTCGGCTCTTGTGCTCAAAGTCCATTTGGCCACCCCAGTCGAAGGAAACCTAATTTCGGACTCCAGCCCGGGCCATTCTACCGTAAACGGGCGTAATAGACGGGAGAGGAGCCTTCTTATTAGTTGCGCAGCTCTGCTGGTACGTATCTCGAAACGGGAGAGCCCCAGGGGAGAGATGGCACTAATACTTCGTCATTAGTGAAGGCTAAAAGATATGGATGAGGAAAGGTTCTAGAAGCTTCAATCTCCTGTTTCGTAAACAGACGCATTCCATCTATTTGGCATGCGTTTCCTGGAAACACACACTGTGCTATCATGGTTTGAAATGAGTTTTTTTTTGCAGAAGAACTGGATGATTGCATATCAAATGCAGCAGAAGCACTGATGGGCGATACATGTCTCTTTTTCCAAAATACTGAGGAAGTCGATGTCAAAGCTACCGTCGTCGAGTCGACTCACTGTGCCTGGCAGAAGGAGAATAAGACCATTCATCTCAGCACTAACTGCGCCAATGTGAGTCTCCCAAAATGAGGCAAATCAGTCTGAATGTCCTTTTTGCTTTCTCCTTCGCGACAACCGGCAATTAGTGGTGGTCGTCCGAAGGACAATGGTCCCCATGATTAGGGCCAATTTTGACTTTTCAGTCCGATGTCTGCTATGAGCTTCTGGGAAGAGTTCTCGACGTTCAACAGCCGAAAGACCACATTGCCCGTCACCTCAATCTCCACTTCAACTGTACAGGTAGATTCTTTCTCTTTTCTTTCAACTCCCAGTCGATAATCCGAATGTTTTGGCTGCTGATCCACTTGCCAAAAAGACACGCGAGGGCGACCTGTGAGCACCTTGAGTAGTACTTGACCCACGGAGGCGGCTTCCTGTGGTGGTCAGGTGTCTGCAGAAGGCAAACAGCCCGATTGATTGATGGTCTCCTGTCCTCATCTGGCGCTCCTGAAAACAGATCCTAATGGCCGGCTCTAAGGACAAGCCCTAATTACCAGAGAAGACGGGATCAGTGTCTCTTCTGTAGTGACAGATGGTCCATTTGGGTCTACACGATGTTTTGATTTAAAAGCAAGAGGCATATTCGTGGATTCTCGTCTCGTGTCCAACCAAGGTCTTTAAAGCCAATCAACAGCAAATTACGCGACAGAGCCAGGTGGCTGTGATTGATAGCCGGCTTTTGAACTAGCTTACCAAACTCGAACAATTACAGATAAATGCACACTGGAGTGTCTGAACGGCGGAAAGATTGAGGACGGACTCTGCTCCTGTCGTTGTGGCTACGGATTCACCGGAGATCGTTGTGAGACCCTGAGCAAGAAGAACTTCTTCACCGACTCGACCTGTGGTGAAATCGACGCCGACGATCGTGGTCATGTCGCTCTTTCGACCTATCCCGGAGAGAGGAAAAAGGAGACTTTCTGTCAATGGCTGATCCGCGTGAGTTTCTAGTTTCTCCATTCAGAGGTGCGTGTCCAAATTGCTCCGACATTTATATGGGGCTGTGAGTCATCATCATCCGGCCAATTTGGTCCAAAATCCAGGCCGCAGCAATGCAAATGAAATCGACGGCGAGAATTAAATCAAGTAGGCACTTCGTGAGTGAAATCGGAACGGGCGGAAACGAGCACGGCTATTGGAGAGCAGAGACGATTGGGTCGTCTGGGGAGATGCCGACTGACTCTCGATGATTGGAAGAGAGATGTGGACAAGATCTGGGTGTTCCGATAATAAAATTAACTCTAAAGAATGTTCTGAATCGTTTGAAAAACTGAAAGACCGGGAACGGAGAGGGTAAATCTTCTAATGATAGAAGATCTAGAAAATACCAGAGACCTTTGTTTCATCGGGCTACCAAAACTTTAGAAGCTTTGGTTTTCGTACAATGCCGCTGAGATACAGTCGACGACTTTCATTTCCACTACAGTCGCTTTGAAAGTCTCTGGAAGAGTTTGACATTCACGAGAATCCTTTTTTATCTCTGGAGTAATAGTGTCTAGTCTGTAGGATTCAAAATCAGTCAGTGTAAGTTCACAGTTTATGTTAGAGCTACGACTTATTGTCAGTAAGAAAGTCTGGCCAAAACATCAAGTCTTTTAAATCAGACTGTCTCATATACTGTTCTCATTTTCTATCTAATTCGCTGGAAAACCAAGTGTCCTACCCAGATAGTCTAATATTTATAGGACGCATTTTATTATTCATTTTCATGTTTTAAACGTGTTCTTTTCAGTCCGACGACCCGTGGACCGTCATCGACGCCGAAATCGAGGAACTCGGTCTGGACAACGAGGATCTGAGTCCGATGGTCCGTTGCAATGACCAATTGGTCGTCTACGGAGCCCAGGGAATCACAACAGCGTGAGTCTCTCTCTTGACTAATTGGGGAGGGGCGCCTTCGATTAGACGGCCAATTAGACATTCTGACCGGAGGTCTAATCAGACCGAACAGGAAATAACACTCGTCTCTTTTGCAGGATCCCGTGCGACAATTCGAGCAACATCACCCAGCTTCATTCGACTCACAACTGGCTTCTGATCGAACTGACAACCAACAGATTCTCTCTCGGATCTTTCAAAGGACCCAGCATTCGCTACCGGACGCGCAAAGTACAGCCAGGTTCGTCCTTGATTCCCAGCCACTAATTGACTGTCGGGTGTACAGTTTTGAATCTAACATAAACAGAATACAACGGGTGAGATATAAAGGGTTGTCTAGAATAGTTTTGTGGTAAAATTTGGACGGATTAAATGAAGTACATTGCCACATCTTGGCATAACCTACGAGTCTCATCCAATTATCACCAACAAAATAAAAGTTTTATAGGGCAGTTTTATTAAGTTGACTGATCTGAGATTTCGAACTGAACTAGATCCCTGGTAACCCAGCATCGGATGATTATATACTTTGTCAGAATTGACCTTTCCTTCGTCTGCGTGATTTCTTTCACTATTACTTCCACAGCAACTTTATTCGCTTGGTTTTCTATAGTCTCTCATCTTATCTATCCATGTTGCCCCGTTTCAAAATGGTCTATTCCAAAAAAAGCCTCAACTCATTCGGATGGAAAGAGTCAAACCTTTCACTCCGCCCAACCTCCCAGTGAAATAGGTTTCGGGAGCAAGAAACTGGAAGATCTTTTGGACAGGGAGCAACCTAAGATCGGATCTCGGTGGAAGATGATGTTCGAGTTGTGAGGACCCATCCGTTCGGTGGTTAGACACGTAGAGAAATGAGAGACAGCCGGATGGGGTCTTTTTCCCGTTAGACTTTTGAAATATTCTCTAGAAATATGTTCAGAACTTTTAAATCAATTGAAATTTCAGGAATCCGCATCTACTCGGAGGGAATGAGTGCTGCTGACTCGATTGTCTTCTCCGTCCTTATTTCTTCCTTGACCCTCTTGTCCTTCTACTAAGCAACCTCCTTCCCTCCGATCCTCCGGGTACTTTTCCCTCTCCACCTCTTCCAAAACTGCCATTTCCACTGCACTAAGGGTCTTTCTTCTAAGGTTGTACTGTTTTATTCTTTCCCCTATTGCAATCGTGGAGCGAGCTATCTTTTAAAATATAAAGAATCTAATTTAGTCAACTTGGAAAGTTTAAAAATACAAGAATAAATGCTTGTCAGCTTGGCCGTCGTCTATCTACAAGATATTCTTCAATTTCTTGTGCAAATCCTCGACAAACCGAGTCCAGAATGAAATTCGCGTTCAGTACCTAAATTGGGTCTATTACAGTATAAAAAAGCTAACCTCGACTCCGAAATCGTGTCTGAGCCTGTAGGCTGCGTCCATATTCTGACAAAGTGGAGAAAAAATGATCAAAGTCGGCTTTTCATGCGCTGCTCGGAACCTGTTTCGGAATCTGAACATGGCCGATAACGTTTTCGACAGCTCCGGTACGAACGCCGTCTGGAGTTCTGCCAGCTGATTTAGTATTTCTCCTCCCGCCAGAAGTACCAACCGGACTAATTTCTAAAAAAAACGACAATTACGGTAATGTTTAAAAAAACTCACGTCTCTGGATTCTGCCTGCTCATATGGGAAATATTTTCGCGGAATGTAAAACCGGAACTGGTTAAAAACTTGAGGAATCTGGATTCCGGGAGATGCGAACCAGGGTCGGTATTCCTGGCCAAAAATCTTGTAAAGGGCCTGAAAGGCGGCTGTTATTAAGAAATAAAATAAGGAGAAACCGTGTCGAGAAGGGTCTTCTTGGACAGACAGTCGTCAATCCAGTTTCTGTTTAGAATTTCAACCCGACGACAGATAGCAATTGCGACGCTGATGGGCCACGGTTTACTGTATTCTTGGTCTGAAAACCGGTTCATAAAAATGTTTTGTTATTCAGTGGTTTCTGCAAACAAAAACTCACAGTAAGCATTCATAAGGACCAAATGAGTCGTTTTGGAACTGATTTCCGTCTGAATCTTCACGTTGAAGGCAGCTTTAAACTGTTGTAACAAGACATTGTCATTTGGACTTTCCCGTTGGCTGACGGCTATAACGAATTCTTTCGGTGGAGGATATCCTGAAACATGAATATTTAATCGAAAGGAAAGAAAAAACTGACCATTTTCTTCAAATCGATTCGAGTCTAATACTACCGTACCCTCGGACGGCTCATTTGGACCGCCGCCTTTAGCAAGATATCTTGACGGCGAGGGATTTTCGTGTTTCAGCGAAATTGTAGGTATAACGTCTGTTTGACAGCCAATGTCGGTTCTCATTTTTAGCCGACATATCGAGCATGGTTCCTCGGAAATATTCTAAAGTTTCAAATTCAGAAAAAAAAAACCCAAAATGAGTGACCTCTGTTTGACAACCTGTTGTATTTATCTCTTTTACCGGAATCTGACCAGCTTCTGAATCCGGAACGACCTGAAAGTTTCATTTTCAGCGAAATTGTCAAGAAACCCACTTCGTCTTCTTCTGGCCGCAATTCGTCAGTTTGACAACCGACTTCTTCCATACTTTTTGGCTCTACAGGATGTGGAATGGCCTAAAACAACGTTTTTTACAAGGAAACTAGTGATAAAATTACTTCTGTTTGGAACATTGAATTGTTGTTCATGGGTATGGTACTGTCGCGGTCGCTGAGATAATCTCCATCTTCATTTAATAGTATTTCAACTAAATTTCGCTCTAGGTTTAAAAGATCGGAAGATCGCCTACATTTGAGAGTCTGCTGTCCTTCCCGGTAGTGTCCTGGAGTGTTTGGCTCATTGTAGGGTCTCATTCCGAGTTCGCGAAGTAAAATTGGAAGGTTTGCCTTGAACAGTTGACGGGAGTCTGGGTGAAGGGCGAAGAAGGTACTGATGTCGTTTGAAGGGGGGTTTTCATCTAAAAATGACATTAAAACGGAAAATTGAAAGGTAAACTTGTTTCTTTCGGCGTCTCCAAATTATGTGGTGCTTCAGTTTTGATTGGATACGGTGGCGGCTTGCCAGTCGGCTCTTTTTTGACCTCGATTTTCTCCATGCTAAATTCCACAGGCGGCCGAGGAGAATCCGGAATCGGGTCCAAGAGCTGAAGTGTCCGGGCAGTTGCTCCTCTTCTTTTGTTCTTCTAATAACAAATTTGAGAGAACATTCGAGAAAAGATATACCACCGGTCGTTTTTCTTCTTCATTGCCAGGAAGAAGCTGCGGAATCGCTGGTAACCTGATTGTTGGAACCACTGGCATCGCGAAACCTTCGACTTCTTCTATCCGGGCCAGTTTGCTGGCTACCACGTCCAGAACTTCGATTTTCCGCTTCTTTCGCTAAAATGATCTTGATTAAAAATGGAAGTATGTGTTACCATTGTAACTGTAGACTCCTTGAGATTTATCTGTCGAAGAGGACTGTCCGTAATCTGCGTCAGAGCCTGACTCTCCAAAATAAATTTTTCTTTCGGGATCACATTCGTCTCTTTGAGCTCTCCTTTAAAGCTTGTGACCATTTGAAGGAACATCGACGTGATGCTGCCGATATGTTCGGACGGTGTCCTTGCACTTCTGAAGGAAAAAGTTGTTTTGAACCAGAAAACGAGAGGTAATTTACCTTCTGGAGATGACCTTCCGGCACATTGGACATTCGATTGCACTTCTTTTCTGGAAAACACCCTCTATGCACTCTTTACAAAAGGCATGGCTACAGCTCGGTGTCACGGGATCTCGAAGGGTTGAACAGCTGAAATATCGCCAAGGTTTGGAATTATCTAGAACTTGACAAATTATGACAAGTTTTAGAGTTTTATAGTAAACGATTTTTAACTTTGGCTTCATAATACTCGGAAAATGCTCCTCAGAATAGTGACTAGAAGGATACTATTGCTTCTGGTAACGCTTTGAAATTAAAAGTAAACGCAAACTTCTAGAAGTCTACACGCATGTTGAGCGGAACTACCGACGTCTTGCAGGCTGATGGATACTCTTCAGGTAACTTTTGAAAGAACGTACCAAATGCTGCACTTGACGATAGCTTGAAGGGCTACAAGAACGTCGTTGAGCTCGCAGAGATACTGTTCCGCTGTGCCATTCGATCTATCCATATGATGAGGTGATGGGGGCTTGAAATAGTGATCGTATATCGTGTTTTGGGAGAAATAAGATGGAAAAATTAAACGAAAACTGATACAAAAAGCCATTTGAATCGATGCCAAATTTTTCTTCCTCTGAACCCTTCACACTAATCCATTGCTTTTTATGTTTTGTCTCTCTTATGAGTGAGATTTTTTTTGTCTTTTGCATGCCGTAATACTATAAAAAAGAACCAGAATGTTGTAAAAAAACAGCCATAAAAAGGCAAATATCGAGGATAAAGAAACTTTTAAAAAATAATTATTGGCGCTGTTTTAGCCGTGTGTCAGTTTTACGCGCGAAAGACGCAAACTCCGCCCCTTTCCCAATCGGCCAGAGGGAGGCATTCTGCGCTCATGCCGGCCAGCCAGCCGGCTGTCCTTCTTCCACAATTTCCCCATCTCGCAGCAGTCTGGGCCACCCCGAAAAGATCTCTGTACTCTCGGTCTAACCAGGCGAGCGACGCATCGAACGATCAGATAAAGTGAAAGGAAGACCACAGGGCTGGTCTTTACCGCACTATTCCTCTCTTTGTTTTGCTGCTATTGTTTAGCTTGTTGTCATGCGATCCTTCTCCTCACTCAATCCTTGAAATACACATCGCTCCCCTGAGAATTGTCTTTTGAGTCAATTTTAGATTTTTTTCTTTTTTTTGAAGACAGCGGAGCAAATTTTCAGGTTGCCTTCGGTTCAGCCGTAGTCTCCATTTTGGAATGTCCGATTCTCGTGTGAAGTTTGACTTACGAAGCTCGACACCTGCTGAAGAGGTTCGTATTACCTTTTTTGCTTCTAATCGACTTTCTCCAGGTTTTTCTCCCACCTGCACCTCTTCTAGCCGGAGCCCACGTCTCTGGCCTTCCGTCCTACCATGAAATGTACCGTAGCTCCATCAACGACTCGGACGCCTTCTGGAAAACCGTCGCCACTGAGCTCTATTTCGAGAAGACCTCTTCCAAGGGCCTTGAGTACAATTTCGACGCCAAGAAGGGCAAAATCTTCTGCCGTTTCATGGACGGATGCCGTACCAACATCGCCTACAATTGCCTCGAAAGAAACATTCAACGTGGTCTCGGTGACAAAGTTGCCTACATCTGGGAAGGAAATGAGCCCTCCGATTCTCACCAAATATCCTACCGCGAGCTCCACGAGCAAGTCGTTAACTTTTCTGCCGTCCTTCGAGCCCATGGAGTCAAACGAGGCGATGTAGTTGCTCTCTATCTTCCGATGGTCATGGAACTGGCTGTGGCCATGCTTGCCTGTGTTCGCATCGGTTAGTTCTTTCTGTTTATTTCTAATGACTGTTCTGTTTATAGGTGCCATGCATTCCGTTGTCTTTGCCGGATTTTCAGCTGAATCTCTAGCCGCCCGTGTTGTTGATGCCAAGTGTCGAGTTATCGTGACGGCTGACGGCGTCTTCCGCGGCTCGAAACACGTCGATCTGAAAGCTATCAGCGACGATGCTGTCGTATTCGCCGCCAACGAAGGTGTCAAGGTGGAATCTGTTGTCGTTGTAGAACATGTCAAGCGAGTAACTCTTCCGGAAGGAGCTTCTCGACCAACGGTTCGTATCTTTTTAGTTTTCTTCATAAAAAAAGATTTAGCCATTTGTGCCAAAGCCAATCGACCACGTCTACGAGACGGAAATGGCCAAGTACAAAAATGCGGATTCGCCAGTAGAATGGATGGAAGCCGAGAGCCCTCTTTTCCTGCTCTACACTTCGTAAGTTGTTTTGGTCCTGAACTCGTGGTCTCAACGTTTTTCGGAAAGAAAAATTGGATTACGCTCTTCTAAAATGCTCGACGTTCATTCTCTAAATCAGATTATGTGTTTTTCCCTTCAAAACTGGTTGACACAATGAACGCCTAACTTTTAATGCGATAATATCTGGTCAAAGAAGAACTTTTTTGATGTACTGTGTGGGCAAACAAGTTCCTGGTCTTTTCGGAGTGAACAAAAATCATCGACCGTGGTGTTCAGCAGAAAAATAAAAATAAAATGGAATAGATAATTTCTCGAGCGAAAACCAGGCTCGCTTCTAAATTGGCCTCGTTATCCTGGCCCGGTCGATTGAAGACGGAGGACATCCGATTCAGCTCTCGCGTGAAGAAATTCAGAGTCAATGCGCTGACGGCAGCTTCATTCAGTTATGTGTATGTGGGCGAGTCATGTCGATTTCAATTCTTCTCCAGGAAAATATGCGTTCACGGGGGAAATGAAATTTGCTGGAAACTGCTGCGCTCTTTGTTTGTTTTGACACAGTGATAAACGTGTACAACTGACTGTGACAAAGCTAATTCCGTTGTTTTTCAGAGGATCGACTGGCAAGCCGAAAGGAATTCAACATACGACGGCCGGCTACATGGTCTACGCCTACTTCACGACCAAATGTACATTCGATGTTCACAACGAGAAGGACGTTTTCTGGTGTACGGCCGATTGTGGATGGATCACTGGACACTCGTATCTGCTCTACGGACCATTAATGAATGGACTCACGGGGGTCTGGTTCGAAGGAGTTCCAACATATCCATCGCCGGCAAGAATGTGGGAAGTCGTCGACAGGCATAAAGTCAACAAGCTCTACACCTCGCCAACGGCTGTCCGTGCCCTGATGGCTCTGGGAGATGAACACGTTAAGAAGACGTCCAGAGACAGTCTCCAAATTCTCGGAACCGTAGGCGAACCAATCAATCCGGCTGCCTGGAAATGGCTGTATTCGGTCGTGGGCAAAGAAAAGTGCTCCGTGGTGGATACCTATTGGCAGACGGAGACTGGCGGACATATGATTGTCCCGATGCCTGGAGCTACTCCAATGAAGCCCGGATCAGCCACATTCCCATTCTTTGGAATCAATCCCGTGCTGTTGGACGCAGAAGGAAGAAGAATCGAAGGACCGGGAGAGGGAAATCTCTGTTTCGATAGAGCCTGGCCAGGGATGCTGCGTGGTGTTTATGGAGACGAGCAACGGTTAGTCTTACCTTCTTTCCCTCAGAATTGACAATTTTAGCTTTGTCAAGACTTACTTTGCCCCGTTCAACGGATACTACTTCACAGGAGACGGAGCTCGACGCGACGAGGACGGCTACATTTGGATAACTGGTCGTGTCGATGATCTGATGAACGTTTCCGGGCATTTACTTTCGACTGCTGAAATAGAAAGTGCGCTGGTCGCACATGAGAAAGTAGCCGAAGCCGCCGTCGTAGCAGCTCCTCACGACATCAAGGGCTGTTTCCCATACGCATTTGTGACGCTGAATCACGGGGAAAAGCTCTCACGCGAGCTCGTGGCAGAGTTGAAGACATTTGTTCGTTCGAAGATTGGAGCTATTGCCGTTCCCGATGTCATTCAAGAAGCTCCAGGTCTGCCAAAAACTCGTTCTGGAAAGGTTTTTTGTTACAATTGATTATGGTCAAATCGGTCGATTCAGGTGACTCGTCGTATCCTGCGCAAGATTGTCGAAGGAGCCGAGGACGGAATTGGCGACACGACGACTCTGATCGACGAAACCGTCATCCAGAAACTGATTGCTGGTCGAGCCACCAAGGGCTAACTTTTCGGTAGTCATACCCGATCTCTGTAAATTGCGTAACTCGATCTGTAATACAATTTAGTCTGGTATACACCTGTAATTCCAAAAAATTGTGGTATCTCTTTAGTCAAAACAATTGCAACTTCGTGATGTTCTGTAGATTATAGATAATAAAATGCATGCATTTCTTTTTCTCGTCCCCCTGATCTTGATGGAACATCAAGTGCAGAGTGGGAGGAAAGATTGGCCATGGTCATCTCGATCTGAGGCAATTCTGTCAATTGCACGGTCTCCCTTGCCATTGCTGCAATCTCCCTCCCGGCAATGGATACTGTTCGTCGCTGTCTCGATCGTCATTTGAAATCTGTCGAAGATGACTACGATCGGGATTTCCTCCTTTGGTTGGTTTCCGACACCTTTTCCTGTTAGCAGATGGTTTTGGAGTGATCTGAAGCCTTCGTAAAATAAACTTTTGGCTGTTTTTTGCGGAAAGTCAGCTAGTTTTGTCCAAAATTTTCTTAAAAGTAGAGAGAACTTGAAGCAAGGGTTGACAGCGGTCTTTGAAAGAGTCCGACATATTTGGTCTTAAAATGTTGCTCTCGATGGACTGATTCTGAAAAAACAGCACCAAAACAGTTTGCTAAATCCTGCTTCGAAGATCGCGCGAGTTGATGAAATAGCACTAAAACCTTTGCTCACAAAGCTGACAGTTCAGATCCCGGATGACATACTCGTTTTTTGCCTTTGTTTTGAGACAGAGAACTGTTATCCAGTAATATCTTTAGGGAAGGAAACTACTGGGACGAGCCTGTCCACGACTGCTGTCAGCTCTCCTTGACCACTGTCCATGTCCTCGTCGACAAGATTGCCATCGTTCTGAAAAAGTACTGTCAGGAGGTCTGATCAGTCTCAGATAAGTGTTTCTAGAAAGAGTTCCAGGGTGAATCAGTTTTGCTGTTCCTGCCGCAAGTCATCCAACTGCCTCTCTCCATTTTGGCAGCATTCAAAGGGAACATTCCAGTCATTCCACTGGTATGAGTCGAGAGTTCTTGAGAATGAATCAGGGTTCAGGATCCTGGAGCAACTGATGACGAGAGATTGAGAAATGTGATTCTGGAGGGAAGACCTTCTCTGGTGATTACGGTAGACGCGTATTGGCTGGGACAGTCTCTCCAGGAGATCTATAAACGTCTGAACAATGTCCTGTCCGAGGTAAGAGGCAAGTTCCCACTACAGTAATCAAAAGACCAAGAGTGTTCGTCACATCCTGGTCATCCGCCACACTGCTCCCAATCCAGGTGTCCCACCTCCAGAAGAGAACATTCCGGCTAGAAGACCCTTTTACGGAATTGAGGTCTGTGATCTTCGACAGTTCTCTGCTTTTGAACCATCAGGTTACTTTTTTCCTGAGCGTTTTTTGCTCTGGAAGAGACCGTGAGGGGCTGATAACGACGTCAGGCGACGGCTCTTGCCACCCACCCGCCTGACGACGAACAATGGAAAAGAACCTTTGGGGAATGAACCTGGAATAGTTGATGGTTTCAGTGGTCGATAAAGGAAGGAAGAGACGTCGAGTGGAGCGAGGAAATCCGACAAGTGATGCTTGAGAAAGAGGGACAGGAAAGGAAAAGATCTGACGAAAAGAAGACTCTCGTTAATTTGCCAAGCGCGTAAGTCATTGGAAGAACTTCAAGTCTTTGCTCACAATGTTATTCCTTTCGAGAATGAGAGTTTCCAATGCAATCAATTTTTGCCAAAAACCCAGACAAGAAACTTTAATAAGAGGGAAAATCCACAGATTATAGTAACTACTTTAGCAGAAAGCAAGTCTTGTGGCTGAATATTATGGAACTATGAAGTCTTGCAAGTACACCGGTTTCAAATGAAAAATTCTAGTCATTGAGAGTTAGTGGTCCAGTAGCGGACATGTCTCTTCACCGTATTCGGGACAGTATTCTCTCCTAGGATTCTCGATTACGTTCCCATTTTTTTCTTGTTCTTTGTAAATGTCACTACACTAGTCTCTGGAAAACATTGCCCTTCGGATGGTGTTCGAGATTACTTGAACCTGAAGTGTTTCTACACGAGGTTCTGCTCACAATCTCTGAAAAAACACCTGAATCTACAAATGTCTTTCACCCAATCCCTAACCAGTCCCTCTACCCTTGTCTGGTTCATTTTCCCAACCCGAAAAAACCCGGGGTCACAGACCGATCGTCAGACCCGTTTGTCAATTGCCGTTTGGTAATAGCTCCTGTTCGTCTGGCCTCAAATATTCCGCTGCAAAAAGGACACACCGTTCCATCACAATTTGACTCGGTCCCGTCTGACAGTCTATTCACGGAATACGCATGATTAGCAGACTGAGAAAATGAGTGTAAACATAGCAGCGTTCAGAAATGTTTGTTTCTTCAAAACTGGGAAGAAAAGAGAAGTAGTCATGAAGAGGAAACAATAGTGTCAAGAATTACCGTACCAGTTTTGATCATCCGACTGAAGTTCTTTCCCATTACAACCAGTTCGAACGGTTCTTACACCAGAGGGTAAAACGAAAAACATAATAAGTTTTACACTTAAACGTAAAGTAAAGTTTCTTCCCGACTCAAGCCTGAGTTCCGAAGAGACTCATGGGCTGCGGGTGCTTCCTGAGTAGCCAGGCGTTAACGTTCCGAAGCTGCCGCGACTTTTCTGGGAACACTACAAACGGTATGGTTATATCGTTCGCTAAGCTCTTTCTAGCCCGATCTGACAATCACCAGAGCCAATGCGTATCGCACTTTCCTCTCTTTGCCTTACAATCTTCGATTTATGTAGTGTATATTTCGTTCCGTAAACCAAAACGAACATGCAGCACGACCAAAGATTTGAAAATACTAACAAACGTCACTTCAGTTTGTGTTGAGTAACTCTTTCTTCTAAACTGTTATGTACTCTCATCGTTATCATCTCTAATTTTCTGTCAGCAATAAAATGGAAAAACGTCCATATCAGCTCATGTAACTAATCATCGAGTTATTCCGATTAATATATGTTTGATTCCCCACGTTCATCATACGTTCCAGTAAACCTGAAACTTAAAAAAATCCCCACCTAAAACTCTCAAGTTAGTTCCCCTTTTCTCGCGATTGTCATGTAGCTGGCGTTTTGTCTCTTTTACAGCACCGGAACCTTTTTACCAGCCGTGGACACCCGGCCGTTCGGAGAGCACCCCTCTCTCCATTTGCCGCTATTGACAAAAGCAAAAACTGGGTGGTCTCGAGAGTCGTTTTTTGGTCGGGTTCAGGTATGGAGGGGCTCTCGTCTGTTTGCGCTCAGGCCAGAGTATGAAATTTCAGAGATGGGAGACAGCTTCGTACCCTTTCCGCTCTGGAAATAGCTACAAAGATTGAGAAGAGTTTCGTGTCAGGACCTGTCTTTTCTCTGGTACATCCAGAGAAGTTTATCGGGTTACTGTCGTTTCTTTCCATCTGGTCCAGTGGACTACCATTAGTTCAGGTTGTTCTTTTTTTGTCCGTACAAAGACAGTCAATCTTCAGTACGAGGGCCTCATTGACTATCCCGACAGCGCACGGATTGGCCACATTGTCCGAAAGTATCAAGTAAGTCAGTAGAGTAGAACTTAGTTTGTTTCTGGATAAGAGGAGCTGAATCTTCCGGAAAAATGGATTCTAAAATTTGCCGATAATTTCTTAGCCTATTTTTGTTTTCACCATTTGTCTCGAATAGTTGTGCTACGAATTTGAGATAAACCAAAGCGAAGGGTGTTCATTTGCTCCAATAATACTAGTCCTGGATAGTTTCCCGTTCAACCTATCAATTGGTTCCTGTCCATTTTCCAGGTTGCTATAACTTACCCCAGTTGTTTTGCGTCCATTCCCTTGGAGATGCTCCCTTCTCCGTCAACAATTTGTTTTCAGGTGAAGACTCTAGTTTGGGCAGAAGCCGAGATCGATCCGGAATACCTTGGCTTCATCGAAAATGCTAGTTTGAAGACTGTTGTCGTTTCTTCCCAAGAAGAAGCTGCTGGAAAGGCCTTTCCTGGAGCGAACATTGTCAAGACTGAAACCCTTTTCGATATTGAATAGCAAGGAATTTTATGGAACTTTATATAAAACAAATCTAAAACAGTGCTCGTTAGTTAAAACAATACTTAAAACAGTAGGGACGATAGAAAAACTATGTTAAAGAATAGATGGTGAAAGACCGGGGGACAGTAGAACAGAATATAGCTGAAAAAAATTTTTTGGGAACTGTGCACCACGGACGGACTTTCGCTTGGACATTACTGGCCGGCAGCACACTCTCACTTGCTAACAAAAACAGCAACAATTTGATGGGGGAACTGAGAGACATCCCGTGCCTCTGAGCACCCAATGCGCGTCTATACATAAGAGGGGGCAACAATAAATTAATGCATTATACAAGTTATATAACAGAAGGGTGAAGCCCGAAATAACAAAAAGAGATGCCTTACAATACGCGCTGGCAATTGGGCGGCGGCGAGGAGCACGAGAAGACGTCTCTTAAGCGAAAATATATGTCTCTCATTAGAAAAAGGGGGCTAAAACCAACCAAAAACATATAACAAACAGGGGAACAACGGGAGAGAATACTTTTTCGCGTGACGATTTCTAAGACTCGCAGCTATTTTTTTTGGTTTGGGAAAAATTACAGGGGACAGCCGGTCCTGCCGGCAAGCTCGAGGCTTATTGAGCTCCTTGCTGGAACCGGTACAAGTAGAGACGATAGTCCTTGGAAGCCAGAACAACTGAGCCGTCATCGACAAGAGCCACATCGAAGCATTGAGCGTGCTTGACCTTTGATTCCAGAGCTCCAATCATGGTACCGTCCTGAAATACAAGAATTGATTATATCCCTCAGATGTCCAAGAATCATACCACCTGGTACGAAACAGCACGTGTGTCTACGGAGCCAAGGACACCCCGTGAACCTTCACTCAATAACAAAAGGTACGTGTTGCCATGTGCGCGGCAGTCCGCAAATGAACACCAAATTGATGTCGTAAAACGCGATCCTATGGCCTACGCAATCTCTTTCAATAAACTCATCTACCGCCGCGATAAATCTGAAAAGTTCTTACCTGATTGAAGACGCTGAGATTGAAGTTGTTGTGATTGTCGGCCACGACGACGTCTCCAACAGAGTTGATTGCTACTCCGATAGGATAATTGGTTATGCCTTCACCTCCGATCTGGCGCAGGAATTGTCCTTCGTACGAGAAGACCTGTAATTTGTAAATAGAGAAGGACAAAAAGGGCCAAATACCTTGATGCAGTGAGCACGGTTATCGGAAATGAGAATTTCGTTCTTCTCATTGGTGCAGACCCCATTAGGAAATTCGAGATAGCGAGAGCAGCTAAACTTCTGCAGAATGTTGCCGAACATGTCGAAGATGATTACACGCATGACCTGAAAGAGTGACAGTTCCATTTGCTTTCATATTCCCATGACCACACGAAAGTCTCATCAAATATTCCCGCTTTCGCGAAGGAGGTCAATGCGGCAAGTAGCTTTGGGTGGGGGACAGACTCTCGAACGGCAGAGACGCAGAGTAGGTAGAGAGCGTGCTCGACAAAAGAAATCTCCAACGTGTCAATACACTGGGAGGATTTGCGCGTCAGAAGTAGGAGAAAAACTCCGACTATTGGAGGTTTTCGGATTTATCCGCAAATTTAGGGAAAACTTACTTTACATTCGACAACAACAACGCGGCCCTTGCTATCAACGGTGACACCACGAGGATGTTGGAGAATATTGGCTCCGAATTTGCGAAGGAACTGTCCGTACTGGTTATAGACTTGGATCTGATGGGTAGGAGAACGCTCAGTGACGACAAAATCGCCAGTCAGCTTGTTCACAGCTACTCGATTCGGGTAGAGTAGTTGTCCGTCACGCTTTCCGCACTCTCCGAACTGGAACTTGAAACGTCCCTCCTTGTCGAAGACCTACAATTTCCAATTTACTGAGATTTAAAAAAGAACAAACCTGGATACGGTGATTGTTAGTGTCAGCAACGACAATATCGCCTTGAGCGTTGACAGCAACTCCGGAAGGCTCGGTGAACTGCCCTTCCATGACTCCAAACTCTCCGAATTTGCAATGATAGATCATCTTCTGACGCTTGACCTGAGAGCGGCTAGGCGGATACATGGAATCGTTCTTGCTGTCTTCAAGATTTCCATTGTCCAGAAGTCCGAGGCTGGGTTCGACACCAAGAGACCACTTGTCGTACTGATTGAAGGGTTCGCTAGTGAATGGACCGAGGGATTGGCTGGATCCTTCAAATTCCTTGGGTCTCAGCAGGCTCGAATCAGAGAAGACATTGGTAGCCAGATTACTCATTGTGGGAAGACTGTGGGCTGTCGGAGGAGAACGGCCAAGCTGCTGAAACTAATGAATCATATCAGGCTTGTTGATTTTGGGCCGCCGGGCTGCGCCCTGATTGGGCGGTATTTTCAAAACAATGCAGTTTTTGCATTTTTAAGTGCTTTATACTTATTTTTTCGTCTTCTAGGTGGTTTTAATCGCGTGAAAAACTATTCTAGAAACGTCTATACCGGCAAAAAAGTTGAAGAGAAAATATGAAGAAAGGCAAAATGAGTGAAAAACTGTTTTCGTCTATTTCTCCATATTTTCTCTTCAATTTTTTGCCGGAATAGTCGTTTCTAGGGTAGTTTTTCATGCTGAATCGATTAAAACTACCTAGAAGTGGAAAAAAGAGTATAAAGCACTTAAAAATGCAAAAAACTGCTTTGTTTTAAAAATTCCGCCCAATCCGGGCGCGGCCCAAAATCAACAAGCCTGAATCAGACACAGTCCGGATTTGAACCAACCTGGCGGCTAGGAGGACGTCCAATCGGAGTCGGAGGCATTGCAGGCTGAGGAATGGAAATGTTGCTGGACGGATTCCAGTCGGAGGCATTTCCACGAACAGCTCCCATCAGGTTGACAATAGACTGCTTGATAAGAGCCGCGTTGACAGCGGGAACATCGAGATCCATCGAGTTGACCAAAGCGCTTGTCACCTGCTGAGAAATTGATAATTAGGCCAAAAGCAGCAACAAACATCAGGATTGTAGTTGAGGAAGAAGTTGAGCCGAGTGTCGAGGAGCTGTTTGAAGACCATGACCTCGGTAGGAGTGGCGTACTTTACAAGACGAGAAGTGAACTCGATCGTCTGTCCAAGTTTCTCCGACATTTGCTGGATGCGTTTGTCGACCATAGTGAGTTGAACCTAGAAAAAGTTTTGTTAACCCTCGCGATCGGAAAATAGTTTCCGCACCAACGAGTCCGGTAAAGGTCATCCAGTAAGTGGGGCCCATTTTGGATCGAGAATTCGCGGCCCCTCTCGTGTTTGCAGGAAGGCTGCTGACAGGTGTGAGGCCTATATACACACAATGACCACGAGGGCCAGCGGGCCTTCGGTCACTATGCAGTGAGCCAATATACACCGTCTCGAAGACAATAACATCTTACTCAAATATACGACAAAATCAAAAGACCAACCTGTTTGGAAGAGTATACAGCTTCCATGTCCTTCTGCAGCTGGTGACGCTGATCTTCGACAGCCTTCTTCAAAAGGGCCTCATTTTCGTCCAACTGAGCGTGAGCACGATTCAGACAGGCGGTCAGACGCTGTTGGCAGGCATCGACTTGTTTGAATCCGTCGAGCATCTCCTGGTGTTTGATACTGGCCTCATCGACGAGACGTTCCATGATGGCCACTTGCTTTTCAGCTACCTGAAAAAGATTTCGATAAAAATACGATCAAGAGTGTTGGAAACAACCAAACTACAGAAAAAAACTACGTACCGCTACCTTGACCATCAGTTTCCACTCACGCGTGGATTTTCTTTGTGTAGGGTCATCGCATCCATAAAATGGATATGCTCGCCAACATTACTGGGTCATAACCTGTCATCAGGTCCGGTTTCTGTCCTGTATGGACAGACAAAGACCTGTGGTGCAGGCTCACCTCCTGAATCGGTTCGTATTGATGAGCCGGAGCGGCGTGATCGACGAGAGTACATTCACGACAGATGGCCAAGTTGCAGCTGAGACAGAAGAAACGAAGAGCCTGCTGTCTGTGCTGAAGACAGTTGCACGTCTTGCTCGCGACGGATCCGTTCAGAGAAGGAGGAGAAATGGAATTGGCAACAGGAATTTCTTGGACGCGATGCCCCTCAAAGCAGTGCATGAACTGATGAGCCATCTTGCAGTTGGAACAAAGGAAATGAGAGCAGTCCTGGCAGAAGGCCGAAGCGATCTCTCCGCTCTTGCAGCCGGTACAGGTGTTATGATTCAGACTGGTTGCCGACATCTAAAAAGGGAGTTTGAAAGAATAGGTTATAGGAAAATATTACCAGCTCAGTAAAGCGACCGACATGGTCTACTGGAGAGTCAGACAAAGGAGGAGATGAAGAAGCTGAGCTTGGACTGCCGAATAGCAGTCCCTTGTCATCGAGACTGTATTGACGGGAGAGTACCGAATCGAGCCCATAATCCGGCAGAAGGGAATCGAGGCCGAGATGTACGCTAAATTGGGAGCTTGTTTAGAGAAAAACTGACAAAAAACCTCAACTGAGTCTCCATCTGACACTGAGGGCAGATAATCCGTTCGGCGGAATCTAACTGTCTCTCCAGACAACCTTTGCAGAAAGAATGGAAGCAGGCGAGGACCTTCGGCTCACGGAACGGCTCGAGGCACAAAGGACACTTGACAGTCTGAAATTGAGAATTACGTTAGTGTATAAGCTTGCAAAGGAAAAAAACACTCGTTCGGATAAAAATTCCACGTAATAGGTGAGATAAAAAAGGAGCGCAGATTTGTCTTAAACCAATGATCGAATGTTATGATGTCTCTTAGCAGGAATTCGTCTTGTAGATCGGGTAGTCAATCGACAAGTCGGAGATACTATCTGCGGGAAGATTTCGCGGTCAATTCAGAGACGGAAGCAGTTTATAACAGTTCAATAAAAAAGTTCGAGAGTTATGACACGGCCATCTTCCCATCGTTGGCACCATTACGCTAACAATAAGTAAGACAGCGCCGCCCGCCCAGTGTGAGCGGGGAGAATGTCAACAAAAAAGGGTGGCGCAGCGCGGTACGATTCGCGGGCCCGGATCACAAAGGACGCATCTGAGCCCGAAAAAACTACGTCTTGAATCAAAGACAGCCTCTTTTTGATACACGTGGCAGCGGCGATTAAGGGTCCACAGATCACGCCTAAAACATAACATTACAGCTGAGGTTGAGATAAACAACGTTTTCTTTTAAAGATTTCACCATATAGCGCTATACCTCGGACGACAGGGCTATTTGAAAATAAGGCACGATAAGGAGTAATCGAGAAATTGACAGCCTTCTTGGCGCTGTGTCCCTTGAAGCCTCTTGATAAGACTCTGATCTCGTCTTTCAAGAAACCGGACTCGAGCGAAAGATATAGTGACCACACTTTACAACAAACATCCTGTCCTCTTGGCTGGGGTCACTTATATGACTTTTTGCGCGGTAAAAGGAGACATGTGGAACAGCTGCAGATTTCTATGTACATGGGAAACTTTAGGTGAATAAAAGTTGAGAAAGGCGCTGAATCAATTTCGAAAAGGAAGCATGCGACGCTGCAAGATTTCCGAAAATGGTCTTTTGGATAAAAAGTGTCTAACGGTATTAAATAATCGGAATTTGATCAGAATATTTAGTATGAGGACTTTTTCTCGAAATTTTTAAGAATAATCGATTTGAAGTAACCAAAAGGAAAGTTGTGAAACAACGCCTTTGGCATACGGGAGGGAGAATGTTCCGGAACTAAAAGAATATGCATTCAGAGAAGAAGAAGCACTGGCCAACACGCATCTGCTCACGTTATGTGACCCGAATCGATCTGCAGGCCGGCTAGCAGTTGGCCACGCCCCTCTCTTCGAGAGGAAAGTGGAAAAAGGAAGGTCCTAGCGGAAAAGAAAATCTTCTCTGAAGACTGAACATTACCTCATTGAGCAAGGTAGGAATCGGTGGAGGAGTTGGAGCTAGTCCGAAAGAGCCTCCGAGCATCGGCTGTGACACTGCTGAAAATGAAGGATTAATAAGAAATAGAGCAGTTTTTACATCCAGTTTTCTTTGTTTTACGATGCTATATTATGTACATGTCCCAGAGTCATAATACCCACTCGATAATTACCCAACACCCAAGTGCGAAATCCAAGCAGGTGCCTCGTCCATTAGGTGAGTTTAGATGAGGTCACTGGCCAAAGTCCAATTCTTTTTCTTTCTCGAACTATGCAATGATCTTTCGAACGAACAATTCACACTCCATGGTACGCAAGCTTGCATACATTCAAGAGGGCCATCTGCTACTGGTGCGAAAACCCCGGGAGACCTGCTGTCGACCATTTGGCGCCATTTCTGACAGTGCCGAGGTCAGACACAGGCGATGATGGTCAGTCCAGTAGGTTGAATTGCTGTACGCGAGTCGTTTGACAGGTTTGATGGGATTAACTGCAGCCTCAGAGACCATTTGAATGTCGTCGCTCAGACAAACTTTATATCCCACAGCTGGATGAAATGGCGGCAACGTAAAGAACAATTAAAGAGAGAAAAAGCCCCAACTACCATCTACTCATTAGGCAAATGACCTCCTGACACAAAGAAAATTCCCTCCTAATGTTTCAGCTAAGTACAGTCAGGATAATCTCGATAGCGTCGCATATCTTTCCTATATCTAGGTCACTCACATCTCATTTGCGCAACAGATGTATCCCACGGGAACCAGCCCTCTCGCTGCTAAACGGCATCTACGTTAGTTTCATCTCAATATTGAGATCATCGATTGTTGTCTCTGACAGCAGTTATATTACCTATTCCGCTACCGAGGATTTGCGCAACAATTGGTCCGTGATTTGATGGGAATGGGACATTTGTGTGAAAAGAAAGGATCCCGTTCCTACTCCTCAAATCAAGCTGTGCGGGCAGCGGACCGAAAGAGCGCTTGTGATTCAGAAAAACGATAAAGGAATTCCATTATGATGGTTATTTCCTGCGACGTGTAAAAGCTCAAAATGAAAAAGTCACGAACCTGATCCCCAAGGTGAAGAATTGAAGCTCTGTGGGATGGGTCTGGCCATTGTAGCGAGCAGCTGGGAGAAACCTCCGATGTCCTCTGAGCCACTGCTACTTCCAAGCGACTCCGATTCGCTCATCTCGGCTTCTCTGAAACATAAACATTACAGTGTGTCCAAAAAGAAGATCAATAATTGAAATTTCGTAATTTTGGCAATAAAATTATTATTAAACGGAAGGATATCTTGCTCGTTAATCTTCCTATTATCCGGCATTATTGTCGATCAAATATATGACAGATGGCGTGCTCAATCAGCTATTCTAGCGATAATAGGGGAGGCAAACAGAACTTGTTTTCTTTTTCGATAGAAAGTGTACGAAACCTTTGCCTGACAATAACAATGCTCTTCACATAGGCTGGAAACAACGAGGGAAAAGAAGCAACCGGCACAAACGTAATAGCGCGCTGACGGAGGAGAGTGCAGACGGCGCAGTCGAGAAAGCCTGTGATAGGGAAGAGACAGCCGAGAAGAAAATTGCACATTGCGCCGCCCATGCGTGGGTTCTTCGACGACGGACGCATGACAACGCAGCCCGAAAACTGAGAGAGTAAAGTCATTCAAGAGCTCCCCACTAGCCGGTTCTAGTTACAAAAAAAAATGTTGATTTCTGAACCATTTCTTGTATTTTTCGTAAATAGTGTTGGAACGAGAGGAAAACTAGATATTCACTATTCTTGTTGTCATTCAAAAAGGGGAGAGAGATGAGAAAGAGAGCGAAGTGGGCTGGAAGAGACGCTAGCGCCCTAGGGGTAGCCAACAGGTGTCTGTTTGCATAACGATCTCTCTTGACAGACCAAACACCAGCCTGCTCGAACATGGGTAAGATTAACACCTGACGGGAAGAAGCTCTCTCAACTTTTTTAGCCGCCCAGTAGCTTGGCAGTAAAGTATTCGAGTCTAATGAAATCACATGATCACGGCAAATAACGTCCACAATGAAGCCTTAGTCACATGCACTTATTCGACAAGTGCAGAGAGAGGATTCATCTAGGGCAGACGGGGTGGCGAATGTGGCAGAAAGAGCAGTGCGAAATAAAGGTGCCCTGCTGGCTCGATTGGCCATATTGGACCAGTACAGCCAGCGCACTGGAAAGATCCTCGAAGAGACGTCGTGGTCGATACGAACACGCAGTGGGAGCACATGCATCTCTTCCGCAACACGATATCTTTTTCGATCGCAACGCAGAAGAGAGAATAGAGAGGGAGTCACGAAGATTGGACGCATCTTCTTGCCCAGAGGCGTCCGCGTGACTGCCCACAAATCGCCGGTCAAACCAGCTCCAACTGTGTCTTCTAGCTGGTTTCCACTAATCGGCGCGTTACTTGTTAGCTGCTTGGAAGATATCGTTTAGCTAATCTGCTTAAAATTGATGTTAGCGCCGGAATTGATAAAACGTTAAGGTTGCTTTCACTTGTTTTTGTTCCCCGTTCTGTTTTTTGCCGGAAACTTCGATAAATGTTAGAACGAGAGGCTGTTTGATTACGAGGCGGCGAATCGGAATATGAGTAACACCAGGGGGCGGCCGCACTGATTAAACTGATTCACACGATATTGCGCTGAAATGACAAGTGCATCTGAGAAAAACTATCAGGGTCCATTCGAAATTGTTCCGTATGACCAAGTCAGATCTTTGACAAAACAGCCTAGCTGCAACTAGTCGTCAACACAGCTCAGTTGTCCCACACGGAGACTAAACGAACTATGATGAATTTGCGGAAATGAAGAAAACATTCCAAACCTTTGGCACATGCGCGGAAACGATTTGACAGATTGAAATGAGCTAGTGACGAGGGGGTAAGGAGGAAATGAGCAGGAAGTTATTTGCAATACGTTAAAACGAGAGACAATAGCGGATATCCGGTTCAAAATGAGAGCAAGCAGGCCGCTAGATGGTCCAATGATGTTCGTCCGCACTAGGACACAACAGGTCTTGTAAACAACGTCGGGGGCAATCGAATCGCTGTTTAAATTTTCGAAGTTAATCAAAATCTTCTTTTTCTTCGAGTTTCCGGAAACATTGGCACGGTTTTTGAACAGCAAAAGAAATGTTCGATCGGTCGCAACCTTTAGCCTGTAGTTTTTTTCTCGTCGGCGAAATCATTGATTGCCACGTTTGCAGCTCGAATGATTCCGGTAAAAATGTTTCAAACTTTGGATTTTGGAAACGAGAGACCCGAGCATTTTTGGCTAAACGCTAACTTTTACCAACCTGGGCTGCTCCAAGTAGGACAACATGATTGTGTAGACTAGCTAGTCGACGATGCTACTGAAGGCTAACTCCTCCAAACCTAGTTACCGTCACTTTGGTAGTTCAAACGATGGCAGCTGGAGGCACAACGCGGGGGAATGGTGGATCCTAGGTTTAGGGGCGTGGCACTTGACTCTCACGTGATGTGGCGTTGCTGCTGCGAACACGGAGCGCGTCACAAACAATCCGCCATATAGTTTGGAAGGGAAAAAGAATTCGGGACAGCCGCCTCGCTGCCCCCACAGATCCTAAATCCTGACCTCTGGTTGAGGATCTATCCTCTCTGAATGGGGGACCAGTTGAATACAAAGACGATAAACAATGTGGCACACACGAGGACACAACTGCTGACCTGAACTCTTACTCAAGGAGGTCACGAGGAACTTGGCACAACAAAGATTACAGTGACGTGATCAAGACACATATTGTGAACACGGGTCTTGCATTCTGTTTATGCGTCTGATGGACCGGAAAGTTCGAAAAACTTATTTCAGGGATCTAGAATACTATAAAGGCCGGAATATTTGGCCAAAAGTCTGTTTACGGCTTCTCACCAAGGAAGACTGCGAGTCCCCCTCTCCCACTGACCACAAGTCCGCAGATGACGTCGATATGTGTTACGAAACTCGTGAAAAATATGCTCCGCTTGCAATCTTCCTACTCTCTGCAAAATCCACGTTGCTTTTTCGGCGATTCTCGAGGCAACCAGCCAGTGCCCGATGACGAAGCGCGCAAAGTCCGAAAAAAACTGAATTAAGTTTTGAATGAAAGTCGGATCTCGATGATAAATAATTCGCTGGAGTCGACACTACAGGGAAGAAAACAAATTTTGATATACATATACTGAATCGCGAAAACATAGATAGTGGTCGGATAGTTTAACAGCCGAGCATGATCTGTTTCCTCATTGCAGAAAGAAAAAGACTTTCTTCCGTTGCTCAATGCGTCACAATTCCAACGACACTTCAGGGAGAGAAACAACAGATAAGCTTTGCTCGTAGACCCTCTTTTCATTGTTTACCTACGTTGTGAAAAGGATAATCGATTGCTAGGACCCCAAACGCTTCCATAATTAACTACGGCCTTCCAGTAATGTTTCGAGCAATTGGAGTCCATTGTCAAAAAGACGCCGCTCTTATAATAACGGACGTAATGAGTCTCAGCACGACCCTGGAACTCCACGAACATGGGTCAAAGCTATTATTGCCTGTCCGTCAATTGTGAGTGGGATGAGTAAACTCAATAGGATAATCTCACACTCACGAAACACTCACGGGAACTGATTCATTCTGCGTTCTCGCAAGATGTATACAGTCGGGGAGGGAAAAACCACAGTATTCCCTGCATATTACCCACTTTCAATCAACAACCCCTCCAAATAGCCAAGGCAATTTTGCCTCCAGTGATGAAATGCCCGTCATTTATCAGCCGCCAGTGAGGAATTAACCCATTCATTTTGCGGTACCTCGTATCATCCAGCACGAGATAAAAGGAGATCTGAAAGAGAGAATCTTTCTGACAATGAGATTACTTCTGGGCGGTAGCAAGGGTTCTGCAAATAGGCGCGAGTACGGGGTCACATGAACGCTCACTATCCAGTGTTTCGCCACATCCCGTGACTCAGTCAAGGTACGTTATTTCAAGAAAGGTAAATTGGTCATCTTTTTGTGAAATCGGCCTAAAAAATAAACAAGGACTATAAAACGGTTCAGATAACCTCGTCGAGAGCAGAGCAAAAGAAAATACCTAGTGTTATCAACACAGCCTAGTGAAAAACCAAATGCGGCCAGAACCATGAGATCAAAGGGAAGTTTTAGGATAGTCATAAGAAAGAAGTAGGAGCCAAGAAAACCGCCTCGCTCAGAGCACTTTTTGCTGCTGCGTGCGTGCCGCTCCATGGAAAACGAGAGCCATGAAACGAAAGCTAGAACAGAAGGGGCTCTACCTTGAACTGAAATGTGATACGATCAAGCCACTTATGGCCTGCCAGGAGTGTGGCAGATGTTACTTCCAAATAATAAACAGTGCAGATTGTGGGCAGATGGTATTCTCAGCGCATAAGCATAAACCGGCAAGTCAGCCGGGCTAAATTAGCAGCAGTAAAAGCTTATACTTCGGCAGCTAGTTGCGGAGGCGTCGCTGCGTTCCACTGAAAAACAGCTTCAGCGCTTAAAGTCAACTTTTGTAAAAAGGCCACGCTTGAACTTACAAGTCTTCCAGAAGTTCAAGCGCTCCAATTAAAATTCTTGTTGACACAGCATGTTTGATCATTACACGTGTGTTGCAAGGAGGATGACCTGTCAATGAACGTGTAATAATCGGATCTTCAATAATCTTCATGCAAATAGACTAGCTCTACTTATTTCATGGAGAAATAAGATCTCGACCGGTGGTGAGACTCGTGATAAGTTGATGTGGAACACAAGTTTAATGCAGAAAAACTACTAGGGTGGTTATATCCTGAACAAATTATTGTCATTGAACGGGGGAAAACATCAACTGCCATTGTGCGTCCTGACATAATCAGCTGTTAGCAACGGGGCCATTTTTACGAATAGAACTCTAATGGGAAAACAATCAAGTTAGCTGAGAAGATGGCAATTTGGCAATATAAGCATTCTCTTTCCGACCAAGTTTAGCCGTCACAAAAAGCTTCCTTTTGCGATTCACGCCGTTCCAAATCTGCGCTCTTTCCGCGCCGCCATTTGGTCTCCTAAAAATGTCGACAGTACTGGTTTCGGAATAGACAAAAAGCGCTCAAAGCACCGAGTTATGACAACCCCGACGCCAAGACGATGAAAAAGATTCGGCATCGGAGGAGCGACTGGCAGATCTAACAGTGTGACAAGGGCGATTTTCTGGGTGGTCTGCGATTCTTACGATTAAAAAAAGAAACGAGCGAGAAAACAAAAAAAATAAACTAACAGGCTTGCTAGAGCAGCATTAATGGCATCCATACCTCCAGGCATAATGGCCGCTTTATATGGAAGAAGATTCGTCAACGCCACGATTGGTTTATGCTGTCGAGTGACTTGAAGCGGCCCAGCTGTTGAGACTCGCCTGGAAACAATTATTTTGGAAATCTAGTGAAAAAAACAAGTGAGAAAGAAAATGAAGCGATTTGGAATTCCTTATTCTTATTAACAGATTTTTGCTCCCCCAAAACAGCTGGTCTGTTTGCGAGAAGTTCTTTTCACTCATAAGAAGTTCTCGCCCGCTTTTCTAGCCATTGAAATGCTGACTGGCGGAGAGGGAAAGGCTCTCAACTCAAATAAATATGAAATTTTCTTCGTTTACTGAAGAAATGACTTGTTCCTTTGAAGTCGGCCGCCACGGCATGACACACACTCGCGGCTTCTTTTTCATATACGGACGTTACGCGTCGAGCATGGGGTTTAGAACAGGAAGAGAGCCTACAAGAGCCGAGGGAACCAAGTACGGGGAGGTTATCTCTTTTTCTTATCAAAACGGAGAAATGTCCGAAAAATAAAGCAGCAAGATAGGAGAAACGACTGAAATCGTGAAAATACACAGTTCTCAACTTCCCCAAATTACGGAAATAAAGAGCTGACGTGGCGAAATAATGTTCTGCGGAGGAATATCCGGAACCAGAAGATATGTAGAAGATAAAAATTTTGAACACTAATTTTTTGCGGTAACGACAACGTTGTAAACACACGAGGGAATTCAAATTTTTTTACAAATCTTAGATTTCCTTCTTTTCTTTTACTCCTAAAAAAATGCCAATCTTTGTATCCAGAGCCTGGCCACATCTTGTAGAGAGATAACCACCTATCATCCAATGTTTCTGCCAATTCAGCAGAAATTTCCTCACCTGCCACACACGTCTTTCCACGTGTAACAAAAAACGACTTATCGCTCCGTGATCCAAGATTATTTGGCAATTTTGACCATGGAAGGGATCGTCTCTCAAAAGAAAAGATCATTCTGGTACAGCAGTTCCACTGGGAAGTGCGACCAAGCTTCTATAACCTTCGGTATTCGTATACTCTCTTCCAGTCCTTATCGGGTAGAATCGCAAAAGAAGTTGTCCCTGTTTGAGCGCGACCACTTCTTTCTGCCTTTGCTAGCCATTGTCACTCCTCGACGCAAGGGAAAGGAACCGAGGGATCGTCCGTTTCTTCTCGTTTTCGTCTTCTGCTGTCCTCTTATCTGCTTATCAACTATAATTGGCGGAGAGTTTTTCTCCCTCTCGAGAGTCGAGTTTACAGCACGGAAGATCTCGGAGAATCAACAACAAAACAGCAATTGTGTTCTGGTCAAGGAGGAGAGTTTTGACCCGAGGCACATCCGGACACCGTGTGGAGAGGGAGTCTGTTTGTTTATCTGGTATATTCGAACAGTCAGTCAGCAAACTGGCAGGCGGATAAACAATTACACCATGGTCACCAGTGCTGGGCATTGCGAATCTGAACACTGGACACAAGGGGTCGGAGAAGAGTCAACAAAACAAACCTAGTTCTTCAAAAGCTACAGAATTCATATAGTTTTGAATCAAACCGGAAGATGGCTGAAGGAATGTATGGTGAATGCCAGTTAAAAGGTGTTGGACGATCCGAACAAGCTGCAAAGTCAAAATCAGGCTCAGTACTGAAACCATACATAAGTCAAAGAGTGGTGCTTGATCATATATTCAAAATAATAAATACTTCATAGAAATCTGCATAGGAATCACTCGAGATACATTGAAAAGTCTAACCGGGAAGTTACTAGAGATCACCACTGTTGTTGATAATTCAGGTTTCCAGCAGTCTGATAGCCTTGGCTGCTGTCGTCCCAAGATGTCGCAAAAGGATTGGTCGGGACGCCTTGCTGAGGCTGTGGAGGAGGTTGTGGTCGACCTATAGACAAGTTGCTTGACTCTTATACTCGTTCCCACCTTTAACCAATTGGTCAGCTGTGGGCAGAGGGCCCAATTTGATTTGATCAGATTGTCTTGGAGCAGCTCCATATCCTCCAGGTCCACTGTTGAGAACCGTGGTGTTCCAAGGCTGTTCCTCTTCCTTTGGTTCAGCCCAGTCCTTTAAACTTCAATAGTTTTGTCTTCAAATGCCGTACCTGAAGTTCTCCTGAGGCGTAGACAGCATAGAAAGTGACGCCGGTGAAGTGGATGAGACTGGCGAGAAGGAAGACCTTGGTCCAGCCATGATGGCCGTGGAGAGTGAACCATTCGGTGACAAAAGGACAAGTAAGTCCGGCCAAAGTACCGATTCCATTCGAGAAGCCCATAAGAATGGCAGCATAACGCGGAGCAATGTCCAGGTGATTCACGTTGAAGCCTGTAATTGGATTGTTTTTATAGCCCATCAAGTTTTTGTTTAGAATATGATTTGACAGGGATATATTTCAAGAACTTTCGAAAACCTTACCAGATATTGCGAAACCGGAGCATCCGACAGCCAAAATAAGAGAGATCATGGCTGTGGTGTCGCTTTTTGTATAGGCCACGAAGAGCATAAAGAAAGCTTCTCCTCCAAAACCGCCACAGTTGAAGATCTTACGAACAGCTGTAGTAGAAAGAATCTTATTCGAACGAAGATAATCAGCCGCTTGACCACCGAACAGTACGACAACTCCCATGACGGCGTGCGGAAGAGCAGCCAAGATTCCAGACTAAACTTTTTAGCATTTTTTTAATACAATTCCACTCACATGGTCAATGTTCATACCCAAGACGTCTCTCATGTATGTCAGCTGGTTCTGTAGCAGGAGATAGAAGGTCCATGATCGAGCAAAGTTGGCCACGATGATGGCCCAGACGGGTTTGGAAGTGACAATAGCCTTCCAGGGAATTGAACTCAACTGAAAAAAAAACTTATGAAAATATAGCTGAAAACAAACAGTTGGATGGGTTGTGCAGATGGTTCCAATGGCCTCCTCAATATATTTTTTCTCTTCTAAGGAAATGGTCGGATGGAAGGCCGGCTTCTCGAATGTCAGCGAAAACCAAAAGATGGCCCAGATCACTCCGGCCACTCCTTCAAAAGGACTTTCGTTTAACTCAAAGAATTCTTGCCATAGACATAAAACGGAGCTCCCCAAGAGATATAAGAGACGAGAAAGGCTGAGACGGGCAGACCGAGAACAGCTCCAGCATAGGATCCAGTGAAGGCTGTTGTGGCCAGTTTTGAACGTTCCAACGGCGGCGCCCAGTATCTCCAGACTCCGTGCATGGACGGATAAGCAACTCCCTGAAAGTTATCGTTCTTGGAGCGAAATTCACGATTTGGAGGAAATGAGAATCTGCCTTTCTCTGAACATAACTTAACAGTTGTAGTCTTGATATTGTTAAGAACAATTCGAACAAGTTATTGTCTTTGTGTTATTCTACAACTTTTCTTGTCAGTATATTGGATTTCGAAGACCCCCTCTCTTCTAAATACTATTCGTTAGAACACAACTGAAGTTCTTAATGAGTGTGGTAAACAAAGGTATGCAAACATGGAATAGTACTGCTGACTGTGCTTTGTTATGAGTTGTGGGAACAACACGGTTATCAAACTACTGCCTATGTGTTTGGCGACCTCAATCACACAATGAGGTATATTTTACTTCTTTTAACTTTTCTTGCTACTGTCAACGTCTTGTGGAGCCAATCATCAGTAATTTATACCTTTTCCTGTGCAAACTGTACCTCCAGGAAGAAGAAAACACTTCTCGAGACCTCTGTTCACCTAAATGTCCCATAACAGAAGAGGTCAGAAAGTGCTGTCAACAGCAAGGCTTCGCTACGGGTCATTGTAAACGTTTTGGGAGAGCCGAATGTTTTGGAAGGATTCACGTTGTTCAATCCATCCAGTCCCCTGCTTTCGGCATTACTGGACAGGAATTTCGTCACAATGGTGATCGTTACGGATATGAGGATGTTGTTCCCTAATTTCTTTTGACTTTTAGTCTAAGTGGACAAAATTAAGATGCTATCTAATACAAAACTTGGAGACTGACAGCAAGATTCAGAGTAAGTGTATGTGCTATGTCTAGGATATTTGCTGGATTTATTGAACCGACAGTTTTTTTTAATCAAAGCGCGTATCTCATATCCTGAAATCGGAAAATCATCAAATCGGATTTCAATTTTTCTAGACGTACTTACAGTGAAAAGTCCCTGGAGTACGTTGACGATAACGACGAAAGTATCACTTTTGCTATTGAAGGCAAACGGAAGGAGCATGTTCAGAAAAGCTCCCATTCCAATTGCCATTCCAAAAAGTCTGAACAGATTCTCGTACTCATCAAAAGTATGTCGACTCACTTGTTTGGAGGAAACTTTGCCGCCAAGAATCCGGCCGGTAGTTGTGTCACTAGATAGCCATAAAAGTAACTACTCTCCATTATTCCGAGCTCTGTCTCTGTCCAATCGAATTCTCTGACCTGAAAGAACTTCTAGTTCAATTATTTGAACAAAAATGTACATGATGTTTTCCCCAAGGATCTGTGTAGTTCCTAAACATTCTGTTCTTGGCAGCTCCGAAATTGCATCTGATTCCGAAACTGATCATGAAGCCTATATTCGCCAAGATGGCCAGTTGCCATCGTTTTCGACAGCCACAGCAAGATGAGTTCTCGACAATCTAAATGATTTTTGTGTCCAAAGTCTAAGAAAAGAGGAAACCTGCAAGATTTTGTTAGTGTGGACGGATGCTCCTTCGTAGTTCGAATAGGCCGTGTTTGTTCCGTTTTGAGCTGCATCACTGAAAAAAATCTTGGAATAGATAGGTCGAGGGAGATTTCAGAGTATGTTCTACAGCCTGGTGTTCAGTAGAAAAGATTCCAACAAAAAACACGTACCCATTCTGCTCTGGCAGTCTGGTGGCCCCTCCATTCTCGGCTCCGTTGGATTCCTTTGCCAGCAACCTGAAGCCGTGCCAATTATTGTCAATTACATTCCGACGGCAGCAAAGTCAAACAATCGAAGTAGACACTAAAAGTTGTGGAGAGGGAGCCTTGCTCTCCACGTCATGTGCACTCGAACGAATGACTCGAGTGAGCGGAAGCGTCTCACTCACTTGGTCAAAGGCTGCTTGTACTGGTTGAACTGTTCTTTGCCGCTCTCCCAGACATCGTTGAAGGATCGAGGAATGTTCTGAGCCATTTCGGTTCTTCTTACCCTAAAGCTTCAATTCTGTTCTGAAAAAGGAGGTGGAAGGACATAAATGCATTAGGCAAATGTTGAAGATTAGTCTGGATGTCAGCATGTTTACGAGCTCTCTAACAATAAGTGAAAATGTAGATTCGAGATTACAGAGTACTCTCGTCTATCCAATGCAATTTGGCACCAGGTGACAGGTCTCGTGTCGGAATTAACGGACCTAATGGGACTGACTGATGTCTGTCGAGCTTGCAACATTTGCCTGAGGAAAGAATAAGTCTGAAGGGAGAAGTCCCGCTGTGAGAAGAAAAAGGTAGAAAACAGAGGTTAAACGGAGGCAGCAGCAGCACGACAAGAGAGAGAGGTTTTGTGAATAAGGAATGAGAGTGACAGCAGGTGAAAACAAGAGTCAAGAGTCGCTAACAGATCTCCTCCCATTTTTGACATTCTTGCTGACAAGTTCGAAAATTTCTTTTTCTAACTGTGTCTGTAGTCGTTGCTACAAATCAGAAGCTCTCAGGTACCTTTTGGAATATGTTTTCCTATGAAAAAAGACAAGTTCAGGTCAGAGTGAATAAAAGGAGAGTGACGACGACCAGAAGCACGAAAGGCCCTCTCTTTATGGCCGGCCTGACTGGTGTGGATATGGCTTTTTGGTGGCCGGAAATGCATTAGACCTCGTTGTCTTTATCTCCCTTGGCTTCTTACTAGATTTGAAAGGATGAGAGCAATTCATAGGAGAGTGTATGGTTCATCTAATATGAACAGGCTCGAAGGGGGTGCGATAATGGCAGGAGGGAGCGACTCGTTTATTTTGCCTCCCCATACATCGACGACGATTAATGACTGTCCCCAAGAATATTTTAGACATTCTTACGTGCATACTCGTCCTGAAACTTTAGACCGAGAGGGAGGGGGAGGCGGAACAGGATGAGATCCGGAAGACGTCTGTTCTTTGCTGGAAACACGTCAGACGAAATAAGAATCTGACGAGGCAAAGTCAGTTCCAGAATTAGTTTTTCTTCGATTTGAAAAGTCTCACTATTGAGTTCAAAGAAAGTTCTGAACAATGAGAGTTCAGTCAAACTGACTCGATTCCATTAGGCCACTAGAACGTAAAAACGTCGCTCTATATTAAAGGAAATGAATAATTGCCGGCTTTGTCTGACTCTCAACTAAACGAAGCAGAAATGAGGACCAGAGATGATCGGAGGAAGTCCTCCAGCTCGAATTTCGCTGTGTTGGAATATTTGCAGTTATGCGAGATGCTCTTTGACAGATTACGGTAGATGGCGGCAGGAGGGCGTGGCAGATTAGAGCTCTGAGGTGTGAGGCAGAACTCACATCGATCGTCCGGAGGAGAGGCAAGAACTTTGAGGAAAGGGCATGGAATGTTTTAACTCGAGATACTGTCCGAAACTTTGCCATTCAACGGGCTGACACAAACTGTTCTTATTGAGCCACAAAAGTTTTCGTCAACTCTGAAAGCTCAGAACTGCTGAGATTCAGAGATGAGATTAGAAACAGAAATAACTGAAAAAATGACAGTGAAAGATATCCCGACTTCGGCAGGAACTGTTCTGGAATGAATGATGCCAGCTACGAAACGGTACCGATAAGTCTGGCCTGACCTGTCTTTGCCCAGCCTGGCCTACGACACAATTTCGGGTACGTTTATCGTACTAATGCTCACGGATCTACAAATTTCAGATGCCTAAAAAATAGATAACGACCGAACTCTTCTTTCGTCAAACACTTTAGGGAGAAAGAAGAGCAGGCCAAAAATTGGATACGAAAGATGCAGTCAATTACTGTAGAGAGACTTGAAAGAACACTAAACACATGATCAAAACGAGTGGGAGAGGGAAGTGCCCTCTGAGACCTGCGGATGACATACTTGTCACGGTGGCTGAGGTCGACTGAAGGAGACGGCTTCGAAAAAGAGAAATCTCAAACTGATATTCGGATTAGCATCTAGGAAAGAGGCAGCGGAGCATGTCTTGCCGTGTATTAATATGAGCGGAGAGCACATCCACTCGACTGGATTATACATCGCCAATCCGATTAGTTTTTCCGATCAACTTGGCGGCTCATACCTTTTCAGGTTTCCTCGATGAGAAAGTGCAAGTCTGAAACATATTCATACTGATTTTTGGGTGAGACTATGGTCTTTCCGGGATGAAAACCTGGCTGGGAAGCCGATGAACGTGATGAAGACTATCTGTGTTATACTCGGCTAGGTGCGTTTTGGAGATCTATAGGTCACTGGAACACTACCGTCATTACAAAAACCTAGTATAGCAACTCGAGCAAGATTTACTCTGATGCGATCATCTTGTGTCCTTTCCTGCAAGAACACACATAGAACTACCTGAACAGGATGCAAGTTTTAGCAGGAGGAAGTCTTGATGTTCTTTTTGAACGTCGGAATGCCAGTCGAAGAGAAGTGCTACAGAAAGTGCCAAATGACAGAGCTAAAGCAGAAGGAAGAAGGGGCTAAGGTCAATACATCTGAAGACTGAATGTTCTACTATGGTTACTAGATTCAAAAGATCGCGAGAACACGTCAGGAGGTGATAGCGGAAGCCCTAACTATGGTACGCAAACGAGTAGCGAGAGAGGCGGAAAGTAGTTTACAAGCTATAAACGAGAGCCATAGCCCGCCTCCGGGCCATAATGAAACACTAAGGCCCACTGGCTACTAATCACAAAAAACTAGTGGGGGCTGTCTCTCAAACATTTTATTCTCTTTTTGTCGTTGTTTCTATCCCGTGAGGCTGGACGAAGAGCTGGATCTGACAGCATAGTTCTTGGTCAGAATCTTCATGTCCTCGTCCGAAATGGGTTCTTTCGACTGGAAATAGTGTGCCAGAAAGAGTTTCTTGTTGTCGTTAGTGCGGTAGACTTTGGTGATGAAAGTGCCTTTCTCCGAAATGGTGCTGCTCGTCTCGACGTCCTTCTTCTTCGCCATTGGACTCTTCGTCGGAACCGTCTGACTCTTTTCCTTCATGTCCAGTAGAGTCTGCTTCGAGTCCGCTATCGTCTTGTCCACCAGCTGGCAGATCCGCGAGTATGCCGACTGACTCATGGCTGTCCTGGTATATTGAATGGCAATTGAAGTAGTCTATCGTCTTGACATGTTTTCCGATTTAATTTCTTAGTGTTCAAACTAGAAAACTTTTTATATAAAAGGTTTTCTTTTAAATTGTTCCATAAAATTTTGTTCTTACTATTAGATTTATACACAATTATGCGTCGACCACAGTACGCAGTTCTGCGTACCTATTCAAAACTTATCGAGCTCAGGATTGACCCATTCCTCAATATTTCGTTGTGTTTTCTTTCTAAAAAAAAACCCTGTTTTTCAGGCCCGATGTCACACTATCGAAATGCCTACAAGAATCGCTTCATCTCGGCATCCGGCTCTTCCTCGTCAACATCCAGCATAGGCGGATTCGCAGGTTTCTATCATGGTTTTTGCAAACTGCATTCTTCTTCAGATTCAATGAACTCTGTTCCGCCGCCAGAACAAGTGAATCCAAATACGAGTGCGGCTGGAATGAGCAGCGGTCCGATTCATCCGGCCTTCACCAACGCCAAAATGAAGGCGATGGAAGAGGACAAACGGAAAGAGGAAGAGGTAAGCGCTTCCTTTACTCGATTCACCCATTTTAGTACATGAATCTGGTATATTACGGAAAGACGACAGTTTCGAGCAAAGAAAAGGAGCCGAGAAAGCAGAAAATATACGACGACGAGTGAGACTTTCTCTTCTAGCCTAAACATTTCCAATTTTAGGTATCTAGAAGGCGAAGATTCGGACGATGAGAAAGATAAGAGGAAAAACAAGACTAAAGCGACGTCAAAAGCTCCAGAAGAGGAATGTGATGACGAGCTGGAAGCTTTTATGGCCAGTATCAATGAACAGGTTCGGAAAGCCTTTAATATGATTGCTAAGTTTTGTATTTGAGGCGTCTAAAGATAAAGCAGAATCTGAACAGAAGGAAAAGGACCGCCTTTCTGGAAAGGAAAAGGAAGAAAAGAAAGGAATTGGGAGAGCCGACATCGATGAGGCGGATATGCAAGAGAGCTTCTTTGAGTGAGTTTAGCACATTCCTTCCAAAACGTGTTGTCTTTTAGCTATCTGAAAGAAAAACAAGAAAGAGAAGCAGAAGATGACGAAGATGAGTACGAATACGACGAAGACGGAAATATCATCTGGACGTGGAAGAAGGTCATCGATCCATTGCCTCCCATTGATCATTCGACCTTGGAATATCCCCCTTTCAACAAAAACTTCTATCACGAACATCCTGACATTGAGTACGTTCTTCGTTTTTTCCTTTCTTATAAAACTTTCAGAGTCCTGAGCAGAAAACAGGTCAATGATTTCCGCGACACGATGAACATCCGAATCGGGGGTCATTCCGTCCCGAAGCCCGTCTGCTCCTTCGGCCATTTCGGCTTCGAACAATCCTTGATGGACGTAATTGTTCGCAGCGAGTACGAGAAGCCGACTCCCATTCAAGCTCAGGCTATTCCTGCCGCCCTGAATGGCCGCGACGTGCTCGGCATCGCGAAGACTGGCAGTGGAAAGACTGCCGCCTATCTCTGGCCAGCCATCGTTCACGTGAGTTTCTCGAACGTTTCTAACAGTTAGACTAAAATAAGCAAAAATTTTATCAAGCAGCTTTCAGATAATGGACCAGCCGAATCTGAAAAAGGGAGACGGTCCGATCGGCGTGATTGTTGTCCCGACGCGCGAACTGGCCATTCAGGTCTATCAAGAGGCCAAAAAGTTCTGTAAACCGTTCAATATCAACGTTATTTGTGCCTATGGAGGTGGCAGCAAGTATGAGCAGTCACTGGAACTGAAAGACGAAGGAGCCGAACTGGTAGTCTGTACACCGGTACTTTCTCCCTTTTTGTTATAAAAAAATCTCTTTTTAGGGAAGAATAATCGATCTCGTAAAGATAGAATCCACAAATTTCCTACGAACCACCTTCCTAGTCTTTGACGAAGCCGACAGAATGTTCGACATGGGGTTTGGTACGATTTTCAGTGTAAAACTGCAACAAACCTCTATATTTAGAGGCACAAGTAAAGTCAATTTCCGACCATATTCGTCCAGATCGACAATGTCTCATGTTTTCGGCCACATTTAAAGCAAAAGTCGAGCGACTGGCTAGAGATGCCCTTCGCGATCCCGTCCGAATCGTTCAAGGCGAAGTCGGCGAAGCCAATGCTGACATCCAGCAGATTGTGGAAGTACTTCCTTCTCAGGACGCCAAATGGTCGTGGCTCAGTCAAAGACTCGTTCAACTTGCAACAGGTTGGAGTTGTTTCGGGCCTAAAACATCATTTTTCAGTCGGAAAAGTGCTCATCTTTGTGACGAAAAAGCTCGACTCGGAAGACTTGGCGAAGAAGCTGCGTCAACGTGATTTCAAGCTGGTTCTTCTACACGGAGACATGCTCCAACACGAGCGAAATGAGCATCTGCAATCCTTCCGCAAACAGCTCAATATTATGGTAGCCACGGATGTTGCAGCACGAGGATTGGACATTCCCGAGATCAAGACAGTCATCAATTACGACCTGGCCAAAGATATCGACACACATGTGCACAGAATTGGAAGAACTGGACGAGCAGGTAACTTTTTCTCTCCACGTTAGAAATATGAATAATCTTTAGGACAACAAGGAACAGCGTATACTCTTCTTACGGACAAGGATTTCGAAATGGCCGGACATGTGGTTCGAAATCTCGAGAGCGTCAATCAGGAAGTCCCCCCTGCTCTACTGAATCTGGCCATGCGATCGTCTTGGTTCAAAAATCAACGAGAAGGAGGGCCGTCCGGCGGCAGTGGTCCTCAGCGAATGGGACTCGGATACACGCCGATGACGAGACCGAACAAAGGAGGAGGAGGTACACTTTCGTCCTTTCCTAAACAAAAATACTCTTAGAAGTCCATTTGGATCCGCTGAAAGAAACCAGACCAACGGCCTCATCAGTAGCAGCGATAACCAAATCTGCAGTCCAGCCATCGACGTCGGGTCCCGGAAACCGACTGGCGGCGATGAAAGGAGCTTTCCAAGTAAGAATATCCAATTTTTCCTACAAAAACATCTTCAGAGGTCCTTTGCTTCGAATTTCGCCAAGTCGAGTGAGGCATCTATCCAGTCAACAGTGGCCTCTGATCCTCGTCCTGAATGGAAAAGAAAAATCGAAGAAATCAATGCCAAATTAGCGGCAGAACGGGGTGGAGACTCCGCCGCCAGCGCGAAGAAGAAGAGTCGATGGAACTGATTGTATGTAGCTAGAGTAAAGATTCGTAAAATTTTATCTACATATATTCGATAAAACAAGATAAGAATTAAAATATACGCAAGCTGCTTTAGGTATGGGAGAAGAGGCCACGGACTTACTCGGCGCGGATTCGAAGACACATGGTATTCACGCGAATTTCCAGCATAAAAGCGGGAGGAATATCCGAGGAGAGCTGGGCAAGGGAACAGTACGGCATCATGTCGGCTGGGACCTCGAGACGGGAAATATTGATAGAAGACGACTTGGGCAACGAGACGGCTACCTCCCAGACTGGCGATTCCATTGTGTCTGTCATTTCTTCGATGATTTCGACACAACGACCATAGAAGTGCTGAAATGACCTTCGAGGAGGATAGGTAAGAGGGACTAACAGCTACGGCCTTGTTGATTCCTTCGTGAGTAACAGCACAATGAGGAAGACGAATATTCCGCTTTACAATCTCCTCGCAAAGGATCAGCTTCAAAAGAGCATCGTCGTCTATTAGTCGATGAACCTACAGGAAGATTTTTATGTAACAAACAAAAAGAGAAACATACGTAAGTGCTGTTGCCGGCAAAAATCGAGACATCGGTTGCCAGACAGCTATCTAGAACTTCGGGTGAGATCGACGTTTCTTTCTCCGTGTCGCAGTTGTTCAAAATGTGAAGACTCATCGATGGATAGACCTTCTTGACAAGACGACTGAGCGTTTCCGAGGTTGCAGAATTGACGCGGTCGACGACGAGATGACTGACTGTTCGGAATTTGGCGTCCAGAATATCGCGAGTCAGCTTCTCGTTTAGGGAAACTCCGCTAAGACGGAGAGAGTGTAGGACGGTAACATGTCTGAAATAGACTGTTTTGAAGCTGTGTTTAATAGAAACCTCATGACTTTGGTTAGCCGAGTGGCCGGCAGACGAATTTCCCGCTTGCTTTGTGTCCTACGTAGCTTGAACATGGTCGGATGCGAGTCGCCGTCGATGCTCTCGTAGCCGGCATCGGAACAGATGCTGTCGTCTTCTTCGATTTCAACTCCTCCGTTTAGATTGACACGGGAACAATAACGGGCCGAGCTGTCTACGAGGTAGTGCAGCCGATGATTCACCTAAAATGTGTCGTTTTTATAGAAAAAAAAACGTGAAGACTTACAGCTCTCAGGTTCATTTTAGTAGCCGAATCGCATTTGGAAAGAATAGCCAGTATAACATCATCGGGAAGGCTTAAAAAACTGGTAGGCTGGTTCTGATTCTCGTCGATCCGCGTCTCGGCTTTTTTTTCGTGAGCTTTACCATTGATTACTGTCGAGACGAAATGCTTCACGGCTTTGAATAGCTAAACTTGGTGACACAATGCAAAACAAATAGTTTACTTTGATCGGAGCATGTACAGACTTGTGTTTAGAACAGTTCTTCGCTTGATCGCCTAATGAAGGAGCCTCTTCCATTCTGAAATCGCTTTTGCTATTTTTCAGGTGAGAAAAGCATAGAAACAGATGAAAGGACGCATGGATTCAATCTGATTTGTTGGGGAATATTTCTTAGAGTTTGTTCATGCACTAAATCTACGGAAACTAGTAAACTGAAAGTATCCAAAGTTGGGGGCTGTCTCGCAGCGAAAAATGTCACTTTGCAAAAATCTTTGGCTGAGTATCAAATGTTTACACGTTATATGAATTTGGGTACATCACACAAATATTTGATACTCAGCCAAGATTTTTGCAAAGCGACCTTTTTCGCTGCGAGACAACCCCCAAAGTTGTGCGAAAAAGAATCTGAATTTCTCCAAATCAAATTCGCGCCAGATTTTCGCGTTAGGTTAAAATATGGTTCAAAAGTTTACCCCCGACTTTTCTTTTTCGATCTTCGGCAATCCCCTTGTTGGGGATGTTTCTTTGTTCTTTTCAGACTTCTTCAACAAGAACTGATGTTGCCCTCCTGGCTACGTTCACGAATAGCTTCGTCTCTGGGCTATTGTTTCACTCGATTTTCCGCCTATCTCTCTGCTGCTCAAGCGCAATGGTGTCAGTCGTGGACTCAATTTACGCAACAGGTTCTTTTGGTGCCGAACTCTTCTTGATCGGAACTCTCCCCAATCTCAGTCTCTCTCAATCTTGACCGGTCCTTCCCCTGGCACTCTTGCTCATGTAAAAATTTACTTGTTTGGCTTATTTTCTCCACCACAATAAAAGCGACCGTATTCTTCTGTACATATTGTTCACGGGTACCCTCTGGCAATATTCAAATAGCAACAGGAGTTTCTCAGAGCTGCTCGGTTGAAAGCAAAGAAAACCTTCAGTATCAAATACAGTCCTGCTAATAAGTTTTGACCCCCGGGTCCATAAAATTTTTTCTACATGAGATATCGCAAATCGGCAACATGTCCCGTACTTCTCTACATTTGGGCTATTTCGTATCAAAAATTCAGACCCTTAGGCGGTATCTACGAGTTTTGACAGAGTTTTGAACCAAGGTCCTTCGCGCACCCCTACTTATATCCCAGCCTTCCTGTGTAAAGGAACCAAGCTAATTCCATTGGCGCCGGATGACCACTGGTGGTACCAATTACCGCCTTGAGTTTTAGACCAAGCCGTTTGTCTCCAGTACTTGTCTTCCGGATTCTCGAGGACTTGCGAGCGGAGCCAGTCCAGATGAGCAGTGAGGTACTTGTAGAGACGTTTGAAGTATTGGGAACGACCGTCACAGAGCGGCTTGATCGTGTTCAAATAATGGTAGTAGATCTGGAGTTTGGTCAACTGGCCTGAAAACTACAGTATCTACTCCTAACATAACAGATAGCCTTTTTCGAATCTGTTTTTGACTCAAAGAGTTTCAACATTTTACGAAAAGTGCAGCATTGCAAAAAAGTATCCAGTGAGACTCCTGGTTGTGCCTTGTATTATTTGTCCATCCCATTCTGTTCCCCCAACAGAAGTGAATAAACATTGTGCTATTCGCAGTTCGTACTGAAACGAAACTTAGAAACTGTACTCTGTCAGATAGAAGGCCAAATAGGCGGAGATAGAAGGCCAAATAGGCGGAGCTAATTTACGCAACAAGTTATTTTGGTGCCGAACTCTTCTTGATCGGAACTCTCCCCAATCTCAGTCTCTCAATCTTGGCCGGTCCTTCTACTCTCAAACACGGAGCTGTTATAGAGAGAATGCCGAAGAAGGATCAAGAAGAGCTGGTAGTCAACGATGCAGATGGCTTGATGAGATCAGGGAGCTGGCCGGTAATACTAGGTGGAGAAAATGAGCAAAACTAGCCTGTTCTTACTGTCTGATCTGGGGACTACATGCCCTTTAATACTTCTCGACTCTCCTGTCACTATTGGATGGGGTTTCAGTGTGACTGGTTTTCTCTCGTAGATCCAGTAGAGCATCTGATACTATCGGTCGAGTTTCCGTGATGAGCTGTGGATCAGCGCTTTGTAAGCGATTCAAGAGGAACACATTACTTTTATTTTGGTTTTCTTTACTTCATAGTAAGTAACAATCTACGAAGTGGTCTTGTTGAGAGCCCTGAACCGCTAGAAATGGTGTTAAAACAAGCGTCTGTTCGCGTAGTGCTCGTACAATGTCCCCTGTCCCATCAGCTCTTTGGAACTTTCCTTATTTTCTGTTTACTGGCTGCACGCGTCTTAGTTGCCTTATAACCCAATTTTCTGTCCGATTACTGTCTGTAGTTTTCATGGCTCTTGATAGTGTTCAAAATCGCCTCGCGAAAAACTATGGCAATTTACAAGCTCCCAAAAACTTCTAAAATAAGTTTCTCTTTTCGAAAAAATAAACAAATTACTAGTAGCATTGACTGAAGGTAATCAAAGTCAATGCGACAGTCAAAGTGTGATGTCCGATGAATTGTTTCGCGGACAATCGGCCCAGAAAGATACGACACTCCGTCGAAAGTGAGTCCTTTTGCTTTTGCCTAAAAGAATTTAAAAATGTCAGAGAATCGCTCCAGCCTGACGACATTTTCAAGGATCAGACGAGTAAATTGGAGCAACTGCCGCACAAGAAGATCTCGAGGGAAGAAGTGTTGGAAGAGACACGCGAAAAGGTCAGCTACTTTGGTGGCGTCGGGAATCGCCTCTTTGTCGTCAGTATCGCCGTCCTTCTGGTCTTCACAATCACAGCCGTCGGAGGAATCATATTCATGCAGATTGAGACCAGCTCCGAGACCGAATATCAGCCATTTGTCGAATGTTTTGCAAAGGCACGACAGAACAAGAATCTCTCAACAACAGGCGCTATTGATCGACTCGAACGTTGCATCAAAAAGTATTGTATTTTCGAAACTAACTCTGAAAAAGAATTTCAGAAACCAGAGTCTGAACGACCTCTCGAAAGCCTCTCTGTTCGCCTGGAGTCTCTATGTGACTGTCGGCTATGGACATCGATTCACGCAATCATTTTGGGGACAATTCGCGACAGTCTTCTTCGCGTGGTTCGTCATCCCCATCTACATGACACTCAAGTTGGAATTTGGGGAAATTCTCACGCTATGCATGTTCTCTCTCGGTCGACGGGTCCGAAAAGTCATCATCAAAATCGGGCCGGAATGTCTGACGCGGAAGATGAGGAAGGAAAAGTACCATCCGTCAGATGTGACTCTGGTAGTCATCCTGTTCCTTCTGCTCTCGACTTTCGTCTGTCTCATGTCCATAGTCGTCTTCTTCACCAAGGAAAAGAGAGACTTCTGGGTGGCCTTCTATCTGACTCTCCAGACCATTGTTCAAGTCGGACTGGGTGATGTGACGCCGGAAGAAGAATGGGCCACTTTCGTCTTCGTCTTTCCTTTGGTTCTTGTCGGAGACACTCTCGCCTCTTATCTCTTCTACTACGTCCATGGGCTCTATCGACTCTACATTCACAAACTGGCCATTAGTGTAACAGGATGTCACACGAAAAACGACGAGAACATTCCGGAGGAGCAGCAGCTTGCTCTAGCCAAAAGTGTGGCTGATTTCGTTTCGGTCACAAATCATATCATACCTCTCAGTACGTTTCTATTTATTTTTCGATTACTAAACTCTAAACATTTCAGGAGCGACTTCGGCCGAGATGCTGCGTCACGATGCCTCTTTGAAGACGGTCCGATCGAAGAGGAAGAGAAAGAAGAGCATGCTTCTCGAGAATCTCAAAGTCTCGACGCCGCCTCATTCGGCCCAAGAGGACAATACGCAGAGTGGGACAACGCCGGTGAATACGAAGAATTTGACCAAGAGTCGGAAGAAGAGTCCGCCCATCGACACGGCTACTGAGACGTCGCACAGAGGCAAGCAACACTACAGACGGGGATTGGATCTGGATCATCAGCCGGTGATCGAGCTGAGACGGAAGACGAAAAACAAGGAAGAGCTCAGACCATTGATTCGGACTTCGATCGAGGACATGACAGAAGACGAATGGAGGGAGCAGAAGAGCAAGACTCCGATGAAGAGCGAACGACCGTCAATTGAGAAGAAGCACAGTGGCCACAGCAAGGCGGAAATGAGGAAGAAACACGCAAAAAGGGAAGAAAAGAAGAAAAAGATCGAAGAAGACGCCAAGACGGCCATTGATTGGAGTGGAGTCGACGGCGAGATCACGGCAAGATCTCCGGAAGAAGACTTTTAGCGCGGAGTGACGGCAGAAATCAAGGAGTAATAACAATTAATAAAACAAAGAGATTACAGTCCAGTTGTTCAGATATCTTCTTCTCACTCTTTTTTTGACTTGGTAGGAGTTCAACAATCAGGGCGTGGGAGTGGCGGTGAATGGTGTCTGTCGTCACCTTAATCCCTGAACTGTCGATAAGTTTTATCCGTGACCATTCATGATGCGCTGGACGGAGTATATAGTATGATAACGGAGTAAGTAGTGTTGCAACAACATGAGTTGCAGCCTATCAAACACATCAATTAGTGGACACAGGTCCATTCAAAAGATATACAAAGAAGTATCTGAAACTACTTCAAGCCTTCCAGTTCTACCAAATGACTTTCTCCTTGAAACAATCGGATCTTCGATGTTTCCTCAGCCCTATTTCTTTTCTTAGACAGACCCGTCTTCCTAAGGACCCTTGTGGTATTCATAGTCTCTCTTCTGAAAAAAAAATAACAAACATCCTCGATCATTGAGCAATTTGCCTCACTTTACACTCGCCGAGAGGGAACAGGCCCGGGAGGGAGGACGAATTAGGGTCATGTTTACAGTCTCTCCTGGAGGGCCAGTTCCCTCTGATTTGTGCTCCTCCAACCTTTTAAATAGAAGAAGGAACTGTCGCTGTTTGGCATTGCCTATGACCGCTGCCCCCCTCGGGCGCAAAACTCGTTTTCTTTCTCGATGCTATCCGCTAGCTGATTAACCTTGTGTCCTTTGTCGGTCTCTTGTCCTTTGTTCTCACTTTGCTGTCAGGCAAAACTTTGATTTACATTGTCGTCGGTGTCCTTCGGGCCTCTCTGTCAAAAATATATCACTTTTTTGGCCAACGACCTTCTCGGACAGTCGCATCGCTACCGTATCCTTAAAAAGTTCAGTTTCGGACTTTTGATTCTTCGGTTTTCTGTAGAAAGTACCGTCGACCTTCCGGTTTCAGCAGTTTACAATTCCCGGAGAGCGAAAGTGCCACAGGCCATCTCACAGGGCGAATGGGACAAGTTTTTCGAGTTGCCATACTGCCCCTTTAACTCGGATGAGAGTCCCTTCTCCGGCAATTCCTCAGGCAAACATGCCCTCCCAACTTTCTTCTTACTTGAATTTTCTTCTTCGGGATCGTATCCGGTTCCTTTCTCATTGACTCTTTGCCAGACAGTCCTCGTGGTTTTCCTTGTGCATTTTTCCAATTGCTTTATAAACATTTTCTCTGTTGAAAATACAATCTGTACCGTACATGGGAATTGGTCAAGTCCGACATAAGCCTGAAGTCTTATGCTCCCCATATCTCGTAGATAGAGCTTGAATAGGAGCTTTTTTTGGTATGTGTGCCAAGAACTCTGTACTTTTAGCTGATAGTTACTATCACAATGCAGTACAAATCTCCCTCTATTGAGGTATGACCGGATTCTAGAATTTTGGTTGACAGTAACGTGAAGTTAACAATAAGTCGCTTTTTTGATTATTTGTTCCATCAAGAAGAATTTCTGAATCGTTCTCCCAGAACGCTCAGTACAGTACTTGTATAGAAAATGAAAAATTGTAGCAATTCACAAAGAAACTAGTCTCCACACAAGTCAGCAAAGACTTCCTCAGAAATAGCGACCAAGTTCATGTGACCAATTTTCCCAAAATTGAGTCTGTACCTCCTCGACCTTGAGCTGAGCCCTTGTTTTTGTCGTGTTCCCTCCCCTTTCCTCAAATAATATAAAATCTCTTTGAACAAACCATCCGCCCAATTCAGTATGCTGCTCCTCTTTCTTCCGGCCCTCGTGGCCGCCGTCAAGATAATCGACAACGGTCTCGCTCCTCCGGAAATCGTCCACACTCCCGTCTCACTTAAACGTAAGGAAAGACATTATCGGGCGCGTTAATCGCCGTTCTCCATTGTTTCCAAAAGGGGGCAACAAAACACAAACAGTTTCAGCTCGTTGCGTCATCCGAGCGCCGCCACTCGATCTCATCTTCATGCTCGACAGTTCGGGATCGCTGAGGGACAAGTTTCAGGTATGAGTCATTCAAAACAGGCGGGAAAGCCTGTTTTCAGGACGAAGTTGACATCATCAGACGCATTATTCGTCACGTCACGATCGGCCAACAAGCCACTCGGTTTGGCGGGTCTAAGAGATTTTTAAAGAAGGGATTTTTAGGGTCATGCTGATTCAGTTCAGTGGAACTCAACATCTCGAGTTTGACTTTCACAAGTTTGGGACAAGGGACGAGCTGATGGCCGCTCTGGATGTGCTGAGACATGTCAGTGGAATCACTAGAATCGGCGAGGGTTTCGAGTTTACGCTTCACAAGATGCAGAATGCTAGTCTGGTGAGGGTAGAGGCAGTCCTTTAACAAAGAGACTTTTAGGGGATGAGAGACGCCTCCGTGCCGAAGATTCTCTACATCTTGTCCGATGGACGAACACACGATTTTCCCAAGGATTGGGAGATGGCCGAAGCTGTCCGACGACAGATCCCAAATATTCAGATTTGGGCCTACGGAACGGGAGAGTATGTGGCCTGGCCAGCTCTCTTGAACTACACCCAGGACACGAACAAAATTATTACCAACAAGAATCTCGAAGCTCTAGAGCCGCTGTTCGATGCCTTCAGAGGAGTTGAGATCTGTGAGAAGATTCCGTCTTGTGTCAAGGTAGGCTAGAGAGCTGACTACAATATCAAGCAAGTTGTGTTTCCGATCTTCTAACTCTAGATGGTCCGAAAAAACACAAAGATTTACAATGAAAACTTTAGGGATCGGACAAGCCCTTGGACTTGACTCTCGTCATCGACTCGTCCGAGTCACTGGCCTCTGAATTCCAAAAGCAGCTGCACTTTGTTGTAACGAGAGTCCTCGGCAACATCCACGTGCATCCAGAGGCTGTTCGGTGAGACAGTCTTTTAAACAGACAGTAGAGAGCTCCTTCAGACTGGCTCTGATCACGTATTCCGGCAGCTCTTTCCTTCACTTCAAGTTCAACGACCGACGTTTTGGGAACAACAGTGCGGTCGAAGAGTACATCCAAGCTTTGAGATCGATCAAAGGGACGACTAGCACTCACGTTGCTTTGAAAGAGGCCATGCAACTTCTTCTGGATACTGATCCGAGCACTGGTAAGAGACACAACTGGCTCTCAAAACCAGATTACAGGTACTAGACCGGGAGTCCAGAAGATGGCCTTGGTTCTGACTGATGGTCATTCTGCTCGATCTCCAAAAGCAATTGCTGATGAGATGAGGGCAAAGGGTAAAAGATCGCGGTAAAAGTACAGTAACCCGGTTTAGGGATTACGGTAATCGCTGTCAGTATAGCCGAGAGACCAAAAGTGGACGAAGCAGAGTTGTTGATGATTGCCGGCGACAGTTCGAGAGTCTTTGCCCCGTGGAACATTCAAGACTTTGAGTCTGAGTTCCTCGAATACGTCGGTTTCGGCTGCGAAGGAGTCGATCTGGGACCAGATGCCAGTAGGTCATAGTTTATAGATTTTATCAAAGATCTATAGAACCAAGGATCCGAGGAGCTACTGATGTGACCTGTACAGCCAATTCAGTCACTTTCACAGTCAGAACACAGAAGGAAATGAGCGGATTGATGTACGCCCAGCACTTTCACGACGATCAAAGCTGTATCGTGGTGGGTTTTTTGACGACTGTGTACTTCAAGTTGTGTAGCCTTGAAAAGGGAGGTTCTTTTAGGATAGACGCGGGCTACTGTATCTTTATATTTAAACCTACTGTAGTTTTCACGAGTATACTGTCTCTTTAAACCGGCTGTCTCGTGCTTATTCCAAATTTGAAACAGGCCGTCTCGACTGATCTTTTCAGCACGCTTCCGGAAGCTCACGAGAACATTCAATAACCTTTCACGAGGGATCCTGTGGACTGTCCAAGACTCCGTCTGAGGCAAGAGGCTTCTAGAACCTCGATATCAAAGTAGAAAATGTTTCAGAATCGAGACGGTTATAACTTCAACATTTCCGTCATTCTCCAGTTCCATCCTCTAATCATGACACGAGCTGACCAAGGTCTAGATATCGGCTGCTTCTTTGCCCAACCGATCAGCAGACAAGAACTGGACAGGTCGGTCATTCGGTCAGTACAAGACACGACCTGTCGCTATACTCTCCATCGTTTCAATCCGAGCCAATGTGTCGCCTTGGATGCCAAGGTTGGAGAGACGCTCTACCACAGATGGAGCTGCGATAGTCGTAAGTTCTGACTCTTAGAAGAAGAAACAGATTTCAGCTACCCAATACCACTATCTCGTTCACGACTGTCATGTAAAGTCGGAAAAGACATCGGCCATGATTCTCGACGGAGATGGCTGTGAAGTTGACGAACACTTCCTGGAAACGCCCAACTATTCTCGATTCAGCTCCGATGTCCTGGACCCTTATGTCTTCCAAGAAATGTCCGTTTTCAAGTTTCCTGGAGACGAGAATCTGCTCTTCCGATGCCGAATTTCGCTCTGTGACATGGACGACAAGGACAGTCCCTGTGCCCAGCAGATTGTAAGTTTTATTCGTTTGATTCACAAAACGTGTTTAGCCTCCGAAATGCTCGAAGAAGTCCGTACATCCGGTGAGATCGAAGAGACAAGCCGAGAGTCTGGCAGCCGTGAATCCTATTCACAGAAGCAGACGGAATATTGTGCCAACCAAACCGGGCTTCTACATGACGGTTGAGGTCGAGACTCGAACGCTGAATGTGCTGATGAGTGAGAGTATTCGTCCGAAAGATTCTCTCAAGTATTGTGACTTTTGATTCTTCTGTACCTATTGTTGTTTTCTGTCACGGGTTGAGGAGCTTTTTGAAATAAACTACTCTCTGAGATTTTTGGCTCGGAACATGAATCTTTGTCGAAAAACTTCAATTGAAAGAAGAAGTCAGAAATAATCACGATCAGCATATACTTTTGGATTTAATTAGAGTTCCTTGCAACAACTAGTTATAGTGTCTTTGGCTTTTACTACGACCTCTTTAAGTCGCTGACAATAACAATACAACAACAGAACAAATTTTACAGAAATCCTTTATTTGACACGCTGGATCTACTCGAAGTCAGTGAGTACCGGACTTACGGTCGTTCTTTCTTCCCTTAGTCTCTCTGACACCCTTCTCTTCTTCATCCTTCGTTTTTGTATCAGGGTTGGGCTGAAGTCCTGCGAGTAAGGGGAACGACAGTTCCGAGGAAAGTAGGAATCCTCGAGAAGACTTGTCAGCAAAAACACAGTTATTCACTACGCGCTAAAAAAGAAAACCCAATGATTGGCCATGGAACGGACGACGGCCCATCTGGTGGACACAGCTAAGAAGTTTCAGCGAGTTGTTACGAAAGCAGGTTAGTTAAGTAATATTGTAAGCACATGTCGTCTCTCGTGACGTTGGAAACTGTCGATTTGGTAGTCAAAACTGCTACGTTGAGAGAGTAAAGCTCTCAAGCTGGGTATGATTCAGCCAGGAAATAGTGTTTTCCTCTCTTTTCAAGCTCACACTGCTTTTTCCAGCTTTGTGATGCACAACAAAGTTGTAGCATTTGACAAGCTCTACAATTTTATAAAACATTGCTAAGCCAGAAAATGCTTTGACCATAGTGAAATCTTGCTCAGAATGATATGGAGCTGCAAGCGGAATAAATTTGCGCAAAACCGGGTCTTCACGATGTCTAAAGCGTCTCCGAGTTTTGCGATGTTTTGTAAAGTTGTAGAGCTCGTCAGATGTTACAACTTTGCTGAACATCACAGGTTTGTGAAATGTAAATGTGAGCTAGAAAATTATGACTTTTCTGCGAAGTTCCAAATTTTAAGGGAGGGGGTTACAGTAGACGCCCGAGATGTCGTCCCCAAATCGTTTTTGTATCAGGGTTAGGCGAACGCTCGTGTTCGTTTTGAGCGAACACGAACAGTTCGTGTTCGAGGGCGAACACGGAACTGGGGACTGTTCGTGTTCGCTGTTCGGATTTCGAACAGAGTTCAAAAGGGCCCGAACACGAACATTTCATCTAGTACTAATGGTAATACCCATAGACTGTCCGAGTGAAAAGCCTCAAAATTTTCCTTAGCCCTATGTTCGCGAACGAACATTGGGACGGCAAACATTTCGTGTTCGGTTCCCACTTGCCATCAGACGTTCGCCGTCTCCAACTTCTCTCAGGTCCTTCTCAGCCAATCCTTCCTGGAGCGGTTTCGTCATGAGCGGCTGAAAGAAAGTTGAATACTTGAACTAGGAATAAAGAGCTCACCTTTCCGTACTCATAGGTCTTGTGGAGCTGGGGATTCATCGTAGCGTATTGGTTGACGGCAATTTCGATGAACTGGGTGATGAAGCGGTCGTTGGTGGAGATGTCACGGTTAGCCGTGCAGTTGGCGACACGTTCAGCAGACAGCAAGAATTGGGGCTTGGCGGCACAAGACTTGATCTCAACGACGATCAGATCAAGACTGACGAAATCAGGAATAGAAGGGATGGTATTTCCAGAGACGGTGAGACGAAGGAAGCCTTTGTCATCTCCTCCGAGAGCCTTGTCGACCGAGAAGAGCATCGATTGACCATCGTAGAAGACTTTGAATGGATCCGGGAAGTTGGTGGTGTCCTTCTCCATCATAGTTCTGATGACAGCGACGCACTTTTGACAACGATCGTTTCCCAGGCAGCTAAAACAAGAGCTATTGAATAACACAGAATGACTTACTCGTCCTTGGCCTTCTTCGTGAACTCGACAGACTTGGTAGGCGATAGATCGGCGAAGATGCGAACATCGTAGACGTAGATGGTATGTTCTTTCTCGACCATCATTCCGAAGATGTTGGATTGGACTTGGGTCTGAACTCCAAGCCTGCCAGGTTCCTTGTTTCCAGCCATGCTGGTCGGCGCCGTGATTTTCATCTAGGTCATCAGCTTCGAGAGCTCGGCTGAGGCTTTGTCTCCGCGTGGCTTCCGTTTCGTCCGGGTAGGCGAGTCCGCATACAGTGTCTGGACGGACCAGTACTTCTTCTCGAGGCCACGATTCTTCATCTCGTCCGGAGCGTCTTCTCTATCTTCCTAAAACTTGTAATTATTGTGACTGAAAGGCACTCACCCGAGCCAACGACTTCTTTAAGCTCGACACCACCGTAGCTCTTCTTGGCGTCTTCTTGTCCGCCTTCACCCATTGGGAAAAAGTCTCGGCTGAGACGGAGTCTCTGAACTGTTCACAAAACATCGCTTTTATTGACATCGCTTCTCGATTGAAATATAGACACTGTTTGGTGTAGATGTACGATTTATGATTGTACGATTGATGAAGCGAGCCATGCTTTTTCCTTTTTTTGTTCGGTCCGTGTTCGGTTCGACCCAAAAAAGTATCCGATTCTTCGGTCCGTGTTCGTGTTCGCGCAAAAATCTGCTGTCCGCCCAACCCTGGTCTGAAGCCATCGACATGCGATTGAAAACACTATTTATTGTTCGTTTACAAAACTATACACAGATTCACTCTGGCCACTCGCCCTCGATGTTAAAAATGTTGGTTGGAGTTGGGTCGATAGGAACTTCAGTCTGCGGATTGGAATACCTCTGAACCGGTGGAGTAGGAATTGGATTCACCTAAAATATGCAGTTATTTCCGAAGAAAATAACTAAAATTACATTCTGGACAATCGGCTCATCGTCGTCACTCAGCGTGACAACTTCAATGTTCTCCTTCTTGAAGGGAACGGGCACAGAAACGTGGGCCTCTTTCCGATAGAAATGTGGGGTGGCTGCAGACAGATTCGAGTTTCGAGGAGCCATCAAATGTCCCTGGTTCATTGGAGACGGGGCATAATGACCGTAATTTCCTTGCGGGTATCGTGAAGCCATTGAATGAGCACCGTGAGGTCCCGAATTCATGTGCGAAAGGGGGCCTTGCTGGTACATGTTATAATGTGGGTTGTACTGGCTCTTCATCGCCTGTGGTCCCGGTCCGAACTCGATCGTCGTATGTCTCTTCTTTTTCTTTCTTTTGTCACATTCACTGTCTCTCGATGAACTGCTACTGCTTCTGGAACGGCGAGACTTCTTTTTGTGACTCTTCTTGCTCCGGCTTTTTCTCTTCCTCTTCTCGTCCTCACTCGAACTGGAAGTCGAACTAGAGCTGCTGCTTCTTCTTCTCTTCCTCTTCTTCTTGTCCGAATCACTCCTGTCCAAACTGACCGATCTGCTTCGTCTCCTGCTCTTCTCCGTCTGCGACGACCCGAAACCATTCTTCCAATCCGGAATGGGTCCTTTGACTTCGTGTGCGTGCTTCTTGTACAGCGGCAACAGAATTTGGTATTCGTTCTCGTTCTGGGCGATTGGGAAACGTTTTTTGTGCAGGAAATACGGGAAGAGCTTGTCGAAACTGTTGTGAGTCCCGTTGATTTTGGTCATCCAGTCAAAGTCGAAACCAAAGGAGAAAGCTGAAAGTTCAAAGGTTAGTCTTCTGTTACTCAATTTAAATAAAGTGAGAAGAAAACACGTACTTTTAGGCACTGATGGTTCTCTGGACGACGGTTGTTCCTTCACACTTCTTTTGGGTTGCACATCGAGTCCTTTGACGAATGGCGTGCTCAAAACACGTTTGACCAGCTCATCGAAAGAATGAGGAGCCTCCATCAAATGGGAAGAATCCTTATCTTTGTTCTTATTCTGCCAAATCTTCCAGGAAGTTTGCACTCACACAGAATTTTGCTATATATTCCTAAAACCTCAATAAGATTTTCCGGAAAAGTTGACTTACTTCGGTCGGTTCTCGAACGAAAAAGTGGAACTGTGTGTAAGCCTTGTCCGGCTTGTACCGTCGACTACTCATGCCGGTCTTCGATTGAAACTTTCTCTTCTCCTCAATCTTCTTCCCCAAAGTGAAGGTAAATCCCAGTCTCGGAGCCTCTTCCCAAATCTCGGAATGAGAGAGTGGGCGATTTCCTGCCGCGTAGATGACCAGTCCAGACATGAGAGGAGGAGGAACCTCGGCGGCTTTTCGAGGCGGAACACGAGGTATCTGAAGCTATTCCTGAATGTCCCACTGAAAAGACTTACCGGCTGAATTCTGTCGATTACAGCTGGAAAACATTGCCTAGTCGAAGGAGGTTCTTCATCCCCATAATTACTGAACGGTTCCTGTTTGGGCTGAAACTGCCAATTGCTGGATGAATAGGTAGTTGGTTTCTAAAGACTACTTTGAGAGATAGAGTGAACCATAAACCTTGGAAGTGCTGGGACGAGCGGTGGACGGGAGATCAACTGGACGGCTCTGGAAGATGTGAGTTGGTGAAATATGTTGCGGGTGAAAGAATAAACAACCTTTCGTTTCAGAATTGGCCCCAAATCTAAACTATCTAAAGCGCAATGGTGTCTGTGGTGAACTCTGTTTGGATGTTTGTTTGTTTGTCCATGGCCACGAGATTCGTCGCGACAAGTCAGAAATTGTCAGGATTATTCACTTTTGAACTTGGAGTAGTAAATAGTTGAGCGAAGATAGGTTTTGTCAAAGGAATGGGTGCCAGGGCGGCGAAAGCCGTCGTAGACGGCTGGTAATGGTAAAATGCTCACCATTTGACTAGACCTTTGTGCCTGTGAGTGAGCGTCAGATTGACTGCCGAGTTGAAGAACCTTCGCCTTCATCGGCGGTGTTCTGACCTCGTTCATTGGAAAGAAGTCATTGATTTTCCCTAAACTTTCCCCTTACACCTGTCTTCGAAGAAGTCTTGTCGAGCAGCTTGAACATGGGTTCTCCTGTTTGAGCCACTATTTTTGTTTTCCAAGTGTGAGGGTACAGAAGTTCAAGTTTTCTGCACTCCGATTCCAGTCTCATTTCCCACTTGACATCGTGAGAATTTTGAGGATGAAGACAGTCTTTGTCAAATCTGAGGTTCTTCCTAGAAATTTGGTTAGTCGAAAAATGGACAAGGAACTTACGAGATGAACTGACTGAGATCTTCAACGCTGAGCCAGTCCTTCTGGGAGTTCAGGAAGGCAAAGTAGATGATCGTTTCATAGTCCAGATGATCTGGATTGGACTTGTCCAGAGCTGTCATCTTGAAAGAGAAGAAAGTTGGAGAATGAATATGTAGGATTATGATTAGACGCTTTTGAGGAGCCGAGCAAAAAGCGACGCGGACATTCGAGACGCGAGCGGCCGCTGCCTCTGGCATGGTACAGACTAATATCAACTGACCCAGCTTTGTGCCCTTGTGACACGAGAAGAAAGAGGGCAAGAGGTATGACACATCTGGGACTGGTTGGAAATCAGAGGAAACCTGGGGTGAAACCGGGATCGAGAATAAACTTATTTTTATGCAAAATTGGAGTGGAGAGAGCTGATGATGACACTACGTTGCTTGAGCGCAAAGGTCCTTTTAAGGAGATTAAAAAATCACAGTCGTAAATCTTTCGAGACTAGAAGAGAACAGTCTTGGGAGATGATTCAAAATGAGAGGAACATTCATTTCTGACAGTTTTAGAGAAATCATGTCATTCTTCTTTACTTTTCTGCATGAGATCAGCCTTTGTGCTGATGAGCGCTCCCGACACTGCCAGGTACCATTATGAAACTTTCCTTGAGAGATATCGAGATTTTGTGTCTATTTATAGAAGACGCTAACAGCATGAAAAGGTCGAGGAGAGCTTGGAAAAAGTACATTCATTACATCTCACTCTCCCTCTTTCAGGAAGTTTTCTGTAGCAATGTTTCGTGCTTATGTTGAAGAACTGTTTCCAATGGTATTCTTGGAAATGGAAATCAGGTTCGGAACATGAAGATTGCTGCATAAGCACGTCCTAGAAACTTGGAACCATGCGAAAAGCGCGAGCATAATAATTATTAATTCAAAAACCTTTTGCCATTAATCTCTACAGAAAATCATAAACCATTTAAAAGATTGCAAACTTTAGTTTGTTTTGGTCAAACTTGTCAAGATTAGCCAGACTTTCCGCCAGTTGACAAGTCGAGTTGAGAGAAACGCGTCATTCAAGCAAATGTCGCCAAGGAAGAAGGTCCGATCAAGATGGACGTCTCTTTCATCAGGAGCTCTCTGGACAACTGCGACCTGAACCGTCGAAGGACAAGATGGCTCCCTCTCTCCCGGCATACGAGACGACCGTCGTCACCAACCTCTTTTCGATGGAGATGGCCTCGACTACTACCATCTACAAGTACCGCGTCGACATCAAGACGATCCGCGGAGACAAGGAAGTGGTTCTGACCAAGGGACCCAAGTCTGAGTGAGTTCTCTTTTCCTTTCTATTGTCCCCTATTGTGTCTGTACCAGTGCTCTCCCTTCTGTCTTTCTTCTGGGCTGTACAATACCACGGTGGATCCACCAGAGTAGGAGCAAAGTCTTCACTGAAACTTGTGACTTCTGTGCTTCTATGTGTCTCTGTGTTCATGTCTCTGACATACTCTTCGTCCATTGCCTCCCTCCTGGCTATGTTCTATTCTCTCTTTGATGTGCTACTATTTCTGCTCGTCGTCCTTCTGTCAGTAGATCCACCACCACATGCCCAAAGTCATTAGTTACGTGTCTGACTTCCAAAACAACAAGTTACTGGAGTTTTCTGAATTTGTTGATAATTTGCGTTATTTCAGTGTGTCTCTGCAGCATCGCAAGAGGGCCTGTCGTTCGCTGTTCGAGGACGCCGTCAAGAAGGCCAACAAGGATGGAGCTCCCTGGGCTGAGGATAAGTATGACTACGTCTACAACTGCGGAAACATCCTCTACTCCAACAAGAAGATAAAGTGTTTCGAGGAACGGATGAGAAGATGAAGGTCGTCACCGTCACTTCGGAGGACATTTCGAGCGACTTCTCCCGCAACTACCTCGGTCAGAAGTTCACGTCTCTTCTGGTCTCCATCGAGCCGACTCTCGAGTTCGGTCTGGCCATCGGAGATGCAAACAACAGTCGCGAGGTCCAGCAGTTCATCGAGATCATCACATCGGCCCAGCTCTACAAGAACGGCGAACATTTCGTCTTTGGCAACAAGTTCTATGGAAAGACTTCCAGGAATGACTTGGCTGTCGGAGAGGCCAAGAACATCAAGCCGGGATTCGAGAAGAACTGTCGCATCGGAGAGCAGAACGGAAAGACGGTGGCCATGCTGCAGCTCGATGGCAAGAAGTCGTCCTTCCTCAAAGGAGTCCCTGTCATTAAATTCTGCATGGAAATCCTCGACTCGAGACGCGAGAGTGACATCGAGGATCTAGACGCCAAATCTCTGAAGACTCTGACGGCTCAGCTGAAAGGACTCGTCGTTCGTACGATCCACACCTCCAAGGACAAGACGAGGTACTTCCACGCCCACGGTCTCTCGAAGGAACGAGTCAAAGAGAGTTTTCTTCTTTTCTTTTGTAGAAAAACATGAATTCAGTGTGACGGTCGAGGTGGATGGGAAGAAGATCACGATGGTCGACTACTTCCGGGACAAGTACAACTACAATCTGAAGAACATCCGCAGTCCATGTGTCATTGAGAGGGGTCCGAGGAAGCAGTCTCTTTACCCGCTCGAGGTTCTGGAGGTGTAGCGCGGTCAGCGTGTCAGCTGTCAGAAGGCATCGCGTGCCTTGGGTGAGAAGCAGATCCAGGAGTGTCGAATGAACCCGCCCGATCTGCTCAACAATATCGTCGAGGCCAGAAAGGAGTGTGCCGTCGGCTCGGACAACAAGTACCTGGAGAAGTTTGGCATCAAGATTCGCTCCAAGATGGAATATGCCCCGGCTCGTGTTCTCTTCCCTCCGGCCATCAAGTACAAGGACGGTCAGACGACTCAGCCGAATCGTGACGGAACCATGCAGTGGAAGCTGCGCCGTGAGCATTTTCTGCTTCCGGCCAGAATCGACTCCTGCAGTTTCATCGTCTTCGACAACTGCACCAACGATCGGGACGTCTTGAACTTCATGGACAAGCTGCTCCGAGCTGCCCGAGACCACGGGCTCTCGGTCCCGAGTGTCGACGACGTCAAGCTGGAGTACGTGAGAAGCGATGTGACGGAGGATCTGGAGAAGGTGTTCACTCGTCTGAAGGGAGAAAGGAAGCCGTACATTTTTCCGCGGAAAAAATATTTCCGCACATCTCTGCTGTACAGCCTTCTGCTGTTCCTTCTGTCCAAATCTCTGTCTACCCTTGAATATGCGCTCCATTCATTTCTTTCCTTTGTCTCTGAAATTGGTACTCTTCTCCCGTTCGTGGTACTGACAGCTATTGTAAATTTAGGTTCCCCGCGTCTACTTGGGTCTCGTCATTAGTCCACCGTATCACGGCTTCCGAAATCGTATTCCTCTGCTCGTTACACTTGTTTCTTCAGCTTCTGAGATTCTCATGCCGTCTTCACTACGTTTGGGCAAAAATAGCACATATGAAGAGTTTTTCTTATCTTCCTATCGAACAACCACAAGGACAAAACAAAGTTTATCAATTTTAGTCATTTACTTGTTTCAACGCGAAAATAAACTACGGCAATTCTATTCGTTTTTTTTTCAACTTTTTGCCCCTTTTTGTTATTTTCTAGTAGCATCTGGTAAAACCTTCGCAAAAAACAGTGCAGAGAATGGTGAAAGTGGTTGCCCTTGAAGTCTCAATTTTTTTTTCGGCTCGTTTGAACAAAAATGACAAGATTTGTACGCGAAAAGCTTTCATTTCAGTTTTTTGTTAGATCTCTTCATTTTTTTCCGTTTCCATTACCGTATTAATAGAACGACTGCAGATGCGGCATAAGTTGGACAATCGAATCCGCACGCTGGTCGAAAATGGAGTGGCCAGCGGACATCGAACGATGTTCGCCATTGTTGGCGACAAGAGTCGTGATCAGATAAGAAAAATTACCTTTTTTTAGCATTTTATTCTTCAGGTTCCGATTCTGTACCACATCCTGACCAAGTCGTCCGTCTCCGCCAGACCATCGGTTCTGTGGTGTTACAAGAAAGATCTCGGATTCACGACCCACAGAAAGAAGCGAATGAAGGAGCTCAAGAGAAAACAGGCTGTTAGCAACACTACGATTAGTGTACGTTTTGTTTTAATCGTGAGAAAATGCAGATAATTTTAGGAAACGGATCCATTCGAGTCGTTCGTCTCCTCGACTAACATTCGCTATTGCTACTACAATGAGACGCATACAATTCTTGGAAACACTTTCGGAGCTCTCGTTCTTCAGGTTTCAAACATTTCAAACCCTTTTCATTAATAGCTTTTAGGACTTTGAAGCATTGACGCCAAATCTACTCGCGAGGACGATAGAAACTGTCGAAGGAGGCGGACTGGTCATTTTCCTGATGAAATCCGTGTCGTCTCTTCGCCAACTCTACACAATCTCTATGGATGTTCACAATCGCTACAGGACCGAATCGCACACTGAAATTGTGCCTCGATTCAACGAGCGATTCATTCTCTCACTTGCGAGTTCACCGAATATAGCCGTTTTGGACGACCGACTCAACATTCTGCCCATTTCCAGCCATATTTCGAATGTGGAGCCCATTGAAAATCATGGGAAGCACTCGTCGTCGGCCGACGAAGAACTGAAGACGATGAAAGAGGCCATGAAGGACACGAAACCTATTGGATGGCTTCTTGCAAAATGCAAGACGGCATGTCAGGGAAAGGCTCTTCTACGGTATACTTTCTATTTTGATTTGAAATTAAATGTATTCAGTTTGCTGGATGTTATTACCGAGAAGACGCTCAATGCTACCTGTTCTTTGACCGCCGCCCGTGGAAGAGGCAAATCTGCTTCCCTAGGTAGTTAATTTTCATTTTTCTTTCTAAATGTAACAATTTCAGGACTTTCGCTGGCAGGAGCTGTCGCCTTTGGCTATACGAACATCTTTGTCACTTCACCATCGCCCGAAAATCTGCGGACTCTGTTCAAATTTGTCGTGAAGGGATTTGATGCCATCGGCTACCAGGAGCACACGGACTACGAGCTAATACAGTCGACAAACCCCGAATTCCGGAAGGCGATAGTACGAATCAATGTTTTCCGCGAACACCGACAAACTATCCAGGTTTAGCTGTTTTTGTTCTTTGAAAATTTGACAATTTTCAGTACATTCATCCAACAGACGCCATCAAACTTGGACAGGCTGAGCTGGTAGTCGTTGATGAGGCTGCAGCAATTCCGCTTCCCCTGGTCAAAGACCTCATTTCGGGTATTTTGAGACATTAACTTCTGTATGAATTAAAAATCTAGGTCCGTATCTCGTCTTCTTGGCTTCGACGATCAATGGCTATGAAGGAACCGGACGAAGTCTTTCTCTGAAACTGCTCCAGCAGCTGAGAGAACAATCGATTGGATGTGCCAAAGGCGAAAAGTCCGTACTGAGCAAGGGACGAGTTCTTCACGAGATGACTCTTGACGAAAGCATCCGCTACAAGCCTGGAGATCAAGTTAGCTTCAGTTTTACAATTCTAAAGCAGAATTTTAGATTGAACAATGGCTAAACCGAGTACTTTGTCTGGACGCATGTAACAGCAGCAACCGTATTTCCTCCGGTACTCCACCGCCGTCAGAATGCGAATTGTTAGACCCTTTTGTGATAAAATGACTTTTTTAGATTATTCGTCAACAGAGACACGCTGTTCTCATTTCACAAGGCTTCGGAAGCGTTCCTACAGCAGCTGATGGGAATCTACGTGTCCGCGCACTATAAAAACACTCCGAACGATCTTCAAGTTTTTTTTAGTCTTTTTCTTCTTTAAAAAAAGGTTCAGATGTTGAGCGATGGTCCAGCACATCAGCTCTTCGTCCTCGTGGCGCCCGTCAAAGAAAATCAGACGAGTCTGCCCGAAGTGCTGGTAATTATTCAAGTTTGTCTGGAAGGAAATCTCTCGAAAGATTCCGTCTCGTCCTCTCTGGATCGAGGAAAGCGTGCTGCCGGAGATTTGCTGCCCTGGACAGTCTCGCAACAGTTCATGGTTTGCTCCTCCTTATTTCTCCAGTAATTTCTTTTTAGGACAAGGATTTCCCCACTCTTTTCGGAGGTCGAATCATCCGAATCGCCGTCCATCCAGATTATCAGTCGATGGGCTACGGATCGAAAGCTCTTTCTATCCTCGAAGATTATTACCTCGGAAAAATGACTTCCTTGGAAGAGAGTAGCAGCAAGGAAAGAGTAAAAACTGTCAAGGTTTGTCTTTCTTCGAAAACTAAAAACTATTCAGAATGCCGACACAGTTGCTCTGCTAGAGGAGCAAATCGCTCCCAGAAATGATCTCCCTCCACTGTTGCTGAGACTCACCGAGAGGAAGGCCGAACAACTCGATTATTTAGGTAAAATTAGGTCCGTTTCGATGTAATTTAACTCGTTTAGGCGTCTCTTTTGGCCTAACTTTGAACCTGCTAAAATTCTGGAAGAAGGGAGGATATGTTCCCGTCTATTTGAGGCAATCTCCGAACGATCTGACCGGCGAATACACCTGTATAATGCTCAAACATCTCTTGACAGGTTTATCTCTTTTTCCTTCTTTAAGCGAGTTCTTTACAGACAAAGCTGACAGTTCATTGTGGCTGTCGGCCTATTGGGAAGAGTTCCGTCATCGTCTGAGCCAGCTACTCGCCTACGAGTTTGCCACTTTCCCTGCTCAGCTGGCCATGTCGCTTCTGCAACTCAGAAACAAGACGGTCGAACAAGGAGCTGGTAGTCAATGTAGGTTTTTTTTTCATTTTCATCGTAAAAATATATATAGGCGTTACCAGAGAACAGCTGTCCCTTTTCCTCTCGAATTCGGATCTCAAACGAATTTCCCAATATTCGAGGAACATGATCGACCATCAGCTCATTACCGACTTGATTCCCATCGTCTGCAAACTCTATTTTGAGCAGCGTCTTCCGGCTGACGTGAAGCTATCCGCGGTGCAGGCAGCCGTACTTCTTGGCCGAGGTCTTCAACACAAAACGATGGAGAAAATCGGCTCGGAACTTGATCTGCCAGCCAATCAGGTAGACGATTTTTTATCAACAATGCCTAGCTATTCAGATTCTGGCGCTGTTCAACAAAAGCATGAGAAAGTTGTCGGACGCCTTGGATAACATTTGCGCTGATTCTATTCGAACCATAATGGATGGTGGTCAAGACAGCGAAGAAGTCGCCAATCATCTCCAACCACTGGCTAAAACTCTAGAAGTTTGCCTTTTTTGTTTCTTCGGAGAGAAAACGTTTAGGAAGACCTGAATGAGGCGGCGACAGAAATTCGAGAAAGACAGGAAAGGGACAAGAAGACGATGCTGGCTGAACTGAACAAGGAGCTTCGACAATACGAGATCACGGCCGATCAGAAGGATCTCGAAGAAGTTTGTGATTCTTTTTACCGTTCTAATCACATTTTAGGCATTTTCTGGAGCGAATATGAAGTTCTCGCAACCGATCAAGACGAGCATCAGTGTGAAGAGCAAGCGCACATTGCCAAAGGCCGACATTCCAGAAGAAAAGGATCCGCATGCCAAGAGGAAGATGAAAATCAAGAAGCGTAAATTCTAAGCAAGTTGCTGAATTTGTTTTGTTGCACCTTGTTTAATTGTTACTGTTGTTTGTTTGTTGTTGCTTATTAAATCGTAGTCTCCTAGTCTATAGAAGCTCCTTGGAGAGGCGCAGCTGATTGCTTTCCTCTGAAGAAACACGGAAGGACTCGCTGGGGATTGAACAGAATGATGTCTTCTTTTCGATTCTGTTCAATTGCAATATGATGTAACCAGAGGGATAGCTACTGTAGTCGTTTGTTTCCAAAATAGATAAATTTCTGTTGAAAGACTCTTCATTTGTTCTGGATACTGTAGATGACCTCGAGGCATTTCACCGACAGAAATCGATAACAAACCGCGTTGCTTTTGTTCTCTGAAGCGACGCAAATTGCTAGCTATCAAGTTCCAGTCATTCATTCGATCAGACATCGACCAAAATGGAGGAGCAGGACGTTCTCGATTACGCCACCATGGCCAGCTACATTCTTCGGACCGGGAAGGAGAACTGGCTCATCGATCATCGAACGGGCTTAGTGAGTCTTTTTTTAGTTTCAGAAATAGGAATTGGTTAAGTTTCTTGTTCGAGCTGCCGATAGTAGGCAAGTTTCATCCGTAGATGGGCGAAGAAGCCGAGCAATCCTGGGATCAGGGTCTCGTCGGAGCTGTCTTGGACGGAGTCAAACAGTCGCTCTTTGAGAAGAAGGTCGTTCGGGAAGGAGCTTCAAACACGACTACCGTCTACTACCGCATCTCGAACGATGAACAGTCGCTCAGACTCGTTGAACATGGCAAAACGGCTATTGAGATCATGCTGAGGATGTCCGATCGAAACAGTGAGAACTCTTCTATTCGACTGGACGATTCTTCGGTTTGTTCAAATTTCTTCTAAATATAAAACAATGTACTTTTCAGAGCTCTGTCAGCCTTATGTCCCAGGAGATCAAGTTTGCTATCAGGGACTTCAAGCAAGAGCCTGTGGAAGAAGATGAAACTCAGTTCGAGGAGCCAGTCATGAGTCTATACTTATATTGCTGGGTAGCCAGTGAGTGGCATACTGTATCTAAAGTCTTTGTGTCCCACGACGATACCTCCGGGAACAGTAACTTTTCAGGAAGCTCTTCCCAGTTTACAAAAACTGGACACAGGTTCAGTTCAACGAATGGCGAAGAACGTGTAGGCTCACAAAAATCCACACCAGAATGGATTGGGTTGACTCTATCAAGAAGGTTTGTCTATCATGTTAAAGATTCATATTTGTTTTGTAGGGCAAAGAATGGGAGTTCAAGATCATCAAACTTAGTTTCCGTCTGGCGGTCCAGAGTTGGATGACGGCGAATCAAGGCCTGGACACGGACAAGTGGATGCAGCAGTCGGGAATGTTCAAAGCATTCTGTGAGGAAATTCTCGGGGAGACTGGAGATGTTTCGTCTACTCCGAAAGTAAGATTTATTGAGTCTGTTTCGTGTCTTAAGACTCTTCGATACAACAGAGTGTTCACAGCACAAATATTTAAAATTTGTTCGTGGCGGGAGCTATTGTTAGATCGTGCCAAGTTTTTAATTCATCCACATTAAGTTGGTTCTAAGCTGAGTATCCACCGCTCCAGTATACATAAGTGTAGAATGAACCAAGTGTGTAACTTCCAGACCCCGACCAATACCCAGGCTTCCGTAACGGACTACTTCCGAACCGTGAAGACTCCGTTTCTGAAAAAGACCGAGCCAGCGTTCACTCTTCCAATGCCTCTGATGGTCGGATTGGTCATGACGGATCATCCAGACGGGAAGTACTTTGAAGTGGAAGAAATCTATCGTCTGCTGAGGTGAGAAGCATTCATTTGAACAAGTAGAAACTGGTTCAGATTCAAATTCATGAAGTTTGCAAAACAGGCCTGTGATACAATTCCGAATCACATGAAACGGCTCGCTTTGGAGCTAGAAGAGGCTCTTGAAAACGGGAACGAGTTCTTGGCCACATCAGATCACGGCTCATGAATGCTGAAAAAGGACCAGTTCTTGGAAGAAATGATGATTTGGATGAGAGAGAACGATAAGCACAAGGCGAGCTGGAACAAACTGACACAGTTGGATCCAGTGAGTCCTTGCCCGAATCCTCATACTTTTTGGATTCAGACGACGAAAAGAGGATGCTGGCCAAAATCTTGGAGAAACTGTTCGGGAACGGAGAGGCAGAGGTCCAGAGAGAAGTTCCAGAAGAGCAGCCAACTCTGATGGTCAACAGTCAGCCGCTGATTCAGAAGACGTACGAGAAGCCGAATCTCTCCTCGGTCAACATGCTCGTATTCATTTCGAATCTGATCGGCAATGACAAGCATCACACGGTGGCTGAGCTCTTCGAGAAGATAAAGTGAGACTACTTTGATTTTAACAGAGATATTCCGAGGTTCGGGTACAATTATTCGAGTAGGGCTCATCCAAGCCTCGAGACGACTGGACCAACCACACTTTTCTACCTCGGTTTGACTATTCAGTTACTATATGATCTAATCCTTTCAGGAGTGCTGATTCCTAGCGGAGATAGTCGGACCAGACGTGTTCAGTGGTTTACATCAGCTTCCTTTTGCTGAATAAGAAATTCCGAAAACACTGACGAGAATTGGTAATCTGGAAAGAATTTCTTCTCGTTCAAACCCTTTACCGGAAGAGAAAGCTCCTGATCCACAAGAGTACGGCCCAAATCAATTTGTTGAGGTAAGAGTACATGAAATCTAAACTTTATTTGTAGCTCGTCTACAAAACTGAAAGATTCTTTCCGAAGAAGACTTGAGCTGTTGAGAGAATGAAAGACCAGCCTCCACCGGGTTTTAGCTGCCGCCCCCTCTCGTTGGATTCCGAGTGCTCATGGAAGCTCTACACAAGTTATCAACCTGTCATCTGACGAGGAAGACAATCAGAAAGCGGATAAGAAGAGAAAGACGCTGACGTATAGGAAGAAGAGGAGATATGAGATTGGCAGTTCGACTGATTCGAGTAACATTAGCAGCAGCAGTGAAGACGAGAAGAAAGAAGAAAAAACACAAGAAGAAGGAAGTCAAGTTGATGAGAAAGTTGGAGAAGAAAATATAACGCTTCCAGGGAATGGATCCCTATGGTTTCCCAGCCAGTCTAAGGTTCAGTCCCGTTTGTTCCCACATTCCCTCGGCCCATGGGAGTGTCTCCATTGGCCCCTCCTCCTCCCTACAATCCGCACCATCTTGCTCCAGGACCTTCAGTTCCTCCAAGGAACATACGTTGGCCGAGCTTGACCGTCTTCTCAAGAAGTACCCGATTCTTCAGCGCTATAAGGATCGCCGAACTGATTGCTTTCTGTCTCAATAAAATGTTCTGTGTACTTGCTCTATCTGATATCTATATGAAATACAAGAACAGTCTCTGACTCACATAACTGTCGCTGATCAAACTCTGGTGCTGAACTTGTTGATCTCGGGGTCTAATATAATCGTATTGTCGTTGATGTAGTTAGGATATAAACGCCGTTCCGGAATGGAACAGTCAGACACATTCTATCGACATGAATTCCTTCATCATTGCATTTCTGGCTCTTCTGGCTGTCGTAATTGCTCAATCGACTGGTCGTCCTGAGTTCGGAGGACAGGGTCAACAACAGGGATTCTCTGGAATGGGTGGACAACAGTCTGGACAATCTGGTCAACAAAGATCTTTCCCCGGACAACCTGGACAACAGTCTGGTCAGCAAAGTTTCTCTGGAATGGGTGGACAGTCTGGTGAACACTCTGGACAGTTCACTGGTGGTCAGATGGGGCAAGGACAGTCTGGACAACAGAAACAGTTTGGTGGTCAATCTGGACAGCAGTCTGGTCAACAGAACGGAAAGTTCTCGGGGCAGATGTCTGGAAAACAAGATCAGAACAGTGACTTCCATGGAAACGGCGGTCAACAGTAAATAAAGTACTTTTTATTGATTACACGTTTTTGTGTTCTTCTTCTCCTAGCAGACAGTCCGATTGTACGTTTCAAAAGGCAGCGGCTCGTCCAGTTTGAGTAATTTGTAAGCCAGAGTCTCAAAATTCAGCGCGGTCAGACCGATGGCTCCGATCTTGAGAAAGAAGCCAGCTGTGCACATCTCGAACAAAGTCAGCATTCCCGTATCGTAGACAATCGCGTTGGCCGGAGTGGCCGTCGGCATCATGAAGCCTGGACATTCACATCCATGTCAGTTTTGTTGTCTCAAAACTAACCCCAAGAAGAAGCATAGGTGGCTGGTAAGACGAGGTAGAGTGGGTTCAGATGGAAGGCATTGGCCAGACCTGGAAATCCGAAGAGCTTAATGTTCTATTACTAAAATCCTGTTGATATTTTTCTAGTTTTCAAGAGTCACTACGAGTTCAATGGTCTCGACAAAAGCTTTTACGTTCGCTGTACCCTCTTTCTCGGATAACCCTTGATTAAAGCCACTAAATAAGAAACTACTCACCAATCATGATGGGAATGAAGATGCCAGCCGTGGATGTATTAGAAGTGAACTCGGAGACGATGGAAGCAGACAGTTGAGCCAAGACTTGTAGCCAGAAGGGGCTCAGATCGCGGAGAGCCTCTTTGAGGAAACAGCCAATCTTGTAACTCAATCCGGACTGTTCGACACCGGCCGAGACGGCGTTGCCAACAGCGACCAAAAGCACACAGGACCAGGAGAAACGTGTCTTCATGATCTTCCACGTCAAGATCGGCCCGAGTTGGTCGTCGTTGAACGGATCCTTTGGCCAGATGAACATGACAATGACGACGAGCATGGCTGTCGTTCCATCAGTCACATAGTTCCTCGGGAAGACCACTTCCCAGCCTTTTGTGAATCCGGGGTTTCTACTCATCCATGCCACAATAAGCAGAAGGAACCAGGCCAGAACGGAGCCCTCGGCGAAGTTGAACTTTCCCAGCTGGTTGTATTCTTCTTGGATCTTTTCCTTCAACAGCTCTTTCACTCGAGCCTTCTCCTCTTTTGACAGATTGTCTTCTTTGGAAGTACAGGCTGACGGCAGAAGAAAGACGACTGTGAGGATGAGGTAGTTGAGAATGAGACCAAGCAACATAAACGGGAAGGAGAAGGAGGCCCATTGGAGGTAGGAGACGGCTTCAACTCTGGAAGACTGGACATTGAATAGAAGCTGATTGGTTTGAAGTTCTTTGGGAACATGCCGGAACGACTTATTACGATAGTTCCAAAAGAAAACAGTCTACGAAAGTAGTAAAACGTACGGTCCAAACTGTTCTCTGAAGACGATATTGGGCGTGCTTCCAGTCAGTGTTCCTTTGCCTCCAAAGAGCGAAGCTGTGGCACACGACATCACAAGGGCTTTGGCGAATCCGCGGTCAGCTTTGCTCCATCCAAACATGTCCAGGCTGTTTCCAATCGGCGGGCTGTTTGTCGATTCTGTCGTGGACTCTAACGATTTGAGACTTTTGGCCGTGAGCGACTGTTCTTTGACGTCGTGAAGAGTCTTCAAAATGGCCAGAATGATGGGCAGAATCATCACACAAGCTGCCATCTGAATTGATTTAGACGACTTTCTTAAGCGAACTTACATCAGCTACGAGCATCGACACGAAGCCAGTGACGAGAATCGTGCCAGCCAGAAGGAGCTGTTTTCTGTAGCCGACAAACTTGAGCATTCCGAGGGCGATTCTCTTGTGCAACATGACCTCTTCGACGGCGTTTCCCATCAGAAGAGACGCTATTCCGAGCACTGTCGTGTCCTTGAAATACGTCTCGCTCACACTCTCAGCTTTCATGATTTCGAAGAAGGGGAACAGAAGCAAGGGGATGAGAGACGTGATTCCCATCGGAATGCACTCTGAGACCCAATAGCAGCACATCACGGCTATACAGTAGAGACATTTGTACTCCTGAAGAGTTAGCTGGGCTAAATTGAATGGAAACCTTTCCGAAGAAGAGAAGAGGCAAGGCTAGAAGAGGAGCAACGACGAAGGTGATCTTCTTGGCCAGCAACCGCTTCGAATAGCGCATTGGACGTCGACTGACTGGAGGACAGACGAGTCCGGACAACACTGTGGAATGTTGATTGAGGGCACTTCGGGAACAATTTGGGCACTATTAGTCTCTTGTTCCGAGTGGAATTCAAAAAAAAACTGTATAATTGAAAAACTGAAAGAGCTTTTAGCTTGTTTGGAAATGTATCAGAGACAGAGATTCTTGTTACTAGAGAACTGTCCGGGAGACTTCGAGTTCTTTTAGAATTTGTTGGCAACGAAACTTCTTACCGTACAAGCATGATTTTACTATTTCTTCGCACGTTTCTGTAAGAAAGTCTTGGCTTTCAGAAGTTCAAATTTCTTCTACTATTCAAAACCATCAACTCCGTGTCGTTACTTCTTCCCATTTTTCACCCATTAATGTAGTTGTCCCGTTCAATCAGCAAGTCTTTAGCTCCTCTGATGTGAGAGAAAATACACATGAAACTAGTTTACTAAAAATCGGCGAATAATAAATTTACATGGTACATCACTTAGTTACGTCTAGTGAGGGGAGCCACGACGTCGCGTGTACGTTTCATGACGTCGTGAATAGAAAGAAGCTCCTGATCGATGCGGGAGAGAACGTCAGGATTGGAGGAAGATTTCTTCAAGTCGCGATATTTGGACATCGTGTCGGTGAGCTTCTCAAACAGTTCCCTGTTATCGCGATCCAAGGACTTCAGCTAAAAGACAGAGTTATGACTGATGCAAATAGATTACCATTGCAATGACATCGTTGCTCTGATCTTGCAGACCTTCCTTATCGAATTTGGTACTGAGATAGTTCTTGGTTTCGTACAGAATCATTCTAATAGCTTTGGCATCTTCATTCAGCCTTTCCAGATCAAACTAAAACAGATTGTACAGAGGTACACAAAAAAAAACGGGGTTACCTCGTAGTTCTTATTTTTGGCATCCACAGCCACTTTGAGGTTGTATGCCAAGTCCATGGTCTTGATGAAGGCGACATTGATATCTCGAGAAAGGCGGCTCTGGTAGTTTTCGGTGATAGCCGTAGTGGTGAACTTGCTGGAGACATTCTTCCGAGGAACAATGCTGCCGGATCTGTTCTCTCTGAAAACGAAGTTAAACAAATACACCGATAAAATGTACATTTCAGCAAGATCTTCCGAAATTCGCTCTACCTGTTCCTTGGTCTTGGCATCATACGTGGCCTGCTCAGCTATGGCTCTCTTCAGTTTATCACAACTCTTCTTAGCTCCTCGAACATCTTTGACCGGGTTGTAGACGCCGGACTCGGTGGTGAAAACCAAGCCACGAAGAGCAACCTCGAGCTCAGCATAGATGGAGAGCAGAGACTGAAGATCATTCTCCAACTTTTCCTGATTTTCCTCCAGCGCCTTGATGCTCTCAAGATTGAACATGGTCTGTGTGGAGACTTGTGGCTGTACAACAATGTTATACATAAAGGTAAGTTTGATTACCATGGTTTCCTTATAGAGGAGACTCGTATTGGTTGAAGTGGTACTGGGCCAGGTGTGAGGGCTGTTCGTGTGTAAATCCAGTTCCTTTCCGAATTCTTGAGCAGCCTTGATTTCCTTCTGCAAATGTTTGTTCTAAAAAAAGCTGTTTTGGAGAAAAAATTGCGAAACTGACGTTTTCTCTAGCGGCAGCGAGTTGCTCCTCCAAAAGTTCGATCTTGCTCTTCAGACTTCTGTGAATCTGCTCCAGATCTGACATCTGGCGCGAATTGATGTCTTGAGACTCCTCCGAAGCTTTTTGAAGATCTCGATAGGCGGTCTGCAGTTCCTCTAGACGCTGTTCGATAATCAGCCTGGCTTCTTCTCGAGATTTCGCATCAGTTTTAGCTTGGTCAACTTCAGCACTTCTGTCTATCAACTGCCTCATCATATCGTCTCTGACAACGGTTAGAATGCCGACAGTGGATTTGACATCCGCGATCTCCGCTTCCAGGTTGACAATCGTGTTCTTATCGCGGTCAAGCTCGGCGATATGACGGTCGAGAAGGGATTTTATATGGATGTGATCTTTGTTGAGCATCTGAAGACAAATTATTACATATGCTAGACAAGAACTGACGTTGAGATCATCACTATTTCGATTTTTTTCGGTCTCAAGGCGACTGTACTCAATCTTCAGGTCCTCCAGCTCTTGAAACAGTTGATCCTTCTCCAGCTCGGAATCACGATACTGGTTCTCACAATGCTCGATTTTCGCCTTTGCAGAGTCGCGAGACTCGGTGAGATTGTTGATATGCTCGTTCAGCTCTTTGATTTGTTCTTCGAGTTCTCCGATCTTGTCATCTTCCGCTACACTTGGATCGCCTTGACCGAGACGAGAAACGAGGGATAAATTGGAGAAAGTGATGCGTCTGGTCTGATCGAGGACAAAAGTGGTGTTGACAATAGTCTGCTCCAGCACCGAAATGTGTCCTTGCATTCCAATAATGCTCCTTTCAGCCGCATCGATGACTTTGCTGACGTCTCCCACTTTTGTAGCCGCAATGTTCCAAAGCAATTGCATGTCGCGTATTTGATCGACCAGCGGATTGGGCTCGCCATTGGACAGCTGAAAAATAATCATTAAAGAATAAAAAAGACATTATACCACTTGACGGATCTCGTCGAAAAGGGCAGCAGAACTTTTCAAACGGTCGAACATTGCAATCAAAGTTCCTCGGAAGCTTTCAAGATTTTCCTTCACGATCGTAATATCGTGAGCTGCGTTCATGGATGTTGTGAGAATGTTTCCTAGCGAGCTGTTCAGAAGGGAGAGCTGTTCGACATCAGGAAGAAGCTGAGGCTGGGCAGGAAGAAGCTGTCCGAAGCGGTCTATCATCTCCTGGCTTCGGTTGTGCAGATCAATTGGATCTCCTCTATCGATAGTATCCAGCAACTCTGAGTTGTAGAACTGATCAATAGTTATAAGCAGGCATACCATTGTTGACAGACTGTTCTTGAATGCCGATCTTATTCAGTTTTGCCATGATACCTTCGAGGTCACCGACAATCTCATCTTTTATCTGCTCTTCGAATGCCGTACCTTCCAAAGCTTCTGTAGCGGCTTCGACACTGTCGGAGGAGGCACTGGAGGTATCTTTGCCCATGAGATGGTTGACTTCTTTCCGGAGATTACGATTTTTATCTTTTTCCGCAAGCAGCTCTTTCTTCATCTTTTCCAGCTGAAATTGGAAAGACTACACTGTAAGAAACCACTACTTACCACATTTTCAATGTGCTGTTTGTCGCTGGAATCGAAACTTGTTGAGAGATTGAACTGGCTGGACGAGAGGGCTGACAACATAAGATTCTTCTCAACCTTGTTCAGGCGATTCATGTAAACCATCAGCATCTTGTTGCAAGTCCAATACTTATGTTCAGCTTCAGCCTTTTCAGTGATGAGTTCTTCATTTCGTTTGGCAAGCAGTTGCTCGTTTTCGCTCATAACAAATGTCTGGAACATAAATGCATATGGAAAAGAAAATGGCATACCCTGGCGACACTTGTGTCAGCCTTCTCCAGTTGAGCACGTTCAACATCAGAAAGACGCTCCTTGTAACTTGCGACCTCTTCCTCAAGCTTTGCGATCTTCTTGAGGTAATCTTCGTTCATGATCTTCTGCTGATTGAGCTCCAGATTAATCGTCTTGTTACCCGCGTCATATTCCGAGTTCAAGGTGAATTCATCATTGCCGATGAGTTCCTGTCTCAAGCGATCTATTTCTTGCTGTCTCTGAAGTCTTCGGTAACTGATAATAATGCGGTTCTCACATGCTGCAACTGGACGTCGTATTTTAGAGCAGCGTCGTCCATAGCCTTCTGAAGTCGTTGATTTTCCTTTTGCAGCTTGGTGCACTCATTTTCCAGATTGTCGTAATTTGCGGCCTTGTCGTCACTGTCACGAACGAGACGTTGAAGACGAAGATACTGAAACGATATGTATAACAAAATGAAATGAATGCTTACATCGTCCAATATTTCTCGAACAGAGAGATCCAGCTGCTCTTCAGCAAAACGTCGACACGTTTCGGTGTCAGAGAGTTGCTCTCGCAGCTCTAGGAGTTCCCTCTTCAGACGTTCATTGTCCTCCTTGACCTGCAGAAATGGAAATCCGTCATTTTCTTCGAGGCAGCTCAGAGAGGAAAAATGTTCTAAATTTGAAAATGATACCTGTAAGCAAAACAGCTTACTTCTGGTGCGGGCTTCGTTGAGAGCAGGCTGAGAGGCTGATAGACGACGATCAATTTCGCTAATTGTCGGGAGGCTAAAGCGACTTTTGGGACTAATAAGTGAGATCAAACCTAGGAATTGGGACGTCGAAAGAGTCATCCTGAGCTGTTTCGAGCTCGTCTTTCTCCTCATCACTGACGTCAGCTGTGAGATCGCTATCGTCCGCCATCGCTGCAATTAGACGGTTTGAATGATATGGATGAAGAGCAGTAGAAGACAGAAAAAGCAAGTCCGACGCAAAGAAATTGGGCTAAGCCAGATATATATATATATACCGTAAAAACCTATTTCTTGATTAATAAAAACAATTCGTATAGAGGAAAAGAGATTATTCCGGCACTACTTTTATCGTAAATTTTGTGACTCTATAACACAAAACACGATGCAAATCTTTTCCACGATACAAGAAGATTTTTTTTTGAACTGACCAAGCATTCGCTGAAACAACAGAAGCAATAAAGGGAAAGGATAAAAGTTTTTAGATTTTAGCTTTGCCCCCAAACAAAGTTTGAAATTCGTTTCAGGAGCCGCTGTCGAATAAGCTACGGTAGGTTCCCGAGATGAAGCCACGTGAAGGGCGAATTGAACATCTCTCGATTTCGGTCTTTCCGGGTATTACCCTCAAGCTCGAGTACTACCGTCTTTCCCCATCAGTTTGTTCTTGCTTTTGTTGTCAAAGCCTGAAAAATAACTCACGCAAATGAGGACATATTGTTAACACAACTGTATCTATGCTGTCGTAAAGCAATTGTTGTGAGTCACATTTTGTGGCACTTTCTTTAGGGCAACAATAATAGAGGCACAGTCATTCACCGACCTCAAAGCCACCGATCCAATAAATTACAACATCTTGACCTAGTTGTGCCTGATAGTAATACCATACACTCGTTGTTTTGTTGCGTAAGCATGACCCGCCCCGCGTCCTGACCATTCTCTCCTTTCTTTCGCTGTCTCTTCCTTTAGCACGACATTTTCAGAGCACTTTCTCTCAAAATGCGGCTGGTCGTTCCGCTGATCTTCGTGATAACTTTCCCGCTTGTGCTAGCCGCCCCACTCGATCACTTACTACGAAGCCCACAGTTCCTTCTCATCACACAATATAAATGTGGAACAATATTCGAATCAGGAATAGGCACCTCATGTCCTCAAGGAATTACTCCTCACAACAGGTATCCCTTTTTCTAGACCCCAGGTAAAACAATAATTTTAGAACACATGTTTGTGACATCGACGTCTGGACGAATTTGGCTCGCGATCCAACAAATCTACACCCTCCCAAGATTCTCTATCTGGGCTCTGATCACTCAAAAAGCTTGTCATTAGTTGTGGAAGATATTGGCGTGAGTTTTGTTCTCTTTCCTCTGACAGCAAGCTTTAGTTCGAGTTTCCTGAAAACGGCAGCCATCATGTCGAGACGAGAGAGATCGTCTTTGCGAAGAATTCTCAAACAATCAAGCTCGGCGACCTTAGTTCCATCCACGACGTGACTGGTGCTATTTACGACTCGAATAGTCAACTGTTCTATCTTCTCCTGAAAAGATGGTACAAGAATGACAATCTGCCTACCGTATTGGTCTTCTTCGTGCGTAACATTTTCGGACAGACAGGTACAATCGTATCTTCGTTGTGAAAACGAAAATTTCCAGGCAATGTCCAGCTCGAAAAGCTGGCAGAATTCCCTCAACATCAAAACAATGGAGCTCGATTCGAATGGGGTATCGATGCCTCTACTCATACGGTCTATTATACAAATGCTCATGGCGAAGGAATTGGGCTCTATTCATTGCCCGTCACGCGACTGATGTCCGTTTTGAAAGAGGGGACAGGCGGTGAACTCGTTCACAGTTTCTCCGGCCATCGTCGCTCTCATTTCCGGTATCTTTCATCCTTTGTTTCATCCAAAGCTAATTTAGTGTATCTGGCGAACTGCTCTTCTCGTATGTGACGGAAAAAGAAGACGATAATGACTACCAGTTCGGAAAAGTAAGAAGTATCCGGTTCAAAGAGGATCTCGGAATGAACTGTCAGTATCGGGAGAACATTACCAGCTTCCACAATCCTTCCGTTCTTTCTACCATTGTTGTTCGGTATCTTTTTTAAGAACTAGCTGCATAATTTTTCTGTTCAGAGACGACGATTACTGCCTGTTGCGTTACAAAAAGGGCGCCGATCTCGGTCAGTGTCTTGCCGAACGCAAGCAATGGCGAGCAGACAACAAGCTGTCGTATGAGAACGAGAAGGAGGATGGTGATGGCGCCTGGTGCACAATACTCTTTATCATCGTGCTCGTTCTGGCCTTCCTTCTTGTCACGAGCTGTTTCTGTCTCTGCTGGATGAAGAGAAACTTGGACGATTCCTACTCGGAGGTGAGCACATTTAAAGTTTTAAACGTTAAAAATGCTCAGGATATACCACGAAGCATGCCCTACTACGCCGCTGGACGTCCCGGTCAGTATCCCGAAGATGTCTCCGTAGACAGATGGAACAACCCATATTGATTATGTTTGCATCACCCACAATTTCCATGTTCGTATATTATTTTCTCTTCCCTCATCATTATTTTCGATCTCTGCAGTTTCATTGTTATCGAGGTTGTTATCTTCCTCAAAAAATAAAAGAAGTTATGTCAAAGTTTCATCAAAGTACGAAAGCTCACAAAAACGCCGGGGAGAAATATTAGTTGAATTTTGCACTGGAGAAATCCATTTCCGGATGCTGGGACATGAATTTCTTGAGAATATCCTGCTTCTTTTTCTCTTCAGATGTCGGCAGGCCGAGCTCCTTTTGGCGCTGATCGTACATCATTTTTTCTACCTAAAATTAGTATTTTTAAGCAAAGGCAAAAGACAAACCATGGCACGAGTTTCTCCGTCCAGGTCGGACAATTTTGAATTTTCGGGGTTAATTTTCTGGGTGTTGAGAAGTGGATCTCCTTCGATCAGATACGTCCACCAGGACATCTGATCCGACTTTTCGAGGGAGAGAACAACCGTTTTCTTATCTTCCAGAACCCACGAAGTACTCTCGATTTTGATAGGCTGACGAAGTTTTCCGTCGATGATCGGAACCTGTCCTTTGAGGCCGACGAATAAATGCTCCTTTTGGAATTTGACTTCGATGTCTCGCGATTTGAGCGGGAAGTTGACTTGGAAGGGTACGCGGACCTGAAGTTGAAGGAATTAAGAAGGAAAGGACGATAGCTGACTTCAACTTCCTGCAGGGTCTGTGTCCACTGATAGTTGGGAAGATCGGCTCCATTTCCTGAGTTTGGCAGCATCTTTCCGTCGTCTTCGTCAGCTTTGTTCTCTTCGGTACTCTTTGAGGCTTCAGAAGGAGTCGGCTCATTTTTCTTCTCCTCAGATGGCTTCATCTCGGCTGCCTTTCTAAAAAAATTGATTAGACACGATCGAATTAGCTTTTTCTTCAAAATATATATTTTTTATAGCGCGTGTTTGATTTTGAGCTTGCCAAGATTTATTGGCGAGAAATCCCGACGTTTTATTTGTTCAAATCGATGTCTGTTGCATTTTTCGTACACAAAACTTGTTTCACAAAAAATAATGATTTGGCAGAAGCTATTCGTTTTGGTCAGGGTTTTATAAGATTTGGTGAAAAAAATGAAAAATAAACACCCACTTCTTCATGAATTCTTCAGCTTCGGCGTCTGTCAGCTCGACGACCTTCGAGTTGGCGTTGAATTGGGCATCTTCTTTAGCCTTTGTGGCAGCTCGACGTTCCTGCAACTTGCGTTCGTCTTCAGCCTTCTTTTTCTTCTTCTCTTCGGCCAACTTGATAGCTTCTTGTCCGTGTTTTTCGAAAGCCTCAATCACTATGGCCCGGGCATTTTCGATGGAAGAGCCGGTGTAGAAGTCGGTCTTTCTGTATGCGTTTTATGTTTAAAAGAATAAACAAGGTAATTACCTGGAGAGAAAGTTAAACAGGACGTCGAAGAGCTCCGGAACTCCATCTTTCATCTGCTGAGCTAACGACAGTAGAACTGTGTCGTAGCGCTCGTAGTCTGGCATTCTGAAAACTGCATTTTTACAAAGATGATACGAAGATCATATTTGTCGCTTTCTTATTCTTCGCAACAAAGTTGATAACAATAGCGAAACTGGGTAAAAAAGGGGAAATTTGCGACCAAAACTAAAGGCAGTCTGAAATGTTTTCTCTTGAACTGCGAGCGTTTCCAACCAGGAGAATAGCGGGAATTCAAGTTTTCTTCAAACCCCTGGCCGAATTCGTTCTCTTTCGTCACTTTGGAAACAATAAACAAACAAATGAAATAAGAGATATTTGTTTTCTAGATCTTCTTCTTCGAAGTAGGTGCAAAAACAATAAAGACAAATCTAGTTCAGCTGAAGAAAGAAATGAAGAACAAGTTTTAGAACTCTCGAGAAAAGAGAAATTTAAACGGCCGAAAGTTCCCTCTTCGTCTCTGTCCCTGTCCTCTCGGCCCTCCTCTTCTCCCACACTCTCTCCCTAAGAGCTTCTCTGCAGTCAAAAAGCCCGATTCTGGTGTGGGAGAATCAGCTGAAATTGCAAATTTTTTCTCATAGTCTTCTCTTTTCCATAGACCATTTGTGCTTCGTATCTATTCAAAACTGTTCTCTCTCTCTGATCACGTCACAGTTCAAAAGATTTCAACAAAAATGTAGGGTCACAAGGTCTTTTGGCTATCTCTGTTTATGTACAATTAAAATTCTGGCGGTATTTTACTCCCTTATCTTATCTCTTTCTCTTTTTCGAGGCATTTTCAACAATCCTACAGTTCTAGAAACAAAATGTCCGTCTTTGAAAGCTACGATGACGAGGACTGCTGGTTAACTCCGTCCAAAACGGTAAGTTGGAAGTTACAAGTGAACAAAAAATACTTCAAATACGCGACGAAGATAAATGATTTTTTTAGTACCAATAGTCACTTTTCAAAAAGAACAGCAACTCCGAAACCAGTTAGAATGTGTTTCATTCTGGTTCCCAAAAACCAGTTCGAGCGAGGTTCAGACGAATCGAAACAAGAAAAAAAACACAAACTGATAGTCAAATACACAAACTTTATAGGTCGGAACACAGTCGGAGAAGTTCGATATCACAACTTTTCTGTCTGACGTGAAAATGGGCGAAAATGCAGGTCAACTGTCGAGGAAGATAGCCAGACAACAGCAAAAACGAGGTCAGTTTGTACCTAGAATCTTTCTGCATGTCGCTTCTTCTGTTCCATTTGTCACGTCAAAAACGTCTCTTGGTGTAATGGCACTCATTTTCGCAGACGCCAGTGTAAGGGTCGCTCTCTTCAGTTCTCTTCAGTTAACCCGACTAACTCCTTCTCGTCCTCTTCAGTTCTAATCAACCTCCTCGTTGTGTCGTAGTCGTGAACATGGTTTTCAGCCCTCAAATACAAAAAGTTGGAGCCGTTGAGAGAATTGCGGGAGAAGAGTGCCTCTCCGATTCGTCTAGCTGCCAATTTGAACAGTATGGGAGCGACGAGTAGTGTCCTTCCGGAGAAAACTGTCCAGTTCGAGTGTCAACACACACTCCTGGAACCGTTCTTTGGATCAGTAGAAGCCAGAAAACTGTCATCGGAAACGCCACAAACATCTACTGATTCTCCAGTTTCTGAAGACGAAGGAGAAGATTTTGAAGATGCCGCTGAAGAGTTCTCTGAGGAAGCAATGGAACGAATTTCCATTTCGGCCAGTTTCAGTACGATCGAGACTCTTTTGGGCGGTGGTCACGACGAGCAAGTCGGTTGGTGTTGTTTTCGTCCGCATGAATAGCACCTAGTGTCTTTTTCCAGATCTTTTTTTTAGGACGGAAGCAGCTAGGAATACAGTCCAATCCAACACTTTTAATTTCAGGACAGTCACTCATTCGAGCCCCAATGTCACAATCGCTGGTAAAAGTAGAAGAAGAGGAACTGCCACGGAATGAGGTCTCGTTCGACACGATTCCCAGGAATTTCAGGTAAGATTCCGTGTTATTTTCATAGCTCAAATAAGTACTATTAGACCTATAAGATGTGATCATTATGAGAACATACGGTACAATCTGTGGTAGTACTGCAATAGGCGCCTACGTTCGTACATCATAACGGAATCTAAACCAACTGAGCCAGACCTACCTGATCAAAGAGTTCTGATCTGGTAACAAGTCAGGTCAGAATATTTCTTCCTAAAGCAGTATAGTTCCCTACTCCTGTTTTCTGCCTTGGGCGAATCTCTCTCTGACCAGACACATTTCCAGAAGCAGCTCCGTCTCTCCAAGACCCTTACTTCCAAACCCAGCAGAAATCAGTCCCCGTCCTCAAATCGTAAACAACGAACTGATGAATCAGGTGAGATCTTTCCCCAAAGTTGACACCCCTTGTACAACCTGTCCCTCATTTAGCCACGTCTCTCAGCCCGAAACGGGATGGAGCGACGTTCTTTGGGTTCGGCTCTCCAGAGAACTGCCAGGTCGCAGTCCAGAACTCCCGGGAAAGTGGGTTTCTCGTTGATGGCTCCCCCGAGCGGAGGGCGACAGTCTCGTCCGACTCGTAGCGCGGTATGTGTGTGCACCAGCCTACTTTTTTGTTGTCATGGTGTGCACTCTCTTGGGTTCGATTGTTGTGACGAACATCTTTAAATTTGTGTTCAAATGAGATATTTTTTTTCAGAAAACTACTCCGCCGAAATCATCTCAAAACCAGACAACACCAGTGGCTCGACCTCCACCACAGGTTCGTTGACTTATCACTAAATGGTTCCAGAGTCTTGCCATATCTGCTATATAGGAGGATGAAAGTACAAAATTTGGGAACAACGTAGTGAAGCAATGCGCATGAATGTGAAAGACACCCTCATGAATTCCTCTAGGCATATTTAATCTCATTTTGAAGCTCAAGATCTGAAAATGACAATGATGTGTATTTCCAGGGCAGAGAGCACTCTCAGAAGAGTTTAGCATTTTGTGCTGCGGGCTAACCTTCAGATCTAAACGCGCACAAGACTATTGTAGCTTTGTGGTTTTCAACATTACTTTTGAAAAGAATCATGTTCTAAAGGTTTCAGAGAAAGTCAAAATTGAAGTTTCGCAAGTCCTAAAGTCTATCGAAAAATAAAGTTAGATAACATCGAACTTCCAGAGAGTATCACCGCTTCCAGTGTATAATCTGCACGCTGATTTGGCCGATTTAGACGAGCTGACGAGACGTCAGGAAGAACGTGAGTTTTCTAATAGTTACATTAGACTATTCCTCCCGTTACAGTACTCCGTCAAGAAGTCATGATGCAACAACAGGTCGAGAGAAAGAGCTCCTGGCAAGGAGAGTCCAATTCAATGTCCTCTTCCTCTTCCCTGGCCAGCAGTAAATCTATAGACATCGCCAGTTTAAAGGCTACCCCTTCCTCCCAAACCCCTTCGGTTTGTCCAGAAACTCTTACTAAGCCATGCTACTGTTTAGCGTCTCCGAGCTCCTTCCAAACTTCCTCGCCCTACTACCCATTTCACCACTCCCAGAATGTGAGTTCATATTTTAAAATTTGTCTCTATGTTCTGTTTCTTTAAGTGACCAATCTACACAGACTGGTAAGAGCTGGAGATCTATTTCTGTTTTAATTCGAGTGACATTGCGAATCTGAACACAGCTTGCACAATTAAGCAAAACACTTACAAAATGAAAGAAGAGTGCTTAAATTCGAAAAAAAGATCGAGTTGTTTGTCCAGGCTTCTTGTCACGGTACCAAGAGAAGGTTTTAGTTAACTCGTATTTGAAACTAGTAACTGGATAGACAAAGCACAAGAGATGGTAGAAGAAATAAAATTTAGTTTTGGCAGTAAAAGGTTCCCAAAATATTCAGGCTTTCACTTATCAGTTGACCAAATCAGTCGATGTCGTGTTCCTTTTTCTATACTTTCTATCAATGAGCAAATTCTTTCAGATCTACTGTGCCTGGAAGACGACCGGCTGTGGAAAAGTCAGGAGTTTCTACCGACGACGAATGCTTCTAATCCCATACCTATGTCCGTTTCCTTCTTCTAACAGCTGGTTCCCTTTGCTCATCTATTATCGCTTACCCAGTTCTGTGCGTGGCGATCTCTCCCCAGTAGTCTCTGATCTCCCTCAATTGCTTTTAGGAATCACATCTGTACAAAATTCACTTTATACAAACTAGTTATGTAGATCCCTATCGAAACTTTCTAATTATGGGTATGAGCCTCGGTGTTTTGGCTTTTTGTTTTCGAGAAATAATAAAAAAAATTTATTGTAACTCGATGGTCTTCTCGTGGACGTCGTGGTTCTGGCGAGAGACGAAGATTTCTGCTGAAGCGTCGTCGTCGGACCGTCAAAAGAAGATTATTCCCCGCTTTTTGCGCAATCTGGAAGATATGAGAGTAGCCGAAGTGATGGGAGACAAGCCGTCTGATGAGCTGCGGGTCGAGCCAAGTGGTCTACTCTTCCGCTCTTCGGACGATTTCTAAGACGAGTCCTTTGCCGAGTTCACCATCACGAACACAGATGAATTCAATGTGGCCTACTCCATTCGAACCAAAGTGAACATCTTCGCCGTCCAGCACAATCAGGCTTACGGATTTCTTCGTCCCGGGGAGAAGAAGACCATCCAGCTGTGGCTCAAGTCGTCCGAGGAGTGGTCGAGAGGAACGGAGGACTTTGTGATGAAGAGACTTCCAGTCATGGTCATGAATGTCCGTGTGCCGAAACACATTCGACCGAAGGACGATCTGGTCAGTCCTTACATTTTACGTTGTTCGTGTTTGGGAGATGCCAGCTGAAGCTGTGGGACAAAACTGAATACTGCAAACTCCACAAACTTCTGCATGCTCTCGTAACAGTTATTCGCGATCATTCTCATGTGTACTCTAGACCATGTTAAACAAACAAAAAGTTATCTAGCTTTAGTTTTTGCAGACAGCTAGACATTGTAAAACAAAAGACTCTGAAACTCTTACTCTCAATCCCAAAAGCCTTCTCTTCCTTTTCTTCTAGCCACCCCTGTTTCTCGTTCAGACACATGACATTCTCTGAAACTTTTGGGTACTAAGCAACATAACTGTCCCGTCAGTTTCTGGACTCTCGTACTCGTTATGAATGCTTTCGTTTCTAGAAAAACTTTACTTCTCGCAGTACTCATTCAAGTTGACAAAAACATTTTCAGGCTGCTTGTGCAATGTCTCGTCAGGTCTTCCAGCTGACCAAGGAGCGTAGCACGACGAACAGATATTATACGAAGATCGGAGCCATCCTCGAAGTTGGATCGAGCGCATAGAATGAGAGAAGAAACTCTAAAATAAACATCAGACGCATTCCCCATCCGTCTCCTTTCTTCTCTCTACGATTCCCCTGTGGCCTTTAGGATGCAGCCAATTTGGTTTGATATTAGGCTCATTTCGGTCTCTCTCTCCTCTCGAAGGAACTCTTTTATTTATCCTCGAGTTTTTGAAGAGAGCGAGACTCCCACAGCACAATAATTCATCATTTCTGCTGATGCGCAACACGGCAGTAGGGAATCGACGAAGGGCAAGACAGATTAGGCAAAGATAACGAGCTTAAAAGACATGGAGGTTCATTTGGGACGAAGGATGGAAGAGACTGGTTCCTGGTCTTGATTTTAACTGAATCGGAAGTTGTCATTGAGTTGTCTAGTCAGATTGGAAGTTAATGGTAACTCTTTCAGAACTCTTTCAAACCGATGTTAAAGAACTGGAAACAACAATATACCTATCTTTAGAGTCAGTTGTTATCAAGAATGAGGTCTAGGTTTAGAACGAATACTTCTTCGGAGATATTAAATCGCAGGAAAACTAGTCAGAGATCAGTTGAAGAGTTGGTATCAGTTGAAGACGACCGAATGACAGAGAAATTGATAGGTTATTCATTTGGTTCTGAACTATAAGAGTTCCAACGGCCAATTGTTGGAAAAGGTGAATTGACTGGAGGTTGATAAGAAGTTGCGAATCAGAGCACGGTTGGTCGCATAATTCATGAATTTCTCGCGGCAACTCGGGGCTAATATGCGAGTGGGAGCAACTGATGGCCGGATTCGAGCCCCATGCAGTTGGACGAGGCAGCGTGCCCATGAAAGAGAGGCAAGAGAGCGAGCACGGGAGGCGGAGGGTACATGTCGAGAGAATAGAGACCCGTCGTCGTCGTGCCTCAGCTGCCTGTCACTGAGAAGAGAGGTCTGGTGGTGGTCCTCTTCTTCACTTCTGGTCCCCAGAAATGGGTACTACCGTATTCGACTACCACGCTCGAGATGCCAGCATAGTACAGCACTGCGATCTTTGCGTCCTCGAAGACCACAGAATCTTCTATATCTGGTGGGTTACTGTACAATTTCCTCAATGTGTTCTGGCCTGACTCAATGTCTAATAGACTACCAGTAGATTCTAGTGTTCTGTACTGTAGCTAGACTCGCTTTCCTCATGCTCTTTCATTTCCTCTCCTCTTGCCCATTTCCTCGGGATCAGTTGTTTCTTTCGCTTCCGCCTGACCTGATCTCCTTAGCGAATTCCTTTGAAGTCCCGAAGTTTACTTGTTTTTTTCGGAGCAGGAAAGAGTCCCAGTGATTGACAATTTCTCTACTCACAGACCAGGGGAGAGAGGCGCAAATGCCGACGGGTCCTCTCTTTGGGTCCCAAATTGGAGCGAATCTCGGATTTTTATTGGTATGGGGGACACATTGGCCTCTCTCTCTCTCTTCCTCGACGAGGTGACCTAGGCCCCCCGAAGAAAACAGACAGAGGCCGGGGATGAGTCCCCCTGGGGAGGTGAAGGGACATTTGTTTCGAGACTTCGAGGAGGCCAGTCAGGAGAAGGAAAGAAGTCAAAGGGCACGGAAGGAACGCGACCAGGACACCTGGGGATAGTCTTATGCGAGACTCATTTACTCACCAGGTGGTCGGCTTTGAAACAATAGACTTGCAGAGTGCAGAAAGTACTGGACATAGGGGGTCACAGTGGGTCTAGTAAATCCTGGCAAACAAGAAACTTCATCGCGTTGAGTACCAAAATACTACTCTACCAAACATTCAACTCATTCAATGTCAGTATTACAAAGGTCCTTGAGAAGAATTGGAGGCTAAACGGGAAGTTTTGTTCAAATGGATCGGACTTTTTATGATCCACAAAGTGTATGGCGGAAGTTCAAGTCAGTCACCACAATCTATTTCGCTTGACTATGAGAGAACATTTAGGCTCTAATGACTTGTCAAGTTTCACGAGAATCTAATCGGTTACAATTCTTATTTTTCAATATGAAAGACTTGGGATCACGTAGAGACTACCGCAAAAATCCAGATATTCCCACGTTCCTGTTCTTTGAAAACGTCCTATTTTATTGTAAAACGTTCCATGATAAGAGCTGTTTGTTTTGACAATACTCTTCCTCTCTCTCTGGAAAGTCTTGTCGTCAGTTCCTTTTCCGGTTCGGGAATGGCCGAGTGGTCTTCTCCCAACGTCATCTATGAGAGTTCTCTCGACCTCGATTCTCACAAATTCTCGGTCACGTGGGATTGTGAAAGAGGGTCGAGGAAGAACCAAAGGCTAGCCGGTATGATGAATCACCTGCAGTCTAATAGGGAGAAAGGAAATTTTGAAAGACGGCCTCACGGATTTTGGTAACCTTCGATTACCGCTGGCACAATGTGATCGCAGTAGTTCTGTGGTCAATTTTAAAGTATCATTTTTCTTCTTGTTGTTAGGTACAGCTTCACTTTAATTTTTTAACACGAGCAGTGCTCTTCTTTATCCTCTGAATCTGAATGAACTGATCCCCATATTGAAAGAAAAAGTCCTGACAACAACACTCCTCACTCTTGCTAACAATAAGAAGCAGTATTGTTCACTACTCTTTTTGTAGCTAAGAAGAAGTTAAGTTGGCCAGCCAAAAATCCGAAATGAGAGCAAACTCGAGATTATTGTCATTCGGATTATTGTAAGGCAGTGTTTACAAGAGTTGTTCCCAGAAATACTGATCTATCTGTGTTCCTTCTATATGTTAGAGCGTTCTTTCAATCTTTCAAGTCGTTTCTGCTAGCAGACTCTCTGCCTCCGACTCAATCTTAACTTCCTTCCAATTTCCTCCTTCTCCCTTCACATTCCCAACCAACTCCAGATCAGCTCTCAGATTTGATGAAGACTCTCCATTTACATCCGCTTTGTTGACAGAAAGTCTCGTCATGAAAAAGTTGGATGGCGTGACGGATAAAAAGAGGCAATTGTCGAGATATGACAAGTCTCTAACAAGTAGAGTCTCTCCCGATAAGCACACTTTGGGGGATCAGAGGGCAGCCTCGCGTACTCGCTCTGTCTTGAGACCAGTCGAAGCATCCGGCCACACTCGAAACTTCCTTCCGGGCAGGACGCATTCGTCAAAAGGAATATTTTTACCTCTGCCCATTTAGGCACATGGCTCTTTCGTATACTCTCTTGTTTCACAATTTATTGTCTTTTTTAACTCTGTGCTTCACTCATTTAGTCCCATGAGTTCTATTCTTCTCATTTATGGTCCAGCGTTTAAAAGTCATTACTTTCACAATCCCAGCATTATTGCTTCCCTTTGAACGCTATCAAAGATCTACCCAAACAGGACCAAAGTTCTTCTAACAGTTGAATCTCCAAACTGACTAATTGTCCTTTATGTTTTGTAGATTCTCTTTCGAAACAAAAGCAAAAAAAAACAATTTTAAGTTTTAATGGATGAATTGACTGAAAGTTTTGAATGGCTACTTGTTTTGCAACAGTCTACTTGTACTAGTCAAAACAAATCTAACATTGTATTCATGATGACTGGATGGCTGACACTATATATTTAACAGTGTGTATACCTGAAAATGTAGACGCAGAGCCATTGCTGCCATCTGTACGAAATAGTTTGCAATGAAACTTGTTTGAGCCGGCCATATTCTGTTGCCTTCCTATTTTCAACGTTTGGAAGATTGTCAGAAACCATGAGAACCTCCAAAAGCCACGTGAGATCAGCCAAAGAAGAGAATTTGTTTAGTGCTTTCATTAGCTTTCGCAAGAGTCCCTTTGAATTCCCATTAACTCTACACATGTGTGGCTTGGTCTAATCTCTCGCAACTCATCGCAAGGTCTTTGTCTTCTTTCGCCGTGCTCCTTTCGCGGTTCCGTCGTCGCCTGATTGCGCTTCCCCTCTCCTTGGCTCACAATGGCCCTCCCTCACGCTCTTTGAATCTGTCAAACATCCCCTTTCGAGAAATTCTAGCAGCAGCTGCTGGCAGGATCAAGTTTCATTGTGTTTTTGGGCACACTCTTCCCACGATTCGAGCTTAAAAGTCATGCCCTTTTAGCCTCCAAGAGGTGGATACTCTACGATTGGTCAACAGCACTCCCTTTTTGGAAAAATGACTCTCTGGGAAGGTCTGGCCCCTTATTTTATAGGGGTTTTCTCTTAGGACAGCAGTGTCCTTTTCCTAGCAACCGACGGAACATTTCAGATACCCGGAACCTCGGATTTCGTTGTTTCTGGAACTGTCTGTCATCCTGTTGAATCACACCCTTTTTCCCAACCTGTAATGAGTTTTGTAAAACAACATATGACGAGAGCTATAGTTTGTACGCTAGAAACTCTTGAGATAAAGGCTTGGAATATCGAAAGCCCAGCTGTAGAGTTGAGGCCACGAGAGAGTCGTTCCCATTTAGAGTGTGTGGACATTCTTCGGCAGGCTGCAATTGGCAGAGACACGCTCTCTCCCAGAGTCTAGACTGAAACTCTCCCTTTCTCTTCTTTTTCTCACCCAGCTTTTGCCCGTAATTGGTGGTCATGTGGGAGTTGACTTACGTAAAGGGCGGCTGGGATAGCCGTCAACAATACGACAGGAGAGTCCCTCCGGAATATGTCAACTTTCCCAATCAATTTCTCAACCTGAATAGCTAGACCAGTCAACTGGATCCAGACCTGCAGAATCAATTTCCAAGGAGAGGGTAATCCCTCTCATTTCTCATCTACAGCCAAGCGAATGTCTTCCGTATGTTAACTTCTTCGAATAGCATTATCCGCCGCTGAACTTCTCCTACTAGCCGACCCGATTAGCGCCAATCAAAGCGTCAAACCGTTCCAAAATAGTCTTGTTTATTCTTTATTTCATCTGAACCCAATTGCAGTTTGGTATGATGCTAAAATCACGGAGTCTCTCGCTTAGTACGACTTCACCAGGACGCATCTATGCCTCCAATAGTCTCGATGAAATTCTTGAATACATGTAAGTAGAAGGAGACTTACAGGACGTAACATATTTTGGAGAAACATATAAATTGAACACAACAGAGCCTCTTTCAGTCATACCTCTCGCACCAGTCACTGGGAACCGCCTTGGGCTTCATGGAGATGTCGACTGGGACTTCCATACGGCAAGTTTCATTTCTTGTTCTGTTCTCTTACAATCTCATCAATCTCATCCATCGTCTTCAGGCTGGGAGCAGGCGAGAGACCAATCCGGACATCATTACTACATAGAGTTTGTTTAAGTCCTTTGAATTCTTGTAGAGAACAATTCCAGTCACATCCATCGGACAACCACTTATCAGGATCCGAGAAAGAGCACAGCTCCTTCTGGAAAGAGGACAGTGAAAGTCAAGCGAAAGACGGACATCGGCTTCGGATTTGTGGCTGCCGGTCAACAGCCGACTATCATTCAATTTGTCAGTCCCGAAGGTCCTTCGGATGGGCTGCTGTATGCCAATGACCAGATTCTCAATGTCAACGGGGAAGATGTAAGCGAGCTGAAGAAGGACGAGGTTGTGGAACGAGTCAGAGCAGCGGCGGACGAGGTCGAGTTGACAGTCGAGCAGGTCCCTCACAAGCACACGGTAGTATACTGTACTTGTCTTTTTAGAAGACTGTTCAGAGAGCGTCGCGTCGAAATTTTAAAGTGCGATTTACGGATAGAGTTTTGGTTGCGAGTCACGGGGAGTCTTCTGGAGACTTTCCTCCGTCGATTCCCTTTGTCTTACGGGTTTTTCTAGAAAACGGGCAGACACGATCTTTCAAATACGATGAACAAACTACGGTTAAAGTGAGTCCTGAGATTTAAATTAAATCAGAGAACTAAATCTATTTAGGATATTTTGAGTGCTTTAATGTCAAAGCTACATGTGACGAGTCAACAGTATTTCTCCCTCGCTGTCGAGTATTCTCTCGGGGCCAGAACGAGCAGAGTCAGTCTGCTGAGGAACGAGACCGGAATCACTGAAGTACGTTTCTGATTCTCAGACAATAGAAATGTCTTTTTTCAGGTTCTGGCTCTTCCAAATGCTGCCCACTTCCGCGTTGTTCTACGCTTCGCCTTCCTCCCGCGCGAGATCCCGAACATTCTCGAAGAGGACAGAAACGCCTTCGAGTATCTCTACCAACAATGCGTAAACGACGTCGTTCGGGGCAGATTCGCTTACGAGATGAGATACGAAGCCTGTGTTCGTCTGGCTGCTCTCCAAATGCAACAAGTCTCCTTGGAGTCGACTGTCACAAAAGAGGGACGGGTTTCCGTTTCGAAGATTGAGTATTTTTTTTCTTGATCCAAAAAGAATGACAATTTAGGAAAGAATACGGTTTGGACGTCTTCCTTCCCACCATTCTCTTGGATAATGTGAAGAAGAAAGAGATTCGAAAACATTTGAGATTCTATCTGAAACGAGACGACGTAAAAATGACCGAGTACCAGAACAACGGAAAGACTGAGAGTGAGTGAGGGACAAATGCTAAAAAAATACCTTGTTCAGATCCCTGTACTCCTGAAGAGAAAGCCCTTCTGGTTAGACTCAAATACCTACACATTGTATCCCATCTTCCCTCTTTTGGTGGTCGAGGTTTCTCGGTCACTTTCAAAGAGAGCCAAATTGACATGATCATGCAGGTAGGGTAATCCGTATTTTGGTAAATAATATGAATCAGATTGATCCTCGAAACGGACTCTTGGTCAGACATCCTGGAAAGACCGGTCAACCGGCTATATCGATTGGATTCGATCTGATTGGACGAGTAGTTGTGAGGACGGAAACCGAGGTGACTTCTTTGGTTAGCATTCGATTGGCAGCTAATGAGGCTCAGGTACTGGTGGTTTCTAATTATTTAAAAACAGAATATAGGGTCTCGAGTTCATAGTGGAGAGAGACGATGTGGATGACCTGATCAGTTTCCTGTGTGGCTACCATCAGGTTCAATTGAGCAAAAATCTCCCGTGTGATGTGACTGCCAGACCGCCGAGTCCTCCAGCACGACCTACTACTCGTACGTTTTTTATTTTGATTGTGGCTGATTTATTCCTGATGAGTTCAGTCCATGTTCCAAACTTTCGAGCCCGACCGTAACCAAAATACTAATCCGTTTTAGCCCCAGCCTATGAATCAGTACATACAGTGGTCTCTACTGGCTGGAACTATGCTGCTCAAGAGACTGCGAATCCATTGAAAATACTGAATCTGACCGAAGAACCTCCCGGCTACGAACTGGCCAATATGTTCGACGATATTGAGGAAGAAGTCTTGGGAAAGCTCAGTCTGAAAGATCTCAAGATCAATGGGGATGTCAAGCAGATTTTGAAGGCCAAAGATTCCTTGCTGATCAAAAACAGTCGCGAGCTTCAGCTCAAGGAAATGGCTAGTCCTATTTTGAGAAGGTTTGGCTTCTGTTTGTCTCAGGAAATGTCCAGATTTAGACCCTCGAATCCATCTGGCTGTAAGATGGAAGTTGTGTCCGACTCTTCGGACACAGAAGACTCGTCCTTCAGTTCACCGATGAGAAGTCCAGGCAACTCTGCTCGGTCGGATGATGTTGACGAACTGGCCAGTTCAGCCGAACTCCTCGTTCCCGAGATGAATGGACGTCGAGCCTCAATCGAAACTCTCATACAGACTGCGCCAACTCAATTTGTAAGAATTACTGCTGTAGCTTGAGAACATTCGAAATGTTCAGGCTTCAAACCTCGAGACTCTAATTCTCATGTTCCCGGACAATCCGATGGAGACGTCGGTCACGACTCCACAAGAAGACAAACCGAACGGATGTCACAATGTTAATAAAAGAATGTAGGTTTAGAGATAGGAATTTTGATCGCTTTTAGGTCGCTCAAAGGGTATCTGGAAGACCCTGAAGGACTTCGGCTCATAGATGATTAATGTAGAAACAGTTTGCTAACAATAAATGTTCTTATGACATTATGCTCAGATTGATTGAGACTGACCCGGCATGCACGAAACAGTGGTTTGTCTTTCCTATGATATTTCGATCACATTTCGTACAGCGTTTTCCAGACAGAAGATAAAGATAAAGTTTATCCCGTAATTAACGCCAGATCCTCGCCTACATGTCATTTTTTATCATTTTCCTATCATATTAGATCGAGAGGTAAGTCTTTTGGTGGAGCCCGTATCTCCTGAACCATACATGCAAAACAAGTTTTCTTTTATTTAAAATTTAAGTCTACTCGAGGCCGAATTAATAGGCTACATAAGAGGTCTGGATTCAACCCCTGAGTACAGGGTGAGTTCAAAGTTTCGACCAAAACACTTTTTCGTCCATAACTCTTCAGGGTTGCATCCTAAAAAAGTTGTCAACTACAATAATTTTTTTCTCGAAAAGACGAACATTTTGCTTTTTTTGAAAAACGATTTTCGACTTTGGGAACGCCTCAAAACTGAAAATGTCCGGATGGCGCAGTGGGTTTGGAAAATTCATGCTGGAGCAACCAGGGTTCGAGTCCACCGAGAAGAAATCTTTTTGTTTTTTAACAGGAGCATTTTACTGGGCGAAATATCACCCATGTAAAATATCAGCTCGATTGGTTGCGTAATTTCGGATGGGGAACGATTTTGAATCCCAAATTTCCACCATGTACCCTACCTCATGGTGATTTTTTGAACCATCCGGACATCTTCAGTTTCGACATGATCCCAAAGTCAAAACCATTTTTCAAAAAAGCAAAATGTTCGTCTTTTCGAGAAAAAAATTATTGTAGTTGACAACTTTTTTAGGATGCAACCCTGAAGAGTTATGGACGAAAAAGTGTCTTGGTCGAAACTTTGAACTCACCCTGTACTCAGGGGTTGAATCCAGACCTCTTATGTAGCCTATTAATTCGGCCTCGAGTAGACTTAAATTTTAAATAAAAGAAAACTTGTTTTGCATGTATGGTTCAGGAGATACGGGCTCCACCAAAAGACTTACCTCTCGACCTAATATCAGGTCTCGAACCTTCCGATGCCGATTTTGCGATAACTTTTTAAGGATATGACCTAGAGAGCTATTTCAAAAAATAAAAGAACGGGCAAAACTAGTACTTTCGGATGCTGTATAGAGATCAGAGGCCATAGTTCAAAAATTTTGAGTACCAGTCGAAAAGGTGAAATTTAGAACGCAAAAACTCCTTTTGAAATCTGGGAAGCGCACATCCCACGCGATTTTAAAAATTCTGACAACACAATTTTGTAGCATTTGATAAGTTAAGTTCTCAGCCGAGACCCGATTTCCAGGAAATTTTTTTTTGACTGAGCACTGGGCGGCTCAAAAACCCGAAGTGACTTACTTCTGGCAGTTGCACAGCCCTAACCCAATGGTTTTGAGGAAATCGACCAATGCACCTTGAAAGAGCTCAATCTGGGCTACAAAACCCTGCATGGAACAAAGAGGGCACAATGGAAAATTTTCGAGAAACGCGCCTCTGAAATTTGGGTGGTTGCGGCGCGGGCAACCCATAATGGGGGTATCATGGGTCAAAAAATCAAATTTTCCAAAAGTGGTTTTTATGCATCCTGAGTATGTTTTTTTTTAAGACTTATCATATTGTTTTCGATCGATTTGACCACTATTTGAAAACCACTTTTGGAAAATTAACCATGATACCCCTATCATGAGTAAACCACTTGAACTTCAGAGGCGCGTTTGTCGAAAATTTTCCCTTGTGCCCTTTTTGTTCCATGCAGGATTTTGTAGCCCAGATTGAGCTCTTTCAAGGTACTTTGGCCGATTAGTCAAAAACCATTGGGTTAGGGCTGTGCAACTACCGGAAGTTGGTCACTTCGGGTTTTTGAGCCGTCCAGTGCGCAGTCAGGAAAAACTTCTGGGAAATCGGGTCTCGGCTGATAACTTTATCTATCAAATGCTACAAAATTGTGTTGTCAGAATTTTTAAAATCGCGTGGGATGTGCGCTTGCCATGTTTTAAAACGCGTTTTTGCGTTCTAAATTTCACCTTTTCGACTGGTACCCCAAAACTTTGTACTATGACCTCTGATCTCTATACAGCATCAGAAAGAACTAATTTTTGCCCGTTCTTTTCTTTTTTGAAACAGATCTCTAGGTTATTTCGTTCAAAAGTTATGGCAAAATCGGCAACGACAGGTTCAAGACCGGATAGTAACACAATACCACCTCGTTGTTGTCAAGAACGGCAAAAAGCTCAAGTTCCCACTTTTACAATTTCAAAAGTTCGCGATTTCGACTTGTCGAGACTTGTCAAAACTAAACTAAAAAACCCTGCATACTAGTTGCTGAAGTATTCTAGCTCAAAGACGACTGCTGTGTGTGCGGATGGATGCCTCTGCTCTTCAAAAAGGTCAGGTGTTTCTACTTTTCACTTTTTGATATAACACTAGACATTGACAATGAGATAGTGCGAACAGTAGCGCCACAAACCCACTGCGTTCTTTTGAGAAAAGAGTGATGACAGTCAGTTGTGAATCCGCCACATCTGACAACACCTTCGAAAGATGGTGTTGTGCGGTGACGTTGGTTCTGGTGAAAAAAAATGCAAGAAAAGTATAGCCCAATATTTCCGCGGAAATCAAATTTTTTCCGCGGGTTTAAAATTTTTTTCCACTTTCCGCGGAAACGGAAACTTTTTTTCAGCGGAATTTCCGCGGAAATGCATTTTTTCTCCAGAATCAACGTGCCTTCTAGCCCGAAAAAAAAACTTGAAAACAACCGTAGCACGATATAGCTTACAGCGAGCAAATTTTTTTCCGCCTTCCGCGGAAACGGAAATTTCCCAAATTCAGTTTCCGCGTTTCCGCGGAAATTCCGCAGAAAAAATATTTCCGCACATCTCTGCTCCAAACCGTTTTCAAATTAGTCCGTTGTCATTTTCCTGGTCTCTTGCCGAAGTGGCTGCAGCTTACATATTAGTCAGTTCAGTTGCACATCTGTTCTGAAGAAAGCTGGCTTTTTCAGGTACTGGCTCTAGACGACGTTTTGCTCTAGTATTCTTGTTTCTTACACAGTTTAGTTTTCAGTTGATGGCACTCCGAAAAGACTACAGGAGAGATGTGATCATTGGAGAGGAAGAGCCACCACTGGCAGTTTTTGAAAACGGTTTGGAGCGTCGAGGATATAGTCAGGATTGACTACATGGATATGCTTGTTGTTTTCCTCCTTCTTCAGCCGGTTTATCCTTGTCAGCAGGAGGATCAAGGACCAAGGATCAAGGACAAGGACTTAATTAGAGCTTCAGACACACAAACACACAGAGACTTGGGAGCAATTTAAAATAGACCAGCCGACTTCGTCGCCTGCCGGCGTCGGTGCGCCAAGCTATTCTACCTTCTATTTACCGTTTTCTAAAGTTTTCTACTTGCCTCTAACACAGTAAAAGTCAAAGTCTGTAAATACTTCAAGTCCGGAGAAATCCCAGTATCGCCCTCCACCCCAGTCTTGCCTCCCACCGGAAAATTCAGCCCCCACCAATTGGAAAAAGTTCAGGCAAGCCCCCCACTTCGGTCAGTTTGCCCCCCCCCCCATTTGGTGGGGTGCTCAACTGACCGGTGAGGGGCGATTATGGGATGTTAACATCCTATAATCGCCTCTTGTAAACAGCTCCAACCTGACCGGCAAGGTTTGCCATGCCTCCTCAGTTAGTCGTCTGAGTCATCATCACCCAGCCCCCAATTTGAAACTCAAGATATCCAAAATAGCGTGTTTTTGCTCCCGAGGAAAACTATTTTCGAGATCCCAATTATGGCCGCATTCTTCGCGCCGCCCGCGTGTGTCTATAAAAAGAGGAGCTGTTTACAAGAGACGACATGTGAAGTTTATATTTTTTTGTTTTAAACCACGGACAATGCTATCAACAGTAGAGAGATTCATTACATACGTCCAGTTTGATATTCGAGGGGAAGAGAGATCATCGGGAGAGATTGGCCAATACCAGCACTAGAGACAGACAGATTTTTTGTGGTGGACTTATGTCGAAGCGGATTTCAACAGAGTCGAGACTTCTTGAGCCAGAGCTCCGTAGACAAACTTGAACTGGTCCCCGTTCCTGATGATTCCGTCTCGTTGGTCTCGAAGATGTTCGACAGAGGCAGCCACGTCGATCTGACGGACTCCACGAAGCAGTCGGGCACAGAGCAGATCGACAGCACAGTAGACTCCGACTCTGCCAATTCCATCCCAGGAATGAACCAGAACTGGGGAGGAACGACCTCGGTAGCTCTTGTTTACTTTCCTGAACCATTTGACTGTTTACTGATATGTCTCATGACTACCTTCTGAACTCCATGAGACTCTTGGAACTGGGTGGAGTCGAGTCCTTCTTCCACGAGAGATAGTGAAACTGGGTGATGGTACGTGTTTCTCCGTTCTGGAGATTCTTCAAGTAGAAGGATCGGACGAGGTAGTCGTCGCTCCAGATGTGCTCGGAAACTAGGTGAATCTGTAATGTTAGCATATTTTCAGTGGTATGTCAAGAAGTTGTTGGCTCACTAACCGGATACAAAATGCTACAAGCAAGTTAAAGTAAGTATCCATCTCAAATCACTCGCCTCAAAAGGTCCATGAACCTGACTGCCAGTCTCTGGCCAATAGCTCTTCTCGGCCTTGGTCTCATCCAGCGTTGACAGATTGACAATCAAGCAGACTCCGTGTTGCCAGACAGCTTGCCACCAGGCAGCAATTTCTTCTCCTCTCGGCGATTGGGCAGCGATGTAGACGGCCTGTCTCGGATCGTCATCATAGATAAAACTGGCGTTGATGTAGGCCTTCTCTTCCGGCTTCCACGAGTCCACAGTCACCAAGTTCTCGTCGAATGGTAGGCATTCTCTGTTCTTCTCAACAAACTGACTCGCGAGCTGACTATGCTTCAGATGGTTTCTGTAACCCTTCAACGAATCCCATTGTGCCTCGATCTTGGATGGATCACTCAGAAAGTCTTGAAGGAAACTAAGAACGACGTGTCCTGTAGAGATGTCAATGGCCGGAACTCCGGTCTCGTCGCCACACCAACTGCTGGTCGAACTCGTCTTGCTCCGAGGACTCGTCTCTCCAACTCGCTGTCGACAAAGCTCTTGGTAAGCGTGAGAGTTCTTTCCCTCGATCCCCTCGGCCATCTGGGCCAGATTGGAAGAGTAGTGACGTCTGCTTCGGTAGATATGAGCCTGCAAAAAGATTGTTGATCGTGGGAAGGTTTAATGGTTACGCGAGACAACAATGACTACTCATAAACGTTGTCAAGCGACTATGAGAAAATGAGGAGGCTGTCTGCATCAAAAATCTCCTAACGTTCAATTACTGAACAAAAGCGACTCACTCCAAGGACGGTGAGAAGAGCCAGAACTGTGAAGCCGCAAATGAACATGACGGGCTGGAAGAGCCAGTCTCTTTCGGTCGACTCGACTGGCACCGAATCGTTTCCGACTCCGATTCCAGTCTCGGCAACTTCTGCTCCAGAGAACCGTGCAATGTCCTTCCTTCTCTTGTACACAGCCTGAGCGATTCCTTCGGCAGAGTCGAGTCTCTTCTCAGCCTTGGGTTTCTGTCCAGAGAAGCGATTGATTCTCATTGACAGTTGTCCATTCTCAAACTGGAAGTCGTCAAAGATGAGATTGTTGGGCAAGGCGATTGTGTTCTCGAGGTACTCCACCAGTGGGTCCAACTGTTTCTGATCCTTGATGTTCAGCTTCAAATAGACTCGATTTCCCACAACTCTACTGATAGCATTGCGTCCTTTGACAATCTTGTGTTCTGTGTTCTCAAGACCTGAATTTATTTTGCTTATATTCTCGAAAAGTGGGATACCCAAATTGACATTGCCCAGATGTTCCGTGTCCTTTTTCAGTACGAGCTGCTCATCGGCCATGGCGGCCTCATCGAGCGGAATTGCCTCTTCGGCTTCGCCTAAAACGGGCTACTCTGACTAAGCACTCAATTTGAGCCATTCCCGACTAATGAGCGTCCGAAAAACGAGCCGGACACACTTTAGTACTCTAGTGACCAACAGCTGTATTGTGTTCCCCCGTCCTGAAAAAGGTCCTCTTCTCATATTTACAGCCAAATACGGGCCCATAGAGACGTCATTAAACACACCCATTCACGAGATTATGACGTGTGTGCAATCATAATCAAACTCTAACGAGATTAATCGTCATACTTACCGTCAGAGAGATCTTCTTCAATGATCACTGGAGCTGTGTCGTCGAGATTTCTTTTCAACTGGAAGAGACGAGCAAGAAGATCGTTCAGCTGGTCATCAGAGAGTCGAGAAAGATCCGGAGTCTCGCCGCCAACAATGTCTTCGATGTAGTTCTCAACAACAGGATCCAGAGGATCTTCGGCAATGACCACATCTGCAAGATGGCTTGTTTTGGTCGGTCTTATGAATCTTTTATGACTCGGACTCGGCACATAATACGGAATGAAACGACAATAAACAGCTGTTCTGAATTCGTATAGATCGGCGGATTTCAAAAGCCTAGGGATTCCCTCCACTTCTGAATGAACGCAGGGCACTCTAATCGGTTTAATCTCTCGGGCTTCCACCCTCGTATTTGCGCTCTCCCTCGACGGAGTCCATTAATTGAATTCGTACCTTCCATATCCGGAATAGGCTCGCTGATCTGTTGCAGCAGTTCGGAGATGTCGTCTTCGGCAGAATCGTCATCATTCGGAACCAGGGGAACGACCTGCAATGGAGAGTTGGGTGGTCTGATGGTTAAGGAACCTGAACAATGTCGCTGTCGACTGGTCCGTCCAGTTGGTAGCTGTTTCTGACAGCTTCTACGTTCTCAGCTCCCTTCTCATTCAGACCGATGTCGATGAGCTAAAATACTTTTGTTGCTCATTCATAGAAATTTTCAAAGTTTTGACTTGTTTTGTAAAGCTTATCATTGAAATTGTCTACAACTTTACAGAACAGCAGGAAGATCGAAAGTAATGTCTTCGAGTACAAAAAATGAACCTGAATCAGAGCCCAGATGTTGGTCGGATGACGGACATTGCAAAAGTCCGGATCGTACTGTAAATTGTAGGCCATCGAGAGCTTGTAATAGGCCAGGACACATTGGGTCTTCGAGTCTCCCCAGTCCAGATCACTCTTCGCCAGTCGAGTCAGTTCCAGCGTGAGCAGTTCCAGCTGTTCATCGTCCAGACGACCGACACGGGTCGGTTCGGGTGCTCCCGTATTCGGGGAATAACACTGGCCGAAAAGGCCATCGGGATAGCAGGTCTCCTCTCCTTCACAGAGCTCTACGGGACTGTAGACACATCCTGAAAGACATCATTTAGTCCCTCAAGTCTCTAGAGGAATTCTAATCGCAGCTACGGGGGTTCGTACCACTCGAAAGTTTAGAAAAGGAATGTGTTATTCGCCTTCCAAAGCCCCCTTCACGCGAGGAAAAACACGGATGTTCTCTTTGATATGTGCATTATTGAAGTGTCCACAAGAGGGTGTCAAGCTGTGGGAGTGTGACAAAGGAGAACTCTTCCACCTGACGTCAATTTCAAATTACTTTGTATAGATAGAACCAAGTCAAAAGAGCAATGTTTTCCAGTCCCCTGGTCTTGTTTTCGTCCAGTTGCCCAGTTCAATTTGACTTCTTCCCTTCTCGCTTATTATTTCAATACAGCTGGAGAGGCGAACGAGCAGTAGCCAGTCAATTATCGCCGCGTGGGGGAGGTTTATAGTCGAGAGTCAAGACGTGTAGACAATTGAATCTCACAAGAGTTCTCTGATGTCCAAGAAAGTTGTTTTCGGCTTCGTGGGGAGCTTTTCAGCAGAAAGTTGACGTCAAAAAGAGAGGAAAGATGATGCGACTGGAATCACGCACAAGACTCTCTTGTCAGCAGTGAATCAGTAATCAGGCTGGGGAGAAGAAAGACGAGAAGGGGGCAAGAACGGGGAAATGACGAGAGGACAGATGTCGGAAGAGTCAGATCCAAGGGGAACCAGAAGAAGCTAGATTCATCGGCAAAAAAAAGACTGACTATTGGAGCCTACTGTAGCTCATTAATAGAGGAACAGGAAGGGATGAGTCAGAATCGGAGGAAAAGAGGAAGGCAATGAACGATATAAGGAGAAGCTTGGTGGGTTGGACGAGAGTGTAGTCCAGTAAAGATTGAATCATCCCACGAGCTCTTACTGTAACCAACTTTTGAAACTCGGTCTAATTGAACTTGCGCAGTATCCTCAAATGCCCCAGTTTTCTCATAAATAATTCAGAACAGTTTCTTATTGGTACGAACAGACAGACTACGCATCAGCTCATATTTAGATACTGTACATCGAAGCTATGTGGATTTACCGTAATGTTAAGTCTAGATTTGAAGAGTTGACTCTGTCAGTAAACTGATTCTTATTCTCTGATTGGCGTTTAAACCAGACACTCAAGTTCTACCAGTTAGGGTGCCGTTCTCCCAAATCTCCCAGGCAGGAGAAGAATTTTCTCTCGTGAATAATCGCCCTAGTTCACAGCTTTCTGCTTCTCTTGCGTCACCGACCCACTCCTTTAGCAAACATCTACCAAAAATGTTTCAATTTGCTATTATTAGGCATATCTTGTTTTGGTCACAGAGCTCCCCTCCTGGCCGCCCCCTCGTGACGTTGTTCTCAACTCTTTAAGATGATGTCATCTGACGCGAGGGAATCTGTGAGGGAGAAACTTTTGAGGGTCAGGAAAAGCATAATTAGTCTCGATTCGATCTCTGGCTTTCTCTTGGATATTTGAGGAACACTAGACACAAATCAACCGCGGCCACGACGTCTCATTTCGTCTCGAAAATTGAAGGTCAGAAGGCCAGTCTCCGGTTTCGATGCGAGAATCTAGCTATTCCAGTTGCAAAGTGAGAGACTACGAGCTTTTTATGAGACTTTGATAGATTCTGACTAGACTGGACTTGTGAGGAAAAAAGACGCGTCTTGTTCGAATTAGACGCACATCCTAATCGGATTTCTCTCTGACCACCCCGAGAAGACACATCCGGAGACACTGGTCCTACGTAACGGAGAGTCTTTCCAAGAAGCACTCGAAAGTTGTTTCTTTCTCTCCGGTGAGAACCAGTACAGCTCTTGTGCTTTTACCCCGTCGTTTGAATTGCTCCGTCAATTAGCGATGCTATTCAGGGCGGATATTGAAATGCGCTGGCTAGTTGGCTGTACTAATTTGCTGTTGGGAGAGCGATATAGCTACCGTCTTTTGGGATCAACAACGCGATTTATGGGAAAGGTGGTCAAAACAAGGAACGAATCTCGTGCCGAGAGACTATATACCGGACTCATGCAATAGTAATTGTTTGGCAGTGGTATAAACTAGATTCCTACACAATTAGTCGTCTACTCAAAAGACCTACAAACTTCAAAAGACCCTAACTTCGTTCCAGTTTTTGAATGTTTTGAAGGGGGAGAAAAGAGGTACTAGAAGAGAGTACTGTAGAGTATGAGTCATAGGGAATACAGAATAGATCCGGAGAGAAAGTAGGGAATAGACTTACCGTACAGGAGAAAGGTGGAGACTGCCGGTAGGAGTGATACTAAAAGGAGAGGGGCCAACATGCCCTTAGCGGGCTCTCTCCATAAGCACCACAAGCAGAAAGAGGCTAAAGGCAGAAATCGATCCGCCCCCGACTCCGCCCACAACGGAGCCGACGTGAGGAGGAGGAGAAGGAATCAAATGTGACTTTCCTTGTGAGGGATCTGATATTCTGAACAGTCTGAATACTGTATAACGAAGGTACAGTAACCTGATTATTTTATTGATGAGTCACAATGAAAACGTACAGGTATTGCAATAATCTGGACCCTAAAGGACATTCTGTCACAAGACCGTACCCTTTATCTCCAAAGAATACTACGTTCAGTAAATCCCGTGACCTATTTATCGATATAGAGTATCAGCTGATACTGTTATTCTTGTACAGTCTGGATACAGTGTTTACCGTAACTACTTTTTGGAGCTATCCCAAGAATGCCGTATGGTACAAATAACAAGAGAGTAACTTGAAAAAATGGCTTCATATTGGAACTAATACTGCAGCTCATTTGATCCGAGCCCATGGTACTATTACTTCTTGGAAAGTCTTTTCCGAGTTTGGCAAAAGGTAAATGACACAGTCCCCTTTTATCTTCTATCCTCTCGTGAGATGCTCCGTCTACTCCAGAATGTCCCTCGAGACTCATCAGACTCTTATTCAAGGTCGGATAACAAACAAAGCCTTGACATGTAAACCAAAAGACGAAAAGTCTCATGCTTTCAAAAGCAGCTCAAGTCTCTCGCTAGAAGGTCGTCTGATGTCTGACAGGTATCTCTACCGTAATCTGGATTCAAAGACAGTCTTCAGACCATTTTGGCGCGATGTGCTACCGTCTTTCGTGAAGGAGGCGAAGCAAGTCAAGTCGGTCTCTATCGCGCACAATGTCTCGGAGGGAAAAGTCTCGATGAGACTGGAATTCCAAGCAGCGACGGAACAGGCCAAGGACGCCTTCTTGAATCTGAAGAAGACGGAACTTGGAGGAGAAGCAATCTGCGATGGCTGGTGTGGAGGACGAATGTCTGCCGAATCGTCTGTTCAATTTGGACTCTGCGACCACAACTTTTGCCTGAAATGTGCCAAGTCGTCTACCATCTACTGTCCCAAATGCCACGACAAGGAGAGTCTCTGTCTCATGGTTCTGGTCAAGATCCAAATTCGGAATGGATTCGTCAAACTTTACGAGATGGAGCTGCGCTGTGACACACTGCTGAGTACGGTAGTGAAGAAGATTCTGAAACTCGTCGATCAGCCACCGAAGAAATGGTTCATGCAGCAGGAGGCCTTCTCTCCGGACAGTCCAATCGTCGAGCAGAAGATTTGTCACTTCATCGATCGACGAGACACTCTCACCATCGTTGCCGAAATCTAGAAGACGGAGCTATACAGATGTAATAAAATCATGTCAGGTACACTCTTTGTTCTCTTTGTCTTGTTTTGTCTTGAATCGAACAGCATTCATATGATTCGACACTGATACTTGATGCTGTCTCCAGACTGCAGATGAACCCTTGAATGAGTGTCTCGAGTCTCCAAACACATGTATTTCCCAAAAATTGTTACATGTCTCGTCGTTTTGAATAAAAGAATGACCAACAATTCCTATCTTCTGCACTTCCTTGTTTTCCACTGTCGTCTTCTGAATAGCCTTTCGAAACAAATAAGAACTGACCATGAGCTTTGGAGTACTGTTTTCTTGCTTGTTTCGTGAACACAGTAAACTGTCAAAATTCCTTTGAATCACTGTCTAGACCAGATACTAGTTTGACACCCTTCTCATTCAAAAGTTCAAAAAAACGGGATCTCATGTTCCCAATAGAAATTGTTTTCGCTTCGTCTACGTGATCTGTTCTTTCCAAAGACCAGTCCGGAAGTTTGAGTCAAGCTTTTCCCAGTGCCGATTGCAAAGTTCATTCACGTGGTTCGGAAGGCCCGTGGGAAAATTCTCGAGAGCACAAAAAAATCTATTTGGCCTCGAGATGTTAGTACAGCCGATCCAAGGGATTCATTTTCTCGACTGGATAGACATGAAAGAAGCTGCTCATTTGACGGTAAAGAGTGGGTAATTGGGCCGATGATGTGTGAGGATGACTTGTGTTGAAGAAAAGAGACACAAAAGACCAATTAGTCTCCCTCTTAATGTCCTTTACTAACGTTCAGATTTATCTTGCGTCATTTCGTCTTCCAGGATTAGCTCACGCCCCCACGGACGTTACACGTGTATTCGGATTTAGTCGGGATCCGGATGAGGGAGAGACGGAAAAACAAGTGGAAATTGAACTGATGTTATTTCTGGATAAGGGAGGTAGACAGCTCCGATTTTCCGTAGCAACAATTCTGAGAGTCTTGCTCTCGATACATGGAAAAAGGTAAAAACTGCAACAACAACATCCAGTCCTTTCTACTTCTACGTCTGTGTGTAGCTGCCGAGGTCGTTCTCACAGTATCCTTTTTGTAACATCACAAGAGTCAATGGGTACCGCACAATACTTCCCGAAGACTGTCAGAGGGAGGTGATTTCACGGGCGAGGGACGGCACGGGTGTTCCTAAGCTTGTGCCTTACAATCAATAGGTATATCTAATGAATCAAGATGCTGCAAATGCCGAAACATGCATCAGAAGCATTTGAAACTCGACTCGGTCTGGTAAAAAATCAGGCTCGGCTCGACCAACAAAAAAAAGAGACTCGGCTCGACAGCCTTTTCGAGCCGACTTTTTTAAATTTTTCCGCGGTGTCAATGTCTTGTAATTTCAAATTTTTCTTAGTTTTCTGATAGTATTTTCTCGGCTCCCTTTTTTTGCATAATAATGGAAATTTTGGCTTGGAGGCTCGAGCCGGCTCGGCTGGAAGAGGTCCGCGAGCCGGCTCGGCTCGGTCTGATGAAAAATCAGGCTCGGTCTGGTAAAAAAAACCGGCTCGGCTCGACCAAGCCTCTCGAGCCGAGTCGAAAAAAGCTCGAGCCTAAAAATTTCGGTTCGTGCCCAAGTATACTTATTATCAACGGCGCACCAACTGGTAAATAACAGAGTTACCGTAGCTATACGCAAGCTGCGGTTCAACTGGCCAGGGATGGGTAACCCGACCGGCCGGGCCCGATGTTTCGTGGTGGGACCAACGCTTTGAATTCAAATTTTATTTTTCATTTTTTTTGCTTTTTCTGACAGGATTTCCGGTTTTTTATCATAAAAATTCCATTTGACGTCATTTTAAGCGGCTGAAAACGTAGCAAGCCATTTCATAGCACTAAACGAAATTTTCATGACATTTTTGGTTAACAATGTGATCACCTCGCTACTATCTAACCATAGAAGAAAAGATGTGGAAGAAAAGATGCAAAAAAAACCGGAAATCCGGACAGAAAAAGCTAAAAATTGGAAAAAAAAACCGCCGGGCCGGCCCTTGCCCGGCCGGGTTACGGTAGGCCCGGGCGACCATCCTTGCAACTGGCATTTCGCAAATTTCAGATTTCGAAAAAAAAATAATTTCCCCTCCGCTTTTATATGTGTTGCAGTTAGAACTGTTTTTAAGTGTAAACTGTTTACGCTAGTGTGAACTGTTTACACTAGTTCAAAGTGTTTAAACACTTTGAATTAGTTCAAAGTAATCTATTTCAGTTCAAAGTGTTCAGTGTAGTGTTTACGAGATACTTTCGCTTTTTATCTTATTTATCCTATTTTGACACAATTTTTCAGTTCTATTTTCTTTTTATCAAAAAATTCATCAAAATTCCGACATTTTGATACCAAAACGGCTAGAAAAAAAACCTTTAAATTCCTTTTTACCCAATTTCGTCATAGTTTTATCTCGTTTTTTCTTGATTCTATCCATTTTGGTTTCTACCAGTATTTTCGATGAAAAAAGCAAAGCTTGCAACACAAAAAAAATTCCGGTCACTTCATTGTACAGTTTGGCCACAGCTTGTTGAAGAACAATTTGTTCGTTGTCGTCGGGGCAAGGATCCTGAGGAAGAGCGTAAGCGCTTGGCATGACCGGCAAGGCAGCGAATGCTGTTGGAGACTTTCAAGAGCAGTCCTTTGCACTTGATACGACAGCTGATGCATCTTCTTTTGCAGTACCACATGACTAAGATGATAGTCAAGACTGTAGAGATAGAGGATGGTCAAGGCGAGAGTTGCAGTAGGCCATCACTGAGGATTTCCGAGAAGTTCCGAGCACATCCAGCAGTTGGGAGTTCCAGGGCATTGAATCGTCTCCATGAGTTTAACTGATCCATTGAGAGTTCTCGATTGTAGCGTGTATACGACAGCAGTGAAGGGGTCCAGGTAGAATGGCAGATTTCCAGAAGCCGAGAAAACTGTGCTCCTTTGAGTTGACACAGCTCAGAAGTAACCGGCTGTGGAAGGTGAGTGTTCTCCAGATGAAGAAGAGCTCCATTCTGCATACAAGAGACTACCTTGTCATTGGTGCTGATTGGTAGTAGTTGCTTCTGGGAGCTGCTGCTTGTCAGAGGTGTTCGGCAGCGGGTTCTTTTGATCCGGCAGTCTCGAGAGAAATTAGCTTATTCATTGGTCGCTGAATGACGTGTCCATTTGCGAGGCGAATCTTGACACTTCGAATTGCTCGGTCAGAACTGAAAACGAGCTCTTGAATGACTCCTCTCGGTCAGGTGTGGCGGGGAGTCTCTTTGTCTTCGTCCAGAAGGACTGTTTCTCTTTTGACCGGGATCCTGTCAGAAGCGGCGTAGGTCATGTGGGAGCGGTTGAAGGCTCCCTTCAGGCTCTTTCGGGTACCAACTCTTCCAGAAGCGATCCAATCCTTGTTCAATATCTTGGACGGTCTTTTTGGCTACAGCAGCTGATTTTGCCATAGAGGTCGGAAAGTACTCGGGGTCGTCCGGATCGTCCATCTCCAGTTCCCGATAGACGAGTTGTAACTTCGGATGTACCAGATCGATGGGACGAATGATATCCTCGTCGTTAGACCGATGAACAACGATCTGGAGTTGATGCTGGAGTTGATCCTGTCGCAAGAAAAATCTTCTCCGCAATTCCCGCTGTCACAAATCTAGCGCAAAGTGATGTAACAAATTGTAGTTGACTTTCTTTTATTGTTGTGTTGTTATTACCTTGCAATAAACTTACCTTGTATTGCAAGCTTTTTTTTCGCGAGTTCAATACTTTATTCTCGTCTACTCGGTTTTGAGCGGGAGGATGACTTCTGGGCTCCAGCCTTGAACGGAGCCTGCGGGTCAGTCTCTTCGGTCGGAACTTCGGCCCACTGAATAACGAGCTTGTCCTCCTTGGGCGGTCCCGTCGAGCGACAGATCTCCAGATTGGTCTCCTGTTTGGCCTCGACGAAGCCGTAGACTGGACGGACGCGATACTTGTCGTTGTTGAACGATTTGACCTTGAAGGCCATGCGGTGGTCGACCTGGGAGACGATCTTGTGGGTGGCGCTTCCTCCAGTGGCTGCGAAGGTGGCGAGGGCGGGGTCGACATTGAGAGCCATCTCTTGGTCTCTTGGTCCTTCTGGTCCTGGCTACTGCTGACGAATCGAAATTTCTCGTGTTACAACAACTGGCGATCTGGGAAGTAGAACTATCACGGAAGGATGATCCCAAGGAAGACGACCCCAAAGAAGACGATTCCACAAGCTCAAGATGACGTAGTGAAGATGTTGATGGATCAGCTGAAGGAGCAGCAGGAACGTAGCGATATGAAGATCGAAAAGATGCTCAGGGAGCAGCAGAAGGAGATGATGGAGAAGATGTGAAAGTGGAGATGAACGAAGCCGATACTTCGCTGGATGCTGATGGTGGAGACGGTTTATGATGTGGATGTGGTAGCTAGTGGAGTGATTGTGGAGGACAAGAAGCTGTGGAATAGAGGAGTCTCGTTGTATATGGTTGAGTGGCCGGACAAAGGAATCCAGCGTCGATGGAAGTACCAGAAGATAGAGAAAACCGAGGAATTGAAGAGTGTGCCGAAGAAGGACGAATCGGGGAAGAAGCCGAGGAAGAGGGCCGACTCGAAGAAAAACGCATTTCCGAAAAAACTAGTTCAAAGTGTTTAAACACTTTGAACTAGTGTGAACAGTTTACACTGAAAAACAGTTCTAACTGCAACATATGTTTTGACGACGGAAAGAGACTAAAATATATAGTATAACAAGATAAAAAATCGTTGCTGCGTGCTTGATTTCAGACAAATCATGATGCTTTAAAAATTTATCGCCAATCACCAATTGTATGCAAAGAAATCCACCGTTCATTTCTTCTGCAAGAGCATCTTTGCTATCTGAAACGCTCTGTTTTGCTGGAAGGCTTAAAAAAATTATGCTCTTTCCCTACTTGCGTGTGACCCAAAATACCCACTCGGTCGCATTTGAATTTCACATTCCTCGCTTTCCGAACAACTCAATCAATTTTTTATGCAGGATGCTACAAAGTAGGAACAAAAGACGTCCTGAAGAGGAGTCACCGGTGAGTATCTTCTCCGAAATTCATTCAAACACTTATTTCAGGGACCGCAAGTGAAGACCAGAAGAATCCCACCGCCGATGCAAGTAGCCGGTCGTCTGGTTCAAGTGGAGCTGGAGAACTTCATGTGCCACGGAAATCTCAAAGTGAACTTCGACGTCGAGAACCACAACTGCATTTACATTGGAGGACCCAACGGAAGTAAGCTTTGATTTTCTTGCAAAGAAGTTATTTGTTTCAGGTGGAAAAAGTGCCCTATTTGCCGCCATCAATCTTGGTCTGGGAGGAGTTGGCCGCAGCAATGATCGAGGAAATTCTGTCAAGATGTACATCAAAACAGGAAAAAGCCGTGCCAAGACCAGGATCACTCTCACCAATACAGGAGAAGGCTCCTTTTCCGAATTTGGCGATCGCATCATTGTCGACAGAACCATCAACGAGACCGGAGGATCCTATGCTGTAAAAACAGTTCGCGGCAACACAGGTAACTTGGTGAAGTTTTTTATTCTAAAAAAAGGTTTAAGAAGTGTCTATTCCCGGAGGAAAGGGAACATTGAACAAAATTATCAGCCGCTTCGGCATCGAGCTCAACAATCCCATCTACTGGTTGAGCCAGGATCGTGCCAGAAAATTCCTCGCCGACACCAATCCGAAACAGCTCTTTCAAGTTTGTCTTAACCGTCATTGATGTGTGATTAATCAATTTGTCATATGCCACACCGCATATTATGAAAAAAAAAAGATTTAGATCTTTGCGGATGCCTCCGAATTTGACTCGACTATAGCAAATTACAACGTGATTGCGACGCACATGAATGCCATCAATACGAATCTGTTCAATGTAGAGGCTCATCTCAGACAGCTGCGAGAGTAAGCGCTTTGATATTTTGTTTACTTAATTCAATTTTTAGAGAGTACAGAAAAAAACAAGCCTATTATACTCGTCTCCAGAAAGAAGCCTCTCTCGTAAAAGAGATCACTGTGTTGCACTGGATGTCGTATTTCAGTCCACTTCGCGACATCGAAGAAGAAGAACAGCTCATCCAGACGAAGATCACTGAGAACAGAACCACTTTTCGAAAACTGAAGCAGCAACACAAGGACCAAGCAGTCGAGCTCAAAGACTGGCGTACACAATTGGAGGAATTGGCTGAGAAAACCTCCGAACAGCGTGGCCAAGTCGACGCCATGGAGAGACATCTGGCAGATTATGAGGATAAGATGCTGTAAGCTTATTTTTTATGTTCCTTTTATCAATTGATTTCAGTCCGTATAAAGACGAAATGAAAGAGCTGAACAGAAAAATTTGTAAAATCGATCAGGATATTGAGCAGAGCAACGCGACCATCAACGACGCCGAGAAGAAGATTCAAATTGAGAAGCAAAAGCTAGCGAAAAATGAAGATCGTCGCAGGATCGAAGATCTTGAAAAGAAAATGGCCGAAATGGATGAGTTGTCGGAGACGAATAAAGAAGAGCTGGCCAAACTTGATAAGAACAGAGAGAAGATTACGCAGCATCTGCGAGAAACTAAAGCCGAAGCTTACGAGATATAGTGATTTTCCTTCATTCAAAAATCAAATTTAGTCGTCTAACAAATACCAACAGCTACACGCCGAGTGCAATGAAATGGCAAAAGAAGTCGGTTACATCAAGCAGAGTGCCGAAAATCATCTTGCCCGTTTCGGAAGGGATGTTCCTCAGATTGTCCTGAAGATAAATGAACAAGGCCATCGTTTTGATGTGAAACCTAAAGGACCGATTGGTTCGATCTTTTATCTGTGCAGCGACGTTCACTTTTCAGGCAGCTACATCAAAGTAAACGACAAGAAGTACCAACTTGCCGCGGAGCAAGCTCTTCGTCGTCAGCTGGGATGTTTCATCGTCGCAAGCAGAAAAGATGAAGAGCTTTTCAAGCGGTTGATGCAACATTTCCGAATTCCATGTCCTCCTATTATTGTGGCCAAGTATCTTTCTACCTTGTTTGTCACTAAACTTCTGTTGTTCAGAATGGGTCAAGCGCCTCACGATACACGCGAGAACGAACCGCCATCTCAATACATGACAGTTATGAAGATGATCGAAGTCTCTGATAACGACGTTCGAAATAGTCTGATCGATTTGGCCGGCATCGAATCTATTATCCTCTTCGACAACGACCAGCAAGCCAGAGAAATCATGAACGGAAAGGTAATCGTTTATTTTCTTCCTTTAGTCTAAAGTACGGCTCCAGGCTCCTCCAAGATGTTCGACTGCCTATACTTGTTCCGGAGCAGAGGTTCATGGAAACGACGGTCGTAGCAATACACAATATCGTTTCTACGCCTGCAATCAGAGACACGCTTCGATGCTTGCCGACTCTTCCACGAACAATCTTGAGTAGGTTTCCATCTTTCAATTTTTAAACGATGTGTTGTAAAATTCAATTCAAAATGAATTTATAGCGAGCTCAATCGACAGCTGGATTTCTGCAGGAGACAATTTGAAATTGCCCGCGAGACGGCTAAACAGAAAAATTCTCGATTTGAAGAAGTGAAGAGACAATACCAACAGGCGGAAAAAAAGAGAGAGGATATTGAGGACAAGCAGCGTCGCTATCAAAACGAGATTCATCGCTACAAGCGCGAAGTAGCCAGCATTACTGATCGAGAAGATGGAAACGTTCTAATTGGTGCTCAACAGCGACTGCTGCAAGAAATGCAAGATGCGAAGGCGGGTCTGCTTCAGAAGAGGGAAGGAATGGAACACGAACTGGAAAAGAAGCGGAAGGTGTTCGCTAAGATGGAGCAAAGCCGCAAGGAGTTTCAAGTTGAGGCTGAGGGACATGCGAAAGAAATCGAAGGAACTGATGTATATTTTGAATTTTGAACAAACAACCAATTGATGTTGTTTAGAGCACGGCTGAAGGATTGCGCATGAAAATCCAGCATCTGAGTGGGAAGATCCAAGATTGTGAGGTACAAATGAAGCAGCTCGAATCGAAAATTAAGAAGTTTGAAGAAGAAGATCTCATCGATCTCATGAAGAGAAAGGACGACGCCATGGAAAAGGTACTGATTTAATTTTCAGCTCCTTTTTAAAAGTCTCAATTTTCAGCTGCAAAGCGAAGATGTCAAAACGCCTCCGGGTTGTGAGCAACGTCCCGACTACGCAAACATTCCGGAAACACGCACTTTACTCACGATGATGAAGAAAAAGCAAGCAGAACTCAGCGGTGTTCAGGAAGAGTTCGTTTTAATTCTTAGAGCCTTTTTTCTAAAGCTTGTTTTCTACAGACTTGGGGAAGCTCCCAGCGAACAGGGTCTCAAGGTGATCCAAGACAAGTTCAATAATGGCAAAATGAGCTACAACAGCCTCAAACAGATTAACCAAGCCCTGCAAACGACCCTCGAGCTCCGGAAAAAGAAGTTCCCCGTCCTTCGTCACTGCCTCATCTCCAAAGTCAAAGATGCCTTTCAAAACCTCATAAGCTACAAGTCTGTCTACATTTTCCACCTTTTGGATATTGGGAATTTTTAGATTCGAAGGCGAGATGAAGATTAACACGGAGAGACGTGAGATCAGCATCTTGATCAAGCCGCATTCAAGCAATCCAAACGAGAAGCTGAAAGATATTCGTGGACTGTCTGGAGGAGAAAAGTCCTATACGACGACGTGTTTCCTCATGGCTCTGTGGGAAATTATGGAAACGCCGTTCCGCTGCATGGACGAGTTTGACGTTTTTATGGACGGTCATATGCGCAAGGTTTTTTTAACTTATTTTTTTTTGAATAATCAATCTTTTGAAGACGGCCATGGAGCTGATTGTAAAAGAAGCCACCCAGAAGTACAAGCATCAGCAGTTCATCTTCTTCACGCCGCAGGGAATCAACGAAATCAAAAAGGCCAATGAGGATCACGTAGTCGCAACTTTTGAGATGCCGAAAGTACGCGATTAATGTGTTCGTAATCATCAGAAAATACCGGTGTGTACTAGAATATCATTCATAGAATTTTCCGTTAATAAAACAGCCTTTTTACACTTGTTGCTTCCTTCGAACAAGAAATACCTGAGAATGTTTATTGGTAAGTATCTCGGAATGCACAGGAATTCTAATAAATGTTTCTAAATACAGGCGAATGTACAAAACGGGCTAACTTAACAACTTGAAACAAATAAATACAGTCAATGCCTCAAAGAAGTATGTTGAGGGAAAGGTGTCATTCCATTGTAGATTGGCGGGAAATACGAATAGACAAGCGGAGTCTGTTGGAATGCACCGGGATCACCTTGATATAGCTGGATTGTGGGATTCCTAAAAATTAATCGTTCAATCAAAATAATGTTGCGAAAAGATTCAAACACTAACGATTGATGAGAATATCCGCCAAAGTAGATGGAATTGAACATGTTGACGTGAGCTGAATAGACTGGAATCTGACTGCTGAATGACTGAAACCGACGTGGAATCGTTCGTCGAAGGGGACTGAAACTCCCTTTTTGTGAGATGAGCGCATAGATCTTACCAATTATCTCGGACTTCTAAGTCGTTGACCCATTCCTTTGTATTTTTCAAGCGTCCAGACTCCTTTTCACCCCGCTTTACTTCAGTTTCTACTAGCTGAGAACGCGTCTTCATGGCTGGAGATGTGCAACGTTTCTTCAGAACGGGGTTTGTGCTACGATCTCGTCTCTTTGTACTTTCCCTCTGGCCACGATCCAGGCGAATATTGGGCAAGGTATAGTTAAGAGACGGTTTATTTTCGGGCTTCTTTTTTAGTTGCGAGCCAGGAGCGCTGAACTTTTTTAGGTTTCGGTAAAAAGTAAACAAACCGATTGAGTCTGCGATGAGGTGACCTTATCCGTGATATAGGCTGAGGTCGTATTTTGACAAGAGGAGCTGGAGGTGTTTCTCGTCTCTTGATGCTGGTCCTTTCGTTAGCAGCTTGATTCCGGCGTACATTGTTTATCACTTCCTCGAAAGTCTTCCTTTCGATTTCAGAATCGCTGAATAACATTTATAAAAAGACTAATTTTGAGCGAACCTCTGGACTATTTTAGAAGTTGTTAATGAATGAGATTTTATCTCTTCCTTCTTCGCCGATATCTGATTGTCAATAGCCAACATCACGTCGAGAAACAATTTTGGTTCAGAATTCTTTCCAAGTTGCTTGACGCTGGTTCTATAAAGCTGTGATAAAGGAAGAAAACAGGAAAATAAACCTATTGACTTTGCAAGCTGTTCTAGGATGAGACAGACTCACGATATCATGTGTTCCGATTTTGTCAATTGGTTTGGCTTCCGATTTAGTCGTTGGAAGGCATTTCTTAATATCAACGGCCGGAGATGAAGCTTTTTTAACAACAGATTTTGAGCTATTCTTCTCAACAGGGATCGGGCATATATTGGGCAACGTTGTGTTGAGAAACAGCCTAGAATCAGACTTCTTTTTGAGATTTGAGCCAGGTGTTCTGAAATGAAACTTTTAACAAGTACAATCCTTGAAAACCTATTGACGCGGAGTTTTAGAACAGGGGGCATCCTAGCACGATGCAGTCGCGGATCGCTGGCCTTGTCAATCCAGGTCTCATCCGAAAGTGTGGGGTAATCGATGCAAATTCTATAAAGAAATTGAGCCTTTCGACTTTTTATAAAGAACTGACCCACTGTCCACGGAAGCAGGACTCACATCGAATGAAGTCGCCTGGCTAAGGTCAACTTCCCAGTCTGCTCTTGATATATGCAACAGTCCTTGTCTTCTATATTCAAGATTTGTAAGTCTAAACAGCGCTTGTAAAGTACTATGGAAACAGAATTTACCCATAGAATGGTACTGAAAAACGTGGATCCCGGATTGGTGACGAGTTGTGACGCTCAAGGGGTATTATTATTGGTGGCCCTGAGTTCAGACGTCGCCGCCCAGCCAGCTCCATGATCCTGAATGTAGTGAATGTTTTCAGATAGAAAAAAAGGTATGGGAACAGTGAGTGGACCTGTTTTAGCAAAATAGGGTTGGCGCGTTTTCCAAGAAAAAAAAATTATAGGAATAGTCGCAGTCGAAGTTTACCGTGAAATTGGAAGAGAACAAATGAACGACAAAACAGAAAAGTTGTTTCTGAATAAATGATGAATAAACCTCAAATTTTGAAGTTTGAAATTCCGCCTTATTTTTGGTCTTGACACGCTTTTCCTGAAAATCAGACAAAACATACAGTAAAACATACCTAGGCGACAATTTTGGGCCAGTTCAGAGTAATTTTGGGCCACCATTTTTTTGCTTAGTCTCTCGTTCCGTTTTCCGAATTGTGCTTATAAACTGAACCCGGTGCTTGAATTATTAGTAGTCTTAACTCTCACTCTGCTTGTTTTCAAAGTGTGATTGCCCAGTTATAGGCGAAGAAGTATCATGAATGAGCAGGCACGTCAAGCCGAGTTGGATACCACTCGCGCACAGCTATTGGGAGAACAGATCAATGTCGGACTGCTTGATCAGGTCTGATTTTCGGTGTTTTGTTATTAATAATCCTAGGTTGTTGAAGCCATGAACAGTCCAGACGGCGAGGCTAGAAAACAGGCAAATGAACTTCTCTGCGAGATAAAATCGGATCCTAATTCCTGGCTGAAGGTCGACACGATCCTCGACAATTCGCATAGCGATACGACCAAGTACATATCACTTCAAATCTTGGAGGATGCCATTAAGCTGAGGTGAGTCTTTACATCTTATTTTGAACTATTCGTTTTTCGATGGCGCTCGTTCCCAGACGTGCAGCGTCAAGGCATTCGTGAATTCATCGTGTCTAAGATTGCAACCTTGAGCAACAACGCCACTAGCAGCGACTACATACTGAACAAGATGAATCTGGTCCTGGTACAGATTGTGAAGAAGGACTGGCCTCATCGCTGGCCCACATTCATCACCGATCTGCTAAGTTTCGCCGAATCAAGTCGTGGCAGCTGTGTGAACAGTCTCAATATCTTCTCTCTTTTGAGGTAAGCATTTTGGAATATTCGCGTGCTCATCAATTCTTTAGTGAAGAAGTCTTCGACTTTGGAGGACAGAACATGACTCAGGCAGAAGAGCGAAACCTCAAAGAGACGTTTTGTCGTCAGTTTGAAGATGTCTACGCCTTCTGTAGCCGTTGCTTAACCAACTGCGCCACAAATGAGATCGTCACGGCTGTTCTGAAGACCATTCGAACGTTCCTCTCCTGGATCCCGACGCCAACAGTCTTCGGGTCGGATATCATTCAGCTTCTCGTAGAAAAGGTGATTTTTTGTCTAGCTCCAGATTTCAACAGTATCTCTCAGTTCCTCATGATTGACTCCTATCGCGTCGAGGTCATTCGATGTCTGAGCGAAGTGGCTGGAATCTCCGCTGCAACATGTGATTCCTACCTCCCAAAGATGAAACTTATGTTCACGGAGACTATGAAGGCGGTATGGCCTTTGGTTTTTGTGATACAACAATTTTTACAGATTGGCAACATCATCGGTGAGCAAGTCAACTTCGCCAACATTTACAAGGGAACGAATGACGAAAACGATCGAGACTTCATTTCTGCTCTCACCATCTTCCTTACGGTGTACCTTAAAGAGTACGGAAGTCGATTGGCACGTACAGATGAAGAAGGCGAAGTGCACAAATTTGCTCTGAAGTTGCTTCTGAAGTTGAGCCTGGTCGATAATAGCGAAATCTGGAAGGTACGGCTTTTCAAGATCTACAACTAGTTTTCAGATGTGCCTTGAGTATTGGGTTGGACTTACTGCCGAGTTGTACCGTCTCAATCCGTATAGCGGATCCAATATGTTGTTTGCAACCAACACTGCCTTAGACTTCAACAGACGCAATGATATGAATTCCAAACTCGAGTTCTATCTGGATGTACTGTCTGAGCTACGTGACATCATCATCATCAAGATGGCAAGACCCGAAGAAGTGATGTTAGTCGAGTCGGAATCTGGAGAGATTGTCCGTGAATTGGTCCGCGACACGGATAATATCAACTTGTATCGAGCTGCAAAGGAATGTCTCACCTATCTCACTTTCCTCGACAACAGGGAGACTATCGACAAAATGACTCGCAAGTTGAGCGAACAGGTTTGTCTCTCCGCGTTCTAGTATGCACTGCTTATTCAGGTTCAGGTGCCTCAAGAGAGTTTTGATCGTTCCAAGTTGAGCACTCTCTGCTGGGCAATTGGATCCATTGCAAACATTCTGCAAGAAGAAGATGAAAAACGGTTCTTGGTCGTTGTTATCAGAGAGCTGCTAAGTCTCTGTGAGATGAGGCGCGGAAAAGACAACAAAGCCGCCATCGCTGCCAACATCATGTACGTCGTGGGACAGTATCATCGCTTTCTTCGCGCTCACTGGAAATTCCTCAAGACGGTCATTCTCAAGCTCTTCGAGTTCATGCACGAATCACACGAAGGAGTTCAGGACATGTCCTGTGACACATTCATGAAGATTGTACTCAAGTGCAAAAACATGCTGGCTGTGACACAAGCAGGAGAGCCACACCCCTTTGTGGAAGAAATCTTGAACAATCTCAGCGTTCACACGTCTGATCTTAGTCATGAACAGGTATAGCTCTTTTTCTGCCAAAACGCGACTGTTAAGCAATGTGTTTTCTACGAAGCCATGGGTCACATTATTAACGCCGTACAGAGCGAGCCGGAGCGCATCAACTATCTCAACATCTTGATGGCCTTTCCTTCCGATACTTGGAACAAAATTATTCTGCTTCTCTCCCAAAATCAACGACCAATTCTGGAATTAGTAGATAAAGACGTTGGTTAACTTTCCTGCCCTTTATTCCTATCTCATTTCAGGTCTCACGAGAAGCATTTTACTGTATTCGTATTTCTGCCGCTGTCTGTCGTTCATTTGGCTATGAATTCCACGTCCAATTGGCTCCAAAGTTCAATGACATGCTTGCAGTATACCAGCTAATTTCTTCTGGGCTTAGGTCAGACGAAATCGGCCAACTTGACGTAAATTATGGTAATTTACCATTGTATAGTTTCTTTTAGGCACAAGTTGTGAAGAACTTCCGGGCCTACAAGAAAGACTTTCTTGTACTGATGTCGACATGGATTGCCCAAGATAGATCAGTGGACAAGCTGAAGAACGAGTTCTTCGCTCCTTTGATGGACTCTGTCTTGTTCGACTACAGCACCAACTCACCCGAAACCAGAGATCCCAAGGTCCTCTCGCTGCTTGCCATTATCGTGACTCGACTGGAAGAGGATATTGCCGAATTTGTGCCGCATATACTGGACGCAATTCTTGACAGCACACTTCAAATGATCACTCAAGATATGACGGTTTGTTTGTTTTTACCATTGTCATTCGTTTCTTAGAGCTTCCCAGAGCATCGTATCAACCTCTTCCACGTGCTATTTTCTCTCGTTACGGAAGTTTTTCCCGCTCTTTTGAATTTACCGCACGAACGACTGAGTTTCGTCATGGAGACTATCTACTGGGCTTTCCAAAACTCCCAGCGTGAAGTGGCCGAACTTGGGCTTGAAATCACAAAGGAGATACTGATTCGTACCAAGAGGATGGCACTCTCTGATAACGACGTCCAACAGCTGACGGCTCAAGCATTCTACCAGAACCACTTCGTCGGCATACTGGAACATGTCTTTGCTGTTTTGACCGACAAGAACCAAGTTCAGCTGTTAGGTATACTACTCCAATAGTTATGTTTAGTTCAAACTTTGTTTAGGAATGACCCGTTTCGGAGAAGTCATCTGCCAGATTTTCGAGTCTCTCAAAAAGTCGGTTCGAGTCCCGTTGAATACGGAGAACAAGACTGCTGATCTTTACATCTCCGATTATCTGTCTGGTATCTTTACACAGCACTATTCCGCCCAGCTCAACCCGTTAGTTCCTCTTTCCAATCTGAACCAAGTTCAATCTTAGGGAGCAGATCCGTATGTTCATTATCGGTTTCTTCACCTTCTCCGGAAATAGCGCCGAAATGAAGAACCATCTCAAGGATTTCATCGTGAAACTACAAGAGCAACAGAATGGCCAGAGTCTCGACGACAACCTCTTCCTCACTGAACGAAATGCGGCAATTGCTGAAGCTCAGAGAAAGGAAACAGAAAAAGCCAACGCCCAAGGTGCTTTCGTCGATGACGACGAAATGTAAGAGTTCATTCAATAACACCTCCATCTCTGTAGATCTTATCCCCATTTGACCGTATGTTGAAAATTCAAATTTGTCTTCTCCTTCAATGAATTTTTAGCGCATTCCTCTTGTAAGAACTTTTGACTCGCCTTTGACTCAACAGTTGTCCCAATTTCGAGTCGTTTATGAGCTCATTTTGATGTAGCCTCCGATTGGTCTCTTCCTTCTCAACTTTGCCTGGATATGCTAACTCAGTAACTACATTTGTCGGCTCTTCGATTTGTGCCCTCCGAAGTCTGTCCAACCTTTTTGAGAACCCACTTTTAGGGAATCATTCCCCGTCGTTCATTAGCTGTAATTTCACACAGCATTCCCGGGCATCTTGTTTGCCCTGCAACATAAGATTCTTTCGAATCATTTTCACCTCTTGGCCACCATATGTTGGCTCTCTCTTTACTAGCACATTACGGGCGAAGAGAAGCCCTTCCTCTAGTTTTACACCTGATCTGGGGCCAAGGCAAGAACGAACGGCTTTGAAACCTGAGAACGAGCTCTTTTCTGTCCTTTGGATTCAAGGTTCTCATTTTCCAAAACTTTACAGAGCACTTTTAAAATGTGTCTGAAAAGAATCATTGTCTGATCCCCTTGAATTTAAAAAGTACCTTGTGGCCTTTCGTTGTGCCCTCCGATCTGCGAATGTTAATGCTATTGGGCCTAACAATTACGCCGAGTTTGCTTCCGCTCAATTCACGCCCGTAAAGAGGCGATCGTGGGAGGAGAGCATCCTCAAATAACAATCCGGACTCTGGGGCCAAAACTGATTGTCGGGAGCTTTGTTGTCCACATTCGATGGCCTCCTTACCTTCGGCCTACTCTTTTTTTCATCGGAAATCTGAAAAAGAACAAACAAGAGTTTTCCCACGGCTATCCTCCTTTCCCTCCTCTTTACGATTGTCTCGCTTTGTTCCGCTCCGACGCTCTTTTCCTCCTTCCATCCTGATCCAAACCTCTTCTCCATTTTATGCTCGGCACTAAGCCCATCGTCTCTCGAATACGTTGTCTTTTGTCCAGAAAAAGAAGTCCAATCATAGGATCCTGTTGATTCTGTCTCTCTAGTGTTTTGACCGGGAACCTCAATGCTTTCTAATTATTAGCTTTCTTCTAGAAGCTAGAAATAGAGAGAAGAGAACTGATAAACAGGATCGAAGCAAACTGTTTTTATGACTTGAACGGTAGTTTTGGAATGTTTGCAAGGAAAGATCTTTGAGTTCTTATTGTTAGTAAGCTTCTTACTGGCTTCCCAACTTTTGCAGTGCTCCTTGAACAGACTTCGACGTTTATTTGTACGTCAGTAAGAGGCAGTAAAACTAGTCGTCTAGAAATAGCTATATCCAGTCGGATGCTTGCGAAAGTTGTTTAGATGCAGATTACGGTCAAACCCATTTAGTTTTCGCTAGTAAAGTCAAGGTGCCTTTTCGTTGCATTGTTCCATCTTCTGACACTTTTAATATGGACCAGATTTCACAGTTCGCATATGAACAAAACAAACACGTTTTGTCAAACTATGGTGAACTTTTCATGTGACAGCTGTGGCCTCACCTGTAATGAAAGTTTATGCTTCTTCTTCTGAGGAGGACTCCACGTAAGAGCTAAATTTCATTAGGTATTCGCACAAAAAAATTATTCAAACTCATTCGTAGACAGATCCCTTATAGCATCTTACCCATCTTGACCTTTTCGGCTCCCAGTCGCATAAGAAAGAGGGCATTTCCCGTCTGGAAGCGTAATTATAGCCGGGGCCGGCAAGGCGATAATAGTGCCACGATTTGCCATTTTTGAGGATGATTTATACTCGGAATGGGCTGGCTGCTCTCTTCCTCATTCTGTTGGTCTGCTCCTCTTCGTCCGAGTGTAAATAACTAGGTCAATTTGGAGATTGCTCCTTCCACTCTTTTCAACAGGTTTCGACCTGCTCCCTTCTCCAAAAGAACTGCCTCGAAGAACAAGCAACGTTCCGCGTGAAATATTCACACACTGATTCCCGCAATTGGAAACGGCCTAACACAATTTGGCAGAAGAAGAGCAAACCCGCGAGATCTTTGCGTTGGCCCATCTTTTGTTCCTCGGCCTCTTCATTTTGTTCTTTGAAGTCCTTTGTTGTTCAGGAATGTCCTCAACATGTCGTTAACCAATCGCCGACAGGAAACTACAGAAACTATTCCCATCTTGAAGAGCAGCTGCGAAGCGAGGAAAAGCTTCGAAACCAGCAGTTTCTCCTTTGACGAGAGTGAGTTCAGACCAGACTAACTAATAATCTGATCCACCCGCAAAATCTAAATTCCGAAACGATTCAAAACAGTTTTTGCTTCCTACATGTTCACAAAATGTAAGGATTCGAAACTCGGATCTTTCGACCCGATTGGCAATTACAAGTTATCGCTGTTCCTGTTCAGTTTCGTTTATATCCCTACTGGTCAGAAGCTGTTCAAATACTCTCCCAGCGTCCAATAAAATCTTCAGATGACCGTCGCCTGATCGAAAAACAGTTTCTGCTCTCCTGCGAACGTGGAGACATCGGCAGTGTCCGGAAGCTCATCGGAGAGCCAGTCCTTGGTTTCGATGTCAATTGCGTCGATCCACTTGGCAGGTGAGTCCAATAGAGGTCGTAACTAGGGGCGCCAATTGTACTCCCGAAACCACTAGTTTCTTTTTTAGTAATCTCTTAGCTCTGATCCCAGCTGGGCTCTTCTAGACGACAATTATCCCAAAAGTCTCCGATTTCGCCTTCCCCATTTTTCTCATGTGTTCCGTCACCTTTTGGCCTCCGTATACTTTTCATTAGCCCCTTCTTTCCTCTGCCCGGAAAACCAACTGAAAGCTTCCCGAGACGTCTCACATGTCCCCATTTTTGATGCCGACCACAACAGAACGGGATCTTCGGTAGTTTATTGGCCAGTATTTCAACTGAGTTTTCCAGAAATGCCCTTCTTATCGCTATCGAGAATGAAAACATCGAGATGATTGGTAAGTAGAGTTAAGGATAGATTACTCATTTTAGGACACAGAGCTTCTGCTCGACCAAAACATTGAGGTAAGTAGAAAGACAGAAAGAAATAAGACTAGAGTTTTAGACTGGAGACGCCATTCTGTATGCGATCGGGGAAGAGAATGTCGAAGCTGTTGAAATCATCGTAGAGCATTTGGAAAAGATTGACAAGTTCAATCCAGAGGTATACCTGATTCTCACTGATCTCACTGTTTCGATTCCACTATCATTTTATTCCATGACTCTGCTTCAAACAGAAGATATACAGAGACATTAGTTCCAGTTTCCAAACACTAAAAGTTGATAAACAGACTGTCCACTCCAGAAAGAGTCTTCAATTCTGTTCAGACCCAGGGCGTGGAGATTAACGAACACTCTGCCTTTACACCAGACATCACTCCCATTATCTTGGCCGCTCATAAGGACAACTACGAGTGTATCAAGCTGTTTCTGGACAAGAAGGGCTCCGTCCCACATCCGCACGACGTTCGATGTTCTTGCCAGGACTGTGAACTGGTTAGATCTGTTACTTTCTTCGAAAGAACTCTTTCAGGCTCGAGCAGAAGACTCTCTGAAACTCAGTCGGTCTCGAATAAACGCCTATCGTGCGCTGGCTAGTCCCAGTCTGATATGTCTTTCGGCCAAAGATCCCATCCTCTATGCTTTCGAACTCAGCTGGGAATTGAGACGACTCTCGTACATTGAAAACGAGTTTCGGAGTGAATATCAAGTATTACTTTTACAATATAATGAATAAGTTTTCATCCAGGAGCTCTCCCAAAAATGTCAAAAGTTCTCGGTCAACATGCTCGATCAGGTGAGAGGTTCAAAAGAACTGGAAATTGTTCTAAATCACACTACAAACGCTTGGGAAGATGTGAGTCAAATTGTACTTTGAATTGAAAGTCCAGGTGTCCGTGAGAGGAACACCCACTTCTGAGCTGCTGTCTCGTCTGAAGCTGGCCATAAAACTGCGTCAGAAAAGGGTAAGTTCAAATTTTATCCCAGGAGAGAAATCTTTCAGTTTGTGGCTCATCCGAACTGTCAGTCCGTGATATCCGATCTCTGGTACGATGGTCTACCCGGGTTTCGCAATCGAAATATCGTCTTCAAGGTACTTTCCATCGTCCTTTATTAGTAAACTTGCTCAGTGCCTTCTAATTCTACTGGTCTCGATGTCCTTCCCAATTCTCTCAATTGTCTATATCATCTCGCCCCGCAGTTCTCTTGCCAACTTTATCAAAAAGCCGTTCATCAAATTTCTCTGTCATTCAGCCAGTTACATCTTCTTCCTCAGTCAGTTTCTAGAGCTTCACGAGCAAACTTCAAAGTTCAGTTCTGATTATCATGGCCTCTCAGCGAATCGACACAATCGACAACTTTTTCCGCGGGAACAACTACGACAGGAAGGAGAGGAGAGGAGCTGCTCCCACCCCAGTCGAATTCGCCATCTTCATCTGGATCATGGGCTTCATTTGGGTCGAGATCAAGCAGTTGTGGGACTGTGGTCTTCACGACTACTGCTACAACTCGTGGAACATTCTCGACTTTATCACAAATGCTCTGTATCTCAGTACAACAGCTCTTCGTGCCGTCGCCTACTTCCAAGTTCAGAAGGAACTAAGTGATCCAGCCAAGCAGGAATGGCCACATCTTCCCAGGTAAAGTTTATCCTTTTGTCAGACTGGATTCTGGTACAACAACTAGTAGAACTAATCAGACAATCAGTGTTACTAATTGTAGGGAAACCATTTTATCGGGGATGTTTGTGTCTAATTGTGAGTCCACAGGAAAATGTGGCACGCGTATGATCCGACCCTGGTTTCGGAATGTGTCTTCGCGACAGCCAACATCTTTTCCTCTCTGAAACTTGTCCACATCTTCACAGTTAACCCCCATCTTGGACCATTGAAGATCTCTCTAGGTAAGGCACATTTGAATCAATTTTACGTCTGTTCAGGTCGAATGGTGATCGATATCTTGAAGTTCTTCCTCGTCTATGCCCTAGTTCTGTTCGCCTTTGCCTGTGGATTGAACCAGCTTTGGTGGTATTACGGAGCCATGAGACAGGCGGCAAGTCCATCTTCTCTTCTTTCTTATTCACAATTCAGGAATGTGCTGAGGGACAGAAAGACTCTTGTGATCCGAAATACCAAGCATGCTCGAGGTACTCTTTCACTTTCAGATAAAAAACAAAGTTCAGTATCTACCATACTTCCGAGACGCTCTTCTGGGCAATGTTCGGACTGATTGATCTCTCTCATTTCTCTCTCAAAGAGCCACATTTCTTGACAGAATGGACGGGAAAGACCATTTTCGGAAGCTACTCTTGTTGCGCAACGATCGTCCTACTGAACATGCTCATTGCTATGATGTCCAACAGCTATCAGTACATCTCGGTGAGTTACTTTCTGTCGAGAAGGAGAAAATAGGAAATCCAATATTTGTATCTTCAAAGTCTATCTCCCAGTGTTCTAACCAGTAATTTTAGAATCAAGCCGACGTAGAGTGGAAGTTTGCCCGGAGCAAGCTCTTCATTGAATACTTTGACGATACTGCCACTCTTCCTCCTCCCTTCAACATGGTTCCCAGCCCGAAAAGCTTCTACTACGGTATTTTACACCATGATCCAAAAAATACATGTTCAGGACTGAAATGGCTGTGTGAGAGACTCTGCAAGTGTTCCAAGGCAATCCAGGCGGGGAAACAAAGGAGTATGAGGGTGCTGATTTTTCTCATTTTGTCTTCTTTACAATCAAATCTATTTCCAGAACCAAAAGATTCTTCGCGTCGTAAACGACATAGAGAACAACTATCGAGTAAGTATCCGGAGCTCATTTTCCTTTTTCAGCTGACTCTGACCACTCTCAGCCGTAGGGAGCATAATTTCATGGTAAAATACGTTGATCGTAGTCGCATGCGCATAAATATTTAGCATCCGAACGTGTTAGCCCGTTGTAAACAAAGACTGGATTTGAGTGTTTTTGTTGCGACTACCCTTATTATCAGGGAATGGTCTTTAAATAGGAGCCAAGTTTCTCTAGGCTTGAAAACAGGATTAATCGAGTCTATTTGTAGAATTGGGAATGAGTGTCTAAAGTCTTTTTAAACTCTTCGATTTCAGTTTGTGACAAGAAATCTGGTGAAACGATACATAGCCCAGATGCAGAGAATGAAGCAACAGAATGAGGGAGTGAGTGAGGACGATGTCAACGAAATCAAACAGGTTCGTGGTCCGAATTCACTCCAGATCTTGACGAATTTCGCATTCTGTGCTTCCGAACACAGTTTGTTCTCCCAAATGTTCCCAGATCAGATACAGTAACATGAAATCTCAGTTCCGTCTAGGGTAACGATAACCCATTCATCCCGGTTCAGATAAGAAGGTATTAATTAGATTTCATCCCGATTTCACCTTCTGACAATCTGGAATTTTAATCGCATTGATTCAGGACATCAGTGCCTTCCGATATGAGCTTTTGGGAATTCTTCGCAACGCCGGTTTCAATACAGGGCACACTGACATCAACCAGAAGACTTACTCGCGAAACAAGAAGAGATCAGCCATGGCAGAGCGTCGTTTGAAGAAGGGTCTTCCCGAGTTTAATATCCCGGTTCCCGAGAGTTTTCAACAGCATTCAGTGTCAAAAATGAACAGTCAGGACTCTGCCGTCTCGTAAGTTCTGGTACCAATAACAGAGTGAGTTAGGCGGTTCAGAAAGCCTTCTCCTCTCCGAATTCCACAGTTAAATTGGAAGAAACTCAAGAAAAAGGTCTCGTTCAAGTATCCGCCTCGTCCAGCTGTTTCCGTTACCAAGAAGAGCATGTCTTTCGACTGTCAGGCTGGACCTCTTCCCAGTTCTTTTCAACCACCGCCTAATTCTGTCATGATCAATCGGGTAGATGACCGGAGGTAGCCAATCTATTCTAACAACAATCAAAGAGACCCTTGTTCAGAAGCTGCTCCATCAGTCGACCACCGCTCCAGAAACAACGGAGAAAGTCGTCAGATACCGTCCTCCAGTTGGATTCAGACGATATTTTGTGATCAAATTAAAACTTCCTATGAGCTATCTTCTGTTTATTCTTTTGTAGATTTCTTCGGCTGCTCCTCCTGCGTCTTGTCTTCTTTCTCCGCCTCGAAAACGTCCTTATTCTTGGTCGGGGCCTTGGATCCAGTAGGCCGTCGCTTGATAGCCGTCTTCATCAGCGTCACCACGAGCGATTCGAAAGAGTTCGCCGCCGCCTTCTTCTTTCGTCGTCTTTTTCGTCCGTTTCGACGCCTTCGAGACTCCTCCCTCACCAGTGTCCTCCATCGAGTTCTCTCCAGGATCCTTTCGCTTCTTCGACATAGCTTCATCGTGGGAGTACGAGCCGATTCCGTAGAGTGGTTCCTCGCCGAAGGCTGTCGCTTGCCGGACATCTTTGTCGCCATGACATTCGTTCTCGTCGTTGTCATAGCTGCTGTCATCGTGGTCGTCTGTTGTTCCGTCATCGTCGTCATGTCCGCCGTAATCCAGTCCAACGGGAGAGCACAGTTCCGGACCGGCCTCCTCATCTCGTTGATCTGAAAAATCGGGATGTTTTCTCTCATTTTGCCGCTAATACTTACCAGGAACTCGTAGTTTGGCTTAGACTCAAAATCAAGAGTATTCACGTAGCGCAAACAGGTCATATATTCAGTCGGCAGATTGTTGAAGATCTCATTCACTCCTGCATAAAGTTCTCTTTCAGCTGGAGCACAATCATCTGGCCCCTTTGTCCTTTACACGGGAGATACGTCTCGTTGTAGGCTCGGCCATCACGAACATCAACGATTCGATGTCGTCCCGTCGACCTTGCTCATCCAATTTCATCGCACGTCTACTAGCAAACCTAGAAGCATCTCGTCATTACACTATCATCTATCTGAAATCCAACCTCACGGTTCCCATGAAGGCAACTTTGCTACGGGGAATGATGTGTTTTCCGTCTTTGGTCAGAAACGGCTTGCTGACTACGAAATCCAGCATGTAGATCATTTCGCGTTCCTTCAGACCGATGGAAAAATTTTGCGGTTTTAAGTCCCGGTGAATATAATTTATATTGTGTAGATCCCTCAAGGCTTCGAGATAATGGATTTTGGTAGCAGTCGGCGTGGTGAAGCATTTGGTGACCAGCGTCTGTCTGACCTTATCTAGCGAGGGTCCAACCACTTCTATGACGATGAATTTAAACTTGACACTGCGTCCGCGATCAATCAAACTCAGAAAATGTTTCCGCTTGGCCTGTCCACAGGCAGCCAGTACTTCTGCCTCCATCTTCAGCCTTCTCAGTCGATCTATCACTTTCTCGTCTTCAGTTTTTAGGGCGTAGAAAAGATCCGGCTCGTCGGAGCGGAACACCTTGTACACGTCACCGAAACCACCCGAGTCCAGGACGTCGACCACGACGTAACAGAACCTCTCCGAGCTGATCAGCTGGCCCGCCTCCAGCAGCTCTCGCTTTGGTTTTTGCTTTAAAACGTCTTGTTGTGAAGATGGAACGAGTAGATCCTACCGCCCAAGTACTAGTCATAGAGCGACGACTTTTCGCTGGAGAAGTTGGCAATCTAATTGAATTCGAGGTGTTATTAAAACGTTTTGAAAAAAAGTTAGGTTTTTATCAATTAAGGCTAAAATTATAACAGACGAGGAATTAAAGGAAACTACCGATTTGCAATCTGTACTGACATTAGCCGGAGAATCGAGATTTCTTTTCGATGATGTCGACCTTTTTCAGTCCGGCGTCTATGGCTAGAGCTGAATCCTTCGATTTGGTCTTATCGTGAAAGTATTTGAGCAACTCCTTCAGCCAGTGCAAGTTCATTCCGAGACATTGAGCATGTTCGATTATTTGATCAACAATCTGAAAGAGATAACTGGGGACGTTACGTAAAAAAAATACCTTGGAAAATTTGCTTGGTTGCAGACTTCCGTCAGTTAGTTTCGTACACCATGCCGAAGTGCTTTTCGCCATAAAATACTGCCTAGTCCAGCACTGTTCATTGAGCATTATATATGGGCTTCGGACAAATGGCGGGAATTTGTAGTTTTTCTAAAATGAATAGGTATTCCGTTTCACATACAAATTCAACCGTTTTAACAGTCCAATCAAGCCTGTTTTTCCAGGTCTCGCTGCCGATAAATCCATCTTTCAACAGTCCCAAAATTAGATGTTTCGCATCTAAAACAAATAATTTTTTTGATCTAAACTCAAAAACACCTCTCTGTCTGTCGACCACCATGAATCCATACGACGGTTTAGAGGTCTTTGATTTTTCGTGTAGAATACAGTATGCCGCAGCACCGGTCATTCGGAGTCCTCTACTCATGATTTCAAACAGAATCTTATTCTTTTTGATAGATTTGAGGTCATATTTATTGTGTTTCAGTTTGAAGCAGGGTTCTTGGTAGGCTGAAAGTAGAGCTATATTTACAAAAGAAAATATTCCGACCATCTAAAAGCTCGAATCGCCGATGGAATCCAAAGCCGCGAACAATAGCCTCTTCCTCTTCGATGAATCCAATAATTGTGACTCGGCCAGCCCCGTCGGGCTTTACGTACTTCTTCTGCGGTTGGTGAAATGGTCGTACCTGAAAAAACTTGCATACAAGCGTTGTCCAAAGAAGAAAAGAACTGACCATAACAGCCAATGGAGACAAACATCCAAAATGAACATCGACAGCATTTGGTTTTAGGAACTGCTTCCTCACTTTGGTCTTTTTCACGGAAATGCCGACGAGCAGTTTTCGTAGAGGTTGTGGTTTGATCGGAGCTGTTGGACGCCTGTTTTGGTTGACTGCATTCGGTGGAGCAGCTGTAATGACGGTTTTGTTGACAATTACAGGAGAAGGAGCGGGTTCTGGAGCTGTTGGCCTCGTAGGCGGTGGAACAGGGCGGCTGTTCGTCGCAACGACCGGCCTGCTTGAAGGAAGCGGCCTAGTGCCACATCTGGTTGGTGGTCTCACAATTGGTGGTGGAGGCATCACCTGAAAATATGTTTACAAAGAAGCAAGTGAAATGAGTAAAATTAACCAGTTTGGTCAAACGTGTGCGATCGGACCAGCAAAGGTCGGTTCGGCCGGTCCGAAAAATTCGATTCGAAAAATTTTTACGGAGAATTTCTGGACCTTTAAAATGCGTCGCGACGAGACCGTATAACACGCAAACGTTGGATACTCAGCCAAATTTAAAGCGAGGGTATCTCTATACCCCGTTTGAATTTTCGCGCGCACATTTTCAGCGCTGCGGCGGCCTACAAAGGACACTGGCGCAGTAGATAAGATATATTTCTACTAATTTTGAAGTCACAAGTTCAATTCCTTGTGTTGTCGATTTTTTTTGCATATTAGTTTAAGGAGTTTTGAGTGAAACAGAGAACTCAAAGAGCGGCAGAACCACCCGTTAAAGAGGACAGTTATATGGCTCGGCGCGCTGACATAGTTTCTCACAAAGAGACTCGTTTTTGAGTTTTGCGATGTTCTGCAAACTTGTAGTTTTTCGTCCGTTCTACAACTTTGTAGAACATTGTTTGGGCTAAAAATCCCGCCTTCGGTATGAAAACCGTCAGTCAAGTTGCGAGGTTGGTCGTAATGAAAATGAGACAAGTGCAACAATTTTTGAAGAAAACTTAGTTTTTCGAAATGGAATAATAAACAAAAAAGAATGTTAGACCTATCGAACACTTTTGACACACGGGGGAATCGAACCCTGACCATATGTTTCACAGTCG